>OZ004694.1:30626401-33026401 GCA_963924545.1 Pogonocherus hispidulus | reverse complement strand
GTTACTTTAGTTATGTTATAATAATTATAATTGCATAGTTTTAATAAAAATAATGGACAAAAACAAGAGTCCGGTTTTCGTTTTTATCTAGGTACAACTAAAAGTTTAAATGAAATTATCCGGTAAGAGGAAAAAGTTTATATTAATGTAAATCATTAATAATTGCTATAGATAAGTAGTAGCTAGTTTTAATGAGATCAGATAAGTTATTGTCTCTAGTTTCAATCATTCGCCAATGATAAGTAATCCTGAGTATAGAAAGGTACCTATCTATATCAACCCTTTTTACTACCTTTACTATAACAAATATAGGATAATGGGGGGGAGTACTTAACTGTCACTTGCTTAGTCTTGAAGTTCTGCAAAAAAGGTTCTTGAAAATTATGTTAAATAAAGATCTGACATTTGCCTCAGATGAGTTGTGCAGAGAAGCGAATATTTTTGATATCCGCCAGTTATTCTATATGTACATTAACCTATATCAACATAAAAATAAGAAAACGTTAAGATCAATTACGCATAACTATGAGACAAGGACAAAATATACAAATTACATGTTACCTTTAAGACATAAAACCATCGGGCAACGTTGTTATGGTTTCATTTCCCCAAGGTTGTATGGTTCGATACCACAAGAAATAAAAAACCAGAGAAAGTATAATACATTTAAAGTCAAACTCAAAAAATATATGCATGCTCTAGAAAGAACAGAGATTCATAAGCAAATAGATTTAAAAAATTATTGACGACTGACTTAATTTTACTTACCTTGTTATATTATATTCTAAGTATGTGCATATGAGTCCGTATATATGTATGTGTTCACTACTGTTTATTACTGCATACTGTATACGTAGGAATGTATGTTGTGTGCATGTTTGTATAAGATGATTGTATATAAGTGTATGTGTACACGTGATGTATGTGTATGTGTGTATGTGTGTATGTGTGTGTATATGTGTGTATATATATGTGTATATGTATATATGAGTATATACACCTTGTGTTTTTGTTCTTTTTTATGTTCTCACGTACAAACTCAACTTAGAGTTTCTGTGAGGTATTTCTATGTTTATTTACTACGAGTATTCACATTCTGTAATTCTATTGTTTATAATTTATTGTTGTAAATAAACTTATTATTATTATTATTATTATTATTATTATTATTATTATTATAATATGTATTAATTGGTTCAAAATAGGAAATAAAAATAAAGTCGATACATTTTCTATATTATACAGAGTGTTTGTGGCCTGTAGGTCACTACGAACCTTATGAGCATCACCAATTTTCTTGCTCAATCTCTAGATCAGAGTGGTCAAGTAGATGTATGTTTATACTGATGATTATACTGATCTGTCTAAAGCCTTTGATAGGTTAGATCATGGTCGCTTACTGGAGAAATTGTCTGATTTTGGATTGACTTTTCCCTTTCTATATAGAATTTGGCTATATTATACAGAAAAAATTATACAGAGCGACTCATAAGTACCTAGTATAAGAGCACTATTACTATTCACCGTATGAGATTGTGACTAATATTTGAATTTTTGTACTCTATATGAGGTGAATGTGATTCGTGTAATCAAAACATAAGCAACGTGATTGGCTAATATCGGAACATGTTAAATTGAAAAGTGGAAAAACTTCTATGTGACAACTAATTGCGAGACCAGTATTACATTGCCTTTACAGTTGCTTTCTTCTTGTTTTTAATGGAAGTAAATGCTCGAACTAATGAGCTTTCTAGTATTCGTAAAAGATCTAAAATGTAACTAGGAAAGAAGTGCGTGTGATGAAAAACGTATATCAAGGAATTCAAGCGCGAAATAGTAATATACCTATCTGGTTTTGAATAAATGAAAAACTGATTTTTATTTTAAATTTTGGCACAGAATACGCCCCTGGCGTGTTTAGGAAACACCCTGTATATAGTTCGTTAACAAAATAGTCAGCTACCAGCGTATACCGAGCAATAAAGTCAAGAGACAAATGCAAAGAGGAAAAAAGTAGAAGCTTGCTATAGGAAGAGAATTGATGTCGATGATGACGTGAAATATGGATGTTATACCTAAGAAAATAAATTCACGGTTTCTATTTTAAAAAGGAAATTCCGACGATAAAAAAATAAGGCTGCAAGATGATGCTTAAATTATCTAACAAAATTTTCATAAGAATGATGCGCGAAATAAATTTTCATTATTTGAAACGCAGTCATAAAAGTATGCTTGTAGAAGGAGCCGAGATTATGGTACGGCGTCGAGAATATTTAAACCACTTAAAAATAAAAATTTCGTGCTTTCAATAGGAATATATGTTACATGGACGAAACATGACTAAAGGACGGTCATACTGTGACAAAAGTGTGGCAAGATTGTAATGTTCAGAATAGACGACAACCATTTTTAAAATGATTTTCTACGAGGTTAAAGGCATCTTAACCTCATACAACCTGTCTTAACCCTTATGCCGTAGACGTAGAACCTGCCTTATGCTTTATCATCATTATCATCAACCGCCACGCCGCGCCGCGGCGTGGCAGTTACTTGCCTCCTTCAGATTTAATTTTAATTTTCAACTTTTCGAGATATTTTGAAAAAACTGAAAATCGAGAAAATTTTTAAACTCGACTATCTCAAAAATTATAAAAGATACATATATTATAAAAATACTGTGTGATAGCGTTTTTCACATGGAATTCAGTGGCGATATTGAAACTTTCACAGGCATCTTGCAACTATGGTTGCCATTTAAAAAAACATTACTTTATTTTTTTCTCAGAAACTAAGATGCCCGTGAAATTTTCAATATCACCGCTTAATTCCACGTAAAAAACACTATCACACAGTATTTTTATATTATTTGTATCTTTTATAGTTTTCAAAATATTCGAATTTAAAAATTTTTGGCAATTTTCAGTTTTTTCAAAATATCTCAAAAAGTTGAAAATTAAAATTAAATTTGAAGAAGGCACTGATTTCCTCTTGTAATTCTGCCCAATTTTCCTAATTTAACTAATTCCCTATATCTACTATTAACAAAGTTAGCCATGTAAGGAGATGGATAATGGGCACCCTGCATATGTACAGAAAGAAGAACCAACGTATGTGGGACCTCGACACAAAAGCTGATGTTTTCATCGAAACACTTGTTATTATTCTAGGAGAAAGTAGTTCCAGTGATAGTGATCATTATAGTGAATTCAACAGTGATTAGTTATAGCTGTAGTCATAGTGGTACTAGCAGAGAGTGACAGTGAAGTGAGAATTATCATGACATTGATTTTGCAATTTCTGTGTTTCTAGTATTTTAATAATAATCGTGTTTAGTATTTAGTTTTTATAGTGTTATGTGCTAGTAGTATTTACTTTGTATTATAGTTTAGTGGTTTACGTGTCAAATATTTATTGTGTTTTAGCGGGTGGTGGTGGGCCATCTGCGCCCCTAAGGCCGTCATTTTGGAGTAAGTATTATTGGCAACGGTTAGAACCATTTTGACATGTTTAATGGTGCTTATCTTTAATGTCAGTGCTGGGCCGTTTGGTTTATACTTAACATTAAAATTTATTTTGATCAAACTACTGCTAAATCTACAATTTTTTTTCATCAGCATATCACCCGTCAGGATGAAATTTCGTAAAAGTTTTAAATACCTATTTTTATTGGCTATTGTAATGTCAACACACTTTTATAAGCTATTGATTTTTTTATTATATAATAAAATTAATAGCTATTTTCCTTGGGTACCTACCAATATCTATAGAAAAAAGCAACTTTATTATTATTAATTTAAAGCAAATTTATAAATGATAAATGATAACGATAGGTAAAAAGAAAAAAAATATTAGTGTTGTGTTTTAAGTTGTATATAGTATTGAATTATTTGCTATGGCCATTCACTTGGAACTGAAAGAGCTTGACTTGAGTTGGACTTTAGTTGGTTCATAAAAAGTATACAAGAAAAGGATGGAGTACGTACTAAGTAAACGTAAACTCTATAATTATATTTTTTTATTATGTAATTTGCTAGGTACACTTCTGGTACGGAGACATAGCTTCAGATTTTAGCCTCGGTTCACAAAACACCACCTGGGCTTCCTTAAGTTATAAAATACAGGGTGTTACTTTTTACTATGAGACATACATGTGTTACAAACAAAAAGTATTATCTTCTGGCTTTTTGTTAGACAAATGCTTTTATAAACTATTCTGGCAAAAATTAGATAACTAGAGCTAAAAGATAAAGGGATACATTCTACGTGCGTAGTAATTGACAGATTACCTAGGTACCTACTCTTAAGAGTCCATTCAGTAGGTCGAAATAAGCCCTAAATCGGCGTTCGTCTCGTGTCTAATTATAAGAAAACTATAAAAGATAGCGACTTTTAGTAAAAAAGTATTGAAAGATAAGACTTTAATCTAAGTCCCTATAGTAGTAATTTTTGGTATTTCTTTTTATTTTTAAAATTCCAGGCAAACAATCTTGTACTAAAATAGCGTATTTTCAAAAATTATTTTCTCTAAAATACATGTATTAAACAAAAATTTGCTACTATAGGGATCTAGTTTATCTTTTGATCTTTCCGGTAATATATAATTTATAACATTAAAAATGCAATTGCTGAAATGAAATTTTGTTGCAATTATAAGACAAATTCGGTACCCTTGCAATGAGGGCTAACTTTATTTCCAAGTGCCTTTTTACTTCGGCTTTACGTGCACCTCCGAAATCTTAATAATTCGATAGTTGGAATATATAAGTCTCCACCCATCGGCCACCCATCCTCTCAATCCGACCCAACATTCATGCCTGTCAAATCTACAGAGAATGGACCCTTAATAATATGATTTAAATGAATGTGTTTAAACATTATGTATATCAAGACGATACAATTTTTTTCATATACCTCCCAGATAGCACAAGACGTCTCGAGGATGTGCATCTTAGAATAATCTTTATTTAATTACATAATATTGTAAATACAATTGTAACAGGTCAACGCACAATCTTCCTATATCCCACAGAAATATATTTAATAATTATATCTATGTTAATAATATCTATGTTATTAATATAATATAATATAAGATGATATATTTTAACAACACGTTAACGTTATTAACAACAAAAGTATATAAAACATATACATAAAAAATAAGACTAGAATGGTACATACTATAATAACAGATTAAAAATTAAATTAAAACATAAAAATAGGTCTCTCTATAAATTGAGAGAATTAATTATTAACTAAAATGAATTTGAAGTGAAACATAGCATAGATGTGAATGAAAAACAGAAAAATCGGCAGTAGTAGGGATCTAAAACTAACAGTGCTTCGCATTCTACGGAGAACAAATATACTAGAACTAGGGCATAGTTTACCTTTTAGTTTGTTTACGTGCGGTTTCCAATTGAGTTTATCATCCACTGTGATACCTACTATTTCAGCTGTTTTTACAGAAGTAATCAAGTTGTTAGTTGAAAACGTAATTTTGTGTTTTATCACGATTTAATTTTAATCCGCTATTAGAAAACCACTCTTCCAACTGGGTTTCAATACTGTTCATCTTTTCAGGTAGGAATAAAATATTTATGTCATGTGTTAAAAAAGAAGTACCATCAGCGTATAATACACATTTATTAGAGATCATTAACATAAATAATAAGAAGTTGGAGAGTCCCGAGGTGCATCACTTCCAACGTTTGCAAATGTAGAAATGGATTCCCCAAGTATAACACACTGTTTTCTTTTAGTAAGATGTGACATAATGAGCTTTAGAGACAGACCCTCACTCCATATCTCTTCAATTTCTCTAAAAATAGATCATACAAAACACAGTCAAAGGCCTTGCAGGTCAAACCTACATGTTCCTCATTTTCAAAACTATCGACTATGCTCTGAACAACTTGAGACACTGCTTCAATCGCAGAGCAACCCCTCCTAAAGCCATACTAATTACTACATAGAAAATTCTTATTTTCAAAATATGGAGCTAGACAAGCTTTAATTAATATTTCAAATACTTTACCTAAGTAAGGTAATACAATAATTGGTCGGTAATCATTTGGTAGATCCTTGTTACCTTTCTTAAGCATCGGTACAACTCCTTTGGGCTTAGGTAAAGCTCTCAGGAAATTGATCAGTGTAAAAACATTTATGGAAAACAAACGTTAAATGCTCTAGAATCAATTTCATAATTTATTTAAGTAGGATAGCATTTATGTCATACAAGTTAAAAGAATTGGATTTTTTAGACTTTGTTGATTTTAGATTTTGTTGACAGTGGTTATCAGTGGTTTATTCATCGGAAAATAAACTACAACAACTTTAAGGCAATCCAAAAGACAAAATATAAACTAAGGAAAAGTCGGGGATTTACGAAATTAGCTGTAAAGACTGTCATCAAAAGTATGTTGGACCAACTAGAAGGCCAATTCAAACTAGATTCAAGGAACATATGACTCATCTCAATTATGGTAGAATAGATAAGTCTAGTATCGCCAAATATGCGTTTGAGAACAACTATAAAATAGATAATAGAAATTTAAGAATAATTAGGAATATCACAAATTCCAGACAGATGGATGTTTTTGAGAGTTTGAAAATTGCTAAATGTAAAAATAGTATGAATGGTGATAGACGGCCAATCCCATATAGTCCGCTTTATTGGTTAGTAAATCACGGTTCACTGATCCGTCGCGGCGGTTCACTGATCAGTCGCCATGGTTCACTAAGCAGTCGCGACGGTTTGCTGAAATGGTTTAGATGTGAATCGGACACAATGTTAGCATAGGTTTAATCATATCCAGATGATGCCAACTTGGTTAGCGAAACACGCGTCGAGTGCAGTATAGTGTTTTGGTGTTATGTGGAAAACTACGTCAGTGTTATCTTCACACCAAAGGTTCCAATCCCTTTCAAGGTGATTAGACCTACAAAAAGAAGACACAAGATTAAAATTTTCAAAATTTATGACAGACAAAATTTATTTTTACCTCAATTTAATCCAATGTTCACTAAAACATAAATCGTTAAAATTGTTTTTCTTAAGAAATATTGACATAGGATCAACATTTTTAAAAACCGCCTGTATATTTAAATGAAAAAATTTATTGTCCAAATGTAAATAAAAAATTTACTTTCCAAAATTTGAACATTGTCAAGGAACTCATGTTGATTTATCCGTTCTGCTGTACCCTTTCTCTTGAGTGAAAAAAACTTGTTAATTTTAGTACCAGTTGCCATTTACTAACGTTGAGTAGATTGATTATATTTGTTTCGCACACTCCTATTTTAAAAGATGCATACTCATCAGTAAATTTTGAGTTTCACTTTTCACAGGTCACTTCGGCGAATGTAGCTTTAAGCAGTTTAAGTAACATAATCATATCCTGGATAAAAGTGGAAGGGTGTAATCCGAAGACGTGAAAATACGAAAGGCTTGGAACAGCTTTAAGAACTTGATCTCCATATGAATGACCACCGGTTCCAACATGCCTATGATTCCAACAATGGTAGAAAATACCTTACCTTACACCTTCTTTGAGATCGTTTAATTAATTGCCATTCATTATTTTAATTATTCTTTAACGTAAGGCGTTAAACTTTTTTGGGTAGAAACTGCAACATTAATAGCCGCAGGAACCTGCTTAGCAGATAGAGCATTGGTCGCTACGGTTTGTGGAGATTCGCAGGCTACTGCAGGAAAAAATATGCCTGAACAAGCGGAGTACAAAGCCATACTGCTAGATGTAGCATAGCATGAGAATGACCAGCCCCGGACGCAGGTTCCTGGTTAGGCTTCTTTGAAACGATAGTGGTACTAAGATCTGCTAAGACTAGGTGGCGGTACTTGCCTTTTTTGAGTGGAAATTACCAATTTTGGGAGGAATCTTTCTTTTTTACAAAAAAGATTCCTACAATACATTTTAAAAGGCAATTATGTTCTTGCAAAGAGTTAATAGTAATTTTTACATCATTACATTTTTTACGTTAGTAGCACCTATAAGAAAAAATATAGCTATGAAACAGAAGAATTAAAATAATCTTTGTAGTGGAGAAACATAATATGTTTATTTTAATCTGTAATAGGTAAGTTACAGTCTCAGAAATTCCAAGCATTTTGTTAAGTCGGTATCAAATAAAATTAGGTACGTAGAATTGTTTAGTTATATATAGAACTTTAATATAGAAGTAATATAAGAAAAAATATGGAGTACCCTAAACTAAAAGTAAAAATATTAGTAACCACATAAGGAAGAATCCCAACGAAAAGGAAGCCAACTTGAATAACTTGGTAGGAACCTATATATTTTTTTTGCCAAATTCCCGATACATCTCGATTTTTATTTGAAGAGGGACACATTTTAAAACCATTAAATTGATGTTAGGATGTCTCAAAATAGAATAATCTGTATATTTAAACATTTTGTATTATTTGGATAACACGTCCTCTCATGAAAACATTAATATAGCATTTTTAGTACCTAATTGTAAAATGTGTCTCCGTTTACATAAAAGTCGACATCTCGGGAATTTGAATAAAAAAAATTCTATAAGTGCCAAGTTATTCTAGGTGACTCTTTTTCGTTGGAATTCCCTGTATAATCGTTGTTAATGATCTTTTTACCAGTAGCCAGTTCCAAGCGGGACGTAAAAGGGATAATGCGGACGTAAAACGAACGTTTTAAAGTTTTTTTTGCAAATCTGCAAATTGAGACTTTTAATTTAAGTCATTATGTGCTGATTCATTAGTCCATGAACTAATCCTGCTTCAACATATGTGTATAAGCTGTTTATTAAAAATATTAAACAACAAATCAAATGGACAGTTAACAATTTACATGGTCTGCTATGGAACACACCCTATAATACCCTCTCGTATAAGGATCTGGATCAGTTTTTACGAAATCAGGTGACCTATGAGGATGAGGATGAAGATCAAGGGTGTAGAGAAACAACGATGGCTCCAATCATATTTACCAAATAATAATATAGATTAGCATTCATATAATTGTTGTGGTGTTAAGATTTAATGTTAACAACTGAATGATGAAATCCACTGAGGACAACATATGTACCTAAGTATAAAGTAAGTAATGAATTACGTTGCACTAAGCAAATTGTTTATGCTATAAATGGTACTTTATCAATAGAGGTAAGTTTAAAATGCAAACTTGTTATTTTCCTGGTTTGAAGATATTCTTCACACCACGATTATTTCACCTTCAATAGAGTATTCCAAGGCGCTGCCAACGTATATTCAAAATGGCGTCGTCAGGGCACACAATCGGTTTGTTTACTTCATGAAGGTTTCATGGTTTGGTTTACTTGTGTTCGCTGTTTATGTCACAAGGGATATATTCCCCTGTGGTTCATAGGATATGATTAAATCGTAATACTATACCAAAAAGCTAGTTATATATTTTTTGCCAAAAAGTTTAATACACGTACCTACTTCTAACTGTAGGGAGTTATTTTGTAGCTCATTTTTAAGTGGATAAGTGATAAATTTATGTCTTCACAAGATTAACATTTAATGGTTTCTACAGAAAACAATGAATAATGATTATCTTTCTTTATATAGGAATAAATCCAAAAAGTTAACAAGGAGATAAATTATTAATGAATAATGATTCAAAACACTATAACACAAATTTTTAATGTACCTCAAAACTATTATTATCTAAGTATAGATAAAATTATACAATATGTTCATAAAATTCAGAACAAAATTCATAACTGCATTTTAATATTTTTAAGAAAATTGACGGGACAGGTTGATTTTTTTTTTAATTGTGCATCTTTTGACTTTACTTTTTTAGTAAAGACGTTACCGCCACTTGTCATCGTTATGTTGTCGGTTAGGACGGTTATGTTGTCATCTGTTTTTAAATGTAACACTATATTTGTATAGGTAGATTTGGATAGAATGTCCTCGCACTAGTACTTTGATATAGGGATTGACAGCCCTAGTTTTAATAGTATGTAATGGTTCTTGGTTCTTCTTTTGTTGAACCATTCTCTTGATCTGCTTTACTCCTTAGTGGCGTTATTTATGGCGACACAATCATCCGGTGTTATATTTTCAGAAACCGTCATTACAAGTTGCAGCAATTCTTCATATGACTTATTTTCATGCTCTGGTCGATACAGATTTACATATATGGATGGTAACTGCGGAGTTCCGTCTATTGCAACTGAACTTGCAAATGGTTCCACAACTGACATTAATGCTGCGGAAGTTCTGGCACTCTGACATTCACTTAATAGTGTTTGAAGTTCAGAATCTTTAATTGGTGGAATAATCATTTTTGTGTTAATAGTAACAGAAGGTTTTATGCTCCTCCACCGTAATTCTGATAACTTCACAATAGGGACTTTTGTAACTGTTGGTACTTTCCAATATGGCTTAACGTCAGTGCAGGATATATTCCTTCTATTGATATGAATGTACTCAAGAGAATACAAAATTGCTGCAACGTGACTACAAGCTTCACCTGCCATGCACGTACAGTCTCCATTCCGTACACTTCCATCTTCTTCGCAAATGAGCTGGACCTTTAAAGGAGCTTCTGTCATCCTTTGAGAATGTTTGACCTAAAAACACAAACTTTTAGAAAAGGTAATAACAATTAAAATAATACAACAAATAACTTACTGTGCCAACTACAACGACGCGTTCATTTATTTTGACAGCACGGATCTTCTGAACAAAACCGGCCTCAAAGTATTTATATCCAAGCAAACTTTTATATGCTTTTATTTGCTGTTGGGTGTAAAAACTATGGGTCAACATTAAATATGTTACAATATTTATAGCGATCACGGCAGGAAAAACTTCTACTTCGATTCGCAGATCAGCGCCTTTCTGTACATAGGGATCAACATTGTTTATAAGTCCAAGTTTTAATTTATATCTGTCCACAACATCTCCTCCTGCTGCTACCAGTTTTTAAAATATTCACTTTTAAGCTGTTCCATTATAATATACCACAATTACAATCTAACAATCATACAAATCTACCTTCTTGCACTGTACTGCACATGGAAATGATTTTATATTTACGTTTGTGTGCCCTGTGTCCGCCATTTTTTAAAAGGCAGCGTCACGTGTTCTGGAATACTCTATAAACGAGGTTGAGGTTATATTGAATACGCATGATTGTTGTGTGCAACTTTTGAAAAAATTTTCCAGATAAATTAATTATTTGTAATTTACAAAACAAATTCCAAACATTATGTGGCAAAGTGGCTGTTCAAACTTTTCAGGTATCAAAATGTCCCTACTGTTACAACCAATTAACTTTTCTAATGAAACCGAAAGCAAATAACACTATTTTGGCGTATTTCGTATTATTCAAATTATAAAATGTTAATAAATGAAATGAAATGGTTGTTTAGTAAACAACCATTAGTATCCCCCGTTCACAATGTAAAAAAAACTTGATTTCTATTCGATTTTCATCTTACTTTTTTATTCAGGTATCTTAAACAAATGATTTACCTTCACACAATGGAAAAACTTGAAGGTATTTTATTCTACGGAATCAAATACTAATACCTAACACACATCACAAACTGACTTTTCATTTACCTTCTTCAACCACTCAAATATTGTTGGAACTATTTGCTTTGACTTTACGAAGCTATCACTAAATACTGAAATACAATTAACTGCAATACAAGACCTAATACGAATAATTTTACGAATAATAAAAATTAGGAATATTAAGACATTTGCCTCAATTTTCAAACAATTGACAGTTATCTTTGGCGCCTCCATATATGATTAGCATAAGTTTCTTTTCTTATGCTCAATTTTTTGTGAAATGCTTTATGTTTTTGTGATTTGTCTCCCATTGAAGTTTCCAAGCCCTGGATGAAACTAATCCATCTAGTTTGTTTATATAAACAGAAACAATCTCAACGTGTTGTTGCCTAGTTACAAAAAACTTTGGCAGGATTTATTATACTTATGTAATGTTTGTTTTAGCTATTCGTGGATCTTCTCAAAATTGCACTGAATGCATTTATTTGTATAAATGCATTCAGATGCAGAAAATAAAATAACAAAAATTTGTTATTTTATTTTCTATCTGTATTGACGAGCATTGGTTCATTGAATTACATTGAATTATTATTTGAATATTTGTTATCACCAGCTACTCTGTATATAGTTTTATGTTAATAAAAATATGTAAACAGTTTCATTGATAAGTAATTTATTCGATTACAATTTGTTTGTCTTAATGCAAATACAAATATGTATTAAAATAAATAAACAAGAGATGTTTCACAAAGGTAAATCCGCTAGTGAGACTATTTGATTATTTGATTAAAGCATGTATGTTACTTAAAAATAACTGAAAACCAACACTTAGTAAACATTCTTTTCAAAGTAGAATCAACAATGAGCCCAGTATTTCCCCACAAGGAAATCCCGTGCGCGGCACAGATATTAGTAGCGATTCTTCTATGCTAGTTACAGTTCTACATTTTAACATTAAAACAAACATAAAATACACTAAAAACAATGAAATAAAATATATAATGATATAAACAGACATATATACATATGCAGGAGTCATAATATGAGTTTTTTATGTGACAATTCCCCATCTCAGAATGGATGCAAGTCAAATATGATGCGGCTTCATTATTAAGGTAAGCAAAAATTTATAGGTAACAGTTCAGGTGTTATAAACATTTTATCTATCAATGATTTATGAATTTTACTTTTAGTTGTATTTACTAATCAAGTACCTACGGAATTTCTAGATAAGACAGGAGCGGATATGGATATTATCCTTTGGGATATCAACAAGTGCAATTTCGCCGAGGTAAAGTAAACGATTTTTGACTGAGGGTTTTTTAACCTTAGGTATTGAAACCGATTTTTCAGCAAATCCAGTATTATCGCCATGCAGTATTTAATCTTTTTTGGTGTGAATTGTCTTACTATTAGGTCTAACTATTAATAATTGTCTAATATCTTGGATTTTCGATTGTTTATATAACTTATCATTTGATGTTCATTAAATATATTTGATAATAAATTTGACTTAACATTTGATGTTCATTAAATATATCTTTACAAATTTTGAATTTCCCAAGTAGCCGCCTGACCTTTCGGATTATATAGTTAGCATGGTGGTTCCATCGCAAATGGCTATTGCCTAAGTATTTTATTTTATCTTTAGAATACATTGTTATTTGACGTTGGCTTACTATGAGGTTGATTGTCCTACATTTTGCTAGTGTGTCCTGGTAATAGCTAAATGAGACAAAGAATATCTTATCATAGTTTACTGACAACAGTTTATCATTAAATCATTAATTCAATTATTAATTCAAAATCTTTTTGAATTACTTCTTTTAATGGAAGTCAGTTGGAGTCATTATAAAATATAACCGTGTCAACGACAGGATTCACAATATCACCCTTTGTTATCATTCATTTCATTCAGGAAAGTCGGAGCGTCCTATTGTTTCATCAATTCGATCAGTGACTTACCACATATCAAAATGGTTAACAAAGAAGTTCGAAAGTTTACCCATTGCACCACCTAGTTTCCAAGTGTTACTAATGCTGTGGTATTACTATACCACAGACCTTGGACTACCTTGAGGAACTTCTCGAATCAAACAATCTCAGTCAAGATGTAGTAAAATAATATTTCAACTCACTAAACTTTGTATGAAATAAAATTGCTTTCGATTCGATGGTAATTTCTTCGAACAACTTGAGGGTACAGAATGTGTAATTCTTTGTCACCATTCATTACCAATATCTTCATGAACAGATTCGAAATGGAGGCAAAAGAAGAATTGGAGTATTTCCCCACGGTTTGGTTTAAATATGTGGATGATATCTTTGCAGTGTTTGATACAAAAGTCAGTGATATTGAAAACTTTATTTCTAAATTGAATAGTCGTTTCGCCTCAATTAAATTTACATATGAAATTGAAAACTCTGGACAACTACCGTTCTTAGATGTATTAATAATTAGAAACAGTGAAAATAAGTTAGAATTTGACATATATATAAACGATACCAGTACTTTAAGATATATCCCTAGGGACTCTCACCATTGTGCCCAACACAAAATGGCAAGTTTCAATTTTTAATTCAACGCCTATTAAGCTTCCCTCTAAATAAGGAGAGGTTTGAAAAAGAAAAGGCATTGATTAGGGATATGGCTGCGCATAATGGATATTCTGTAAGTTTAATTGATAAAATAATTAGGAAACGTAAATTTAAAAAGACACTTCGAAATTCGTCGACTTTTCAAAATGAAAGAGAAAATCCAAAATTTATTCTATTCCATACGATCCTCGTTTCACCGGTGGTTTTGGTAAGGTTTTTAAAGATATAAGTATGACAGTGGTTTATTCATCGGGAAATAAACTACAACAACTTTTAGGCAATCCAAAAGACAAAATAGAAACTAAGGAAAAGTCGGAGATTTACGAAACTAGCTGTAAAGTCTGCGATCAAAAGCATGTTGGATAAGTTTCGCCAAAGATGTGCTTGAGAATAACCACAAAAGAGATAGTAGCAATTTAAGACTAATTAGGAACGTAACAACAGCTGGATGCTTTTGAGAGTTTGGAAATTGCTAAATGTAAAAATAATATGAATGGTGACAGAGGGCGCATTCCATGTAGTCCGCTTCTTCATATCTTATATTATCTATTCCTGGTGACTTAGTTATTTTCAGGGATTTTATTACCTGTTTAACCTCTTGAATATTTGTTTCCAAGATATAAAATGAATGAGGTTTTTGCTTATTTGAAAAATCGATATTAGGAATTATTATTTGACTGGCTAGTTTTTTACCTACCATGATGAAATAATTAACAAATTCTTCGGCTATTTCACTGTTCTTTACTATAATTTTATTACTATCATCCAGTATTTTTTTAATAACATCATGTTGATTTGATAAGTCCTCCAGTAATCCACAAACTTCTTCCAACCTCGTTATGTTTTAGGGTTTTAATTTGTGTAGATTGGTGTATCTCTCATTGGTTCTCAAAATATTAACGAATTTATTTGTGGCTATATTTACATATGTTTCATATAAAACCTCATTCTGGCTTTCATTTGTTAGGAAAAGCAGAGCTGAAAGTTGTAGTTTATTTAACACTTATTATATTTTCTTTTGTTACTAACCGTATTGTTACCCTATTTGTTTCAGTTGCTGGTAAAGTAATCTGAAGTGCAACGGTGACGTGATCAGTTAGATGATTTTTTAACACAAGAGGCAGCAAACTCTATGCAGGAAAATGTGTTTTTACAAATATGTGATCAAAACAAAATTTGCTATCTTTGACTACTTTAGTATAATATGTATTTATTTTGGAAATATAGTCCCATTCACTAAGAATGTTTAAGTAATCCTCGCAGTAGTTTTCTTTGTCACCCAAAATGTTAATATTTATATCACCAGTTATTATCAATTTGACATCATGTTTATTTTAATCGATTTTAGAAATGTATTAAGATTTGCATTAAAATGATTGGAAATTTGGAGATCTATATATGGCAATAATATGTATACTTTCATTCCTATAAATTATATCGAGACTAATGGCTTTAATCTGATTGAAATTTATTATTTGGACGTTGTAGACTATGTTTTCTCTAATAAAAATAACCAGGTCATCAAATGTTTAAACACAATGCTCATCGATATTTTTCGATTTGCTACTAATAATGATAATGGCAGATAAGAAATGTATTTTCAAAAAGAAAATATAGAAGTCTTTTCATTTCTTCAATACTTTCAGTTATTACTGTTTTAATGATTTGTAATTTAAAATCTCTAATAGAAAGGTCCATTTCTTTTTTAATTTGGCAACATCCAATAAGATTTTATATTTTATAAGTTACAAATGAATATATTAAAAAATATACATTAAAGACCTTTACACAGAAATACTTAAAAATGAAATACTTAAATTTCCTATCTAGAAAATGATTCCAATTTACAGACTAATCTTGAGAAGAGCCGACATCGAAAGATCAAAAAGCGACGTAGCTATGAAAGCTTAGCCGCCACAAGCCAGTTATCCCTGTGGTAACTTTTCTGACACCTCTTGCTGAAAATTCTTCAAGCCAAAAAAAGGATCGATAGGCCGTGCTTTCGCAGTCCCTATGCGTACTGAACATCGGGATCAAGCCAGCTTTTGCACTTTTGCTCTACGCTGGTATGGCCAAATTCTGATTTAGATTTTTTTATTTAGAACGAGTTGAAATTTTCTTCTGATTATTAAACTTTTTCTGATCATCGGCTTTTTCTCTAAAATATTCGTTTACTAAGGTTATCCTGCTCTGCATAAATTAACCCAGTATTCCTTTCTCTGCTTCTCCTTCTTCTTCTGTTTTATTCTCAAACTCAATTCCTTCCTGGTTTTGTAGCTGTTCAAGAGTGTACGATATATTTGCAACAATTAATTTTAGATCCTTTATATAGGCTGCTTTTCCCTTATCTCTATATTGTTTCTGATATGTCAACAGTTCTTTTGTTTGATATCTGTCCTCCCAGCACTAGTCATTTGTGATATGAACACATTTACCTTAAAGTTTCCTGGAATTCTTCAGCACTTGGAGGTTTTTTCATACGACAAGAAAGTTACTACAATTGGACTACATCTACTGTTTTTCTTATTTCCTTTATATCATTTTTCCTCAATTTTAACTTCTGTATGGTCCTGAATTAAATTCTTTATGATCTGTATTAATCTTATTTTACTATTTTCTATTCCAAATACAATTATATTATATACCTACCTTTGTCTTCTTTCCAAGTTAAATTTTTTTTTTATAGGTCATTATTTTCTGTTTCAACTGTGGCAATTTTCTGTTCAGAATTAATATTCTTATGATACACCTCTGATTTCAAAAGTGCTACTTGCTTCTTGAAATACTCTTATTTCTGATGCCATTGTAGTATTTAGTTTTTGAAAGAGACTGTTCATAAAGGTTTCTTGCTTCTCAGTGAACTCTCTCATGCTTAATTTATTTATCGTGTGTGGTTCACTTTACGAAGATAATTTTTATATTATCACGAATACTTTTACAGTTCTTTTAAGTCTTTTTGTATTTACTGATTATTTTTACCGCTTTTGTCGGTTATATACATACACACATAAAATGTTATTGAATTTTAATACTGCACTGATTCATGCAGCGCAAAATAAAGACACCGATATTTTCGGGGTACTCACAGTTTTCTTTTTTGACCACCAAAAACATCACTGCTAGTAATTTTAAAGCTGACCTGGCTGATCAATGATGCATATAAATTTTCTATTTTTTCGCAAATACCGATCAATTTTTATTGCTCAAATGTCCAAGCTATTGATTAATTTATTACCTATTGTATTTTTATTTTAACTTAAAACTTATATCCCTAACTACTGTAATTTTGAGACCAATGAACATAAAGTTCATTGAATGAAATCTGCCTGATGAGGCTTTACAGGTTTTAATCCAGCAGCTTAAGTAGTGGAAACCTTGCATGAAAATGTCTACCTTAAGAGAAACGTCACAAAATAAGTACCGTGTTGAAAAGTAATAATTAGGGCCACCAATGTGCTGGAGAGAAAGGCATCCTCGATAGATCTTGGTACAAGGGGTAGTCAGAACCCGACAAAATGGAGGACAAATGAATAGTTTATGACTACATAAAACTTGGAACAGGTAGATAAACTGGCAAAGGTGGTTGATGTGCAGATCAAGTTCGAGGAAAGTCATAGCCAAAACAAATGAAAGAGCCGGATCAGGTGTCTGGTAAGTCAGCAGCGCAGACGTGCGCTACAACTGATAGTCGTTAGGGGGTAAGTGATAGTGGAAGCGGAAGTGGATAGTGATAATGGTTAAAAGATGAATACAATATACATGACTTTGATTTGTCAGGTTTCTCTATGCTCTATAGAAATCGTCCTAGTTTGGGTGGGGTGTAGCATTATACATAAAAAATAAACTTAATTGCATTGTTTTAGATTATCAGACTGATGAGCTGGAGCAATTATGGATAGTAAATAGTAAATATTAATAAAATAGCAGGTATATGCTGTTGGTGTGTTGTAACACTAATTTTTTCATTGAGTTTGAAGATGTTATAAGTGTTGTTGCCCTTCAAAGTAATTATATTACTCTCACTAGAAATTTCAACATTACCCACTGGAATTATTACAAGAACTTACGGAATTATGTTAGAGCTGCTAGTAATAATGAATAGAGAGCTTATATGAACTATTCCTTACGTCAGAATAAGAAAAAATTGTTGTTTTTTATTGTTGACATTTCGTGATTTAAATATCTATAATAGCCAAACGTCTACAGAATATTCTTCACATTTAGGTAGTGTTAATGATGTAAATATTCTTTATCTCTTCCAGTCACGTTGTAAGTAATGCTCATCAACCTACTGCTTCTTTTCTAAGAAATAATATAAAATCTAATGCAGACAATTTTCATTTTCTACAGTAAGTGAAGAAGAAGTCTACAAAATGCTTCGTTCAGTAAGATCAAAAGTATGCAGTTTGGACCATATTTGGCCAATTATTAGCATCTTACCCGTGATATTGAAAACATTTTAAATGTTCAAATTAAGAATCATTTGATATTGCATGAGCAGTTACCTCATAACCAATCAGAATTTAGAACAAATCACAGCTGCACGACGGCTCTATTAACAATTTAAAGACAACTTAACAATGGTTAACCCTGGTTTTGCTAGACTACTCCAAGGCTTTTGAGAGAAATAATCGGGAGACCCTTCTGTATCTGTTGCATTAATTGGAATTTGATGACAACTCTGCCCTACTGATAAAACATTATTTGTTAATCAGACAACAGATGATCAGGTGTGGAAATAACATCTCTCATTTATTAAACTTGATCTCTGATTGACAGGTTGAGTGGAAGAATGTTTTTTTGTTCCAAGCTATGCCTTTTGGCATGCTATATTTCGTGTATGATTCAAGTTTTGTATAATCAGAGACTTATAAGTTGTATAAGTCTCTGGTATAAGTAAATTTAAAAAAAATTAAATAATTAAAAAACAGTCAATTTTAGGTATTTGGAAACCTCATAGACATAGCAACTACGCATATATGTACACGAGTTGCCGAGTACATTACTCATGTATATTTTATCCAGTAAAGAAATTATCTAGAGATTCTACATTATAAAAATAGAAATTTTATTTTATGTTAGATTTTTTCAACTTCGCTTTACATGGTTAACGTGAATGTAAATTTCTGGTCAGAAGGTATAAAAAGTGATTAGGTATAGAAGGTATAGAATGTGTGTTACAGTTTCGTTGAATGTGAAAATGTATCAATAAAAATAAGAACATGAAATAAGGGTCATTGGACAAGCTGTACTTAACAGGGACTCGTACGTAGAGCGCAAGGAGGGGATAATAAGGTCCTGCCTGGAACATTAGAAGTTTTCTGGATTGGTCGAATATTGCAGTCCAGTCTCAAGGCCCTCATTTGGATCTTGTTTGGTCTAGTTTAGCCACGGGCCAGTCTGTATATTCGGGTGGAGCTGCTGCCGGATCCTACAACTCTGCTTCAGGGCTACACCTTAGAGCAACCCCAACGAAGTTGTATTGCACCATCAGTAGATGTCCGCACGCAAGTTTTAAAACATTCTGCTTATATTTTTCTTGTTCGCTATATGAATTACCTGCTAAAACCTGCATCCTAACCTTAGATTAATCTTGCTCATTATATTTTATGTTTCTAAAATACTAATATGCTTATTTAGTTAATATTTGACGTAGCGCTAGCATCATTATTATTTAATTGAAGCTTATTGCTTGTTTGGAACTGCATCTTATTTGGATTATATTAATAGCTTGTTAACACTAGTTAGATTATTTTTTATTTGAACCTGCTGTAGTTTTCTTGCCATATTTGTCATTGTGCTTACGAATTCTTTTATGCACAATCTGCGTAGTTATTATAGTTAGTAGCAGCTTGTATAATTATTAAGTATTGTTATTATAATTTAATAACATCTTGTTCTGCTGATACTTGTATATAATTTTTCATACATTTTGATGGTGTGTTTGCGCTATTTGGAAATTAAGGTACTTAGTCTTTCCCTAATTCACGCTTATTTTGCTTATATTGAATGTGCTTTCCAAAGCGGTTGCGCCTGAGCTCAAGCGACGCTATACTTAACTTATTGCCACATTGCTTACACTTGCATGCTTATCGCTTACTTGCATATATTTATTACGCCTTGCATGAGGTATTGCGCCTTAATTTCTGCGCCTTATTTTAGCCATATAGGATTGTGCATTCGTAGATTGTTTGGATTCAGCAGTGGGTGACAGTGTTTTTTTATTAATTGTTTACTATATTCCATTCTTTTGCAGCCTAAGTTGTTACCATAAATAATACTTATTACCACCTTTGAGTTTGACTTGTACACACATATTGGAATTAAATTGTCTTTTGTAGTACGGTAGTGTTTTATTTCTGACCCTCTTTGATTAGTTTTGGGGATCAGTTAGTCAATTTACTGGGTGTATTGGCGGTGGTAAAACTTATCTGGCGCCCTTAAATATCTTTTCAATATTTTAGCATACTTTCATTGAATACGAACCACCCCATCTCCTTCGAGCTAGCCAAACACCTCTCTGTCCACTGACAGCTGTGGTGGAAGGCCGTAGTACTTCAAGTACATCTTTGTAGCGTGTGACTCGTACGTAGAGCGCAAAGGATCCCTAAAGGCAGCTACACATGGACGTAAATGATTTAATACATGCACGTGCGTTCACTAACGCGCATGCAATAACGACAGTATAGATGCTCTATAACGTCACGTTGTTGACTGCACACTCCTTTATGCACGTCATGCAAAATTTCTGTCTCGGCTAGAAATTATGCACGCACATTCACTAACGCGCGTACATGTCTCAACGTGTAGAGACAAATATAGCAACATCGCACGTTAGTTTATCAGCTGCGTCGGTAGTGTGTATATATAAAAGTATATTTAAAAATAGTATATAAAATAGTATATATAAAAGTATATTTTATAACATAAAATATACTTTTAAATAAAGAAAATGTCGGATTTTATATCTCTCTCCCGAGAATTTACGCGTGAGTTCATTGTACTATATAGACAACAGCCATGTCTTTGGAAAACCAAGTGCAAAGAAGTTCTTTTTCTTTATTTTTTCATTAATTGCAAAAACGCACGCCACTGTCAATAAACCTAGTGCAACGTCGTCTACCGACATCTTCAAAAATACTGCAGGAACACAGACAAAGTTCTGGAATAAGTTCGTGCGTCTGTAGACAAATTGAATACGCGTTATTGTATGCACGTTAGTGAACGCACGTGCATGTATTAAATCATTTACGTCCATGTGTAGCCGCCTAAACAGGAGATTAGTTGACATTTGCGCGGAGTCTTCATTGCTGAGTTTAATCCATCATCATCATATACTAAATTTTAATCAAAGTAAACATAACAGGTGTGCCCCACAACAAACGGACGAACATGGAGGGAGTAGTAGAAAGTCAAGAACAGTCAGTGTTTACCGGTAAGTCAAACATTTTTGTATCCTCACCAAGTTATCGTCATATTCTTCTCATGGTGTTTGCAAAGGAAAGTGACCTATTCAAAAAGTCAACAATAAAAGATAGCAAAGTGGTGTTTAAATAAAATTATAATAACGTTATTGTGTACTCTGAATACATTGTTATATCTGCAATACAATCAGTACAGTAACCTATTGTATTTACACTTTTGATGGATCTTCATGGATATCTACATTATTAGTTAGTTGGGCGTTATTGGTCTAATTGTAAGAAAGGATATTTTGTGCCATAAACAAACATGTTGAACAAAAGGTAAGTCAGTGAATTTTTTATGTGTATAGTTAAACCAGTGTTAGCACCATCAAAAAGCCTATAAAATCTTGAAAATGCAATATATTTAAGATATTTTAAATGCCATATTCATTGAAATTATCGTATTCTTAAAAATATTTTTACGTTTTCATTTTAGTATACAATATACAAGTATATACTATTACATGTATTAAAAGACTACTAACTGGGAACAGTAATTATTGTTAATTACATTTGATCTATATATTTTTCATAAATAAACAAGGGTCACTAACATTCATAAATTGAATCAATCCAACGATATAAATGAATACTAAATAAATAATCTTAAGTACAATTATGAATGAAGCACCTACATTTGTATTTAATAAAAAAGTATGTATTTTGTTTTATTGCTTAATTTGATAATTTTTTTAATTTGGTAATATTTTTTCGATATTTCTATAAAAAATATTTAATTTAACATTATTTTCTTTGGCCTACTAGAAATCACATTATTCTAATGACAGGTAGTGAATAATTTTCCATGTTAAATGAGAAAGTAGATCGGAAGATTATAAAAAATTATCGCTACGCAGAAATATTTTACCCTTAGCGCAGAGAGAAGAGACGCCCGTAATTATTTTGCAATCACACTTAAAAATGCGTTATATTACCTTGACCGACAGCATTATATTTTACTTGGTTTACTTTGTATTTAAAGCCGGCTATTCACTACGCCAAATTTGCCAAATATGACAAATAACTGGTACAATAACTTGACAAGTACTTGTCCGAGTTCAAGTTAATTCGGGAAGTGCAAATCCTTAAAACCAAGTGATGGACAAGATGGACGAAAATACTAATACGGCAGCTCTAGCTGTTTTTAATAATAATAATAATATAATAGTAATATATACTTTTGTAATTACATATACAAATGTTTATACATTTACACTGCAAGAAGTTATACTATTTACATACAGGGTGAATGGGTCACCCTGTATGTAAGAATGGAAACACTCGCGTACAAAAGTTGTTTATGGACCGATTTAAACCGGATTTTTTTTTAAAAGATAGATCTCCCAAAAGTTCTATGTTGATGCAAAATTTGAAGACAAAATTTTGATTTTCACGGCCTGCTACAATTTTTTTTTTAAGTGAAAAATCGCAAAATTTTGTTAGCGATTTTTTTATAAAAAATCTGACTACACCACTGGATTTAAGAGTCTCCCGAATACATTTGTACCAATTTTTGCGAAAAAAAGTATGTTCTTAAAAAAGTTATAACATATCGGCATCACCAGTGTTTGCCTTTGTCGGGGGTCGGCTTTTAACTTATTTTTTTATAAAAATCGAATAGAACCCAAAGAGAAACAAAATTAAACAACTTAAACACTGGTGTAATTATTAATAAGAACCATAAAAACCAATATACACAAAATCACCAACAATTACTCTAATATAAAGAACAATTGATACAAAAAAGTAATGATTTGAAAATTACATTTTTAAAAATGAAAAAATGGTCAAATTGAATCACACTTTTTGAATAAAAAATTATAATGTAGTTATTTTTTATCTAAGAAGGTAATATTATAAGTTTTGGCGTAACAACCACAAAATAATAATAATTTGACAAACTTGCCTATCAATTATTGTTGTTTATATTAGAGTAATTGTTGGTTATTTTGTGTATACTGGTTTTTATGGTTCTTATTAATAATTACACCAATGTTTAAGTTGTTTAATTTTGTTTCTCTTTGGGTACTATACGATTTTTATAAAAGAAAAGGTTCACCGACAAAGGCAAACACTGGTGATGCCGATATTGTCATAACTTTTTTAGCAACAAACTTTTTTTCGCAAAAATTGGTACAAATGCATTCGAGGGGATCCTAAATCCAGTGGTGTAGTCAGATTTTTTATAAAAAAATCGCTAACAAAATTTTGCTATTTTTCACTTGAAAAAAAATTCGTAGTAGCCCTTGAAAATCAAAATTTCGTTGTAAAATCAAAATTACAGATGTAACAAAAATTTAAACAGAACAATTGAAGAATATTTAAACACATATACTGAAAAACGACAACCATGCAAGACATATATTACTAAACTGCACTGTAATTTAAGAATATATGGCAGTTTTTCTAAACCAAAAAATAGGTATGGATCTGCCATAATTTCTTAAGTTACAGTGCAGTTTAGTAATATATGTCTTGCATGGTTGTCGTCTTTCAGGATATGTGTTTAAATATTCTTCAATTGTTCTGTTTAAATTTTTGTTACATCTGTAATAAATATCTATAATATCTTGTTTCTCTTCGGTTGAATACATCGTTAGACCATGTAAAAAGTACTCCACAGATGCAGTTTATAAAAATTATAAGTGATATTTGTGGTTTGTCAAGAACTGACAGTCATGGCCATGGCTAACTAGACATTTTCAAAAAAATACCTATTTTCCTTCATAATGCCCTTATTTTTTAGGCAAATATTAACATATATTATATTGTTGTATTCAGAAAAAATCGGTTTATTCAATTATGAGAAAAATTAATATGGTGCCGATAAGAAAAAATAAAGTTGACGATGATTTACAATAGAAGTGACATTTTTTTTAAAAACGGTTTACGGCATCGTATTTGTCTCAAGAAAGTGTCCTAATAATGTGAAAACGATAAGCCAATATTTTCAAAAATATAGAAGTTATGGCCAGAAAACGAAAACCGGAAAAAATTTCTTTTTGCCTCTTACTCAAAAACAAATGCAAATATAGGGGTTTTGCTTGCGCCAACTTATTGAGCACAAAATTCCGCAACTTTGCCGAATTTAAACCTACAGTCTATCTTTTATAATAAGCGAGATACCCATGTTACACACTCGAAACTGAATCACCCTGTACATATTATTGTACCGAGAGGTGCATTTTCGATGGAATTTGGGGGTATCTCGGTTGCTACAAGTGACAGAAAAAAATGGATAGCACGAACGTTGGCAAATTTTTTGAGACAAGTTCAACTGTCAAAACAAAAATCCTGAATTACGAACCAAACTTATGCTTTTTTAAATGGAAACCATAGTTGGGCTGATATATTTTGATCATCAAAAGAGAAGTGTCAAAACTGTCAAAAGGATGACGCAGTATCCTGACGCATACTTTTCTATTTATCTAGTATCTCCTCTAATCTATCTTATAAACTCGTCTTATAATATCTTTGTATATTTCCTAGTATGTAAAAATTGTCAAAAGTGATTCCTTTTTATAAAAAAGTTAAAATTTCAATTGTTTCAACTAATAAAATTTTCAATTATAAAAAATTACCGACCTATATCTTTACTGTCAAATATTTCAAAGATATTAGAAAAAGTAGTTCGTAACAGAATGGTCAAATATTTAAGCAGATATAAAATTTTACATGAGACACAAGACGGGTTTTTGTTAGGAGTAAATCAAATGAATCTGAAATTTTTTACTTTATATACAGTATGTAACTATGCACATTTAAACAATAATGAAAAGATAATAGGTTTATTGAAAAGTTACGGCCTAAAAGGTAAGATTAATAACATTTAATTCAGTCATATGTGACTTGTAGAACTCAAATTGTTGAAATAGATGATAAATGATCTGAGAAATTACGTATATATTCTGGTGTCCATCAAGGCTCTGTCTTGGAACCACTGCTATTTGAAACCTTTGAAATTGATATACCTCATAGATAGTAAACATACCATAGTAATGTTTGCTGACGCAAAAACGTATTTAAAATTTAGTAATAACATATTCCTATGGGTTTTTTCTTAATGCAAACAAATTGCTGACGCTAACAAGTGTTTATATACTACAAATATTGCTATTTGTGAGAAATAATAATAATCTATTTCGAACTAACAACATTTTCGTCATAACTACCTTGTAAGTAGACTGTTGTGACATTGTTTTCTGAAATGTAAGTGGCACTTTATATCTGTATTGGAAGTTGTTATGACAACGGGCTGTAATATTTATTACGTCCCTCCTTAAAGGACAGTACCTAATAGTAATATTAGAACTACTATACATTAAAAACTATTGCATTTGCCAATTTTAAAACATTTGACGCTATGACGAAAAATCTCATATGCACCACACTCATGATCACAAATTGCAAAGTATGATCTGTAAATACAATTAGTCTGATCTCATAATAATAATAATAATAATAATAATAATAATAATAATGATAATGATAATGATAATGATAATAATAATAATAATAATAATAATAATAATAATAATAATAATAATTATTATTATTATTATTATTATTATTATTATTATTATTATTATTATTATTCGTGGATGCCGTGATATCCCGCGATAAAAATGTCACCTTAGAAGACATGTCGCACAACCTACTTCGGCTGTGATAGCGACGTCGACGTAAGACGAAATATTTCTAATTAAATTTTCTAATTAAGGTTCTGCGGTTTATTATACATTTGTATATAATTTGCCATATTTGTTATTTTATAGTTTTATGAAATATGCATAATAATAATAAAGATATGCAATTACCAATAATTGAACGTATTAGTATTTACCATAGAAGCGCATTATGTAGGAAATTCCTGTATAATAACTAGATTAATGAAGAAAATGAGCTAAAACTGTAGAGAATGAGTCTACATTTTTACAGGAACATTTTTTTTATTTCATATTTAAATATATGATAACATACTATAAAATAATGTTTATGAGGATCGAAATCGATATATCATTGTCGTCGGGCGATCCTTGTGATTAGAATGAGGGGTAGAGATATTGTTATTATTATAAATGATTATTATTAGCGATTAAATTAACTCCTACTTTTTATTTATATACTTGCGAATATTATCCACTGAAAATCATTACAAAGTTGATTAAATTGGGTAAAAGTTAAGCCCAAGGGTAATTTTAAGTATCTACAAGAAGAATTTAAGGTTAAATTTCCAAGAATTTCTTCCTATAAGTAGACACAGGGTGCAAACCAAAAATGAGTATTTACTGGAAACGCTATAGCTCGTTCATTGTAAAAGATACACTCATCAATTTTCAAAATAAACGTTTGCTTTTTAATTATGTAAATATGTAAATATGTTCAAACCCGAGGATCAATCAGATGGCCTGCTAGGACACCGAACCTCACCCCATTTGAGATTTTTGTGTGGGGTTATCTAAAAAAACAAAGTGTATGCAAGATCGTATGAAACTGCAAAGGAATTACGTCGAGTTAAAGACGAAGAAGAAATTACTCCAAACATGTTTAATATTTTTTCGTAAAAGGTGAATTATATTAAAGATAATTATGTTCAGCACTGTAAGAAAACTACAGAAATTCCAGAAATAAGTATTACAATTTTTTTTCTAAATTCAGGTTGAATCCATCCTCAATCATTCATCTAAATAAATATCGCTATTTAGTATACGGTTGAGATAAATCTATGTTTAAGTCTAGATAAATATCTCTATTTACATATTTCTATATTTTACTATATTTTTTATTCTAAGACGGAAAAGCGTAGTATGTATTAGAGCGTATAATACGATTTTTAGAGTAAAAATACTCAAATTTGTTTTGATTTACTGGTCATAGGGCAAGGCTCACTCCAGTCTCAGACCCATGTTTGATTAGGTACTTAAGTAGGTGTCTGCTGAAGTATCCACACATTTAAGGCCCATTGTATATAATTTAATTAACCCTTTCAAGACGATTTTTTTTTCATGCAGAGTAGCCCAAATTATTTATCTTTTTTCATGTTTTTAAAGTAAGAATAAGTTGTTTTTTCGAAAAAAATATTATTTTTTTCTTTGAAGGGGGTGGGGGTAGTGGTAAACATATGTACCACTAGTCCTTGGATGAGGTACGTATATATACCAGTAGTCCGGGTATTCTCATAAAAACAAGAAACAATTATTTTGAAAAAAACGTGTATATTTCACATATTATTAAGTGTGATAAAGCGCAAAACAGTTTTTACAAAGAGGAGTGTCGCATTCTTGACAATATGTTTTTGTCCGTGTCTGTATCTTTCTCTCGGCACATCTTCTACACCTTCTTCTAGTTGGACCTTCGAGGGGTAGATGAAGAGACACTGTTGCAAAGCTTTTTCGTTTTTTTGAAACTCTGCCCTTTTTTGTAAACCGTTGTGTTGCTGCTGTTTTTTTCCCCTCGCTTATCATCTCTTCTGCCAAAGGCACTAAAAATTGCAATAGCGGATACTTCTTTTTATGTAGTTCGTTATAGATGATCCACGAATTTACAATTGCCATCATGAACAAACGGTAGAACAATTTTTTCCACCATTTAGTTGATTTCCTGTCTAAATCGTAAACACCCGCCATCTGGTCTGCTAAATCGACGCCCCCCATAATTTCTCTATAAAAAGCTATCATTTGAGGACAAGCCACGTCAATTTTGGAACCATCTTTCATGGTTTTTTTCACAGTCACAACCTCATCATTATGGCAATTACTTAGCATAAGCACTTCTTTAGTATCTTGCCATTTCACAAACATCAGTCCATCACTGCTACATCGAAATACATATCCACCTCTATCTAATTTGCCTGTAATCTTCGGTATATTCTTCCTGTTCTGGTTACAAGTACCAAGTGCTGCGTATTCTAAATTTTGAAGTAATAATACCGAAGTAAAGAAACGATCAAAGCAAAACGTTATATCCTTTTCTTTAGCTGTGGCAACAAGTTTACGTACAACGCGCTCTCCCAGTGTACCACTACATTGTTCAGTTTCTCGGCCTGTATAAATATTAAAGTCGTATGTATAGCCAGTGGCAGAATCGGATCTAAGCCACATTTTTATGCCCCTCTTTTTTGGCTTTAGAGGCATATATTGTTTCATTGACGAGCGACCTTTGAATTTAGTCATAGACTCGTCAATGCTCTGAAAGCAACTATCTTGACGGCACTTTTGGAATGTGCCTTTCAAACACTCAACGACATCATCAATGTAATATGTCTTGGAGCATTCAGGCGGTTTGCGTGGTGAAGCGAAATACATCTTTGAAGACAAGAATTTGAATCTATCTCTAGACATTGCATTCTGTATTGCAGAATTCCCCATCGAGGGATGACTTGACCAATAATCGCTGATCTGTGGGACATGATTGTAACACATGACCAGCATGCATCCAAGAACAATTTTTATTTCGCCCTCATCGGTCTCCTTCAAACGTGCATCGCGTTTTGTTTCTTTGTAAATCTTTATTCTTTCGTTTGAACATTGAGCAATGTATATAAACAATGAGCGTGGAAACATTCTCTGAAACAATTGAAAATGTGTAAGGTTCCTGTCAAATTCAGAAGATACGCTGCAGTTCCGCTTAGATGATATTTTTTGTTTCGGAATGAATAATGCATCAGGTTCAGCAAACAGCACAAAATGATCTGAAGAAGAGGCTACAGTTTCTGGAAGTAACGGAGACTTTGGGGTATCCCTCGACGAGCATTCAGGCTGCAGGGTATCTTGGGACTCTGATTCAACAACATTCGCATCAGATTCTTCCGCTGAGTCAGTAGCATTTGAATCAGATTCCTCATCAGAAGGCTCGTAGACGTCATCACTATCATCCGATCCCGTTGAAAAGTCAGACAAATTGTTGGCTGCCTCCTCCAGCTCAGAAGACGTTAGTGGCCGTTTCCGATCCATATCTGCAAACAAAATATCTTTCTACATACTGAACTACTGGTACACCAACGCACCACTGCATAAGACTGATGGTACATATATGTACCAGGGCTCTAGATCCACCTATTCCAATATTTTTTATCACTAAATAATAAACAAAAACACACTTACCAAACACAAAGAGGATACAGATGCCGCTTATGTACAGTTTTTAATAAAAAACACTAATTTTTTACACAAAAACTTGCAAAACGTTAGCAGAAACACGTGCGTCGAGCAACTACCTACGGTAAATGGCCGGAAAATGAGGTTATGCGATGTCTCCCGTGCGTGTTCTGACAAGAGGACACTTATCGGGACTGAGCGGTACAAATATTCACCGTTTTAAATAGCGAAAACTATTTTTAGTCCTGTGTTACTAATTGGTGGTACATATGTGAACCCGCAGTCTCGAAAGGGTTAAATTACCCTATTTTTAGTTAGATTAGTAGGTATTCATTTTAAAAAAATGAGAATATCTCTTTAAATATAAAAAATAGTTCAAAATACTATTTCCGAAGGTTAGAAGTATATACCTAGTATATTGTATATTAAGGCCAAAAATATTTCATTACTAACTATCGAGGGTTGCTTCGCAGGAATGAAATCTTCCGCCGAGGTATGTAAATGATTTGATCTTCAACTATCTTGAATATGAATATGAGAATATTATCTTCCACCTATTCATTCATATTTTTATTTATTTACTTAGACGGTATAGCTTGTTTATTACTATGAAACCGAATAGGAAAACAACGTCATATCCCTGTACCTTTGTATTGTACAATTTGTACCTTTCTTTTGCAGCAAACAAAAGTACAGCAGACAAATGAAAGTACAAAATTTATTAATAATATACATTAATATTTGATATATAGGTAACAATAATTTGCTTTAAATTAATAACAAAAATCATTTATAACCGTCTTTAAAAACGAAAGTACAATTTAGGAAGGAACCTTTAACAGTAACACAGAGAAACTACCTAAATTTTTTTTGCCATCGAATAAATGTTGTTCATTTTCCCTCACAATAAAAATTCAATAAAATTGCCATCATTAATTCCTTGGACTCCTGCTATTAAACGAAATATTTTGTTCTTGGATGTTATGCCGTCTTCTACATATCCTGATGCTACAGTATCACTCTTACATTTTCCATGTCTTTTTAATGTTGTAATATCTGCACCTGCATCTACGAGAAGACTTGCCGATGTACGACTCAAACAATGATCTGTGTATATTTTAGCATCTGCGTAGCCGAGATATTTTGCAATTCTGGACGGTATCCTACTGAAAGTATTTTTGCCTACTGGTTGCACAGTACATCAACCATTCCGATATGTCAGAAAAAACACCGTTCTTTAATTTCTTTTGATCGCAAATATATATTCTGTCGATGCAACTTAAGAGCGTGCATTTCATTTTCTTCCAGTGTTTGTATCGTCAATATTTATTACAACGATTCCTTTGTTATCTATATCATCCATCGAGAGCTTTACCATCTCATCCCTTCTTCATCCTCCAATGACCCATTACTAGAACAACCTACAATAACAATAAACTATTAAGCACGTGCAGTAATAGGTACAGCCAATTATTTCCTATATTATCTTTTCCAAGATATCTATGACTTGATACTTCTCTAATAAATTTCAAAATGTCCTGTCTTGTCAATATTTTAGATTTTTTTGGAATATATCCTTTCGAAATTTCCTTCAAATAAGCCTCTAGTCGATGATATTCTCTTATATTTACTTTTCTACGCACAAATAATGTGCATGGTTTGCAACATTGAATACTTTATCCATAATGTGTTGGGGCTGAATGATTCTGACTAAAAGATATATAAAGAATATAAATTATCAAAAATTATAAATATTTCTTTAAAGTGGTAAAAGGTAATACACACCAGTTCTTGAAAATATCCCATTAATATAGTTTCACTAACAGCTGTCACTGAATTTCTGCTTGTTCAAGTCTCAAAACGTTTATATTCTTTATTATTAAGTAATTTAAATTTCTTAGGCAGTAATTCTTCATTGGGTTTAGGTATTGGCTCTAGCAGCAACTATTGCTGGAATATTATCCACATAGACATATAATTATGTCTATGATTATCCATTCTGCCTTTTCAAGATGGTTCCTCAGAATCAAACATCAAACTATCAAAATCAACAAATTTGCGGGTGTTATAGATACATCTTGGATATATCGTTTTATATCGAAAACTGTTCTCATTCTCATTAACACTAAATTATTAAATTTAAAGTAAATCTGAAATCAAATGTCTAAATAAAAAATAAAACGTTGTATGCACCACGGGAGATACTAGGATGATTATGCCCTAAGGCGACTTGCTTTTTTCGGGCCTAAACGGTCCTGTGAAGCAATCTGTAGCCTACGGGAATAATCATCCCTCTATCTCTCTTCGTACATAAATAACTATTTTGTACCGCCCTTATATAATAAGCAATTTTAGTCCCTCAAAAGCGGGAGTAAAGTATTTTACTCCCTAGAGTAAAAAAGGATAGCCAACTCAATTAATGAATATTGTGACTACTCATATTTATCAGTCATCATGCTAACTAATTTTATTTTTGTAGGTATGCCATGCAGATTTTTATGTTTATAAATTAGAAGAAAGAATAGAAATATCATATTGACAACACTTTTTATATATAGAAATATATTAACTATGATTTTTTTTATTCTTTCAATTAAAATGTTGGGTCGTACAAAAAATAGTATATACACCTCGGGAGTACATGCTTTTCCCCTCAGTGCTTTGTAGTATCCTCAGGCTTTGCCTTCATGCTCCAAACGCACCACGGGAAAAAATCATGTACTTTACTCCCTTGGTGTATAACCTACTATTTCATAGTTCATTTTAATTTGGAATATAGTGAAAATCCGTTTCTATTGCACTGGCATAATTATTTAACAAAGGTAACATAAATTGTTTACTGTCACACTGATAGTTAATTGTTAATAACTAAATTTATATATAAACAGGTAGGTATCTTTATTATGAGTGCTGCTTGCTTTATATAAGACAAATATTTACCTAAAAGATTTCCTTTCAATTGCTTTTGAATTTCAATTTATTGTTATTGTAAACTAATTTTGTATAAATAAATATAAAGGGTTTTTCTGTGGCTGATGAATGGTCAAAATTAACGTCATTCAAAATACAAACATCATATCATGGAATTTTTTAGATTTTTACTTCCCACCCTTGAGTAGAAAATGATCACTTTCCAACCTGGAAAAAAGGGAAATTAATCAGTGACTAATTTTCAAACTTCTAAAAAGTCAGTAATAAACCTAATTACGTATATGGTTGTGAATAAAGATATAATAATAATAATAATAATAATAATAATAATAATAATAATAATAATAATAATAATAATAATAATAATAATAATAATAATATCTCTACCCCTCATTCTAATCACAATGATTAGCCCGAAAGTCTGAGACTTGTGTGGGAGAGGGGGCGGCATATTATTATTTCGCGGGCCGCATTTGCGCCCCAGGAACGGCTTACGTTGGTAGGCCCTAACCACCATTCAGTGCTGGAATGAAGGAAACCTGGAAAACCTCATCAGTTAGGGGGACAGTCAAACATCAACTGATTTTAATCTCTCACATTAACAACCAAGTTGACATTCTTCCCATCCTAGGCCATTGCCAGGATAGTTGCCAAGTCATCCCTGCGAATAAGCCTTGATCTACGAGTAAACAATTTAATGAAAAATTGTTTGGTGGAATGGGAATTAGAACCCACGACCTCTGGGTTGAGCGATCGAGACGCTAAGCCCTAAGCCACCTGCCCGATATCGAATACATTATGGTCATTAAAGTTTTATTGAAATTTATTTGAGCGTGCGTAAATATTTAAATCAGATCAACTTTGCGTAAGAAACATCTTTTATTATACTATTATATTTTTCATTAACTTCTCAATTTCAAACATGAGGCAAATTTATGAATATTCTAAGTAATCGTTAATTTTATTTGAACATAAACTTTATTTAAAAATTAGACATACAGTTACCTATGTACCTAAACACAGAGCAATGACTCGAATTTGGGTCACATCAATATCGTGATTACATATTTGTTATATTCTTAAAATAGCAAACTGAGTTATGTTCTTTAATTAACTCTAATAAACCGGTTCCTTTATTTTTTTCTCCTGGTACCTACCTACCAGATGAACAGTACGTTTAATATGTATTTAATTTACCTATTGTACAGGTTAAAACGTTTTCGATTATAGGAAGAGATTTTGGAAGGGCGCAATGTGCCCTTTGTTTACCTTCTTTTAGTTTTTTAGAGTTGCATCATAAAAAGCAATACAAGTTTAAGTATATTAATAATATATGTATATCTCTACCCATCATTCATTCTCATCTTGATGATGAGCCCGGTAGTCAGAGACTTGTGTAGGAGAGGGAGCGGCATATTATTATTTCGCGAGCCGCGAGTGCGCCTAGGAGCGACCTACGATGTTTTACCTTTAACTACCATTTAGTACGAGAATAAGGGAAACCTGAAAAACCTTATTCATTACAGTGAACAGTAGGTTGTTAGTCATTTATAAAGTGATATTGCAGTACCACATTTATGCACACAGATTTAATATAGGAGCAATTAGAAAAAAATCACCGGCGGTTAGATTCGACCCGTCTGCGTGAACCCGTGAACTGCGGGGAATGATTAAAAACTTGACGTCTACCTAACCTCCGTAATTAATTATTAAGTATTACTTATTATTGATGGAAGATTTGAGTTTTGACATATATTATTTAATTTTCAGTTCAAATTTATATCACATGAGGGCGCCTGCAACATTTGGAAAATTGTAATTGGCCTAGTATAGTATTCATTCTCCTATTATCAAAAACCTTTTTACCTCTCTGTATACATCTCTGTATACTCTGTATTTTTATTTGAATTGGAATGAAGGTATTTCTTTAATTTTTAAATTTCTATTAAGTAAATAACTGGTCTAGGAAGATGCATCATTATAAGAACATATTCATCATTAGAAACTTATAAAACTTACGCTACTTACAAAGAGATGCTGAGTTGATTCGAGCTTCCAAATCGGGAATTTGCGTTTTTATACGTCAGTCTACTACTCGTAGATTACACAGTCAAAGGCTATAACGTTCAAGGTTCTGGGTTCAGACTGTAACCTTGTTACTTGTAGATAGGTAGTCTAACTCAGATGTGACTTGATAAAAAATCTTTAATAATAATAATAGTAATAATAATAATAATGTTTATTTATACATAAGCACCGATAACAAAGAAAAAAAAAATAACAATATATGCATATGCATATACACATATAAATAAACAATTATTCACTGAAGCTCTAGCATAAAGCTATTGCTTGTATGTGAATGAAGAAAACTGAATCTAATTTAACAATTATTTTCTAAAACTAAATAATAATTTACAAGTGACTCAGCTGAGTGTTCCATATATAAGGATAAATAGAGAGAGAAAGAAAATATATAAATTAGTAAGTATAAGAAAATATAATATGAATTGAGTATTTTATATACTTTATTCTAGACACTTCCATCAATAAATTTATGAAAAATATCTCTTCCACAAGTCATAATCCAATTTTTTATATGTTTTTTATAACTTTCTGTTTCTTATATTTTTCAGATTTTCAGGTATTTTTTCAAAAAGTCTTGGGCCTAAATAATATAATATAATTTTATTGTAATAATATAATGTATAATGGCCTAATATAATTGTATATTCACTGCCTATGTCACTTTGTGTACTTTAATAAAAAGTTATTTATCATTTGCAATATTTTAATGACCTACTTATTTTCATTGTAGATACATTTTGAATTACATTTACTTGTAAATTCTTGACAAAAAGGTAATGCTATCTAAAAGGCCCTACACACGATGAGATTGGCCTCGCGACATGCCTCGAGGCCTTGGTCTCTGAGACAAATCTCATAGTGTGTAGGGTTGTATCACAAGTATAAAGATCTTTATACTTGTGGTTGTATCGAACAACAATAGGTCTCGCTGAGGCGGTTGCAATGAGACGGCCTCTGGCGGGAGACTGAGACCCGCCTCGAGGCAAATCTCAGCTTGTATCAACGTGTGTAGCGTTGTCGCGACTGTCGCGAGACTATTTCTATTGTTAGCATAGGTTTTGCAAGATGTCAACGGAAGGAAACCGTTCATTTTGGGAGGATTTTATATCCGTATATAGAAGCTTGCCCTGTTTATGGGATGAAGTCCAAATCATATAAATAACTGTACATGGGAAAATTTTTCTTTTTGTAGTAACCAATTTTTGGACCATTTTCTTTTCTTTTTTGGAATATCTTCCTCATCCTCAAAACATAGAGCAATTGTAACGCCATTGCTATTTTCTTTTCAAACGAAAGCGATGCCATTTTACTATTCCAATTAGGTAAATACTTATAACGAGGCTGCCTCAAGCGTGTGTAGCATTATGATACTTGAGACTAGATCTCAAGCCCCCACTCCTGAGACTCCGCCTCGAATCACGCCTCCAGGTAAGTATCTACGTGTGTAGGGCCTTTAAGATTAGGACCCAATCTTAGAGAGCATTATTAGTTTATTAGGTTACATTAAAACATGGGTAAAATAATAATGAGATTTTGAACCCCTTAGTTTTTAGCTTATAGTTATCGCAATCGTTATACTGAGCATGCGCAGTACCGACGCAGTACCAAAAAGGGTATCCTTTTTTTGCAGTTGATGATATGTCTATGATGTTTGTAAAGACGTAAATGTAAAGATTTAAATGTTATTTCACAATAAAGAAGGTATAGACAAAGATGCGAATAACATTTTTTATGATCTCTCAAGATCTACAGTAGAAAACCTGTCTGAGTTATATGGTAACATGTTACATACGTAGAACATGGGTACCTATACATATAGACCATCAGTGAAATTAGGTGTTGTTGGTAAATCTATACTATTTTTGTGACTTTATTAAACGTTCCGGTTAAAGAAATAAATTTAAATTATTATCTTGAATCACCTTACTTATTACCTAATTAAATATTATAAAACAAGTAAATCTCGTATTATTATAACTCACATAAATGAGAATTCCTGTTTGTAAATAAAATTGTGTGCTGTTTCAAAGTAAAAATTATAGGTAGGTACAAATAATGTATATGTAGGTTCAAAGAAATATTTTTTTATCTTTTTGTTGAAACTACTCTGAAGAGGCTGCTTGTACTCTGGCCCCAAAATTTCCATCATATTTAGTTATGCTTACCTTGAAATATAACTAATGAAATATTTTAAATATTTTATTATACGATTATTATTAATATATCAGGTTTAGCATCGGTGCATACGTTTTTATACTTTCTTTAAAGTATTATACCACATCCTGTTACTTCAAATAAATGCGTATGTACAAATTTATATTGTAATGTGGATCTCGTACAAGTCGTATTAATAATAACGAGATGCAATCGTTATTATTCATACCACATAGTATTAAAACATAGAAATTTTATGAGTTTCTTTTCAGAATGATACCTTGATCTTAATCTTAATTTGTCTTAATTTTGTTTTGAAAATATCTACACTGAATGTCAAAAGCTCCCCTCAAAGTAATTTCTGAATAATAAATACATTTTTGAGGGAACAACAATTAGCTTTTCCCCAGTACACAGTTTTTTACAGTATACAATAATACCTTTCTTAATTATAAATATTTGTATAAGTATTTCTGGACGTCATGATCTATTGTAAATACAATACTGGAACGATTCTGAAAATTTGATTACTTACTAATGACAGCAGGAAACTTGAGGTTTTGACGAAAGTCGGTACCGATTTTCTTATTTTAAATGGAGCATCCTGTATTTTTATATTTCTGATTTCTACGTGACGTTTAAATTCAAGTTTTAGGAAAAAAGGTGAAGTTGCAGCACTGTATTTAAAATTTTGTATCTTGAATATTAAGTAGTTTTCTTGACTCAAGGTTTCCGAGATACAAGAAATTTTATTGTATAAACGAGCAGAAACTCGAATATTTATTTTTTGTAAGTAACCTGTGAAAAAAATAAATAATTTAGCTTATCAAAGATTTAAAATAAGTTGTCAGTTGCTTCGGTAGTGGTATTTGTGTTCACTTCACAACATAAGTGACTTTTTTCACTATTTTCCTAAAACTTAATGCCTCGTAAATATCTGAATTTAGGTATACCCAACTTTACTTACAACGCAAAATTGGCCAAAAATATTACGTAGCACTCAAAAAGTAAGAATATATAGGGTGTCCCATTTAAAATAAGCAAGGAAGTCGGTGTCGTCTTCCGGTATAATCGAAAGTTCTCGGAAACATGCAAATATTTCAGAAAGTAGGTCCTACTGACATTGGTAAGTTACCAAATGTTTAAAATCACCCTGTACATAATTTTTCAGATATAAATCGCGGCCGTTCCTGGTGGGACACCTTGAATTATAATTAATCTGTTCTAAAATAGTGACCAAACGCCATATTATTTTATTCTGAACTTTATAGGAGGATTTTTTTGGCTAGGTGTATAATAAACTATTATTTACAACGATATATGAAGGTTGACATTATTGAGGTTTTAAAAGTTTGAAATTGTCACTTTTTTACTGTTATTTTCCACACCCGTGGGCGGGATACGAAGTAAAAAAAAATTCAATGTCGTTTTTTCAATAGTAAATTTTTTTGTGATGAATCCAAGCAAGTGTTATGATTAAAAAATTGTGCTTACAGAATTGTGAAAAAATTGTGATTGGTCCTACAGAATCCACCACATCAAAGAATTTTAAAAACGCCACTGAAAAAAGTTCTACTTAACAAGAAGAAATTCCCTTTTAAATTTCCTGTTTCTTTTTGAAGATACGACTTCTTTGATTTTCTGCCTATTCTGTATTCCTGATTTTTCTGTCATTCCTGCCTTCTCTGTCTTTCCTGCCTTTTCTGTCTTTCCTTTCTTTCTGCCTTTTCCGTTTTTTAATCGGTTGATGTTTGACTTTCCCCATAGCTAATAAGGTTTTCTAGGTTTCCCTCATTCCAACACTGAATGGTGATTAGGGCTTGCTACGGGCCAGTGAAATAATGATATGCCGCTCCCTCTTCCACACATGTCTGAGAGTTTCTGGCTAATCCTTGTGATTACAATGGGGGATATTTTCTCCTAGGATACTAATGGCATTCTCCTGAGCCGAGGTTTAGTTATGCCCTTCATCTCCATCGTTCTTTTCTGTGAAGCACCTTTGATTAGTACCTTTGCATGACTCTGTTCTGGTGTTAAGACCTAGAAGGTACCTATGTCCTAGTTCCACCCATTTTACCAGACACGTTCTGGCAACGCTATATAAGCAGCTCCATAAGATGACCGACTCCAGGCCTATGAAAGCCATTTGAAATCCATTCTAGCAACTTCATCCTGTTGATCAATGGTACTTGAAAGGTTTTTCATTTCGAGTATTTATCTACAATTTCTTGACATTGGAACGAAATTCTGTGATTAAAAAGTAAGCAGTCAAATATTTTGAAATATAGTACTCATGGAATTCAGTCTCAATGCTAATTGATTTATCTAATTGTTATTCTTTTGAAATGGTATCTTAGCGACCTAATTAAAGTGAAATAATCTGTATTTTTTCTCTTTGGTTAAGCCGCCGTTTGATTATTGGAACCATTGATTAAAATTATGCATCTACATAAGCAGTTGGAGCAATACTGTACATCGTACACTTCAGATTTATTTACGCATCGAATAAATATTTTTTAAGGAGAATGAAATTGTATATGAAATGTTTGTAATCAAGTATATTTATTATTCATTGACTAAATAACTGGCTCGAAAATTCATAGATATGAATCAAAAGAAATTTAAAATCCAAGCGCGTTTTCATCTTCCTCTTACAACTCACAATATTTAGGAAATTCAGTCCGTAAGTGGGATGAGATGCTGCTGGAAGAATAGGAACTGATGACAATCACTTGAATACGAAATTAGATATTTCGTGTGGTTCATGTTCAAAGAGAAGCTTGATCTGAGAATCTTGATCTTGATCAAAGAGGGTATTGAAGGCATGAAATGAAATACAAAGATTTTTTAATTGAAATATTAGAAGTGTTAGTGATATGGACACTAATATAAAAAATATGTCATGAATATAAAGAACTAATAGTGTCCGTAGAGGTTTAATTTATAATTAATATATTTTTTAATCTAAACAAACCATAACTGATAAAGGGTAATAAGATTCTTATCAGGCAGTTTGCAAAAAAACCTAGTAATAGTATCGTATTCGTATGGCATTTGTAATACTCATGGGTTTTATTTCAATAATTTGTTAAATTACTTTAAATTAACTAATTGAACTCGAACATAACACTTTTTTTTCTAAGTGATTGATTTTAGATGACTATTTAAACTGAGTTTACTTGCAGCGGGGCAAGGAAACTCAATTTAAACAGTTTTTATAAATAGAAGAAAATACTGTGAGTTATTCATAAGTACAATAATATAAAAAGAAATTAGTGTGGTAGCTAACAAGATAATTTTGGTAAATACTGCTGTGTTTGGCCATAACTATATACATAAGTAAGGGATATATTTCAGCTTATTACGTTTTTTTGAATAAATTAAGTTAATAACAGGATGTGAAAGAATTTCGATTGCTTAAACAATGGGATTTCTTATGTCCAACAGCGGTTAACGCAAATGTTCGATTTGTCGGACCATTTTGCTTTTTGCTACTGAACATTCACCAACCGTTCCTCCAGATTGTAGATACATAGAATTTTTCAGCATTTCTGGTTGAATTGCAGCAATTTGCTCCCTAATAGTCTTTTAATTCTTCCAGCGTTGTTGGTCGTGTTCTAAACACCAAATTTTTTACTAAACCAATTCTTGTTTGTAGATCCATGTCATTAAATTTTAAATCATTTGAATTTACGTTTACGTGAGTTTTATTTTGAGAAAAATTCTCTAAATCGCAATGATTACGTTTGACACTAGTATCAGCAGTTGACACCATTACCGTTTTGTTTTCCATAGATACAGTAAAATCAAAATATTGAAGCAACTAGATTCCATTTAGTTCTTGCTACTAGTTTGATTTATTAAAATTATACTTTAAAGTACACCCCTCACATTATGATGACCCCATATATTAAACTTTGCTCAAAAAATGTGTATAGTAAATATGTATAAAACATTATTAGGCCAGTCATTTAAGACATCGTAGGTCGCAAAAAATTGCAGAGTTCTGATTTTTGGGTATATTGCTAGGATAGGTACCAATAGTGTAAAACCAAGTTTGGAGCTTCGAAAGACCTGTGCTAACTGCGTGGTGCTCGAAAAACCTTTTTTCTTTCAGACTTTTTTTAGTTTTTGGCTTATAACTTCTAAATGGATGGAAAAAGTTGCTCTATATAATTTTAAAGTAGATAAAATTTACTACAATTTGAGTGCAACCGCAGCTCCATAGGTCTAATATGTCCCGAGATACAGCACTTAAAAAATTGGTCATTTTTCCCAAAAAGTTCGAAATTGTTGTTTTAGCCGTCTTCCGAGCCGAATATCGGCTAAAATACTCAGCCTACAAGGAAAGTAATGGGAAATGAAGTTGTAGAGCAGTTATTTAACTTTAATTTAAGCATAAGCGGAGCACTGTAGAGCCAATAGTTCCTTGTTATCAGGAAATAACAAAAAATTAAGGAAAATGGGATTTTTCAAGAAATGGAGTCTGACGAATTGCAGGACTTTTGTAAAGGATAAGAAAGGCATAACTCAGTGGAAAATGGTTTTATATATAATGCAAAACGAAATTTAGTTCAATTAATAATAACGTATAAATTTATCAAAATTGTATAAAAAATATTTTGGTAGTTTGGGGGACATTGGACGTGAAATGTTGAACGTGCAGTGGTGGTGAGACCTTAGCTGACTCCTGTGACAGAAATACAGAACACAATGTAAATTAGTATTTATTGCGTAATCAATTTTATAATAAATTACAACGGATATGTACCTAATATTAGGCTTACCTTTTCCCACTTAAGTGGGACCAACAACCAACAATAGTAAATTTTGTCTACTTTAAAATTGTCCAGGGCAACTTTTTCCATAGGATGCACCATTTAGAAGTTATAAGCCAAAAACTAAAAAAAGTCCGAAAAAAAAAAGGTTTTCCGAGCACCACGCAGTTAGCACAGGTCTTTCGAAGCTGCAAACTTGGTTTTACACTATTGGTACCTATCCTAACAACATTCCAAAAAATCATAACTCTACAATTTTTTGCGACCTAACGCGATTTTTATGTCTAAGATGACTGGCCTATATATATTTGAGGCTATAATTTGTTTAAATTACAAATGGACAACTAAATGAGTTTAAAAAGATACATATTAAACAGTACATTCAATTTGAATTTAATAAAAGTCATCTATTACAACTTAAAGCTTCATTAATTCATTATAATCATTGTTCATAAATATGTATATAAAAATAACGAATACAAAAGAACACTTATCTCTGAACAAGGTCACTTACTGCTGCATGGTTATAAATTGAATCTTTTCCATCTGCGCTGGATATATCTAGACTAGATATACTGCTCATTAGTTCATTCGTACCCCTGAATACTGTTTCACTCAACGCTTAATACAGTAAAAAAAATCTATTTTCTATAAAAAATGTAAATTTTAACTGAGTCTTAAATATACTTATATAGATCAACTTTAAGAGTTATAACAATTTAATTTATTTGCTAAAATTACCAATTTTATAGGAATAAAATAATCTAATAAATTGTTTCATTCCCATACTCTTTAGCTTTAAATACCCAGCATTTTTCACTTGTTCAGTGGGGTGTCTAGGTTTTATCCAACGTCCTGTATATTCACTTCATGGCACAATGACTACTTACAGGTGTTGCTACAATGCCAGATTTTGAAATTCCGCTCTATCTTTTGTAAGTAGGCAAATACGAGTAAATAAATAATACAGAAAAACCTTTATTTTCGACCACCTTTTAAAAATGGTCACCTCTGAAAATTATAGTTTTCATATTCCTAAAACCAGTTATGTAGGAATACCCGTAATAATGACTTTCCTTATATCATGGCCACATTAAAATAGTAACAGACACCGGTCATATTACCGGGGTAATACCGTTAAATTCAGTCAAGTAGTCAGGTAGTCAAGTAGACGTAATATACACCGATTTTTCTAAGGCTTTTGATCGGCCATCAACTTAACCATGATCTCTTAATTAAGAAGCTGTATTTAACGGGTGTATTTGATTCTCTCTTGACTTTGTTTCGCTCTTATTTTACAAATAGATTCCAATTCGTTCAGTACCGGGGCTTTCAGTCAAGTAATTTTTCGCAATTGTCAGGTGTTCCACAGGGATCGATTCTGGGACCTTTATTTTTCATTATATTTATCAATGATTTGACTGATTTGTTCGATGTTAATTATTTAATGTATGCTGATGATCTTAAGTTATTTATTGAGATAAACACGGCATCTGATTACTCTAAATTACAGAACAACTTATCTGTATTAGATCGTTGGTGTGAAGATAATTACTTACCGTTGAACATCAGTAAATGTAATATCATGTCTTATAGTCGTCGGAAAAATGTTCAACGTCTTGATTACATTATGCACAACATTATTTTAAATAGAGTCACGCAATTCAAAGATCTAGGTGTTACATTTTGTGATAATTTATCATTTGACACACATATTCAGTCAGTAACTGAATCTGCATTTAAAAGTCTGGGTTTTGTCTTGCGCAATTCTAAGGGTTTTCGAAATGTAGCCACATTTAATACGCTCTTTAATTGTTTTGTTCGCTGCAAGCTGGAATACGCCTCCATTGTTTGGAGTCCAATTTATGACATTCATATCACACAAGTAGAAAAGGTGCAGCGGAGATACTTAAAGACATTACATTTCATCAACTTTGGCACCTATCCGGTTCGTGGTATTCCGCAAGACATTTTGTTATCCACATTCAACTTAATTAGCTTACAACGTCGGCGCATTATGTACTCTCTAATCTTTTTGCATAAAATTATCAATAATTCTCTGAATGCACCTTCTCTGCTGTCTCGAATTTTATATCGTGTTCCTCGACTCAATTCTAGATCTAATTCAGTGCTGCAATTGCCAACACCCCGTACAAACATTCTCATAGCCTCCCCTCTTTATCAAATTACTGTTAACTATCAAATGTATGAAGATCGACTTGATATATTTTTTCATTCAACTGAATATATTAAAAATTTATTTGCATAGTCGTCTGTATATTGTATTGATGATATATCTTTGTATTTCTTATTTGTTGTTTTGTATTTTTACTCATGTTGTCTATATTATGATTTTATATTATGTATTTTTAATGTTGTTTTTCAAACCTTGTTCTGTAACTGGGATTCGTCCCGTTGGACATTGTACTCTAAAATAAATAAATAAATAAATAAATAAATAAATTGTTTTGGGAGATATATGAATTCCTCAATAATTATTATTAAAATGGTTTTCTTAGATATTAGAGTAATAAAAAGCTCATTAGTATTCAAAACCCTAATCGACAAAGAGGTTTTGCTAGATTAAAGATATGGATGAAGTGTGAAAGTTAACTAGCTGTAGAAATTGTTAAAATTTTCGAAAAATGCGAATCTCAGGTTTTACAAACAAAAATAAAAAACTTCAATATTTCAGAAAATGTAATTATGTAATATGTATACATAATTTATATTTGCAATGTTTACAGTATTTAAGTTTTTATTTCATAACTTGAACATATTTATACCCCCTATAATTCTGGAAATTTGGTTTCCGGAAAGGCAAACGCTAATTCATTGATATTTGTGCTATGGAAACCATGAGAGTGGGTTGGGATTTTTTCCTGCAGAGCACCCCACTCGTGCTCAATACGATTAATATATGGCAACAATTCAGGCCATGTGATACCTTATATCTGATACTTGTGATACCATACTGCTCAAAGAAGTGAGTTATACTACCTGTCCGGTGGCGGCCTAGTATTGGATAGAATTTTTGTCTATACAGTGCAGCCGATTTTTCATTGTCCAGCTAATATCTTCTGAAATAACACATTATGCTTATGGGACACTCTTCTGAGCAATACTCTTTCACTATTAGAGTTTGAACCATCAAATCCTATATATCAGGGTATTCGTGAGAGGACGTTTTATCTAAATATGTATAAATATACAGGGTGTTCCAATTAAAAAATAATTTAGCTATTTTTCCAGAAAACAAGTACCTACCTAGGTTTCAGAGATAAATTGTAGGCGCTGTTTTGTATATCAGGTTTCTTTTGTATCAGTTTCTTATTTAACTTTTTTGTATATTTGAATCGGTCATTTCAAAAACAGCATAAGTCAGTGAATTTACAAAAATGAGTTTTAAACGGCAACGTGTTTCATATAGATAACTACACGTGCCCTGTAAAAATAACATAAGTCTGGGACATCCTTCAACTGGGAAGTTTACGTCAATGTATACATTCACTGTAAAAACTACATTAGTCATGCACTTATGTTGTTTTTGCAATGAAGATTTTACACGCCTGGACTGATTTTCTTGTGTGATGGGGGCACATGTATGTAGTCATCTGATAGATGGTATTAGAAAACAAACATTTTTCTGTGTTCATAATGAAAACACATCAGGTCATTGAATTTAAAAAATGGTGGCCTTCTTGTTATAAAAAATCTTGTCTCTCAGAGGAAACATTTGGTAAACATGTTCCTAAAGAACAAAAAATAATTTTTTCCCCTTCTTCTTGCATGAATTTAAGTATTGTTCAAGCAATAAGGGAGTTGTTATAACAAATGATTATATAGATGGGCTAGTCCAACATACATTTTCTTTAGCAAGAAATACAACAACAAAAGTTATTTTACCCACGGAAAGAGCGTATTTTGGGAATGGAGTACCTATAAACCCAAAAAAAATTGAAAATATAAAACAAGTTGCAAAATGTATTGATAAGAACTATATGGCGTTTTATGAAGTTATTTTCAACTGGCTCATTGCATCTGAAGAAAATGATGATGTTGAGAATGACGAGGAATATGACTATGTACCATAGAAAGTATGTTATTTCTTGTTCAAATACTTGTTGAATACTTGATTAGTTAGTTAGTTTCAGCTGTTTATATGTTTAAAATAAACTATGTGTTAATTTGTAACTTACTATTTTATTTTAATACAAAAAAGAAATCGCTTATCTCTAATAATTAGATAATTTAATTAGAAGAAAAACATGTCATTGCAAAAACTACATAAATCTGGAGAAGAAAAATTTTTTTTTGGAAACTGGTTAAAAAGTATTAAGGTCTAATTGCATTTCATTTACTTCAATAATCATTGTTCTGCATATTTAAAAAAACGACTAGACTACCGTTAAAGTATTATATGTTATATTCAGTTTTTTTCGTTTCCTGTAAAATGTGAATTATCTGACTTAGGTTGTTTTTGAAATGACCGATTCATTTAATATTTCAAAAGATATTAGCTGGACAATGAAAAATTAGTCACATAGTATAAATAAATTCTAGACACTAACGCATTGCATATAAAAGAATTACTTATTTTAATATCCGATCCAGATATTTTCTCTGTTGAGTTAGTAAACAGGACAAAAGCGACTTTCTGGTTATTTAGTGCTGTGCCTCCCCAAATCACTACGTAGTATAACTGATAGTCGGGCACCTCCCACAGGTTCCATATATATATACCTCTTATTTCGCATTTGTTTGCTGTTATGTATTATTAATAAAAGTACAACTAAGGCTATTTGTGTAATCAGCCTGCATTCCAACGCCTGGCAACCATCCGCTTTCCATCCTCATCTAAAAATCTTGTCACTATCACTACTTATTATACTATACAAATAGATGTCTTTGGAAAGCAGAGTTGACATTAAACACTACAAACAGAGAATGATAAAACACTACAAAAAAACATTATTGAATATTGAATTGGATATTTAGCAATTAGTTATAATAATTAGAAACACCAACCCTTGATTCGTACAAAATTGGTTTCACTTGTGTTAAAATCGCAGATTGAGAAATCGGCAAAATTAATTTCTCTCAAAAGGTATTATGAATTTAATCCACTAGTGTATTAGAAGGCCTCTAATCTACGGGAAACAAACATATTAAAAACCTTCCTAATATAGTCGTCGTGGATAAAAATATTTAATTTACACACTTTATAATACCTTTAGTGGTAATAAACTGTAAGCAGTTATATTTATGTAAAATATAAACGACTTTTTAATGTATGTTTTGTGTACTGTGTTTTGGGAGTATTAACTATATTACAAGATCTGTCCCTGCTAATATTCATTCCATGGAATTTTATTCAGTTTGTCGTAGCCTAGCTAGCCGCTGAGTTAATCCATCTTGTTCTTGAGATACTTGTGTAGTTATTCCAATAGTACCTTCCTTGAGGTCTCTGAGGAAGTTACATATTCAATTCCAATCAAGCTTCATCAGCAATTTCTTGCATAAGAGATCGTTCATATAGGCAAATTTGCGGTTTCATTTGCAAACCTAAAGTTAGTTTCTTGCTTTTCTTTGCTGTAGTATAAATAACGGTCCTATTTATTAACATGAACATTTATATATCTTACAGTTCAGTGATATATTAATTGTAGATGAAATTAATAATTTGAATTTATTCGTAATGAGGCTATGCAGTTCTTGTATTTTAAAAACTTGAGATAGATAATCCCAAAGGATGAACTATCATTGGATTAAGAAAAAAATAGATTTTAGTTTCTGCAAAATGAAGTTACCACCACACCACACCAATTAAGTACCACATTTGGTTTATTTATGAAAAGCTTTTGTTTGGTTATTAGTTAATGTGTTATCTTACCCTAATTGGTTCCTCCTGTGATAATAAGCTTTCAGCTGAGGTAATACTCATTATTACCGTATACGCCGTATTATCAGACTTGGCTAATACATCGTCTACTGATATTGACGGCTAGTACCGTAATGATTGTCTTGTATCTATGATCCTTATTACATAAACTATTATGCAATGCAGTGTAAACTGGCGTTTTCGGTCCTAGGCACGGTATAACCCCCAGCGCTTGAGGATAGTAATCGCCGCGAACCAAATACACATTGTTTACGCCCTTGATTCATAAATAACTATTATAAATTATAAACATTTTCAGAGAAAGAACTACAGAGGGCGAACATTCGGCTCTTAGGGAGACATTACCTCAGATAATAGCAGTATGCGTGAAAAATTTTCTCCTTCTTGGTTTTGGAATGACCTTAGGCTTTCCAACAATTCTTATCGCTAGTTTCTCTGGAAATGACCCGGAAGAAGGATTATTGCTGGATCAAGAGGAGCTTTCGTGGATAGGTAAGTACCTTTATTACCTAAATATTACGGACCATTAGTCAAATAAATCAGCAGAACGATCACCTATCTCACCATAACTGTTTAGACAAATATTTAGACAAAATGACTAACTTTTCTTTATTCGATAATTACGTATATTGAGGTAGGTACATACTGTCAAGGATACCATTAACACACAATAGAATGCTGCATTCAAATTCATATAAAGAAAGGATTAATATAAATAGAAAAGAAGAGTGGAGGGGAATGATAGACCTACAATAGCTAAAACCTAAGCACCCATTATATAATATGGCAATAGTACAAGTTGATAATAGTGCTCACAAAACACTGACTGGTACAAAAGTAAAACGTATAATCATCAAAAACATTATACAGTAAATATAATTATGACAACCAATAGCAGGTAAACATAGAACTTTCATATAAGTTGTTACAAAGAGGCTAATTATACTAAGAAGCAAAGTGAATTTATAGCTACAAATAGCTACTTATAAGAAGTTTGTTTTGTTAATTCAATTAACGGGATTAGATGCAGACAAATAATAGAATATTACATTGGAATGTAAACTTCTAGCAAGTGTCCAATATACCAATAGGCATAATATAGTGGCTAAAATTATTCACCAGACAATATTTATTTATTTATTATTTATTTATTACATAGTGAAATGGGCAGAGAACGAACCTGTAAAGCCCATATTATAAAATAACTGTGTAAGTCTTATAATTGCAGAAGTATAACAGTAGCAGTAAATAAAATACATACATAATTAACATAAAAACCACATATACCACAAGAAAAACGATTATGAAACATAGAGAAAAATAAACAATAAATGAGAGAATTTGGAGGCTGTAGCGGAATTAACTGTCTCTCAGTTATTGGTCGAGTCTGTTTTTAAAACAAGATACGGACAGAGCACTAACAACATTTTCCGGGAGTCTATTCCAAGTATCGAACACACGACGGTTAGAAAAGAAGCACTGACGCACAGTTGTCTTAAAGTTCTCTTTCTTGAGTTTGTAATGGTGACCACGGAGATGTTCATTGTTGTTTAATTTAAGAATATTGCTTAACTCTGGGATCATTTCATGAAGTATTCGATAGGTCAGAATTAGGTCTCCACGAGTCTTACGACTTTCAAAAACAGGCAAGTTAGCGATTTGTAGTCTTTGTTCGTACGATGGTCTCACACGGTCAAATGGTAAACGGGTTGCCCGTCGTTGCACTGATTCCAGTTGTTGCACATCGCGCATAAGGGTAGGGTATCACACCTGTCCACAATATTCCATGATCGGTCTTGTATAAATTGTAAAAAGTTTTGAAAACATTTCTAGAGATACGTTGGTAAAAACTTTATGAAGCAAGAAATTTGATCTGTTTGCTCGCCTTGTAACATTTGTTATATGCTGAGACCATGTCAGATCCTTTGTTATTGTCACGCCTAAATCAACATGACTTTCGACAGACACGAGTTCTATATTGTTAATGTGATACCTTAAGTTTGGGTTTTTTCTACCCATGTGTAAAACAACGCACTTGTCTATATTAAGGGGAAGTAGCCATTCGTTGCACCATTTATGTGTCCTATCTAAATCTTCTTGAAGCTGTTGATATGATTGCAATGGGTTGCCGTAAAGTTTTGTGTCATCCGCGTAGCTTGCAAATTTAGATTTCAGCGATGCTGCCAAGTCAGAAGTATATACCAGAAAGAGAATAGGTCCCAAGACAGAACCTTGCGGGACACCACTTAAAACAGGATATTTAGACGAATGTGCGTCACCTACCCGAACATAAAACTGTCTATTAGAGAGAAAATCTTGTATCCAGTCCAATAGCAATCCTCGCACACCAAAATGACGCAATTTAACAATAGCCATGCGATATAATTTACAATATGAGCCTCAAGCGTACCACCAATACACCACCACCAACCGTAATAGAAAACAAATATTATAAATTATATTGGAACCTAATCATACAAACTGATAAAGCTGTCCATAATAGACTAGATATAACACTTCAAGATAAAATAAAACGTTTTCAAAACTACCAAAACACAGCTAAAAAATATACTGTAAAGAAAGAAAAATATCAACTAGCAATAGAAAGTGAAAGAATATAGAAACAGTATCATCACTCCGTAGGTACTCATTCACAAAAGCACGTCACTCAACTTAACCTCGAAGAAAGATACACACCCATTCACAAAAAGCAATCATACTTCATACATGCAATATAACAAGATCGTTCCTAAATCAAAAATAATTTTTTGATAGACAAGGAATCAGGGAAGAAGGAACTGAAAGGTGCATAATGTGCAAAAACTTTAAAATAATAGCAAATAATTATAATAAATCATAATAATAAAATAATAATCATAATTATGTTTTTTACTAATAATTTTTCTATATATTCCCGACTGTATTTTATTATTGTTTTAGGTTCTATTAATTTGATATGTGTTCCCGTCGGATGTTTCATGTCAGGTGCAATAACACAACCTCTAGGCAGAAAAAGATCCATGCAATTAGTAAACATTCCTTTCTTAACAGCCTGGTTATTGTTTTATTTTTCTAGAGAGACCTGGCAAATTTTTTTAGCTCTTAGCATTACCGGGCTCAGTGGAGGATTGCTGGAGGCACCAGTAAGTATAAAACTGAAGTTTAGAAACTGTTATCTAAATAATAGGTGAACTTTGTTTCACAAATGATATGCTTTATTCAACGAGTAGGTGTAGTCTCATTTTCATATATGCTTCTATTAAATGAAACATTCTTCTATCTAACTTAGAACGTGCAGCATCGGGTGGGTCAGATTTGTTTACTATTAAGCTCTGGAACTAAGAGAGATACAAAAAATTAACCCCCCTTTTTTCGATCTCTTTTTCTGAAAGAAACTTAAAGCCGAAATGTGAGATGACCCATCTTCTTTTATTTTTGAGGTATTCAAAATTTCAGTGCCTGCGCATATCCTAGTTATTTTAGATGTCAGAAAAAAAAACAACTTATATGTTCTTCAGACACTTTTTAAATAGAATGCAGTGGCGTAGACAAAATTTCAATAAATTTATAAAATTTTGATTTGTCGCGCATAAACTTCAATTTTACTGTATTTTTTATGTGTTTTTTTTTATTTTAATGCCTGTAACTCATTTGTGGTGTGCAGCTGTATGATTCATTGTAGTTTCTTTTGGGGTTACGCCATCTGTCAAGAAATAAAAAACAGGAAACCAAAAATTTTTTATATCTTCTGGTTTCCCATTTTTGTATTACTTTACAAGTGTTGTAATTCCAAAAGAAACTAGAATGAATAGACCTATAATTTTACACATTGTTCAGCTTGTTTTCAAAAGAGATATGTAAAAATTAATAGGTAATCATTTGAAAAAAAAAACAAAGTTCGCGCTACATTAGGATGAAATGGAAATTATATGCACATGATAATAGTTAAAAAATATATATAAGGCGTGTTGTTTATTCATTTGATAGTTTAGCGCTGGATATCATCGTGACGTCATAGTTGGACTACTGATTATAATTAAAGAAACAGTATAATGCATTTGAAGGAGATTCCGAAGAAAACTACTCCACGGGCAATGTGCTCCAACTGGCATTGCATTTTCATTGAGACCAACTAACCAGGCACTGACCGGTTTCGCGCTTATTATGCGCTCATCAGAGTGCCATAGGTGGTAGACTAGATAAATGCTGGTGCGACGTGATTGCCTAATGGGCATCGTGAATGTTAGTAGTGGTGAGAAACATACCGTAGTGCCTTCTTTGGGTCTTTGCTACTATCTGTTTGGCAATTATTGTCAAATTGACAGACAGAGATAACGACCTGGTTTTCCGCAGATGCCATTACAGCAGTGACCTCTATTATCTTTCAGGAAGGTAATCCTACTTATTTATTTGAAGTAGATGCCAAAAACAACTACTCCACGGGAAATGTGCCCCGACTGGCATTACATTACTTCGGCATCTCCATAGGAGTCGCCACAAAGAGGCACTACGTTGTGTATCTCACCACTACTAGTATAATGCATATTAGACTAAAATAATCGGTTTGTTTAAAAAAATATTAATGAAACTGAATAAAATAACACGCCTATACCTACTTGGCGTAGTTTTTTTTTAAAACGATCTTATTGCTTATTTTTACAAAAACGTCTAATAGGCTAATACGCTCGCTAGTAAGTCACCGAGAATACTTTACTTAGGTTGAGAATTAACATGTAAAACTTGTAGAAGGTTTGAATATAAAATAAAAACTATTAAGTAATCAGTACCACAAACAACCTTCAGGGTGTAGCCACCAAGGCAATTACTGTTTTTATGGCCGTACCTAATTGACACTAAAATAAATAGTGAAACTTATTTAAATATATTTGTTTGTGTATAAACCATAACAATTCATACCTATTAGGTAGGTATACCTATTAACAAAATCTAAAATCACTAAGTTATTATTTTAATTTTAACTAATAACTACAATTTATGTAACAACAAGCCAAAGTAATCAACATTAATGTGCTTATAGGCAAAATGTCTATTACATCTTAAAATAAGATAACCATTTTAATTTTCACTGAATATTATTTTCCCAAGACCTGCTATGAAATTTGACTAACATATTACTGACTACTATAAATAGAAGTAATAGAACTGATAAAATTTAACTGAAAATACTGAAACTGATTTTTTTTTTGTTGAACTATTTGTTACAGTTTGCTTTAAATATAGAAGAGCGTCGGTCTACTTCACAACCCGGCGAACTCCGATTCGTTGATAAAAATCTTTATTTACTGTTTAGTAAAAATGTTTTATTTTTTAATTCTTATGAGATTAATACAGTTGGCAGTTTATTCCTAAGCCAGAGCGTCCTTCTTACGCCCAGGCAAAGGCGTATAGTCCAATAAGAACATATTTTCTTTTAAAGAGATAAATTGTTGAGGGGTAACCCTCTGCATCCATACCAATTTTCCTATCAACCTGGTCGGTCAGTCGGTACAGCACTGCACAACCTAGTTTCTATGGTAGAGAAAGCGCTGGACGACAAGAATTTAGCTCTTGCAGCATTTTTAGATATACCTAGGAGCTTTTGACAATATTCCATTCGAGTCAATAAATCGGGCTCTTCGCAGCAGAGGTCTAAATGGCACAGTGTGCCAATGGATATATACCCATATGACTAACTATATAAGTTACTCATATGTATATACCGTATTGAGAAACCGAACGTAAGAGCCTTGCTCGTTGGCGAGACAACACAGTGTAAAGTCAGCCGCGGCTATCCTCAGGGGGGAGAGTTGTCACCACTCCTCTGGGATGAATGATAGACGGTGCACTGGATATCATTAACAGAGCGGGGTTTTATACACAAGGCTACGCGGATAACTTGGTTGTCCTCGTGGTTGCAAAAGATAACAATACGGTCCCGGAGCTAATGCAAAGAGCGCTGAGACTGATAAATGATTAGTGTACCTAGTGGGAAAACACTGTCTGTCAATCCGGACAAGACAGTTGTGGTCCCCTTCATTAAAAGATGAAATTTGAACGGACTTGTAGAATCCATCTTAGGTGGGAAGACTACCCAATTATCTGGGAAAGTAAAGTATCTAGGGGTAACACTGGATATGAAACTTTCTTGGAACCCGCATCTGGAAAAAACAATTGACAAGGTGAGATGGACACTTTCTGTATGTCGGCGCTCGATAGGAAAAACTTGAGGACTGAAACCTAGGATGTTACATATTTGATAGTGCCCTGGTATGGTGGCATAAGGTTACTTAGACCACTACAAGAAAAATTAAACCAAATCAGAGACTTATACATCTACAAATACAGAACCTGTATAGGTATAACAGGAGCCATGGGTGGAACTAGAACATAGAAAATATTGGATCTCAAAACCAGGACCGTCATGCAAAGGCACCGATGGAATGTACTTCACAGAGAAGAACTGTAGGAATACTAAGCATGAGTACTAAGCATGAGTACTAAGCATGAGTACTAGCATGAGTACTAAGCATGAGTAGGAATACTAAGCATGAGTACACCTAAAGATAATGATGTATCTCAAGAAATATCTCTATAATCTAAGATTCGCAGAGAACCCGGTATGCCGGCTCTGTGATGATGCAGACTAGACTGCGCTGGACATTCTGGGTGAATGTGAGGGCTATGCTCGTATAAGGCTGATGCTCTTGGATAAGCTATTTTTGGAACCTTGTGAGTTGAGGGAAACTTCAGCGAGTAGACTTTTGGATTTTATCCAAAGAACAAAGATGCTCACTGAATAGGAAATCTGTGGGATGCACAGTAGGCCTAGCCGTCACAGCAGTGTTTTGGGACTCGCTCAGAGAAACCGACCCACATGAAGAAAAATAGGAAAAATAATACAGTTGACAACTTGTTTATAGATATCAATGAATAAAAGTACTTAATGTGACGCTAGACTTTTATCTACCAATATAGTCTTATAAGATATATTCGGACAAACAAGTGTGTTTGACTTCATACAAAAGTAATGGGGCACACTAACTATATTGCTGTTTTTTATTAGCAGTAATAAAACGGAATAATAAAAACCATTAATTTTGCACCAAACACTGTTGCAGAATACCAAATATGACTAAGGTAGACAACCTACTTATCACAATTTTAAAATAAAACACTTTCTTCAAATATTTCTGTCATGTATAAATTTATGTTTGCCATCTATAAGTAAGTTATTATTGTCTGTCACTTACTAATGACCTCAATTGTTATTGTGGTTTCCAATTATTAGGTACTAAAGTAGATAATTACCAAGTGAAGAAATGAGCCACTAATCTGATAAGTTGGAATCACACATTGATTATTAACTATTGTGGCGTCAGAATGTGGTCGAAAATTGTAATATTCTTGAAAGAATATTATAGTTGGAAATGCAGGAATCAGTATTGCTTATCTATTGAATAACCGATTGAGAAATTAAGATATATTTAGTATTAGTACAATTAATGTTCAATTTGGTTCCTATTTATAAAAAAAAATATGGAGAAGGCGATCATAGTTGGTAAAATGTATGAACTTTTGGGGTTTACTTAACCCTTTGCAAAATTCTAGAAATATATAAACGTAACTCATATTTCGCCAAATCTATACCAGTCTAACAGCCATTTGGTATTTATGGTTTTGTAAGGCAGTAGATCACAATATTTATTGTACAAGTGTAGTAAGAGGCTAAAACTAAGAATGTTAAGAGTGAATAGATACAGGGTCTTTCAACGAAAACTTAAACCCTGTAATTATAAAACCGAAATGTTATTCCGCATTTGTGAGTCAAGTCAATTTAATATGTTCATCCCCCTAACCCCTACCAACCCTAACTTTCAAATTCTAAATGGAATTTTCGAATATACTAGTGCATCGTTTTTGGGAATCGGTTGAGATTTAACAGAGTTAGGGCCGGTTTCACAATGTATTTTAACCAATAGTTTACTGACCATAAGTTTAGATGTGAATTTCTTTAACATTTTATCTATAACTATGCACATTCTAAACTTATAGTTAGTTAACTATCAGTAAAGTAATGGTAACCAGCGATTGTGAAACTGGCCCTTATTGGCTAAAAACGAAAAGTTGACAAACCGACATTTGAGTACTAATTTCTACAAAAATTCCCACCCCAATTCCCAATAATAAGCTTTTTATCTATTACACAACTAAGTACATTACTTTGTTTAATTCATATTCTAAAGACTATTGTCTTATGTATGCTATTTTCCAAGCATACATCCATTTTTTAAACAAATTCAAACCTTACTAATTCATTCGCATACTAATTTCTATAGACAGGCCCACTAATAATAATAAGTTTTTTATCTACTGCACAACCACATTATTTTTTTGATGCGTATTCTAAAGACTATTGTCCTATGTACAGGGTGGGCCATATAAGAGTGCGTATCCCCTTATCTCAGAAACTATGTGAGATAGAAAAAAAAGTTCTATCTAAATGTTGTTTGCGTTAAAGATGTCGGTATTTTTTTAATATAGTTATATTTGTAGCTCTTCAATATACAGAGTGATGAACTAAACTTATCTTTTTTTAAATGGAACACCCTGTAAATTATTACATTTTTGAAAAGCTCTTCAAAATACTTGTTCAACGATGTATAATATGATGGGTCTGTAGCCCACCGTTTCGGAGCTATTGACTGTTATCTTCAGGAAAAGGTTAATATTTATAGCGAGCTAGAAAAGTTACTGATTGAGGTGATAAGCTGTAATTTGGGCCAAGAAATTCTAATTTGGTCTATTTTATGAAACTTCTGTCTCATACTAAAATAAAAAAAATTGCAACAGTGATGCCAAGTTTCGTGAAATTTAATTTTTCATGATTTTTTTAAATGGAACACCCTGTATTTTATTACATTTCCTGAAAGTCCTTGCAAAGACGAGTTTATTGATATATATAATATCAGGGATCTACGACACACCGTTTTGGATTAATCTGCGTTTCTCTTCAGGAATTGACACATAAGTTATGCATGTTTCGGATGGTATTATTAAAATTCTAGATATATAATTTGAAAAATGTAGATGGATTAATATCATATTACTAATATGATATTAATTAATATGCAAAAATAGAAATGAACTGTAGTCATAGCTATAGGTATATCATAATAACCATCGTAATAGAAAACATAACACCTTTAATCAGATTAATCCAAAACGGTGTGTCGTAGACCCCTGATATTATATATCAATAAACTCGTCTTTGCAAGGACTTTTAGGAAATGTAATAAAATACAGGGTGTTCCATTTAAAAAAATCATGAAAAATTAAATTTCACGAAACTTGGCATCACTGTTGCAATTTTTTTTATTTTAGTATTAGACAGAAGTTTCATAAAATAGACCAAATTAGAATTTCTTAGCCCAAATTACAGCTTATCACCTCAATCAGTAACTTTTCTAGCTCGCTATAAATATTAACCTTTTCCTGAAGACAACAGTCAATAGCTCCGAAACGGTGGGCTAAAGACCCATCATATTATATATCGTTGAACAAGTCTTTTGAAGAGCTTTTCAAAAATGTAATAATATACAGGGTGTTCCATTTAAAAAAAGATAAGTTTAGTTCATCACCCTGTATATTGAAGAGCTACAAATATAACTATATTAAAAAAAGACCGACATCTTTAACGCAAACAACATTTATATAAAACTTTTTTTTCTATCTCACATAGTTTCTGAGATAAGGGGATACGCACTCTTATACGGCCCACCCTGTACCTATGCTGTTTTCCAGACAAACACCCATTATTTAGACAAGTTTAAACCTTATCTCTTCTTAAATACCAAAATCGTAAATGCTATTTTTTTGCTTGTGACCACTAAATCGTTAGTTTCAGTCTGTTGTTGACAGTGTAAACATTCGCAATGTTTTATTCTATCGCAGAAAGAGTAGAAATAATTGCAATTTAGTATCGAAATCACGATTGCGCTAAAGCTACAGCACGAATTTTTAATCCTAATCATCCAGAAAAAAATGTAAGCTATCAGTACGTTAAACAACTGATGGACAAGTTTGTTGCAACGGGTTCGCAACAACAAACGCGAAGTAAATCGCCCAGTTCGAAATGAAGCAGTTGAAGTGGCAGTTGTGCGTCACCTGCAGATGGATAATAATCAGTCGATGAAAACGGTGTCTCAAGCTTCTGGCATACCTATCTAGTTCAAGTGTTCATCGAATTTTGAAAAAAATACATCTTTCATCCATTTAAGATGATGCTGGTTCAAGAGTTACATGAAGATAATTTTGATTGTCGTACCCAATTTTGCGAATATTTAGTGAGCGACTCCTACTTAACCCAAATCTTCTCTAGAATACGTGTTTTTCAGACGAATGTACATTTATGTTGAGTGCCAAATCGACACAATTGTCGCTATTGGAGTGATACTAATCCTTATTTAATCAGGGAATTTCATACCCAGACTCCTCAAAAATTGAATATTTGGATCGGAATTTTGGGCAACCGCATTTTGTTGGGCCGTTTTTTATTCAAGAAATCTCAATGAGAACACTTATTTACAATTATTAGAAGACACGTTTGACCGACCCTACGATAACAGAAATTTTAGAGAGTGACGACAATTTAATAGAAAATGAAATAACTTTCCAACAAGATGGCGCACCCCCTCACTATACTGTTGCTGTGCGGCAATTTTTGGATGATCATTTCCCAGGGCATTGGATTGGCAGAAGAGGTCCCGTCGAATGGTCACCAAGATCACCTAATCTATCCCCTTTGAACTTTTTCCTGTGGAGCCATTTGAAATCACGTGTACGCCACGCACCCTGAAACACTAGAGGTATTGCGTCAGAGAATTGTGGAAGAATACCGATTAATAACACCGGATGTCTTTAGTAATGTTCGAACAGAATTTGAAAATAGACTGTATTATTGTTTGCAAGTTAACGGGAGTAATTTTAAGCAATACATTAAATAAAACTTTGTTTTGCTTCAGCTTTTTTAATTTGAGACTGTTTTTTTTTTGTAAACTGATCGACATATCAAAAAAAGTAATGTAGTTGTGTAGTAGATGAAAAGCTTATTATTGGTGGGCATTTCTGTAGAAATTAGTATGCGAATGTCGGTTTGTCAACTTTTCATTTTCAGCCTATAACTCTGTAAAATCTCAACCGATTCCAAAAAACTGTTCACCAGTAGCGTATTCGCAATAAAAAGAGCTTTAAAATGATGTGTTAGAAGTAGGGTACTTCCATTTGAAATTTTAAAGTTAGGGTTGCTAGAGGTAATTTGTATGTTCAACTTTATATGTTCATCCCCCTAGATGAACATATAAAGTTGGCTTGACCGTCAAAAATGCTACCCCCAAGAACAAAAATCGAGGAGTCTCGTCGAATTCTTTTTTTTTTTTTCGGTTTTATAATTATTATAGGTTTGTCAAGTTTCTGTTGAAAGACTGTACAAATTGAACCAAAGGAGAAAAATAGAAAATTTGTAATTTTTTATGCGAAAAATCCATTTTAATATTTTTCCAAATTTCAAAATGTATTCATTACAATAACTACCGCATAACTCCCTCTCAGTAGAATTCATTATTTATATTTTAATATTTCTATTTCACACAAATGTATTTTTTCAGGTCCTGACATATGTAGCGGAAATAACTCAACCCCATTTAAGAGGCATTCTGTCGTCTACAAGTACAATGGCTGTGATGTTAGGCGTATTAAGTCAATTTTTATTTGGAACATTTCTTGGATGGAGGACGGTAGTTTTAATAAATTGCGCCATACCTATTATTTCTTTCATATTATTAATATTTGTACCTGAAACGCCAATGTGGCTTATATCTAAAAAGAGATTCGAAGATGCTAGGAAAAGCATAGCTTGGTTAAGAGGTTGGGTGCCTATAGAAGATATAGAGACCGAATTTCAAGAACTTTGTAAGCAAAGGTTACAAGAAGAAACTAGACACATTAAATCACCAGCGATTGATAATTTGGTAAATAATAAAGGTACCACAAAAGAGATCTCTAGATTTGGAGCATTAAAACTTTTAGCCACAAAACAATTTCTATGGCCATATCTCGTCGTTTCTCTGACATTCTTTTTGGGCCATTTCAATGGAAATACTACATTGCAAGTTTACGCCATTAAAATCTTTTCTACTCTGAAGACACCAATTGATAAGTACTATGCCACTGTTCTTATGGGAATTGTACAGCTCCTAGGTTGCGTAGTATGTGTCATCTTTGTTAATATCCTTGGCAAAAGGATAATAAATTTTATTTCACTTTTGGGATCTGGAATTTGTTTCATAATAGTTGCTTCCTACTCGTATATTATCGATGTTAAATATTTTGATGATATGATAAACACAAAAGAAACAGCTAACGCAACACTTGGCAGTATGATAAATGAAACAACCTTTCAGTGGATACCTGTGACATTTTTAGTTGCCTCGGCTTTCCTAACATATGCAGGTATAAAAATACTACCTTGGATTTTAACCGGTGAAGTTTATTTCAGTGAGGTTCGTGCTGTTGCTTCCGGTCTCTCAGGTGGTACAGGTTACATTTTTAGTTTCATCTCCAACAAATTATTCTTGAGTTTAGTCTCCTGGTTCACTTTACCTGGTGTATTTTGGTTCTATGGGGGCGTAAGCATTATAGGTACGATACTTTTATATTTTTTCTTACCTGAAACAGAAGGAAAAGCTCTTTTTGAGATTACGGAACACTTCGCTAGTAGAAGTAAGTTGGCTAACAGTGTACGTAAGAGAAGTACTAAACATTTATCTGGAAAAAATAATGAAGCATTTGAACTAGAGTTTAATAATGGGCACATTGAAAGTAGATTATAGAGTGCAGAGCATTAAAACAAAATATTTATCTATATGTAAAACGTTGAAGTGAGATTCAGTAAGCTTTTAAATGTTTAGGGCTGACTTAAGAATTTATTAAGACGTGCAGTTGCCTAATAAAATTAATATAGTTCGTCTTTTTTTTCAAAAATATAGCCTATCAAATGTTCGTGTCTTATTAAATACCTCAGTTATAGTCATAAATTTTTATTTAGTCAAATTTTAAAACAATGGTAGTTATAAAATAGCATTTCGCTATATATTTTATTTATTATTACATAAAATTAATAAAAAAAACAAAATATATAAAAAATTATTTTTTCAAAAACGGTTTAAAAAAGTGTTTTAAAAATCGCTTGGACACGTTGATTTTCTTTTATTTTTACACTTGTTTTACATATTTAAATTTTTTTACAGGGCGACTCAATGAAGCTACGTCGATGTAAACTTTAATATATTAAAAGGAACATCCAGGGGTCCTATTCTCGAGTCGTGCGAAAAGGTTCGTAAGCGAAAAATGACGTCAATATGACGTAGTTTGACAGTTCTCTTGCTGTAAAGAACTGCTCGCCTGCGTAATTTTTAAGTCATTTTTCGCATACGAACCTTTTCGCACGACTCGAGAATAGGGCCCCAGGACTGTTTTACATATTCGGAAAGAACTCTTCTTTACGAATATGATCATATAAGGTTTTCTGGGTTTATTTCTAATGATAAGTGAGATATCCCCAAAAAAGTGTGTCATAAGAGCGATGTGTTGGAGAAAGACTGTGCCTTGCAACGAATCGATATTCTCTTTCGAACAGTTTTTTGGGCATATATCCCTTAATATTAGAGATAGACCCATAAAACCTTATATGACCGTATTCGTAAAAAAGAGTTCTTTCCAAATATGTAAAACAGTACTAAGTGTTTCACTTAAATATTAAAGTTTATATCGACGTAGCTTCATTCGACCTAGCGACATGACCGAGCGATTTTTCAAAAACTTTACCATTTTTTAAATTATACTAATAAGTGTTTTCGCAGGTAAAAAAGTTTATTTTAATTCTACATATGTTTATGGTAGGATATAATATTTAGAAAATTGAGAATATTTAAAAAATGTATTATTCATTTTTAGAATAATGTTAAATACACAGTATTAACAATAATGTAATATGTATATGAAAATAATATATAGGTAGGTATGCCAAAAACTGAAGATGAGGCGTCAATATAAAAAATTTACAAATCATTAGTGTTAGGTACAATCTTATTTCGTTACCTCTTTTCTAAATACAGTGTAACGTCAAAACAAAAGGTACAATGAGTTAATTCCAATAACTACAATTTTGTAAACAAGATGAGGTCAAGCAGTCAAGCAAATAAAATAAAGTAGTTGTTAATACTGGGAGACAGTTTAAAGAAATTTCCAATAAGTAACTATATATTTTGTGGACCTATTTGAAGGGAATTGGTATGGCTCCAGGTCAATTTTTAATTTAAAACCATGCTGGGACAGATGGAACAGGCCGGTATTCGTGCAAGATGCCGAAAGGCCGGTCACGTCGGGATTAAGCCGTCATTTGGCCTAAAATTCATATACGTATTAAACTTTATTTCACATTTCCTAACTGCGATGGACCCATTGACATATAATACTATTATGTCTGTGGATGGACCGCAGTAATGTTACTGCGGTCCATCGCGGTTACTGCGTCTTATTAAGATTATTTTAACAGCTGATGTATATAATATAATCAATAAATATACTTTTATAAATGTATTTTATTAATATGCAATTGAAAAACCTGCATTATTGATACCTCTATTACCTATTCCTTCTGGGCGTCCGTATGCGGACGCTGTCGTTTACGCATAGAAAATGGCTTCAATTATCTTAAGAAGTCTGACAAAAATTCACTGGACGCTCAATGGGTTCATAAACATACAATTTCTGTATATTTACGTATATTATTAATTCATTTAGTTAGCCACGAGAGGCGCAGTGAATGCTTGATATATAGGACTCTATTGATATATACCTACTCTTGTAGAGTAAGACTCCACATACTATACCCACCAAACTTGGATTTACCAGAGGTCAACATTGCACATATTTAATTAGACACATTAGGTATATTACACCGGGTGTTTCAGAACAACAGTGCAAATATTTTAAGGGCTCATATACATATGATGTTAAGGAGGATCTTTTATATAAAATTATTTTATTTAGGCCTCAATTACAAAGTTACCTACATTCCGTCGAATGGTGAGGGTAGAAATCGAGGTTACGAGAAATCACGGTTTGCGTAATTATTACGTCATTTTTCGCATACGAACCTTTTCGCACGACTCGAGAATAGGGCCCCAAGGACTGTTTTACATATTCGGAAAGAACTCTTCTTTACGAATATGGTCATATAAGGTTTTCTGGGTTTATTTCTAATGATAAGTGAGATATCGCCAAAAAAGTGTGTCATAAGAGCGATGTGTTGGAGAAAGACTGTGCCTTGCAACGAATCGATATTGGACTTTGAGGCACTAATGAGCAACCCTATATACAAATTTTATATCATTATATGTTCAGAATTCAGTGTATTTCTCATCTGTAAAATAATATACCTACAGGGTGTTCCATTTGAAAAAAATAGTTTTACGACTTATTGAATTAACAAATTTGCTTATAAATTTTATTGTGCTCTTATGAACACTTTTTTGGGCATATCTCCCTTTTTATTAGAGATAGACCCATAAAACCTTATATGACCGTATTCCCAACAAAGAGTTGTTTCAAAATATGTAAAATACTGGGTGTTCCATTTAAAATATTAAAGTTTATATCGATGTAGATTTATTGAATCGCCCTGTAAAAATTTAATATTTGTAAAACAAGTGTAAAAATAAAAGAAAATCGACGAGTCCGAGCGATTTAAAAAAAAAAGTTGTGGTTTACGAGATATTGAATTTATTCATCCTTACTTTACGACCACATAGGGTTACCAACTCATGCCATTCAAAAAAGAGTACAAATTCTCTGCCAGACCCATAAAATGCCGGATTACTCACGATCAGTGCCAAAATTTCCGGTGCCTGCGGCGTTGCAGAAAAAATAGCGCCGGAGGCGAAAATTTTGTAAAATTTTCAAGGTTACGCGTTTTCCTGGCACTTCGGTATTTTAATGTAACATCCGTTTATACAAAAATATCGACTTTCGGAAAGATATTTATTGATTTTAGTAGATGAATATATGAGCATTACAGTTTACCGAATATATACTGTAAACTACCAAAAACATGGGCGGATATTCACACCTCACTACCTATGAGTGAGGTAGTGAGGTGACCGAAAGTATAAGTATAAAGTAGATAATACAGGAAACGATAAATATTTTGTCTGAACAATAGTGATATATTAGTTCACTCATAAAGATGATACTACCTTTGCACAGAAAAGACACCGTGTACACCGTGTTCCACATAAAACGACCCACTATACTATCTGGGAATCTATAAAAGATGTGGAAAAAAGTTAAATACAAAAGTTTTTTAGATTTTCGAGTTCTTTTAAAATATAATACTTTCATGTATACAGGGTGTCCCAATTTTGCTGGGACGACATCAACTCTAAAAATTTAAATGGGACACCCTATATTTTTGTAGATTTTTGGATTCTTTGTCAAAAATAAACCCGACTTGCCTATTTAAACTATAGTCGAATTTTGCGTAGTTTTCGAGATATTTGAGGTTATGTGTGCGTTTTTGAAAAATCAAGGTATTTTTCAACACGATATAAAAAAATTATCAAAAACTAAAATTAATCGTTTGGGTGGTCATTTCCACTTACAAAGCGTCAATACATATACAGAATACCAAATTTTTGTTAACACTTATACAGGGTGGACATACTACGAAATCAATCTTGCACCTTTATAATCTGAAAAAAAGTCGATTTTTTTAAATGAAACGCCCATTATATAATTACTCTATGTTAAAAACAATGAAAATACCTATCATTCCATATACATATGTCCTATACATAAATTCAATGGTTACAGAGAAAATCGCAATTTTATAGAAAATCACAATGATTTCTGGTATAATGGTATTGTAATGCTGCATGCTCTCAAAAAAACTGCATGGGTAATATTGAAATTTGTTTTAATTTGATAGTTCTGCAATTTATTTGTGTTTATATAGTTGTAGTTGCATTCCTAAATAATTTTAAATTCAAAATACCTAACTATTGTTAGGTATTACCTACTAGCAGAAACCAACAGAAACAAACAAATATTTTAAGTAACAACTATATAATAATTAATCACATATTACAAGGAAGTTTAAAAAAACAAAACCATGAACAATCCGTTCAATGTTCAATGAACAAGCCGTGCGAAATGCTGTTGCAAACATTTAAGTGCGATATACACTCTGTATAGCAGAAAACGAACAATATGCCGAAAATAAATTATAATGTACCTATTATAAAATTATCTGTTGTTCATGGTTTTTTGTTTTTTAAACTTCCCGTAATATGTGATTAATTATTATGTAGTTGTTACTTAAAATATTTGTTTGTTTCTGTTGGTTTCTGCTAGTAGGTAATACCTAACAATAGTTAGGTATTTTGAATTTAAAATTATTTAGGAATGCAACTACAACTACCTATATAAACACAAATAAATTGCAGAACTATCAAATTAAAACAAATTTCAATATTACTCATTATATAGTCTCCTAGTTTTTTTGAGAGCATGCAGCATTACAATACCATTATACCAGAAATCATTGTGATTTTCTATAAAATTGCGATTTTCTCTGTAACCATTAAATTTATGTATAGGACATATGTATATGGAATGATAGGTATTTTCATTGTCTTTAACATAGAGTAATTATATAATGGGCGTTTCATTTAAAAAAATCGACTTTTTTCAGATTATAAAGGTGCAAGATTGATTTCGTAGTATGTCCACCCTGTATAAGTATTAACAAAAATTTGGTATTCTGTATATGCATTGACGCTTTGTAAATGGAAATGACCACCCAAACGACTAATTTTAGTTTTTGATAATTTTTTTATATCGTGTTGAAAAATACCTTGATTTTTCAAAAACGCACACATAACCTCAAATATCTCGAAAACTACGCAAAATTCGACTATAGTTTAAATAGGCAAGTCGGGTTTATTTTTGACAAAGAATCCAAAAATCGACAAAAACATAGGGTGTCCCATTTAAATTTTTAGAGTTCATGTTGTCCCAGCAAAATTGGGACACCCTGTATACATGGAAGTGTTATATTTTAAAAGAACTCGAAAATCTAAAAAACTTTTGTATTTAACTTTTTTCCACATCTTTTATAGATTCCCAGATAGTATAGTGGGTCGTTTTATGTGGAACACGGTGTACATTTGGGTACTAAAGCCGAAAAGTAAGAGTACTTATTATTTCTATACTCAAAAGAGTACATGTTCTCTTTAAAGAGTACGGTTGGTAACCCTACGACCACTATACAGGGTGTCCACCTAGTGCGCGTAAGTCCAATATCTGGGTTAATAAAAGAGATAACTTAATTTTTTTTTCTACAGGGTTGTCTAATATCCCGAGCTGCACAAAATGAAAATATATTTACATATTCAGGGTGTTCAGTTTTTCCTGGACAGGTACCAACTTCGTTTTTCTAAATGGAAATATATATTTTTTATTGCTTTTTCTAACTAAACCCTTGATTTTAGTAGGACTTTCATCAGCCTTCCCTATACCTAACTTAAACTGTTTTTGAAATATTGACGGGTGAATATTGACATTTTTGCAACTTTGACACCCTGTAAAATCTAAACGGTTTGAGATCAAGCAAAACGGTTTGCACATTCCTATCTTAACTTTTCATAAGCTATCGTTTGGTACTAATTTCAGAATTATCCAAAAATTTAAAATTTTCTGAAAATTTTGAAAATTTTTTATTCCTGTATAAATTTGAAATTAGTATCAAACGATAGCTTATGAAAAGTTAAGATAGGAATGTGCAAACCGTTTTGCTTGATCTCAAACCGTTTAGATTTTACAGGGTGTCAAAGTTGCAAAAATGTCTATATTCACCCGTCAATATTTCAAAAACAGTTTAAGTTAGGTATAGGGAAGGCTGATGAAAGTCCTACTAAAATCAAGGGTTTAGTTCGAAAAAGCAATAAAAATATATATTTCCATTTAGAAAAACGAAGTTGGTATCTGTCCAGGAAAAACTGAACACCCTGAATATGTAAATATATTTTCATTTTGTGCAGCTCGGGATATTAGACAACCCTGTAGAAAAAAAAATTAAGTTATCTCTTTTATTAACACAGATATTGGACTTACGCGCACTAGGTGGACACCCTGTATATATATAAACAGAACATCAGCTATATCATATCATACATTAGTTAAAAAGCTAACATTGCAAGCAAAAAAAGGAAACTTTTATGTTACTAGATATTAAATAAGATTTCCATATTGAAACAATGTATTTAATGTGTACCAGTTGCTAAATCATTGTGGTAAGTATGTTATAAGTATTTAAAAGCTACTCCGAAATTTTCCAAATTAAAGAAATTACCAGAGTAAAAAAAAAAGTGTCCCTGTATCTGTACCTTTCCCTATATTAAAAGTAATTGAATTAATTAGAAAGTAATGTCTGCAACTTATTTGTGATGCAGCTTCAAGATTCCTTTAGATATATATCTAAATTACAAAATTTATATGAAATTAAAAATAATTTTAAATGATACAACCAAACACGGAAATTTTAGGTCAAGCGGCGCTTCACCTCCGTCCCCATGGCGAGCCGCCACTGCAGAGAACTAGACGTAGGTATTCAAAATAAATATCCAGTGCATTTTTAAATTTTTTTTTATTATCATTTTATAGGTGGGGTAATTCCAAAAGAAAATAAAATACCTAATACGAAAGTATTTGAATTAATTTAATATTCCTTGAAAGAATTTAGAATCAATGAACAAATACAAAGCAACATCAAATGTGCTTCATTTTTAAATATAAATTACTTAATTCAAAGAATAAAAATATATATTTGCTTCAAATAATAATTGTAAAAGCAATTTCAATCAAAACAAAGACTAGCTGTGGTATTCACCACACAAATTTGATCTTTAATTGATTTTCTAATTAAGTATCAAATTCAGAAAACTTTCCTATAAAATAAAAATACCTCATAAAATAGGGGAGGAATCGGAGAGGCATCCTGCATCTACCTACACGATTAATAAACACTTTTTTCATATATGCATGCACGTGAAGTGTTGAAAACAAAAAAGAACACTATAAAATGGGTAAGTAAGTATATGGCTATCCAAACAAACTAGGAAAAATGCTATACAGATTTATCTATTCAATAGTTTTTTTCAAACAGTCAAACTAGTATAATATTCTTGTATTAGGGAGTTTTTGAACCCCTTAAAATTTACGTTATCGTTATTCTGAGCATGCGCAGTGCCGAAAATTATACTATTTTTGGCATTGCGCATGCGCAGAATAACGATAACGATGACGTGCTAAAATTTAAGGGGTTCAAAAACTCTCTATTATCTCAGATAATACAGAATATTATACTAGTTCGACTGTTTGAAGAAACTATTCAATTAAATAGATAACGAGTGGATTCTCCACAATAAGCTGCCTATCAGCTGCATATATCTCTCTAGGTTATTTCAATATACCTATACTGGTAATTTAGTATCCATTAAAATGACACATTGTTTTAAATGTTTATTTAAAAACGTTTGTTAAAAATACTAAAAAAAATACAATATAGATTTTTATAAACAAAAACATAACTCTTCCGTATCAAATATTTTTATAGTAGGTACTAAGTTTTACAATAACACTTAAAAATACTGATAACTCATAGCTAAATTTTAAATTTAGCTTATACATGTTTAAAAATGCATCTAAAGATTGTAAACTATATTACAAAAGCAAAAGGCAATTCTAATACTAGTCAAAGTTAAAAATACGATTATTTAGAGTAAACCTGAGATTCACTATGAAAGACACATGTTCTTAATATCAAACTGATGATTCAAATAGATCAACGGTGGTAGCTACACTTTTGTACTAAATATGCGTATGCAGGGTAAATTTGCTAATTGAAAACAGTGTAGTTACAAAAATGTGTTGTGGTCATGGTACTAGGATCAATGGCAATTTCATTTGATAAATATTTGTTGTCAAATAACACAAACTACATAATACCTGCAAAATTTAATCAATGAAAGTCTTTATATTTATTGTAACATGAAATAGTATTTCTGCTTCCAGGTAAACTAATTTATTATTAATAACATATAGGTATGTTGTAAAAGTCTTGTGCTCTCATTCAGCTTTATCAGGGGTAAATCTTACAGGCCCAAAAAAAAAAAACTGAAGTAGAGACCCAAACACCTTACTTTTCATATTCACTTCCAACAGAATGACCTCCAATTGTATAAGTTATAAAATTAGTAAATAGCTATGGCACTAATATACTGGTGGAAAACTGACTATCCTCGTAGTTTCAATATCTATATTAACACCGTTTGATAGCTGAAATTTGTTACACTACTTAAATATTGATTGTATGATTGTAATAACAGTTTTCACTAGTGGTACATGGCTCAGTAAATATACTTTTGAATTGTTATGCTCAAGAAAGTGGGTTCAAGTTCTGTTTGCACCTTTCATATTTTTTTTTATTTAATTTTTTGTAAATACTGTGTATAGTTGTTGAATTCTGGTTACATATTTACTTCAAACATCAACAATACAAATTCATACTTGATGAATTAATATAAACATCGGAATCGAGCAAGTCATGGTAACTGTCATTTTTAAGATTTAAGATTTAGTAATAATTAAAATACTAATAATGCTCTCATTTGAACATTTTTTTTATAAAACAGTCACAGATTGTTATATTTATATTTTTATAAAAAAAAATCATGTCTAATAAAACTCCTACACAGTAGTTCTTGATCAAATTAACAAGATCAGTAAAATTAGCACCTTTTTAACATTCAAACCCCTCAATTTACACTTTCATTTGCCATTTTTTGGCCTATCGGGCAACTCAATATGACATCTAGTTTATCAAATACGTTGATATAGGGTGTACAATGGGTTTGCTTCTAACAGTATTCGATATGCTTTAGAAACGTAATATCTAAATAGTATCACTTCATTGCTAGTGTACCGGGTTTTCCAACGAAATGACTCAACCCCTATATCTTTTTTATTTGTGGTGCTAATAAAAAAAGTTTTATCATTGTTTACGAGGTTTCCAGATATGTAGTTGAATAGTCAAAATGAGTGCAGCTTAAAGAAATATGAACCTAGGCTCAATTTTTTTAAATTGAATACCCTGTATATTTTTGAATTATTGCATTCTACAGGTTTTTCTGATTTCAAAAATATATATGTGCTATAATCAATGCAACAGTTGTCATTTCATGGAGCTTTTTTATAACACAGAAGCTACAGCTGCCTTAGACATTGTTCATTTATCAAATTAGCCTTGGATAGAAACAAGGCCTCAAATAGGAGTAATTGCTTCCAAAACGTGTTATAAAAAAGCTCCATAAAATGACAACCGTTGCAGCGATTATAGCACATATATATATATATATATATATATATTAAGCTGCACTCATTTTGGCTGTTCAACTACATATCTGGAAAGCTCGTAAAAAATTATAAAACTTGTATAAAACTTTTTTTATTAGCACCACAAATAAAAAAGATATAGGGGGTGAGTCATTTCGTTGGATAACCCGGTACAGGCGATATAAAATCTGTACAGACTCTTATGACTCACTCGTTGTGTATATCTCCTACATTGTTAAGAGCCAAGTCCATAATTTAATATCATAGTACGTTCTATTCAAATTTGCTGAAATACAATGTATTGTGTATAAAATAATAAAGTTAGTGCTACTTTTAGAAAAACAGAAAATGACAATTCAATTTGCATAAGTAGTTAATGTTGATGCTTAGAATTTATAGTTTATATAGGGTTTACTGACCATCAATTATCACTTCATTATAGGAGAGTATGACAATACTGTTTTTGTACTAGTTTTCTCCTTCCATATTATGAAGTGATAATTTCGTAAAAAAAATCTTTAAACATTAAAAATACAAACATAAATGAAAAATATCAAAAAATATGGCCGCTATTAATATAATTTTGTAATGTAAAACTGGTGTCAAATTTCAGCGATACTGATGCACCTAAACGATAGACCTTATTCTAATACTTTCAACAAAATACTCTTACAATTGAAGATATATAAAAATTATAAGAAACTTCATTGGTCTGAACTTCAATTATTTTTTACAGTTTACTAATTAAATGATGAAATCGAAAATTTGTCATTTTGAAAAAAAATATTTTTCTTATTTGCAAATGTATTATTATAAATATTCTTTACACATATTTTATTATATTCTTTAATAAAAATATGCTTTCATTCAGAAGTTACAGTATTTAGAGTACATTGCATATTTTTCGCTTTTAGGAAAATGATATATCGTTCGACAAAATTTCAAAATGTGAGAGTACTGTTTAGAGTTAATGTTTTTGATTAATCCTTTTTATTTATAAGCATTGGACTATGAATGCCATATATGTACAAATTCATAGACTTACACAACTGTCTTAGGAAAGGACTAATATATATTTTTACAAGGTGAAATATTTGTGGGGTAATAATACTGACGTTATAATTGTCATGTATTAATAATACTGACGATATATATTTTGGTAAAAATTAGCAGTGACTATAATATTAGGTACTATTTTGTATTTTCCCTTACCCAAATTATTTCAGATTTGTTAGAGATGAAATTAACGTAACTCTAAATTTACGAGGTCTAATAAAACATAATTCATTAGAACTGTCCTATTCGGCTATTTTCACTTTTCAAAAGATATTATTTAAGAGTATTACTAACTTGTCTTGAAACTTGAAACCAGTTTTATCATTTTTAAGTCAGGCATAAAACTAACTTACAAAACTGCAGATTATGTAGTAAACATGTAGTTTGATTATATCTGCGAATTGATAGTTCACAAATAAAAATGACAAATAAAAATGCTGCTGAATATCAGCAACAGCTAGCTATCTTGGTAACTGTACAAACTTTTTTGTTTGGTCAGAATTTAAAAAATACTATTTCAGATTTAAATATAACCTTTTACGAAACATTCTGAAGGCATATTTTTTAAACAATTAATCTCTTTTAGGATGAGTTAAATCTTTTGTAATGTTGCAGGAACAGAATATTAATTGAAAATGTTTGGTTCAATCAACAGTATTTTCAGTGTTATGAAGTATTTACATGGCAATAATTCGTTAATCTCATAAACTTTGTATTTTAGACTCTTAAAAGGATTTAAATATTTTCGACATGGTAGTGTTATTGCAGATATTTAATATCTACATATGTTGCATGAATCATAAGTGTTCTTTAATAGCAGCACGTAAATTTGAAATAAAAAATTTTAATTTTTACTTTGTACTCTCTTCATAAATGGATTGAAATTTATCAAAAAAATTTTACTGAAGTAATTCAGTAGTTATTTTTGCTTCCGATATTAAATACAAAAGCAGCAAAAATAAAAGTTAACTTTTATTATTACCTTATTATCAAGCTGTAAGATTGATTACGAGACATACTTTACGAGATGTAAGATGTATTTGTTTAAAAAACATGCCTTTTTATAATCTTCAATGAAAACAGAAAAGTAAAATAATCTACTGTAAAATTATGTAAAAATATAAACGATCTGTTATGTTTTAACTAGGTACAAGCCAGTAGTATTTTGCAAAGTAGAAAAAGCTAGTTCAGAATTAAGGAAACCATAATTATGTCCATAATAGTAGACAGGATTTATTTTGTTTTTGTCTCTTTTTATGACAGTAACAAGAAAGTCGATATGCTCGACTACAAAAGCATCGGGTTTTGCTATTTTCACTCTTCGGTTAATAAGGTTTTCCATTAACTTTTTCATACCAAATACAGTACATAACATTTCACAGGTAACATCATTATGTTCAAAATCCTCAGATCGATATTCTGTATTTTCTTCATTACTTAATGATTCTACTAGAGTAGGAACTTTATCACAGATTTTGGTAACAGAATTTTCAGTCTCTTCATCGGTCTGGGAACAAAAATCATTATAATTTTCATCATTCGAGGGTAATTCATTCAACATATCTGATGAATTTTCTTCAATGTCAACAAAATCATTGTCTGAATTATTTTCAGTAGTAGGCCGGAGATGATTTGAAAATATTTCTTCAAAACTTGCTAAATTTAACTCATTCGCTGCAATATTATAACCGATAAAGCTTTCAAATAATTTTTGAGGATTAATAACAACATCAAAATCTTCTTCCTTCAGTATATCTTTATGTATTTTTTTATTATTTACTTTAATTTTATTATCACTTTTTTTGACATCCAAAATAGTACTTTTCTTAATAGAAATGCCACTACTTTGTAAGCTCTCATCACTATTATTGTTTTTGTCTATATCACAGCTGAAATTTATTTTATTGTCAATTTCATCTTGGTTCTTATCAACGTTTTCTAAGAAGTCTCCAGTCTTGCCACTTAACTTATCTTCTACAGAATTTATTTGTACGTCACCATTTTCTTTAACAATATTTATATTCTTTCCAAAGTCAGTCTTTTGATTTTCCACTGAGGTAGTCTTTTTAGTGCTTTTTATAATTTTTTGTTTATCATATGGCTTTTTTGAATGTAATTTTATTTTTGGGTTATTTTCTAATTTTGGGAAAGTAGTTTGATCTTTATTGCTTGTTTTTACTTCATTTATATGACTGACATCTTTTGAGTTTTTTAGTTTGCTTTTCTTCTGTTTATTATTTTTTCCATGGCTTTTTTTGTTATCAACTGACTTACTAGCTATATTGCCCTTTTTACAATTTTCTAAGATTTCACAATCACTACCAAGGTATTGATCTGGCTCATCAATCAATAAAATATCATCTATATTTTGTGCCAAATGCTTAATAATTTCTGGATTTTCTTCCAGATGAAAATCAATTTTCCTTCTTACGGATGCATTAGAGATCACATGTATTGCTGATGGCTTTGTTTTTGTACACGTCCTTTTCTTAGATTTTTGGAATGTCATTGTCTGTAATATTTTTGTAAAACTATTCCAGCCATCAACCTGGCACATTTGATTCAAATCCACTAAATCAAGTTCTGTAAACTGCAAAAATGATCTAATACAGTTTAAGAGTACTGCACTTCCTGCTGCATTGTCTGACAGAATACCTAAAAAAAAAAAAAAAAATTATTTGGAACAAACTTATTTAAACGAATAATAAAAACACTAAACTCTTAAAGTGAATTGATATGAGAGTTTTAAACTTCAAAAAGTGTGTATTAAAACATGCTATTATTTCACTTTTAGCATAATATTATACAGTCTGTCCTTAGAATGAGTTGAGATATCGACCTCAAACAAAATATAGGATGAATGGTATAAAAAATACCACTTTCTACAGACAAACGGAATTTTGACCACTGATAGATGGCACCTGGATCGCTGTCAGCACATTTTGTTAAATAGCATTGTAGGCCGTATTGTCTATCATTTGAAAGATATTTCAATTCTCTTCACACTAAATGATTATTCACTAATGGTGAAAAGTCACCATTGTTCACTCTAAATATTTAAATGTTTTAACCGAAGAAGGTTAATGTAATGTAATCAAAGAGGTCTGCATTCTCAAAAAAAAAAAATGTATCTATAGGTGTTAAATCGGGGGAATATGTTGGCTTTCAGTTAATTTCTAACAGCAAAAACATGTTCTTCAAAAGTACGCATTTTAAATTAAAAACCACGAACAATAAATAAACAAATACAACAATCAGTAAATAGTAACAAATAAACGATGGAAGATAACTAAGCAAACGATAAGAAATGATAAACAACTACTAAATACACGATAAATAAACTTAAAAACTGTATCACACAAAATAATTTAAATGTCAAACTAGTGACTTCTCGATGACAGTTTGTAAATAAAACAATCAATATTGTACTTATGTTTAGAATAGAAACAACTTGATTTTTATTTACCAAATACGACTACATAGAGAATTGACCTTTCAAATATTAAAATGACTGAAAGTCAACACATTCTCTCGATTTAACACCTATGATTCTAGATTCTTTTTGAGAATAAAAATCTCTTAGATTACATTACACTAACCTTCTATATACAGTACTTTAGGTACAATTAAATCATGTATTGTTTTTTTTAGAAAAGAGAAAATTTATCATCCAGAAGAGGCAGAAGACATGCTAACAGGCATGATAAAGCAAACATTCTATTATTCCGGTCACCGTGAAAGACCCTGTATATTCTTAGTATTTAAATGCAAAACATCCTGTACATTCATATAAAAAACATATTTTCAAATTCTGTTGGTTATAAAAATAATTAGTTTCACAGAATTAGGAACTCTGCCTTAGAAGATATAATATATATTTTTTTAGTTATTTACTTTAGTTTTAATAAATAGTAGGTGAGGTAGGCCAAAGTATTTACAGTATTAGATAACAATTTATGAACAAAATAAAGTAAAACTAAACTAACATTATATTTATAAATATGAAGAGAGAAACTTACCTTGAGCGTCCATTTCTAAAAGCTGTTCAAATATTTGTTGAGAAAAAATATGGACCCTACGAGAAATATCTTTGTTGTCTAATAGATAATTTGATAAAATTTTAAATTCTGATGATAAATTTAACACAAGTGATATGTCATTCCAAGAGGCTCTGTGTTCTTTAGAAAGTTCTACAAATTTTATATCTCCTTCTTTAAACAAGTTTTGCAACTTTATTAAAAGGAACTGTATATCATAAATGTGGACTATTTCTTTAATAGGTGCTACAGAATAGATAAGACTACCAGCATATGTATTGAAGTCCTTTACCTAAAAAATAAGAATATGAAGCAATAAATATAAGGAATGGCAAAGTGGACTGCAAAAGAGCATACAAAAATCCATACTAGGACTAATATAAAAAATGTTTACAAAACTTTCCAAAATACCTCATTTCAGGCATGTAGATAATTACACTTGAAATTGGTTTTATAATAAAACAAACATATCTAGCCATCATAGAAATAGACATCTCCCTTCTGAAAGCCTCAGCCTTGTGTATAGGGAAGTTAACACATAACATGGAAAATTGAAAATGCTTCACAAATATTTTCTTAATAAAAGAAATGTGAATGTGATCGCCAACAGATCATCCCAAAAAATCCCAAACTTAAAGAGAAGGGATCTTTGTTTAACTTTTTGGTGATATAAAGAATGTTTTGTTTCAATATAATAGTTGCGAAACAATTTTTTCAGTTTTTTTTTTCGTTAGAAAAAGAAAATCGTTATCTGTGTCAATTTGACAATAATTGTCTGACAGATAGTAGCAAAGGCCCAAAGTACGGTGTGTTTCTCACCACTACTAACATTCACGATGCCCATAAGGCAAATCATGTTACAACATCGTTCGAGTCCAGTACCTATGGCGTTCTGATGAGCGCATAATAAGCACGAAACCCATCAGTGTCTGGTAGTTGGTCTCGATGAAAGACGTGTAGATACTCCTATGGAGATGCCAAAATAATACAATGTCAGTCGAGGCACATTGCCTGTGGAGTATTTGTTTTCAGCATCTCATTCAAATAAAATTTTGCATATTATATTTTAAGCAAAAGCATTTCTTAAATAAAAAAGGACCACAGACATAAATTAAATCCTGACAAATGTATTTAAAAGGAAAAAATATCATATTGTAATTTATTTAACAGAAATACATATAACCAGTAACAGCTAAATAAAAAATGATTTGTAGGCAAATATAAAAGTATAATAGAAGCATGAGCGCATAGGCAAAGGACAACTTAATGATATCACGCAAGTGTTTTTAAACAAAAATATAATTGCAATATGATGAGTGTTAAGCTGTCGCTCAACTGTTGAAATTCATCCAGTCAAACTGTTCCTATTGGTTATTTTGAATATACCAATTAGAACAGTAGTTGTTAACTGATCACTTCCAAGTTTAAATAGGGCTAATATTTTAGGTTTTTTTTTCAGAAAAGGAAAAAAATTACATTTTTTTCAGAAAAGGAAAAAAATGGCATATGTTTATGTATTTAGATAAGGGATATATTCCCAACAAAAATGAGCCACAAGAAATAAAAAATACATCAAATCTGAATGGCATTAGCTGTGTTTTATATGTACTATAAACAATTGGTAGCAAATATCCATTTTATCAATAGTATACTGTGTAACTGTCCCTATCGCATATGCTCATCAGAAATTAAAGCAGATGCATACCCTGACTGTTTATTACAGTCACTCATTAAGTATTACCTTGCCTTATTAATTCAATTACTTCTCACCATTACCATATCTCATAAAATTAAAGAAAAGCAATAATGGATAGAATATCCATAAGATAGTCAATTTTTATTTAAAGAGGACACTTGTCAATATTGGTGAACATTAAATTTCTCATTCGTCACTGACATCAATTCTTGTAGTTGTCTCTGTGCATATTTTTATATATATTTGGAAGAACTGAGACAGAACCCTCTATCTCTTTATTGAGCAAGAGTTATTGGTGACAGAAAGCTATTTGGGGGAAGGTGGTACCAGCCCTTATTCTCCGTAATTTAGAATGATGGCAAAAAATAAGTTTCAGGTCCAGTCTACAATATTGACAAATAAATAGTTACCTAATAAGAATTGTACTTATAAAAATGTAGACACAAATGCTTTAACGTAGTAAGTATTTTAAATCGAGTAAAATATAAACTGATTTACCTATATTAGATTAAATCTAATATAATTAAATTAAATTGGAAGAATTTCAATTGAATATTATCTTTGGAATAAATAAAATAAATCACTAGGTTTCAGCAGTCCCATTTTTCCTTTAATTATTTTAATAATATATATTTTTTTTAGCCGGGCCCCTATTACCATGAGTATTGGGGGTCGGAATTTATAATTGTAACCCAACGAGAAAAATATCAAAAAGCTTTGGCAGCTATGAAACTATATTTCGGAGAAAAATTTATAGCGTCGAATTGTGTGTACAGAGGCTGGAACAGGCATCATACACATAGATCGATAAAAATCTTGTCAGATAGCCAAGCTCTTGATTCTTACCTCGTTAGTTTTACCTCTCTTATAGCTCTTGGTTCCTACATTTGGAACTAAAAAATAGTATGGAGCTGTCAGAAGGTGCTCGTTTAGTTGGGCAGAAAAAACAATTTTTCTATTTTTCGTGAGCTACAGCCAACAGTATATACTTAAATATATTTTTTATATTGCAAATGTATGTTCACACCTGCTCATTTAGGAATTGCAACTTCTAAAATAAGATATTCATACTTACGTCAATAAGATGGTTCAACATTCCTTTAAATGATTCAAAAGGTGGGGACACAGTGCCCACAACATAAAGACCCAGTTTCCACAAATCATTTATATAAGCTTTCAGACACTCTGCTAAAATTCCACTCTGATCTTTATGTTTATATGTTAAAAGTCCACCAATTGGTTGAAAGGTGTCACCAGCAACGAAACGAATACAAAATATTATGACATGTGTAGGAGAGTCTGGAGTATTAGGATGCATCGGGTTGATTTCACTTAAATCATATTCATTCATTGTTAAGAGAACATTTCTCTCTGAAGGCATTAATGACAGAATTTGTTCTGTCAATAAAACATATGTTGTAGAATGTATAAGAAAAGGACGGTATAACTCTGAAACAAGATATGAAATCAAGTACAACTAAAAATCATCACAACAATGTGTAAGCAAAAATTTTAATAATACGTATTTAGCCTTAATGGTCTTAAACCATTTCAATTTATTTTTACATAAATATTTAAGTAATGCAATTAACATAAAATAACAAAAAAACTCAAATTTAGACTTTTTATTTGTATAAGTTTTAAATTCATAATATTAACAATTATCATTTGGTTAAAAACTATGTGAAAAGTGTGATACACGTAAAACTACCCCATCCCCTTATTGTCTTAAAAAATTATCACCATATTTTTTTCATTCAAAAACCACTCATATGATATCCTATAAAATTGAATTCTGATATAAAAATTTTATGCCTAATATGGAACACCCTACATATTTTGCAGAAACTAAAATCTACTATTTTTTCTTAATCCATATTTCTCGTTTAATGAAACTGTTTGCAGTAACTTCATTTTATGAATCTTTAAATTTATTCATAAAAACGCTTGTAACTAGATAACCCAATTTACATTTTTTAAAAACCAAAATGTATAAAGCTTACCTACTAGTAAAAGCATATAACTTAAGGGTCTGTTGTCATATGCCTGTGATAGCGGAAAATATGATAATGAATTCACATGCTCTAGAAAAATTAGATATCTTCTCTACAATTCTGTATCTCTGGATGAGAAAATAGCAAACTATGAAAAATGGATCAACAATGGAATGCTGCAATTGTAACCCCAAAATTAGAATAGGTACTGGGTTGTGATAGTTAAGGAGAAGCTAACTCTGGAAAGTAGTGCTACGGTTTTTTGTTGTTCTCTTAACAAATTGATTACAATCTTTACGTCGTGAAACTTAAAACAGTTAAGAACAATAACAAGCATTTTCTTAAGCACTTTCGTCAGCATTTTCATAAAGTTGACAAATACCTAAATGATTTTTATTTTATGGTTATGAATCAGGAGTGTGCCCTGTGAACTTCAATGAGAGTTGTATACACAAGTTTGATTACTTAGTTTCACTACAACATACCTACATAGATTAAATTAGGCAAGAGCAAACTACAACTCAGCACCATGAAACATTTTAGCATCTGCCAAACATTAGGCTTAAAACATTTTGCTTAAAACAGAAAAATTACATACGCTATTCACATATTTCGATGTCAATGACAACTGAAATACCAAGTATTTTAAATTTTTTAGTCAACCTTTAACATGTATTGTGTTATTCTAATTTTTAATGCAATTAATTATTATGTATTCTGATCTCTATTGGCTTTATTATCTCTATTTGCTTGTATAGCAGTGCATTGTGTTTTAGAATTTACCGATATTTCTTTGTGAATATAAGGCAAATAATTGTTTTAATAGTTAAAGAAGTCAAAATGAAAAATGATTTTATGTAATATAGGTATTTCAAATTTATTTCAGACTGTAGGATAAAATGTCCTTCAAGTGTCCATTCAGTTTCATATTGCGAAGATAAAGAACTCTAGAAAGTACTTAGGTGTTCTAAATAGAAGAGATCAGCATTATATATAGGTATTCTTTATCCGAAACATTTAATAATTTTAACAAGCTTATTCTATAAATTACAAAAAATACCTATGTATTTGATAATATAAAATCAAACTTTTATACAAACTATACAAAAATGTTGTAGTGTTAGATCTTAAGATCAATAAAAACATACATTTTTAATAGGAAGGCCCTTTACTACAACATTTTTCAAAAGTTTATAATAAGGTGACAAATTAAATAATCAGAATAATTATATAACGAAGTATATGCATATGATCTAATTTTTTATTACTTTATTTACAGTTTGATTTAAATGTTAGCCTAAGAAAATTATATTATTTATTGAAAAAATGTAAACTTAAATAAATATAGGTACCGAACTGCAAAATTGTTGCCACTTAACTTGTTAGTATTAAATCTAAAAAAGTTAAAGTATGGTTGGTGAAAGTTCAAGTTATAATATAAATTATCTTGTAGTTGATAGAAGCAATTTAAACATAGGTAGGTTTAAAACCTATTAGGTATACTTAATATCATTCTTTAAACATTACTTACCTGTATTTCTAAATATAAAGCATACGTTGTGTTCTATTTGCATTCTTTGCAATTTGATACTTACCATCAATTTGGCTATCGTATTCGTCCATTTCATCTTCTTGGATACTTTTACTTTTTGGAACATGCTTTCCCATATTTACCCATATATGTATTTTACGCCCGAGTTTCTAATAAAATCAAGCCATAATAGCGTAGTACGTATGTAAGCAAAATATATAATATACCTTTATATTTCAATTCACTACAAACAGCTCATTGTATTACAAAATTAAATAGAAATAAACATATTTAAAAATGCTTTCGTTTTCCCTTTCAAATAAAAACTAAAAATTTTAGTACAAACGTTTGTCGTCTTCTTCTTCTGGATTAAGCCATAGATAAAATATATATATACTGAAGATTAAGCTCTGTTCTGTACATGAGTCATGAGATGTGTCGGTCGGTATTTGATTTGTGTGTTATGTGATATTTGAATACCGCGATTTTGGAGCGATATTTTAATGGACCCATTCTGTGGCGTTTCACATTGATGAAATAACCGGTTACCGAGTAACAATTGTGTTGTACTGGCTCCGTGCCAGTTCGCACCAAGTTCGCGTTTGCTCCTTGCTGTTTCTCTTTTGCTTTGTCTTAAATAAATAATTTAAAAACAACCTTTTTACCAGTATGTTTTCTTATAAACTAGAAACGCTAGAAGGTATTGAACTTATACTTATTGTATGTATGTCTATGTATAGAAATATATATAATCACGGAGCAGAAGGTTCGAGCCTTGAGAGAGCAAAATCAGGTAAGTCGTGCTCTGCCCGTGTGCCGATTTTGCCCAGTCGATCACGAAAATAATCGACACTGGCAGCGTGCTAGTCACCCGAACACGCGCAACTACGACAAGAGAAGATGAAGACCACATTTAGTGCGCACTAGGGCACTAGTCAGTCGTATTCGCTAATATCCTAATAGTCAGGGAACACTGTGGAGAACATTGAACACTGCACCGTGTAGTGTTCTGTACATTTTCTGTGGCTTCTGTGTTTTGTAGTTCTGTATATATGATTAATCTATGGTAGATTCTTTGCAAAAAATAAATAACGAATAACTATTTTGATAAATGTTTATATTAATAGTGCTAATCTAATTGAACATTGAACATATATAATTTAATAATCCGATTACGATAATAACATTAACAGTAATGAGTGAGAAACAGTTATCAGCTGTAGAAGCTGAATTATACGACAGGCAAATAAGGTTATGGGGCATCGAATCACAAGAAAAGTAAGAACATCATTAAAAAACGGTTAGGTACTACTACGGACTAATACTCATTAAATGATATGTTTTAGATTAAGAGCTGCAAATGTCCTATTAATTGGGATAAGAGGTTTAGGGTCGGAAATAGCAAAGAACATTTTATTATCTGGTATTAATTCCCTCACTATTTTAGACGATGGAATTGTTACAGACGAAGAGCAAATGAAAAACTTTTTGCTGAATCGAGATGCTTTGGGAAAGAAGGTGAATAGGGTTCATTATTATATGTTTGTTAGTACATAACTATTATATTATGGTACTTAGTAGGGTACACGTGTATTACATATAGTTAATTCCACAATATAAGATGCTGAAGTTCTCATATTTTGCCAAAGTATTACATGCCTGACTTCACAATTTGGTTGAAACAATAATTTGCCCTTATTACTGGTCATTTGGAAATTATGACAAATATCTAATGAAACTAAACTCAATTATTGGCGATTTTAATACGTGTGCCCTTTCTCTTGGTTTTTGAGATATTTCATCCGTAAAGAGCCACACCAAGACAATTTTCTTTTCACACCATTTACATTAGATTAAATTTCTATACTCAATATGACAAGCATACCCTGTATTTAAAGAAACTCATATACCTACTGACCTATTGTAGAAACATAAATAAATAAAAACACTAGGTATACCTACCATGCACTTCACCAGTATGTATATTATTATAATATATAATTATATAGGTAGGTACTAATATACTTATGAACTACATAATACCTAGTGTTTTAGTTTAAGTATTTCCATAAAAGACGATAAATTACTAGTGGCAATGAATCACACCAGAGCACCTGGTCTGGTCACCAGAGAACCACATTTCCCTCAATACATTTGTTTAAAAATCATATTAGTTTTATCAATTCTAAAACCTAGTTTTAAGGTGTCAGAAACTCAAATTTTGAATCAAACAAGGCATGAGAAATTTAATCAGATAATATTTAACTTGAATTTAGAATTGATGCTATTTTGTGCTGATGAATTTCTGACATCTTTGGCACTTTGATATTATTAAAAAATAAAATGTGATTTTCGTTCTGTTTGTATATTATAACGTCTAATTTTTATACAGTGCGAACGTTTAGAATGGAAACCGTAAATGAAATGCGCCCTGTAGAGTTTTCGCAAAAATGCTCGGACACGTCAATTCTTAAATTCAATTCCGCTTCTTTTGATACCATTGTTTTGGATATGACGTCATTAGGTAATCTCTGTGACGTCATCATGATATTTTTTCAAATGGGAATGTCCAGTTCTTTCATTAAATTTAAATAGAGAAAATATTCCTGAAAATGGCAATATACGATACTGTGGCCTTAAAGTGGATATTTTTTGAGATAAAGGGCTTTGAAGTTTGAAAAAACTAGACTAGTAGACTAGTCAAAAAAAATTTTCAATTATTTGATCCTGATAGTGACAGTTCCGCAAATTATTTAAAACTAATTGTCACAGTCGGTTATTCTTTAATATTTTTTTGTGATAATTAAAAATAGTACGAACTTTAACAGAAAAACAAAGAATTGAGATCTTGATTTTGAGAGGTTGTGACGAAATGAAAAGATCAATTAATGAAGTATGCAACATTTTCAGTAATAGATATCCGAATGAACCACGCATTAGAAAATCAACAGTGAGTAAGATTGTAAGTAAATTTATCCGGTTGGGACATGTTCGGAATTGCATCAGAGGTCGGCTATCCATTACAGAGGATGTAACAACTAGGTATGTTGTTAGATGCTCAAGAAAATCCACATGTTACTTCGCGACAAATCGCATCCAATCATGAAATTAGCCAAAGTTCTGTCATAAAATACATGAAAAAAAATAAATGGCATCCCTATAAGATTCAGCTACTGCTAGAATTAAATGATGATGACCCTGACCACAGAATAGAATTTTGCGAAGAAATGATGAACCTCTGTAACATAAATCCGCGTTTCATTAGCAATATAGTTTTTTCTGATGAAGCTACATTTTGTTTGAATGGCAATGTTAACAAACAGAACTGTCGCTATTGGGCCCCTAATAATCCTCACTGGATGATGGAAGCACACCCAGTTCCCTCAGAAAATAAATGTATGGGCAGGAATTGTAGAAAACCATATTATTGGCCTTATTTTCATTGATGGTAGTTTAACAGGTGAAAAATATTTAGAAATGTTACAACAACAAATTATTCCGGAGTTAGCAGCACTATTTCCAGATGACAATGATCCGAACATTCCCAATGACTTTGTATGGTATCAACAAGATGGGGCACCTCCACCTTATGCCGTAAATGTTCGTAACTACTTAAATGAAGTATTTCCTAATCGCTGGATAGGCAGAAGAGGTTTTATTGAATGGCTAGCTCGGTCCCCTGACCTCACACCCCTTGATTTCTTTTTGTGGGGTTATCTTAAGTCTAAAGGTTATAATAATAAACCGCGGGATATTAACGAATTAAAAACAAAAATTCGAGATGAAATTAGAGCTATACAGCCACACATAATCAGTAAAGTGTTACAAGAATTCCAACAGAGGCTTGCCTATTGTCAAGAAGCACAAGGATTACGAGCCCCTTATGTAACTAGTTTTCATTGCGTTTATTATCCATTTGTTAGTTATGTTGTGATAAACAGTTTTTTTTGACTAGCCTACTTTTTCTTTTTTCAAATTTCAAAGTCCTTTATCTCAAAAACTATCCACTTTAAGGCGATAGTGTCGTATATTGCCATTTTCAGGAATATTTTCTCTATTTAAATTTAATGAAAGAACTGGACATTCCCATTTGAAAAAATATCATGATGACGTCACAGAGATTACCTAATGACGTCATATCCTAAACAATGGTATCAAAAGAAGCGCAAATGAATTTAAGAATTGACGTGTCCGAGCGTTTTTGCGAAAAATCTACAGGGCGCAATTCATTTACGGTTTCCATTCTAAACGTTCGCACTGTATAAATTGGCATGTAACACTCAACAACCTAACATGAATTTTGGTGATTGTGAGGTAAGAAGAAATTATGTCTACTGAAACTATAATTATCTAATTTCCTCTGTAATACTTGTGTCATTGTGTGTGTATATGTATATGTATCTGTGTGTTATTTAATACTTCACTCAGCTCAACCTTGAGCACTTCCTCACCCGCCTTATCTCGAAGTCAACCTCAAAATCGCGTTGTGTTTTATAGACCGTACTTCAGATATTCTCGTATGAAGCTGATCTCAAGACTGAGAAGTTAGGGATTTTAAATTTTGCCGCATACATGGCTATCAATGGCAATTATAAAACAGATGTCTGCTGTCATTTATAAAATAGCTATCAATATTGTTATTAGATTGTATTTGTCTTGTTCAAAAAGTGTTTTATTTTATTACTTCAAGGTATGTACCCATATTATCCTCTCTGTTTAATAATAATGTACAATATTTTATACTAATTTGTTGAAATACATTTGAACAGTGCTTATGTAAATTCGTATATGAATGGACATGGATGTAAATCTGCACCTTATTCCTACAGAGAAGAGATTCTTTTGGCTCAGCTTGGTAAAGAACACAACATTATGGAAAATAAAAGGACAGACGGTGCTACAATAAGTGAAAAAACGAAGGCCTGAGAACATATTGCAATAAAAACAAAACCAGTGCACTGAAGGGCAGCTTATAAAATAAGAGCCGTTTGACACTATCAATAATTCTCTACAAAATTTTCAAAAGAATTTTATTTTATCTACATTTCATAGTTGCATACATGAAAATAAATTACGAATTTGCAAAAGAATTTTGTTGAGAAATTTTTAGAACATGTTCTAAATTTTAATAGAATCGACGCGAGAAACTGTGCAGTGTACAAATTCTTCAGGCTGGGAGCTGCCTCCTCGCTGCTCGATCGGCGAGCTCCAAATTTGCCCAAACATAACCAAACAAAACCTGTGAACAGGGACATCAAAGCAATAACCTGTGATATTTGTTATTTTTATATATTGTTTGAAAGAAATGACCAAATCTATATAATGTTAAAAGCCTACAATATAAAAATCCTAGATTAAAAATCAAATAAAAATAGCCATATATGACAAACAGCACTCGATGCGCAGGCGCATGCACAGAAATATTGTTTTATTTTTGAGGAAGTGGCATACATGAATTAACTAAAATTTAAATTTCACATTTATTTCCACAGAATTATCAACAGATTTTTGTAAATAATTTTTGTGATAATTTGCAATAGTGTAAAACGGACTTTTAAATATATAACTCATGAAGCCTATAGGTTAGATCATCGTTTCTCAACCTCTTTAAAGTCGCGACCCCCTTACAAGCCAAAAAAATAAAGTAAATAGCCTTACGACCTCCTCACTATATATTTTATATTATCACGGATTTATATGAATTGAAAATTCAGCTACTGGAATATATTTCAGGTGATAACGATGATTATCAAAAAGATGGAATCCATTTAATGAAAATATTGTTGCAGCTGCCAAATTACTGTTCAGACTTACAACCTAATTGAAATATTGGCAGATAAAACTTTGCAACTAGAAATTTTGTCTCAATATTTAGATTGGTTTAGAAGTTTTGGCTTGCACGACGATGTGAATACGGAAGCTTAGTAACGGAAGCTTTAAAAACATTAATTCCATTTGCTACTTCTTACTTCTGCGAAAAAGGGTTTTCCTCAATGGTGTCTTTAAAAAGTAAATATTGAAATTGACTATTATCACTTGAAAATAATTTACTATTATGTGTTTCCGATGTTGATCAACATATAGAAAAACTTTTAAATGAAAAACAAACGCAACCCTCACATTAATTAATAAATTAACATTTAGTTAGTTTGTTTTATTACATGATGTGGTTAGTACGATAATTATAACTTAAAGTTTATTATTTAATAAAAGGAGTTTTCGTATAGATGCCTTTTTTTGACAGATTGCGATCCCATCTATACCTTTCCGCGACCCCCAGGTTGAGAAACGATGGGTTAGATGATATAATTTTTTTCAGTGGAAAGAATTACTTATTAACTTTTGAGTTAGTTATTAACTAACATCGTGAGTACATTAAAGTCATCAATACTATGTTTAAATTTTATTATATGCATCTTTTGAATAAAGCATAATTTTGAATAAAGCATAATTTTGAATAAAGCATAATTTTGAAATAATATGTATTTATTTTTGGAAGTGTATTTTACTAATGTTATAACAAGGTAATTGTCGTGTGAACAAACACTGTGAAATAAGAAACATTAACTCAAAAAAAGGGAAACTCATTATGCTCAGTCACCACAGTACTTACTCTTTCCAAGATGCATGAGCATGATGAGTGAAAAACCATCATTTACTGAAAAGTAAAATGTAACAGAGCGGTAAAAGAGTGTCTGCAATGTCTCAATTGTGTTCGTTCAGATAGTAGAAGGAATTGGTAACCGGAAAATGCTGAATAAAAACTAGATTAAACTTATCTGTTTCAAAATTTGGTTTCCACGAGAAATTGTAGCCACAGATGTGTGTGTATGTGGAATCGATAGCGTTTACGAAATTCATCTTTGTTAAAAATTCCATGAGATTTTCTATATCACGTATATAACGCTTTGGTACACGCTCTTGAAGATTTTCTTCTTCAATGATACTAATGTATCCTTCAAATTCTTCATACATTTTGGTCGTTTACACAAAATTAACAAGTTCCAAAGTTACGTCAAGTAAAAGTTAGGTTATAATCTTGCACTCAAAGTAGGTTGAGACCATATATATAATACTAATACTACTATATGGAGCCTATGTAATCTTTACCATGTTTCTCAAGTGAAGCCAAATTAGAGTAGTCCAGAATCATATCTATTGTCTCTTTCACGGAGAAAATACCAAATACTCATGCGCAGCAAACCGCGGGAATTTTGCTCCATATACTGTAGAATACAATAAATTAACTTTATTTTATATTGTATTTTATCTACATATAACGGTTTTCAATCTTGTTATTGGGATGTTCCCGTATTTATCAAGTTTACCAAAATAGTGGATGCAGTTTGTATTTGAAAAGAAAATTTTAAAAATACATACTTCAGGTACCTATGTGACTTCATATGGAATATTTCCTTCGCACAAAAGACAAAACCTCGACTGAGTTTTTCGTTTCGGCATTTTGCGATATCTGTGGAATTAAATTAATGAAAATGAGGTACAGTATAATTCATATACCTAATTCACTACATATTTAAATTTACAAAATGTTCTTATATACCTAAACTTGCAGTTGCGACTGTAAAAATACCGTCGAAATAATTTGATGAGCAAATGTCTCTAATCACTAATAAGTCTAATAGGTATATGAACAAAACTAAAACTACAAGTTACACATAAATAAAACACTTCTAAAACTGCCGGCTCTACGAAAAACACGAATTTATTTTCTGTGAAACACAAACATACCTGAAATACAAAAGATAAACTATGACATAACCACACCACAAAACACATATATGACAATACACATACAGGGTGTCCCAGTGTGAGCGAACAAAAATTTACCAGTGTGTAGGCCAGACCAAAATAAGAATAAAATTCTTAAAAAAAAAATTCTTCGCTGCACGCCTAACGAGTTCCAGGGTGTTATTTTGTAAAAAAAAAAAAACAATTTCCCGAGATAACTTAAAAACTCGTTTCGTAGATTTAGGTAATATTTTATTTGGATGACGTGTACATCTATTAAAGGTCATTAAAACTATATGGTGTTTGTTTAACTCTAAACTTTAAAATCATTGCATATATTTTTCTGCATAAAGGAATACAGTCGGTACTTTACACTCAATTTACTCGAAAATGGTTGATTTTAGAGCTGTGTAACAAGCGCACCTTTTTTGTTCAGAATTGATAGCCGATTAAGGAAAACTTAGTTAATTCACGAAAAAGTAGGATATACAAGAGTTATGAAGACAAAACCATAAGGAAGAGTAGACCTAGGCCACCACAAGTGTCAAAGTTAAATAAACACCATATAGTTTTAATGACCTTTAATAGATGTACATGTTACCCAAAAATTACCTAAATCTACGAAACGGTTTTTAAGTTGTTAAAGTTATTTAAGTTAAGTTATTACGGAAAATTGTTGTTTTTTTACAAAATAACACCCTGTAACTCGTTAGGCGAGCATCAGAGAAATTTTTTGTAAGAATTTTATTCTTATCTTGGTCTGGCCTACCCACTGGTAAATTTTTGTACGCTCATACTGGGACACCCTATATATGACAAAACAAAAGCCCGGTCTTTCTTTACTTTCGCGCCACATTGAAATTCTTGGATTGCATTGGACAACACTTGGGCATGTGCACAGGAACATTTGTCCGTGAAAGAGAATGAAATATATAACTCCATCTCATAAACCGGCTTCAAGAAAAGCTCGAATAGCTCAATATAGTAGTATTATATATATGGTTGAGACCAACAATGAGGCGAAGTTCTCGTTTTCGCCATCTCAAGCATTGGTGCGTACTTGAGACCAGTTTATAAAACACAAATATATCTCATTCTCGACATTAAGCGTTGAGAACACCTTGAGCACCGACTATAAATACAGGCCTAAATAGGCTGTGTAATGTTGCAAAGCTAATAGGCCTAGGTATATAATTTTTATTAAGGTTACACCCTTAGGTACAGTTTCAAACTGGCTGGTTAATCAGGATGGATGATGAATTAATTGTTTTTAGTGGAATTAATTTAACATTGAATATATATTCCCTGATCAAATATTTCATGTGATTACCTAATTTAGATGGATTACCAAATTGAGAAAAAAAATTCAGTCAAAAAATAAATAAGAAACCTTTCGAAAAATGAATGAAGGGGCAGATATGCTTTTGTATTGACACTTGTGATGGAATAATAATTTCTTATAATCTGAGCTTAAATTTAATTTTACTTGTTAACAGTTAGCAGTGAAATTAAACTGATGGATGAGCAGGTTGTTGATCATTTCTTAGGTTCTATCACTTAGTCCACTTGGCCAACACAGAAAAGTAGTCTTTATAAATATTCATCATAACTCTTAAAGCAAAAAACCACACCCCATCTGTTTTCGCTATCTAAACAAAATATAACTTAACCAACTCTGGGGTTGACCACCGCTCCCAGACCGCAGTTGATAGTTTGACATTTGGTTAATCTTTTTCAAGTGACCACAGTTCTAAAATTAAACAATTTTCATGAATTTGTATATTGTAATGGAACGCTTAACCAGGATTTAACCTTAACTTACCCTTAACCAGGATTATAAATTAAAGTTCATTATTCATCTTAAACAAAAACTGATAAAAATGTATGTTTGGTCACTGATGACTAATATCTCAGTGCCTAAGTAGGTAGTTTATATGTTATTACTACTGAAACAAGGTTAAAAAATGACTTGGTTAGGGAAATGTCAGATACCTGTGTCAGTGTCAAGTAGTATTAGTATTTCTTAATGAGATAATCGTTAATAATAAGTGGAAATTATGTTTTAGCAAGTGCTTTATTTGTTTATTTTATTACAGCGAATATACATTAGCTATTTTTTTCATCTTGTTATATTTTTTCTCAAATGCAGGTTTACCTCTAAAATGTTTTAAATGGTTAAATGCATCTTCAGGAAGTGTCGGCTTATGTAAACTAGGTCTGCCTTTAAACAAATGTCTACCATGGGTTGTTTTATAAGAAACAGTTCTACGTGCCCTTTTAATTAATCCTTCTGGAGGGAACTCAATATTTTTTCTAATATTTCTAATTTGTTGTGCTTTGATTTTATGCTCTTTTTTCAAAAACTCTAATTCTTCAGCTAATGACTTAAGCTCTGCCATTGAAATTTCCATATCTCTCAATAATTCACATTCTGTTAGAAGACCGGATTCGTCCCTTAATTTATTAGTCATATTTCGAAAGTAGTCACGTTGTTGTTTTAGACTGTTTAATTCTCCTCTAACCTATTTAAGAATAATTGATTTTCAATGAGATTTATACAACTTCCATTTCATTCAAATTAGCAAGGATATTCGTTGAATGATATGTCCACTTGTGCTTCTGTGCATGTGCCTTTATGAATGTGACTTGCATCCTAACTTGCACCTTATGCTCTCTGAGACTCTGTGTACTGTAATACACAGATTTAATATTTTTTTTTATTTATACAGATATATGCTTTACAGAGTTAAAGACAAATTACATATGTATGTAGGTGGATATGTAAATTGCATAAAATGGATATCCATGAACTATAATTATAATTCATTATGATTTATTATTAACCTCTATCATTAACCTCTGTACAAATTTAACAGTTATCCTGTGAGGTCTCACAAATAATGACTGAGCAAGTCTTGTTCGAGGGGTGCGATAGTATACTACATTGAGAATTTTAGATTTATGTGGATTTTCCAATATTGGAAAATATCTTTTAGACTGACAAAAATTTACAGTAGATGAATAGAGATATATACGGATCAATGAATGTTTTGTAGTGGTTTCAAAAAATTTTCTAAAATATATTTGGATGTGTAAAGATGCATATTCATTTATTTATTTACTTTCGGAATATATACAGGGTAAACCAGTAAACTACTACCACTATAACTAAAGTATCCGCTGTAAACAGCGGATACTTTAGTGGGTACATGACAAATGCATATGTCTTAGTTTTGTCCATTATGTCCCAAAATGATGGATCAAAATTCATATTTTTTTTTGCTGGTTTTCATTTTTTTTAAATAGGATGCTCTATATTTCATAGTATAACTAAGTTTCTTCTAAAGATGAATTCAGCAATATAAGGTAATACTAGGGTTATACCTACTTTTTTTGTCATGCAATTTCTATATAGTAATTGACCTGTTTCAGTATTTTTGATTTTAATCTCGACTAGAAAAAATCATAAATTATATTCCATTATTTTGAGATAAACTGTATACAGAAACTAAGTGCATGTTAGCAAAGAGATGGTAAAATCAATGCCGCTAATAGGGACGTATTATGGTATATATGTGTTAATCGCAGTGAAAATATCTACACAAGTAAATTAATATATGCAACATATTTTTGTGTTTGTTTACATACATCTTAGAATACGCATCTTGAATACCTATGTGGATATTATTTTATTTAATGGGTTTCCAATCAATCATATCTGGCAGTATCTGAAAACAACATTGACTGGCCTTTAGGATGATTATGCCACATCACATACGTCATTGCCCCTCCTTTCTTCATATAAATATGGCCTCTATCGCTTTGCCATTTAAATATTTTTTTACACTTTTACACCGTGTGTGTAAATACACTTTTTAACAATTATTTTGTGCTGTTTGTATTTTATTATTTATGTGCCGATTGTCTTGATATTCCACTGTCAGCGGGACACATTAACTAGTGCCAGTTATCAGTAGATCGAATTTCTTTTGCTCGAATTTTGAACTCATTCAATTAAATCAGTTTTTAGGGAGGTTATAGAATGTAATAACTTTATGACTTTTATAGAATGATTTTTATAGAATACATAAATGCTCTCTATATTTTCTTGATATTGACTTGTAATAATTTGAATTAAATCAATTTTTGTAGTGTTGATATATTTCCTTGTCTATTATATTTTGTAGGACTATCTTGTACCTAAATTGTAATTCATGTAATTGACTAAATTGTACCCCAAATATCGGATGTTTTTTTAAATGATTTAGTAATAAATTTCTATCATCATCCTGTTTTTATTTATTCAAATATACCTTATCAATTACCTAAAAGTAATTAAATAACAACATGTCTTCCAATAATAGGAGCAAATAGATCAATAAAATTAATTAAATAAGTGATAAATTAGTACGTTCTTAGGTATGTGATGAGAAGTTGCAAATATAGGAAAATCACTACCTTTACCTTTACCTGTACCGTTAAATTTACACTGAACACACTATTAAATATTATTTTAATAATTAGTTACATAACAGAACACTTTACTGTCATCAAAGTCTTCTTAACAAAAAGCTAAATTGCATCATTATAAATCAAAGGCCAAAATGCAGAAAATTAGTGAATTATCTCACGATCTCAAGCTGATTTTAATTCTTTGAGTCTTTTTCATATTCTAATTTATTTGATGTAATTTTAAATAACTTAAAAAATTTATTTAGTGGAAAAATTTACGATGACTATCGAATAGAGAAAGATTTACTAGGTATATTTTTGTAATATCCAAAATTATTTACAAAATCCACATAAATATTAATATTTACGTAACTGATAAAGATTTTTTAAGATTACTGAGTAAAGATTTAAAAGAAAAAGAAGTACTGAAAATGTACTCATGAAGTGTCGCACCCCTCAGTCTTGCTTCTCTTGTGATGACTTGAAATAAAAGTAGCCCAGGGAAGTCTACAATCAATCTAATTGTTTAAAACCTTAAACACAAAGACCCCAATACATTATCACTGCATTTTTAAAGTGGAAACACCTCAATATTCAAGCTTTAATGAGTCTCTAAAATCATTAAAGGTCTTTTGTCAAAATAATAACCAGTTTAGTACTTTTTTAGGTACTCACAAAAGGTTATGTAAGTACCTACCCACAGAATAAAGATTAGCATATAAACATGAAAATATAAAAAATCACTATAACCACAAGTATAGAGATATTCTCTCAGATATTCTATACTTGTGCTATAACTAAATTACATAATTGAGGCATTAAAAAAAAGTTGAAAAACATGAAAATGTCTTTAATTGCAAAATATTATTGATAAAATGCCAAGTATAGAATAAATTTGAATGTGTAATAGTGTGATGGACATTTATATAATACATTTTTTCTAGTGATAATAAAAAAAAAATAGTTTATGGTATTCAACATTTCTCATTGATTGATTTGTAAAAAAATATTTACTTTTAAATAAATACATAGCATGTTAGCACAATACTCGGCTATGTAAGCTTCTGGGGTCCACAGATAATGTTTGCCTTCTACTCCTAGTAACATAATATACTATTTCTTGATAGATGTGTATATAATTAAAAATGATAATAGTACACCACTAATAAAGTCACTCAAATTTTTTTGTCATCCAACTAAATGCACATTATCAGATAGCTGCAAATATTTATGCGCCTATGACAATTATTACTGAGAGCGAGCAATATGCATTTCAATGTGTAGATCTCATGCATGCCCAGTTGCACAAGTGGATATATATCATTCAACATAGAACAGTGTTGCAGTTAAAAGGTCTCTAAAAAATTCAATAGACTCAAATCCGTAGAACGAGGAGGCCACTCAAGAGGTCCTTGACATCCAATTCGCATGTTAGGATAAAAATTATCAAGGATATTTCTGACTTCCCTAAAATAATGTGATGAGACACTGTTCTGATACGTTATGTTAAACTCTTGAAACTCATGGACATTTTTCTGGACTATTTTGGCTATCGCAGGCTTTTCGGGATGTCCAAACATTCTGTCAAATTTTCTTCAATGAAAAAGGGTCCTATGATGTAATCTCCTAAAATAATCTCCATGAGTTTCAAGGATTTTACATAACATATCAAAAGGATGGTGCGCCACCACATTCTTTTAGGGAAGTCAGGAATTTCCTTAATAATTTTTATTCTATCAGGTGGATTGGACGTCGAGACCCTCTTTGGTCCTCGGGATTAGGGATTTGAGTCCACTGGATTTTTTTCTATAGGATTATCTTATATCTAAGGTGTTCACCTAACCAGACAATCTTTTTGGATTTCGGTAGTAGAGAATCACCAACGAGTGTGCATCCATCCCCAGGCAAATGTATGTGCGCGTTGAAAAACTTTCAACGCGCACTGTATATAGAAAATGTATGGAAAGTAGATCTATTTCAAATGCCAATTTTGAAGAATATTTTTAGGGATTTTGAATAACTATAAGGATGACTTAGTTAGTTTAAATTAACTGACCGTTAATTTAAACTAACACTTAATGTACCTACCCCCATACTGTTTATGTTGAGATGTGCTAAATCATCATTTAAGTCATAATTGTCTGACTCAAGGGCTGATGATTTCTCTCTCATATGTGCTAATATTTGAATTGTTTTTTGGCATTTATTCCTAAGTCTCGATAGTTCGTCATCTTTCTCTTCCATTTTGTCCATATAACTTCTATTTTCTACCTTAAGCTGTTCATAATCCATTAAATATAAGTTCTCACCAATTTTATCTAACTGGCTTATTGCATTTTGCTTCTCAACTACCATATTTTTTAGCTGTATGTGTCTTAATCTCATACTACCTACTGTGTGCATTTGGGTTTTTTGACGGTGTATCAACCTTTCTACTAATTTATCCGGTATAGGTTTTCCTGTTTTTGTGTGAATTAACCCATAACCTGTATCTTTTTCTTGATTTTGCAAATCTTCAAACATTTTATTTAATTTATGAAATTTGGATTCTCTATCTGCTTTTAAATTTTCCAATTCATTAGTTATAGTGGTTCTTTGAGTATAATCCAAGTCAGTTAATTGTCCATATGCATCTAACTTTTTTCCATACTTATCTTGAGTGTCAAATTGTTGATCAATTTCTTTTAAAACATGTTCCATTTTTCTTCTTTTATATAATTTTGCTAATTTATTTTGAAGAATGTTATTTTTAAGTTTTTCTATGGCCATTTCTTTTAATATACTACTATGTTTTTCATAATAGGGTTCTCTATCTATCAATTCTTCCTCCTCAGGTTCGCTTTCTTCATACTCCTCTTCTTCCTCTTTCTCATCCATGAATTTGTAAAATTTTAAAGGTATATCTTCTTCCAAAATGAGGAAATCACCACCAAAAACTTGGTCTTCCTCAGTGTCGCGAATTCTAGGTCCCATATCATAAGTAATACTGTTTCTCTCTTCCCCATAGAAAGATATTGTTTTTTCCATAGCTCCTCGCTCTCTGTCTGTTTCATCCTTTCCATAACTTTCCCCTTCTTCTTCTTCCTCTTCATTTGATATTCCTTCAGTATCTTCAGCAGTCTCTTGAATGCCTTTCATTATTTCTTTTTGTGGTTCCTCTCCTTCTGTGATTTCTGTGAACTCAAGAAGATCCGCTTCTTGTGCTTCAAGATCTAATTTTTCACTAACTTCCGTCTCATTAGGAAACTCTTGTTCTTCTTCTGTTCCATAATCTGAAGGTTCTTTTTCGCCATCAACATTGTTCACTTCATTTTGTTCCACAACTGCGTCATCATTTTCAGATTTATTGTCTCCTATAATCGGTTTATTAATTTCATCAGTTTTTTCTTCAGCTTCAGTTGGCTCTGTATTTTTGGTGTTATTTTCTATAGTATTTTCCTCTTGATCCATCCTTTGTGATCTTGTATAAAATTATTAAATGGAACACATGTCAAAATGTCTTGATAATTTCACTACAACAATGGTGACATCAGTAACAAATGCAAATATATTGATCAAACATTAGTTACCAAGAGTACAGACAACTAATATTAATTAATGCAATGTATTATATGGCCTGTGTAATAGTCATTGTTTGACAGTTTTTAATTTAACATATTTTCCATAAATAATAATTATTGTAATAATTTGTTATTTACTTATTTTAAGATATAGGTATGAAGTAACTAAGGTAAAGTTTTTTTGATGCATCTGTTGTTGTTTTAGATTGCAGAAGAAATACTAATAAAGGCTCAAGCTCTTAATCCACTGGTAAAAATTATAGCTGATACTGATTCACCTTCATCTAAAGACTTGAAATTTTTTGAAAATTTTACTATAATTATTGCAACTGGTATAAAAACTGACTTATTATTAAGAATTGATAAAATCTGCAGGTCAAAAAATGTAAAACTAATTTGTGGTGATGTTTTTGGAACATTTGGATATTCTCTTGCTGATTTTCAGGAACATGACTATTTTGAGTAAGTAAAATTTTTTAGTAATGTACTATTTATTATTGTGTACAGTGCAAGTGTAAAATAGAAAGTAAATAATATATATCATCATAACGATCTACAAGTAGCCATATATGACTAATACAAATTTATAATTATATTCGTCACATTACATTTACGTATACGGACTGTTTCCTGAACTTAGTAAAGTGATCCATCTATTGTCAATATCATTAACAACTTTCCATCGAACAACTATTTCTTAATATAATCACGTCTGTTTCAATAAATCAAAATTATACATACTTGTAGAATCAATCATTTTTTATATGTAATCTATTATAACTTCATATTCCAGTCGAATCCTATGTTAATATTACCTCGAATTTTTTTTTTATCCAGTGATATTAAGCTGGTTTCCAAGGTGAAATATAGAATGATTTTGTAGCAGAAGAAATTTATATATTTTTAATTTCATTGATTTTTGATTATTGTTTTTCTTTTAGAGATCAAGTTCAATTAGCAGGTAAGAAAAGAACTCATGATGGTGCTGACAAGACCACAGTAAAAGTTCAAGGAGTTATAAGTTACCCAGGTTTAAATAAAGTTTTAATATTACCTAATACCAAGCAAAACGCTGCCTCTATTAAAAAGTCTCGAAGAAGAAATGAACTCTTCTTCCTTATGTTAGGTAAGATATAAACTGCTCTTGAAATAAGTCTGCACAGCAAATTTTTTCGTCATCTTTAAAAGACTACATGTTTTAAATATTTTTATTAAAAGAAAAATCTAAAAGTTCGTGTCTTGTAGAATCAGTGGCGGTGAATGATTTTTGGTAAAAAATACTAATGTTTTTCTAGTGCAAAAAAACATTAGTAAGAGTGGAGTTCCATATGAGATATTCCCTAAATAGAAGTTCTTTTTTTTAGACTTTTTAATTGCATACTTTTTGAAAATACCCTGTAACTTTTTTTGTAGAACAATAAACACAAAACCACCAAATATGTTCTGAGATATCGACCAAAGGTCACTGAATGTCACTGAATGGCGCACTAAATGGCGCATGACGAATGTTCCGAAATTACTATAGCAACATAAAATGCCGACAGTTAAAATTTAATAAATTTGTAATATGCTTTTCTACACGCTCTATAACATTTGCCAAAAATCATTCCTGCTACACAAGACACAAGACAAGACACAAACCTGTTGAACTTTTTTTATTATTATTTAAATCTGTTAAGACATTTTGGAGATGCAGTGTTTTAAATATGAAGAAAAAATAAGTTGTGCCAACTAATTCCATGGGCAATTTACTTAAAGCTCAAATTAGAAATAAAATATTAAAAAATATACCACTAGAATTAGTAAATGTATATGCACATACAACATGACAGAAAGTGAAACATTTAATCCTAAATTATGAATAAAGCAAAATAGAACCCGCAGACTTGCCAGAAATTGTGAATAGTGATAGTTTAGAGTAGCGTGAGATGATCAGAGATAAAGTCATTAATGAATATGATTTTTTTAATAAAAACAATATACTAGAACAATAATGATACCTATATAAGTTACCCCCAATAAAACATGGTCACGGTGGGCGGTATGGTTTTAAGCTACCTCACATTTAATCCCACTTAAAAGTTCATGTGGAGATCACTTATTGGGTAATAAGGCTGTTTAATTTCCCTATTAACTTTTGGACAGATTATTTTGTAATAAGTAAAACCTATTACTTGAACTTGTCACATATCTCTCAACTGTTCCATACTCCTGCCTTGTGTGTGCAATATTTTAGAATTTAACAGTGTTGCAATACAAATATAACAATTCGGTTGAGTGTTGAATTACATTAATATGGATGGTATCTTATTAGAGGAGTTGTACGATAAGTAGAATACTATTTTTAGTAGAAGAAAGCCTCAAGTTTACAAAATAGTGACTGGATACCATTTGGAATTATTATTACGCTATACATCATTTGAAAGGTCTTTAAACGTTCTATATACTTAATTCTTCCTTATTTCTTATATAGGTACTTATATTCTTCCCAAATTTCAAAACATTCTTTCTTAATAATTTGAAAATCTTAATTTTAGAGATGAGAAATTCTGTAATATTAAATATTCCCAAAAAGTTTCCATTGTATTCCACAATTATTGCATTTTATGGAAGGTTATTAAAATTAAGATTAAATTACAGTATATTTAAAATATAAATAATGAATGATAAATGTATAAGTAGTATTAAAGCACTCTTTTTCACAAAAATAGAATATTTTATTAAGAACAATATAAAATTATAGGAATTGAATATATGTCTCAATTAGCGTATAGTTCGTAATCGAATGCCTGTTCCCGCTGCCGTCTGCTGCCATCCAAACATTTAGGAACCCGTACGTGATTTTTGCATAAACATCACCGAGCTCGAGTCAAGGTTCCTAACATTCGGCCTTCCTGACATAAGGCACGACCTCGGGCCTGCCTACCTCAATACCTAAACAAAATAAAAGACAGCAGCAAATTTTCTTAGACACAAATTAGGTAAAATAACATTTATAGTTTGTGTTCAGTTCCTGGGAGTACATCTCATGTCGACGGCAGTCAATAAGGGCTACAACTGGAGCGCCCACAACAGAATTCTCAATGGACTCAAACGGATTTTACTTCGGAGTACACAAAGAATACTCTATTATAAGCAAGCTCAACAGGAATCCTCAGAGTGTCCGGACTAGGAGACTCAACCTGAACTAAACTAGAAATTAGTGAAAAATAAATAGAAGTGCACCTAATATTTTGTCAAGTACATAATAATGCCAGACTTAAATAAAACAGAGACTACAATTAATTATTATGATACGAGTAGTCATCAATAAATAAAAGAAAAGTCTAATAGTGGCAAACTCCTCAAATGTGCATAAGATAATATAAATCTCAGTTCCAACTGGAGTAAAATTTCAACGGACTCAACAGGGGTTAATCTGAAGTCACGCATCATTAATAGACTCGACAGGGAAAATAAAATAAAATGCACAAGTACTTTAATGATAATGTACAAAAGGAGATTACGCTGAAGTCACATTTCAGTGGACTCAACAGGGTTGAATCTGAAGTCACACATCATATAGACTCGACAGGTAAGATAAAATAAAAGTAGGGTGCAAAGATAAATACACTGGAGTCTGATTTCAGTGGACTCAACAGGGTTGAATCTGAAGTCACACATCATAGAGACTCGACAGGTAAAATAAAATAAAAGTATGATGCAAAGATAAATACGCTGGAGTCTGATTTCAGTGGACTCAACAGGGTTGAATCTGAAGTCACACATCATAGAGACTCGACAGGTAAAATAAAATAAAAGTATGATGCAAAGATAAATACGCTGGAGTCTGATTTCAGTGGACTCAACAGGGTTGAATCTGAAGTCACACATCATAGAGACTCAACAGGTAAAATAAAATAAAAGTATGATGCAAAGATAAATACGCTGGAGTCTGATTTCAGTGGACTCAACAGGGTTGAATCTGAAGTCACACATCATAGAGACTCGACAGGTAAAATAAAATAAAAGTATGATGCAAAGATAAATACGCTGGAGTCTGATTTCAGTGGACTCAACAGGGTTGAATCTGAGGTCACACATCATAGAGACTCGACAGGTAAAATAAAATAAAAGTATGATGCAAAGATAAATACGCTGGAGTCTGATTTCAGTGGACTCAACAGGGTTGAATCTGATGTCACACATCATGTAGACTCGACAGGTAAAAAATAATGTTGCCTTCATATTAATTTTAAGTGAAGTATAAACTTATGCACACGTGATTGTGTGAAATGAGTTAATATAGTACTTCTACTTACAATTTAGTCAGTTGTTTGGACTTTAAATGGTTTCATTCGGTCGCTGGCAACGACTCCTCTAAAACGCCTTCTATCCTTCGTTAAGGACTGGACACGATAACGGTCATTGGGAAGGACTTCTGTCACTTGAATAGGACCAATGTATTTTTGAACTAGTTTTCCACTGGTTAGGCCCTTAATAAGAGGTGTCTTCTCTACCATGACCATGTCACCAACAGAGTAGTTACGAGCTTTTAACCGATTTTTGTCGTAGCGAAACTTCATCAGTGAAGCTTTCTTATTTATGTTACGCAGAGCTTGCGTCCGGTTTGTTTTTAATTTTTCTAGTCTGTCATTTTCCACATTATGAGTAGATGTTGTAAAAATGTCATATTTTAAACGCGGTCTGAAACCGTACAAAAGTTCTGAAGGAGCTCTTCCAGTAGTTGCGTTTACTGTTGTGTTTATTCCACTTTGAACTTCTGGAATTTTCTGTTATTGAAATGAGTTTACGATAGTCCACAGATACAATCTCATGTCACATGTTTTCTTTTTTTTTACAAGTAGTATGGGACTTGCATATTCCGATATAGTTGGTTCAATAATACCATTTGTTAAAAGATCCTCAATCATGTTCTGTACTAGTTCGCATGGTACGAAAGACGGTAGGGTGGATAACATACAGGTGTCGAACTGGTTAAGGTGATTTTCATTTCGACTGAAGTATTACCTAACTCTGAATTGTTTGTTGCAAGGCATTTTCTGTACTTTTCTAATAAATCATTAAGTTTCTTCTTGTGGTTCTCAGACAAGGCAGTAGGTGACCCAGGTACTTCAGTCGTAGACTGCCCATAAGGGATTCCACGTGCAACACACTGACCCCGCTGTAAAACCATTTTCACAGGATTCATAGAAAAGATGGTCATTATGCCCAAATTATTTTCAAATTCTATTGCTTTGTTTGGAATAATTAAAGAAGCACCGTTGTGGTATTGTTCGGAAAAGTTAGGCAACACCGTGCCTTGGAAAACTTCAGATCGAACAATCATTTTATTTACACCCTGTACAATTGGAGTTATTTGTTCGGCTGACTTTAGTGGTTGTGTTATCAATTCTGTATTATGATAGGAAATCGCTTTCCTCATAAAATTCTAGCTTTTCAGCTGTCTTCACAACATTATTATCTGATTCAGTAAAAGGTCGCCCAATTAATAAATCATAGGTTTGGAATTTATCAGACCCTACATAAAGTGGAACAGTGCGTTTAACTGCAGCGACAGCAATTTCGACTTCCCCAGAGCCTATCGTTTTAATTGTAGCGCCTCCATAGCCTTGTATAACAATGTTTTTATTTTTTATCGAATGGAATGTTTAAATTTTGTGCTGTGGTGAATTTGATAATATTACAGGCACTTCCAAAGTCAATATATGCCGATACTTCGATCCCGTTGATATTTGCCTGTACGTGGTACTTTTGCGTCGTCGGCAGCAATCAGATTTATTTGTTGGACGCACCAAACTTAGCAGAATTTGTTTTTAATTTAAAGCACATATCTCGCGTATGGCCCGGTTTCTTACAATACGTACAGCTTAGCGTTTTCCTGCTTGTATTTGAATTTGTTTTTGACTCGCCGTCGGTATCGGTTACAGGTTTTCGATATTTATTATGGCGAACTGGTGGTTCGTTAATGCTGTGTTTAAATTCTTTACGCGTATTTACATAATCGGAGTCACTAAGAAACTGTAAGAGCTTATCGGGTGTTTTACAGTTTGCAGCATGAGCACTTGCTTTAATTAAATTATTATTAATTGTTGATATTATTATAGCTGTAATTATATCATCTGGCAAATTGCAATGTTTTCCGACACGTAGCTTTTCATAATAAAAATTGATTACATCTTGATCCGGTTTTCGTTCAGTATTTACAAAATCTCGTAATTTAGCAGCAATACCCTTATGCGGAGGAAATGCAGAACTTAATTTTTGTACCCATTCGTTCCATGTTTCGGGTGTCGTTGTTTGACAGTCGTACCAAGATTTAGCATTTCCGCTGAGTCTTGCAATTGCGCAAAATATTTTGGCTTGATCGTCCCAATGATATAATTTACTGATTGAATCAATTTTTGCTAACCACTTATCAATGGTTAGGCCATCTACAGAGCCATCAAATGGTGGTATTAATTCGATTCGTCCAGTAAAACGAGAATTACCGCAAACATTAGGCGATGTTGCCCTTAATGGTCGGTGATCAGCTTGAAGTGGTGGCGTATTATTTCGCGTTACTGATGATGTCATCGGTACATTAGGTTGTTGCGCAATAACAGCAGAAGTTGAAACTTGATTTCGTAAATCGGTATTATTGAAAATATTTTCCAAAAACATTAATCTGGTTTCAAGATTACTGAAATTTGATGTGTCACTGACGCTCGGATGTTCATTTCGGCGTCGTTTCAAACTTAGCTGACGGCGTCGCGAACGCGAACGTCGTTTACCATGATTATCACTCATTGTTTATAATTGTTCAGATCGGAATAGTGTAAAAAGACAACTTTCGTGACAGACTAGATTTTAGATTTGTTTAGTTCACATGCAAAGCTCTGGTACTCACCAATCAATTTCACACTTAGTGGCTGTGGTGATGGCACACACTCACACCTTTTGTTTGTTTATTTGTGTTTGTTTGGTGTTCAGATGAAGCACGTCACAAAACACGTGTTTAGCATCCCACTTCTGAGATATTAAAGCACTCTTTTTCACAAAAATAGAATATTTTATTAAGAACAATATAAAATTATAGGAATTGAATATAATATGTCTCAATTAGCGTATAGTTCGTAATCGAATGCCTGTTCCCGCTGCCGTCTGCTGCCATCCAAACATTTAGGAACCCGTACGTGATTTTTGCATAAACATCACCGAGCTCGAGTCAAGGTTCCTAACAGTAGGTACTTTTTATGACTTATTAATAACAACTGTAAAATAAAAATGTTTTGTAAAAGTATCTTATAAGTCTACTAATAATGAGGCTAATTAGCTCAAATTGTTAATCAAGAATGATAGTCAGAAAGTGAAAATGATACATTTATTCATAATAAAAGAATTCTTTTGCAACACAATTTCTTTTCATACATATCTGCTTAGTTTTTGAGTTTACTGAATAGTTAAGATTTATATTGTACAATTAAATTTTATGTAATTCAAACTAAAGATTTATGTGTTTAATAGTGGTGAGAAACAGACAGTAGTGCTAGTGCCCCGGTTTATTCTAATATACAGACAGGGTGTGCCAGTTTTATTCTGAAAAAATTCGTTAGCATTTAGGACCAGTCAAAATAATGGGACTTTGCTATATAAACTTATTTCCAAATCTCAACGGTTTCTAAAATACAGGGTGTTGAAGCTGAAAAAATGTTTTCTTTTTTTTTATTTATATCTGACAGTAATAAACCAATCGTTTTAAAATTTATGTGGTTGACGCTACTATGAATCTTTATCTTGAATGGGGTTGGAACCTTTGGTGTGAACATAACACCAAAGTTATCCTGACGTAGTTTTCCATATAACACCAAAACACTATACTGCACTCGACGCGCGTTTCGCCAATCAAGTTGGTATCATCTGGAGATGATTAAAGTTATGTGAAAAACTACGTCAGTGTTATGAATCTTTACTTTCACAAGAAATTTGAGACTACAGGTTGCATGGCACTGGTTATTCCCACCGAGTTGAATTTTTCTGTGGAAGTAAAGATTTATAGTAGCATCTACCAAATAAAATTTTAAAACAATTGGTTTATTATTACTATCACAGATATAAATAAAAGAAGAAATATTTTTTGAACTTCAACACCCTGTATCTCGAAAACGCTTCAGATTTGGAAATAAGTTTATGTAGCAAAGTACCATTATTTTGACTGGTTCTATGTACAGTCTGAGTCACCAAGACAGCTCACCCACTTTTCAATGTCTTATTTTTATTTTAGAAAAAAATGAACATATGAGTACGAAATGGTTTGTTATTGGCTAAAATTTAGACACTTTAATTTATCTACAGGGTATTCTAATTTCTGGTGCCATTAAAGTCGGCATTTTTTTTAAATGGGAATGCATAGTTTTTTTTAATCATCAGAGAGGCCATGAAGAGAGCTTTCCCAAAACATAATATAGTTGGTATCTGCTTCCAACTTTTTTAAATACAGATACTTAAATTTTGAAAAATTATTAAAGTTTAAGCTGTGTTATTCATATTTTTCATGGTGATATTATTATTATTGATTGGAAATGCACTAGTTGAGAGTTCACTTGGTTCAAATTCGTTTACTATGTAAATTCATACCACTTATTTCATAGCACACTCATAACGTGTGCGAAAAATATGAATAGCATGGCTAATTTTTCAAAATTTAAGTAGCTATATTTCAAAAATGGATGAAAGCAGATACCAATGATATTATATTTTTGGAATGCTCTCTTGATGTCCTCTGTGATGATTAAAAAAAACTATGCATTTCCATTTAAAAAAAATGCCGACTTTAATAACACCAGAAATTAGAACACCCTGTACATAAATTAATGTGTCTAAATTTTAGCCAATAACAAACCATTTCGTACTCATATGTTCATTTTTTCTAAAATAAAAATAAGACATTGAAAAGTTGGATTAGCATTTGGCCTCCATTTCAGATTTTAATACCAATTCAAACTTTGTCACTAATAGCTTTTTATGCAATCAATTTAACGTAATATACAGAGTGAGTTTTATGTATGGAACGCCTCAATTATCTCGGAAACGGCTTGCCCGATTTTTATGAATTTTGGTTTATAAGGGTTTTGTAATATGGCCGATATTATTGTGGCATTTACATTGTTGTCAGATCTTTCGTTTTTCCGGAAATATACTGAAATTTGTTATTTCAAATGGATCACCCTATATATTTTTTTGTTTTTGAAATCTCTAAGAAATTTAGAATATTTTTCATGTAATGTTCCCTATACCTAATTGCCATAATTTCGGAGTTACAGCTACATTTGCAATATCTCCGCCGAAGTTAAAATATTACATCAGGGCGGCTATGTCTGGGACAAAAACAATTTTGACGTTTTAATAAACTATTATTGTTAGTGTTTATTGAAAGTTACAATGGACCGTTTATCTGAGAAAGAACGAATTGAGATTTTAATGATATTAGGATATGGTGATGTGCGTAGAAGTCAACAGGAAACGTGTAATATCTTTAATAATTTATATCCTAATAGAAATCCCATAACAAGATCTACTGTGAGTAAGTTGTTAAAAAAGTTTAACCAAACTGGAGCCATAAAAGATTTACCGAAATCGGGGCTTATAAAAACTGCAACAACTGAAGACAAATCTTTAGATGTTTGTGTTATGTTAGAACAAGATCCACACTTGAGTACTAGACAAATATCCAGGGAAGTTGATATTTCTCAAACATCCATAATGAAAATTTTACATGCCAATAAATTCCATCCTTACAAAGTAAGATTGGTTCAAGAGTTGTCAGATGATGATTTCGATAGACGTGAAGAGTTTGCCGACACAATGATGGAAAAATGTTACGATCAAAATAATCCAAATTTTTTAAATAATGTTATGTTTTCCGATGAGGCCACTTTTTGTATTGATGGAAACGTAAATCGGCATAATTGCAGATACTGGTCACGTAACAATCCTCTTTGGATGAGAGAATCCCACACCCAATTTCCACAAAAGATTAATGTATGGGCTGGAATAATAGGCGACAAAATAATTGGTCCTTTTTTCATTGAAGGAAACTTAAATGGTCCGGCGTATTTAAATTTATTACAGAATAATATTATACCTGAGTTGGCTCGGTTATTTCCAAATCTAAGTAAGTATTCTCAATTGCCTGTTAATTTATAAATTTTATTATTTGAAACTTTCAGACAATAACAATGTCCCAAATAACAATATTTGGGTGCAACAAGATGGAGCTCCACCTCACTATGCGCGTGACGTGAGGCAATACCTAAACGATGTGTTTCCCAGAAGATGGATTGGAAGGCGTGGTTTTATCGAATGGCCCCCGCGATCACCCGACATGAATCCTTTAGACTATTTCCTGTGGGGTCACTTAAAAAATATTGTTTATAAAACCAAACCTGCCAATATTCAGGAATTAAAAAATAGGATTACCACAGAGATAAGAAGAATTGAGCAGTCAGGAATGTTACAAAATGTACTGCAAAGTTTTAAACATCGCATGGCTTCTTGTATGGATGTAAACGGACAACATTTTGAGCATCAGCTGTAACCGCCTTTACTTTATGTTTTCAAAAGATCCTATGGGATTTCTATTAGGATATAAATTATTAAAGATATTACACGTTTCCTGTTGACTTCTACGCACATCACCATATCCTAATATCATTAAAATCTCAATTCGTTCTTTCTCAGATAAACGGTCCATTGTAACTTTCAATAAACACCAACAATAATAGTTTATTAAAACGTCAAAATTGTTTTTGTCCCAGACATAGCCGCCCTGATGTAATATTTTAACTTCGGCGGAGATATTGCAAATGTAGCTGTAACTCCGAAATTATGGCAATTAGGTATAGGGAACATTACATGAAAAATATTCTAAATTTCTTAGAGATTTCAAAAACAAAAAAATATATAGGGTGATCCATTTGAAATAACAAATTTCAGTATATTTCCGGAAAAACGAAAGATCTGACAACAATGTAAATGCCACAATAATATCGGCCATATTACAAAACCCTTATAAACCAAAATTCATAAAAATCGGGCAAGCCGTTTCCGAGATAATTGAGGCGTTCCATACATAAAACTCACTCTGTATTATATAAAAATAAGAATTGAAGTGCCTATATAATGCACATAAACATTTTAATTTGAACTTTTGATGATGAAGTGCTCATTATTCAGTTCTTGTTTATAGTTTAGGTGGTATACATACATACCTATATATCTAAATCATTGTACAAAAAAGCAATGAAAAAATATAAATTATCAAGGGAAAATGTTTGGTGTGATATTCTACACATTTCTAGTTAGCTTGACTGTATGGTTTAAATATCTGGCTGAAAAACTGCAAATTTGAAATGATCTATCTACTACAAGAGGTAATTTTCATTTTTTACAGCACTCATTGAATTCAGAAATAAACATGGAAGGAATCCATCTATTTCACAGAAAGCTGATGATATAAAGTCCCTGCAATCCATTAAAGATGATGTATTCAACTTATATCAAGTAGATGGATCCAAGTCCAAGTTAACAGATGCAGTTCTTGATATTATCTTTGGAGAAGTTGTTCCTGTATGTGCTGTTTTGGGAGGTGTGATTGCCCAAGAGGCTATCAAAGCAGTTTCTCATAAGGAAGTTCCAATTAACAATGTATTTTTATTTGATCCTATCAATTATGATGGTAAAGAGGAAACAATAGGTGTCTAAAATGTGTGTGTTATTTAAATTATTAAATAAGTAGGTACTTACTGTGTTTACTTTGAATAAATGCTAAGTAATAAATAAACTTTTATAATTTTGTATATCTTGTTTTATTTTAAATTTGTCCAGAATAGGTACATTTTTTTTTCCAAGTATTTTCTTAAAAGAATGAATTTGAAATGATCTGAGTTATTTCATTACCACAGGATGTGCAAATGGTGAATTCCAAATGTATTAGTGGTTCTTCTTACCACTTCACATTTCTGGTATTTTCAGTACCCTGTAAATTATATTTCATAATATGCCTAATATGGATCCCTGCAGCACTTCAGTTGTAACCCATACTGTTCAGAGGACTGTTTGCCTTCTCTTGTCGTCAATATTGTTGAGTGTATTGGAATGATATCAAGTACCTATAATGGAGCAAATTGGGCACGACCTACTACTTCTCTATGTTTATTTGAGTAATTTTTAGCAGAATCAGGCATTTATCTTACCATAGATTAGATAGAAGGGTCAAATGAAGTTGACACTTTCAGATTTGTATTGGTAATTTGTGAAACCTATAGTGAGTGAAGACAAAATCAAATTGGCATCGCACATCGCTTCATATCACCAGACATTGACAATATTCAGTGTGTCTTGATACAACGCGAATTGGATGAACTTATGCCATAACTCGTTAAAATATTTAGTAAAATTTACATATTTTAAAATACTTAGTACCTACTTGTTCACTCCAACTAATGACAATGCATATAGGTACTACCCCAAAATCCAACTGCTGCAAGAGAATAAGTACGTATGCTAAGAACATAACTTCATAAAACTTTCTGATATGTGATTTTTCATTTCATTCTATCTGAAGTGAAGCATACCTACTTGTTTCAATCCATAGACATAAGTATGTTTCAATCTATAGTTCCATACTAAGAATATGTGTATTCTGTATCCAATACAAATTTTAGATCATACCAGTATAATTAAGCAACTAAAATAACCATAAATTAAGTTATTTTCTAAATATGCTTATGACTGAATATGTTCATAAAATATAAATATTCTTCATAGAGATTCAATAAGTATATAAATATTTTTAGTAGTAGCATCAATATTCATAATATTGTTAATAGAATAAGTTTATTAAGGAGGTCATGGAAATTAATAAGTTACCTAGATAAGTTAATAAGTGTAGAGAAAATACCACATATCAAAACATTTAATATTCTAGTAATGTCTGCAACTTATTTTTGGTGCATTTTCATAATTCATTATAGTCTTTTTTTAATTACACTACCTGTAGAATAAGAAAAAACAGTAAACCAGAAGTATCAAATTAAATACTCAAAGTGTAGTATCAAAGCAAACTTCTAAAGTTTGCCACAAAAAACCATTATAATAAGCAATAAAATAAATATTTGATAAATTAACTAAATTTCATCAGTGGTTTTTCAGTTTTATACGAAATTGTGTAATATATTACAAATCATATTTTGAATTATATCTAAATAACAATTATTATAATAAAATTTAAAAGAAATTAAACACTTAACTAGCTTTTTTCTAAAGGTTTATCCTCGACTCGTCGACAGTAGAAGTTTGTATGTTAAATTTTGTTTTCCTTGATACTACACTTTGAATATTGAATTTGAATACTGAAAAATCTCAAAGGATTAGAAAAATGACGAAAGTTTCGTGTAAAGCGGTTCTCGAATCCGTAAAAATTAGAAAAGGGGTCGAGGGAGTCCCGCGAAAAGTCGGGATTTCGCAAGCGTAATGGGGCTATTAGACACGAGAACAAACGCCGGTGCTAAGCCGCATCTCGCCGAACGGCGATCGACGAAAATTTTGCAGAGGTTTTTTGAAAAGGCGTTTAAATTGGAAAAATGCGTAGGACACGGGAATGAAAATTCGCCTAGGCATAGGAGAAACGCTTGGTGACAGAATTTAGAGCGAAGCAGAATCGACGTGTTTTAATATATATGGATATATGAACAAATAGATACCTATCCAATTCTCTCCAAATTGAGTAATAAAATATTCAACCACTTCAAGGAGGGTATGACCTGAGGCACCATCTAGTTGGAAATAAATCATTTGATACTATCAAGTGGCATATTAGGTATCAATAAAAAGTTCTACTTCGGTTTGTTAAATATAAAGAACAGCAGCGACCATTAAAGTTCCGCGGTAATAGCGCGGTCCTAATATTTTGTCCTTTGGAGACTGCACCTTACACTAATAGATCGACAGTTAGTGACAGATTTTTGGTTGTGAGTTTAATCAGTACCTATGTCTTTCAGAGGGTATTATAATGCGGGATTTCGCAAGCGTAATGGGGCTATTAGACACGAGAACAAACGCCGGTGCTAAGCCGCATCTCGCCGAACGGCGATTGATGAAAATTTTGCAGAGGTTTTTTGAAAAGGCGTTTAAATTGGAAAAACGCGTAGGACACGGGAATGAAAATTCGCCTAGGCATAGGAGAAACGCTTGGTGACAGAATTTAGAGCGAGGCAGAATCGACGTGTTTTAATATATATGGTAATGTTGTACCCAACCCTTTACAAGTAAATTGTGGTGTTCCACAAGGTTCAGTCCTTGGTCCTCTTCGTTTTTCAATATATACGTCATTTTTGAAAAATAGTCTTAAGTATTGTTCCTCTCATTATTACGCCGATGACACGCAATTATATTTATCTTTTAAGTCTAGTGAAATTAATCCTGCCGTTGAAAATCTTAATGATGATATCACTAGTTTAGTAACTTTATCTCAAAAGCACTGTCTAAAAATTAACCCCTCTAAGTCAGCTATTTTACTATTTGGCACCAAAAATAATAGAAGGCTAATTTCAGAGAATATTGACTTTTCTATACAGGGTACAACATTGCCCATAGTGAATTATGTAAAAAACCTTGGGTTATTCATTGAACAAAGTTTTCATTTTGCTCATCATGTTAATAATATAATAAAGAATTCATTTAGTAAATTAAAATTGTTATATGGTTGTAGGAAAATTCTAAATCAGAAAAGCAAAACCATATTGTCTGAGACGTTGGTCCTCTCTCATATGAATTATGGTGACGTAGTATATGGTCCTTGTATCACGGCGCGTGATGCTACCCGACTACAAAAAATTCAGAACTCATGTGTAAGGCTGATTTATGGTCTACCTCGGTTCTCGCACACCTCAGCTAAACTCAAAGACCTCGGTTGGCTGAACATGGCACAGCGGAGGTATTTACATAGTGCCTGTTTGTTTTTTAAAATTATTACTACTCATTTTCCGTCATACTTATACCAAAAAATAAAATTTCGTCATAACATTCATTCTGTCGATACAAGATACAAACATAATATTGAAATTCCTAAACATAAGCTTTCACTATTCAAAAAATCATTCTCTTATCGCATTGCTAAAATCCTTAATTCTAGATTATATCTACCTTTAGATATCTACCATCTATCATTCAAACAATTTAAAACAGAGTTATTCAAGCTTTTAATCACTTGTCAACATGCTATATAATAAAATTTGGTTTGTATGTGAAACTGTTTAATATATAGCACTTTTGTTAATGTATCGTATAGGCACATATACGTAGGGAGGCTTCAATGGATATGGGTGTTCGGGTTTGTGTAAGTGTGTGCGCGGGAGTGTGTATGATTGTGTGTATGCGCGTGTTGTAGCTAAGGATGTATGTAAGATGTACAAGTAAATTCTTAACTGATCTATGTTTTTGTTGTCTTGTACCTATATTGATTAAATTTTGTATAGTAATTTTAGGGTAAGTAAGGTTAAGTGGTAGAGCAGGACCTCTCTTGTACTTGTGTATAAGAGAGCAACTGAACTTCGCCTTTTAAGTTAGCCAACTTAGCTTCTATATTATAATTTTTATATTTGTATTTCTATATTTGTCTTTGCTGGTTTCCTTAATAAAGTCATTATTATTATTATTATTATTATTATTATTATTATTATTATTATTATTATTATTATTATTATTATTATTATTATTATTATTATTATTATTATTATTATTATTATTCTCATAACAAAACGGAATAAATCATAAATAGAGTCATCCCGGGTTCTCCATAAAATATAGAAAAGTGAGTTTTCATTTTTTGGTCCCAAATCATGGGTTTTAGTACGGTTTTAATCAGGCTGCTATGTAGGTATTTTAAAATGAAGTTCAACACAAAAAATTCCTCGGAAAACCATCGGCATACGGTTAGCGTGGGTCCAAAGGCCTATTATGGTCACGTGAACTTGTATTTGAATAAAGAATTTTCCGCTTTTCCGAACCGGCTGCCAATGATATGTATACAACTTTTTGTTATAAAACTGAAAAAACTGAAACACAAGATGACATACTGTTTGCGTGAGGGCATACGCACAAAAACTCCTTTTCTATAGGTATGAAGAACCTCGGATGACTATTTTTGATTCATTCATTTTCGTCATGAGACGCAATTTAATACACTCTGAAAAGCATACTGACTAAAATCACAACCAAAAATCTGTCCACTAACTCCCGGTCTATAAATGCAAATCGCCCTTGTCGATTTACTAGAGTTGTTACGGGTGGATTTTCGGGAGGTCAATGATGATTAATATACCGATTAAATATTCCGGCACTACTTATATATTATTCGTCTGTTCAAATTAATAACACAACTTTCAAAATCGGAAATCTCATTACACTTGCCCGCAATATTACGTATATAATAAATGCCCACAGATTCCACCGACAAAAATCAAGGCGTCTGTGTTTGGTAAGGGTACAAGTGCTGCGTACCACGTACCTATACTCTTATTTAGATAATAATAATAATAATAATAATAATAACTTTATTTTATAAGATGTTAAATGTTAGATATTAGATGTTAAAAAAAGAAAATAAAAAATCGTTCGTACATAGATGTATACCGCATACACTTGAATGAATTGCTATTAGATCCTAATTGTAAATATAACAATAACTTCCTGCTAAATTATTTATAGAAAAAAAGAATGCCCTACTGTTTAAAGCTTGGTTCATGTGTCTATAGTAGGCCACAAATGTGTCTGTTTTATGTCAATAGCTTTGAACTGCATTCCTTCGGCGCTCAAGTGGGGTTTAAACCCTAAAAACTGTATGTAATATATGTATGTTTCGTGTCAAGGAATCAGTTTAGTATTTAGTCAGTTGTAAAATATAAACCACTAAGTGCAGGACGTTATTCTGCAAGGCAAGCAGACTAGCTTGTTCACAATCATAAAAATAATATACACTTATTTTATTATACTATAGTAAATCAATGCAAGTGTTTTAATTCAATCATTAATCAGCGAAGCTATCGCAGCTCCCTTCACAGAAATCCCACATAATTTGATCCTTGCCGAGTCGGATAGAATTTATTAAGAAGTTTGGTCCACGACGTGCCAGACGAATTGGATAAATTTAGTTCATACTACTGGATAGTGGATAAATTCAGTGATAGTGAACGTCGATAGTCTCTTCATATGCAAGAGTTTTTGGATTTACAGAACTCTACACAAACGAAGCATTGAATAAAAAGAAACACAAATAAGCGACAACGCAAAGAAACACGAAGAAGCAACTACTTAACTTAAACAACGCAGTCAATACCTACAAGAAAGCAACACATACACATTCGAGTGGTATTTCTACACACAAGCAAGTAATTCTGTAAGTCATACAGCCTTCCTTTTATATACATACTAGTCTTCTGTTAGTTAGTTCTGTTAGTCTCTGTTTCTGTTAGTTATCTGACAATACGGTTTTTATATAAGCAAAATGACTGACCTCAACGAAGACGACTTAACCACGTTACACGTTTTCAATATTTTCTAAATGCTCTTAATGAAGAAAACGCTAAAGAAATTGAAACGCGTTTCACTATAGAGTTAATGATATTTTAGATAAATTCGAGGAAATTCAGAACAGTATCGAAGACCTTTCAGGTGGAGTCGTTCAGAACGATGAACTAGAAACGTATGAGGATGTTTTTTACAAGGTTAGTGCCACAGTTGGACCATTTTGACGGTCCAAGCAAAATAATGTGCAACAACCAACTCGATATGTAGTTATTCGCGAAGTAAATACGCCTACGGATACAACGCCTAATTGTTGCGTTAACTACAATAATTGCCTCATGTTGACTTCGGAATGTTGAGTTTCAAGGATCATATGACGGATGGACAAGCTTTCATGACAATTTCGCTACACATACATGAAAATCAAAAACTATTAAACGTGCAAAAATTGTATTATTTAAGGTCATAGTCAGGTTTGTCACGTCAGGTTCTTATCGCTAGAAAAACTGTTGCAACTTGCAATGAGATAGGTATTAGTCTGAAAACACAATACACAAATTTTATGGAGGAACATGAAGCGCTCGGACACATATCGGTTATTGACACATCTAATGATACGACAAATTCTTTGAAATGTTATTTACCGCACCACGGTGTATTTAAGGAACATAGCAAGACTACGAAGCTGATAGGGTAGAGGGTAGTATTTGATGCATATCATGTAAAACCAATTCGGGTTTATCGTTGAATGATGTTTTAAAGGTGAACCCAACTATTCAAAACGATTTTTACTGTATTGCTATCAAAATTAAAAACTACAACACAGTATTTATCGGCGACATTGAAAAAATCTACAGACAGGTTAAAATTACATCTAATAATCGCGACCTTCAAATAATTGTATGGCGAGCGAACCCTAAGGAAGAACTTTAGGCATTATCAATTAAATACAATTATTACATACGGTACATCGTCGGCTTCATTCCTGATTTGTTGCACATTATATCAAGTGGCTACAGAAAACGAAACGCAGTACCAGAGGGATCACATGCTATCAAAAACGACTTTTATATGGATGACTTAATTAGTGGTGCGGATAACATAAGGGCGGCTGGTTTTCTGCAGCTTCTGAATTCTTAGTTCTGCAGGGTTGTTTGCAGAAATGGTGTTTTAATCGTACCTACCGAATTACTTGATAACAAAAACTTATGGGAACTACTAGAATATTATATTAGTAAGAACGAAAATATTAAAGTTTTGGGTTTAGTTTGGAATCCAAATAACGACACCTTTTCGTATTCGGTAAATTTATCTAAGGAGAACTTTATTACTAAACGTTTTATTCGTAACATTTTACTAAATATAAAAATATTTGATCCTTTAGGGTTAATTGGGCCTGTAATAGTACAAGTTCAAACTTATACTGCAAAACCATCAGTTATATGGCGACTACAAATTTCTTGGGATGAATCAATCCCATTTGACCTATTATACACCTCGTTCTTCAAATTATTTTATAATTCATTAGCAGACTTAAATTCCATTAAAATACCGAAAGGGTTTTCATACTTAAATATACAAATATTGAGCTGCACACGGTTTTAATGACGCATCTGAATTTTGTATTGGAGAATGCATATATATCAGAACACAAAACCCCAAGGGAAGCTACACTGTTAAACTGATATGTGTAAGGCCGCGCCTCTGAAGAATATAACTTTTCCGCGACTCGAACTAAATGGCGCTTTACTTTTGTGCACGCGCTTAGTAAGTAAGATAGAAAATAGGTACTCTTGAAATAGAAATAAGAGACAAATTTCTGTGGCGCGATTCTACAATAGTTTTAAATTGACTTTCCACGCAACCTAACACTTAAACTACATATGTGGCGAATAGGGTAAGCGAAATACAAGAGCATACCGAAAAATGTAAAAGGAAACACATTCCGTCGGCCTTAAAAGCCGCGTTCTCCTACAAACTCGCCAGTCGTTGGTAACCGCGACTGGGTAGCTGCTACCAATTCGCCAGGCCTGCATTAATGTAATTTAAATACGACTGTTCTCCTACAAATTCTCGAGTCGCTGCTACCAACGATTCTTCGCCAGTCGTTGGTCGTCAGTAGTTTGTCTCGCCCGAGAGCAGTACAAGTGCTATTCGCAGCGAATTGAACTTTATTTGTGTACAGTTTTTGCGTGAAAAGGATGAATTTACCGCAGAAAATAACGAACAGCTTGTTCATCTCGTTAGTAACAACCCAGAATTATATGATCCTAAAAACGTATCATATAAGTTAACGTTATAATTAAACTGACACCGCGAAATTCTAAAAAATTCTTTAAATTTTGTTTCATTATTACTTAGATGCTTTTTAATTAAAATGGATTGGAAACCTTCTCTCTGTCTATTTTTAAACATAGCCAGTTCTTTCTTCCTATGATTCTCATTTTGTAGTAACACACATGTAAAATTAAATTCTCCTCTTCCGCCTGGTAATGCAACAGCATTAACATAATTGCCGTTTTAGTAATATTCAATTTTTCCATTCACTAGAACTTAAAAAGTGTACTGAATATGTACGTAGGAAAACAATCTTACCGGCAACTGACATCTACTCGGTGGTGGCTACTAGTGACCAGCGTATCTGTAGGAGAACACTCGCACTCGAGTCGTGGCGAATTGGTAGCAGCTACCCAGTCGCGGCTACCAACGACTGGCGAATTTGTAGGAGAACGCGGCTTTAAATCCTGCTGACATAGTATCGGCGGGCGTCCTAAAAACTTAAAATAAAATCAGTTGTGTCGGTCTGGGCCTATTTTCTCCAATATGATTCGAATGCGTGGACTAATTTACAAAACTTCCAAATTTCTTCTGAAGGAAAATGTCTGAAAAACGACGATCAATATTTCTTTTGTAACATACGATATTGATAATTTCTTCCAAAGATTTTCATCGTTTAACAAGACGCACAGAGTCTTCACCAACGTGCTCAGATTTGTGTACAACTCTTATCCTAAAATTAAGATTAGGTAATTAATGATATTTCGGTAAATGAGTTAGCCAATAGCTCAAGTTAGTTAATAACCCAATCTCATTACTTCATGGACGAAATAAGATGTTTACCAGTAGACCTATGACAAATATTAGCAGCAAAATTTTGTCGCTTAATATATTTTTAGATAAAAATGGCTTAGTACGTGTAGGTGGTTGAATCAAACAATCAAATGAAAACTTAAAACGATAAAAAGCACCAGATACTGCGACCACCTCATCACCCAATAACTAATCGACTCTGATGAACATAAGCACAACTTGGGCAGCAATCTTCATTGGCTACAAAAGAGCTACATCAGGCAAAAATATTGGCCGATTAATGGCAAACGTATTTTCCGTGAAATATTGCGTAAGTGGGTTGTATGTTTCAAGGCTAAGCCATCTAATATAAATCCGTTACTAAGAGATATTCCCAAGGCTAGATTATTACCAGCACGGCCTTTTTCTTCAGTAGGCTGTACATATTGAGTTGTCCGGTGATATATCAGCTGATGAATTTTTAAATTCTCTAAAACGCTTCGCATCCAGAAGAGGCTTGTGTCGAGATATCTATAGCGACAATGGCACTAACTTTGTTGGTGTAAATAATCAGCTAAAATCCATAGTTACATCACTAGGAAATTCCATACAGTCTAGTGAAAAACTCGTAACTTTTTACTAGAAAATTCTATAACATGGCATTTTATACCTCCTATACTCTCTTTTCTCCACATGAAGGTGGATTGTGGGAATCTGAGGTGCGTTCAGCCAAATTTAATTTAATTCGCATGGTGGGTAATGCTCATCTAACTTATGAAGGTTTATACACAGTTCTATGTCAAATAGAAGCAGTACTCAATTCCCATCCTTTTATACCTATGACATGTTCTCGAAAATCTTTTGGATTTACTTCCTTAAAGACAATAGAGGTCACTGCTGTAATGACACCTGCGGAAAAGCAGGTCGTTATCTGTCTGTCAATTTGACAATCATTGTCAGACAGGTAATAGCAAAGACCCAAAGAGGGCACGGCTACGGTGTGTTTCTCACCACTACTAACTGTCACATTTCTATTCTCTAAGCTTTGCTGCCTATGGATAGTTTATACACCTTAACTACACTACATTTGACCATTCCGCCGCGCACTAAAACTTCTACTGAAGAGGCGCTGAGTCATCATCCCTGAGTCATCATCCCTGATTAATACTAAATCACCGACCATAAGGACAGGAAAAGATTTTTTCCATTTTCCGCGTTGTTGGAGTGACGTTAGATTCCGCAGGCCATCGCCTCCAAAAGTGCTGCACGAAATCCATAGTTAAATCATTAGGAAATTCCATATGGAGTCTAGTGAAATTCGTAACTTTTTACTAGAAAATTCTATAACATGGCATTTTATACCTCTCTTTTCTCCACCTAAAGGTGGATTGTGGGTATCTGAGGTGCGTTCACCCAAATTTTATTTAATTCGCGTGGTGGGAAATGCTCATCTAATTTATGAAGGTTTATACACAGTTCTATGTCAGATAGAAGCAGTACTCAATTCCCAACCTCTTATACCTATGACATGATCTCGAAGATCTTTTGGTCTTATCCTTTGCACACTTCCTTGTGGGTGACTCTCTCATGGTCATACCTCAAGAAGACGTTTCGGAAATACCAGTGAACCGTTTGAAATTACCTCTTCGTTTGTAGCAAATTGTGGAGCACTTTTGGAGGCGATGGTCTGCTGAATATCTAACGTCACTCCAACAACGCGGAAAACGGAAAAAATATTTTCCTGTCCTTATGGACGGTGATTTGGTATTAATTATGGATAATGACTCAGCGCCTCTTCAATGGAAGTTTTAGTGTGCGGTGGAGTGGTCAAATGTAGTGTAGGTAGTTAAGGTGTATAAACTATCCATAGACAGCAAGGCTTAGAGAACAGAAATGTGACATTTTACTATATTATACTATTGAACGAGATTGATTTGATTTATGTTTGATTTATTATGAATACCTAGTAACCTAAAATTGTATAGTCACTATTTGCACTAATAAGTGTCATATAACTCATAGATTTTGTTTTATGTTTTGTTTGAAAGCGGTACCGGTACAGGTACAGAAAGCGGTAGATAACAACACTTTCAAGAAGGGTGGAATGTTTAAGCTTGGTACATGTACCTATAATAGCCCGCAAATGTGTCTGTTTTATGTCAATAGTTCTGACCTGCATTCTTTCGGCACTCAAGTTTAATCCCTAAAAACTGTAATATATGTATGTTTCCTGTGAAGGAGTCAGTTTAATATTTAGTCAGTTGTAAAATATAACTAATAATTGCAGAACATGGTTCTGCACTTAATACAGAAGGCAAATGTTCAAGATAGTGAACAAGGCAAGCAGACTAGCTTGTTCACTATCATAAAAATAATATACAGTCCATTTTATTATACCATAGTAAGTCAATGCAAGTGTTTTAATTCAATCATTCCTCAGCGTTGCTACCCGCAGCTCGTTTATTGTTAATAACGCGGAGAAATGCCACAACTATAATAATTGCAGTTGGCTGGTGCATTTCCCTTTTTACCATTGCGTATTTATCTCGCATCTATCATATTCCTTAAATACTTGTGTAAACATTTGCAAACGGGACATGTGGTTCTAAAATTAACTTTTAGTGACGTGCGAAATACATTACGTGTGCACTATAAACCATAAAGTGACAGAAATTAAGAAGGTGCTACGTTTTATTTCTGGGGAAGGGGTAGGTGTGTGCCTGAGTTCAAAAATATAATAAAATATAGTACCTAATACATTTTACAGTTTGCTTTTGCAAAAATCTGTTCAAACTATGCAGAAAAGCGTACCTAAGAGTACACATATAAATACTTCCAAATAAAAACTACATATTTGTTATAAAAACTAAATAATTTTATATACAGCGTGTCCAAGATAAGAATGCTAATATGGGGATCTCGAAAAAGGTGGAAAATAGAGGGTGGTTCAAATTAAAAATAAGCTACGCTGTCAAATATTTTTTTTAGTTTTTGGGGCATTCAAGAAAAACGATTTATTTTTTATGAAGGCATTATGAAAAGTAGAACAAATATAATTAGGGTTACCAACCGTACTCTTTAAAGAGAACATGTACTCTTTTTAGTTTAGAAATAATAAGTACTTTTACTTTTCGGCTTTAGTACCCAAATGTACTCTTTTCTGGGCAAAGGTAGCACCATATCTTCATGATTGAACTAATATCACTATTATCCAGACAAAATATTTATCAAATAATACTTATTTATCTACTTTATACTTATGCTATCGGTCACCTCACTACCACACTCATAGGTGGTGCTACATATCCGTCCATGCTTTAATACTCGTATATTTATCTAGTAAAATCAATAAATATCTTGCCGAAAGTCCATATTTTCTATAAATGGATTTTACATTAAAATTCCGAAGTGCCAGGAAAACGCGTGAACTTGAAAATTTTCAAATTTTTCGGCGCCTGCGGCACCAGAAGTTTCGGCACTGATTGCAAGTAATTCGGCATTTTAATTTTATAGGTTTGCCAGGGAATTTGTACTCTTTCTTGAATGGCATGAGTTGGTAACCCTAAATATAATACTTCTTTATATTTGCACATTCTTATCCTTATACTCGTGTTTTTTATAGTTGGGATGTATACACATAAACTAGAAAATCTTTAGCCCAAATCTAAAGAAAGACGAAGCGATGTAAACAAGCACAGCGACGGTGGTGGGCAAAGTACGGTGGGTCCAGGCCACACCTTTGTCTTTTGTTCCCTCCGGCGGGCACAGTGGCCAGCCGGCAGCTAGTACAACTACAGCTTGGCCGACATTTGCTATCGCTCTTGCACTGAGAAGAGAAGTCAGAGTTGGACGTATAATATTTGTAGTTATCGTAAATGCACGATAACAGTGCCGTAGTAAAATATCTTGAAACATTTTATAAATAACTTTTGAAATAGACATGAATAAAACGGTGATGCCTAATTTAGAAATAAGTATTAATGAGATACCTATTTGGCAAAGTTTTAAAAAAGAAATTTGCGATAGTAATTATGTATGTACATAATATGTTTATTACACATTAATTATTTACAATAAAAATAGACAATACTTCAATACAGTGATGCTTAATTTAGAAATAAGTATAATAATGGGATTCAGATCTACCTACTTTAAAAAAGTAAATTTGAGATAGTAATTATGTACGTATGTTTACTACACATTCATTATTTACAAAAATAAGAATAGACAATACTTTACAATGAGGTACATATAATAAAAAATAAAAAAATGTTATTGTGTTCTTAACGAAAAAAGAAAGAAAGAAACACAAACGGTAAGAATTCGGCATTGCCGTTCTTCCATTCCACCTATATAAATTTTCAAAATTGAAGCTTGGCTTGGCTTTTATGAAGTGTGCCCAATTTATCCAAAAAGTCTTCCCTATTGGCTTTCATTAACCATATCCTTGCCCTTAAAAAAAATTAATATTTTTAAAAATTAGTTAAAATTGTTTTTAATCACACCGCAAAACATTAGCAAAAAAATTTACACTCGACTACTTGGGCAGTACTGTTCTATAATTTTGTTTTTCCTAAAACTAAAATATAACAGCTGGCCAACTTTTAAATGAAATTCATTAAATCTTAAATTGAGTGACTGTATAAACCATATTATTGGCTGTCTATGAATGAATTTCCTAAATTAAGTTAACTTAGATACTAAATTACATTTATGTATAACACATTTTTGTGAAAGGTAAAAAAGCTCTTATTACAATTATAGCTTTTATTATTGCAGTTTTTAGTTGCACATACGTTTCCTGTTTTTCTATTACTCATTATCACTAATGAATTCGCAAGAATAACTACGTCGCTGGCTTAATCGATAATCAACACGAAGTGATTTCCCTATTTCGATTCGAAACTCTCGCCACTGTGCTGTTCTCTTCTCAAAGGCGGGCCTAAGAAGTGGCGCGCGTGGATCGGCGCAAACCGTCCCTGTCAAGAGAGCGAGCGTACCCTTCCACTTAACTGGGCGGTGACTACGTCTACCACAACATGCATGCCTTTCACCCATTCGCTGAGGACTCTCTGTTTGTCACATTGTTACCTACATCGCTTCGTCCCTCTTTAGATTTCGGCTAAATATTTTTTAGTTAATCTGTATATACTATACTCGTGGAAGTATTAATCTTGTCGTTCGACGTTTCGTTCTCCTTTATCGTCAACAATTTCATTTTCTCTAATAGCCCTGTCTTTTAAAATGCGTTCACTGATAATGCTTGTGATGGTTTAATTACGGTTCGGGTACATTTCAGCTATTATCAACATTTCGTATATAAAAAAAACAACGAAATAGCGAATAGCGAAATTAACGTTTTTAATAAGACATTACATAATTACTGAATGCTAAAATAAAAAATCCCATCATAAATAAAATAAATACATAATACCCTTGTATATAATACGAAATTATAAAAACTGTTCAAATAAATTTCCATTATTTTTTAAACATAAATAATACCATCTAATTGTTGAGTCCAAACTTTAGTTAACATGTCCGGAATACTGTTTATAATAGGACTGAAGTGCTGTTGATACTTTTATGCATGAAATCCTTGCAAATCTGAAACAATCTATGACATATCTAAATTGGTTGCTGAGGCATTTTTAATAACATTCATTCCTAAAACCATAGTAAATAGTTTAATGAAAACAGGCCATTGATTGCCCTTTTAACTCTGAAATATTTAGCTACCGACGTTGACCTCCTCTGCAGCTCAACTGGACTGGGTATTATTTCATATTGATCAGGAAATTGATGTGCTATTAAATATGAAAAATATAATAAAAATTTTTTTTTCCACAATCCTTGATTTGCTCTAGTAGACATCTACATATTAAAATATATAAGTAACTTATATTTAGTTATTTACTATTGGACAATAATGGGTCATGGGACGCACCTAATATTTATAATATTTTCCAGTTAAAAAATGTTGAATCCAGAACAAAGTAGGTGTCTATAAGAGGTAATTTATATTCTGTCCTGAGTTACAATATTAGGTAACTCTACTTACGTAGAGTCGGTCCTGAATAGCAGTCTGCGTAAAATAAGGTTCGAATAAGTAAATTCGATATAAAATCACAATTCCTTGATGAAACGTAACGTGTGGGTATTTCTTTTATTTGAAATAATGTATATTATTTGTGAACAAGATTATACAACTTACGTCTAATAACGAACATAATTTGGCACATTTTAAGTAGCATACCGTATTTATTTTTGAATTATCCGTTTTACTATTTTAAACTGTAGTTACTTAAAATATGTTGTAAATTTAGGATAATCATGTGGTATGCTGAAAAACCTTAAAATAAGTATAAATTACAATAAATTGTTATAAATCGAGGTTACGATAAGAGAATCCAATATTGTTATATACTGAGGGGAACATTTTCGTTGGCATTACCTCAGTTCTCAACTACTTTAGGAATAAACTGACAACGAGGGAAAACTGAGAACATTGTTTATCGATCGAGTTTTGCGGCAAATTCATCTTCAAGTTCAAAATAAAAATTCGATATCTTTCTTCGTTTTTTAAGTTACAAACCGATCATCGATCCTAATTCTTCTTTTTTTTATTTTCTGAAACGTTCCAAACATCTATCAAACTAGTTGCGGGAAACTATAACTATATTAGAAGAAATCTGAAAATTTGGTAGCGTACCAACGTTGATGGGGGGCCATCCGGCTAAAATATTTTTTAAGAGGGCAGCACTTACGGTTATACCGGAAGTAGATGTCAACTTTCTTATTTTAAATAGGGCACCCTATATATTATTTAATTTTTAGATTTTTCGCTGATACAACCATATTTCACGTATAATGTCCTAACCTAAGTCTAGCCGTTTTTAACATAAAATATTAAAATTTGATGTAAAAAATAACGTTTACAGACCGAAAAATAATTACCAGTTTTGACTGTACGGGTGTCTTTATTATTTAATTTGGGTTGGTTTATATGTATAGGAAGGGACCTACTTTAGCAGACTTCGTATAATATTTTGATAATAATTATTAACACGAGATTGGAAAAAAACAAGAATAAAACTTAAATTGAGAATTTTTCAAATGGAAATAATGCCTGTTTCTATCTTATTTAGCATTAAAAATAAGGCTAACTTTGTATAGGATTGTCTATTCCGGAAATTTGTAGTTTTCGAAATATTGGCGATTTAATAATAATTCCCGGCACGATTGTTGATAATGTTTAGCGAGTAGTGATTGACAGCATAGTTAGTATATTAAACAACGAGTATCACAAACGAGCCGCAAACCGGCAAGTTTTCTAAAGGACAAGTGCGATAAACGCCTTATGAAACGTGTTGTTTATACTATTTTTTCTATTTTGAACGTTTCACATCTATGAAACCAAAGAAAAATCATCAGAAAATTGAGTTCCCGTGTACATATTCTGGATTTTTATACATATTCTGGAACAATTGGTGTCATTGACGTTTATCAACTTCTCTTTGCTTAAAAATTTAGTTAGGTTATGATTTACCTAAATACCATTATCTTATACCATTTGTATGCCTACTATAACCAAAAATTTTTAACTGTTAACGTTATCAATTCTTGTACTATAACTACTATAGCAAGTCTATGAGCATACAAAACAAAGGATGTAAATTTGTTGCTATCAACAATTAAAAACAAAAAGTTGTGTCGAAAAGGGTTTCTTTTCGATAGGCAATTGTTACTTGATAATGACTTGTTTATAGACGCAAAATAGAACATTTTAACATTTATTCAGCACTTTCTAACCGTCATGGCCTATTAATAGTAACTGAACTTAAAAGCCACAACATTTTTTCAACAGAAAAATGTTAAATTGCAAACATTTTTAAAACAACAAATTATCGGAATAAACAACATTATGCGAAGTTAGCCTTATTTTATATGCCGAATCAGATAAAATTATAAAAACAGGCAGTTTGCATTTGAAAAAATTGACTTTTGTCAGTTTTTCAATTTCATTTTTATTCTTATTTTTTTGAGCACCCTGTATTAATAATTATCAATATATTATGCGAAGTCTGCTAAAGTATATCTCTTTCTACATATAAACCAACCCGAAGTAAATAATAAAAGCACCCGTACAGTCAAAATTGGTAATTGTTTTTCGGTCTGCAAATGTAATTTTTTGCATATAATTTTACATATGCCAAAAACAGTTAGACTTAGGTATAGGACATTATGCATGAAATAATATATAGGGTGTCCTATTTAAAATAAGCAAGTTGACATCTACTTCCGGTATAACCGGTGCCACCGTCTTAAAAATATTTTAGCCGAATGGCCTCCATCGACATTGGTATGCTACAAAATTTTCAGATTTCTCCTAATTGTAGTTTTCCATAAATTGATCCATGGAGTTCCCGCAGGGATAACCTGTATATATGCGGTATGTGACGAGAGGACATTTCGTTAGACGAATCTGGGAAGCTACTCTGAATTCTGAATTAGTCGAAATTTGAAAATATTGACATCGACGGTTATACCGGAAGTAGGCATGGACTCTGTTATTTCAAATGCAATACTATATCAAAGTCTACATATATTATAATATATGTAGACTTTGACTATATTTTTTATTTCATTTTCTGAACCTACATCAAATTTTAAGTTAGCTTTTATAAAAAGTGAACAGTGGCTATACAGAAACTCAGCCATTTTCGAGTTATTTCGAATTTTTAGAAAATTGTTAAAATATCATAGGTACACATAATTCACGCTATCTCTGGAAGGATTTAAACTAAAATATTGAAATTTTATACGAGTGCCCCCTACATGAAGCAGAATATTCGTCACTGGAAAGAATTTCTGTAAATTATACCTGGCGTTTAATACTAATGGGCCAATTATGACAAATTCATATAAGAATAACTCGCCTATTTTTAACAGAACACCTTGTGTTTTATCCCATCCAATCGGATTCAATCTCATAATCTTTAGATATATACAGGATGGCCCAATTAAAACAGTCCCCTTGAAATATTTTAAATGGAACAGGTTTTTCCGGAAAACCCCGAAACAAGGCGATTTTGCTTTCAAGGGGGGCACCTTTTGATCGTAAATTCATGGATGTGGGGCCATCCCCCTAAGCGAGGTGCCAACCCCTTCAAGAATCTTAAATGGCACGGGGGTCAAGTAGCACATAATTTTAAAGGTCTTTCAATTCTCTTTACAGACACGCTGAATTTTTTTTCTTCACCGTAAAAATTAATATAAAAAAACCTATTGGAAGTGTCCGTGAAATAAACCGAAAAAATAGTGTTCAAAAAAGTTTTAATTAATGAAGTGTTCAAATTGCGACCCATTTACTTCCATACAGTAATAAAATCTTTGTTCAACATTCTCCCAAACATTTTGTAGCATTTCATGGGTTATTTCACCACATGCTACCACTATTCGGTGGCAAAGACCTTGTACAAAGGTAGGTTTCGTTTTATAAATAACTTTTTAAATGACCCCCACAAGAAAAAGTCCATAGTGGTGTTAAATCTATCGATCTTAGGGGCCATTCAATAAAACCCCTTCTACCGATCCACTGATTGGGAAAATTTTGATTCAAAAAGTCACACACAGGGAGCTGCATAATGTGGCGGAGCGCCATCCTGTTGAAAAAATACATCATTCTTTGGAATCTGATCGTTGTTTTAAAGAATACTCACAATGTCAGGGTAGATGAAGTCTTGAAGCAAATTAAAGTAAGATCCACCCGTCAAGTTATCAGGTAGAAGCAATGGATCAACCAAGTATATTTCCCGAAATCCCAGCCCATACATACAACTTTTCTGGATACTGTGAATGATGTTCTCTCATAATTTCAGGATTCGAACCACTCCAGTATTTACAATTATGTCTGTTGACGTAACCATTAAGAAAGAATGTATATTCGTCAAAAAAGCATGTACAATATAAAAAATTTGGATTGTTCCAAATTCTTCCACTCATCTCATCACAAAATTGTATACGACGATCTGGATCATCTTCATTATGCGCTTGCACGAGATGAATCTTATAGGGATGGAATCGATGTTTCTTCAAGACTACTACGTGGAATTTCTGAAGTTGCCTCTAATTTTCTGGTGTTTGAAGTGGGATCCAGTTCAACATGTCCCAAAATGGCAACCTGCGCACGTGCAGCCTCGTTAGTAACGGTGTGTCGCCTTTCAAGTTCTTTGTTAGCAACGGATCCAGTCTCCATGAATTTAGATATTAAATTTATTACGTAGGGATGGCCGAGATTCTTACCGGGATGCCTTTCATTAAAAATTCTTGCAGTTACTCGGGCCATTTCATTGTTTCGAAAATAGAGAGTGACAATTTCAATTCTCTCTGCAGTGATGTAAAGCATGATAATTTGGATCGTTTGCTTCAAAATAGAGAATAAAAAATCAACGAATTTCACTACCTAAACAATTCTGATCGCTGTAAAATCGGAACAAAACTACCTGCAAAATCCTAAGAAAACCCATCACCTTTTTTTCCCCCACCCATCAACCTCATTTTTTACAGTTGCATTATGAGGTGAGTTTTTATTACCTACTATTTTAAGTCTTTTTTTCAATTTATTTCACCGAACTTCCAGCAGGTTTTTTTACATTAATTTTAACGGAGAACAAAAAAATGTTAGCATGTTTGTAAAGATAATTAAAATACCTTTAAACCTTTAAAATGATGTGCTACTTGACCCCCGTGCCATTTAAGATCCTTGAAGAGGTTGCTACTCCGTTTAGAGGGATCGCACCACATCCATGAATTTACGATCAAAAGATGTCCCCCTTAAAAATAAAATCGACCTGTTTCGGGATTTTTGGGAAAAACCTGTTCCATTTAAAATATTTCAGGTGGACTGTTTTAATTGGGCCACCCTGTATGTTAAGGTTGATAGCTATGCCTAAATATTGGAAAACTATCGTAAAGGATTAAAAAGTTATTTCTGAAAGTGATTGAATTATGATATATAAATACTGATAAAACTTTATATTGCAAAAGATAGGCTGTGACAATCTTAATTTAGGCCTATTTAATAAAAAAATCGTTGTAAAATCAATCATGATTGGATTTTTATGTATATAGTAGAGCCAGGGTTTCAAGTCCTATACGTCATGACTATTTGTAAATAAATTGTAAGAACAATGAAAATATATGAAGAGGAATTCACGTTTAAGCACTGTTACTTAAATTGGTGTACATAATGTCTACTTTTAATCTATTAAATAATTTAAAATTAAGTTGGCAACGGTAAGGGTTTCTAGCTTCACTCACGACGTATAGGACTAGAAATCTTGACTGAACCATATAACACCATTTTCTGCAATTATTTACTTTTAACGTAATGCAGGTATATGAAACATATTTTATACTACCTTGATACAGAAAAACCCAAAAGATGAGGCAGGTGCGTTTTTTTATTACACAGGTGCGTGTATGTATATATGCACAGACAATATATATATAATAATATATAAATAATATATATAACAGACAATGCCTGTTATATATAAATTAGTATATAGCGACACCAGCTTACTTCATTGTAACTAGATACACCTATTGGACCCTTCGCGTACTTTGAAGGGATGGAAAGCGTTCACTGTAGAATGAGTAGTTCCTGTTCTATTTAACGGGACACTTTGGATGAATTCCAAAAGAACTCTTTAATTTGTTTCGTATCATTGGCTATTTTATATTTAATATAAAATAACTGTCTGTGTTTTATTATTTGTATATACAGGTTGAATCACGGTGATGGAGTATTAGAAGTATATGAAGAACAGGTCAACCAATCGTTTTGAAAATTTGGTTACCAAGGTAACCAGACATACTCTATCGGTCTAAAATATTTTCGAACGTGCCTGATCCGATAGAGCACGTTTGGTTGCCTTGGTAACTAAATTTTCAAAACGATTGAATAACCTGCTCTTCATACTTCATCTCCATCCAGTGAATCACCCTGTATACATAGCTGTTATTCCTTAACTAATTAACTGATGTCCTTTTTATTTATGTTATTGATATGTACTTGGTATACCTATTACTGCATGAAAAGTATCAATTTAAACATAAAATAGATATCATTCTGAAATGACTGAATACCTAGTTCCATCTTTCCATCGAGGGAAAATTCTTCTAAAATTAATTAGAAAACCTTATATTTGAGAAAATTGTTGATGAAAGATAAAAATATTTGAAAACTAACATTATAAATGTGTCAGAATGGTAATAAATCATTATTTAATGGTGCTATATAACATTACATAAACATCCACATAGACAACAGAGCACGTTTGTCAGTCAAATCGGGTGCTTGGCATACAATTTTGTATGTTTTCTATTGACGAAAAGAAAAGGACCAATACATGACGTCGCGCGTCACGGGTTTATAAATACTTTCCATCTTAAAGCGCCGCGACGTATGTGTCTTTGAGGGGTCATTCAGTCAGATTTTAAATAACGTCGCGAGGCTGTGTTCAAATACCGCAAATAATATTAAATCAATCTTCAAGTAAATAAAACAATTTAACAGAACTTTTATAAAATAAATGTGAGTTTTATCCGTATAAGCAACAAGTGGCTGGAATTATGCGTTAGATTTTATAAACTTGTACTTTTCCGCGCTGAGTACCAATAAAAAAGTTACATTTTCCCTTTCTGTACCATCTGAGATGGACCACGATGACGATGAAGGAGTCGGATTCATCCGTGAAAGCCACTACCTTAAAAGTCCTACGATCGAGCAGCAGCAGGCGATGGCCCTCTTGCAAATACCTGTAAGGGATAATGTTAGAGAAGGAAGTATTTCCTCCAATGTTAGTGACTTGGACGTTCCCATATATTCCTCGGAAAATTTAACAACCAGGCCGAGGCGAGAGATTCCAGGGGTATGTATTATGTTGTTCACAGACAATGCCTTTTTAATGTGATAGATACCTGCTTGACTTTATAAGTAGGTATTAAATAGAAACACGATATATGAATATAAATTTGGGAAGCACTTTGTTATATCTTGTTCACTATAACCTAACTCTAGAAACATTTTTAAATATATTTTGAAACAGCGCCCTCTACCATCTGTCTAATCAAAATCTGGAATTGATTAAATCAAGGAAAATCATATGGCATTATTAAAACACACATTTTAGCTTTTCTTTTTATTTTTCTGGTATAGTTCTTCTGGAATCTGGGTTCTGGAATCGTACTCACAGAGACTTGGAAAATAATAGAACCTAAATTATATAGTTTAGATGGTTATAGACATGTAAATTCCATTGAGAGAAGTAATAAATGTGATGGCGTAATGGTCTACATACGCAATGACTTTAACTTTGATTATGAAAATTTCAAAATCGGAGGTATGAGCGCGGTTTCAGTAAAGGCTGTCTCTCGTAATGAAACCAAGTTTAATATAGTAGCCCTCTATCGCTCTCCATCAGCAAATGTTTATGATTTTAATGTACATCTCCATGAATATTTTGATAACATACAATATGAGCTTTATGACCGTATTTTCTTTGTTGGTGATATTAATATTGATCTACTTACTCCAAATGTTGACTTTTGTGATGAATACCTTAATTTGCTTACAGAAAACGGTTTTATATCATTAGTGAACAAACCGACAAGGCCGTCGTCAGGAACTTGCCTCGATCATGTTTTTGTTAAAATAAAAATTTGCATTATGATAATATAACAGCAGCAGTAAATCAAACTAATATAAAGGCTCCCCCAAACCAACGCGAATTATTCGCAACGGATTTGTGACGGAAAGTTCGCAGCGAAATTCGTGGCGGAATCCGCAGAGAACCCCACACCAAAGTGAATATAATCGCATCATATGCGTCATATTTTCAGTATCGAAAAGGTTGATTGCTATTGCTGAAAACGAAAAATAAACAATTTGTACTTGTACTTACATACTTACCTATCATACAAAAATATGTATAGGTACATCATCGGATGAAGAAGAAGCATTTGTGTTGCTTGCATTGGAAGAAGACAATTTAAAGTAAAATTATTATTCTTTAAAAATAAATGTGTTGATCATATTATGTATCTAACCTTAAGAAAAGAAAATGGGTTCACCATATTAATAAAAAAAGACGACAATATAGGGAATTTCATACATTAATGCCGCAATTACGAAAAGACGAGAATCTATGTTATATTTTTGTTACTTTTTTCGAATATTTTTGTAATCGTCATGAGAAAGGTCGTCTAATATAGGATACTTTCGCACTAATTCAATGATTTTTTCCATTTTATTAATTACTTTCTTAGTTAAGAGACTGCGAAACTACTACGGATCCGAGAAAAAACGCAGCATATTGCGAACAAAAACTCCGTACGAAATAAACGCAGACAATTCGCGTTGAATAAAATCGTGTTGGTGTGAACGTACATATTTAACGCAATGGAAACAATATGATGCGAATCGCAAGCGGTGCGAACTTCCGCAGACGCTGCGATTATCCGCGTTAGTTTGGGGGACCCTTAACTGACCACTTTTCGCAGGCTGTCCAATATAAAAATATCCTAGGTGCGCAAATTGTGCCTTCTGTAATAAGTAAAACAGTTACTAGAATGAATGATAAAAAGTTTGAAAATTTAATTAAAAATGAAATATGGACGGATATTGATGATTGTGAAGGTTTGGATGTGGGAGTTGATATTATTGTTAATAAAATTAAACTTTGTATGCAAGGTGCACAGGAAATGGTAAAATTTAAATTTCATAGAAAGAAACCTCGAAATAGCTGACGGATTAGTATCTTCAATAAAGCGACGGGACAAGCTATATCAAACTCATCTTAAAAATCCCCACAATCAGGTACAAAGGCAGAGCTATGTCACATACAGAAATAAACTAAACATACTGATTAAAACAACCAAACATCAGTATTTTAAAAAGAAAATTAATAAAAACAAAGGACAAAGTAAAACTCTATATAATGTAGTTAATGAATGCACGAACAGTCAAATTAAGAAAACTATAGAATTGAGTACGGTAATTCTAGATGATGGAAAGGCACTTACGGATAGGAAAGTTATTGCTGATACATGTCATTCATATTTTGCCAACATAGGTCCCGAGTTGGCATCAAAAATAAAATAATGATGTTAATCACAATAACGTAAATAATCGGATAAACAAAAGTTAAAAAACAAAAAATCTCCAGGACCGGATTTAATTACAAATGAAGTTCTGAAAATATCTGCGAACTATATTGTTGAACCACTAACTTACCTTGTAAACATTTCGCTAAGTACCGGAAAATTCCCTACTCAACTAAAAAATGCTATAATCAAATCTATTTATAAAAGTGGAGACGAAGTGAAGTGAAGTGCAAGTTAACAAATTATCGTCCAACATCATTAACATCGGCTATTGCCAAAATATTTGAAAAAATTATCAAAGCCAGGATTGTGAAATTCTTTGTTGCAAATAAAATAATAAGTGAAAAACAATTTGGATTCCAACAAGGTAAATCTGCTCAAGATGCAATTGCCGAATTTGCTTCTGTAGTGTACAAAGCGGTTGATAATAAGAAAGCGTGTCTGGGTGCATTTGTTGATCTGGCTAAGGCCTCTGACACTATTAGTCATAGGCTTTTGCTGGATAAACTTAGAGATCTGGGAATTCGTGGAAATGCACATATTTTGATTAAGAGCTATCTGCAAAGTCGAAAGCAGAGGGTGGATATTGATGGTTGCGTGAGTGGAGAGGAGACGGTTACTTGCAGAGTACCGCAGGGGACTGTCTTGGGCCCGATACTTTTTATTACGTACATTAACGACCTTCTTAACATGAATTCCTTAGCCATGCTTTCTTTTGCTGACGATACGGCTGCGGTGTTTGTGGATGAAACGTGGCAACAAGTTTTCGAATTGGCCCAAAGAGAATTATCAAAAATATTTGATTACTTCCGTTCTAATTACCTTACACTTAATGTAGATAAAACGAAAATAATTCCATTTACTTCATATGAAAAATACTTACCTGACATTAACAGTGTAAAAATCGGTGATGATGAATTTAGTTGTCCTACAAGGGTCAAGTATTTGGGGATATTTGTAGATTCATTCCTTAAGTGGGATGCTCATATACATATACAGTCAACAAGCTTAGAGGCCTGCTTTTTAAATTTCGTGAAATAAAACATTTTCTCTCGATAAAGGAACTAAAAACTTTGTATCACTCACTTGTAGAATCGATTATTCAATATGGAATAATTGGTTGGGGATGTGTAAGAAATGCTCATTTGGTACCACTAGAAAACATACAGAAAAGATTCTTAAAAATTATTTTTGTTAAACCAATTTTATACCCAACCAATGAACTATATGCGGAAGCAGGTTTGATGGATCTGAGACAGCTTTATTGTAAATTTTCGCTTGTATTTCTACACTCGAATAAGTTCTCTGAGCGTTATTGTCATTCCTATAGGACTCGAAATGTCGGGGCATTAAATTTGGCATTGCCTCGGGCACACAAGTCGATTGGACAGAGGTTTTTTGTGCACACAATCCCACGTTTGTTTAATGTCTTACCTAATGATTTAAAAAAAATTTATTCTAAACAAGTTTTTAAATACAAATTGTCAAAATGGATTTTACTCAATAATAATAGAGAACTTATTCATACATTGGTTGAATGAAATTTTCTTAATATATATTATATATACAAACAGATTACCTATGTTTACCCAACATACATATTTAAATGGTTTAATATTAGATAAATTTTGATTTCTTTTATTGTTTGATGCAGACCATACAAAGTGGCTGGACACAGCAATATGCCCATGGACAGGACCTTTAATGGTCCTATTTGGGCTGTCTACGGACTTTTGTTGTTTATTGTAATCACTTAAGAATATAAACTGTATTGTTAACTATAAAATTGTACAATTAATAAGAATGTAAACTTAATTTAACTGTATTTTGTGAAGACAATAAATAATAATAATTATTATTATTAATTAGGAACACTATAAAAAAACAGGAAGCGTTTTGCTATTCCCAATTTTTAATCTTTAGTATGATTGTATTAATAACAACTGTCATCAACATTTTAAAATGTGAATTCATTGGCCAGATTATGAAAGCCTTTTATATTCCGAAGTCACTGAAGGTGACTCATCATTATTCTTTTTCTCTTAGACCTTGTACTTATGTGTAAAACATATTTTTAACTACATGGGTATTTTCCGGAAAAAATCAATTATATCTTCTACGCACAGGCTTGGCTTGGGGATTTTTTCGGCGCGAGATATGCTTTAGACTAGCTCGGCCAGTGGTTAGGTAAATACATAGACCTTGTCTTATAAATCTATGGGTAAATACGTTTGAGGAATCCACCTGCTCAGCCTTTAGAGCAACCGACCCACCAAGTTTTATGCGGTAACTCGCTTGCTCAATGCGGGCCCGTTTATACACTTCTTCGCAAAAGTTATGTATCATTATTAGGTAAACCTTAACCAAAGTCTACAAATAGACTGCCTTAACACATTAATATGCAGGTATGCATAATATACCTATTCTTTAAGTTTTTCTTAAAATGAAAACTCATTCATTGTCAGGTACATAGATTTTGATTCTTAAATTCAGATAACAGTGAACATTTCTTGTCGCACTGTCTATTTTCTTCTTTAGAATATCACCAGTATACAGCCTCAACTTTATAGTAAGTTCCAGAAACAAGGAATTATCATCAGTAAGAATGAGAAGTGTTGCAATTGTTGACTTCCGTAAATTTTCCTTCAACAAAGAACAGTGATAAACTGCATAGGTAAAATAAAACAGGATACAAAATCAGAAATATTTTTCTGGATATGAGCAACCTATAAAATAAATTTATTTTATAAAGAATCCAAATAAGAAAACACATTTCTTACAATTACTACAATTAGATTTGTTATATTTTGAGCCTATACTGCAGATACAAGTTTTGGCATCTAGAAATAATATATATATTAAAATTTAATATGAATTTTAAATATAAGATAGGTATGTCCAATACTTTATTTACATACCTACATTAAATATTTGTTCAGAAAACAGAATATAGCAGAAAACTATAGCAGATCCTTGTGACTATATAGTCACAAGGATTTAAGACGTGTACAAATTTTGCAAATGGAAAATATTCCAGGACATTTTCCATTAACGAGTTATCTACTAGGTTCACGGAAAATTGCATTTGGAAACTTTTCTTAATTAAAAAATTCCGAGTGTCCGTCTTTAGTTATGAAAAACAAGTAATCTTTTCCTATTAATCAAAATATCTGATTCCTTTTAAAGAGAAAAATGCATATAATGAAACAAAACCACTAAGCTACAAAATGGTAAATAATACGTATAGTTTTGTAAGTGCTTCGTTGCACAGTTGACTTAAGCTTCGGTTTTCTACCAAGTGTCTTTTAACGGCCGTCAAAATACGGTGGATGACGTCACAAAAAACGGTGTCGTGTATAATAAGGGTAGTGTTTTCCAAGAGAGCGGCAGCGCACACCGTAACGTAACAGAGCGGTGCCGTCTCATTTGAACCGGTGGGCTATACGGTACCAATCAGTTCATCAAGGTATTTTTTGCGGTTTCTTGTATATAGTGGTGAAGTAGGTAGTTTTATAATTTTAAAACTATTTTCAATATCATTGGGACGCGCTTTCTTATATTCCAAGATTAAATAATAGTTTTACTCTCTAAACTTGTTTTCATTATTAAATAAATAACTAAATAGATAAATAATTACTAGTGCGACATCAAAATCATCCATGGTGTCACTTCGTTTTCAGACTTTACAATACTCACTGCCGCTGTGACAGCCGTAATTTTGTTACCGTTTTTGTGACGTCACCCACCGTATTTTGGCGGCCGTTCAAAGACGGCACCGCTTCCTAGGAAACCGAGATATAAGACACCAAGACTAGTATCAAATTTTGTTCAGACATTTGAAGTATTGACTGTATCTTCGAAGTTAAAATCTTGAATCCACTGAGTTGAGCGTTTTATTAAATTCTTCAGTGAACTGTTACTGAAAATATCTACAGGGTGGCCTAAATTGCTTGCTATATTATAGGAATACTCTTGAATATGAAGGACACAAAAAAATCAACCCCGCTCTCTTCTCATTTTTTGAGGCAAACTTACTGCCGACATGCAAAATTCCTATCTTCTTTTGTTTTTGAGTTATTGTCGAAAATTCTATTTTTGAAATTATTGGTGGGAGCACTTGGTGTTATATTAGTTGGTGGGTTATATTAGTTATTATTAGATAAAAATTACTTTTACGTTCTTCAGACACTCTTTTAAACGAAATGCAGTGACATAGACAAAATTTGATAAAACCTCGAGTTATGACAAAAACTTGTATTTTTTTAATTTAAATTCATAGTCGGGTATGACTAAGTCAGAAAGATACTTTTTTTCTATTTTTAGCGATATACCTATAATATGTGTGCTTCATTTATCCGGCTTCACTATTTTTATGGAATCTTTATTTTGAAGGTTATTAATTACGTTTCATTTAGTTTTTCCATATGATGCAATGAGTTGCATATAAAAAATATAAGTTTATAATGTCTGTAACTTATTTGTGGTGCGTTTTCATGATTCATTGTAGTCTCTTTTGGGATTACTTACACCACCTGTAAAATAACTAAAAAATAGGAAAGCAGAAGCATACACATTAAATATTCAAAGTGCAGTATCAAGGCAAACTTCTAAAGTTTGCCCCTAAATTGTATGCATTATTTATTTAATTTGTATGCATCTGGTTTCATGTTTTTTGTTATTTTACAGGTGGTGTAATCCCAAAAGAGACTACAATGAATACAAGTTTATGTCATAACTTGAAATTTTATGAATTAAATAATCCATTTTTACGTCATTACACTCTATTTAAAAGTATCCAATGTTCATATAGGTTGTTTTTTCTAACATCTAAAATATCCGAGTATGCGCAGTCACCGAAAAATCAAATTTTCCCAATAAATTAAAAACAAAAAAGATGGACCATTTTGCATTTCGGCATTAAGTTTATTTTAGGAAAATAAATCGAAAAGCAGAAAGGGGGCGTTGATTTTTTTTTATACAGGGCGCCCTATTTCTTGACCCGTTGCATGGGTAACTTTTTTATTAGTAGAGATACAAAAACGCTTAAATGAGCAAATTAGTGCAGTTTCGTATTAGTAATTCTACGGTAAGGCGAAAAATTATATACGGGGGAAGGTTGAAAAGTTATTGACAAAAAACGAAAAATCCAACTTTTCTATTATCCCTCGTAGCTCATTCATTTGAAGAGTTAGAGAAAAATGCTTCACATGTTTTTTGCAGTATTTTTCATGTAAAATGGCATGCACTTGCTACTTTTTATATATCTCTTAAAATGGTTGAGAATCACAGTAAAATATATTTTTTTTAATGTAATGGATAGGTGGCTGTGACATTAACCGAAAGTCCCCATTTTTCTCTTTCAGATGATATAACATAGTTTTAAAGAAAGTTTATTGTCACATCAAGAATGCTATGGAAATAAAACAAAAAATAAGATTCCTGATATTTTTAAAAACGTCTAGTTGGCATTTAATTATTGACAGATCATAAGTGACATTTTTAGTTTTTGTTAAGTAGTTTATTGTTTATTATTAATACTGCATACAAAATAATAGTGTTGCAAATATGTACACCAACGAAGAGAAAAATTATATGCTATTTTGTTATGATAACCAAAATCGAGATGCACAAGCTGCAGCGAATCTTTATTTTGAAACTTACATGGAACGAAGACAACCCCATCATAGAATATTTAGACAGCTGGAAAATAATATACGATTATACGGTTCTTTTTCAAAGCCTAAGGATGAAAGAAACTTCAATGAAGACACTGAAATAAATGTTTTGGCTTATGTAAATTTTAAACCTGATTCTTCAACTGCAGAAATTGCACATCACTGCAACACTTCCAAGGAAACTGTAAGAGCTATTTTAAAAGGTAACAATTTAAAGCCTTATCATTATTCCATATGCAATACTTTATATCCAGCTGATAATCAAAGAAGGATGACATTTTGTCGATGGTACATTTCAAAATGCGAAGAGGATCTAGACTTCTGGAAAAAGATTTTATTCAGTGATGAAAGTAGATTTACCAACAATGGTATTTTTAACCGCCATAATAACATAATGTGGTGCCGAGAAAATCCACATCTTGTTTCTGAAAGAAGAAATCAACGTCAATTTGGGATAAATGTGTGGTGTGGAATTTTTTGTGGCAAAATTATTGGCCCATATTTTTACGAAGATAATTTGAATGCGAATAATTACCTTCATTTTCTAAGGAATACTCTAACAGAGGAATATTTAAATGAATTACCACTTCATATTTTTAGAAATCTTAAATACTTCCAACACGATGGAGCACCTGCGCATAATTCCCGCGAGGTAAAACAATATTTACATGAACAGTTTGATAATGTTATAGGAAATAGAATGGATATCGACTGGTGATATCGCGAACACCTGATTTGACCCCATTAGATTTCTTTCTTTGGGGGTTATTGAAAGATAAAGTTTATGTGACAGCTCCTCTAGATATAGAGGATCTAAAAGTCAGGATTCAAGATGCAATTAGAAGCATACATGGACATTCAATAAATAATGTTTTAAGAAGTATCCAGAAACGTTGCTTACTATGTATCCAACAGGATGGTGGTGATTTCGAACATTTACTTCAATATAATTAATTAATTAATAATTTCTGTTTTCAAAACATTCTTTTGTTCCATAATCCATAGCATTCTTGATGTGACAATAAACTTTCTTTAAAAACAACGATTATTATTACTTTTGTAAGGATAAAATATGGACTATGTTATATCATCTGAAAGAGAAAAAAGGGGACTTTCGGTTAATGTCACAGCCACCTATCCATTACATTTAAAAAATATATATTTTACTGTGATTCTCAACCATTTTAAGATATATATAAAAAGTAGCAAGTGCATGTCATTTTACATGAAAAATACTGCAAAAAACATGTGAAACATTTTTCTCTAACTCTTCAAATGAACGAGCTACGAGGGATAATAGAAAAGTTGAATTTTTCGTTTTTTGTCAATAACTTTTCAACCTTCCCCCGTATATAATTTTTCGCCTTACCGTAGAATTACTAATACGAAACTGCACTAATTTGCTCATTTAAGCGTTTTTGTATCTCTACTAATAAAAAAGTTACCCATGCAGCGGGTCAAGAAATAGGGCGCCCTGTATATTCAATACATTTATTTTTTTATTACTGCTCTGTTTAATTTTTGTAATAAACCAATAATATTTATTTTATCGTGTTATCGTGAACTCATTTAATTAAAATGTAGGTGTATCTAGAAATTTCGAAGTTCAGCGGAATATTTTAATCATATTCTTTACAATGAGCCGAGAGAGATATTTATAATTAGTTACAGTGGAATATTTTATGGTATATTTATAAAAAATACAATTTTTATTGAACATTTGTTTAGAGGTTTTTCATTGCTCTGACAATAGGTACTTAAAATAAAGATGGTCTAAAATATTTGGAAATTTCCAACTGAATATGTGGTGTCAAGTCAAAATATATAAGTATAGTGTGGCAGGGCACAATACAGAGCACAATCATACAGCACAAACAAATGAATTGTGATCTCTTACTAAACAAAATGAAGACTAGAAAATAATATCAGGCAATGGAGTAACTCACCATTCGTGCCAATCATGAAAGTATTTTTAATTTATTGTAGTTTTTATTCTGATATACAGCTTTGGCTCTTTAGCTATAAAGTTGCTGTTCTTTGTGTAATAGTCAATAACCTCAAATTATGTTTTATTTAGTTTCAGCAAAATCGAACAAATAACATTATACGGCACTATACTCATGTATAGGGTGAAGCAGGAATGTGTCTGGTTTTCATATACTTATTTGACATTTCTATGTAAACCAAATTTAAGACACCAATAAAAATTTGCAGCTACTTCTGGTTTCACCCGAAATAATCCCAACTTTTGAAACTTGAATGTAATACTCTATGTATACCTTTCCAGATTGAAGTAAGCATAAGCCTATGCACCTATTAACTGGTACCATCATGGTCAATTCTTGAACATGGATAGTTGTTGGTCAAAATTTATTTAATTTTTATAGATTTTAATCTAGAGTACCCTAATTCATATTTCGTCGGTGTCTCTAATATTACATTTTATGGCTGCTAAAGAAAGGAGAAATGGGTTTTTCAAAATATTATTTTGTTTACATTTATGTAACAGCTTAATTGGTATAAAAATCTAATAAGACTCTAAAGGAAGTAATTTTTGTAAACATCATCCTGATTCTAACTTGAAAAATTCGAAACCTTGATATTTAACTAATATTTAACTTTCAAAAATTGAAAGTGAAAAAGTTACTGACTCCAAATTAGTGGAAATAAACATAGTGTTTCACTTAAATCTTTGTGGTAATTTCCTGTAAAATTGGAAGCAACTGGGAATCTTTTATGGTACCTAAATGCAGTAATTGATATCATAAATATGTAAAATGATAATATTCCCCCTGACAGTCAAAATAGTGTTCTTGGAACTTTCCTTACTGGCTTTGACCTACGTAAAATTTTAAGTTCAAGGACACATTTTGAGATTTGAGTGTTAGTGGTAGTATAGTATCCATATCACCAACATTAAAAGGTCCATTCATAAAGGTCACATTTTAGAGCTTGAATTTAATAATGGTGATTGGAAGCTTGAATTTTTTTAGATAGAATGACCATCTATGCTCATTACTGATCAAAAATCTATATCCTGTATATGTAATTCCTGTATTACTGTATTACTGTATTATTGCATTCCTGCATTAAGTACCAACAGACAAAGTTATAAAATTAAAAATGGTAAAATACACAACAATTGCGCCTAGAACTATAATAATGCTGTCTATTGTTACAAAAAATATGGCATCATTTACTGAGAAGGAAATAACAAGGGTTTTGCCGATATATCATGTGCCGGAAGGGGGGGGGGGCGGTATATTATTATTACGCTGGCCGCATTTGCGCCTCAGGCACGACTAAGGTTGGTAAACCTTAACCACCATTCAGTACAGGAATGAGGGAATCCTAAATAACCTCATAAGCTAGGGGACAGTAAAACATTAACTGATTTGAATCTCTCACATTTACCTACACCAAGCTGATATTCTTCCCATCCTAGCCCACCTCTAGGATGATTGCCAACCTATCCCTGCGAACAAGCCTCAATCCTGGAATGAAGATTCGACCCACCATACTCTGAGCAACCGGCTAAGTATATCAAACATAATTGTGTACAAACATTGGATTCCGTTAAGTTATGAAAAAAATAATATTTGAGGGCTTTATAACATAGGGATTAAAACGGGCATTTATTCCCATGGTAAATTTAAAGGCGTCATGGAAATCAACGAGTAATAGAAAATAAGATATTGTCAAAATTTTTATTTAGGTATGTCAAATTGACAGCTACGGAAATAAATTTTATATTAATTTTTTTTTTCACTGAAACAAAATTAAAGGGGTTTCACCCCTTTGTGTAAATTATGTATCACAGATTGTGTATACTATAGAAGTGTTTTAAGTCCTTTATTTGTCCTATACATGTGTATTCCTTCCTTTGCTCGGCAAGTATACCTATTTATGTCAAAAATACTTGCAGTATTATACTCTCTTGGTGCATAAATAACTATTAAAGTAATCAGTGTAATCACTTTGCATAGTTATCTCTACACGTAACTGATGTATTTCAAGTCAGCCTAATCTATCATATTGTTGTTTTCGCACATATATAAAAATAAAAAGTGTATGCGTAGGTACAAATCTATCACTTGGCTATACAAATAGAGCAGCGAGAAAAAGTATTATGTTCCTTAATTTTTTCAACTACAGCGGAAACCAAATAATCAATAACAACATTATTTTTTTGGTTCTTATCAAAGCCTTTTTGGCAAGATTCAAACACGAAGAACCTGTTATTTTAAAGCATAATTTATAATATATATTTTAATTATATTATCATTGCAATTTTTGTAAACTGATTGACGAAAAGTAACTTATTTATTTACGTAATTAACTTATAAACTTTATTAATTTATATATTTTTATAAAAATTGTTCAAAATGATTTTCATCCATCCAAATCTTCAATATTTTCATATCCGATACTATAAATTTTATTTTTAATGTAACCTCATAAGAGGAAATCCAACTCTGACAAATCAAGCCAGCTTACAGGTGCATGTTACAAATCGGGCATTATCGGCTGGCGTCCCACGTTGTTGAAAATATGACATTTAGATAAGGTAAAAGAACTTCTAACAAATCGGCCAAAACATCTTCTGATATTTTTAGACACTTATTGGCTGTGAGGGTCCTTTCATAATTCGATATTTAGTTTTTGTTCCCAATATAAAGCACGAAACGCTAAACCAAATCTTCTTTTTTGCATCTCTTGAGACCACTGTCTAGTATTGTGTCGATTAAAAATGCCAACAGTAGAGAAATAAAACTCATCTAATCATATTACCTTTCTCCCGAAATATCTATTTATTTATATTAACCTTCTATATACAGGGTATCCCAAATATGATTCACCACCCCCTTATCTCGGAACTTATGAAAGATAGAGAAAAACTATATATACGAAAGTACTGGTTTTTTATAAATTTCCTCACAGGGTGTTCAGTTTTTCCAGAACAGATATCAACTTTAGTAGTGGTGAGAAACACACCGTAGTGGCCTCTATGGGTCTGTGCTACTATCATATCTATTAGTGTCTGTCTGACACTAATTCTCAGACAGACAATAATTCGAATTCTAAAATCTTCTCCATACCACATTTAGGTACGTATATTTTGGTAAATAAGGGTACCATACTCGTGAGTCAATCATATTTTTTTAATTCAATCTTTATAAAAGAAGAAATATTTAAATGTTTGCAGGTGTATTTTGTATTGTATTTGAAAACATGCAGAACTTTTATCTAGAATAACATTTTCTGAGAAATAAGAACAAGTACCTACCTATACAAAAGTTTCCCGTATGGGTCTAACGGGATTCTGCCGGTCCCTATAACTTATAACTGCATGAAAGATTAATTCTTCTCTTATATAAAAGTGTAAATATAACTCGTGCGAGTAAGACGGTACTGATAATATTGGCTTTAGGTCGAAAAACTTTTAAAGAGTCGTTTATTCAACATCGTCAAAAATGTCTAATTGTAAAATGTCAAAATCTCGCAGCAGTGTCCAGTGGATAATATGGGAAAGTTGAAGTCGTCATAATATTCCACCTTACCACACAAAAATCAACTTTTTATTAATCCATCAGCAATTCAGTGGTTCTTTAAAGTAGCCAGATAACAAATAGGCTAAAACATAGCACCGTATTGGTGGTATTTTAGGAATGGTTATTTTATATGTTTATTAGACAATATTGTTTACATACCGCTATAATCGTGATGGTAAGAAATTCATTAACAATTTGCAGTTCATGAAACACACTTTGTTCATGAGAGTAGAAAAGTAACATAAGTATTGTTTGTACTTGACTATTTATTTGTGGTACTACCTAAATATTATTTCTTTTATAGAACATTTTTACATACATATCACTGACTTTTAAAAAGATTAATCCCTAACTGATGCTTTTGGGGCAGAGGTTTATTTTCTAATATTTATATATTTTTAGATCTACCTACGTATGGTAAAATAACCAATAAACGGAGGAATGGCTGTAAACCAATAAAACTATGAAATTAATTATTATTCAACTATAATACTGTTTTCCATTATTCAGTCTTATATTATCTGGCCACTGTCGATAAATAATTGGAAAAAAAAATCGAATGGAAGTTGGTAGTTACTCCCTGAAAGAAATTTTAAAAATGCTGTCATTTCCAAAAAAAGTTTGAGCAAAAATGTGTATAATAAATCATATTAAATACTGTATTTGCGATTTTAGTTATCTTATCTAACTAATCTGAGATTAGTTAGATAATCTCAGTTAGTTGATTACCTAGAAAATTGAAACATCATAAATAACAACTATTATTTGTTTTAATTTTTTTTTACTTAACTAGGCTTTTCATCACTACTTTTGTATGGCTAATACAAAATCTAATCTAATAATAGCTATCTAATAATAAAAGCATTTATACTGATGACTGATGAATAATTTAATATTAATAATTAACATAAATACTTATACCGGGATATCAAAAATTATCTTGGTCAAGGGTGGTTGTGGAATGTAAAACGTGTGTCTCACTTTAAATTTGAAATAATTATGTCACTGTCACACTGACATCATCAATAACCTACAAATTTCATACCTATTTATTTCAGTTGTAAAACAATAATGAACTACAAATTATGAAATAACGGTTTTAGTAACAAGAAAAACTAAATTACAGTAATTGTTGGAAATGTCCCCCGTTTTGTTCGATGCACAAGTTGACGCGCCTCCTCATGCTGTGAAAAGCGTTTTGCAGCATTTCTGGCGTTATGGTTGGACATTGCTGAACAATTCTTTGTTGCAGTTCGTGCAAATTATTTACCGGAGTTGCGAAAATCTTGTTTTTTAAGTAAGGGAATATAGAAAGGAAATAGTCCATAATTGTCAAACAAGGTGATCTCGGAGGAAACTCAACTTCTGTATGCAAACTTATCAGCCGGTCATCAAAAAACTCGCGGAGGAAAGCAATATTTTCTCGTGTAGTATGTGCTGTTGCACCGTCATGCTGGAAATAACCGTACCGAAGTTCATCATCGTTAAACTGTTGCACAAATTCAGCCAAAAAGTTGTGTCTGTACCTTTCTGCGTTGACGGTGAAATGAAAAAAATTGGCCCAATTATTCTTCTGCGAGAAACTGCCATCCAAACACCAATTTTTTGAGCATGTAGTAGCGATTCAGTAAAAACATGAGGGTTATCATTGCTCCACATTCGCATATTTTCAGAATTGATGTATCCCGAAAGGTGGAACCACGCTTCGTCAGAAAAAATGTTAAGTCCAGAAGATCGTCATTCATTAAATTATTGACAAACCAATGGCAGCAAGCAAGGCGTCTGGGGTGGTCTGCGGGCAGAAGAGCTTGATGTGCTTGCATCTTATATGGATGCATGTTCAAGTCTTTCTTTAAAATCTTATGACATGTTCCATAAGAAAGTCCAATTTCCTGAGAAAGACGTTTCAAAGGTTTTGCAGGCTCCTCTTCCATACGTTGACGAACGTCATTGACAACTTCTTCTGTACGAACTCTTGGTCTACCAGCACCTTTTTTATGAGTCACACAACCAGTTTCGCGAAACACTTCAACACAATTTGTAAGGCATGCATAAAAATTGTCCGGTAATATTGCCACGTTTGGGAAGTGCTCTCGAAAATTGTCCAAACACAAACGTTGACTGTATTGCCAATTTCCATTAACTAGCGCACCCGTTCGAAAATAGGTTTCAATCATGAAAATTTTGTGCTGTGTGGTAAGAGGCATGATTCAAAAACTGGATTAGAAAATTTCAGCACAATGACTTGACAGATTCTGACACAGCCAAACATATTCAAAAATTTAAAGTAAGACACACGTTTTACATTCCACAACCACCCTTGACCAAGATAATTTTTGATATCCCGGTATTATAAATCTATAAACAATATAAAAATAGTTTTCAGAAATATTTCTTCTTTCTTTTTTTCTTGTGAGATAGTGTATACTACTTCAACCAAGCAGGGTTACTAGCGATTGTGACTGTTGTGAACGATGATCGAGTGTTAAAGCGAGATCTGAAAATAAACTGTTTTTATTTATACGGTTGAAAGTGACAAGAACATACTTACTGAAAGATTGGTTGAATGACACCTCAACTTGAGGAAGTGGGAGAACCCTTACGTTTTTCTGATCAAAAAATTATTTATCTTTTCGCCAGAGACAAAAAATGTTACTTTTATCTCATTCTCCCTATGTTTTAAAAACTAAGGAAAATATGTAATATATAGATTTGTTGATACATATTTGAGACTGCAGTAGTTGCAGCTTGGCAGGCTAAATTTAATTCAGTGACTTCGTAATAAAGTATTGGCCACGAAGGTCACACCTGCAAACTTTAACTGTATCACAGAATTATATAGTGTATAATTCTGTGACTGTATTATTAAAGTTAATATGGCCAATTAGAAAGCAGTCCATTTGAAAATACAGTCTCTGATTGGGTAAAACGAAGCACAAACTCAAAGCCAAGCATGACAGTCGATGAGGTGGCGGTGGAAAACTAAGGCTAAGACTAGACGGTTCGGTACATGTCGCTGTGGCACACTGCGTTATACGCAAAATGAAGTAGAATGCCATATATTAATTACAAGGGAGTAAAATGCTTTTGGATATGAGGAAATATAAGAGCAGATACATCCCAGAACTTTCCGACTAAACGCAGACTAGACCATTCTACGTGCGCCGGACGACTCGTGAAATACAACACGTTGAAACTGGTTTACTGAAGTAAACAACAGCGGACGACACGACTGAAACGAAAGAAGACTGTCAGTTAAGTTTTATAGGCAAGGAAATCAATAACCCTACATGTAATAAAAATAAATATAGTACTGAAACAGAATAGTTGGGTTCTGAGATGTGAAATTAAAATAATATTTGAATGTAGAGATTTATCAGATGTTATCCCTGAAGAAAAAATAATACACTGACGACACCTATTCTTCTTTTTAATAATCACACAACTGAAACATCAACTCATCTCACCTGCCCGCCTATTCTTTTTCTGATACGAGTGTCTTTTCACACGGGAATACTGAATTTTCCAAAATCTCGCATCTATTCTAATTAGCGGAAACGCACCGTCTCGCATGCGATGTCTGACACACCCTTCTATTTTTGGAATAAGTTCACATACAGTTCTGTATAGATATTGAAATTTTTACTTTATTTTTACGTTTACAAAAATAGAGGTAGGATATGCACTGAAAGAAGTATTAATATTATCGTTATTAATTAATGAAACTAAAAAAAAAAGAAAGTGGTAAATGTAAATGTATGGGGCACCAGCAAAAATGATACAGAAAGAAGAAAAATCAATTAAAAGAAAATTAAAGGAAACTGCTTTTATTAAACTTTTCTTCAAAATAATGTTACCAGTGGAAAATTGTTAATAAAATAGTGATCTGTGCATATGATGCACCAATCACTAAAATGTAAATCTGACAATTTCATAACAAAAATGACTACTGAAGAAGCGTAGAGAATTGACTTGAAATGTTTAGAAGAGGGATAATTTTCGATTTACATTTTATTATTATTTTTATTTAAATATAATTCATAATACTATATAATTTGTGCCAAACTCAAAAACTACGAATGAAGTTTAGTTAATTCATAAGTATTTCATTTATATGTACCTACCTACATAATTTTTGATCGCCACCATGCAGTTACCGCCACTGCGTCTTCTACTATACTGGATTGATATCCGGAGTCTTAACAGGTCCATTAAAAAAAAACTTGATACATAATAGACAGAAGAGTAATGACAGCTCAGTAAATGCAAACCCTCTAAAAACGTAAACTCACATAGACATAGATTTGGACGGCCTGAATTACAACATATCTACCTTCTACTTTCTACCCACCTTAATTTCTAAATATAGTATAATAATAAAGTATATAATAAAAAATTAATGATGTGTGACTGAGCTATGGATTTTTGCTAACATGAAAGTCATTAAAATGAAATTGCGGTACTTACCTATTCAATAAGCGTGGAATAAGTACTGCAATTCCAAAACTAAAAATAAATTTACTCCTTAAATTTAATTAGCTTCTGCATATTTTGCCATAATAATGGGATGTAATCTGCAAAGTCATGTACCGGTAACCCCAGTAACCAAGAAGACGGGGGCACCAATAAGGATTTGTTGAATCTAGTAAGAAATTTAATTCATTGAAGTATGGGCACAAACACCACATGCATTATACACAACACGAAATAATATTTCTGTAAGATATTTTAATGTAATTAAGAACTATCTAATTCAAATCCTTGAGTTCGGTAGTTTTTCTCCCAGAGCATGCGGGATTTATTTTAAATTTAGGTTCAGAGTTAGTAATTCACTAATTACATTTTCAAGAAGTGTTACTTCTCTTCATATAAACTCTGTGAAAACTCATTAAACAGAACTCATGTAATGGATTTTCATTTCCGCGAATCCAGTTTTTCAGTGTACAAAGAATACAGAATAATCATTCCACTGTAAGTATAAAAGCAAACAAATACAGAAACTTCACTCAGATCTCGACAACGTAACCTTGAAGGAAATTGAACTCTTTGGTGTGCAGATAACACTGACGTCGTATATTTACAGGACTATACGTTCAATGTCCCATTTAGCCCATCCATGTGGATGGGTTGAATGGGATATATGAATGATGGATATTTAGGAGTTGGGAAATATTCAGTAAATAGAAAAGACCATCAAAAGGTAAAATAATTAAAGGTATGTAAGACTAGAATTGCAATGGGATGACTACTCGGCTTGGTATTGCGCAGCAATAGAAACTCAGATATTCAGAAACTAACAAAAAAAGAGATATAAGAGTAATATGTTGAAGTGACATTATCTAAAGTAATGGAGCTAATTCATGTAGTGAAATAATAGAAATCGGGAAACACCATTGCTGAACCTAGACTAAATAGACTGAGAAATAAAAACCAAATAATATCAATTTACGGATACCAGGAAAGCAGGTATCTAGGTGCATACCAGTAAGAATAACATTTCCAAATTTGTTATCTCATTGCGCAATGTATTTGTGCATATGAATGGATACTATCTGCTAAATTCCAGCGATACCTTATCCATTCTGTAAATTACAAATATGTTATGCAAGCTCGTTTTAAATAGGCACGTATACACACGAAACGCGCGCCAATTTACTGACGACACACCCGTTTTACCGACCAATCAGACCGTTGCTTTCGACACATACCTTCAAAACATATTGATCCGAAAATAACCTAACTTATTTTTAGAATTATTTACGTCCTTGACATCTGTAAGTTTTGCAGGCAATTTAGATTTAAATTCAGGTCTTAACTGTAAAATTTAGAGGAGGGTCAACCACCGTGTTGTAATAACGTCCTAATTCTAATATTGTGTTATTTTGCGACATATGTCTGCGATATGTGACGTCACAGATATTCCAGACGAGTCGATCTGAGGGCATTCGAAGGACACCTGCTTTTGACATTTCCACCCCGGCTTTTCCAGATGAGTGTAACGCATATCTTGAACGCATTAGTCATATTGAATCTGGTGAAATAGGTATTTCTAAGATTAGATATACCTACTGTTAGTAAATAGTGTGGTAAATTACTGATCAAGGTATGAGGTAGACATTTAAATAAAAAAATCATGGGCATGTAGTTGCAACAAGCAACGTATCTTTTGTTTATCTTGGTGTTATTGAACTAGCATGTGGTTTTTGTTTTTTTTTTTTAGAATATACGTTTTTCTGTAATTAGTTATTCTTAATTATTATTACGATATTAATGTAAAGTTAATTTGCATGCCAGTTAATATTTAAAACACTAGTTCTTTAATTTTGAATATGTAGGTAGATATACTCATCAATTTTTTTGATCTTGAAATAGTATCTCAATAACATATTAATAATTGTATTAGTTGATATTCCTATAGAATAATAGTTTTTTATGATAAGTATATAAGAACCTCCTTCAAAATAATCAAGTAATTACCTACCCTACTAGAAATTTAGTAGGTGTATCCTATTTTAACATTTCAGTATAGTAAACGAAAACATATGGTTGCCAAAAGTGTGATCATTATTGGGTAATAAGTATACACTTATAGTGCCGTTGGTTCTCATAAAAAATTAGTCTAAATTTATGATTAAAAATATAGATAATCTTCTAAACGCTTTTAAAGGATGTTTATAGGTACGTCATCGTTTTAATAAAATCAATTTTTATGATTACATTGATTACCTACCTACCTATGTTGGAACATTTCACTTAGAGTCTATAAATCAAATGTTTTCCACCAAGGATTTTCTCTGCTCTTACTTACTTAGTGATGCGGTGCCAACAACACTATAATTATTGTGTTTTAGTTCGCATAGCTCCGTGCCTAATTTCTTCGTATCCTGAATACTAGGTTAATAATACCTGTTAATTCTTCCGCAGATCCTTTTTTTCGCTAAAGTTTATCTTTTCATTACCCTATAAATATTATGTACTTTATGCCTAGACACTCACGTAAGTGTCACCTCATCAAGATGAGAGCATTTTGCCTTTTGTTTTTTGGAACCTGGAACACAGAACGCAGCGGCGTAAGTCTCAATTATAAAGTATGTATTGTACCTAGGACTTATATTGCCATTTCTGTGATACAATGTTACTTTTGGAGCTATTAGCATTCCATACTAATGTACGCTGACAAGATATTCCGGTCCTACCATCGCAAATTAATTGCTTGATCAATTGAATACTCAATTGAAGTAATGAGTTTGTGACCAGACGAAATTTCGGACTTTTTTACTTACTACCTTACTTCTGTTTTGGTGCTAGTTTAGGCGGTAATCTCAATTTTTTAGTTTCAAAAAGTTGAACTTCTACTTAAAATTTCTTGCATCTTTGCAAATTGCAAATCCTCCTTGTATTTTGAGATGATGTTTTTAAATATATCTTTCTGAGAACGTAAAATTTAATATTTTGATAATAGTTGCAGAGATTAAACATTTTTTTAGATATTAGGATTTCCAAAATACATATTATTTTACTTCTTTTGCAATTTACTATGATTGCCTAATGTTGCATGGTCAAATAGTAAAACTAAAAAACTTTCGTGTAAATTTGAAGTAGTTTTGGTGATTGACTATTACTATTTTGATAATTATTATAAAGAATACAGTTTTTTGAAATTATGAAAAAAAATTGTTATTTAGAAAAATGTCATTTGTATGTAGTGGAACTAATTCACTATTCAAATTCGTTTTAAGAACCGCGTTCACTTTTGAAAAGTTATTATATGTGCTATACACTATGTCTAGTTTAAGATGAACTATATGAGTATCTCAGAAACCATTAGAGATACAGAGTTTGTTAAATTGAGAAAAAGTTGGGCAATTTCAGGGCCAAAGAGAATCGAATGTTATATTTCTAAGAATTCTTTCCCTTAAATAGATACAGGATGAAAACCAAAAATACATTTTCTACAAAGATCTATAACTACTTTATTGTAAAATATACATTCATAAAATTTTCGGGACAAGGATAGCAGTCAGCAAGGACTTCAGAATTGGTCTCCAAAAAAATTAAGACCCTCTAGATTTTGCGCTGGCATACTCAACTTTTGTTTTTTTTATGGGCGCCATATTGAATTTTCGTAGTTTTGAAAACTCCGTACAAAGTGCTTTTCAACCATGTATAACATATGTTTAAAAACCCTAGGATCAATAAAATGGCCTGTTAGGTCGCCGGAACTCAGTCTATTGGACTTTTGGTGTGGAGTTATCTAAAGAACAAATTGTATGCAAGATTGTATGAAACTGCAGAGGAATTACGTTGAACAGTTAAAAACTCAGTAATTCGAATTATTACAAACATGCTTCATATTTTTTCGTTTTTGAATACTTATATGTACATTATACATGGTTGAAAAATACTTTGTACGGAGTTTTCAAAAATACTCAAAAGTACTAAAATACTCAAAAATACTAAAAGATGCTAAAGTATGCTAACGCAAAATCTAGTAGGTCTAAATTTTTTTAGAGACCAATTTTGAAGAGCTCGCTAACTGCCTAACTCTGCCCTGAAAATGTTATGAATGTTTCTTTTGCAATAAACGAGCTGTAGACGTTTACAGAAAATGCAAATTTTTTGTTTCCACCTTCCAACTACTTAAAGGAATAAATTCTTGGAAATATAACCTTGGATTCATTTTGGGCCTAAAATTGCTCTCCTTTTTCCCAATTTAACCAACTCTGTATCTCTAATGGTTTCTGAGATATCCACACAGTTCATCTTAAACTGGAAACCCTGTATAGGGGAGAGTATGAGGTAATGAAATAAAAAAATTCGGCCAAATCCAAAACACACATAAATTTTAAACATATATTTGAAAATAAAGCCGGCATCGGCACCAGCGTTCTTATAAATATATTGCTCTCCTTGGATAATGATAATACCTAATTTCATATTCCGTAGCTGCATTGTTATTTATTTTAAAAATCTTATACTGATTCTACGTATATACCTATTTACTTTAACAATGTATTTAGATAAATATGTTAAGTAGTTTAGTTCATATCATATAATAATAATAATAATAATAATAATAATAATAATAATTTTATTTGTCCAACAGTGTAAACACCAATTACAGAACAAAGTATAATATAAAAGAACATGAAAAGATCAAAAGTGAAAAAAAAATACGTGTATGCAAACCTACAGTGTGACTTAAACCACAACAAAAAAAAAAACATGTATATATAAGTAAGTGCTCAAATTCGATTTAATTAAAGTATCAAAATTTAAAGTTGACTAACGCTTCTAAAAACATTATGTAAACTTTTTACAGTTAATACAGTTAAAGACATCACAGGAGTTACAAATGCCATTATAGCTACGTGTCATAACGCTAATGGGAGACTTTAATCCAAGATTAGTGTCGACAGCAGAACAATAAAATGTTAGTGGAGCACGACTGGCTGATCTAACTGCTAGAAAATTTAACTGGCTTAATATATCAGGACAGTCGATATGGTTATGCAAGAGTGCGTGTAAAAATTTCAGACTGTGGAAGTATCTTCTAAATTGTAGTGAGTCAAAATTAAAACGAGTTAACAAAAGTTTATAGTCGCAGCCTCTTGCAGGATATCTTCTGTCTGAACGAAACGTGAGGAATTTTAAAAACCTTTTTTGAACCGACTCGATGAGATTGATATGAACATTATACATAGGATTCCAAACAAGTGAACAATACTCTAACTTGGAGCGGACATATGCATAAAATAACCTGAACAGTACATCATTACCGAGGAAATCACGACCTTGCCTTATCACAAAACCTAACATCCTAAGAGAAGAAGAAACTATACGTTGTATGTGCTCCGAAAATGTTAACCTATCGTCAAAGTAAACACCCAAATCCTTGATGGACTTTGCACGTATCAAGAAGTCTGAGTTAATTTCATAGTTGAAAAGTATAGGATTCAATTTACGTGTAAAAGAAATTACTTTACACTTCGACATATTTAAATGTAAGTTATTCAGATCACACCATCTCGCAACCGCATTCAAATCATTTTGAAGAAAAGCACAATCATCTATACTCGATATAGAAAAATACAGTTTTAAGTCGTCCGCATAGATTAACTGATTGCAATTGAGAAGAGTAGTAATGTCGTTAATAAAAATAGAGAATAGTAGAGGACCCAAATTAGAGCCCTGAGGTACTCCAGAAGTAATAAGGTAGTGACTCGAGTTGTATCCACTATATGTGACATAATGGAAACGACATGATAAATAAGACGAAAAGAGCTTTAGTAAGTTATCGCAAAATCCGTAATTCTTAAGTTTATGCAAAAGTATGTTATGATCAATCCTATCGAAGGCCTTCGAGAAATCGGTATACAATACATCCACCTGACCGTGATGATCAATGACATTAGAAATAAACTGGTTAAAGCAAACAAGATTTGTGTTAGTTGATCTTTTTTCCATGAAACCATGCTGTACAGGTGATATAATATTTTTAAAAAGAGGATAAATTCGACTGTATAGGGACATCTCAAAAACCTTCGCAAAATTGCACAATAAAGTGATGGGTCTATAGTTAGTTATATCAACTGGATCACCATTCTTAAGAATGGGACAGACACTTGCTACTTTCCAAACATCAGGAAAACTGCCCTGTTTAAGTAGCAGATTAAACAATGTGGCTAATGGTTGCGCTAACACGTGACAACAATCCTTAACAAAGAAACTAGGAATCAAGTCCGGACCGCAAGTTAATTTGTCCTTGAGTTTTTTTGCTGATGTTATTATTTCATCACAAGATAAATAGTTGATATTTACTGAGGGCAGGTTAACATCCATGTTTTTGCTAATATTTTCAAAATCTGTGGCACCTGATCGAATCAGAACACTCTCAAAATAATGCTTAAAGGACTCGACGATGTCAGCGGGGTTATTGAGTGAATTGTTGTCAGTGTAGTGCATTGTATCGGGAATCCTACTAGTGCCTTTTTTGTTGTTGATAAAACTCCAGAATTTTTTTGGATCTGCTTTTATATTACCTTCTGTAGTCAGTAAATAATTTTTATAATCTATGTTGGCGAGTGTTTTTGCTCTGGCTCTTAACTTCTTGAAATTATTAAAATAAAACGAGTTTTTATGTTTTTTATGCTGTCTGAAGAAATGTTCTTTTTGCCGAATTGTTTGTTTAAGTTCATAGCTGTACCAAATCGGATATTTATGCGTCTTTGTAGCATATTGTGGTACATATTCATCGATTATGGAATATAATTTTGTATAAAAGGCATCGCACGCCAAATCGACATTATGAAATGCATTCAAGAAAGACCAGTCAACATGCGTCATTGTATTATAAAGCTCGGGGAAGTTTGCTTTCCTAAAATTATATGATTTATGAAGTGGATTAAATGGAAACTTTTGAAGATGTTGAGCGCGTAATTCACACGTAAAAAAAAGAGCGGGGTGATGACAATCTTCAGTGACGAAAGGAACATTTTCGCGAGCAACTTCACAACTGGATTTTGACAAGACAAGGTCTAGTATATTATCATTAACATTAGTGACATTATTATACTGATCAATTGACAGGAAATTACAAAAACTCTTAAGAACTCTACATTTAGGATCATCCAAGGATGCCGTAAAACCAGGTACATTGAAATCACCGACAATAACGATATTGTCAAAGTTATGTACATATTGCTCGAATTGATCAATGAACATTTCCAGTGTATAAGCAGTGGTGTTCGGAGGAATATATAGCACAAATATAAAGAGAGTACATTGACGGAAGCCGCACTTAATGCCGACAATGTCAATCGCGGGAAAACTTACTCTAAATTCAGACAGGTCGATAGCACTGGCAGAGAAATTGGTTCTACTTGCAATCAGGACTCCCCCTCCACATGACAGGCCCGTTGATTCAAAATTTCTGTCACATCTGGCGACATTAAAACTGCCTGGGAAGAGTTCGGAACTAGACACACCATTAGATAGCCATGTTTCAGTTAAGCAAATAAAGTCAGACAAGTCAACACTGGAGCTGCGATACAATTGACTCAACTTGGTATTTAAGCCACGCACATTCTGGTATCTAAAAGTTAAAGTTATCATATAAGTTATATTTTCTGACGTAAATAGCATTTTATTAACTATGTTCACCGTAATTTTAGTTTTACTTTCCACCGATATAATTTCATAAATTCAAGGAAAACAACGAACAAAAACCAGGCGAGGTTAATTTTTGTTTGAAAGAGATCACATCTTATAAACTGCCCGTCAAAAAAACGAGACAAGTAATTTTTAGGATTCTTTTCAAATTGCTGTGATTCGAAAATGGGTCAACGAATTTCTATGGACTTTTCGGATTATGAAAGCTCATTTCGTTTACATTTTGTTCCACAAAGGTTTTTCGTATGGTAGGAGCACGTTCATATTTTACAGGGTGGAGAACAAGTCATGTAAAAACAGAAAAAGTTTGAAGTGTCTATCAGTTCGTATATAATTTTTTTTGCGTTGCGTTTCTAGGAGTATTTTAATATCAAGTTGATATCTCGAAACAGTTTTGGCCGTTTTTCAATTGAATCGGTCATTTCAAAAACAACCTAAGTCAGATAATTCACATTTTACAGGAAACGAAAAAAACTGAATATAACATATACTTAATACTTTAACGGTAGTCAAGTCGTTTCTTTAAATATGCAGAACAATGATTATTGAAGTAAATTAAATGCAATTAGACCTTAATACTTCTTAACCAGTTGCCAAAAGAAATTTTTCTTCTTCAAATTTATGTAGTTTTTGCAATGACATCTTTTCTTCTAATTAAATTATCTAATTATTAGAGATAAGCGATTTATTTTTTGTATTAAAATAAAATAGTAAGTTACAAATTAACACATAGTTTATTTTAAACATATAAACAGCTGAAACTAACTAACTAATCAAGTATTCAACAAGTATTTGAACAAGAAATAACATACTTTCTATGGTACATAGTCATATTCCTCGTCATTTTCAACATCATCATTTTCTTCAGATGCAATGAGCCAGTTGAAAATAACTTCATAAAACGCCATATAGTTCTTATCAATACATTTTGCAAATTGTTTTATATAATTTTTTTTGGGTTTATAGGTACTCCATTCCCAAAATACGCTCTTTCCGTGGGTAAAATAACTTTTGTTGTTGTATTTCTTGCTAAAGAAAATGTATGTTGGACTAGCCCATCTATATAATCATTTGTTATAACAACTCCCTTATTCCTTGAACTATACTTAAAACTCATGTAAGAAGAAGGGGAAAAAATTATTTTTTTGTTCTTTAGGAACATGTTTACCAAATGTTTCCTCTGAGAGACAAGATTTTTTATAACAAGAAGGCCACCATTTTTTAAATTCAATGACCTGATGTGTCTTCATTATGAACACAGAAAAATTTTTGTTTTCTAATAACATCTATCAGATAACTACATACATGTGCCCCCATCACACAAGAAAATCCGCACAGGCGTGTAAAATCTTCATTGCTAAAATGTCTTTAGTAGACTAATGTAGTTTTTACACTGAATGTATACATTGAAGTAAACTTCCCAATTGAAGGATGTCCCAGACTTATGTTATTTTTACAGGGCACGTGTAGTTATCTTTATGAAACACGTTGCCGTTTAAAACTCATTTTTGTAAATTCACTGACTTATGCTGTTTTTGAAATGACCGATTCAATTGCTATCGTATAATAAAAAAAAAATCTCGTTTCTTCAAAAAAATATGTGTAAAACTTATCAACTTGAACTTTAAATACCCCCAGTAATGCAACGCAAACAAATATTTACGAATTGAGAGACACTTCAACTTTTTCTATTTTTACATTACCCCTGTTCTCCATTCTGTAAAATATGAACGTGCTACTACTATACGAAAAACCTTTGTGGGATTAAATCTAAACGAAATGAGCTTTCATAATCCGTAAAATTCAGAGAAATCCGTTGACCTATTTACGAACCATAGCAATTTGAAAAGGGTGCTAAAAATTGCTTGTCCCGTTCTTTTTGACGAGCAGTTTATTTCAAATTTATGACTGCGGGGTTGATATATCTATACAAGATGTGTAATGACGAGTGACCTGTAGACGTAACTCTGAAACTAACATGGTACAGCCAAAGGTCTATATTCTTTGTACAGCTATAGAAGGTATGATACTCGTCGAACTCTGTCTCACTCCACTCGTCTATCGAAAAACTGAGAAATCTTTTACTTTTTAACTTAATTTTAAGTTTCATGAATATTATGTATATTATGCTTTTGTAGCTCTATTAAATAATAAGAATCTGATAGGAATCGTACGAAAAAGTTATGTATTATAAACTATTAGTCATACTTAGTCCACAAGAAATACTGATATACTGATGAATAATTGATAATTAAATAATTATAATTAGACAAACTTGTGAATTTGTTTTTTGAACTGCCGGTCATATTTTTACAACTATAAACTGAACAAAATATAACTGAATACCAGTTGTAACAACGTTTTTGGTTTTGATTTAATGTTATATTAAAAAACTATATATCGCCTCTAGTTATGGAGATAATAAAACGAATCGTCAAAATTGGAAAATGAATAATTTTGGGGCAAACTTTAGAAGTTTGCCTTCATACTGCACTTTGAATATTTAATTTGTATGCTTCTGGTTTCCTACTTTTTGTTATTTTACAGGTGGTGTAATCCCAAAAGAAACTATGAATCAGGGAAATGAATCGTTAAAAAATATATAAGAATATTGAATATCAATTTAAGATTCTTTGTTACCGCTGGTGTAAAATGTTTATTTTCAAATTTAGGTTTAATCTTCCCATGTTAATATTAATTAAAAATAAAATAATAAATAAATTTCCATTTGTAATCCATTGTGGCTTATCTTAATGTAATCCTTTAAAATACGAATTATAGTTCCACGGGTCTCCAAAACAATTTGGTTGATTGTTGTTGGGGAAATTAATGCAGAAAAAGTGAGATCCTCACAAGATCTCTCTGTTGCCAAAAGTCTTAGCGATACCTACAGCTAACCTAATTGCTTCTCTCACATTCATATTTTTTGCAATATATGGAAACACCACCTCCAGTATTTCTTGATATGTTTGGGAATCCATTTTTAACTACTTAATTTTTATAATTATATATTAGGATCCACTTCCTTAATGTAATTTAAAATATTTACATGGGTATATTTCTCTCTTTGTAAAATCCTAAAAATCTGTAAAATCTTTTACCAAACGTCTTTTTTATTTGTTATTAATTTTTTAGCCACTTGTGCCAAAACAATAGCAATACGTGCTTGTTAATTAGTTTGATTTTTAAATTTATTTGCGAAAATCTACTTGAAACTGATTATTATTATTGATACAAATATTGCTCGTGTTAAGTGGCTCGGAGACGGTCAATAATATTGTCAATAAAATTGATGATTTCAATTGCAATTGCGATTGATGGAGATCCAATGAACACGTCAATACTTCATCAGTTGTTCAGTGCATTTGTTTATTGTTTTTTGTTGTTATTGACTATTGTGAATTTGTTTATTGATTGTTTCTGAACTAGTATAATGGTCAATTTCTATCAATTTCTCGATTACACGATCAATTGGGATGCGTTAATGGTCCCCGTCAATGTACTTCAATCAAATTACCTATCAATCTCCGTCCATCGATTAACAATGGCATCAACCGCTTCCTACACGATCAATTAGATGCATCAATGAGTACTATTGTCACTTATAATATCCCTAGTGCTTAAATTATTTCCAGAAATTTTTTCGAGGTCATGAATATTTTGAAAATTATCCCGAGCCGCAGGCGAGGGATAATTTTCTTAAAATATTCATGAACGAGGAAAAATTTCCGGTTTTTAATTTAAGCACGTGGGATATTCGGTAAGAAAATTTCACACCATTACTTTATAAATATTATGCCAAAACTGAACATTTTAATTACGAATGACAAACATTCATTCTTCATAGTGAGCCATGAGCAATAAAAAAAATTTGACGACTGTCAAGTACGGTACCTTGGTCAAGTTCTACCAGTTGTCATCGTGTCATTGTGTTTGTGCAATTTGCTGATTTATTAGATTGTATTTTTGAAAATGTTCCGCTTTGGAAAGAAAACATTTATTTCTGATTATTATTCTAAAGTACTTCGAGCATTGCAAATATTATGCTTAATAAAATGTGAGTTTTCTTAGTGAAATAAAATGTCATTTTCTTAGTTACATACATATTTTGCAAATAACTTAAAAACATATTATATTTTTGTTTCTTATTAACTTTGATCTACTAATATTGGTGGAACATCATTTATTTTTGATAATTATTCTGAAGTATCTACTTCAAAATTTATGTTTAATAAAATGCGAAATCTCTTAGTGAAATAACATACCATTTTCCAAGTTTAGTTACATGAACTTTTTATAAATAACTTAAAAACATTATATTTTTCTTTGATCTACTAATATTGGTGGAACATAATTTAACTTTGAGAATATTACTTAAATTCCAGCATAGGAAATGTATTGGTTCAACTGCCGCGTCTTTATTTTGACATTTTAAATGACAGAAAAATTTCCACTTATTAATTTGACACAACGTTAAAAATTTCCGGAAATTTTTTGGGTTGGCATGGAAACTGAACAAAAAAGAAGCCTCTGATTGGTTAAAATATGGCGGTGTGAAATTTTCAATAAAATTCATGATTTCAATTGCAATTGTGATTGATGGAGATCCAATGAACACGTCAATACTTCATCAGTTGCTCAGTGAATTTCTTGTGAGTCGAGTCGTTTATTGATTGTTTCTAAACTAGTATAATGGTCAATTTCTGTCAATTTCCCGATTACACGATCAATTGGGATGCGTCAGTGGTCCCCGTCAATGTACTTTAATCAAATCACCCATCAATTTCCGTCCATCGATTGACTGGCATCAATCGCTTCCTATATGATCAATTCTGCATCAATGAGTACCATTGACAATATTATTGACCGTCTCCGGGCCACTTTACGCCTTCTTCCATATATTGATAAATTACTGACATCAAAAAATATTGACAATATTATTGATCGTCTGAAGCTCGCTTTTATTACTTACATAAAATCTACATGAGTTTCTATTCAAATCATTTTCAGAATATATTTAACCCAATATATGAATTTTTGTAGATATGCAATATCATACCTACCCCTCTGGCATTGTATCCTGAAAGCTAATTTAGATATATAAATGACATTTTGGTTTTAACCACATGTCACAATTGAGAATAATGGCGTTTCTACCTATGTAGACATCAACCCTTCTCCCTCTATTTTTTTATTTTACCTATGTCGATGTCATTATTGACACGTAATTACTTTAAATTTGAGTGCTGCTAAGAACCTCATAATAGCACCATTTTTTCATAACAGCACTGTTGCTATGATTTATATGTATATTAAAATGTTAGACACTATTTTATAGTTAAATTAAAATTTATATTCACCGACGAAGGTAAAATATTGAACGATGCACGTTTGTTTATGGGATGTTTAACTCAACTCGTTTGATTGCACATCTTTCGGCTCACCGCCTCGTTCTGTGCAATCTGAATCAAACTCATTGCGTTAAACATCAAATAAACAAACTTGTGTCGTTAATATCTATAAACATACAACATGTATTTAGTCACCTTATGAGCTGCATAGGCTGTATGACTACCTCTGCCAATATTATTGACTATAAACATAACTCTTGCTCCGGGTGGTATTTGAAAAAGTGTGATGTTACTCTCAGCCTACATCAACTACCTTCCTGGGTATACAGCAATGCTGATAACATGACGTTCTATTTGAATGTGAATATACATATAGTTTAATCCAGAAACTGTCCAGAAAAGAATGTCGCTGGTGAATACATAGCTATTTAAAAAGAAATAATTATAGAGTTATGGATCCAATGCGGAATCTCAGTCTAAAAAATGATAAATAATTATTTTTTTCATTATTTTTATAATTAACATTAGACCCTAAGACCTTTGAAAAAGAGCGGAATGCCGAAAATGTAAAAATAGGATATACTCTTGAGAGTAGGATAATGGTTTTCTCATATTTGGTTTCTTTTGGCTCTTTCAGTGAAGTGCCGCCAAGTGAGAGAAGCCTTACTACAGAGAGTTCCAGAATGATTGTCCGGTACGGAAACGCAGCCTAGCCTGAATATAATCAAAATTTATTTCCATTTGCTAAAATTACTTTCGTTTTAACTGTTAATTTGAGAATTTTCATATTTGACAGCATTTGACGTTTGACTCAATGGCGTTTAGCATTTTTCGTGTTTAAATTGTTTCACTGAAGTATCATTTGCGTTTAAAAGAGTATTTTTCTATACTATACAGTTTCAGAGAGTCCTAAATCAGGTTGGTAATTTTGTATTTCTTAATATTGAAATTAATGTTGAAATTAATATAAGAACCATAAATTAATGTTTTTTAACGCTCCACAATGCACAGCTTGAATAGGTTATACTGGTGATATATAGGAATAGAAAAATACAAAATAATAACTATATTATTTTTAATAAATTGTTTTTATTTTATTTTTAATAACCTATATTTACTGACGTACCATGGCATGGAACAAATCAAATCACACCAGTAAATTCTCTTGCCTGCGCTCATGATTCTAGTGCAAATACTAAAAATAGAAAGGCGGCACATAAAAAATCATTATGAAGCGGCATGGACACTCATTCTGGAACTCTCTGTACAACTAAACGCTTGTTATTTGTAACATATGAGTCCGTATTGTTTCACTAGATTATGTGTAGATGGCTTTACAAAACCAAAGTTTTTAGAATAATATAATTCAGTACCTAAACTTTGACAAAACTATCAATTTGTAAGTATGCTAAAATTAGGATTACCCAATATAAAATAAGGCTATGGTATATATTTTAGCATAGATATGTTAATTATAATGTTTTAATGTATAGACACACTGGAGAGCCTTCTAGATCACAATTTAAGTGAAATATATTTGTGCTAATTAATAATAGCTAAAATCTTGTATATACATTTCTATAGAATATGTATTATCTATCAGTACGATTTATAAATGCCCAAATAGTTATGGTTCTGGTTATGTACTTATTCAGAATGTTTCAAATACCTATGTTTTTTTTAGTATTTCCACTGAGTAATAATTCTTATCTTGTTTTTTATGCTGCAATCAGAGACATGGAGTCAGAGGTAAGATATCTACGTAATTTTATTTCGGTATGTTTGTTTTATATTACATTTCTTTTAAAATGTCTATTTTTACTATCAATCCTAAATCAATACCTAGGGTCAAATCCCCTACGTGATATTCGACACGCAGGAACTATAGACACCACAGTGTGGTCTGTGGTAGACACAATATGCTAAAACTTTCGCGGATTCAATATCTAAATATTATTCATTTACAGTAGGTACCTATAGTCAGATTCAGAATTAAGCAAAGTGGAATGACCTCGCCGATCTGGTAAAATGCGGTGAAGCATGGGCGTGCGTATTCTGTTTTACCATTGGGTACATTTCAGTTAATATATACTCGTATACTATTCTATAGAATACTTCTAGTATATGTATTTCCACTTTTTTAACTAACACAAATTAGTATAAACACTGACACAAAGGATAAATACACTGATAATTTTACCACAAATGTTTACCGTTAAGAAACGCGCGCGAAATAACCCAATATCACGCCACTGCTTCCTCAGTAGTCGAGCGCAGTCGCTTGTTGGTTCCTGATTCGACCAATCAACGTCGTTGAAGCTCAGAAAAAAAGAAAGGGAAAATGCAAGAATATGTATGTTAAATAAGAATGAACAGCTTGTCGTCAACTTTACGGCGTTCGCAGTTGCCAAATACTTGGAAATTCCTTGATATTATCAACGAACATAAACAAAGTCTTTGTTTATGTTCGGTGATTTATTAAGTAAAAGACAAATTAAACATTGTGTTTGCTCTAATAAAGTACAATAGGGATAAGGGACGTTAAAGACAAGTAAAAAAATGGGTAAATAAGGTAATTAATACGTTTCCTGTTTTAAATAAGAATACCTACTTTAGAAATAAATGTGACAACACAGATCTACTCTTTTTTCGGTCATTGCACTTTGCTTAATTCTCAATTGCAGTATAGTTGTTATTAATCTTACTTGATTTTAATTAATCATGGATTATAAAGTAATTCGTCTTTAATATTATTTTGGGGGTGTGTTAAAAACGTTTACTCTTAACACAAATTTTTCACACGTTGACACGTCACAACAAAATGTTTCACACAAATATCCAAGTAAAAAGTAAAAGTATTTTTGTGTGATTTTAAAATATGGGAAATATATCATTCTGTAGTATCATCACCCACATAAAATACTTGAAACCTTTATTAAGTATGTAAATGTAAATGTATCTAATGTCATAAATGTCTTTTAACACATGCAGACAAAGGGATTGGAACTCAAAAAGGAAAGTAATGCTTCTCATGCTTCTACAACGGCATCTGTCACTTCAAAGACAGACCTGGTAAGTTATATTTTGTAATTTACAAATACCTACAATATATATGTAATCCTCAAGATATATAAGAAGTACTGCTGCATCCATCTAATTATACCGAGTTAAGAGTTAGATGTGTGTAACACCAGCCTATCTTTATAAATATAAGAATAAGAAACTATAAAGTGATAAGATAGATAATCATATAAAAAAATAATAAAAATTAAATTAATAAAATAATAAAAAAGGTGTCTTATGTAAACTATGTTTTAAATTAACTTTAACTAATAAAAGTTGATGAATAAAATGCATTTTTAGATTTTATTACACCACAGGTGTTTAAAAATTATAATTATGATATACTGGGTATCCCTTACATCAGGCAAATAATATTTAAAAGAACTAACCATTAACTATGAAATTGCTTAAAGGCAATTCATTTGTTTTTGAAAGACTACTATTTTTTCTCCTCGTGTTTCGTGTCGCGTTCCATAATATTTGATATTTTTAGTGTGCGATATTTTTTTTTAGAGGCACAAGTATTTCGTTTCGATTCGAGTGTTTAAAGAGCGTCATGAATAAATAGCATTGAATAACAATTAGATATATTCAATATTGTCAGATTGTAAGTATAGTAAGGTCATTTAGTACTATTAGTGGAGTAAAAACGGTAGAAAAATGTTTCAAAAAATTTTTTGAAGGTATAACCACATGAAACCTATACAGGATCATTGGTTGGGTCCTTGTGCATGTGAAATGACTAATTACGACATCTTTAGGGGGGTCAGACATTTTTTATCCCCAAAAATGTCAATAATTTATCAAAATGTTATATTTATGCTTTTTTAGATATACCACGCGATAACTTCGAAACTAATTGACTTATAAACATCAGGTTTTTTTAAATCGATTGAGGATATATAGGCGGTCATAACTGTACTAATTTAAGTCCCCTGGTTAGCGTATTTTTTCTTGGAGAATGGAGTAAACTCGAAATTTTACTTTTATTGCTGCATGATTTTCGGTAAGCGAGAAACTTTTTTATTTCAAGGAATTTTGCCATAGTATCTGCGTATGAATTAAAGAAAAAATATTGAAAAAGTTTTTAGAAGAAGAACCAACCTTCTGTGACAAACAGTTTTCGAGTTATCGCCATTTAAAATTAATAACACAGGGGCGCGCTGCGCCGCGCGACGTGCTTTGCGAAGACACTATCAAATTATCGCACCGTACAGCGCTCTCGATGTGTTTTGAAGGCCCACTTGGGTGATCTGACCAATATGAAATATCCAAAAAGCATTTTGTATTAAAAAAATAATTTAATGTTCTAGTATAATATATATTTTCTAATTTCATATGATTTAATAAATATTTTCTATCAGGAACACAAATTTGCATTGTATTTACATTCATATTTTTAATATAAAGTTAAAACACGAATTACAAAAAAAAAAACGTCAGAAATTTAAAAAAATTTTAATTTTCTAGACTCCGAATCTGACGTCTTCGTTTTGTGGTCTGTTACTATATAATGTGTGGTATGAATAAAAACGAAGTCCCTGCTACTACTACAAGTATTAGTATATTCTACATAGTATTTACTTTAAAACGAAGTAGATACTACATTTCAAAGTGCTTCCTTCTATTTTTCCGGAAATGCTAAAAATAATAGCATTCTTCTAAACATTATAATTACTTTAATACTTTTACTGGTAAATATTTCCATTTTAACAACAACTGAAATATTTTCTCTGTCATTAGCGAAGTTGATATCATGACAGCCTTATCGTGCGTGCTAAGAGTACAAAGTGATTACATTAAAAATGGTTCAAATACATAGAAATAAAATTTATACTGCAAGAATACCATATACCGTCAAATATTTAGGTAAACAATTAAGTACCATCAATTTAAAATGTTTTATGTTTATATTTTTCAGCTAGATTTAGTAGGGAAAACGTTACTTTCTCGTTACTCGTCACACTTCCTTCATCCGAAGACATCTTAAAGGACTGTTGATGTTATAAATACATACAAAACTGAAACTGTTTCCCAAAAACTTTTAAACATGTCTATCTCGTTAGCCAGGATCCGGCATGCGGCGTATGTGTAACGGGAGTAAGTACTACACATTTCAAAGAATGTACTACACTTGTTAAGTAGATACTTCATAATATGGAGTATAATTATTATACTTTGTCGTGAAGCATGTTCTATGTCAAGTAAAGTAGATACTACCGGAAATTAGTAAATCCTTCGTTTTAAAGTAGATATTACGTAGAATATACTAATACTTGTAGTAGTAGTAGCAAGTACTTCGTTTTATCCATACCACAAATTGCATTTCTTCGCAACATCTTAATCTTTGTGCTAAACGTGTGCACTTATTATTGTGGCAATTTCTGCCGGAACACCGGATTGACAATCCGGTGTAGGTTTTCCCTACTAAACCTAGATGAAAAATATAAACATAAAACATTTTAAATTGATGGTACTTAATTGTTTACCTAAATATTTGACGGTATATGGTATTCTTGCAGTATAAATTTTATTTCTATGTATTTGAACCATTTTTAAAGTAATCACTTTGTAGCACGCACGATGAGGCTGCCATGATATCAACTTCGCTAATGACGGAGAAAATATTTCAGTTGTTGTTAAAATGGAAGTATTTACCAGTAAAAAGTATTAAAGTAATTATAATGTTTAGAAGAATGCTATTATTTTTAGCATTTCCGGAAAAATAGAAGGGAGTACTTTGAAATGTAGTATCTACTTCGTTTTAAAGTAAATACTATGTAGAATATACTAATACTTGTAGTAGTAGCAGGTACTTCGTTTTTATTCATACCACCCATTATATAGTAACAGACCACAAAACGAAGACCTGAGTTCGTCAGATTCGGAGTCTAGAAAATTCTAATTTTTTAAAATTTCTGTCCTTTTTTTTGTAATTCGTGTTTTAACTTTATATTAAAAATATGAATGTAAATACAATGCAAATTTGTGTTCCTGATAGAAAATATTTATCGAATCATATGAAATAGGAAAATATGTATTATACTAGAACATTAAATTATTTTTTTAATACAAAATTCTTTTTGGATATTTTATATTGGTCAGGAGATCACCCAAGCGGGCCTTCAAAACACATCGAGAGCGCTGTACGGTGCGATAATTTGATAGCGTCTTCGCAAAGCACGTAGCGCGGCGCAGCGCGCCCCTGTGTTATTAATTTTAAATGGCGATAACTCGAAAACTGTTTGTCACAGAAGGTTGGTTCTTCTTCTAAAAACTTTTTCAATATTTTTTCTTTAATTCATACGCAGATACTATGGCAAAATTCCTTCAAATAAAAAAGTGTCTCGCTTACCGAAAATCATGCAGCAAAAAAAGTAAAATTTCGAGTTTACTCCATTCTCCAAAAAAAAATACGCTAACCAGGGGACTTAAATTAGTACTGTTATGACCGCCTATATATCCTCAATCGATTAAAAAAAACCTCATGTTTATAAGTCAATTAGTTTCGAAGTTATCGCGTGGTATATCTAAAAAAACATAAATATAACATTTTGACAAATTATTGACATTTTTGGGGATAAAAAATGTCTGACCCCCCTAAAGATGTCGTAATTAGTCATTTCACATGCACAAGGACCCAACCAATGATCCTGTATAGGTTTCATGTGGTTATACCTTAAAAAAATTTTTTTCGAGAAGGAAGCGACTTTTTCCCTTGTTTTTACTCCACTATATGTAATTGGCAATACAGGAAAAATCACAGTTGTGTTGCTATTTGAAGTATATATTATATGAACGAAAAAAAGCCATATGTACAAATTCTTGTTCATTCATAACAGGATCATACGGCACGATTCCACACCTCTTGTGTATGTTTTTAATATACTCGTGTTTAGTCTTTACTTATATAAAAAATATAATATAAATTAATGTCGTCTTCTTTGACATAATATATAGACGAAAATGGGAAAGTAAGTTTTTTATATTACTGCAGAAAGTGATGGGCATTAATATGTTTTCCTTTTTTAGTACGTCTTTCATTTCATTTTCGCCTTTTCGCCCTACTTGAATTCTTGTTGTTCCCCAAGATTTTTCTGAATTTTCTGGTGTATCTACTTTCAGTGTCCAGAGAATTTTGAAAAAACACAAGTTTCATGACGTTAAGATGAAGATGATTGTTGGATTTTGATCGACGCATTGAATTTTGCGAGTATTTTAGTGAGCAACTTCGTCTGAACCCAAATATCCTTTACAACATTTCTTTTCGGATGAATGTACATTTATGCTAAATGGTGAAGTAAACAAACACAATTGTTGATATTGAAGTGATACTAATCCTTATTTAATCAGAGAATGTCATACACAGGCTCCTCAAAAATTGAATGTTTGGGCCGGAATTTTGGGCAATCATCTTGTTGGACCATTTTTTATTCAGGGCACTCTTAATGGGAACAATTATTTACAATTGTTGGAAGACGTAATTGATCTGATGATAACAGAAATTGTAGAAAATTACGATAATTTAATAAAAAATGATTAACTTTTCAACAAGATGCTGCACACTATGCTATTGGTGTGCTGCAATTTTTGGATGAGCGTTTTCCAGGGCATTGGATTGGTAGACGAGGTCCTGTTGAATGGTCATCCAGATCACCTGATTTAACTCCTTTGGATTTTTTCCTGTGGGGCCATTTGAAATCGCGAGTGTAAGCTATGCAACCTGAGACATTAGAATAATTGCGCGAAAGAATTGTAGAAGAATGCTGATTAATAACATCTGAAGTATTCAGTAATGTCAAAAGAGCATTTAATGATAGTTATAGATAATTTATTATTGTTTGCAAGATAATGCGGACCATTTTGAGCATTTCATTATACCAAATTGATTTTATTTAATTTCAGCTTTTTTATTTCAAACTGAATTTTTTTCTTTTACATTGATCAGCACATCAAAAACGAAAATATGGTTATTTACAGGATAAAAATACGTTTAATTTGATGTATTAAAATTCTGAAGAGGGTTGATGTGACGCGCATAGGGGTAACGTTTGAGGGTTGTTTTTTTACATTAAAATTATTCCCCCTCAAAATCTGTTTTGACGTATTTTGGGAATTTTCCGGGAAATCCTTACTTCCCAAGATCGGGGGGGGGGGTCAAGTTTTGGATGGATGACTCTGTATATAATTTCCAAACAAAATTGCTTGCGTTTTAAAGCTTCCTAAATCGAAAACTTCCACAGGTCAAGCTTTCAGACGAACAGCAGCTACTTTGCTGGTTAGTGGTTAATAACGGAACAGATGTTTTAAAGCTGAGTCGCAGTCCAGTACAGTTGGAGATGGTTATGTGTATGCATGTGTAGCTAACCAAATTAAAACCACCAATATATTATCTTCAATGAGTTTGACATCGCTCTCCTGTAGCAATTCAAACATTTTACCTTCTGTTAGCAATATTGGATCTGAACCTGGACAAGAAATAACATTCTCCACTACTGAAACGCCATCAGGGCGGCCTGATATCTTAAAAATCTCTGTTAAAGCCGCCACCACCGCGCCGCCTTTATGGACTCTTTACAGATCAGATGTTACAAATTGACAAGAGTCAATCTAAGTCCACAATAATTCAAATTTGATCATTAATTCCAATAGAAAGCATGTTAATTGTTGTTTATTGTCTTCCTAATCCTTGTTAAACTTTAATATTCTGTATATAAATTGTTTGATAATAAAAATATTACTAAAAGTATGTGCTTTTTTTTAAATGAGGTTAAAAAATTAGGGAGAAATAAAGTTTACTAAGGAATTAAGGCTAATTTAATACTTGATCCTGTGCACAACAGGTTTTACGTACCAACAAGTTACACCTATTTGCTCTGTCTGTGTAGATATTTGAAGGTAATAAGGGAGGAAAGGACAGGTAGAAAAAATGATTCTAAATTTTAAAGAGTTAAAATGGTTAAAATAAACAAATATTTATCTACCCATATGATGTTAGAACACGTGAAACAGCACGAGAATATTGCCACGTGAATTGTAAGTAGAAACGTGAATACTATCAGTTCAGATATTGCTGCAAATATTTAAATAATTGCTTATGGTCAAGTTTATGTATTACTTGGCTAAAGTGGTTCCAACATAATATTCGTCATTTATGTCTTGAATGGAGTTGGAACTTTGGTGTGAAGATAACACTGACGTAGTTTTCCACATAATATCAAAACACTATACGCGCACTCGACGCGCGTTTCGCCAACCAAGTTGGCATCATCTGGAGATGATTAAAACTTCAGTTTCAGTTCAGATTAATTTTAATAATATCCAGATGATGCTAACTTAGATGGTGAAACGCGCGTCGAGTTCAGTATAGTGTTATGTGGAAAACTACGTCAGTGTTAGCTTCACACCAAAGGTTCCAACCGCTTTCAAGATTGTTATACTTCGTTGTCATAAAAATACGTCAATATGAATTCTCACTGCATTCATGATTCTGTTTTTAATACGTCAATGCCAATCAACGTCAACTAGTAGCTGTACGATAAGATCTGTCACTTTCGGAACTAGTCCTGAAAGTGAATATTTTCATGACTAGTATGGGAAATTAGTATATTTTTCAACAAGAGATGAAAATACCGTTTCTTTCGTGAGATGAGAAGTTGCCCACGAGCGAAGCGAGTGGGGCAATCTCATCGAACGAAAAAAACTGTATTTCATCTCGAGTTTGAAATGTAATTTTTTCTACTGTATTCACTTTCTGAGTCCATAATAATATGCAATAAAATTATAAACGAATTATCACAATTTAAGTTTTATTTGTTTGTGTAGTCGTTGCTATGGTACTGGCAACATGAATGCAGACGAAAATATTTTCATCTCTAGAGAGCGAAAGTGGCACTTTCACATAGATTAGACTGTAGAAAAAGTGCAGTTTTCATATATGTCAGTAGAAAAAAACTATTTTCGGTAAAAAAAATTAACCGAAAATACTTATTTTCGGAACGGTTGCAGGCACAAATATTTACGGTTTTATAACAGATAAATTGAACCTAACTCGAAACAGAGACTTATATAGATCTATAAGTCTCTGCCCGAAATTATCTTTAATTATAATAATTATTATGGACAATGCACTTCCGCCGCGGTCGTTAACGCACGTCCATAACAACTCACACAACACTGGCGACCGTACATAAACGCGATCAAGCAGCCGTGGCTTTTAACGGCAGAAAACCGTATCGTTAACAAGTAGCCTTATTCTGTTTATAGAGCATTTTATATGATAAATATATTTTTATTATTCTGCCACACTGTTCTCTAAAATGAATCTTTACGATGTAAAGTACTTTGTATTATTTACATAATTGCTAATTTGGACAACTATTATATATTTAGGACAGGAAACCTATTTCAATGAAGAATATTAAGAATAACGGAAGAGTCTTTTCCACCCACTTCTTTGACTTATTAAGTATGTTGATTAATTTTAACTACTTGTACCAATTACCCTTCGTTGAGAACTGTAATTGTAGTTAAAAGTTGGAATTGAATCCATAAAACTGAAATTACGTGGCCAGCAATGTGCACGCGAAATATTTTATTAGATGTCACAGCACAGCCCATTAGTTTTTATAGTTTTTCTAAGCATCAAATATTTAGCGCTGATGTCATTCGATCAATTAATATTTTAATAAATCTATAAAAATAAGCACAAGTCTCACAAGTCTGGCAGAAATATTCGTTTATCAAGATTGACAACCCCAAGAACCGATCCGTATCCAGTATAGGCTGTATACGTTGTCAGATTCATTACCGTTTCGTCAATTCCCATTTTGTGGACTGTAGGAAAATTTCCCGTTTTCTCTACTGGCTTTTTAACCTACACATCGGTCTCGTTAATAACTCCCCTTTCGTCGACACACTAAACTTTTTTATCTGAAATGGAAATCTATTAACTTCTATGTTTAAATTTTATTCTTTGCATAAATCGCTAAATGTTAGTAGCTACACAGTAGAGTTGGGATTTGAGGCCAGAAGCCCGGCCAGGCCAGGCCCGGCCCGGCCCGAAATTGGGCCTGGCCGGATGCTTTCTAATACCTGGCCGGGCCGGGCTGCAATTGAATTGGTCAGGCCCGACTGGCCGAGTCGGGCCTGGCCTGGCTGGATCGGGCCTGGCCGGGCCGGTTCGGGCCTGTCCTGGCCAAATCGGGCCTGGGCTGGCTGGCGGTTTCGGGCCGGATCGGACCGACTTCGACTTAACCTAGGCTAACCGGTTTGCTGTATAACAATTTTAAAATACTATATCTTGTTCTTCCTATGAGGAATTTGATTTCATAATAACTTGAGGTGTTTCACCCATTTATCTGACCACTTACGGCCAATCTCACTCAAACTACTTAAAATTTAAGGTGTCCCAAAATGGAAAAACTATACTTAGCAATAAGTATTACTCTGATATTTAAGCACATCTAAAAATTCTTATACAGACTTAGAATTCGATGCAGAATTCAAAATGAAATATTTGAAAAAATAAAGTTGATGGTCATAACTTCTTTTTGGACTACCCTGTATACATGAATTGAGCATAAAAAAAATCGCATGAAAAAATAAAAATCTACAAGTCCAAGTGTTTTTCCAAAAAACACACCGCTGAATTTTAAATGAATTTAGACATCACTTCTGGGACTCACTTTACATACATATAATATCTTATACTACTATATATATATTACAAGTGTTAAATGTAAAACATTATGTTTGTGTTTAAGTTGTTGAAGAAATTTGTTTTCGGAGTTTGTATTTTATTTGATAATGAAATAAAAAATTATTCTATTAAGGTTGTTTTGCTCTATTTTGTGAGACATTTGAACGTTTCATTGAGACATAAACGAGTTAATAAATTTATGAATTGTCATACCTATTGCCAATGTCAAGTAGGTAGGATTTCTGGTATCGCCGAATGTGGCTTAGGCAGACTGGGTTGAATTTGGGCGGACCGATTCTGGCTAAACTTGCCTTGATAGAGCCGGGCCGGATCAGATTCGATTTGAGCTTCGATTCGATTTGGTCGGGTCTGGCCTGGTCTGACGTAGCCGAGTCGCGCCTGGCCTGGTCTGGCCGGGCCGAATTCAATCTGGCTTGGTCGGGCCTGGCTCAAATCTGGCCTGGCCGGGCCATAATTGTCAAGAGGTCTGGCTTTAATTGGGCCAACCGTTCGATGGGTTTATCTGGCCTGGCCTGGCCTGGCCTATACTCTGTCAGGCCGGGCCTGGCCTGGCCTGAATTTTTTTAAAAAGTCGCAACTCTTCTACACAGGAGCAAACATCTTTCCTTCACATTCACATTTTATAGAGACTATCGACCAAACGGAAATGTAAGGTACGTCACCGTACGCTTAACAATACCTAGATGCAAAAAATAAAATTTATGGAAGTTACGTCGGCAATAATTAATTTTAATTTGGTTATTTGGTTTGGTTAATTCTGTTATACCCAATATATTAGGTATAACACAGACAATAATATAATCATTGGAGGCTGATACAATGGCCATATTGTCTTTCCTATCCATTTCTTCCTACAAAGCTAGTCGTATTTATTGACTTCCTCATTAATTTTGCCGAGAAAGAAGGGGCAAAATTATTTTTATTATACCTAAAATAGTGTCATAGATTTGAAAATAAAATCCGTGGCACTTCCCTAATCCGTATACTTGTTAATGGACAGTAGGTATTTACTATTTACACTGAACTATTGTATACAGAATAATTTTTATACATTAACCTTAATAGCAATTTAAAATTACTGCTTATACAGCACCGATTATAGGTATTGTAGTCAAATTGTTGTACCGCTACTATATTAAACCTTCTAAATACTATACACCCATTCATAGTTAGTTTCTTTTGGAATTACACCACCTGTAAAATAACAAAAAGCAAAAAACCAGAAGCATACAAATTAAATATTCAAAGTGTAGTAACAAGGCAAACTTCTAAACGTTGCCCCAAAAAACCACTGTATAATGTGTGATAAAATAATATTTGATATATTAACTAAATTTCATCAGTGGTTTTTCAGTTTTATACAAAATTCTATAATATTATGTCATATTTTAAAATATGTCTAAATAAAATAGTTATAATAAAATTTAAAAGAAATTAAACACTTAACTACTTAGCTTTCTTCTATACGTTTCGAGTTGATCCTCAACTCTTCGTCGGTAGAATGTTTGTATGATAAGGACTCTGTATGAAAAGAAGTACTTTTTGTCAGATTTACATTTTTAATTTAAATAAGAACTCTTTTCATACAAAGAGTTCTTATCGTACAAACATTCTACTGACGAAGAGTTGAGGATCAACTCGAAACATGGAAGAAGGCTAGTTAAGTGTTTAATTTCTTTTAAATTTTATTATAATAGCTTATTTAGACATATTTTAAAATATGACATAATATTATAGAATTTTGTATAAAACTGAAAAACCACTGATGAAATTTAGTTAATATATCAAATATTATTTTTTCACACATTATACAGTGGTTTTTTTGGGGCAAAGTTTAGAAGTTTTCCTTGATACTGCACATTGAATATTTATTTAATATGTATGCTTCTGGTTTGCTGCTTTTTGTTATTTTACAGGTGGTGTAATCCCAAAAGAAACAAATCATGAATCATGAAAATCCACCACAAATAAGTTACATACATTACTATACTCCCAGCACTACACTTCTTAAATAAGTACCTAATAATAATAAAAACAATAAATGATCAATTAATCAGTGAATGATCAAGCAACGATGAATATAAATTTCCCAATATGTTATTTGTAGTTAAACTAAAACAATTTCTGTCAGTCATTTAATGCAAAGGTGTGGTATGTAGGTATACACATATTTTATTATAGGAGCAATAATTTGAGTTTCTACGATTTGCTCTCGTCAAGATCGTAATTTATTTTATGCCTTTTAGGATTCTGATCGAAATATTCCCATATAATTTGTCCATCAATACGAAATAAAGTGAATAATCCTCATTAGTGTAATTTTAACGATGGCCAGACATTTTATAAATTGGAATAATTGCAATTTATAATATATTCCTAAAGTTAGCACACCCTATACTACTATATTACTATATGCAGGGAAATCATAATAATTGCACGGAATATTTTGTATAGATACCTACCTCATTAAAAGTAGCTCGATTATTTAAATAAATTCTAAATTGCAATATAGTAATTTTCGATCTTGTGCGTCATATGCATTATTAACAGTTATACGCACTGTTTGTTAAACCAGGTTATTATTCAATGAACGTTTTATTTTTCGTTTCGAAGCCGGCTCTAAATTAATACTTGACCCTGTGCACAACGGGTTTTACGTACTAACCACAGTTACACCTATCCACTCTGCCTCTGTAGATATTTGATCACCTCTTCTCTCTGACCGGTGTGGTGGTTGAGCATTTGTTCGACTTCTTGTCTAGTGGGTATTGCATTGAAAACGGAATATTTCTACCTACCTACTAGATCTACCTACCTCTTGAAAGTCTTGAATTGTGTATATTTAGTTAGTGCTAGTGACTGAATCAGTTTAGCAGTTCATGATTCCATGTTCTGCATTGATATTTTGTTCTCCAAATTGATAATCATACCTACCACAGTGAAAATTAGAGTAAGGGAAAAAGTGTTGTTCTTTGTGTATCATGGGTAATAGACGATATCAGGTTAGTAATACTTGGTCTTATCTATGTAAATGTAATTTATTCATAAGTTTTATTCAAAAAATTCAATGTTAACTTGAAAACTATTTTCTTAAATTAACTTATTTTGTAAATAAAATATGACAGTTACCTACGTATGACGTTTTGTTGTTTGGAAAAGGATACCTTTGTATGAAAAAAGTTTACAAATTTTTCATTACTAACTGTAATTTCAACCTTACAACCCATATTTTACAATATTACAATAGGTGCAAATAGGATCAAGATATAAACTAGCCCATAAATAGTGGGTAATTAATTTATGGTTAAATTATTACATGGAAACATTGTTAACATGATTGCTGAAACGAATCTACTGATACGATGATTATTATTTATCACACCAAGAACTTAATTTCACATTTAGTTAAGTACTTCTTAGGCCAAATTCATAATATAGGTAAACTAAAATTGTTTTAGCTGAACTTGTTTAAATACCTTGAACACCTACTGTTAAATTGTATACGAGATATTAAAAAGCATTATTAGCTAAAGTTTCTTTAAACTGGATCATGAAAACGCTCCTTTTTAGATAATTATATATGTAGGTATTTTGTGAAATTATATAAATAATATAACTGTCATTTGTTAATCTGTGGTCTTATATCTGATTTATCCCATAATGTAAAATTTTTTAATAATTTTCCATCAAAAGCCTCCAATACGTCAAATTTATTTATTACTTTATTACGCATCGTTGTGCATACTTTGTCAATACGTTTGTCCATACGTGTTATAATAACTTCTTAAAGGTTAATTCAGATAATTAAAAATATATTGATGTTTGAGAAATATGCAGAAACCTTTGCATGCTATAATCATCTTATCAAATTCCAAATCTGTACTCTTATAGATTCGTAATTAAACCTTAAACTGATTTTATCAAGATCCCGGAAAATTCCACTTCATTTGTGTTTCTTTCTTTAAATATTTTAGAGCATTTAAAAGCGAACGTGTAGTAGTTTTAATTACGAAACTGTTAGTTAACTCAAAGTCAAACCTTTACATGAAAATATTAATTTTGACGTCACGCAAAACGTAAAATTTTTTGCGAATATACTTACATGTGATCTGATCAGTTGTGTTAAGGTGAGAATTACTTTGTAAACAAATCATTTCTAATGTAAATTTTATGCTAATATATTTTTTCCATGAAGCATCTCGCCAAAGACTTATTTTTATACAAATTACAAGTTAATGTATATAATCGTGCACTCAGCACTGTGTTAATTATTATTAAACGAAAATAAGCTTTGCGCGTGATTTTAAAACTCATGAATTATAATACTGGGTTTGACAGTAATTGAATTAAAAACAAAAGAATTAAAATAAATTCTTGATTATAGAAATGCAGTATGCACTACACTCACTAGAAGTTTGGAGCAATACATTATTTCTGTCAATGTTTGTATCTGGAAGAAATAAGCCATATATTCTCATTTAATCTAAAGGGGAGGTGATGCATTTTTGCAAATATACCGTTGACTCAACGAAATTTACATAAAACGATTTCTAACGGACAAATGGACATATAAATTAATTAGGGCCGATTTTAAAATCAAATTAAAGGAAATACAACTAAAGTTGCCTTTGGTTAGTATTACTGAGACGAATGTATTCAAGGTATTAAAAAATACCATTAACTAAAGTTCTTTTAAATTATTGTTGAAATGAAATTTGATTATGAAATCGACCCTTATTACTTATTTATCACTCAACGTTATTCCTTAAAGGGTGCTGCAAAATTAAGTGTGGTAGGAGAAGTAGCTGTCATTTTATTATTAAATTTATTAACGTATGCCAAAGTTTTCATACGTTATTTTGTGCAACGCAAACATACAGAATTTATTATGGAAAGTTATTCGCCACCAGAGCCTGCTGATTCGTATCATCTTTTTTAAAAGTAATTCTTCAGTAGTTTTAGCGCAACGGGGTTTTCACAGAAATTATCCCGATCAAAATTCTCCTGATGGTAGAACTTTTATTATGGATTCATGCAGCCGAAATAAATTAAAATAAATTAAATTAAAATAACTAATTCTCCTTTAGCCTTGGTCTTCTTACCTTGTAGTTTGGTTTGTTTGTTGTCAGATGATTGTTGCACGTATTTATGCGGCAAATATATTGTTTTCTAAAATTATTATTAATTCTGACTCATTCAAATTTTTTTAACGTTTTGTACCATCTTTAGACAGTTTCAGTCGGTTTTTGAATATTTGAACTAGGTACACATAAAACCAATAAAAAAATATATAAAAACCCATTTCATTTCATTCCGCCTACCCTGTACGTGCATGCCCAGTATACCCTGATTTGACGTTTAAAATAAGAAATTCAATAAAAATATAAAATTTGGTTAGAAATTAATTTAATTTACTTCTTAATTTGAAATAATTTGCTCCATTTCCATATGAGAATACATTGCCATTGTGTTTAAATATTGAAGTTATTTTAATTTCGGTTGCATGAATCCACCATTAGTCACTGTCGGATAGATTCTTAACAAGGCGGTGTTGTTCTTGATTTAAAGGATGGTGGTAGACATCGAACTGGCCGTTCGTAGCAAAACATTCATAATATTCAGACAGATGTTAACACGGAGGGCACAGACATCAACAATAAGACGTGCAATTCAATTGAGCTCGATTGAGAGGACATTGAGACGAAGTTTGTACTTAGATTTGAAAATGTATTCTTAAAAATCCAAACTGTAACTAACTTTCAGTCTCTCGCTTTACTGAAATATCTGGAATATTCATAACTTTTTAGAAACTTTGTAGCTTATATGCGGAGTCGAATTTTTGTCACAAACTGATAATAAGCGGCGAACCTAATTTTTGCCTTTTGGGTGTGGTATTCACAAAGAAATGCAAGAATTACCTACTCCTGAAACCTTATCCAGAGTAATGGAAAACAGCCGAAAAAGAGCTGAACATTCCATGAACTCTCGTGATGATTATTAGCCAGATATATTTTTTCTTAAATAAGCTAAATTAATTGTATTAATTCCCATTAAAAGCTCTATCAAGACTTTCCTGATTTTTCATCGCATATTTTTATTATTCATAAACAAAATCATATGTTCATGTTTAATTTTGCCGCATCCAATAGAATACGTAGAACATATTAGGGAGATTTTAAATCCCTTAATTTTTAGCTTATAGTTATCGTAATCGTTATACTGAGCAGCCGTAGTGACAAAAAGGACACTCTTTTTGGCACTGCGTATGCTCAGTATAACGATTACGATAATTATAAACTAAAAAATAGGAAGATCCTATTTTTTTAACCCTTAATTTTTAACTTATAGCTATCTTAATCGTTATACTGAGCTGCGCAGTGCCAAAAAGAATTTCCTTTTTGGCATAAGTATAATTTATGTAATCTTTAAAAACAGTTTAATTTCAAATTGAACGATAGGTATATGCACATCGGATCAGCAAATTAACTGGCTTTTTGCTTGATTGTTTTTTACGTATATTTCCATTTTATTCACAATCTAATATTAATGGAAAAACTGGTTGTTTTGAACTTTTGGTCACAGCGTAAAACAGTAAGTAAAAATAGTGCGCTGTCAACAAATTATTATAACTTTTTATCCTTCATATTTTTACCTTTGATCTTTAGCCTTAAAATAATATTTGATTTAATTTAAGTATATATTTCTTTCCATTTCTTGATTTAAATAGTGCCTTGAATTTACCCACAATAAGAGACATCTGTGCAGAAAACAGAAACATTTCAATATATCCTATTTATTTATTACGAACTTGAATTAATTACCACCAAAATGACATATATACTGTTCAATAAAGAAAAAGTTTATTTTTGTGGTGATTGATTTCTCTTTATAATTTCATTATTAATAAAATAAACATTCCCATGATGATTTTAATTTCTTTCAGCACCTCTAGCTAAATATAAACCAAATATAAGTTATACAATGTCCAGCCAAAGTTCTGGGACGGTCTCATAACATAATATATATGGAGTAGAGAAAAAATTCTAAATTAGAGGATTGTCATAGGGTCTAGCTGGTTCGTTCGACGTTTGGAGACTTGTGTGACAATTTCTTTCTCATAATGGCTATACATTGTTACTTGTATAAAATTTTTAACCAAAATAATTTCAAGGTCATCGTACGTTCGACCGGAAGTGTCTGTCAACTTTGTTATTGTTAACGGAATGTTACACTTTTTGTTATATTTTTGTTAAATTTATTCTACGCTTTGATTAAGTATGAATTGCATATTAATTCCCTATACCTAAATGTAATATTTTCTAAAATATTTTGACTTCTATGAAAAAAAAAACGTTTACTATCTTTAATAAAATGAAAGTTAAAGAGGTAAATTTTATAAGTCAACTGTTCGAACCATTGCGCTTGCTATCCAGGCATACATAGAAAGTTACATAATTTCATACAGGTGCTTAAAATTTTGTATCAAGTTAGGGGAACTTCAAACCCTCACAAGTAGTTTTTAAATATTATTCTCTATCGATTGGTATTAGGGGTTTCTATACCTTTTACTTTTTCTGTTATTAATCATTTTTATGAAATAGACAAGTACAATGATTAATTACATCAATTTCTGAAAGATGCCCATGAAAACTATATTTGCAAGTGAATATTTCATAACAAACTAATAATTTCATTAAAAAAGAAAATACCAGGAATAATGTTGCACAAAGGCCACATAAATAGAAATTATAAAAACTACTCCATATGGCGTCTATTATTTTCCATACGTACATATAATATTACTAACAAATAATGGACCTTGAAGATGGCCCCCAAGATCATCAGATTTATGCCCAGTTATTTTCTTCGTATGGGAAACCAGAAGTGTATGGTTCTGCCGGTATTAAATGTCGAAGCCTTAATACATAGAAGAGCTGTTAAAAGATTGGAACACAGTTTTTATAATTTGTACTTGTGTGTATCTTTGTTCAACACGGTTACAACTGGTAGTTTCTATTTTAATAAAATTATATTAGTTTTTTATGAAATATTAGCTTGTTATTAATATCATTTGCATTTTCTTGTTTATATGAGATCAATAATATCATAGAAATATATATATTCGATTCCATTTCAAAAATAGATTTTTGAGGGTTTGAAGTTTAACAAAGTGGTTGTTATGTTCTGAGGACTCTGTATGCACTTAGATTACTTTCTATTATGATTCGAATAATCTGCTTATAATAGTAATCTCTTTTACTTTAATTTTATTAAAGATAGCAAATATCGAATTGCTCAACCCAGAGGTTGTGTGTTCGAATTCCCATTCCACCCAGACAATTTTAAAATGGGTTGGCAACCATTCTAGCGATGGCCTAGGATGGGAAGAAGTTCAGCTTGTTGTTAATGTAAGAGATTAATCAGTTGATGTTTAACTGACCCCCTCAACTAATGAATTAATGAGGTTTCCAGGTTTCCCTCATTCCAGCACTAAATGGTGGTTAGAGCTTACCGACCTGAATCGTTCCTGAGGCGCAAATACGAGACGCGAAATAATAATACGCCGTTCCCACTCTCACACAAGTCTTAGACTTTCGAGCTAATCCTTGTGATTACACTGAGGGGTAGATATATTCAGCTCTATGATGTATCCATTTTATGTTATAATTAACAATTAAGCGTTATGTTAAAATAACAACCAATAATAACGGCACGTTATTCAAACTGGTATGATATATCTTTCTGAAACAACACCGATGTTATTACCGAAATAAGTTTTGGGGATAACATCCAATGTTATCACAGTGAGATAGAAATATACCAGTTAAATAAAACAGGACAGGAAATATTTCCGGGCGATTGCGAATGCATACTTGAGTTCTTGACAGAACAAGACGTCAGTTAATATCCATATATATTAAAACGCGTCGATTATGTCTCGCTCTAAATTCCGTCGCCGAATCCGCAAAGTTTCAAAGCTATCTCCATCGAGGGGGAATCGCGGAGCGATCCCTGCGGACGACCGGAGGTCGCACCCGGCCTTTCTCCAATGCGTAGTGGTATTTTCGTCCCGTTTCTTACGCGTTTTCCCAATTTAAACGCCTTTTCAAAAAACCTCTGCAAAATTTTCGTCGATCGCCGTTCAGCGAGAGAGATACGGCTAGCACCGGCGTTTGTCCTGGCACCTAATGGCTCCGTCACGCTTGCCGAAATCCCGACTTTTCGCGAGACTCCCTAGACCCTTTTTCTAATTTTACGACTTCGAAAACCGCTTCACGCGAAAGTTCCGTCCTTTTTCTAATCCTTTGAGATTTTTTTTTCGAGGCCGTATGTTGAGTCCGTCTGCGTCTATTTCGTTTACGAAAATGTCGAGTCGCTTCCGTCTCAACTTCTTTCTCATTTTATCTGCCGATGTGAGATTGCACTAACGCGACAAGCACCTCCCACGAAAATTGTCAAATTAATTAAACTTCAGATAGGTTATTTTCCTACGAGAAATATTGCTAACGGAATCAATAGTACCGACTGCCAAACACTTCTGATTACTAAAATATTGAAGCGAAATGCTTTTCCAATTAGAAAATCGGTAAAAATTATTTTTTCTGGTTGACACGAACAGTTTATGTACTTAATCGTCTTAGGGTAAACTTTTGACAACAGGCGAGGTAGCGCAATGGGAAAGTCATAGGATTCAAAACGTGATAATGCTGATTTTGCGAGTTCGAGTCACACTGAAGGCAAATCTTTTTTTTTATTTTTTAATTCCAGTTATTTATTAGTATTAGTGTTTAGTTATTCTGTTTCATTATCCGTAGCTTTTATTCTTTCTGCACGTAAAGTTTGGAATTAATTCGTTCATTTTGACAGTGTGTTAAATTCATCATTTTAGCTTACAAAAGTAAATATCTACAATATTTTTGGTCCCATTGATAAAATTGATAATAATGTTTACTGAAAAATAAATTCTACTTTTAGCACTTAAAAAATTATGATGTTTTACCATCGAGAATAGAGTACCCTTACAATTCATCAAAATATGAAGAAAAATCGTTTAGTATAATTACATCATCATTCCAGATACAAAATTTCTTTATGTATTTTCTTAAAAATAATATTATTCTAGATGCTTTTGTCACCCGAAGGGTGAACCCAGACCTGCACCCCCGGTAGGGCTAGAAATGGGAACGAAAATCGCGATAGCGATTTTCTCCCATTTGTAGTTTCTAAATTAACTTTTGTTTACTTTTTTCTTCACAAAAATCTTCGATATTTTGTAATGTCTCATCTAGCCAAAACAGCTAAGAAGCAGTACGAAGAACTCTTAGAGATTTTGTTAGTAATAATAGAATGGTTCTTACTGGTTAGATTAAACCCTTAGAATATAAAAAAATTGACAGCATTTGGAAACAGTTTTAGTAGATGATATAAACATGAATCCCGAATTCATGAAAGAGAAGTAAGGCGTTAGTTGGACTAACCAACTTTGCGCCGGACTACAACTTTTATTTAAACCCGCGCAACCCGGACTAATGTTAGACATCGTTGATGAACCCGTATGGAAGGGGTTTGGACTTTTTTTAGTTTAAATTTTTTAAATTTCTATCTAGCCGTCACTAAAGCCAAATAAAATAATCCTTCCATCACTACTTTCATATATTTAAAATCTACTTAAAGACGCTGTCATAACTACACGCAAAGTAACATCAATGTCATTTCATAAATAGATGTAATTCGCGGCTGCTATACAGGGTGTTCCACGTAGACCTTCCATTAGACGTTTCTAGAATACTACGCCTACTGGAATTCTGAAAATTTATACACGGGGATTTCTCACAATTTTCTACCGATTAAAAATATTCCCGGTGACGTCACACTTCCGATTCTAACGGAAGTAAACATCAACTCGCTTATTTCAAATGGAATGTACTATTTTTTATTTAATTTTTTGACTCTATGTCAAATTTAAAGGTAAGTTTCATAAGAATACCCTATTCCTAAACTCAAATTTTTTTGAGATATTTCGACTTTTTCAAAAAATTTGGAAAAAAACATACTTACGCTTAATCGGTTCTTTCTCTTCTAGTTTTTATTCTAGAGGGCTAAAATTTTAGACGAGAAATACTAAAAGGTATCCAAACATCATAATCATCATCATCATCTGTAATAAGCCATAGGGCTTATTACAGATTTAAGACTTTAGGGTTATAAAATTTATGACCTACTTTATGTAGGACCTATCCTATCATTCCATTAAAAATAATGCAGTTGACAGCTACTTCCGGTATAACCAATAGTGTAACGACCTTTGAAAGTGATAATCGAGATAGCCAAATTTTCAGAAATAATCTATTACTGCAACTCTCCAAACGTCTCGTCTAACGAATCAGTTGCATGAATAAAGAAATATTGTTTAAATTAACTTAATATTAATAATTTTATGTTGTTAATTATTGACACCATTAAATTAACTTTAGGTTGAAAATATATAAAGTGCTTCTAATAATATTCCAGTTATTTAGCATATTTTTAATATTATTTATTGGCTTATTTAACTGTTTACATCTTTCTTTATATAGGAATTAAGTCAAAAAGTTATCTAAAAGATAAATTAAATTATTAATGAAATTAACGAATATTATGGTTCAATAAAGTTTTATATTTCCTCATTACCTATTATCCTAGGTATGCAAAGGAATAATCTTATTCTTATTATTTATTATTAACTTAGTTCACTTTTTGGCTTAATTTGGACCTAAGGTTGCAAACAATATTCTAGTTAATTATTGTAAGTCTTGGATAAAACGAAAAAAAAAAATATATCGTTTTGCTAGAATAAACATGTTTCTTTGTATGCTTTTACCAGATGTTACTAGAATATACAACTGTTGCCAACCAAGGCTTCATTTGGGTGGTTCAAATTGATTGGTCGATTATTTATCATAGGGGCAAAGATCTGTAGATAAATAGATAAAATTTGCGCAATTGTCTCGTACAGGACAACAGGAAGAACATACTTAAAATTAAACGATTGATTGAATTGATGAAAATTGATTCTGGGAAGTCACATATACATATATATACATATCAAATTTGTACATTGTATTATACATATATTTTTAATAAACTGCTTCGCCCACTACAAAACATTTTAATGAGATTCAATATTCAAATGAGTTTATTTTTTCTTATGGAACTTAACTCAATTGATACATTTCCTTTCACTCGACTTAATGTATTCTAAACTTGCATACTGCATATTGTAAACAATACTCTCGAGAATACTTGATAATAATTATTGACAATAGTTTCATGCATGAGATGGGTAGTAAGTAATACAATTTTGGCAATAAGATATTTATTTTATAAAAATTGATTGATACAAAAAACGACACAATATACTGATGTGAAAAAATTCCAGATGATCCAGCGACATCATTTATTTCATTTCTTTAATTAGCAACCAAACGCGAAAAATAAAAATCGTAAAAACCTATTAAAATTATAAATTGTATCAACTTTCGTATTTTAAATGGAATACCCAATATTTTTACATTTTTATCTACGTTTTTTAATGTGGCACAGCCTATATTAAAAATTAATAGTTATTTAGATATTACATTTTTTTTTTAAATTTGATTTGGTAGTGCCTTATTGAAATTTATGGTAACAAGTTTTGGGCTATGGTTAGGCGGGCCAACAAGTTTTCAGATTATGTGTAATTTCATATATTATCTATTATTTACAGCGTTAAAAAAACTCAGGTGCAGGCTCAAAAAAATAATTTGATTCTGACTAGTTTGGACTACCCAAAAGTCATTCTTTTTAAATAGAACACCCTGTATTTTATTGCTCGATGTTATGGATTGTAATAAAGTGATCTTTCAACCTGTATTAGAATTCCCTATTCCTATCTGTTACCATTTTCTTGTTATCGACGTATTTACTTTCCATAAAATAATTTCTATTTCCTTACAAGGACTTATTATCGAGTCCTTGTAAATATTTATTTAGTGCCGCAGGATAGCAAGATTCTACGATGCACTATTTCGTTATTATCGAGGATTTTCATAAAATAGTCACCATATTTTAAAGTTAAGCCATAGAGCCCTCTGTTAACAAAACTAGTAAGTATATACAGTGCGGATAAAAAGTCGCGGATATGTAGGAATTCGCAAATATTTTGGGAAATTCACAAGTCACAGGACAGGTCGATTTTTAATTTTAATTGGGCATCTTTTGACTTTGTCTTTTTTTAGCAATGACGTCATCGCTGCTTGAGTTATTACGACGTCAACTATTATTTTTTTAAATGGAACATCCTATATATTTTTCATTTTTAGTTAGGGGTTATCTCACGAATACATTGATGGAATCCTACAAATAGGATTTGATGAATCTATCTATAATAATAAGAAAGTTATGACCAAAAGAGTGTGCCGTAAGCGTAGTGTGTTGGAAAAATACTTTGTAACGCCTGTAGCCTAGCAATCAATTTATATTCTCTTTCCAATACACTTCGCTTACGCACACTCTTTTGGTCATAACTTTCTTATTATTATAGATATAGATCCATCAAATCCTATATTAATATATTCGTGAGATAACGCCCTAACCAAAAATGAAAAAAATATATAAGGTGTTCCATTTAAAAAAACAGTAGATGACGTCATTACTCAAGCAGCAATGACGTCATTGCTACAAAAGATGCTAAATTAAAATTAAAAATCAACCTGTCCGAGGAATTTTCCAAAATATTTACGAATTCCGAAATAATAATTGTGCTCCAGACTTTTTCTCCGGACTGTACTAGTAAGTATATAGGTACTTCAGTTTACTTCATCTGTTGCAATAAATCTTTTCACTCTACTACAATGCGATATTGAGATAACATTACAATTTTTTTTGATAAGGAACTTTATTTCCTATCAAATATGAAATTCCTAGATCAAATATTTATTACCCAAAATTCCCAAGACGCTTTGGATCTATGGATAACAAATATGATTGTATTTCATACATAGCTGATATTAAACTTATTTAGAAGCCCTGAGCCACCGGCTTGCCGTAAAGATACCTTTAATAAAAACGATTTTATATATTGTTTTTCGTGGAACTTGCAGTTTCTGAGATAAGGTATAATTGTTGGTTAGTTAGATATTCAAACAATTGAATACATTACCTATATAAAGTAAAAAGTAAATATAATAAATATTAGAATTACCTAACTGGTACAAATAAGTACCTACCTGGATCTATGATTCACTACATCTGCTAAGGGAGGTTATTACCTGAAGTCACGCGAATGCAAAATAAATTTTGCTTTGGATAAACTAATAACACTGATCACTATTTATTTAGAAATAAAGGAGGAGTTAGACGATGTGACCTGACGCTGTGATGTGACATTAGAAAAAAAATACTCTGAAGGCAAACTATTACAAGGAATTGTAAACATTGTAAGATCAAAATGATCAGGCAATGGTGTTGATATTAACCAACCATCATCTTGGATTTTCCATCCATTAAAATTACTATAAAGTTATAAGTATTAAGGTACTAAGGTACTACTTAATTCTTTTAATAAAGCAACATGCGAATATTTTTGGTGTTTTTTTAATCACTCTTTCATCTGAGTTAATAGGTACCAAGTAATTATTATAATAGTATTGCTTGTGTAGTTTCGAAAGTTATTGAATGGGTATTGAGGGAATATTGACAAAATCCTATTGAAACACTGGATTGACAACAAAATTGGAAATGTAATTATATCAATATTAACCTAACGTTCAATATACAAATATTCCTTTTTCATTTCTAATAAAAAATAATCAGGCTAAATAATAAATATTATTTGTAAACGGTAATTATTTGTATACAAATATAATAAATCATATTTGTATTCAATTAGGTACTGTGATGCAATTTGAACTTTGAAGTGAGTTGCTATTGCGATAAATTAGTGAACTTTTAACTGGATTTGCATTGTTTTATTAAAAGTTTAAGAATTTATTGTTTCCAAAGGTCAATTTGACGTGTACAAAACATATTATGTACATACACAGCAAGTCTAAAGCGTAATAGATTAGCTATTCATCTTGGACTAATCAACAGGCTATTGATTTAGTAAATGGACTTTATCCAAATTTAACAACAATCATAATTAAGTTTTAGCTAGAAATAGTTTTCCATTTGTTCTATTACAACAAAAAATCAGGGATATATATATGTTTAAAGAAAATGTGTTATATTTATATAATTATAAACTGGTTTTATTTAGCACTGGATTTATTTAATCGCAATGAGATGTGAAATATGGGAACAATTTAAGTATCATTCAACATCTAGAATACTTCGCAGGATTTTAGAAACTAACGCAACACGATGATACAAGTTTATAACAAATAAATTACAGGACTAAATTTATATCCTTTAATACTTCTTTATCTCGTCTAGCTACGTGCATTAACATAATTATTGCGATTAAGATTACAGTTTTAGGGTGATTTATAAAATATTTTAATCTTGACAAGCTCTACGTCATTTTATTTTTATTTATGCTTGGTATTAGTTGATATCAGGAGGAGCGACTGTCACGCCTCCGAGAATCGCAAATTCATTAGCGCGCAAAGGGGGTACGAACGGTGGAAAATACTGAAGATATTTTAATTGATAAGAAAAAAGATAACATATTCATCCGTAATGGTCTTACTGTTTACGCGAATTGTAATAAAACTAAGCAATGGTTAAATGAATGAATGAATGAATGAATATAACAGTAAATATATAATGTTTTGTGTAAGTACCTATCTATTATTTGATTATTATACAGGTTGAAAATCCGAGGTCAGGATTTAATAATTAAATAACTTGGTTTCAATTAAATGTAAGTAAGCAGTTGCGCCTACCATCAAAATGTTATTTGTAAATTAAATTAACTGAATTTTTATGTTCATAAATCATCACTTCGAATTGTGTTATAGACTACGTTTATTTCATCAATTTCAAGTGCTATTGAAAGTGAAGCCGCTTGAAACTGAATCTCAATCTTGAGTGTTTATCTCGTAGGAATAAAGAAGGGATTGACTCCCCTGTTCAATACGACTTGAAGCCGTATTCTTGCGGTTGCGTGCTTTATATACATAACTAACGACCTAACCTCAAAATTTAATATTGTTTTTGTATTAATAATATATTATAACCGTTGAGTTTACTTTTTAGTTTTCACAGTATTATCACTAATGAAGTTTTTCATTCGTCACATGTGGTTCTTCAGTACATGAAGGATATAAACTTCTGCAGTTAGATCTGATTAAATCCAATCGCAATCTGAAGCAGCTTTAGTTAAGCCAATCCTACAATATTTTAGGATTGACATGAACGTTTTAAGCCGCTTATGGAATCTCAATTCCAACCGTTCAAGTAATCATTTTCAGTCCTTTTTTTCAAATCGCTTGGCTTCAAGCCAGCTTGAAATTGACGAAATAAACTTAGTCATAATTAAAATCATTTACATCTTTATCTGTACCACCCTTGTACAGTAACGCAGTGGTGGGCTGGGGCGTGTTGCGGCAACATTTTTCTGTAACACTGCCTATTATGGTCTGGATTAGATCCCCTGTTCCGGCACTGGCAATGTTGACAGGAATGGGCAAAGTTTACAAAATATAAATTCTGTAAACTTTGGTATGGGGTGTTTGTCTGCATTTTCAATGTGTAACACACCTTCCGGACAGCCTTTTGTTTTGGATTTAGGGGATTGGCTCATTTATGTGGTGTTTCCCAAAACATTCCTTTTATCAAATGCATTAAAAATACTAACGCTGTCACTGCAGCCGACGAGGTATGAGACATGATAAAAAAAGTTAAATGTAATCGTTGATTAAAAGGGGCCCCATATTTACAAGTCATGTACAAAACGGTTTTATGAGTAACATGGTTATATAAGTAACATTAGAGACTTATTTTCTTTGATATAAAATATGCATGCAGTATAGATAAGGAAATGGCTATCTCGACCTCAAAAGGAAGTAAGATTTGTTGCAAATTTGTTGGAAATTGCCAAATACTTTTCTTTTCATAATGTATTAACAAAATGGAATGTTAAAAAACCGGGTGTCTAGGTATTCCCACCTAGACACCGAATTGCTGAAAAAAAATACAATGTTTAAAGTACTTAATAAAACCCTTTATTTTATGACAATTTCATTAAAAAATTTAAACATCAATTATTATCAAGACAAGATCTGAGAAAACCAAATTCACTCATTCAACTACATAAAATTTATTGATTCAGAGCTACTTAATAAAGTAGCTCTGAATCAATAAATTGTACACCTACTTGAATGAGTGAATTTCATTTTCTCAGATTTTGTCCTGATAATTTATGTTTTAATTTTTTAATAAAATTGACAACAAGCCCCAATTTCAGAGTATCAGTCTAATTAGTAGCATTTAATGAAAAAAAACATTTGGTACCTACTAATTAAATTAAATTTTTTAATATAGTATAGGTACCTACCTATATAAATGTGTATTCAGAGCAGTTCATTTTTGATGGGAACTCAAAAGTATAAAACTTAGTAACAAATTAATTGCATAGTCTCGACCTACTTCTGCAACACCTGGCTGATGGTGCGATTAGATCAATTCTATTGTCACACTTCGAAATTTTGCCTATTCCAACAAGGCCCTATATCTTTCTTATTTTTGAAATTTTTAAAAGTGCTTCAGAGGAATGCCGTTACCAATTTTTTTCTATCCACTTTTGTTTTTGGGTTTCGGAATAAACTTATTTTTTTGACACCCTAATATATCTTTCCTTATTTAAAAGCAGCTTTTCCTCCTGATTATAACAATATATAATAGTATGGGTATTAATTGAATTGTTGTTTTCGGCATCTCCTTCAAATAAATTAGTAGGATTGTCTTCCTCAAAGACAATAGAGGTCACTGCTATAATGGCACTTACTGGAAAGCAGGTCGCTAAATCTGTCAATTTGACAATAATTGTCAGACGGATAGTAGCAAAGACTGAAAGAGAGCACTATTGTGTGTTGCCCGCCACTACTAGTATGGGTATTATTTAAATAGTTACGGCTTCAATCTAATATTGAAGCCCCTGAATTCAATATGTACAAATTCAGGGGCATAAATCTTTCGAATTTAGCCAAGTTTCTGGTGTACCTCAAGGGTCGGGTCTTGGTCCAATTTTCTTTGTTTTATTCATCAATGACATAGTGAACGACCTAGATGTAAATTATTTGCTGTTTGCGGATGACCTGAAGATTTTTATAAATGTCGAATCTCTGGAAGACTGTTTACATCTTCAGTCCAACTTAGTTAAGATTGGCGAATGGTGCCAAACTAACAAATTACCATTAAATGCAAGCAAGTGTAATATTATGTCATATAGTCGTAAGGTTTTCAAGATCTCGTATGACTACAAGCTGGATGATATTTCTCTTTCTAGACCTGAGTTTGTTAAAGACCTCGGCGTGACGTTTGATTCAAAGATGACATTTAATCAACATATTCAGGTTGTTACTCAATCATCGTACAGAAGCTTAGGCTTTGTACTACGTAACTGTAAGGATTTCCGAAACATCGATACTCTCAAGCTGCTATATCAGACCTTTGTCCGTTCTAAGCTGGAATACGCCTCTTGTGTCTGGTCCCCTATATATAATGTTCATATTAATGCCCTTGAACGCATTCAAAGACGGTTTATGAAATCTGCCAGTTTCCAAGTTGACAGCACATTTGTACCTAGAGGAACGCCAAATGAGCTTTTGTTACAACGCTTTGGTCTTCAAAGCCTGGCTGCCCGTAGAACTAACTCCTCGGTATTATTTTTATATAAAATACTACATAACTTTATTAAATCGGAACAGCTTCTATCTATGTTGTATTTTAAGGTTCCACAGTTTAATGTAAGAAATCACCATCTGTTAACTTTGCCATGTGCCAGAACTAATAGGATGACCTCATCCCCCATGTTTCAAATGATACGAAATTATAATAATATAGAGGAGTCGCTTGATATACTTTTTTGTTCTATTTCTCAAATTAAGAAAAATAATTACCTATTTACCTCCAAATCTGTAATTTTACGAAATACTTTTACATTAATCGCTGTCTCCTGTTATATTTATGTATGTATGTGTAGATGTGTGTATATATGTGTAAATATATATGTATATGTATATATGCATATTTTAGTTGTTTATCTGTGATAATTGTATTTAAAGTTTATTTTTGCATCTTTTAAATTTTTCTGTACTTTTGTACCTATTTGTCTGACCTACTGTACTTTCCTGTGAAGTTGTGAGTGCCTAGGTATAGATATTACTTGTACTTATTATATTTTTTCTCTCTGCCTGTTCTCCTCACCCTTTAACTAGGTTTATCCTGTAGGGTGTTGTATTCAATTAAATAAATAAATAAATAAATAAATAAATAAATAAATAAATATTTTCCATTTTATATTAACAATATAAAAATTTTTGTTCGTTTGTTAATATTTTAACGTACCATCTTAATACTACTATATGACATTTTCAATAGTTCCTGAAAAACCATATTAGATTCATAAAAAATAATAATAAATAAAAAACTACAATGAATTGAAGCAACTGGATTCCATTTACTTTTTGTTACTAGCTTGATTTGTTAAAATTGCATAAGACTTTAAAGTATACCCCTTACTTTATGATGTAACTCAATAACAGAAATAGAAAAAAATTTACTTACGTACTTTTAAAAATTTGTCATTTACATTTTTTCTATATCTCTCAATATAAGAAAGATACAAGGCCTTGTTCAAAATCACCCTGTAATTCGAAAACATGTGACAATCATGTCACATGTCATCAAGATCACTAGGATCATTAGGATAAAATATCTATAGGCATATTATGTCTAATTGATTATTGAAACAATTTCGTAAGATGTATTAGGAGTTCTGCTCATTATTTTTTTTATGAAAATTTCAGTACATATATAGTTCCCTATGTCCTACTTAATGAAATCAAGTTTCCCTAGACCTAAACCTAAATACAACCGTTTTTGATATATTAAAATCATTTTGAAAGGATTGGTTTCAAAGGATCAAGTCCTTTGTATTTGGTGCATCCATTTTTGAAATTGTAAACGTTATCTAATAGTCACGGCTAGAAGGTGTATTGTATTTAAAGAAAATTAGGGCTTGATAGTTTGAATTAACACCGAAACGAGATTTACTATTTGCACACCGTGTAAATGATTTAGCAAAAATTAAGTACCTATAAAGCTTTAGGGCACTTCTAGCCATAGTCCGTACATCTAATCATTATCACTTCTTCCATTTTCTGGTAGGCCAATTTCCAAAAATATCTTCAAAAACAGTTAATAAAGATAATTTTGAATTGACGGAAATATATCTACTTAGTAGGTACGGTAAATTCAAATAGGCCACAAAAAGTACACCGTTTCGTTTAAAATAAAGAAATTGGTAGCGACTTCTACTAGGTATAACCTGAAGTGCTGCTATCTTGATAATATATTAATGAACCAATATGTTTATGCTGAATTTTCCACAAAAAAATAATTAGTAGAACCTCAAATACACCTAACGAAGAATTTCGACCAATTACCCTATAAAGAATAAAAACTTTGATACAATCAAAACACTCGTGAAAATATACCAGAATTTAGTAGGTATTTTAATTAAAGTACTTATCTATATTCCAGAATAAAACTTTTATTCATTAAATATTTTTGCTTACTCATGCAAACAATTTCCAATTCCATGTAAATCCTATAAAATGTTATAGGAGAATCGGAAATATTAGTGGGTAGGTATCTAATCTCAGGATTACACAAGTTGTGAAAGATGTTACCTTTCCAAGCATGAACAACTGAATATAGTTAACCAAACAAAAGGAGAAGGTTGCTGTTTGCACATGATAACGATATCTTAATTTAAAATTCATAAATATTGTCCATGTCAAATACCCCAAGAAATCAAAGATTGCCTCTAAGTATGTAAATAATAAAGTTCCAATGTACTGATACTAGCGTCAGATATGAAATGACGCGCCTACAATTTAAACCAATAGAAAGCTAAGCTCAACGGTGTATTCATTCTACATTGAGGGTCAGGCATTTGTATACACAGTAGGTATTTCTGAAATACAAACCGGATAGAAGGCAGCGTTGAGTCAGAGATTTAACATTGTTTCGGCGTTCTTAGGAGTTCACAGACACGTCGTGTTTATTTCTAGTCAATTGAACTGTTTCACGTGCTACGAATTCATAAGAAGAAAATATGGGAAAAGGTGGCGAAAAATCTACAAAACAGGACGAAGACATTAAATTGGAGAGTGCACCTATCAAAAAGGATAATTTAGAGGAAACTGGCGTTATATATACCAGAGTGAGTAAATATTTTAATGAATTGGTGGAATATACTCAACGCATTTTTAAATTCAAATAAGATAAAATTCTAATTCCTTTTATATAAGCACCTACCTAGTTAAAAATTTGAAAAACTGGGAAAGCATTAACCGTCTACAGCATAAAATAAACTACGTAAAATGATCATTTCATCATCAGTTAGATATATTATGCTATAAATTAAAATTTATAATTTATTAACCATAAACAATTTAGTTAACAGTAACAGTAATAGTAGATGTAGATGTGGTTCAACAATTACTAAAATTGTCACTGCAAATTTATTCATTAATAATCATATATCTATAAATTTGAACAAAAAATATACTGGGCGTTTCTTTCTACACGACATGAAAGTTAAGCAAAATATTGAATTTGAAAGGCACTAGACTAGTCACGGAATTATGTCAAAACAGTTGAATGATGAAATCACTTAAACTTAATTGTCTACCCAATATCTTTTTTATAATTTTCATTCTTATCTTGATGATGCACATTAATATTTTCTATTCACTAAATGTACGGCAAAATAAAATTTAAGTAATTCTATATAACATTCAACTGTTTTGACATAATTCCGTGGCACACTTGACTCTTCTAGTGCCTTTTAAATTCGATATTTTTCTTAGCTTTGATAATATGTAGGAAGAAATGTCCTGTATAATTTTTGATAAAATTTCGCATATGGGGGTTTTGAGGGGTCATGATTAACGTTATCATGTCGGGTTTTAAATAAAAAACATCCCTCAATGGTTATATCTATTGAAATTCGGTGGTATAAAAAAAATCGCGGAAGGCCGTGCATGTTCATGTTAAGAGCGGTAGTAGGGTCAAAAGAAGTAGTTTTTAATGCCTTTTGAAACAAAAAAGTTCAGCCGATTATGTTGAAAGTGTCTCTTAAAGTAACAAAAAACAAACAAAAAAATTCTACATCTAGGTATACCATAAAACGTATACGTATACCATAAATTAAGTTCTGCTAGATTTGAATTTCGCACACAAGTCCATTTTTAAATATAAATTTAAATGTAATGTAAAAAACTACGTAATCGCTTCACATGTAACTAATTTATTTTTTTAACTGTGAATTTGCCGCCTATATCACGTTGTCGCCGGTGTGCGAGGCACCCCTTGCACTCCCCCGGATAGGGACGGCCCTGCGTGTACCTACGCTTGTAATTTTATGGTTTTGTATTTAGATATATACCTACAGATTTACCTAAAAATTGAAAAGAAATTGTTGAATTATTATTAATTAATATTTTTTAATCACCGTATCCTGAGTAGGGGTACTAAACTATTCACTATTTTATAGTACAGAAGCTTTACCCACTTGTTAAGTTATAAAATATAATTATCTAGGTAGCTACCTACCTACATTGGTTAAATTTACTAAAATTAAATTCATTTCTTGTATCTTCTAAATTTAATTTTTAAAAGTACCTACTACCTATTTAATCATTTTACAGTTTCTCTCTCTCTCTCTCTCTGGTGTATACTCTTGGTAGGTATGACTATAATAGATTATAGATTTAATTCGGTATTATGCCTATGATAACTAGGTATCACCCTATATATTCTAATTTAATAATCTAATGTTAAATCACAGAGGGTCTGTGTCCTCTGTGGTTAAATTATCAAAATTCACCAATATGTTTGTTATCTTTGATATGGGATAGGCAATAGTGCAAATGAAAAACGGCGTCGTTGTCAAGACTTTGATATCATTATCTAAAATTGGGTAAAAGAATTATTACCCAATTATCCAAACGACATGTTATCTAGCAACCGATACAGCACCTACTCTTACATATAAAAAGAAGATTGCATTTTATTTTATTTTTGAAAGGCAATGTATTTCTTATTTTAAATAAAATACTCCATAAACATGTCCGTTTGTTACCTACAGACTGTTTTTTTTTTATAAGCCAAGCGTATTAAGTTCTGGACTCATCATTGTCAATTCTTCACAGCATTATAGTTTAGATATTTAGAATTTTTTTCATTGAGGCTAAGTGGTTGTGCGTTGAACAATTTTCTTAATTAAAAAGGATACTTAACATGTGTATAAAATATATTCCCTAGGTGTGATTGAAATGAAAATAAAAAATTTAAGAAATTCTGCTGCAAAAGCTGTTTAGTAATTTTATGTGTATAGGGACGCCATTTTTGAATTGCTTCTAACTCAAAACTGTCGACAGACATACCATCTGATTCATTTTATCTACAGTACAGTCTGTCTTACCTCTCGCCCACGCAACACCATATATTACTTCATTTATTTTCTATTTAATTTTAACTTCTAATTTTTGTTCACTCAACAGAAATGAATAGATTAATATTAGATAATATTAGATACATATGTTTGCATAATTCTTTTTGCAAAAAAAAAAGACCTTGATCGCGGTCAACTGAGGGCGTTGAGGTTGAGTCGAAAAGCTGATATATTAAACAGACATAGTAGGATGCCTTTTGGAAATTATTATAGTGCGTATATTCTCATGACCAAATAGAATGAATCAAAGAGTCATCCCGGGTTCTTCATTGGGTTTTCATTTTTTTGTTTGCAAATTATGCGTTACAAAAATATAGCAAACAAAACAAAATAAAAAGCGGGCGGTTGCAATATAAATTCATCATACCATTCCGCGGAATGTTTGTGTCGTGTGTGACTAAAGCTACTATTCATTAAGTATAAAGGCGGGTTCTCATTAGTCAACTTCATTGATCAATATCGTTGAATCTATAAGAAAATAGATTAATGTGAATATCCGTTCAATGATATTGATCAATAATATTGCATTTCAATATAACTGAAAGGCGTTTCTACTTTTGGTTGAATCAATGGACTGATTCAATTAGATTGAACAGTGCTTGATAGTGGGAACATGCGTTCAAGTTCAGTCGCATTGAAACGCCGCGCCAACTTCCGTATATTTGAGGTTAAGTTGTGTATTTTAATTCGTAGGTATGTACTTAAATTCTGATTTTTAAAGAATCTAGCTAAACTTTATTATATTTCATAATAGAAATGTCCAGTCTTAAATGGAGGGACAACCATATTATAAAGTTTTTGGAATTATACCAGTCAGAGTATCTGGAACATTAGAAGTGAGGAATATAAAAACATAACAATGCGTGAAAAAAGTTATGATTTTTTAAATATTCACATATAATACGGACGCCAGCCCGCACAATTTTCTTCTTTGCAGCCATTTTTTAAACTGACACTTTCTAGACTAACTATTCAATATCCTTGAAACATGTGAACCAAATCTCATTCTATTCCATTGTTCAATCGCATAGATTCAACGATATTGATCAATGAAGTTGACTAATGAGAACCCGCCTTAAGTTAGGAATGATTTATTTTTAAATTAGTGCTTTTTATCTCATTATTTTTGAGTAAAGGATACACTTGTAATTAATTATACGGTATTTCATCTCTTTATTTTTTTACCATTGATTCTCGATTGCGTTTTTTCCTACATATCTATTCTATTCTCTATAGATTCAATTCTTTCGTTGCTATGATAAACAACAAATAGCAACCCAATTTTTCAAATTATAATGTCTAGACTTCTATCATCTAATACCGTCACAGATCGTCGATTGTGTTTAATTTATTAGTTTTTAGATAATATGGAAGTAACTTTCTAGATTCCAGTATTCATATTTGATGGCTAGAACTTGTCGCGCTTCAGTGTCGAGTGAAAAGTGAAATGGTTCTCGGCAGTGGCTGATGGATGACCCACATGGAGATAGCGCGTAACCGTTACGCTTGCATCAAACAATGAATTGGTTTTTTATTTCTTTAACTTTTTGGGAACTCGGAATAACATTACCTCTTGTTTCAAACAGAAGACATAGACAAAATTTACTTTCAAAATTAATAATAGGAATTCGTCCATGATGCCATTTGAGCATTTGAGTTACCTGATAATAAAAACCTCGATAAAAACCGAGTTAATATCGATACTGAACCCAAGGGGCTGACCACATTGCCAAAAAACTAACAGAGTGGCAAAGAAACTACCTATATGAATTGATTTTAAATTGCAAATTTTAAATTGAATTGAAAATATTTATCAAACATGTATAAACGTTAAAAAATCAGTTTTCGCGATGTTACAACATATAGAGGTAAGCGTTTTGCAAGAAATATCAAATATATCATAATTTATTTTTTGAAAATATCGCTGCTGTAGTAAGAAAGCTGAAAATAGGACATTTTAAACAAATTATTGTATATACCTACTAAAGTTTATGGATCTAAATAAGCTTTATATATACATTAAGTGAAGGGAACTCGGGGTATTGGATCCATTAGGGTTACTCTCATTCACTACTTCCACGGATACAAACATATGGCTATATACGTTTGATCGAAGTAGACCGCGTACCGTATTCAAAACAGATGTGAGTGAATACTAATATGATGCTTGGTGAAGCAAAGCATTACAATTACGTAGTAATTTAATATAGCTTGCCCTTGTTTTGTGTTAAGGTTATAGTAATAATATAATACAACATATTAGGTATAGTAATTTATGTAAAACTGATACTTATTTTAAATGAATAATAATTTTATTAATTCAAATGGGCATACCTATATCTGATGTTATACCTGTCTACTTACTAATCATATAATATAAATTATAATATTAATAAATCTTTGTTTTTTTATTTTAAAATTCGAATGCTGATCGACTGATGTTTCGACGTTATGTATGTTAGAATACTTAGTCAATTAAGAATATTGGAAGCATTCTTCCTTCGACTGTTTGAAGAAACTGATATGTAGATACCTAAATCGTGCTTGTCTAGTTACCTATTACTACATTATACTAATCACATAAGTATGAAGTTAACCTAGTGGCTGAAATTAATAAATTAAGTAAATAGAGATTCATCAAATCAAGTAGCTTTGAGTTTTCCTAGATTACTTGACTTGACTTGATAATCAAGAATTTTAAAAATTCAATACTTGACTTGACTTGGCTTGATTTTGTATCATTACTAGTTGACGACGTCAATTTCAAGTTACTTGATACTTGATAACCTACCCATAATGTACGAAAACGCGCACATTCCTGCAAGCTCGTGCAGTAAAAATCAAGTAGTCTTGAACATCTACTTGATTTCAACAAGTAGGTACTTGAAATATAACTTCTTGACTTTACTTGTTTTCAAGCCAGGTCAAGTCAAGTAGATTAAAAGCAAGTTAAGCCGTGAATCTGATAAATAAGTTAAGATCTCTATATTGTGGCATGCCACAAATCCATTACATTGTTGCTCTCGAGGTTCTATTGTACTGTTATGTTTCCACAAACATTAGAAATTCATAAAGTAGGTGCGCGTCTTTATCAGTATTTATTTAACTAATATTTATCTTAGGTGATGATTATTAAATCCCTAAGGCATGGCATATAGAGTGTGTAATTTTTCCAAAATTCAATTTGACGTATTCAGAGTAATTTTACAGTGGTGTACATACTTAGCTGTCAAAGAACTCTGGGAAATGAGGGCCCGTATTTTCATATAATGCTCCACCTTTGCGAAAAAATTACCAAATTCACAAACTGCCTAATTGTATATAGATACTGCAGGTATAGCAGAATAGATGATGGAAAACAAAATTTTATTTAAACGATAGAAGCACTTATACCTACAAGCTCAAGTACATTTACCACCAGTTAAAGTACAATTACTTTAAGTCTTTTGCATAATATGTGGTGTCACTAATCTCTTAGCTACGGCGAGAAGAAAATCTTTGCTATCGCTCTAATTTTTGCTTAGGTGATACGTAGGTGTTGCTTCATGGTCCAGAATATTCGATTATTGATCAAATAACTTGAACTGTTAGGCCTCTTCGCACTACCCCTTTTTAGCCGATTTAAATAATAATTAATTAATTTGGTAATACATGTGGGTCGTGTACTCTGCACAGTGACACCATTGACATTGACACTATACCGGCAGCGAAGACTTTCTACATAATGTATGGTTCCTTTATAGGGTGACCAGATGTCCCCTTTTAACCGGACAAGTCCTCTTTTTAAGGTTCAAATTTATGTCCGGTATATATATACACATTTTATGCTAAATGTCCTCTTTTTTATCAGACAAAAAATACACTAAAATTTGAAGTAGGTATTTCTAAACAATGCAAGTTACAATAAGCAACTAAATTGGAAATCATAAATTATTTGAAATTCATTCTAGACCTCTAATTGTAACTTTTTCTCTTTCTGTTAACTTTAATCGAATAAAGAGGGGGATGGGAACAAACATTATGGTTGAAGAATCTCACAAAAGCCGCCCTTATTTTACAAATTGAAGCCGAATATTACAAAATTACAAAATAATTGTTTGTTTTTATAAATAAAGACCAATAGTTTATAATGTTTTGACGAAATAATTATTGTATTTTTTATAAAATATTTCCCACAGCACCTTTGTCCTCTTTTGTTGTCCAAGCAATCTGGTCACCCTATTCCTTTATGTTTTCTATAATTCCACCAACAAGCTGTCGTTAGGACATAAGTGTTTCTATCCAGCGGAAGAATTGCAAATTATGAAAAGCCCAACCGGCCGAGTACACCCGACTGCGAGCCGAGAGTAAATTAATCTACATGGTTATTAGACTAAATATAGTAACAGCTAGGCCATTAATAATGATAATTTAACACTAGATTTAATAATTTTTATTGAACGTCTATTAAGACTTTCTTAGCAAAGTAATTTAATAAATATAATTTTCTCAGTGTATATGCTTAAGCTCAGCCATTTCGGATATATTTTTGATATTTTATAAAAATGTTGAGAGATATGCAACGGCTTGTATGAGCCTTTATTACATTTTACGCATAAAAATTTATACTAATTTGGTTTTTAACAAAAGGAAGGGACATAAAGTGTGCGTCCTTACAAAATGATAACAAATTCGAATGAAATACCCTATGACATAGCAAAGCTTTAAGCTTTGGACATAGTATGTTGTAATTCTTGTATTTAATATTTTTTGATAACTGTAAGTTTCATAAATTAAAGTTATCGAACTTTGTCATATTATATTCGGTGACGCAACGAAAAGTTTCAATGTCAAGACAGATCAATTTTTTTTTGAAGGGGGTGACGGGCCAATTTTATTTTAGATGTGAAGGTGCCCCTCCACCCGATGTCTGCACATATTCCTCCAAATTTAAATACAAACGTAAAAATTAAATATTTTAGTTGTCATTGATTTTACTCTATCCATCGGAGATTTTATGATTTACTAATATAGCTTCTGGTAGTACCTAGCTATATTGTAAATATATAGTAAATATTATACAGGTAATTAAGCACTAGCTTAGTTGGTGGAAAATGTAGTAGTGTTAATTATATTCAGCTTTTGATATTAGCATAGTATTTATTAGTCAACAACAATTGTTCAAAAATGCTGAGTATTTTTAAGTATTAATTAAATGTAAATTTAGTATTTTTATGTAAACCTTTATACATACCTATTTTTTATAGTAGGTACTGCTAGTATTTATTTGAACTTGTGAGGGAGAGTTGCGTTAGATTATCAGAAACATTCCAAAGGCTTTGTTGGTTTACCTAGTTTAGTTTTTGGTTTTCGGATTTATAACATTAGAATTGTCTGTGATACAAGTACATATAATAATATATTCAGATGTACAGGGTCATTGGTTAAAATTTAACCACCGACCCAGAGGTTCTCCCTGTAATCTGAGGAAAAAAGTTAAATACAAAAGTTGTAAAAAATCACGTGTAGTTTATTCCAGAATGCAAAATGTTTATACAGGGTATTTCGAAAACGCGTGACATGCCAAACTTGAATTTTCTTAAATGGAATACCCTGTATATTATTAAGTTTTCCGATTCCACGCAAAATACTACGACTTTTTCATATACTATACCCTATGTGTAAAGTTAATCGTTTTTAATAAATGATAAAGATATAAAATATAAAGATAAAGGAAATGATAAATAAACTAATTCGGAATCGGGAAACCAAAATGTTTGATAATATATATGACAGGTATCGGTTTTTTGTTTTCATGGCTAACTAGGAATAGTAAACACGCGTCACTCAAATCAATTAAATTATTATAAAATTATGGTAGGTACCTACCTTTAACCATCATTTATTAAAAACGGTTAACTTTAGACCTAAGGTATGGTATATGAAAAAGTCGTAGAATTTTGCGTAGAATCGAAAAAATTAATAATATACAGGGTATTCCATTTAAGAAAATGCAAGTTTGGCATGTCGCGCGTTTTCGAAAAACCCTGTATACAGATTTTACATTCTGGAATAAACTAGGTACACTTGATTTTCTACACCTTTTGTATTTAACTTTTTTTCCTCAGATTAAAAGGAGATTCACTATAGACGGGTGGCTAAAATATAACCAACGACCCGTACACTTACAAAATACAAATTTTTACCAACAATGTTGTTGTAGAACACTTCTGTTTGTCTAAATCGCGAAGGACCCCATATAAATATTTATGTTCATGACCCCATAACCTATGTTAAACCACTATGGTTGTAGTCACTAATTAGAATAATTTGGTTTTATTAGAACCTTAAAGTCTCCACTCACTAGAAAACAAAGAATTACTAACCGGTTCAGGTAATCTCGCTAGTGTTGATCAATCTTAAAAAATATCATCAAGTAAGTTAAATTAGATTGGAGGTGATTTTCAAGCGACATTTTTTATTAAAATCGATTTACATCGACAATAACGCGTGAATTTCCTGGGAACAAAAACATTTCATGAATCCATAGCTGAACGATCAACCCCGTTTTTCATTATTGTCAGATCATTCGCACTGATCAATTCGGTTCCTTTGCATTGTAAAATATGAAATAATAACTTATAGAGCCAAGAGAACAAAAATTCCGAATTTGTCATCCAGTGTCATACAACGATAATTTGCACAGATGGCTGCAGATAAAATTTGCAAAGATATAGATATTATTAAATGATTATGTCAATCATAATTAAAACGCTAGTAATCTGGGAACAAATATTGGGATTAATGGTAATGAATGGTACAAGTATCCAAAATATAAACGAGTTAATTCGATCGCGGTTTGGGATTTCGGGCTTATCTATCCACATACCACAAAATAAAAGGGAGGTGTTTCTCCGTATATAAATAAATAAGTAAAATTAATCTGAGTACTCCAAAGATTATTAAACTCGCAGGTTCGGTCTATTTAGCTACACTTTTCCTCTATTTCTGAAATTTAGTGGGTGGTTTGAAGTGACGGAAGGTTTTAAAATAATATGACGGCGGGAGAAAATGACGAAAAAATGTTTTTACAAATAACTGAAAACTATAAAAACTAACCTAAAATGTAAAATGATCTTAAATCTACTTTTACCTTTTATTCGCTATTGAATGACCATTTTAACTTTTATATTTTCGTTATATTGATAACACATGCGTTAACATTATTATTGTTTATTAACTTTTAAATATATTTTAAAAATAGGGTATACCTAATATAAAAAAAAAAATTAAAGCTGCCATAATTCAATATTTCTACGTCTGTCGAATAAAAATAAACAGATACCTAATCAAATTGATAATTTTAAAGGTATCTCTATAAAATATTTTCTCCTTTATATTTTAATTTTTTTTTCTAACGTTATTTAAATGTTATGACACAATGTTATTTAAACGTTTGAAGTTATCTGAAAAGAAATTTTAAAACGAATAACACTTCGTCATTGCCTTTTTATCCTTTACATACTCTACAAGATGGACCATCATAGTTCTCAATAATCCCCAAGACGTAAGTATAATTATGTAGAATTAGATCGCGTCATCTATGAAAGCTTTTACGTGTAATTACTTATGCTTTTATGAAGGTATTCAACTTACAGACGGTGTTATTTGGTTTATTAACAAGTTTAATCATTCTAGCTATTAACGAATACCTAGACGAATGCGGTATGCTCATCGACTTGTTTGAATTTCGTTTATAGCTGGTTACTTTTGACTAAGAGATTTAATTTATATTTTGTGTATTTTTGGTCTTGGTGTTGTTTTGATTTTAATTTTTGACTTAAATTTTTGTTTTAGCCAAACATTTTTTATATTGCAAAATAACAAATTAGATCTAGAATAACAAAAAAATAAAATTTTAAAAGAATTTCATTTATGTTCCCTAAGTATTACTTTAACCTAAAATGTAAAATGATCTTAAATCTACTTTTACCTTTTATTCGCTATTGAATGACCATTTTAACTTTTATATTTTCGCTATATTGATAACAGATGCGTTAACATTATTATTGTTTATTAACTTTTAAATATATTTTAAAAATAGGGTATACCTAATATAAAAAAAAATTAAAGCTGCCGTAATTCAATATTTCTACGTCTGTCGAATAAAAATAAACAGATACCTAATCAAATTGATAATTTTAAAGGTATCTCTATAAAATATTTTCTCCTTTATATTTTCATTTTTTTTCTAACGTTATTTAAATGTTATGACACGATGTTATTTAAACGTTTGAAGTTATCTGAAAACAAATTTTAAAACGAATAACACTTCGTCATTGCCTTTTTATCCGTTTACATACTTTACATACAAGATGGACCATCAACCATCAACTTATTTTTTTTTAAACACGGACCTGGATTTTTTATTTTATTATTTATTTGTTACCTTTGGACTCCCTAAAAGCTGTGACTCATCACTCATTTTTCAATTTTTTTTGTCCATCTTTTCCGTTTTTTTCCGTTAATATTGCATTAATGCACATTATATTGAAACAAAAGTATTTGGCTTCTATTTTTTAAAATCATTTTTATTCATTTAGGATTTGGAAATAAAAAAAAATATTTACCTATTCGTATTTACTATTGTACCTTAAATAAGTTACCTACCAATAAAAATAAATGAGATTACAAAAAAATAAAATAAAAGATCCAGGTCCGTATTTAAAAAAATAAGGTGATGATTGTTTCTGGAAAATGAAAAGTCGAATAAAAAGACAATGGCGAAGTGTTACTCATTTTAAAATTTGTTAGGTATCAAATAATTCAAATAACAAAAAAATAAAAAAGGTTTTATGAAATTTCGGTTTTTCGGTATTCGGAATTTTCCAAATTACAATACACTATTTTGTTAAGCATCAAAATACGTAACTTTACCTTAACTTAACCGACACTGTATCTCTTACGGTTTCCGATATCTCAATGATCAGGCTCGAAAATGGGCCACACTATACACCAAATATGGACAACCAACGTTTAACAATATTTATTCAGTAACTAAAACTTGCATATATAGTGCATGACGAGTGGCTATTAACCGTATATGGGACAGTAGGTAATACATATCGAAATCTGAAAATTTGTGTACAGGGGTTTGTAGAAATATTTTTTAATAAATATAGTGACAGCATGGGGTTACTGACACTTCTGGATATATCGGAAGTTGTTTTCAACTTGGTTATTTTCAATAGGTACGCTGGATATTGTTGGATTTTCAGAAAGAAAACAATGGTAAATCGAAAAGATGTAACATACTGTACCTAAATCCAACCGTTTGCAAGATTATTGACATATTAAAATTTTGACAGATGCGAGGGTTTCTAAAAGCCTTTATAATCTTTCTTTATACAGTAGATGTTCATTTTCTTTTTGACATAAAGTGTGCCTCGTTCTTTGTTAAAAATAAAAATAATATACTAAATGTTTTATTTCTTATGTTACCTACATTTTGACAAATTCAAACAGCGAAAACACTATTATTTTGAATGAAACATCTTATGTATTTTTTTATGTTTTTCTAAATTTGCATTATTGCAAGGTTGCACAAGGAGATATTTATGATTTTCTTCAGTATTCAAATTTTTCGCACAAAACTATCAAATTAGCCATGAAGAATGATTAACAGTTTTATGAACAGGGTGAGATCTCGGAAACGGCTGGGTGTTGGATATGTTTCAGGTTTACGACTCGGTTTTCGATTAGGAATTTCTGAAAATATGCGCGGTGCTCAACAAAACTGACGGTTGCTTCCGGTATAACTGGATATGCCAGGAAGTTGTCACTATTTTCATTAAATATAACATTTCGACAAACCCCCCGTATACTAATTTTCAGGTTTCGATATGGATTACTTTCCTGTATACAGCAATAGCCCGTAGTGATACACCCTATGTTTAACAAATCAGTTAACATAGTTGCAGTTAGTTGAAAAACTGGAGATCGGGAAAATACTACTTAGGTTGCCGTAAAGATTAAATTTATTTGCAATACTTTTACTCTTAGTTAACGTATTTAATTTGAAAGATTATTAGGTACTAATCGATACTATTGTTTTAGGGTTTCACTGGAAAGTTAGCGTTTGCCATTGCAGCATCAGCTTTAGGTTCTTCATTCCAACATGGTTACAATACAGGAGTTCTCAATAATCCCCAAGACGTAAGTATAATTATGTAGAATTAGATCGCGTCATCTATGAAAGCTTTTACGTGTAATTACTTATGCTTTTATGAAGGTATTCAACTTACAGACGGTGTTATTTGGTTTATTAACAAGTTTAATCATTCTAGCTATTAACGAATACCTAGACGAATGCGGTATGCTCATCGACTTGTTTGAATTTCGTTTATAGCTGGTTACTTTTGACTAAGAGATTTAATTTATATTTTGTGTATTTTTGGTCTTGGTGTTGTTTTGATTTTAATTTTTGACTTAAATTTTTGTTTTAGCCAAACATTTTTTATATTGCAAAATAACAAATTATATCTAGAATAACAAAAAAATAAAATTTTAAAAGAATTTCATTTATGTTCCTTAAGTATTACTTTAATCTACGGTTCACTTAAGAATTCAAGACAATACTATTTAGACGGGTTAAACTAGTGAAATCTTGAAATAAATAAAATTATAATTTTCTGTAATTGTAAATATTGATCTACTATAAAAATATTTTACTTCTATATTGACTGTACAGGAAATATTTTAGGAGTGTTCTAAACAGGCCATACAGAGTGTGTAATGACAGTTGACAGCAGAAGTAACTCAACCCAAAAACTAATTTAAATACGTAGGTACCCCTTTCAAATTTCGCTGCTGTGATATGATGTCACGTTCTATAGACTGAAAATAAGGGACATATTTTAGTATTCCCAATTCTATCGGAGGGAGACATCAACAGACTTATTTTAAATGGAATTTATGTTACATTCTTTTGGCTATATCTCCCTTACTCTTAGAGGTAAACTTATCACACCCTGTCAATATATTCCTGAGATGACACTTTATCGAAATCTGTAAAAATATACAGGTGTGCAATACTTAGTTAAAATTTCGGTGTTTGCGGTTTGCTTTAAATTTTAATGAATACATTTTTTGGCTCTTAACGCTTCGAAGCTCTTCGATTATACTTTCAGACCCAAAGGGATAACCCTAAAATCTATATCCAACTTGAGATATACTCGTATTTTTTATTTAATTCTGTTCAAGCAAATTTTAATATCTTTTTAGTAAAATCATTTGTTTACATTAATGGGCGACCATTCCGATAATTTTATTCGTGATCTGTAATCTTAGGATTACAGATCACAGGATTACAGATTACAGGATTTCTGCTGTTAGTTTGAAATATGCAACTTTATCATTTTTCTCACATAATACATCTGAAACATCATAATTATTATGCCAGGATTAGTCTTGACATAATAATTATTAATGATTATTCTGGTTTTATGTGAGCAAAATGCTGAAGTTGCATATTTCAAAATAGCAACTGAAACCACAATGAAATATACAATAATTCTTTTGAAAAAAACACCGTTATTCTTATTTAGATGTTCCAAGAAATATATAGAAAACACTCTATATACTAGTATTTCGGCTTGTTAGGCCTTTCTCAATAGAGTAAATGTCTATTACTAAATATTTCCAAGCACATTTTAGTTATTTATCTATTTACCTACCCCGGTTGACCCTTCCCATCTGGGAAAGCCCTAGTTTTTATTAACTTTTCTAAGAAGGGAGAACGTGTAAAATCTATCTGATCATTGCACTAAAAACTACGGCTATATTTCTTGAAACATCTAAATAAGAACGGTGTTTTTGTCAAAACAATTATTTTCGCGATGTTTCATAAAGAACCATCCGCTTCCAGTATCCACTTTATTTATTAGAAATAAATATTCTCTCAAAATATTGACTTGAACTGATCTCTAGATTTCAGACTTAATTGGAATCCAACTTTTATTTTCTTTGGTTAAAATATTATTATAGGCATCTGTTATAAAATTGTGAATTTATAACCAAGTCGTGAAGGTAAACCATAAAAAGGCAATTCTTCGCTGAAAAACATATATGAGTATAGGTATAGCTTTGATAACATTTATTTTACACATGTATAGGCAATAATATTGTCTTTTAGCGATAAATGTACAACACCTCGTGAGGCAGGGATCCAGGATTTCCATCAGTATATGAATTGAAAAAATAAACAGTTCATAAAATTTAAATCAAGTTTTGAATTCTAAATTCAATCGCATATCGCTATTAGAGTGACATCTCAAATGACATCTCATGACAATGGTCTTAAAATAATTCAAACTTATAAGTAGGTAGAGTATCAAATTATCAGAAACTGCTATTCTATCTCAACCAACAAAATAAACAAATAATAATTAAAAAGTTACTTCTGTATTAACATATTCAAATAAAAATAATTTTCGAACTCTAGAACTAGAAGTAGTGTGTCGGTTACTAAGGAACAGCGTATGCTCACAGGTTGTTACTTGTATGCTGTTGAAATATCTAATAATTTTTTAAATCTGTAGCCCGGTGTGTACACTACGAAAATATAAAAGTCAAACAAACTTTGTCTTGTAGATGCTGTATGTAATTCTGGAAAATGCTTTAGTTATGCAAAATAGTTTAATAAACACGTATAGCAGCACGCGTAATCGTATAATGTTAAGGATTTATTATGATATACAATATGTCCGAGATGAGGATGAGAAATTTGGGGATCTTGGAAACTACAAGATATACAAATTCGGTAATAGTTGTCCAATCTGTTTTTCGGATTTTGAAACGGTTTTTAAAAATATCTTTTTTTCCAAAAATTTCCAGGACTAATCAAGATAACTGTGATTTTTAATCACAACTATCAGCTAACAAGTAGTTGGGCCTTAGACTGCCCAACTTTTTCCCATTTAACTGAGTCTGCCTAGAGCTAAATCCAATTATAGAGCAAGATTACAAATATTACAAAACAAAGCGATTTAAATTAAATGTAACATAAAAAAATATATAAATTACCCAATCTCAGATATAGTTGGGCCGCTGAATCTTTTCACACACGTGACTAATGTGTGACATTACCAACGACTAAGTACATTATTGACTGTAATTAACATCCTCTGTTAGAGAAGAACAGATGATGATGTGACAAGACTATAGAGGATGTGTTGCCCACTGATATTCGTGACATTAGGTTTTTAATATTAATTCAAACAAATACTTATGCATCATCACATGTTTGAAACGATTCAACGACCCAACTATATGTTAGAATTGAATATACCAATTTTGAAGTGTCATAGTTATAACACAGCTTACCATAACAAATATGGTAAGCTGTGGTTATAATAAAGGAGTATCTACATGTCACGATACACAGTATCGTGCCTACATGTGACATATAAAGGGTTGGTATGTGGTAGATATAATAAAAATGAATGTTGGCGAGTCTGCAGAATAGGAACTTGAAAAGCTTACAAAGCCTAAAGCTTAGAAGATTAGGTCACTCAATCTTGCCATTCAACAATTTGAAAAATAATACAACAGAATATTAACTAATTATGCCGAAATTCCAAATAATTCATGATAGAGTCCGCTGGGTCGAAATCCGTTAGCGATAAGATTGATTTTATTTGAACAATAGATATTTCGTTCTTGTGTGCCAGAAATAAAAAAATTTCTATTAAATTTAATCTCTTGGTTAAATCTGAAATTAGTGTCAAACGATAGCTTATGAAAAGTTAAGATAGATAGTTAAGAATGTGCAAACCGTTTTGCTTGATCTCAAACCGTTTAGATGTTACAGGATGTCAAAGTTGAAAAATGTCAAAATTCACCTGTCAATATTTCAAAAACAATTGAAGATAGGTATAGGACATGGTACATGAAACAGACTTCAGACTTCAGAAGTCAACGCAGAATTCAAAAATGAAATAAAACATGTAGGTGTTTTAATTTGAAAAAAAAAGTTGATGGTCGTAACTTATATTTTGGGCTACCCTGTATACATGAATTTAGCATAAAAGACCGCATTAAAAAATAAAAATCGACAGGTCCGAGCGTTTTTCTAAAAAACACATTGCTGAATTTTATATGAATTTAGACATTACTTCTGGGAGTCCCTGTATAAGGCTTTCATTCAACACTTCGAAAATGTTCTGCTGTTAAGAATTAAAAAGTCCCAAATTCTTATAAGATCTGGTAATGGACTCATTGATGTGATTAAAAAAGTAAATATTTTATATTTTTTAAAAACCACTTTTTGGTGTTAAGATTTTTGTAAAAAAGAAAACATTTCAAATTTTCTTTGTAGGCAGAAGAGGTAAAAACTTCAATTTTATACATTACATGTTACTTTATGTCGGTCTGAGATTCTAAAATAAAAATGCTCTCATAGTGACAAAAATTGATCTAAACCATTGTATGAAAATTATCTACAACTATATTTTAAATACTTTGTTTACTAACAAGTAAGTTGCAAACTCATTTGAAATTCTAGTTAATTAAAATATAGTTGAATTTGAATGTCCTGAGTCAGTAAATTGTAAAATTACAAAATGACAAATTAACTAACAACTATTGTTTCAATTTAAAATTCACTAATTACTTCCTTTATTGGAAACTCTGCAAGGAAGGTTGTTTATTGTGGAGCTAGTTTGTTAAAAGAATACAATATCTGACCTCCACAACTAAATAATAATACCTACTCTTTTTAATATTCTTGGAAATTTTATTATATACAGGGTGTTCCTTAATGTCATGTCCATACTGTAAGAGCTAATTCCTTGTCCAATTTTATGACTAATAGTCCAAATAGACGTGTGTCTTAAATTGCCTCGTTTTCGAGATATAGGGTGTCAAGGTTTTTATAAAAAATCGTTTTTTATTAATATTTTGAAAACTCTTTCTTCGATTTTGATGAAAATAAGCCCCTCACTACTTCAAACCAACGTACCAAGTTTCAACCAAATTGGCAATATTTCGAAAACAAGGCAATTTATGACACGTTTATTTGGACTCTAAGTTATAAAAATGGACAAGCTATTAGCTTCTACAGTATGGGCATGACATTAAGAAACACTCTCTATATATGTATTTTACACCTAGTACATTTACACATATATAAGTAATAAGTACATTGAACTTATGCAGTTACTCATATACAGTATGTCCCAAAATAATGGAACAAAATTCATATTGTTTTTCTAGTTGAGATTAAACCGCTGAGACAGGTCAATTAGTATATAGAAATTGTCACCTTTCTGCAATATTTCCTATTCTTTTGAACCATGTTTGACGGAGCTATATAACATTACCGAGATTTTTTTTAAATAGGCTCTATATTTCAGGGTATAAATAGATACACCTTCTAAAGACCAGTTCAGCGATATAATAAGGTTATACCTACTTTTTGTCATAGCCGTTAAAAAATATAAAAAATTACTTTTATGTTCCTTGGATTATTTCATGGCCTCTCCTGTACTTTAAAAACATACCTACACTGTATGTATTAATCTTTTTCGTACCGTACTTACTTACTTTAAGCCTTTTTTTCCTCATAAAAGTCGTAGGCAACTTCCGGTTACAACCGGATGTGTTTGTATGACTATTACTCTGTGGTGTGACGAAAGTATTTTTTAATGAAGAAGTTATATAGGAAAACTAATAAAATTTTCAGATTGCTACCAGTATTAGTTTTCAATATATTTAGGTATAATAGTCTGGTCGTGAAATGCTCTGCAGGAAAATAACTAATTTCCGAGCAAAAAATTACTTAACAATTTTATTGTAATGGTGATGATGATGATATTTCTTCCTATGTCAGAGAAAACTGCTTCTTAGAAAATGTATGTAAATGATTTTGGGTGACATTAATTCTAAACTAGACCTACGACACTACTAATTACGAAGCGTTATAATAATAATAACAAAGTCTACATAGGACTTATTCTAATTAAATACCGTTGTGGTGTATTCTAACAAATTAATTCCTCTAAGTAACAAATGAATAGTTCACGTTTAATAGAATAAATAAAATCCGTGTATTATAAAATATTCAAGTACTCCTTACAACACTTACTACATCTAGATCTAAAAGAAAGATGACGTTAACAATTAAATGTATTAACAACATTTATTGAATATTGAACCGAAGAATTGGCGATGCGAGAATACAATGAAAACATTTCCAACACAACAAGAGTGTTTAGACAGTTTGTTATTTATTTAATTTAAGCATGATACGTATATGGTGTACCTAATTAATTTTAATTGGTAAAATAATAAATAAGAACCGATTTAATATATTATACATATTTAAATCAGGATTATTGAGACTAACTGCTGGGAAAAACTTGTTACTTGCAGTATAATGTGTGCAGGGTAATACTATAGGCAGGTAAATAAAATATCTACAATGACAATGAAATCATAATAAAAGGTCATAAATATTAGGTATTACCTGTACATTGGCTCTTTCAGAATACTGCTGTAATTGTAGATACTTATTATGTTTATATTTTTAGCCAATGTTACCGTATTACATACATTCATTTGGCTCATGATTGTTATAGCATATGTACTTATCTCCCTATTTTTAATAGAATATCTAAATGTTTATGAGAAATTACATTGTACACGAATCTTTTAAGTAGGCATGATCCATTTCCATTGGCCTATTCTCCATGGAAGCTAATAAGCTTTCCTAGTTTCTATAGAGAACAATAATTCATTATTGAAGTTTTAAAGTTAATGCATAACATTTTTTTTATTCACGATTAAAACGATTAAATTTATATTCCAAAATTTCGTTGGAAAGTACCTACCTATATTCTTCTGGACGAAGAACATAATAGGTCCCTAATGCAAGATGGTAAGGTTCCTACACATTTTGAGCTAGCAGACTATTATAAATATTTTCATACTACGTGTTGAAGTATGTTCCATGAAGTTGTAGTTGTAACCAAGGCGAATACGATAATGATTGTACATCCAAATACCCTTAGATATAAATTGTTTTATTAGGTATTTCATTGAAACCAATGAATGAAAGTTTATAAAAGAAGTTTTTGTTAAATTGGTCATCAACAGTTTCGAAAAATGTTTACTGGACAGTCAAATAAAAGTAGATCGAAATCAAATAAATAACTAAAAACATATCACATAATTGAAGTATTTATAGTATTTATTAATTCTAAATAGAATTATAAATTATTCCTATTTAAATATTTTATTTATTTATCCATGGGTTAATTTAGCATTTCATTATTGTTTTAGATTATCAGTGAATGGATTGAACATAACATGGGGAATAGGACTGGCACACCTCCATCACAGGATACTGTTACTATGGTTTTTTCAGTTATGGTATCTATATTTTGTGTTGGTGGAATGATTGGTGGCGCTATTACAGGTAATTATAAAGAGTAATATAGGATTTTCCATAGAATTTGTGACATTACTATTGCCGGTTGAACCTCAACCAGTCTAATAACTTTTTATTGTAAACCAACTAATTGCAAATCATGTTTCTAAAATTATTGCTTGACTTGTTAATCTTAATGTTAAAATGTTAAACACAAACAGTCACAAAGGACATAATATATAGCATATAATTTTTTTTTTTTGAAGCGACTGTAATACATTTAGAAAAAAGTTAAAATACAACAATTATATGGCAATGTATTGGCAAGCTAGTTTTTTTATTGGGCATCGTCGCGTAAATTAGTATAGCCTCTATAAATAACAGTGTATACGGTAATTTTTTTTAAGCTTCTAAGCTTCCATAATATTTTATTATCATCTAATTACTGCCATTAGATTTTCATTCATTTCTGTTTTAGCACTCCATTTTGATATCAATGATATAATCCCAAATATTTAAATTTTACATTTACTAAAAAATAAAAGTTACTTTACTAATATTTTTGTTATTTTTACTTTCCTTTAAATACGGTGTTTTTCTATATTATTGCTGTTGTCCTTCCATTTGTTGTGATTACTAAATATCTCTTCTAAGTGAACTATCTATTGCATATTGTTATAGAAAGATCTTCACCACAGTAAGTGTGCAGGCAGCTGCCTATGATGGTGTTCAGGATGATAATTAATTTGTAATTGAAATTGCGCCCTTTTTTAAATATTATAATCGGTTTTCTCACGTTCCCATTTTCCTGTTAACATAATATGTACACAAAGTATAAACAAATATATTAAATCAGTCAGTATTTTTAAATAATAAATAACTGGTTTTTTTCTTTCAGGTCTCATAGCTGATAAATTTGGCCGTAAAGGTGGACTTCTTCTAAACAACTTATTGGTCATATTAGCAGCAATTTGTCTAGGAACAGCCAAATCAGCTGGATCTTACGAACTCATCATATTAGGCAGATTTTTAATTGGTATCAATTCTGGTTTAAATGCTGGTTTGTCGCCCATGTATTTAGCTGAAATTTCCCCAATAAATCTTAGAGGAGCTGTAGGGACCGTATACCAGTTGGTTATAACCATTTCCATTTTGATTTCACAAATTCTTGGCCTTCGATTCATTTTGGGTACAGCAGAACTATGGCCCACTCTTCTAGCGATAACTGTTGTTCCTGCTATCTTCCAGGTAAGCAGTTTGTTTTAGTTTCTATTTGATGATCCTGCGACCTATTGTACCTATTCATAAACTCTAAAATGTCTAATTCTATCTCATCTACCTAGTCGTTTATGTTGATTTAGACTTTTTTGACTGAACATTTATAGGTACTACAATGACTGCATGTAAAGAATGGTTTATAAAAAAATATGTAAATAAATGTTTTTTTTATAAATGTATTTATAGTGACATCTTTAACTTCTGGAAGATATACTTACCTAATTTGTATATTTTATTTTTAGATCGTCACTCTTCCTTTTTGCCCAGAATCTCCAAAGTATTTGTTGACTACTAAAGGTAAAGAATTAGAGGCTCAGAAAGCTTTGTCGTGGTTTAGAGGCACTCTTGCTGTCCATGAAGAGATGGATATGATTAGGGCTGAATCAGAAGCTATGAAACACGTTCCAAAAGTGACAGTTCGTGAGCTTATCACTAACAGTGCCCTCAGAATTCCACTGATTATAGCTTTGACTGTTATGTGCGCCCAACAATTGTCTGGAATAAATGCTGTAAGTATTGTTTTTTACATCATTGTTCAATTTTTAATATGTAATATGTGGATCCCTACTTTAAGTTTGCATTACCATATTCTGCAAAACTATATTACTATAGTACTAAATATTTAATTTTTTTCCAGGTAATGTTCTTTTCAACTACAATATTTAATATGGCTGGGTTAGAAGGAGATAAAGCCTCATATGCTACGTTAGCAATGGGTGGAATTAATGTTCTCATGACTGTTGTTTCTCTGTTCTTAGTAGAAAGAGCTGGTAGGAAGACTCTCTTGCTTGTTGGTTTTGGAGGTATGGCTATTGACACGCTGCTGCTTACAATCAGTATGAGATTTGCGGTGAGTTATTAGAAGAAAAAAACTATCTAAATCTAATTCCTACTTTCATCCATATTTCACTACATGAAAATTGAATTCATAACATTTATGCTTGTACATGTGTATGGTGGTCTAATAGCTGTGATATTTGCAGGATAAAGAGCATCCAGCAGTTGGTGTATTCTGTATCATTCTCGTCTTAGTTTATGTTGTTATGTTTGCCACCGGACCTGGATCTATACCATGGTTCCTTGTCTCTGAGCTCTTCAATCAAGCTGCACGACCCACTGCTACCTCACTAGCTGTTTGTATAAATTGGACTGCTAACTTCTTCGTTGGATTGGCATTCCTACCACTTAAAGTAAGTATAGTAGTAGTCTTAAGAACCATTTTATTCCTATAACGTTAACGTTAACGAAAACGTTAACTAATATCCACTTGCAAAATCACGCAAACTTTCTACATATTTGTAAAAAAATATTTTGTCTATAATAACAATATTTTTTTATTTTTAGGAAGTACTGGATTCTTATGTATTCCTTATTTTCCTTGTCTTGCAAGTTCTGTTCTTGGTGTTTATCTATAAGAAAGTCCCAGAAACGAAGAATAAAACTTTGGAAGAAATATCAGCGATGTTTAGGCAACAGTCTTATCAATAAATGTAGATCTTTTACCTAATAGCAGTATTGTGTAAGCAAATTTTAGAAAATCAATCAAGAAATCCTCAATTCTGTATATAAAAATGTTGCGACTGATAACAAAGAATATTTATTTTTTATTGATATTAACATAAGCCAGTCGATATATTTATTAATAGTAAATTAATGAGGCTTAAGATTAAAATAACAGTAATAATATATGATCATTTATTTCTTGCTCTCTTAAATATTTATCCGAATCTCAAATTAAGTTTCTACTTCACAGAAAAAGAGTATTTTAACTATTATGCCTAATTCTCTTTTTTTATATAAGAGAAAAATATGATTACAAATCAGTTACAAATATAATTACCAAGTGAATCTAACAACCATTCTATCCATCGGTGTGACTCAAATAATATAAATGATGTGTTCTATGTTTAAGTGTAAAATATGTATTAGCGAATGTATATTATTTGTCATATCTTGTGTAGGTAATCATTTAAGCAATTATTTTGACCTAGTCAAGAGAAATATTATTTCAATAATATACAGGCAAATAATTTTATTTTGTGTTGCTATATTGTTCATGTAGGTAGTTTAGATTTTAATTATTGTTTGTATTTATTTGAATAAAAATATGTTTTTAATAAGAATGAGTTTTATTTACACTACTTACTCAGATGTTGTCCTATGTATCACAAAAAAGGAAATGATACAATATTGTGTAGAGATGGAAAATGGTAAACTTTTCATTCTGGAAAATTTGCGAAAGACAGAGCAATCTTTCCCTGGAAATTTTCCAAGAAAATTCCAATTGGAAAATTTCCAGGAATATTAACAATTTTAAATTTGGTGGCAACTGTGCTAATAACATAACATCAAAAATTAAGTATCACCTTTGTTAATTCTATTTATTTATTATTAGTATTCTTTACTTTAAAGAGTATTGTTAATTTTATAATATTTTTGTTTTATAATTTCTAATGAAAGTTTTAATAGATATATTTTACAATTAGTTATAATAGTTATTAGCTACATATTACTATTATTATTACTATTATTATTATTATACCAGAGTAGCAGAGTGGGCTAGAGCGTGTTGTGGCAGCATTTTTTGATCACACTGCCTATTATGGTCTGGGTTCGATCCCTAGCTCCAGTACTGGGAATGTAGGTGGGTGGTGGTGATGGTGTGTATGGGTGTTTATCTGCGTTTTTCAATGTGTAATCTGGACAGCCTTTGGCTTTGGATTTGGGGGTTGTTTAATTTATGTAGTATTTTTAATTTTAATTTTTCTTATATCGCAACTTCTTATAAAACACTAGGGTCAGTAGGTACAATAAATTAAAAAACTATAAACTCATAGTTAAGCTTAATTCCTATTTGAGGTAATAAATGATAATATAATAATAATAATAATAATATTTATTTATACTCGTACGACAGTACAATATACTTAATAATTACATTAGAAAAAACTTATACTACCTTCCTTTGAGAGCACAAATAAAGAACTTTCCGCGTAATTTTATGAAAAAATTGTGTGCGGATTCATTCACCGCCTAAGCCTAAACAAATTGGTGCAATCACCTACAGTTTTCTTAACAAAATATCAAATAACAAAATATACAAAAATATTTTTTTTTCTTTCTTTTTCTTCTTATAAAGTTGAGTATAAATATCTACTTTGTGATAAAATCCAAGTCTTGATTTGTTTTTTGTATAGAAAAATATTAGTTTTATCTTTAATATGTTGTGGTAATAAATTATATAACTTGGGCCCTTTATATCTAAAAAAACTCTGCCCTTTTAATTTCTGCATTTTTTTTAGTAATAACGTGTTTTTGCAGTTTCAACCTTGTATCATATTCATGTGATATTACTGGACACATGTGCCTATTACTGTACATATAAGTAAAAGTAACGTATAAGTAAATGATAAGAGTACATTTGTCTTATATCAAATAATTTTGTTTCTTCAAATAACTGATCCGATGGATATAATATATTTTTATTATAAATTATTTTTATAATTTTTTTTTGTATTATTTCTAAAGGTTTTAGTATAGTATTACAAACGCCTCCCCATCCGGTTATTCCGTATCTAATAATTGATTCTTCAAGTGCTTTATTTAATGTCAGTTGATGTTCAGTGTTTAACACACCTTTAACCTGCTTAAACATAAATATTAAAGCTCTCAATTTTTGAACTGCAAAATTTATATGGTGTTGCCATTTTAAATTAGTGTCTATATATACTTCTAAATATTTAATGTTATTGCAAGACCCTATTTCAATATTTTCTTGTATCTTCAATGTATCATAGTCAGGTAAGTGGTTATTGTAGCTCGTAATTGGTAAGTAAAACGTTTTATTATAATTTATTGTTAATAATTTTCTATCGAACACATTCTTTATTTTTCCCATTTCCTTTTCAGTGTTATTCGTATTTTTCATGGTGATATAATTATTATTGATTGCATATGCGTTAGTTGGGAGTTCAATTGGGTCAAATTCGTTTACTATGTAAATTCATGTCACTTATTTCATAGCACACTCATAACTTGTGCGAAAAATATGAATAGCATGGCTAATTTTTCAAAATAATTTAAGTAGCTATATTTTAAAAATGGATGAAATCAGATTCCAACTATATTATATTTTTGGAAAGCTCTCTTCATGGCCTCTCTGATGATTAAAAAGAAACTATGTATTTCCATTTAAAAAAAATCCGACATTAATGGCACCAGAAATTAGAACACCTTGTACATAAATTAATGTGTCTAAATTTTATCCAATAACAAACCATTTCGTACCCAAAAATCCATTTTTTTCTAAAATAAAAATAAGACATTCAAAAGTGGGTGAGCTGTGTTGGTGACTCAGACTGTACATAATAAAGTTCTTTATGTTTTTATTAGAAATGTTAAAACAAAGATGTGATAAAAGTGTATAATGTCTACATCTCAAATAGGGGGCTTAATAATTTAATTTACTGTTAATCTAATATTCTTTAGCTAGGTATATAATATAATTGGAAAACTGTTATGCAATTATCTGGTCATTTTAGAAAAATCATGGTATATAGAATACAATAACAAAGATAAAAATAAAAATATTAAAAGTTTCAGGAATTGTCAATGGAAATTTTGGGGGAATATTAAACATTTTGGAATGTTTCCATTACAGATTGTTTATGTTCTACAATGTTTGCAACAAGCTGCAAAGGTAATAAACCTATTAGTAAGTATGTATAATGTCACCAAATATTTAAACTGATTCAGTACGTTTTTTGTATGTATTAAGAATTCCATTTCCCATAATTTTCCTACTAGAGCTCCACGAACTTGGCCCAGTTAAGTGAAAATAAAATTACATTTAATCAATTTTGACCGTAACATAGAATTTTATGTTTATGATTTCACTCACTTAAATTTTTAAGAATTTGGTTGAATATTGACTTGAAATATTCTAATTTAAGTCAGTAACTAGTATTTTTTAAATACGCATTGCAATTTACTTTTTGTGAACAAGATTAATATAAAACATATTATTATACAAAGTAAAACCTCATGCTATAATAAAACTAAATACTATAGTTTGTTATAGTAATATATAAAACCCCACGCCATCCATCGGAATCAACCAGTCTATATATACAGCTTTAACCCCCTTTATATTTCCCATAGAACTGTAACAACAACATTCATAAATGTTTGTTGAAATTAATTCTAATGAAAGTGTAAAAAAATATGATACAAATTTCGTTCTCGTATCTTACTTACTTCAAAGATACGAGTGTGTGGTGTAGCTTTAGAATCGAGCTGCACTGCACCCATATTTCCGGGAAAACGGCAGCTGTAAAAAAATTGCGTCCTGCTGTAATAAATTCAAATTATAGTGTAAAAGAAATCTGATACCAATTTCGTTCCTGTATTTTAATTAATGTCAGAGATAAGAGAATGTGCTGTAGCAGCTTTAGATTAGTGCTGCACCACACCCTATTTCCGGGAAAACGGCAGCTGTAAACAATCGCGATCTGCTGTAATAAGTTGTGGTGAAAGTGTAATAAAATCAGTACCAATTTCGTTACAGTATCTTAAGAGATACGAAAGTGTGGTGTAGCTTTAGACTCATGGTGCACCCCGCCCTATTTCCGTGAAAACGGCAGCTGTACAAAAATAGCGGCCTCTTGTAATAAATTGTAATTAAAGTGACAAAAATTCCCATACATTTTTTTTTTTTTGGAGTGGGTTATAAAGGCTGATGCAGTATTAGATACATGTTATATCCCATAAGCGCTTTTTTGCTATTTATCATGCATGTTTAATCATTTATCATGCTGAAATATTTGGTAGTTCTTTTTTACTTATATTTTGGACTAAAATATTAGCACGTGGTAGAAATACCTATACATGTGATAGATTAAATTATAATTGTTATATTTGATTAGAAAAACTCGCAGCAAGAAAGTGTAGGCGTGAACCAAATATTTACTCTATGGTGTAGGTTTTGAGATACTTTTTTTTTTGTTTCACACCAGAAATTGCGATTCAACCTAAGAAATCATCACGAGAAACAATTAACTTGATCTACACATCCATGCAGACTTTATATCTTCACTTTAGAGCACCTATTTGTAGGTGATTGGTCATTAGCCAAGTCTCATTTGAGTATCTGTCCTAATTTCAGGATTGGGGGGGTTGAAAATAGTAAGTTAAGTGGATAAAAAAGTCTTTAAAACACTGGCGATTTTTCGAGCACGACGGCCCAGCCGGAGTTCTCGAAATAGAGTAAGTGTTTTAAAGATCTTTTTACCCACTTATACTTTACGCTATTTTTTTTATTGGTGCACTTTGAAATTATAACACTGGTATTATTACTACAAAAAATGGAAATAAGAACTAATAATGTAAAATGGTTGAATTCATTGTGGCATCAGTATACCTTTCGTTGTTATGAAAATGAGAAAAACAGAAATTAAATTGCAATTTGTCGTCAAAGATTAATTGCTGTCACCGCAGTGATAATATTGATTTTTTAAATAGTAAAGCAAAAATCGAATAATGCGTATAAAAAAGAATACAAGTCCATCAAATGGATGGAAGAGCAAAAAGTAACAGATATAAATGAATGAGTTAAAGTGGATTTATAAACTTGACATTGGATTTGGCTTTGGTGCTGGCGCCGAACGTCGGCGCTGATCTTCGTAGCAAGTTTCACACCCAATTTATATTCTTGAAGTTGGCGTTTGGCGTTGTACATTTCTGTTTGTTTACATTTGAGTTTGTGGGGTTATTTCGCTTTTTAAAAAATTTAAAATAGATAAACCAGCTGTTATTACTTACGGAATCTTAGGTACCTATATTAGGGTTAACTTTGTGCAGTTATGTGATTAGTTTGCAAAAACGAAAAAGAAGAAATAGGCGGTTTAAAGTGAGGCCTATTAACAGGGCTCGCAAACAGTCTGGTGGGTTCCAATACTACAAAAAAACCAGTACTTGGGATGAAGAGCAATTCTTTAAATTCACGATGTACGTACGTATACGTACACTAAATAGAAGTAGACAGACTTGCAAATCGAAGTTTTTGTTTATAAATTCACCTTAAAAACGCAACTAAAGCACATAGTAGATATAATCTGTGACAAAAAATATCAATTTGACATTTCTTTCCAACGCGTTTGATCACGTGCTGTCAGCGATGGATTTCTATTGGACGACGACGCGATGCTACGGATTTGCTACGAACGCCAACGGCAAAAACATAAAATTGGTTCATGTTCGACGGCAAGCGGCCATCGGTTAGCGTCAAATTTTCTCCCGACGGCGAATATAAATATCTTGCTTATCTTCAGAAAATGTCGGAGCAGTACAAGGCGTCGACTATGTGGGCTGTCCATTCAAAACTATAATGTTTATCGAGGATAAACAAAGGCGTCGATATAAAATCATTTGCAAAAGTGCATGCATTCATGAAGGCGGTTAGTAAGAATGACGTAGCCAAGAAGGTTACGATATTCAATGAAAATGATTTGCGGAAGTTTTTCATAGATGCACCCGACATTACGTATTTATTTTTGAAGGTGGTAGCCATTTGTGGTATCTTTGGGTCTTGAAGATGTGAATGATGCGATTTGCGCTTACATATCAAATAAGAAGGAAGCGTATTGGTTATTCCTATCCGACCGTCTAAGACAGTGAGGGCTCGACGTTTTACTGCAGCCGACAGTGAAGCAATTAGTTATGTGGATTTCGTAAAGCAGTATTTATCATTGCGCCCCCAAAATGTAAGTACAGACCGAGTTTTTTTACGATATGATAAGGGGAAATGTACCAATCAAGTGGTTGGTATTAATACATTTGGATCATGTCCCTTGCAAATTGCACGTTAGCTTAAATTGGATGATCCTGAGAAATACACGGGGTATGCTTTTCGACGTACGTCCGCTACCATTAAGGCAAATAGTGCATGACAATAGATCAAATCCAACGACAAGTAGGATGGAAATCGTCAGCTGTGGCGACTGGTTACGTTGAAGAGAGCATTAGCAATAAGAAGAATGTTTCAAACATTAATGGGAATGCCAATAATGGAAGTTCAACCTCATTGAGTTCTGAGAATGTTAACAGTATTAATTTAAATACCATTTCCTCCGATTTAAAAAATCGAAATATTAATATACCTATACTAACTGTACTTTCCATTTTCATTTATAAAATTAAAATGATTAAAAATAATGTTTGAATAAAAGTTTTGCATTTGTTAGTAATATTTTATTTGACGTTACAGGGTCCTGTCAGATCAATAATCAAAAAATTGTCATTTAGACTTCAGGTTTCTATGGTTGTTCTATGTTTTTGAAAGTTCGACTTAAACACGCTAAGGGGTGCTTTAAATAGGTAAAATGAAGCACCAATAAAAAATAGTATATTAAAAGTATAAGGGGATAAAAAGGTCTTTAAAACACGCGCGATTTTTTGAGCACGACGGCGCAGCCGGAGTCCTCGAAATAGAGCAAGTGTTTTAAAGACCAGTTATCCACGAATACTTCACGCTATTTTTTTTATTGGTTTAATAAATAAAGGTTTTGAATTTGTTAGTAATATTTTATTTGACGTTACAGGTTACTCCTGTCAGATCAATAATCAAAAAATTGTCATTTAGACTTCACGTTTCTCGGGTTGTTAATGTTGCCATGATAACTTTAAAAAACGCGCGTTTTTGAAAGTTCGATTTAAACACGGACAGGCGTGCTTTAAATAGGTAAAAAGGGGCACCAATAAAAAAAATATATAAAGCGTGACACGAAAAATTTTAGTACATATAAATACATAATCCATAAGGTTGGAACTCCACCTTGCATTCATCACGAGAACCAACTTGATCTTCACATCCATGCAGACTTTATATCTTCAGAGGATCTATTTATATGTAGATGGTTGGCCAATGGCCAATATCATCTATGAATGTCTCACTTGAGTATCTGTACTAAATTATATAGGTAACGTAATTGGAGGTTGAAAAAATATAAGCAAGACATTAAAAATTTTAATACATATTATAAATACACTTAGATCTTAGAATTAGAGTTAAATGTTATGTTATAACTAACTGTATCCACTAAATAATGTAAATACCAAATACATAACCCTAATTTTTACCCTTGCTTATGAAAGATTTCCTAAGAATCTTTGGTCGTATTGAGTCTATAACTTTTAAGTAGTAAATCACAAAAATTTAGACTACACAAAACTAACCTAGCTACTTATACCTAATAATGCAAAAATGATTAAAAAATATAAATATTTATCTTAAAAGTCTTTCTTAAATATCCAGTAAACAGCATATAAAAAAGTTAGGCGACGTTACGTATACATGAGAATGCAAATGGTAGGTAATGATTTGCTTTTGTAAAGTTTACAAAAACAATGGTGATATTGATTGATCAGTTAGAATAATTTGGTTATACGAAGCTATGGCTTTGGATATGACTAGGTAATAAAAACTGGCAGTGCTTAGTTAAACTGACGACCTGAAAGTGCGATAGCTCTCCATGGTTTCCTCTCTACATGTTGTATGTCACTATATGATCGCTCTGAAACAAAAAAGAACATGTACTTTAAAGAACTCATCTATCTGAAGGTGGCTTACAAAAGCCCACAGAAAAGTTCTTGACAAAATATGTTACAGTGGATCATATTTTTAGAACTTACAATGGGATTCCATAAAATTAACAAAAACATTTCTTAAAACTAAATGGATTTAGCTGAACCCATTGGCCTAAGAGAATATGCCGAAGGGTTTTTCTTTGTAAAATGGAGTTCCAAATTAGAATTTTAAATAGAAATATAAAAGGAAGCTATAATATTAGAAAAAGGAAAAGTTGTTAAATGATGTTTAAACAATCAAATACTTAGGTAAACATATTTGATATTGAATTTTATTCCTTTAAATATCCCGCCACATACCTACATTAAGAATGTCCATTGAAGTAAAACATAGTTTATATTTATTACTTAATTGTTACAAAAACATTTTTATTTGCTATTTTAGCTTTCAACACAAATAAAGTGACTCAAATTAAACTTAAAACGACATAACATCACTCAACATATGTAAGTACACTAATTTACTCATTTGTCCACTAATTTGCATTGGTACAGACTGTAAAAAGTTAAACAATACCAATCCACGCGGTATTTAAGGAAAATGATTTAAAATTACATAACATTAGGTAGTATATATACATACCCAAAAACGGATTAAAGTTATTTTACAATTTTTTGAAAATTTTAATCAATCATATTATACGTAGTTAGAAAAATTAATTTTTGTTACTCCATTCATGGTTCCAAATAGAAATAAAAAAGAAATAACCTACAAATTGTTGGTTACGGATACAAGCAGTAAATATTCTTGAGTTACCGAGTGACATTATACGCCGCTGTGTTAAAAATTTGTACAGAAAGTGAGTTCATATCGGTTATAGTATCATGGTAGAAAGGTGTGTGAGAAGATACCTAGGTGTAGATCATGAGAAGAGTTATAAGCAAACGCGGAGAAGCACATCGTACTGAAATTATTTTACCAATTTACCTTTTTATAGTACCCAGATATTTTTAGTTATCTTTAGAAAAAAAAAAATACGTAACATTTACCAACTTTGAAAATATACAACTGATTTCAGGAATTTACGTTAAGTTTTAAAGCAGGCTCAGTTGCAGACTTCTGGTCAATTTCTAAAACAGGTTCAGGATGCAGTTGAGCTTGATCCTCGTCGCCTCATAAAGGTGCATTTAAATTAGAGCGAACAGAAGGGAACGAACGAATTCGTTTGCTCAAGCTTGAGTAATTTATATGGAGAACAAAACGGGAGCGAAGGAGCTCGTCCGTGTTTCTGCATATATTAGAACGAACAGAGACGAACGAACGAATTGGTTCGCTCGCTTCTGTTCGCTCTAATTTAAATGCAGTTTAAAGCTCAGATGACTCAGTGTTTATTCTGACATATTTTAGCTCATGTTCCGGAACATATATTTTAGCGCTTGAGCTAATTGCAGTTATAGCATTATTAAGATTTTGAAATTGAAATCAATGTGGGGTAATACCGCGCGCGCAGTTTTGGGCGATATTACTCTGTATAGACAATTCCTTTGTTTCCATATAAAATAAAAAACCCCAATGTAGGAAAAGTTCAATAAATAATGCAGAAAAATATCTGTCATTCACCTCGCTTATTCGTAACTGCAAAAAATGAAAAGATGATAAAGTAAACTAAACTTCATTTACAGTACAGCCAAATACTCTGAACAAGTGGATAACTTTTGTAGCAGTTAAACTAAATACAGCTTTTTGTACATATTTGTAGGGTTGACAGACCAAGTATACAACTTGGTCACTCAACGCGTGTAGTTTTTTTTAGTATTGGCTTCTTTAACTGTTTATATTTTTCTTTATATAGGAATTAAGCCAAAAAGTTAACTGACAGATAAATTATTACTAAAATTATCAAATATGGTCCAATAAAGTTTTAATTTTCCTCGTTACCTATAACCTAGGAACGCAAAGGAATAACTTTATTATTTTTAAGATATGTCGAAAACAACTAGGTACTTTGCGTACAATATGCACCCTCCTAACATTCAATTACAAAATTAAGTTATTCCGTATTAACCTACGTTATAGGTAACGACGAAAATTAAAAACTTTATTGAACCATAACATTTGATAATGTCAGTAATAATTTATCTATTAGTTTCCTTTTTAGCTTAATTTCTATATAAAGAAATATATAAACAGTTAAATAAGCCAATAAAGAATCTTAAAAATATACTATAAGAAACTACCAAAGTTACAGTACTCAAATATTATTAGGATATATTATAGATTAAATAGGTATACAGTGTGTGTGAGTTTGCATTACACACTCAGTAACTTCGTAAATGTTAAGATATTAAAATTTTTCAAAAAGTACTAAGTGATTTTTTGTGCTCTTTTCAACCCTCTGATTAAAAACGCTCTCATTAAAAAAACAAAAGAGCAGCGACATGTACAATGATTATTTTTAGATTGAACACCCTGTATTTTATTTCATAATTTGAAATTCTACCAAATTCTGAATATGACATCGTTTTTATTTTTTCTGAAAAGTGATAATATATAAGTTAGGAACAATACAAGAAATTATCGGTACTAGTAAAGTTTACAGAATATTTATTCTGTAAACTTTGGTACTTATTGAAATAAATGAAAATAATATTATTAACAAAGTTATAAGTTATTTGCATAACTTTTGTCTTCACAAGCATGCTTTGGTTTTCAATACTTAATTGTGCAATTCATGGCCTACTACTGATAATTTCTTGTATTGTTCCTAACTTACAACATATTATATACTTTTAAGAAAAAATAAAAACGGTTCATATTCAGAATTTGATAGGATTTCAAATTATGAAATAAAATACAGGGTGTTCCATTTAAAAAAATCTTTGCACATGGCGCGCTGCTCTTTTGTTTTTTTAATTAGAGCGTTTTTTATCAAAGGGTTGAAAAGAGCACAAAAAATCACTTTGAAGTATTTTTTTAAAAATTTTAATATCTTGACATTTACGAAGGTACTGAGTGTGTAATGCAAACTCACCCACACTGTATAAATTAGGGAAATTTTATTAAAAAACCTTTATGTTATCTACAAACTGACAATTTTGACATTGAAATCATATTAATTTTAAAATCAGTTGTCATTATTTCTTGTAATTTTTAACAATTCTTAGATGTTAAACCTCCATACCACACATGTGCCTGAAGACGCCGGAAGCAGAAATACGTATCGTACATTAGGCTAAGAGGATTGATATAATTTCGGTTTTGTCAGTAAAAAATAATTTTTCATTAAAATTCAATACAAAAGGTATGTGACCAAAAATAATTATTTTTAATCTAATGTAGATGCTTGTTTAATACTTACTTCATTATTTAAAAGATATAGATATCACTATTAAAAAAAATAAAATGTATTAAAGTCAACAAGTTGAGGTTGTATGAAGATATGCCGTTGTAATTCAATGTTGGGGGGTGCATATTACAAGCAAATTAGTTGTTTTCGAGATATCTTAAAAATAATAAGTTATTGCTTTGCGTATCTAGGTTAGCTATAGGTAGATAATGAGGAAAATTAAAAACTTTATTGAACCACAATATTTGATAATTTCATTAATAAATTATCTCTTAGTTAACTTTTTAGCTTAATTCCTATATAAAGAAAGATATACAATATATATGATTTATATAAAACGTCAAGAAAGGAGAAAGGTATCTAACTTATAAGTTATTTCAAGCGAGTGTGAAGTATAGCATCGATATTCAATAAATCTTTAATGATTTTATTGGTTAAAAGATTAGAAATATGTGATTTATTTAAGTCTTATTTATAATAAATGTTTCTATTAGACTGTTTATTTTTACTATTTATTACAAGCTGTTTAGGTTTTTCAAATTTTAAATATTGGCAATTTTCAAAAGTGAAATAGAATAAAAAAAACTACGTTTTTTACATTTTTAACCCTCGTTTTTGTCCTTTTCTTTTGCTATAAGGGCACTCGCAAATAGGAAGACAATGGGAATCTATCAAATGCTATTGGTCGCTAAGTAAAGTTTTATATTGTTTCTTTACAGGGAAGTACTATTTTATTTAAAAAGAAATGAAAAATATGTTTTTAATATTCTTGTAGTTATTACTTAAAATAATTGTATTATGCACGGTCTTTGCTTAAGTCTTTAAGCAAATAGAAATTACCTCTAAACTTGATGTACTGGCACTGCGAATCCGGTACATTTGAGATGTTTCTCCTTGAAGTTGAATTTACCGTGTCTCTAGCAGATCTGAATGACCCTTGAGTTCGCAAGGAAGGTGGTTGAATGCACAAAACGTCTTGGTTCATTCTGTAGGAGGTTACAGAGGGTGTTCCTAAAGTACTGTCATCATATGAGTTGATGTCGATGTCAGTTAAAACTGAAAAAAATATAGTTGTTAATTTACCAGTACATTGAAAAATAATAAATACCATAATAAATAATAATTTTGATTTTTATTTTCTTAATACTAAAAAATACTCTTTCTATAAAGTAAGGCATCTACTAGCCTTGACTAAGTCTAAATACCACGTCACAGTTGTTGTACCCAAGTTGTTAGATAAGACAGGCAGAATATTCTGCCTTATTAAAGGCAAAACTTTCAATTGTTTTGATTGGCAATAGCAAATACAACATATTATGTGCTACCGCACATGTAGCGCACTGCTAGCAACGATACAAAACCCCACTAAAATCTGGCTACAATCTGGCGGATCGTTCAGCTTGCCTATGATAGTATCGCCTTAGTATCTACTCACAAATTATTTACCATGAAGATGGTAATTGAGGTATTTAAAGAAATATCAAACAGCCTTGGGTTCTACCGACCCTGTAAAAGCCAGCTTCAACTAAAGAATTTAATATAACAACCACACCTGCCATATGCCTATATCAAATATTCTATATTAGGCTGTGTGGTTGTCGGGGAATTAAAAAATAAAGTCTCTTTAGAAGCATTAGTGATATTTTATCATCATTTACTATGTAAGCTTTTGCAGTACTGTCCAGGGCTGCTGGATATATACAAGCTGAATCATTTGTTATATTGAAGACAATTTATTTCTTGTCGATGTAAAGCAGAACGATTTGCACCTTGGAATAAACATGGAATAAACTAAAGCATGTGACATTATTTGACAATGACAATTAAAACATGGAAGTTGTAGCTTCAATATAGCGAATCGTTTAGCCTCTCTAAAGGTGGATTTACACACACACACGTTTAACATTTACGTATCACTTAAGATTTAACACTTAAGGAAACATTTAAGAGAAGATAACACTTGGCCAACTCTTAAATTGACAGACCTAAATCCTAAATTTTTAATGTGGTACATAATGGATGTACAGTGTGGTGATAAAGTAACGCACAAAATTCATAACTTTTATACAAAGTGATTTTTCAAAAAATACACGTGCTGACATGAAAAATTGTGTTTTGTCTGCTATTGTTTTAGAGTTGGACGTCATCATACATTTTTTTAATTGCAACACCTTATATTTTAAACAGAAAGGGAATCTCCACTACAATGGTAGGTACCCCATATTAGGGGTTTGCTACTTACCGTTTACAAGATTTTGTATTTATTTAAAATAATTTGATTTTCAAAGTAAATTCCACTATTAGAATTTGTTTAATTTTTTAATTTTGAAATAATTTTAAATAAAAACACATTTAACGTGTATTCTTCTCAAGAAACATCCTGTATCTTGTAAACGGTAAGTAGCAAACCCCTAATATGGGGTACCATTGTACTGGGAAAGAGTGGGGATTATATTTGTTTAAAATACAGGGCGTTCAAATTTAAAAAATGTATGATGACGTCACAACTCTAAAACAAAAATTTTTCATGTCGGCACGTGTCTTTTTAAAAAACAAAATCGCCCTGTTCCGACGTTTTCTGAAAAATCACTCTGTATAGAGGTTATGAATTTTGTGCGTTAATTTATCACCACACTGTATTTAAAAGTGTTAAAAGTGTGGTTTCATCTCTGAAATGAATTCAGAATCTCAGAATTTGATAAATCTTAAAAGTTTGTGCATAAATCCGTTATTTATCCGTAATATAGCTTTAATAGAATCAACTATAGATTAGGTCTGTTAACTTCATAACTTATTGTGCTACTTCTGTCAACAGGTATTTTGCGATTACAGTGGTTTAGCTCCAGCCGAACGTGCATATTCATGTAAGGTTTTGAAAATCCAGACTTCTTAAGAATTCTGTTAGGGCATTTATAGTGAGAAATCTGCATATCCAGAAGTTAGTCGCTAGATTTGGGTAACTAGACATAATATATATAATTCATTGAAAATTAACGTTATTAGAAATAAAGCAAAAAGCATTATGTAGGTTTGTCATATCCTTTCGTTTTTGAATGATACTGATAAAAGTGGAATAAACAGCACAAATACTGTTTGCTCGGAAAAATCTCACATTGTTATTTCTTTTTAAGTTCAGACTAAATCATTGGAAGTACTTATTTGTACCCCAATTTTGAAACTAAGCGTAGTATTTTATTCGATTATTTTTTTTATTAAATTTAAAAACAAAAACAAATAATTGTTTTAAACTTTTATTTTTTTTAAGACATTTCACCATCAATGTTATGAAAGAACTGTGTTCATGTTACCTTGTCTAGTAAAGTTACTCTAGTATAGGCAATCGATTTTCTATTATCGAAATTATAAAAGCGAACTTAGAACTAAGTTCAGGCATCTGATTGGTTTATATCGATACGAAAAAATTTATTGTTTATTGAAAAATAAATATTTATTGTTTCTCTTGTAATAGATTTAAAGAAACAATATTTAAATGAAACAAAGAAATAAGATATATAATAATAATATTATATTGTTAAAATTAATATATTTTGAAAAATATCAAAGAACGGATTTTTAATAAAATGGAAATTTATTCGAAAACTATGTAAATAATGAGTACAATTTGATGGGTATCATTGGAATCTAAGATATAGTAGCACACAGTATACAGAGTATACAGAGTATACAGTATACAGAGTTAGTTAAATTAAGACAAATTTATATATCAAACATATATTTATTTTTTAATTCTTTAGAACAAATTAAATTTGGAGTTTCCAATTTCTTTTCTACAACTCTGGGTATTTTTATTATGACGTTCGTCAGATTGTGGTTATTCTCAATACCGATTTTTTTATATTTTTTATCTAATTCTTCAGAATATCTTATACCCACACTGATTACTGATTCTAACAACATATGTTACTTGAAGATTTAAATAGGTAACATTTTACGTCAAAAATTAAAAACAGAAATAGAAATAGAGTACGGAAAATTGAAACTAATAACTCTATTTTTTAGTTTACTTTCAGATAATAAGACTTAGACGTTATCTATTTTTTACTGTGAGTGATGTGGATCGTCATCCACTACCGACTGACTAATAATTTTAATATTTTGATAAAGTGCTGACTATGGTTTTTAAGAAAAATTTCAAATTCAGAAAGATTTTTGCATGATTTTCAAGAAATTCGAATTATAACACCCATTTCAGAGGACACAAATAATAATATCTCTATTCCTCACTCTAATCACAAGGTAATCCTTATGACTAGAAGTCTGAGTGATTGGATTAGATTGTGTCCGGAAGTCTGAGACTCAAATGGGAGAGGAGGTGGAATATTATTATTACTATTCTGTAGGCTGCATTTGCGACTTATATTGGAAAACCCTAATCATCATTCAGTGCTGGAATGGATGGGAATGGAATATCCCGAAAAACCTCTTTTGTTAGGGGGATAGTCAAAGATCAACTGATGTTAATCTCTTACATTAATACCAAACTGATGTTTTTCCCATCTAGCCATACCGCCGGATGGTTGCTAACCCATCCCTGCGAACAAACCTTAATATACAAACAGACAATTTAATTAAAAATTGTCGGAAAAAATTGACGGAATGGGGATTCTAATCCACGCCCTCTGAAATAACTATTTATATGTAGGTATATAGTTGTTTAATTTATAATTCCTGATATTGAATATTTTTAATATAAAAATATGATGGCCACACCTTTCAGCGCTGAAATAAATTGCCATTATAGTAAATCACTGCTAATATACACTTCTCCAAGAAATTAACGCACCATATATTATTTTCGTAAAATGTTTATTATTATTTTGAAAACCTCATATGTACAGTGGCGGCTCGTGAATTTTTGTTTAGGGGAGGCATAGATAAATCAGTGGTGGCTGGTGAGATTCGGGTGGGTACGAGGGGCGCACAAAAAAAAAGCGCTGCAGGCGAAAATTTTTCATTTTTCAAGGTCAAACGCCCTAAAATTAGAAATTAGAAATTCCCAGAGGAAAAATATTTGCTTAAAGAAATAGGTTTCGTTAGACAAATATCCCTTTTTTGATGCAATTGCCAGAAATCTCGACAAAAATTATTTAAATAATATTAAAATAGGTAATAGTAAATAATAAGTAATATTTAATACCTATTTGATTATCAAAAAATTATACATAGTATGTAAACGCCTTCAATCTTCATCCGTACATGCTTATTTTCCCGCAAATTTCTAAGAGGGAAAGGATGGGAGTAGTGCGCGGTCTTGCCTCCACTTGCCTCTAGTTTTATTCAAAAAGCACGTGTTCAGATCTCCCACATGCGCAAATAATTCATTTATCCGAAAACATCGGTTCCACGATATATCGGTTCAAAGGAGGCATCTCATACTTATGCCTCCGGTCGGCCACACTCGGCCGCAGCCGTCTTAAAGACAAAAGACGGCTGTTGTGACGTGACTCGTCGGGTTACCAGCGCTACCCGCGCACAAACCAAATACTTAGCAGACCGTGGTAATTTTTACTGAGGCGCCCAAAAATGACCATAGATGGGTCGTTTGTGATTGGAAATAATTTCAAATAATAGTACGGGAACACAAGCATTTACATTTTATATTATTATTTATTATATTAGTGGTTATTATTAATATGTTTATTAGTTGTTAGTAAATATTATGTATTTAAAATTTGGAATTCTTTGTAATTTTTACAGGGGAGGCACTGCCTCCCCTGCCTCCCCTGACGAGCCGCCACTGCATATGTAGTCTTTATAAAATGTACATACGTTTTTGTTCGTGTTGCAATTTCTTTGCTATTTAATGCTTTATATCGAATGTATAAATTCTCGATGAGAATGAGAAGATAAGTTGTGTTCAGGGCAGTTTTGTTTGCAAGTTAAAAGTCAGGATGAGTCCAAATCTTGCCTATACACTTGCGATAGGCGTATACGTGTTTTTCGATGGCCAAATGAACCATATGCACAATGTAACTTTATTAATATCATTTTATTCGGTGAAGGCTTAGTTATGCTGTGGGGAGCAATTTCTTTAACAGAGCCTACCAACTTAATGATATTAAATAATATCAACCTTAACGCTGACTGCTACATATTGGACATTATTAAAGAACATGCTGTGCCATTTGCTTCTTATATTGGTCCAAATTTCATGCTATGCAGGATAACGCCCGACCTCACACGCTATTCTGGTGGCCTAAATTATCTTTTGGGAGTTGGGATTCGTAGTATGGCCTGGCCGGCATAGAGTCCAAACCTCAATCCCATTTAACGAGACAATTATTTTTTGACTATAGTCAAAAACTATAAAACGTATAAAATTATATGTACATATGTCGTCTCTCAAAAACTAGATAGAGATGATCTAGCTTCGCCAATGCAATCAATAGAGCATTTTATGCCTTTTATGTCTGATAAACGAATTTCATAAAGTTATCTCGAGAAATAAATGAATTACGGAAAAAATCTTAATTTCCAGTTTTTTCGGAATATTTCTGAAATTATATTACATAATATATTTAATAGAAAATTTCGCAATTTTTTTGTAATTTGAGCCACCCTGTATCTGTTACCATTAAAATTATAAAATTTCCAGTTCCCTAATTTTCAGTTTTTTTTCAGAATATTTCAGAAATTAAAAAATATATTTCAGTTTTGCTTTTACCAAAATATTCGCCTTAATATTGCGCAACTATTTTGTAATTCGAGGCACCCTGTATCTCTTACCATTTCTGATATCCCAATGGTGAAAATCCTTGTGAATCAGCCTGAATATACGAAATCTTAAAAAAGACTGTCGTCGTCATTCTCTAGTTGAACAGTGAAGCACTCGGCACTACTCTTATTAGGTTAACTTACATTATTAGGTAATTTAAATAAATAATAATAGTAAATAGGAAACAAGAAGTGTAATACAATGCTTGATAAAAAATAATATTATGCACGCTAAATTTTAAGAGAAACTAAACCACCAAAGCTTGGAGAAATTAACAATAGCACTTCATAACACAAGGAAATGTGCTACAGATCTTCAGGAACACTCATTGATTAATTTAATGAACTCTATTGTTTTTGGGAATTCAAGGTAGTAAAATGTTTTACAGTGCATTAAGTGAGTCGTATGGATTTCATTGAATTAAATCGTATATCGTGTACTGGTATATCGATTTCTAATTTAAATGTCTACTTCGCAATGCCGCATTTTATAGCAATATAAATTACATTTTAGTGTTTTTACAGTTGATGGTATTAAAAATATATATGGTTTTAAAGTTTCACTTGAGTTATGAGAGAAATTTAAGCAGTACGTTTTTTAGAAATAGAAGAAGTTCTTAATACCGTATAACTAAAGACATAGACATAATGTCTATGACTAGAAACTCGTGAGTGCTTCCTAAAAAAATTAATATTATTTTCAAATTTTAGAAAAGATGGTGGTTTATTTTATAAATCCTATAAGTATTCATACTCGTACATCTCTACACTACAGTCTTGACAAACTAAAGAAGGCGGTAACATTTTCATATTATTTATATTTAATGCGCGTTTACTGCGATGTTTTCAAATTGTATTTATTTTATAAAATTAAGTTAAATTACGGTACATTACTGGCTGATACTAATTACGGTACATTACTGGCTAAGATGGTGTAATTAATATTTTATAAATCCTATAAAGTATTCATACTCGTACATTTTCACTACAGTCTCGACAAACTAAAGAAAGCGGTAACATTTTCATATTATTTATATTTAATGCGCGTTTACTACAATGTTTTCAAATTGTATTTACTTTATAAAATTAAGCTAAATTACGGTACGTTACTGGCTGATACTAATTACGGTACACTACTGGCTAAGATGGTGTAATTAATATTTTATAAATCCTATAAAGTATTCATACTCGTACATTTTCACTACAGTCTCGACAAATTAAAGAAGGCGGTAACATTTTCATATTATTTATATTTAATGCGCGTTTACTGCGATGTTTTCAAATTCTATTTATTTTATAAAATTAAGCTAAATTACGGTACATTACTGGCTGATATTTTTTTGTCATTATCGATGTTGTCCATAGTAACCTGTTTTACATAGTTTGTAAAAAACTCATTTTTCTTCTTAAGTTGCATTTAGAAAACTCTACATTCTAAACTCTACACACACGAAAGTTTTTTCTGTAAATGTTGTAATATACCTATGATAGCCTTATACAAAAAAAGCGAGTTATACTACTAACTCTAGTAAAATACTGTATGTACAATTTGTACTGTAATCTTTTACAACATGCTTCACGCTTCCTCCGTTTTTCATATATTAACATTTTACTGTAAAAAATTAACGGTCTGTTAGCATTTTTCTGCTCAAGTCCATGGATTACTCGAAGGCTTCTTAATTATATTAACACCTAGGTCGGTAATTAAAGTTTCAATTACGGACACGTTGGAATTTTTCAAACGTTAACATGGCTAATTTGTGTACATCGTATGAACGGCCTTTTTATTTATCTGTTCATGAGAGGCTCTCCAATTTCTCCGCCTGCCTCGGTTTGTTGTGGTAATGAATGTTTGGACATCTATCAACAGTTAGAGTTTTTATTGTTTTAGGGAGGAATGTGTTGCTAATTTTAGATATAGTTAAGGAATGGTTGACTATTGGATAGCAAATTTGGAGGTTAATTGATCTGATAGGGTAGGGTTTGTGTTTTTGTCATTTTTTCTTTAAATCTGGGGATAAGTTCCATCTGGGGATCCTTTAAGTCTTAAGTTGATAAATTCTTCGAATATCGGGGTGTTTGATAAGTGGTGGAAGATGGAGATGGGAGTGGCCAAGATTAGATTTTTGCTAGGCGGAGGGATTTATTTGTATGACTTGAAGGGTTTTCCACAATATACCTATAAATATCACAATATTTAGATATTTTATAAAATAAGTATACTTCCTAGATCTGATATATCACAAGGTACACCTCAATTTTACTAACACTACGATGAAACATTTAAATGATTTTTATGAACATTAAGAAAAATGGCTTTCACTTTGGCATGGGATCCTTATGACTTATGAGTTTTGTTTATATTTTAATGAACTTCATATTCCAATTACTATAAGTAACTATTTATCTCTAAAGCTAAACCAGATAATTACTTACCTAGTTAATTATACTAGAGCCACACCACATCTAGCCCATTTGGGATTTAGGGATAGATTAAATGAAATATGACCAATAATTGGTTAATTTGGCCAAATGGGTTATTTTTTAAATTCAATTCTAAGATCGATCTACCATAATTTCAGCACTTAGAGGTGTGAAGTTTTCCCAAGGGTTTACTATATATATGGAAAACTTGGGGCTACTACTACACACAAATACCAGTAGTCTGCGTTGAGTAGTTGTGGGTAGACACAAACGTCTATTTATATATATATATATATATATATATATATATTTAGATAGATTAGATTAGATTATACTGATTTAATGAGGAATATGTTTTTAATACAAAATCAATCACTTCCTTGCACCTTAATAAAAAATCTAAAATTATGGAATATAGAAAAATTTACAGCTAGTATTCTTCTGTACAGTTTTTCTAATTCCTAAATTTATTGTCATTAACTTTTTCAATTATATGAAAGTATGTATACCCCTATATAATCACTTTTTATAAAGTTCCAATTTTTCATCGTTTAAAAAGGTCAGTGTGAAGGAATAAGTTTAATATTTGGTTTTAATTTTAATCCTACTACTAAGTCGTGTGTCATCTAATTAATAATTTATATTTTAATTATATCCTATTTTAACTAAAAAATAACATAATGCTTTTTATTGATAGGTTATTGACAAGTACCTACCTAACTGAGAATATAGTGTAATAATCTGTGTGCTTTTAAAAAGCTCAAGTATTTAAAAACGAGCAAAGGAAGAAATTTTCCCAAATACTTAAAATATGTAAGTTCACATATTTAAAATAGCAGATTAAAGGTTTTGAAAAGAACAAGATAATTTGTTCCCTGATTTACAAGAGAAATTCTGTAAAATGGTAGAAAGTATTCTTGTCCATTCGTCAACAGTATAAATCATTTTACTTAGATACTGTCGCAGAATATCAATGTTAAGCATTCAATTAAAAAAAACACACACGTCTAACTAACTGACTCACAGGTTTCATGTCCTCGTGACGTAATTAACCAAGCTTGACGGTACCATAGGTACTTCAAGAATAGCAGGTGTCACGTTTTGTTGAGCATTAAATTTTCTTTACAAGACTGCTGAATATAATTGAAAGTATAAGAACATAACATATCACTTGTAATATATACAACAAATGTTTTCATTGATGAAAGCACAATGTTAAATATAAGTAGATCATCCGCTCAAGTCGGTCCACTTTCATTAGATTTCCATTTTAAATGTCTTGGGCAGAATATATTTTATTGTTGTAATTTTGCTCTACAATTGCATATATTAAAAAACTAGTTTGTATACCTACTTTATTGTCGTTAAAACCAATTACTTCAGAGTTCGTTTTTGAGGTAATATTAATTTATTCTAACCCTTATTCCTGCATAATTAATCGTGAAATTAGTCCGCGGAAGCAAATATTTCATCAAATTGAATTCGATTTAAGTTTTCAAATCGGAATTTCATTGGTACCTAATGGGGCTCTTATACCTATCCGGACTTTTGAAATATACGCTTGAAGCGTAGGTAATTAACATAATTTAAAATTAATTCTTTACAAATTGCAGGGAACGTCATTATGAGTAAGTTTCGGCCTTACTGATTCATTTGGGAAGTGGAAATGGTTAGTTATGAGTTATGGCTTTCATTTGAGTGTGTAATTTTATCGTAATATTCCTAATTAATAATACTTAATCAGTAAATCAACTTATAGGATTAATCAGGTAAGCAAAAATTCAAAAGTAGATGAAAACGGCACAAATTCGTTTTTTATGCCATTATTCAGAAGCTAATTTTATCATATTTTCTGCAAAATTTGCATATAGGATAGGATGTTCAAACTTTATTCAACATTGAATGTTATAGTTAAATCGGGACAAAGACCATTACTACTGTTAAATAATATGGCAAATACTTAGGGTCGGTTTTTCAATGCGCAGTTACTGTCTGCTAAAGTAGCAGTTAATGCTAACTGACAGTCAAAGTGCCTGCTAATTCTAGAAGAATTTTTCCAATCCAAATTTATCTGGTAGGCTAGCTGTCTGTTAGCAAAATATTGTGTAGGGTTGGTAAGACTGACTTTTAAATACTTTGCTGTTATTGGCTAATTTTCTTCTGACTTTTACATTCTAAATACGAAAATTGTCAATAATATGAAACTTAGTTTATATTTAGAGCATTGAATTTTAATGTTTGTTTTGTTATTATCAGCGTTTTGTGATCACAGTTAGTATCATATAATAAATGGAGAAAATAAGTATGAATGTAAAATATAGGTATATATGGTTTCAATTTGACAAACACTTAGACTAACAGTTATCAGTTTACAGTACCTAGTATGAAAAACGTTTTGTCAGCTAGTCCTAAACTGATAGTTATAAATCCTTAACTGTGCATTGATAACTATCAATATAGAACTAGCGGACAGTTAAAGCGTTTTTCAAAGTGCTGTGAAGTAATAACTGCCAGTCAAAGTGCCTACTTGCATGCCTAATTATTAAATAATTATTCTCAAAGGTGACAGTGATTTGTAATTACTACACATTTTGTTATGGATAAAGATCTTGGTCTTAAAAAGATAATTTTGAATTTGAAAATGGATTTTTTCAATCTTTTGGGAGATGAGAATTAATTTATGGTTTTAAATCATGAAAGAAGACCCTACATAGTAAGGGAAAGAAGGAATCCTTTTGAAAAATACGATGACTTGGATTTCTTTATTAGATTTCGCTTAAACAAGGAAACAGTTTTCCGAATTTTGGAACAAATTGAGAACCAAATTGAAATATATTTTACATACGTGAGAGGTTTTTCAATGCGCAGATAAAACTGTCTGCTAGCAATTAAGCCTAACTGACAACCAAACTGCCTGTTAATTCTAGAAGCGTTTTTCCAATCCAAATTTATCTGATATAGCTAAGTGTAGCGTTGGTAACAGTGACTTTTAAATAATTTGCTGTTAATGGCTAATTTCTTCCGACTTTTACCCTCTATACGAATATTATTTAATTGTCATTAATTGTCAACAATCTGAAACTTAGTTTATATTATTAATTACAGCATTTTATGTATGTACGCTAATTAAATATGAATGGTTCTTTTGTTATTACCAGCGTTTTGTAACCACAGTATCATATAATAGTGGAGAAAATAGATATATTAAAATATATATGGTTTCAATTCCTTCTTTCCCTAACTGTGGAGGATCTTCTTTTACTATTTTAGAACTCCACCATAAATTCATCCTCATAAACCAAAAGATTAAAAACTTCCATTTTGAAATTGAACATTACCTTATAAGATTATAAATTACAAAACTTGTAGTAATTAAAAATGAAAGGGCTAGATTGTGTCACAATCTGTGAAGGTGGTGAAGACGGAGAGCAGGTTTGGTTCGACGTTGATGCGGTGAGACTGTACATCGATTGCAGATAATATGTGAGTAATAAGAAGTTAATAAACTGCATGGTGTAACCAATATTATTATTATATTTCTAAGTAGTTTATATTTAAATCGGAAAACGGGAATCAATGGTTTTTCTAACACAATATGTTTAATTTCAATTTAAATTGACACTCCTAAACTAAATGCTCAATTGTTAAAAGCAATCAGTCAGAGAACTATTTCTATTAGTTATTTTGAATGTGAAATCCAATTACAATAGTTACACACTGGTTACTTCCAACTATTGATCATGATTGAACACAGTCAACATAACAGACAGTTTAGATACAGCAAACTATTGTTTTGAAAAGTGTTCTAGTAGGTATACCGGGTTTCCCATTTCATTTGACTAATGGCAATTAACATGGGCTATTACATTTCATTGAATTTTATATTCCCAGGGCACACTATGAGAAATATTGCTAACGGAATCGATAGTACTGACTGTCAAACACTTATGATTACCAAAATACTAAAGCGAAATGCTTTTTTAATTAAAATATCAATAAAAATTCGTTTTAAGTTAAAAGATGTAGTTTACATAAGGTTTTAAGAAACGTTATGTTACGTCAACGATTGGACTAGTTGGTTGAGCGTCCGCCTTTCAAACTAAGCCGCACAGTTTTGCAGGTTCAAATCCCGCCAGAGGGAACTTTTTTTTATTTTACTTTTTCATTAATTACAAATTATTAGTGTTTACTTATTCGAATAAATATGGTTCATTGTTAGTACCTAGTTATTATTTTTGAAAGTCACAATATTTGCTTATCAAAAAAAAATAATAAAACATGTTTTAATTGATTCGTTTCCTTTATCTTTAGCTAAAGCTACTATCTTACAAAATAAGTAATCAATAAGCAACATATGTTTTATTTATTACATGCACTGTGCTTTTACTAATAGTGTACTTATCTCTGCTAATAGTTACTACATATTATACGTCAATCTGGATATTGAGTTAAACAGTTACAGAGGAACTGTCGTGAATTAGTAATAGGTATTTTTTTTAATGAAAAACTATAATTCTAAAATTATGAGTTTTTTAAAATATGTTGAAAAAACTCATAATTCTAGAATTATAGTTTTTCATTAAAAAAAAATACCTATTACTAATTCACGACAGTTCCTCTGTAACTGTTTAACTCAATATCCAGATTGAGGTATAATATGTAGCAACTATTAGCAGAGATAAGTACACTATTAGTAAAAGCACAGTGCATGTAATAAATAAAACATATGTTGCTTATTGATTACTTATTTTGTAAGATAGTAGCTTTAGCTAAAGATAAAGGAAACGAATCAATTAAAACATGTTTTATTTTTTTGCTAATAAGTAAATATTGTGACTTTCAAAAATAATAACTAGGTACTAACAATGAACCATATTTATTCGAATAAGTAAACACTAATAATTTTTAATTAATGTAAAAGTAAATTAAAAAAAAAGTTGTCTCTGGCGGGATTTGAACCTGCAAAATTGTGCGGCTCAGTTTGAAATACGAACGCTCAAGCAATTAGTCCAATCGTTGACGTAACATGACGTTTCTTAAAACCGTATGTAAACTACATTTATTAACTTAAAACGAATTTTTATTGATATTTTAATTAAAAAAGCATTTCGCTTTAGTATTTTGGTAATCAGAAGTATTTGACAGTCAGTACTATCGATTCCGTTAGCAATATTTCTCATAGTGTGCCCTGGGAATATAAAATTTAATGAAATGTAATAGTCCATGTTAATTGCCATTAGTCAAATGAAATGGGAAACCCGGTATATTACATTTATAACTAAATTGTTTTCATTCCTACAATCTGGGTGAGATTAAGACATCTGAGTCAGCAACAAAATAAAATCTAATAAGTTTATATAGAAATATTTGTTTAGCATTAATAGCAAGTAAATAAAACTCATCACTTTATTAGAGCTTGCTCGATTTTTATCATTATGCTCATCACATTTGTTAATGATGATTGCCATAAACTTTGATCAACATCTAAAACATTTACAATCAATAATCAACATCTAAATACTCAATCTCTGACTTACAAGCAATATGGCAAAGGAACCAACAGCAAAAGTAATTTATATAGTAAAGATAGTAAGAAGATAGTAATGAATGAGAACAAATCAAGTACCTGTGGCGATATAATGTCCAAGGAGTTGATAAAGTGATGCATAGATTTGCAAAAATACTAAGGCCGGTTTCATAATCAAATTTAAATGAACTTTAGCTAAAGTTACTTTTTAATACCTTGGGATACAATTGCCTCAATAATAGTAAGGCCGGGTTTCATAATAAAAAGTAACATCTAAGTTCATCCAAGGTATTCAAAAGTAACTTTAGCTAAATTCCTTTAAATTTGATTATGAAACTAGCCCTAAGATTTTAAAACATTGATCACACCTGAATAAATTTTGATTTTATATTTACTATTCTTATTTACTGTTAAGGCTGGAATAAATTGCTGTTTCTATAGTGCATCCTATGTATTAACACAGAGACTAATTAAGTACAACTTATTATATTCGTTTGCTCAAATATTTTCATTCTCTTCATCAAGGGATGGAAACGCAAACACATTACTTAATTAATGCCTTCTGATTTTAGTATGTTAAACTATATGCCTAAATGATCAGAAAGTGCAATAAATATATAGCAAAATACACCAAATATATATAGCAAAAGTTCACATGTTTGCTTAATAAAACGAAAACAACAACCACAAAATAACAATAATCCCATCACCGAAATATACTTACTATATTTATTTGAAAAAAACCATTTACGTTTCCTACCACGTTTAGACTGTTTAGCTGCTGTGTTTTTGCCTATAGAGAAATGAAAGCGTGATTGTTAATAAGCTTAAAAGAAAATAGAAACATAGTTAGTAAACGTAAAAGAAAAATAGATTGCATGTGAAAATAAACAAATAAATATATAGGAAATGTGCCTGAATATATATAAGTAATGATTTTGATGATTTACAATGCTTTACAGAGAGCAAAGGTGGCTTCCCCAATTAAAATCATGAGCCTGTAAACTCTAGAATGGATGAATGGTTCGAACTAAACCCATTGGTTATTTATCAATAATGGCCTTGTATCGTCTCTGGGCGTTCACATAGAATTCCAATAACAATATTCACTTGTAGAAGCAAGAAACTTCTAGTGATCTTGATCATAGAACCAAAGTCTATTTGTGCCGTGGTTCACAGAGTCACAGAGTAAAAAAATAATTTGTAGGTTGTGCTAAACAGATTTTTACATGATGGTATAAATAAATTTAGAAATTATATTTATGAATGGAACAAGAAAAACTAAATTTAGTAGTAAAGTGTAAACAACTCCGACCAAATATTATATAGACAAATTGTAGTAGGTAATAGTTTTGTTTCCCTACATGATTCAAAACAATATCTATTAAGCAATAACAATATCTAATATATATTAACATTCTATTAAGTATGGCAAAATTCCTGTTTTTAATATTAATATTCTTGTTTTTTAAATATGCAAATCTCAACTTGAGTTGACTACAATAAAATATTTTGTACCTTTAGTTTTCTTAATTATTTTAACCCCTTAAAACATACCCGCCTATGCCGTTAGGCAGTGTGGTGACAGAAAACTTAGATTATGTCTCATCGGTCCCATCTATACATATTTGATCGGAGCTAAAGGAGCAATGCACTAAATAATACCGGAGTTCCATGCATCCAATTTCCGAGGATATGATGATCTGAAGGTTTTCTTATTGGTCAAAACATTTGTACGGTAATTTTTATACATTTTGGAAAATTTTAACACTGATAACACTGAACAATTTTGTATAAGGTGAAGTGCTCTGTCCTTTAATTTGTAGAAATTAACGTATTACACCATCATATCCCACAAACACTTGGGTGTATTCTAGCAACAGAAACAAGAAAAAAGAACTTTAAGTTTCAAGTTCAACTTGAACCATTTTAAAACTTTTTAGTGAATAAAGATATCAGGTTGGTTTTTTTGAAAAATATGTTTGTCTAATCAAGAAATCTCACATTAAAAAGCAGATTAACAATAGATAACATTAAACACATCATAATATCGATATCTTTATTATTAATAAAGATATCGCTGTAAAAGTTGGGGTCCTGTATGAACTAAGGATACGACATTTATTACCGAAATATATTTCAACTATAAACCAGTGGCGCAGACGCAGGGTACCTACATTTACGATCTTAGGTACAAAAAATACTAACGGTGATCATTAATTAAATTTTAAAAACATGATTAGTCAATTCATAGTTTGTTTCTTTTGGGATTACACCACCTGTAAAATAACAAAAGGCAGAAAACCAGAAGAATACAAATTAATTATTCAAAGTGTAGTAACAAGGTAAACTTCTAAAGTTTGCCCCTAAAAACCACTGTATTAACGTGTGATAAAATAATACTTGATATATTGACTAAATTTTATCATTGGTTTTTCAGTTTTATACAAAATTTTATAATATTACATGTCATATTCTAAAATATGTCCAAATAAAATAGTTATAATAAAAAATTAAAAGAAATTAAACACTTAACTAGCTTTCGTCTAGACGTTTCGAAACCACTGATAAAATTTAGTCAATATATCAAATATTATTTTATCACACGTTAATACAGTGGTTTTTTTGGGCAAACTTTAGAAGTTTGCCTTGTTACTACACTTTGAATAATTAATTTGTATACTTCTGGTTTTCTGCCTTTTGTTATTTTACAGGTGGTGTAATCCCAAAAGAAACAAACTATGAATCGTCAAAATACACCACAAATAAGTTACAGACATTATGATTAATGAATTTTCCATTTTATTTTTAACAAAAATATTATTTTTCATTTTTCATGTTTTTTCGTAGGTACACAGTATCTACACGGGTAAACATTTTGTAATCAGTGGATAGTGTTTACAATGCATTTAAATCTCGTAAGTCATAAAAAACAAAATAAATAATTTAGTAATTAAGAAATTATAAAATAAAACCTTTTATTCTCGAAAAATTTTAATAACCTGTAACTTGAAAACGAGTGGTTTTTTCTTGTTTTGTTGTCCATGTGTCTGCGATATCTGATGGTGTAATATCCTGAATATTCATAAAATTTTGTTTATGAGATTTTTTTTTCTGATATTGGACACAAGAGATCGAACGGAAGAGAAACAAGTATAATATAAGAAAGATATCAGCATCAATATTCAATTAAAAATTTACTAACCAAATACTTTACAACAAAGATTATCCTGAGAATATGTAAGTTTCTTTTAGTTCCAGATTTGTACATTCAGGTCACATTAAGTTTTAAACCCATTCAGACAGATAATTATGTTACATACAGAAACAATTCAACAGAGTATATACAGTTATAGATATACTTATACCCTGATTACCTCTTTGCATGTACTGGTAACCCTGAAATAAAAACATTAGTCTAGACAATGCTCGGAGGAATAGAATTCTCAGCGATGCATCCGTTATTAATAGGAATAGCGTAATCCGTTAATTTCTATGAATTTGCATGAGCAAATCTGTTGATTCCGCAAATCAGCAGATCTGTTTAAAATTTGCCCCCTCACATTTGTTACAATCTTGTTTTTATCTTCTATTTATTTTTCAAACCCAATTTTCTTGGCAAAAGTGAAATAATCTATTTTGGGTATTTCCTGGTGAATGACAATTAAAACAATGATACTTGGTAATTAAAAGAAATTAATTTGTTTCTATAATTTATGTGTATATAGTATGATTGTGTTTATATTATTCGTATTTTTTTTTTATTTAAAAATAGATCTATTCGATTAAAAATTACAAATATATATACCGGGTGTTCCACATAAATGTCCTCAGCCTCGTATCTCGGCAACGGAAAGATATATTTTGACTTTGAAAAAACATGCAGATGATAGAGCTCATCATCTCATCATCTGTCTGGAGAGGAGGTCAACAATTTTTGTGAAATGACACAAAAATTGTTTATAATTGAACAAAGCATCGGATAAACCTTGTTATAAAGTTCCTGCCAACGAAAAATTTCTTTCGACTTTAGCGCCATCTCTAATTTGCTCTGAAAAAAATTAAGTTGAATCCGTGACGAAGCCATAGATGAGTTCTATCATCTGTCTTATTCATAATCAAAATACAGGGTGGTCCACCGGGAACCAACTCGATCTATATATGGAAAACTATTCATAGGAAAATTTAGAAAATTTGACAGTATACTAATGTCGGTGGGGGTAACTCGCCTAAAATATTCTCAAGATGGTGGCACGTCCGGTTATACCAGAAGTAGGTGCCAACTTGCTTATTTTAAATGGAACACCCTATATATCACCTCATTTTTAGATTCTACGTACAATTCTAGGTAGATTTCATGTATCATGTCCTATACCTAAGTCTAAGCGTTTTACATTATTTAAGTTTTTATGAGAGAAATGACGTTTGCAGGCCCGAAAGCAGTTATCCATTTTTCTTAAAAGGAAGCCTTTATTATTTAATTTGGGGTGGGTTCCTTGTTGGAAAGAGCCTATTTTAATAGAATTTTTATAATATTTCAATAACTATGAATACAGGGTGTTCAAAAAAATAGGTTAAAAAGAAAATTGGGAAAACTGCAAAAAATCAATTTTTTCAAATGGGAACCCTCAAATTTTATGGTTTTATCTTATTTAGCATTAAAGATAAGGGTAAGTTTGTGTATAGTTGTCTATTCCGAAAATTCTTAGTTTTCGAAATATTGCCCGTTTAATATTTTTATTTGGTAATTTTGCTTCGTATTTTAAGTTCAGTTACTCTTAGTTGGCTGTGACAGCGTTAAAACACAATCAAAATAAATGCTAAACAATGTATTAAGCTGTCATTCGCCATTTTCAAATTATTAATAATCATGCCGGGGCGCTTAAATTATACAAATGAAGATTATTTAAACTTATTTATTATTTATGGAGAATGTGATAAAGTTATATCAAGAACATGTGACACATTTGCCCTTCGATATCCACAAAAACAGAAACCATCACGATTTGCTGTTAAACAAATTATAGAAAATTTCAAGAACTTTGGATCCGTCAAGAAAATAGTGGAAAGAAATAAACCTCTCCTTAATAATGAGCATATTGAAATAGCTATTTTGGGATATTTCGCCGCTAATCCGATAATGTCTCTAAGACAAGCTGCGTTAGAGTCAGGATTATCCAAAACAACAATTCTTAGAATTTTACGCAAACATAAATTTAAACCATACGCATTTTCCATAGTCCAGCATCTAAAAGAAACTGATTTTCCAAGACGAGTGGCATTCTGTGAATTTATGATAACTTGGGCGCAAGTGAACTTAACTGAACTTAAAATACGAAGCAAAATTACCAAATAAAAATATTAAACGGGCAATATTTCGAAAACTAAGAATTTTCGGGATAGACAACTATACACAAACTTACCCTTATTTTTAATGCTAAATAAGATAAAACCATAAAATTTGGGCGTTCCCATTTGAAAAAATAGATTTTTTGCAGTTTTCCCAATTTTCTTTTTAACCTATTTTTTTGAACACCCTGTATTCATAGTTATTGAAATATTATAAAAATTCTATTAAAATAGGCTCTTTACAACAAGGAACCCACCCCAAATTAAATAATAAAGGCTTCCTTTTAAGAAAAATGGATATTGCTTTCGGGCCTGCAAACGTCATTTCTCTCATAAAAACTTAAATAATGTAAAAACGCTTAGACTTAGGTATAGGACATGATACATGAAATCTACCTAGAATTTTACGTAGAATCTAAAAATGAGGTAATATATAGGGTGTTCCATTTAAAATAAGCAAGTTGGCACCTACTTCCGGTATAACCGGAAGTGCCAACATCTTGAGAATATTTTAGGCGAGTTGCCCCCACCGACATTAGTATACTGTCAAATTTTCAAAATTTTCGTATGAATAGTTTTCCATATATAGATCGAGTTGGTTCCCGGTGGACCACCCTGTATATCTTTCTCTTGCCAAAATACGAGGCTGAGGACTTTTATGTGGAACACCCGGTATATATCCGGAAGCATTAGCAATTGCAGTTATAGTGTAGTACCTATATTCAAATGTAACATTTTTCTACTATTTTGAAAAAAGGGTTCACTGTTAAAAAATTAATAGATAGTTCCTAAGAAGTTCACACGCTAATTTTAAAAGGTAAACGGTGAAATAGGTACATATAATTATATTAAACCTATTTTGAATTAATTTAAATAACTAATAACAAGAGAATATCGAAGAAAGAGTATAAAGGTAATAGGCTGAAGAGAAAATGTTATAAGGAAAAATGCGATAGATAAAAATACCCTTCGAATATATTTAACATATAGGTTATTCAAATATAATAACTCAAATACAAAGAAATTAAATATATTATTGATAGGTAATAACAACATTAGTAAAAAAATCGCTAGGGGAATGGACTGAGAAGTCCATTTTGATGGAAATTCAGGATATCTTGGAAACTACAAGATGTGGTACAACAAAACTGCTTACGCATTCTCGGACTACTTTTTCTAGTTTGACTTAATGGTGAAATCAAATCGAGTCTACTGTGTTTAGGTTTTGAGATACAGGGCATTTTTCAAATTTTGCCATTTTCGTCAGGGCCCTGTAACTTTATTATTTTTAGATCTATCAAAAAAGCTTAAAGGGAAAAGTTTCAGATAATTTCAAGTAGAAGCTATTGGCGTAGCAAATTTTTCTTATTGGGTCCTGGTTTTTAGATACAGTCCAAAATTGTGTTTTTTTTAATACAACAAATTGCATATTTCTGGTTAATTTGAAAGGCCTTTCGATTCTGGTTACAGTAATATACCATACTATTATTATGTATTATATAATTATATTAAACCACAAGTTTGGTCTGTATCTAAAAAACCGGATCCAAAAAAATTGACTACGCCAATTAAAACTTGTCGCTTTAAGTTTTTTTGATAGATCTGAAAATAATAAAGTTGCAGAACCCTGTACCTCAAAACCTAAACATAGTAGACCCGATCTGATTTCACTATTAAGTCAAACTAGAAAAAGTAGCTCGAGAATGCGTAAGCGGTTTTGTTGTACATCTTGTAGTTTCCCAGATACCCTAGATTCCCATCAATAATGGACTGCTCTGTACACAGAGATTGCCATAAAGTTTTTTTTATAGCTTAATATATCAACATTTTTTAGATTATTTACTTATTCTTACACGTATTATTTATAAAACAGACTTCTGCATTAAATTCTGCAATTTTAGATATAGGTAAACACTAAAATGAATAGAATAATTATTAATGTTTTGTAGCTACCAACATCAGCGATAAAGAAATAAAATTCTTATTTCCTACAAATTTTATTACTTTAATATATGGAAATAAAATAATGTTTAGCAGAACTTAAATTATTAAATCTGATCTAAAGGAAAAACCAATCGTAATTTCGAAGCCCCAAGGAAAATAAAAGTGGAGAAAGAAGACTTACGGGACAATCTGTTATCCAGCATAGGATTTTCCCATTCCTCGTCCCGAGGCGTCCACTCACGTTCACGACGCTTCACCGTATCTTTTCTGGTGCTTACACTGTCTGTAAGCAGTCGTCCCATCGCTGAAATAAGAGAACTGGGTTTAAGTTTTAATATACAATTTATCTTATTAGATAATTATTTTGCTACTGCTAAAATAGTCATGAATATTTAAATTACTGTGTAATTTATAATTGAATACTATGTGTTTACAATTAAAACCAATTTACATTTAAAATATACATACATACATACAAAACATTATATTGTTTTCTCGAAATCAAAACTTAGATCAACGTATTATATTGGACGTGTAAAAAAACAGTGTACCTACTGTATTAAACAACAAAATATAGTGGGACAGTTCTTAGTCATCATTATATCAGATGGAGGCAGGCATTTTCCACCACACGTATTTGCAGTGTATGTGGTAAGAAGTAGTGCTGTAAGGTATAGTCTATATAATGTCAATTGAAACTGTAAAAAAAATTCCGACAAAAGAAACACCTGCACCTCAACGGCGGCCTCTTTGTATACGCACGTGTGTCGTTTGTCGGAATTTTTTATGCAATTTAAATTGAGATTATAAAGACTATACAAAGCTATTGGAATAACAAACTGGCGTGAAAAGTGCGTTTAATATCCAATTAAATACAACCCATTTGTTCATTCTATTGATGCTAGATTTAAAAATGAAGCATTTTTTAATTAACATCTTCCCACAAATTCGGTCATAAATATAAGAAAAATACTTTTTAGATACTTTAAAATACTTTTTAGATTTAAATAAAAGTGCAGCTGCCCGAAAACATACTTGGGTATCAAAACGCAGACCTACAGCCTGGGGTTACACAAAAGCATCTAGAATAATATTATTTTTAATAGAATACATACTAAAGAAATTTGAGATAATCCCCTGTATATGAAATAATAAATTTAGAGACAGAAAGCTGAAATTTTGTATCTGGAATGATGATGTAATTATACTAAACGATTTCTCTTAATAATATTTTGATAAATTGTAAGGGTACTCTATTCTTGATGATAAAACATCATCATTTTTTAAGTGCTGAAAGTAGAATTCATTTTTTGGTAATCATTTTTATCAATTTTATCAATGAGGCCCTTCGCTACGGTTCGGAGCCCCGCCCGCCCTTCGAAAAGAAGTTGAAACGGACGCGACTCGAGATTTTCGAAGACGAAATACACGTAGAAGGAATGGTCGTACGGTCTCGAAAAAAATGTCAAAAGATTAGAGAAAGGGACTTTCATGTAAAGCGGTTCTCGAAGCCGTAAAAGTTAGAAACTGGGTCGAGGTGGATCCCGCAAAAAGTCGGGATTTTGGCAGGCGTGACGAGGCCATTAGGCGCGAGAACCAACGCCGGTGCTAGCCTCATCTCTCTCCCCGAACGACGATAGACAAAAATTTTGCAGAGGTTTTTAGAAAAGGCGTTTAAATTGGGAAAACGGGTAGGAAACAGGACGAAAATGCGTCATAGGAGAATGGCTTGTGGCAACCCGAGATCACCGCTCGGAGGAGATAACTTAGATACTTTGTAGATTTGGCGACGGAATTTAAAGCGAGACAGAATCGACGCGTTTTAATATATATGGATTTTTATGATTACGTAATACTTTTTAATTAGTGCGGGACTATACATTGCGTTTCAGCGGGAGCGTTTTAGCGGGACCCGGTCGGCGGGACAGGTACAACACATTGTTTTAAATGGAACCGTTTATACAGCTGCCGTTCTGCCGCACCAACCGGATTGCAAGCTGACATGCTGCCGTCGAACGGGACGACCGGAAGGCGGGATACGATAGACAACATACGCATTTGAACAGAGACAACCATGAGACAAGCAAGTACATATGCAAATTAGTTCGGTAATAGTGAAAATAGTGATATAGTAACATCTTTGTTATACATGAACATTTCTGTATTGAGATATCCTTGTCTAGCAACTGGGTAAACATAGCTCAGATGGCGCTAGTAGCCTTGCTTTCTATTGGTCAAAGTTCATAGTTGTCAAATGTCACGTTACGCTAACGCATGGTATGGGAGAGTTGGGCATTTTTTCCCAAATATTAGCAATTATTTTTGTTTTGTGAAGTGTAATGTGCAAGTTTATTATTATTATTAAAACAACAAATTATTTCACTTAAAAGTCATTTTTAAATAAGTTAAACGTTATTTTCCGTAATATTGCATTTGATGCCTTTTGCCCGATCCCCTTGGGCAAAAAGAATCATAAAGGCAAAAGGTATCGTTGACAGGACAAATGGAATCAGATGCATCGAAAAACAAAACTTTAATAAATATAATTTATGTAAACATTCTAAATGAACGTGTAAAAAAAGCTTTGTCATAAAATATATAAAATCACTAAAATAACTAATACAAACTAATAACTAAAATTTTATTATCGTCTTTTGGCAAGGATTGAAGTTCTGCAGTGTTCACAGACATAAATTTCATTTTTGTAATCTGAACAAAGTGCATGGACCCAGCTCTCACAAATGTTATACTGTATCCATTTTCACCCGGTGCCGAATTGTTAAAAATGTCTTAAATGTAAAATGTGTTAAATGTTGTGCACTCCTCTCACTCCTCTCACCGTCTCACTCCTGCGAAAAATATCTTTTTCGACACTTATATAATATACTATTGCCGATTCCTTTTGCCCTCTATAGCTTTCTTGTCCGACTCTCCCCTAATTCGGGAATATGATATTCTGTATTCTGTGGTTGAGGTTGTTGTGATGTTTTTGTTGCATAGTGGTAGGTAGTGTAGTTGTTGGTTGTAAACTCGTTATAATTTATAATCAATTTTCTGCAGTATCGAGAGTGCTTTAAATATTTTTGTGGAGAATTGTGAGGCGCGCGTTATATATTATTTTAGTTGAGCTTCTTGTGAGTTTAGTGCATACCCATAACCATTCTAATGATAGTGACAAATATAAATATGCCCCAAACACGATGTACTGTTTGTGAATTCACTGTAGATGATTTTTATATTTGTGTATGTTTGTACTTTCTATAAACAGTTTTATATTATAAAATTATATATTTTATGTCTCCTGTGACATAAGGAGACACAAAATACAAGTTTTGTGTCCAGCTAAAATAATTAAGAATTATTGTCTTATTTTTTGTACCTATTACATCTGAATTTTCTGGCAATAAACAATTTATTTTACCTATTTTGTTTTATTTCATCTTTAAAATATAACAGAAATTAAAAAAAATAAGAATATTATAGAACCCGCGCATTTTTAAATCCTCAATGAGTGACGAGTGCGCCATCTGCGGCTCACTTACCCACACAGTGGACCAGTGCAATATTGCGAACTAAAATTTTACATGGAGTTGCCCGTCTCATGGTTGTCTCTGATTTGAACGAGAGCGTTTATACTGTGCGGTTCTGCGGCTGCGGTTCATTGTATTTGTATTAATTAATAGACATTAATAGGAATTAATAGACATCCGATAATATCCGAAACATTTCTCTTCATATTTTCGTATATCTCATTAAACTTTATAAATCTTTTACTTGATTCACGTCTGGCATGAAAAGGATGTACAGAATATCGTCTTGTTCTTATTTCTGGCGGCTCTTCAAGCAAATCAGCAGCTTCAAGAGCGCAAACAATTTTTAATTTGGAAAATATTTTAACACTTCACGATAACGCACACGACCACGAATGATGCAGTTGCCGTTCTACCTCAATAATAATAGTATAGCCTCAACACTGCATTCCCGTCGAACGGGTCCCGCTGAAACGCAATGTATAGTCCCGCACTTAGATAAAAGTAAGTTTAAAAGCCAAACTGATATTTTTTGCATTTAAATTTATTGTCTTTGTTATTATAGATGTTTTATGTCTATAGCTGTTTTAAATATAAAAATAAATCGGTGTTAAGCCAAAATTAATTTCAGTGGCGTGATGTGGTAACTACGAACGCGTAGAAAGGACATCGTGTGAAATAATTTTATAATTGCCTGTTTAAACTGTCAATTATAGATAATTATTGTCAGTTTAAACTGGCAATTATACATAATTGCCAGTTTAAACTATAAATTGTACGTAATTGCCAGTTTAAACTGACAATTATCTATAATTGACAGTTTAAACTGGCAATTGTAAAAGGACATCATGTGAAATAATTTTATAATTGCCAGTTTAAACTGTCAATTATAGATAATTGTCAGTTTGATCTGGCAAATTATGTATAATTGACAGTTTAATCTGTCAATTATGTATAATTGAGAGTTTATAATTGTCAGTTTGATCTGGCAATTATAAAATTATTTCACACGATGTCCTTTCTACGCTTCCGTAGCTAACAAAGGATAGAAGAAAACAAATAACTTAACTCTCCAAAATTAATTTTTGGAGAAGAATTTAAAATTAATTTAAATTACCATAGTGATCATATCCAGTATCATATGTTATAATTTCTTTTGCTGTTAATAAAAGTGTACCTATCGTTTGATATCCTTACTACTTTTATCACTAACCAACTTAAAATTCATATTTAAAACGCAAATTACGTTACAATAATAATTATTGCTGCAGGTACGAGTCATGATAGGATTTCACCTGTGATTACTTCATCATATTAAACATTTTTCTAGCAGTAGGTTTATTTGTAAATAATCAAATAGTTTTATTCAACTAATTTTTTCATGACGGTCATTTTCCTTTTACAGCTGGCTCAAAGTTTTTAGAATAACTACTTTAACTAAAATTAAAATATATCCTATCTCAAGTTATTTCTTTATCATAGGCTAAATCTGTTAATGAGCTACTAAGTTGGCTCTATTATCAAACTAGTCTCATTTTTTGTGATGTGTATCTTTCTTAAGTGAGACATCCCGTATATTCTTACAAATTTGGATATGATTTTCTCTCAGGAGTAAACTGATATACGGTTGGACTATTGAATTATTGACTATTGAACAAGCATGGAAGGTTTTGCATACTCACAAGTTCTTACTTCTTCTTTTTCTTTATGAAGATAAAAATATTAAAAGACATTTTCAAAGTCTTAATGGTTATGAAAAATTATGACATTTTTTAAAGCACATTTTGAAGCCAAATAAATATAATAATTAAAGTAAACGAGAGTCTATATGATGAGGTCTCAATTTTACAGGTTTAGTTTATAAAAATCTTGAAACAGCTGAAGAAATATGACCCACCACTAGTTTAAGGGTAGTTTGATCATTACCTACTAAAATTTTCATTTGATTTTGCGTATCATCAGAGAAAATCACTTCCTTGGTCTTACGGCGTTAAAGGTTTACCATTTCCAGTTATCTCCTATTATCTTTTCTACTTTGTTCTGTTAGATATTAAATATTTATGTCTGATTTGATGGCTGGTTTTCTCGTTATTTAATATCAATAGAACATAGAAGATAATGAAAAAAAAATGATACCTTCTAAATACCTACCTACTATTATCAAAAGCGGAGGGAAATTATTGTTTGCTTCTCTTTCCATTTGGTTATTTTATATAAAATAGTAAAAATGATCATAAACAAGCAACACCTTTTTATTTTTATTTCGTAAAATTGAAAACTGATTTAAACAGATAAGCGTGCAAAACACCTGGCAAATGTATAGGTATTATAGAATAGCTACTTGTAATTGGTACATTGGAATGTGGTCGAACGTAAAACACAAGTAATAACTGTACATTTATCAAGAAATAAAACAATAAATGGTGAAACTTGACCTAATATATGATGTATGGATGGATGTACTGACATGCAAGTCACTTAACTCTACATAGTCACTCTATCATAAAATATTCATAAATTATGAATACAAAAAACAAAATTCAACTTTTGTGTTAAGTATTAATAATTACTATCTGACCGACTTCTGAAAATCCAGTTTTCATTTAATGGGATATAGTAGGATGCTACAGTGTAACGATATAGTTTATTAAAATAAGAAAACAAAACAACTCTAATGTGATTTTTCACCGTTAATGATAATATCCCAAGTGCAAAATAATTGCTGGAAATTTTTTCGAGGTGGCGAATATTTTGAAAATTAATTTAGAATTTTAATGTCATATAATTTTTTTGTCACAAAAATATGAAACTAACACTACGAAGGAGGCTAATGTCATAATTTATTTATCGGATTATGAGAGTAGGTATATACCTTCAAAAAAACTTGTGGTGTCACGTTTAAATTGTAATTCTAATTTACAATGTTTCATTACGGACTAGTCTAAACCTTTAGAAATTCGAAGTAAAATTCAACACATCATTCTGGATGTAAGTTTCTATCTTATAATGTTACTTATAAATATTCATCTCTTAAACGTTAAAAAATATTCACTATAATTTTGCTTTTGTACCCTAATTTAAAAAATATCTGCTAAAATGTTTTCGTTGGCATAGCAACGATTAAAATTTTACATACCTGATTGGTTAAAAAGTGGAGGTGTAAAATTTTCTTGTTAATTTTTCTAAAACTATACAGGGCGTTTCACGTAGACCTTTCATTAGACGTTTCTAGAATACTACGCGAACTGGAATTCTGAAAATTTATATACGTTTTTCACAATTTGCCATCGATTAAAAATATTGCCGATGACGTCACACTTCCGGTTCTAACGGAAGTAGACATCAACTCGCTTCTTTCAAATGGAATGAACTATTTTTTATTTAATTTTTGGATTCTACGTCAAATTTAAAAAGTTTCATAAGAATACCCTATCCCTAAACTCAATCGTTTCTGATATTTCGACTTTTTAAAAAATTTTGGAAAAATTCTTCATAAAATTCAATCATAAATTCTTTACCTTGTAAAGGTAAATTTCTTAATTTTCTAAAATATAATGTAATATAATATAATATAATATAATATATAATATATAATATATAATATAATATAATATAATATAATATAACATAAATATAATATAATTTCTAATTTACAAGTAATTTCTTAAGTATGTATACAGGTTGTTACAAATTCGCTTCTCACTACAAGGATCTCGGAAACGGTAAGAGATACGAACTAGCTTAAATGGGGGCAAAGTTGCGTAATCAGGAGACGAACATTATGCCTCTAAAAAATCAATCTGAATCTGGTTCGGGCTGAGGCAGTACAGCATCGGGTGTCATGAAGGCTTGCAAAAAATCTAATAAAATTTCCAGGGCCGTATTTAAAAAAGTAAAGTTGATGATGGTCCTGGAAAGACGAAACGTTATATATAAAAATTGATTGTGCCATTCGATAGAGGGCAAAAAGTTGTCATGAGAAAGTGTCTTCTTTTTTAAATATCACCTTACACAAGGCTGAAATGGAACAAAAACGGATATCCAATATTTCGGTTTTTTCAAATATTTCGAAAACTAATCATGTTAACCTTCATTTTTTAGAGACATAATGTTGGTCCCCTGATTACGCAACTTTGCCCCGATTTAAGCTATTTCGTATCTCTTACCGTTTCCGAAATCCCTGTAGTGAGAAGCGAATTTGTAACAGCCTGTATATTATTTCAAACAGACTCTTATAGAATTGTTTGTATGAACAATAACCGATACCGAATTTAAACGAACTGATTTTGAACGACCGAATTTGAATGAACCGATTTTGTTGCTCCTTGTATGTACCGTAATCCATAGAAGTTATGTATCCTTCGCTTTAATGCGAACTTCTCTGTTAGTCTTTCTTTCAGAAATAACTGTGTACTATATTACTTAAAAACCCTTAAGAAATCTATACATCTGAAACAGATTAATTGAAAAATATAACTACATGAGTAAGTACAGTAGCTACATTTTTACTAGGCACTATAATAACTAACAAAGTATTCTACTAACGGTATACACATAAAGAAGGAGCTGGTATGTAGTGACTATCGCTACTGTCTGAGATATAAATTGTGAAACAGGAGAGCAATTTCCTGCTGAATTTAATCGATATCTAGTTGGGAATGGGAGAGTGAGTTTAACTTGGGAAAATAATTAAGTGTTATAATGGAAAACGATTGTTGGAAACTATATTATGTCTTTGATTAGATGTTTCATTTGTATTTGAGACTGCACTTATAATTTGCATTTAAAGACTGTAGTTATTGAATGTGATCACAAACATCCAAACGGTGCAGAACATATGTGAGAAACATTTTTTTTAGAAAGTAGGTATATAGGTGCATATAGTAATTATTTCAAGATAAACATATCAGGAAAAGTTATTTATTTGAAGATGCTGAAAACAACTACTGTTGTGTCACTCTGAGGCAAAGTTTCCCATGTTTTATGGAGGTAGGAGCCGATATTAATTTTCTTGACTATCTACTGAATTACTTAAATAATTAATAATTTAATACAAAAATTGGATAAAAAAACCTTTTCTCGTTATTAGAGCATATTGGTTTTGAAACTACTTTGTTTGTATGAATAAAACCACGGGTGCAACGAGGATCGTATCGAATAGATATGAATTTTGGATTTTCTCTTTCATTTTGAAAAGTCGGGAAATTTCGAAGCGTCTCTTTAAATTTACGTTTCCTAATTATTTATTAAAGACGCACTTCCAAATTCTTCGACTTTTTAAAATGAAGGAGAAAATCCCAAATTGAGAGTATTTAAATTACAAAGTGTAAAAATAGTATGAATAGCGACAGAGGGTAATCCCATTCAGCCCGCTTTATTGGTTAGTAAATTACGGTTCACTGATCCGTCGTGAAGCTTCACTGAGGTATCGCGACGGTCCACTGAGGCGTCGCAACGGTTCACTGAACCCTAACAATAGTTTAGGTGTAAATAGGACATAGTGTTAGCATAGGTATAGTTTTAATCGTCTCCAAATGATGCTAATTTGATTGGTGAAACGCGCGTCGAGTGCAGCATGAAACTTAAAAATAATTTACCAACGTCGCTGTTTGACAACTTCAAATAGTGACATGTTTGTTAAAATGTGCCCTGTATATTATTACTCAAAATTAAAAAATATAAGCTTAAGTATGTTTCTTTTGATTTAGGTATTGTAGGCTTTAAATAAGGCCATTTTTGTTAAAAAGAAAATTAAGAGGTTTCCAGGGGTTTTCATTCCCCAAATAGTTTGAAAAAAGTTCCTAAAAATTTTGGGTGTGGAAAAATTCTTAATGATCCATATACATGGTTTTAATTTCTTTAATGTTATAAACTAATATATCAAGTGTATCCTCAATATTACTGTATTTTTTTTCCTGATAAAGAGATAAAGATAAACTAAAGATAAAGATATTTGTTATTGCAGAGGACAAAAGAAGACAATAGCATTGAAATTGACTTCTGACTTAAGGTACCTGTTTTGTTTTTCAGTGAAATTCAAGCACTCAAAATATATCATTACAAAGTGTAGTCGGCAACTAAGTCGGAGAACGATGAAATAGGTATCTGTTAGAAGTTATCAGAAAGTGGTTTATCTGAGGGTCCCGTAACACACTCAATGGTGTTACGGGAGAAACTAGGACTGCACTTTACGAAAATTTAATTATAATAATTAAAAAGAAAATTCGTTTGCAAACGAAAAATAAACTAAATATATTTTTTAATAAACTTATAAAGAACTATGAAAAGATTTTATTTAGGAAATACCATATGCAGACCGAATATATTGAAGCATGTAAACATGTAATTATCTCTTACTTCAGTCTTGTAAATAGTTTATAGGTGATCCTTCACTAATGAAATATAAAATACCTACTGTATTTTTTAAATAGGCTAGGTTGGTCATTTTAGGTTAAAATTTTGAAGGCACACTTTAGAAAATAGACGATCATACAAACTATCGCATATTTAAAGAAAAAATATGTATTGTGCCATTGTAACAATTTTCCATAATATTGAAAAAATGCAATCTAATCATCTGAATAAATTTTTACTGACTCTCTTCATCTTCAAAATCTGAAGGTTTATTCCATACATATATTTTTATATATCCTTAAATTTTTTTCTTTAATTTTTTTCGTTAGTAGTCAGAATGAGAAATCTCGGATCACCCGCCACTAAATTATTATATTTCAAAATGTACGTAATTATGACGGCCTTACAATTGTTTAAAGGTTTTTAGTCCATTCATGTAGTTAATAAAATCAAACCAGTTTGTATTAGTTTTAGTCAGGTTATCTTTTTACCGAAGTATGACAAGTAACGCTTTTCCTCTATAGCAAAACTATTTAATTATGTAGTGAATTAACATATATTAACAATACATATACAACACTAAGAATACTGCAGTCCAAAAAAAAGCTTTCAATACACACAGTAACACTTAGAGCAGCTTTTCTTTGTATTTAGTAAGTAGAACTGACCAACACAAAGTGGTGCAGCTATGGGCGAAAGGTTAACCCCACTACTAACAGGATCTCTCCAGGAGATATTTGCTCACAACAGCGGCGCTAAGAAAAAACCACAATGCTAGGACATTGGTGCTATTGCTGATGTCAAAAATCACCAAGCTCTTTAGCGAGTTTTTTTTTGTTTAGTTTTATACTCTTTAAAAATTCGGCAATTTTACCAAGTCTTACCTTTCTTATTCTACGATTTCTCTGTTATAGAATACAAACAAAGTCACTTGTTACGTACCTATTGTGTTAGATTATTTGTGCTTATCGTCTTTAGGGATTGTTGTGTATACTTAGTTTTTGCATTGTTTGTGTAACAAAAACAACCCTAGCAAAAGCACGAAAATAGTAAAGGAATTAGATTTATAAAGAAGATACCGTTAAAGAAACAGTGCGTAGTCATTTTTCAACATAAATAATAACGCACGCACTGACGCACGCACACAACTAATAACAGCTCCTCTAGATATTTTTACACTACCTTGTCGTAAATATAATTTATATTATCGCAATGAAAACAATGGCTTTCGTCGTTATTCACATAGATTTTGTCACTTGTATTTCTCCCAAGTTTGTTTACAGTCGCGATCACAGCGGTAATTAGAGTAGCCAATTTAATGGTGTTAATTCATTGCTTTTTTAACGTAACTCTAGGTTTGTGGTTTTATCTTTACTGCGGTGTGCACTTAACTTAAGTGTGGAGTAGCTCAAATGCAACATATTCGAACTTACTTGTATTTTTTTGACTGTGAAGTTACTTATCCTTTGTTTGTTTTTTTTTATTTTATAAGCCTCGATGTTAGGTATCAAGAATAACCATTGATAGTTATTACCTCAATAAGAATAACATAAATCCTGATATCATAATAAATAAATTATTAAATTATTAAATTCAAGAAGTTGTAGTTAGAGTTCATTCACGTTAAGTTTAAAGTGACGTTTTTAAGTTTTAAGTTAAGTTTATATAAATAAATAAAAACTTGACAACGCACAGAAGGGTTGACAAATATAAAACTCTTTGTAAGTGGCAAATGCTATGCTAATTTATTGGTCATTTGTTTATCAAATATTGAAAACAATTAACTACTGAAAATGACGTCACTTTAAACTTAACGTGAATGAAGTTTAGCAGCAAGAGAGCGTAAAGATACGTTGCTCTCTCCCACCGGTACTCCACTGTTACTGTTAATGTGTAGGTACTACTAAGCATAATTAGTACACACCTTACATGCCGTGAAACATGCCGTGAAACATGCTCTAAACATTAATTAGTATAGTAGATAGGTATTACTTTCAAGGCAATTTAATCAGTAATTCTTTCCGGAATGTTAAATATTTACTGTTACAAGAGATTATAAAACGGAAGCAACATTTTACAGCTTTTTTATTATGGCTTAGGAGGCAGACGCTTTATATTACACATATGGAATATTTTAAGGGAAGGCATTATACAAAGAAAGTTATTTTAGTTTACAAATTTAATGAGGTTAACCCTCACGCAAAATGTTTGCTTGTTTAAGTAATGAGATCACACTCATTTTCATTGAATAGTAAGGCGACGTTTATGAATAATTTTTACGTAAATAGAAACGTGGATAAAGTTCATTATGCAAAACTGAATGAATGTACAACTTTTATTTTTCGTTTTATACATTCTGTTTAAATTAAATATAATTAGTGGATTATTAAATAAGATTTTATTATGTCAAAATTTGTAAATGAAATTTACAATTATCTTAAAAGAGAAATGTGGATCTGGTGAAAGTTGTGCATAATTGCTTGATAAGGCGTTTCACTTTTAACATTTTGTTCAAAATTAGTGGTCACCGATTCTCTTATTAAACCAGTTGCTAATTGTAGAAATGTTATTTAACTTATACAAGAAATTTTAATAGTGTTACATATTAATAAACTTATAATCATAGATATTATAAAATACCATTAAGCTCGATATTTTATTACTATTGGTCATTAAATTACGTATTCTATATTTCAAAATTTGTTCAACTACGAAACGAAGACACACGATATTCTTATATGATAGTAATATAAGGATAAATAATATAATAGGTACTCGAAAAATAGGGAGATTTGGAACCCCTTGGCGAATGAATTTTTGGCTTATAGTCATTGTAATCGTTATACTGAGCATGCGCAGTGCCAAAAACGATACACTTTTTTACACTGCGCATGCTCGAAATCAAGGGAGCACGGGTTTAATCTCAGATTAACCATATATAAGATAAATAACAGCCAGAGAAAAATGTCCACGAAATGAAATATAATTAAATAAACAAATCCCACTGCATGCCATTGGTTCGTTACAGTTTTTGACGGACCGAGATATGCCGAAAATACACGACACAACGACTCGTGACTTCATATTTGTTTTGAAGTTTTGTGAACGTAAATTTATTTAAGTATTTTATGTGATATAAGTGGTCATCAGTCAATAATCTAGGCTGTGTTATAGATTTCTAGTTTGTGGAAAATCTTTGTGGACAGTGAAATGACTATTAAATGCATAGTTTTCCATAAATCGGGCAAAAAAGGTGATGGGAGATAGTTCCACCGGTAAGTAAACAATGCTGACCATAGACGTATCATTCGTTAGGAATTCAACTTACGTATAATGTTCATGGGTAATATAAGTAATATAGATAATATTGTAGTTTTATATTGGATATTTTCTATGGATAATAGTTTCTGATCCTCATAAAATTATTTGGAGACAATAAAATTTTTATCATTTTTCTTTCATCGTTCAAGGAAAATTTCAAATGTTTACCCCTCTTTGAAAAAAAAAATTCGAATAATTTAAAATATAGATAAGAGTATTAGATGTAGTTTTGATTTAGAATGGGAAGTGAATTCCAAACCGAAAAAAATGTATTTTCTTATTTCACTTTCAGGTTTTTAGTAGGTATAAAGTATTATGAATATCTTTATATTATATCGCTACTTTATTTGGGTATTTGGCCACAATTCTGAACAAATTAATAAAATTTTGAGTAAACAATACATACTCCTCGCTAAAAGACCCATTAAAGTTTTTTTTTAATTTGACTAATCAGTTCTCATACTGAAAAATGTATAAATATCATAAAACATAGTACACACTTTAAGTTAAAATAGCACTAACATTTCGGAAACTTCACTGTCAGAAGAATGTATTGTGTTCTATGATATTTATGTATCTATATTTAAGAAAAAACTCTAACAGACTCTTCGGTGCAGAGGTTTATTTTCTTACTTTTTTATTAGTTTTTTCTGAATTTTAGGAAAATAGCTAAATAAAGTTAAGTATGCATTGCGTATTATGTTATATACCTAGCTACCTAGTTTTTGTAGATGTTAGGGGTTTTTTTTTTAATCGTGAGGCAATAGGTACTTTACGTTGTTATAAACACCTTTAAAAACATTAATAAACCCTCTTATTTTGAGAAATACTGGCCGCCACTGGTAGCTATTTACAAACAGTTAAATAAACACTCCCCCCTTTCGTAAATTGTTGTTTATTAAATGGACAGGCATATTAATGCTTTGGGTATTGCTGTTACTTATCTTTTACATGGTTAATCTGAGGTTAGAAACACCTTTAAAAATATCAATAGACCCTTTTCTTATTTTGAGAAATACCGCCGCCACTGGTAGTTGTTTACAAACAGAGTTGAGTAAACATCCCCCCCGCCGCAAATAACTGTTTATTACATGGACAGGCATATTAATGCTTTAGGGATTGTTGTTACTTATCTTGTACATGGTTAATCTGAGGGTTTAATAACTCCTAATTCGTTATTTACGGGGGAACGCAGCTCATAGCCACACCTCTGTTACCCTCTGCCGCTCGCTATATCGTATCCATGTGAATAATAATAATAATAATAATGATATCTCTACCCCTCATTCTAATGACAAGGATTAGACCGAATGTCTGGGACTTGTGTGGGAGAGGGGGCGGCATATTACTTCGTCGCGGGCCGCATTTGCGCCTCAGGAACGACTTACATACGTAGGCCCTAACCATCGTTCAGAGCTGAAATGAGGGAAACCTGGAAAGCCTCATTAGTTAGGGGGACAGTCCAATTGTTAGGTGTGATGGCTGCCATCCGTAGATATTGATATCTCTGCTCTCACTCATGCACCGTTCTTTTTCTCTGTTTAGTACACACTTTATTTACAATCGACCCGTCCTTGTCTCCAAATTGAACAAATTTTTATTTGGGTCTCTGTATTTTAAAATTGTCAAAGCATAAGCGTTTAAAAGAAACTATAAAAAGTTATTCGCAAAACTGAGTTAGAAAATTTTGACACAGTATTTCCGATGATGCTAGAAGTTACCATCAACTTTGTTATTTTAAATGATATGCGCATTTTTTGAAATGTACTCGTTAATCTCGGTCGATTTTCTTCAATTTTACCAATACCTACATAGGCACTTTTTTTATTTTTTCTCGAAAATGTTGCGTACATTTTGAGACGGTATCTGCCATATGGTTAGAAGAACGCTTTGTGGCTCACATGGGTGCTTTTATCATTGATAAATTATATGCATATGTGTATCCAAAATTTAATTTCGCTTCAACACAAATGTAAACAATCACAACTTGTTTTTTTAAATAAAATGCTTTACATTTCTTTTCATATTATAATGTACATTTAATTATTCATCCGTCGGTGTTAGAATTCCCTAGATCTATTTGTTTTTCTTTTTTTGCTTAATTTGTGTTTGAATTTATAATAAACTATTTAATTTGTCAATAGTAAGTAGGCTATGGATATGACGATTATTCTCATACATAATAACTGTTAAGGATAGGTATTTTGAAATTAGTTTATGTTTATGATTATAGTCACGAGGTAATTCAAAAAAACTTTATATTTTATGTTGACCCATTCGTTATGAAATCAAATTAAATTTTAAAACAACAATATGAACCTTTAGACTTTTTAGGTCAATACAATAATTGAAAATGCCATATTGTCTAGCTAAAATAAAAAAAAAACTCTAAATCTCAGAAAGGGAAGTTCACCATCTACTTAAAATAACGAGTAGAATCCAATAGCAATAAAAAAATGCGATCATTTAAAATACCTAAATTGGTAATAACTTCCACTATAACCGGAAGTGCAAGAACTATAAAAATATTTTCATTAAAAAATAAAAAATATTAGTATAGTACCTTGCAATGAACTTTAGATATGCTAGGGATGTGCACATAGACTTAATAAGAGGAGACCTCACGGTTCATTCATAAATAACCTTTTGTTTTGTATCAATCATTGGCAATGTGTATGACAAAGAATACCGAGAGAAAGAAAAGAACGGCAAAATTCCGACTCCGTGCAACGTTGCAAAAGTTTTGGGAGAACTTGCTTCCGACGCCAAAGGCGTACTGTTTTTGGAAGGGTTGGGTATGATAATAAAACATCAAAAAAGGAATTTTAAGAAAATCAGTACTATACATTGCAACAGCAAAAGCTTGTGAGATTAGAAATTAAATTAGTATCGGAGTTTTAATGTAGGGAATATGAATTGAAACTTCTGAATTATTAATTCTGAATTAAGTAAAGGTGGTACACCTACTACATTACAAAAACTTATATATACAGTAGTGTAAAAAAGTATTTTTCAGTTTTTCAAAGATACCCAAACTCTGTATACAGGGTTCAATTACATTTAAAAGTGAAATATAATTTAAAATAAGAAAGATGTACATGGTGTTAGTTTTTAATTCAACTTTTTGTTTCAAGTTATTTGACTTACTGTTTTCAAAATAACTCTTTAAAAGCCTGATAATGGTGATTTTCTCTTAGATTAGTATAAAGGATACCTTTAAAAATTACCTTGGTTACGCAACTGATTTTAATTTTTGTGTGCAAACGTTGCATGTTGGCTTCACACTTACCAAACATTATAGGTTTTTTAATTTGTTATGCAGCAAAGTGCTGAATGATGCCTTAGCTTCTTGCTTGGATTCTTGTTTTGACCATATTTAAGTATGTGTGTAGGTAACTCCAAAAACTAACACATCCGCCATATTTTAAAAAATAACAAAAGCAATTCCATAATATAATATAGTATATATATACATACTATATTCCGTAAAATGTTGAGGAAGCCAGCCAGCACGCCCCTGAAAATCCGTAAATATGGCGTGACAATATAGCGACCGAACAACAAAACAAAACTTGGCAAAATTTACCTGTGGAAAGACAGTTTTGAATATAAAGAATTCACTTTTCCATACACTTGACACTGACGCACCATTTTCTGAAGAATAGTAATAAAATCCTTACGAAAAACACTGAAAAATTCACAAAAGCAAAATTCCGACTGCCAGCAACACCGCACAAAAGAAATACTATAAAATACTACGATTCACGTGTTTGGTACCGGCATCAATGAACATGCGGATTTGAGTAGGGAGCAATGATGCCTGTTCATTCCATTTTTGCGTTATGAAGTTAGTTTTTATCGCAACGTTTTTAACAAAATATGATTTATCTACTTAACTAGGAAACGGAAAAATATTTTTATGTAATATTTTAACCTTAACCCATAATCATGGTAGTTTAAATGTGAAAATATAAATTACACAATTGACAGTTTGGCAACAGTTTTTCGTACAATCATAAAGTAGACCACGCAGTTGACCAGATAAAGAGTAAACAAGGGGATGTCTGATTGCTTTAAAATGTAAACAATTACATCTCCCTTGTCTTATAAATCTATGGATGTGCACTTCCACTAGCTTAAGTTCATTGACATTACTCCGGTAGCTCAGGGAGATTTATGATACTAGGGCGTAGTATTCCTAGCACTGATTTGAGTGTTGACAATTTATTTGGGCATCAGGATAATTTTTAGATATACGACACAAACTTTTTTCTTAAAAATGAGTTTCATCTATGTTATAAAGTGAATAACTCAAAAACCACTTACGTATTTTTTGACGAGCAGCTAGCCATTCATCTAAAGTCGTGGTAATGTTATTATTCTCTCTGGGTCTTCCATCGTGCGAACATCTAAGCGCCCTTCTTCGTTCCTTGCTTGTCAGCATACATTCCTCCAGCAGTTCGAACCAGTCCTCCAGTCCATCGGCAGCTCTAAGGTAGATTTTTCCATCTCGGCCGAGGATAAGAGCAACTGAAAATTAAAGTTTTATGTTTTAAATGAAATTAAAATTATTTTGTCAGATTAGTTCCATATCTAATGATTGCATATTGGACAAAAATCTAGATAAAAGGTGACACCTACTCCGATGTTCTTTATTTTTTATTTCAGAATTACTGCGTATATACAAAAGCTTTTAACCAGAACTTCCGTATACGTTTTTTGTATACATTTGTATGCAGATTAGTATCTGCTCTTCTTTTTTATTTTGAGATATATCTGCAAAGCTAGCCATGGTAGCGACTTGGCGTCCATATTATTGATATGAAAGAGAAGCAACGTGGTTCGCGGATAGTACATGGATGGGTTATCTTGCAGGGAAAACCAACGATTGCCGTATGTTCTAGTGCCCTGTACGTCGGTGAATTCACAGAAGCTATGCAAACTTAGGCGAGGTTTATGTAGAAGATGTACCATCCCTTGGAGAGGATGTAAAACGGAAATCTCTTGTATATGAAATGATAGACAAGTAAAAAATTCCTATCCTTAGATTAGTGGAGTTTCAGCAAAATTTCCATGTTGGCAGTTACCTACTTGTCTCCTAGCGACGATGATTGGCCGTAGCCAAGGAAATAGGCCGCGCGACGTTAAATATCCGAAATAAGAAAATAAATCTCTACTAAATTCGGTAAATTTAAGATTTGACCATGGTATAAAAAGCTTTACAGAATGAAACTAAAAAATATTCTAACCACCTATCGAACTTTGGGAATTACATTTTCACATACATATTTAAATAAAACATTGTGTCAAATACAAACAGAGAGTTTAGCGCGTTTACAACTATTAGTAAGAGAGATATTGTAACTAAAATAATGTACCAGTAAAGTATTAGATGAAAATATTACCTGCAACTTATTTCTGCTGGCCAAATTTTCTTTGGAAATAATAATATATAATACCTATTAAAAGACCAGAAAATTTCATAATAATGGTGGCTTCAATCAAATGCTAAAAAATCTAAGTAACAATTGTAAACTTTTGAAAAAAAAAACAGAACAAAAGAAACAAAAGAAACTAGTTAAATATTTAGTAAATTTTATTGTCTATTTTTGTTATAATTCATTTACACTTATAAATAGAATACTTATAATTCATTTACACTTAAGAATATTCGGAAAATATTTAGCTTACGTCAAATAAAAGTTGACTAATAATCTAGTTCATTTATAATTAATTACATCCACTATTATCGTTATTTGCATAGTGGTAGAAATCTTCCAGTTAAAAAAGACTGAATCAACTCTACAATCTCAACAATCAAACTTATGACTGATAACAATTTTCAATTTCGCAGAAATTATCCTCATTATCCTCATTACTACATTATCTTGCAGGCTACATCTTAAATATTAAGTATATTTGCCAAATTAATAATTCGTTGACACTGGAAGATAGTGTCTACATAAGTAGTCAAGATAATTGCTGATAAAACTTGGAAATATTATGAATGTAGAAGAATTTGGAATTATCGTCGTAAACGTATAAATTGTAAAGTGCAAACAAATATATTAAAAAGTATAAATGTGATAGAGGGTGTATTTTTTATATAATCTATGATTCGAAAATATTTAGGAAATGTTAAATTTATCAAAACTTCAAGATGTATAAAGTCAATTTTCTATCCACATTTGTTACAAAATCCAAAACAAAAGCAGAAAGATTTTTTGTAACAGATTACTAAATGATTTTCGTAATAAAAAACGTAGATGTTTAGATATTCGTAGTATAGTTAGTAAAAGTTGTATATTTCTATATATCCTAGCTTTAATATAATATAATATCTCTGCACCCAGGAACAGTTTCCTATGGAAAAGATTAACTGTCTGCTATTTAATGCGACAATAATGGAAACCGAGAGGGAGAACCTTATTAATTGAAGTGAACAATAGGTTATCAGCAATTTTTACAGTGTGGTTGCAGTACTGGTTGCATAATGCGAATGCTAACATTTTTATGGGCACTGAATTAGTAGGAGTCATTGGAAAAAATTTCGCAGCAGTGAAATCCGATTGAAATAATTAAACTTCGTGTCTATACGCTCGACCATGGAGCTCCGTATGTACAGTGTGAAATAGAAGTCTGGAACACAATTCATACTGCATTAGTTAACATTTTTAAGAAAATCTAAAAAAAGCTAAAGAAACTTACTGTTGTATCAAACTGAATTAAGTATAAACAAGAAATGAGACAATTCATACTGCATTAGTTAACATTTTTAAGAAAATCGGAAATAGGTCTGTAAAATCAGAAATTTTTGATAGAATGGTTATAACTGAATTGAATATTTAACCTCCAGTCTGGTATATGGATAGCACCAAGAATTGATAAAACCGATTTTTTTTAAATCTCATATTAAGCTTATTTTTTGTGGACATAGACACATCATAACATAAACTATGCTATTGTTTAATTAGGAATACTTTATCAACATCATAAATATCAATTTGCCAAAAATGTAACTATTTCGACATGATTTATGTGGGCATGAATTAAATGCAATTTGTAACGCCATGAAACCCTTTATATGATATACATCTCGTTCTTTATTTAACCACTTAAGAAAACATTAATTATCTGATTAAATTCTTGCAGGCAGAAAATATACCCAACGTCACGCCCTTGACCTTTCCTTATCAAGTCACAAGAAATCCGACAGATGATTAATTTGCTCTAGCAATTATCGTGGCCCAATATAGAACGTTTTAGTATATTTATCATATTAATTAAGTGTTGACACTGTCTAGCTTAAATAAATAATTAAGATAAATATTTGAAAACAAGAGGAATGTGAATATTCTTGAACCATAGATTGCAAATTAAATTAAAAAGTAATGACACAACTTATTCAAAACCCAAAGATAAGATATATCCATATTTCCTTCTTATTTAGGGTGATCTTAAGTAGAAAATTTTTATCAGATCATATTATAACGATTTCAAAATGCAGGACAATAACTAAAATTAACTAAGAATCTTTATATTGTGCCAAATACAGCGTCTTTCAACGAAAACTTGACCCCCTCTATAATTACAAAACCGAAAAAAAATAATAAAAATTCGCCGCCGAGACCTGTCATTTGATAATATGAATCAATTCTTTTGAATCATTTTCATTTTATAAATATTTGTGTGCGGTAGTGTTTTAAGGAGTTGTTGATTTGAAAGATTAAGGAAAAATGTTTTAAACTTTCTGAAAAATCTTATTTCAATGCACTTTATGATTCTTAATCCTAAACAAAAAACATAAAACGTCTATATGTGCTTCACAAAAAGGAAAAACTTTAAAAACTCATATCTAGGGAACTACAAAACCAAATATTGGGAACAGGTTTAGAAGAGCGTAACAAGAACGATGAAATGAGGAAAAAGTATAGATAATGGTTCTGTAAAACATACGGTACAGCTTAATTGGAGATTGGAAGGCCTGCAAAGTTTTCCAATGGCAGTAAAGCGGAATTAAAAGAATAAATGTGGCAGGAAAGAATAGAATCCAAATAGATATGAATTTCGAGGTATAAAAGTAGCTCATGGTACTTTACATTAATATACTCCTATCAATTAGTATAGAGGTATGAAACACGACGAAACCATCGTTCTTATCTTAATAAAACACATATCTTTAAATGCTTTAAAATTTCATTTGTCGTAAATTAATTGTCGAATAATATTTTCCATAATTGACATATTTCATCTTATTCATTCATCACGCACCATATTTCTCACATTTTACAAATTTTTATGAGATTTAAAATAAAATCTATACCAAGTCCTAGCAAACTGCTTAAAATAATCAGTACAGAAAACTCTTCATCATAGATTCCTTCTTCACCATAAATCTGTGAAATAGTTTCAATAATTTACTGCTAGAGTTTACTGTTGTCAAAAAGTAAATAAATATTATTTGAGGGTTCTTCTGCGCATGCTTGCCAGGTTTCTGGATAGAATAGGAGAAGATTAACTACTTTAAGGATCGTGAAAACGTGCCACTGGTTTATGTATGTATAAATTATTTAATGGGTCACATTTACTGTTCGATATAATGCTAATAAATTTATTGATTAAATGAAGAAATTTTACTTGATACAATGCAGGAATTGATTCTAAAATATCAGATTCTAAAGCAACACCACAGAAAATAGCAACTGGACAGATATTTATAATTCAGTTGATTGGGTCTAATTATATCGTTTGATGAATTTTTATGTTTTGATTGGGGCTGATATTTTTATTTAATATTAGAACAATAATTCCTGAACCATTCTCTGAATAATTGTTATTGTTATTGGAAATCCCATTCATACTGTCGTGCAGTATTAACGGCGATCCTGTTCATAAAATTGTAGCTATATCGGAATATACCAGCCAGTATAAATATATTGGAAATATTATGTAAATTTATTAATTTTCTAGCTTCTATTAGAAGCGGAATCATAAAATATGAAGCAAAATTTACCTGTGCTATACGTCTTCTTATTTTCCCACTCAACTCGTTCCACATCGATTAGTTTAACTTTAAACAGAAATTGGCCCATTTCCGATATTCGATCAGATCCCGAGGCTCTTCGGAAGCAGTGCAAGTAGTCTCGAGTGAGGATGAAATATCGTTCCTTCCAACGACTGAAAAGTTTGTCGCGTTGTTGCCAAAGAAGGCCCCTCTTTATTGCATGTACTGACTCCTTTCCATAGTTACTGGAAAGAAGAGACTGAAACAAAGAAATACTCTGGTTTAACGGGAGTGGAAGTCATTGCCATATGGTACTATAATATTTGTATAAAAACAACATATTTGTTGCGGAATATTTTTAATTGATCGATGTCCAATACGTTCAAGGCATAATATATAAAAAAATAATAGTATAGATAAATATTTTATTTATATATGGGTGATTATGATTTATTGCAATTTTACAGAGAAGTACCTATTTCAAGACTTTGCAGGTAAAGGCTCGCAAGGTATATGGAAAAAATGTAACTGATACTTTACCGTAAAAATTCAACAAAAAGATAACTAAGTATTAAGATTACAAACTATCAAAAATAAGCATCTAATACTATTTAGTATTTAGACGTTTTTTAACATGTTGTTTAGTGATATGCAATAATTTTGTTTTCGTTTTTTGAAAGTAAGTCTCGAAGTGTTCTGTAGTAATTATAAAATTATAAACAAAAAGTATATTAGTAATAAAAATACATCTAATTTTTTTATTAATATACATTTTTCTAACGAGGTGTGTAAATTAAGTAATGAGATTAGCAACGTAGCATTCGATCTGGTTATACTTGGGACTGGCGGTAGGTGAACATGCGATACGCCTTCAGTACGAGTTTTAACTTGCTAGTCATTTGGTTGTCCGTAGTGATTTTTTTCGTGAAACAGGTTTTTCTAGTGTATTCTAATAATGAGCATCAATTTAGAGCAACGGTGTGCTATCAGGTTTTGCTTCAGACTTGGGCACAGTGCAACGGAAACTTTTGAAAAACTTCAGCATGCCTACGGGCATAGTGCTTTGTCAAGAGCCTAGGTTTTTCGGTGGTTTAAAATATTTTCAGAAGGAAGAGTCGATTGAAGATGAACCACGCAGAGGAAGACCTTCATCTACAAGAAATGATGAAAATATTGACAGAATCTGGGATCTTGTGCGTTCAGATCGTCGACTGACAGTCAAAATGATCGGGGAAAAATTGTATTTGACTCACACTTCCGTTTATCAGATTTTGACGAATAAATTGGGGATGAGAAAAATCTGCGCAAAAATGGTTCTAAAAAACTCACAGGATCAAAAGGACATTAGGAGAGAAAGGTGCCTTGACTTTTGGGAATTGACTGAAAATGATCCCCATTTTCTGGAACACGTGATTACTGGTGATGACTCTTCGTACGACCCGGAAACCAAGCGCCAGAGCATGGAATGGTACACTATAATTTATCCAAGACCCAAAAAAGCAGGAATGATCGAAGATCAAATGCATGCTGATTTGCTTTTTCGATTGCCAGAGAATCCTCCACAAAGAATTGGTGGCTTAAGGTTCTTAAGGCACCAATTCCTTGTGGACTTAAAGCCAAACTGGCAATCAATACTTTTACCAAGAAGCTCTTGAACAACTTCGAAAACCAAGACCAAGAGACCAAACATCAATAACAACTGGATGTTGCATCACGACAATGCGCCTTGTCACACAGCGGTTTTAATAAACGAGTTTTTGGTAGGTAAAAACATTCCTGTGACTCCTGAGCCTCCTTATTCGCCTGACTTGAGTCCTTCTGACTTTTCCTCTTCCCGAGATGAAAATCACCTTAAGGGACGTCATTTTGGGACACTGGAAAATATGTAATGGCTGAAACCAACCAGCTGAAGTCTTCCAGCATCCGAGTTCCAGCACGGCTATGAGGACCGTCTCCAATTCTGTGTGGCTTCCCAAAGAAGTTATTTTGAGTTAGACAATATTGAATTGTTATTCTATTGGAATAATAAAATTTAAAAAATTTGTTTCATTTACATACCTCGAACGAGTAGATACTGATTATCTAAATTAACGAATAAACACATAGTTATCATACCCACTGACTTATATTATGGTAGTAAAATTCAATTTTGCTGTATATGATGGCCACTAGTTATATAATAAATGTGATGTTTTGTATAGTTTTTTCTTTAGAGTAAGTTCAGATGTGTTTGTTCTGTAATGATCATAAAGAACATAATATGTACAGAGTAATGAGTAACTTAACTTTGATTTTTTTCTTGTTGTTTCTAAAGTCAAGAAAATACGTCGTTTCTATCGTCCTATAACTAATAAAAAATGAGAATAAATAGGTATAGTAATAAACGAGGGAGCTGTTTCCAAGCTATGTATGGAAATGGAAAGAATTTTAAATGTTGAGTGGAACAAAATGCAAACCATTATATAAAATAGTTTAATCAGTTTTAAACACTTTTTCAAAAATAACCTACTAATTTTGATTGTGATTAGTTTTGGAAATTATTATTTCCTTCATTATAAAATAAATCCTAAATTTATGATTTTAGTAATTTTTTCCTATATAATAATTTTAAAACAGTTATAGTGATTTGCTATGTATGATTTTTAAAATTGGATCACACACAGAAATGGATCACAAATATTTTATTCCATTAAATTTAATGCAATCCGGATATAATTACTGAAAAAGATTTTTTAAATTATTAGTAGTAGCCTTTATAGTGGTATAGAATTCATTGATATATAAAAACATGTATTTAAGTATTAACTATTTTGTGTAGGAAAGTGTTTTTTTTTTTAAGAAAATAATTATATGGATAACATTGTGGTGAAATTCAAACAATGATCCACGGTCAATTAAATTTCATCGAGAGTAGCCGTTAATGGTCGGTGGTATTAGTTATTTCATATGAGATAGTAATAGTATTTACATAATAAACTTGTAATACGAGGCTGATCCTGCAGTATATTTTTTTTATCTCTAATTTGTATGTGCATATATTTTTACAAAGATGTAGTTACCGTTTTAAAAGTTGCCTTGAAAAAAGAAAAAGTAGTTAATTATATTTAGATTGTTCTTTTTTAAATGGTTCTATTTGTTTCTATATTATCTACAACTAGAAGGACTTAGCTCTCAAGGCTATATAAAAACGGAATTTACTGCATATTGACCAATAACCGTACCCAACCTATTCAGTATCCATTGCAGAACAATGAGATATTCTCTTTTATCAATATTTTGTCTTGGACCTACATACTAAATTAATATAGGTATTCAAAATTTCAGTCAATTATTTTTGCTTTATTCGTCGACAAATATACATGTTAATAAAAATAACCAAGACACTAAAGTTGAACTTTTTACCACGAATGTAGATTTTATTTGCAGAGGCCCGTAGGGCCGAGGCAAATAAACCACATGAGGGATACAAAGAAACTCAACTCTGTTTTTTTTTTCGAAATCGAGGCCATAATATTTGATAATTTCATTAATAATTTATCTCTTAGTTAACTTTTTGGCATAATTCCTATATAAAGAGAGATATAAGTTAGATAAGCCAATAAATAATATTAAAAATATACTATATAAAACATGTTATATTTGCATATATAATAGGTATACCTACCTATTATTCAGAATATTTTAAGCAATACGTTTTTATACTTTTCAAAGAACAAATAGGTACTTATAAAAAGATACTATTTTATTTCTATAAGTAAATGGCATCGAAAATTTTCAATTTCATGAAATAATTACCATTTTCGGTCAATGTTAAATTTTAAATCAACCAGTACGATTTTTTACTCGCACCTTTGAACGCCGCCGGAAATGTTAGAATTGGTTATGCCTTAGAAAGTTTTACAAAGTAAATTGGTCAAGAGCAATTACACCTGGAGTACTTACGTGGTCAATGCTCCGCATTTTCTCTTTGCGTTTTATTACTTTCGATCGTTACACTAATTACAATTAAAAACTGGCAACTCTTTTAGGTTCAGAATATCGGCTGGATCAGAAATATATAGATAATGTACTCATATACTCGTTCATGTACTCATGAACGTATTTATCAGTAGATAACAAAAAAGCCTCTCATTAGCGAAGTAACAATACCAGTAACAAAAGAATGGGGGAAACCATGCAACTGTCTGGTATGCAAATTTATTTACACATCATAACTGTATCTTCCATTCTCATAAGATCAATTATTGGTTTTATAATGAGGGAAATGATCATTCATAATTTTTTCTACATAAGAACTTCCACGATAAACTCGAAACAAGAATCCAAGCGGTGCACGTTATAAAGGACCCGCAACACAACAAAGAATTGCCAGAAATATAAAAAAAATATATAATTTTGATGTACCTCAGCATAGCTAAAGTAGTGTGATTTAGTATGATTTAGTGTGATTACATAATTACAAGGAAGCAAATATTTTTTACCCTTAAACGTCACATAACTAATTTTATATTTGGTGACGTGCACCGCCTGTATTCAAACCACCTCACATCCAAAAAAATTATATAAGAAAAAGTGATCTCAAAAATGTATAATACAGATGATTATTTTATAAAGTTGTCAGTGTTTATTGTTATTATATTGTAGACTATTTAATATCATCTCATAATGCCAGAATTTTGTTCCACTCAAGATTTAGAAGTTTCAATTTCTGAGCTTGAAAACAGCTCTTTGGTTTATTACTTGCTATTCTAAATTTTTAAATATGTTATAGGTAATGACAAATTACGTACAGCAAAATTTAATTAACACATTTCAATTTTAAACAAGTTTTAATTAAATTGTCTACACGTATATAAGGGCCTGATCGCAGGGATGGGTGGGCAATAATCCTGGCGAGCGTGCCTAGGATCAATAACTGATGTTTGATTTTTAATTTTGATTTAAATTTTGTAAAACTACTTATAAAGCAGGAACAACTATACAAATTAAACAAGAATCCAAGCGATTCACGTCATAAAGGATTCACATTGTTATTTTTCAGACATTCAGACATATACCTCTATATATATACAGTGTGAGTCAATAAGAACGAATTCTTTAGTAGCTCCTTAAATAAAGGAGATAGAGCAAAACATTGCAAAGGGGACTTGTTCTATCACTTTTTGCTACAATCCAAAATTATTTTTAGATATACAGGGTGCACCGTTGAGCGGTTACAGCATTCAACATTTGTTTTTTATATGGAACACCCTGTATTTTATACGATATTTTGATTAAGCTTAAAATTCCCTATACATTGGTGCCCCGCTTGCTGGTCTTGTATGCGGGGTTGCCAAGTTATTTCGGTTTTTCTAAAAATTTGGGGAAAAACATAACCTTGTAAAAAAACTACTTATACTATAAGCCAATATCATCATAAAATTATTTGCTTGCACAGGGTGTTTTTTCTAAGCAACTGAAGTGGTCTGAATATATTGTGTAAAAACTCGTTTTTCTTTTATGGAACCCCCTGTATATAATAACACCAGACAAACGAGTATTAAATAAGCTCTCAAATGATATATGGTTTGCTATATCTAACTCTAATAGTTTTCAAGATATTCAAATTTATACAAATATGGCAGTGACTTCTTTGTCATTTAATTATTTATTTATTTATGTAATTAACTATTTCAAGAAAAAAACACAAACTGTAGTTTTTTTAACTTTTCTTACTGCCATGAACTATATTTTATATCTCTTAAACAGCCACTGATATTTCCGTAATTTCAAAAACACATTTAACACAGTTAAAAAATTTTATAGGAACCTGATAAACATTGAAAAATATATTTTTTAATTAAATCAACGAAACCAAATACTAACAAAAAATAATGAGGGATGAAACAACATAATTTTAAACGTCCATAAACTGAATCCATCAATTTATAATACAGCATTAAAATGTACTGCTGGAAATGTCCGCCACCTTGAGCAATGCATCGTGTAACACGTGTTACAAAGGAGTCTTCAACGTTAGTGAGCATTTGCTTGTTTACATGTGCAAACGAGTTTCTTATTCTTTCTCATATCTTGAGGTGTTGTGGGTAGGGTCTGATAGACCATATCTTTTATAAAACCTCCAAGAAAAAAATATAGTGATCAAAACCCTCATGTGATCAGAGAAATTGATTTTCAGCACAACTGGACTGAGACTGTTTGGGGTGGGATTGTTGGTAACCATTTAGTGGACCCATACTTTTTTGATGGACACGTAAATGAGCAAAATTATTTAAATTTTCTAGAAAATGATTTCCAAGATCTGTTAAACAATGTGCCACTGGCAACAGTACGCAGATTATAGTTTCAGCAAGATGGAGCACCTCCTGATTATGCCCCTGCAGTGAGACATTATCTGATCAGGTAGGTATATCCACGCAAATGGATTGGACGCGGTGGTCCACTGGCGATCTTCCTGGCCATTGGCCAGGAAGATCGCCAGATAAATCAGATCTTAATAAATTAGATTTTTTTCTTTAGGGTTTTATAAAAGATATGATCTATCAGACTCCACCCACAACATCTCAAGATATGAGAGAAAGAATAAGAAATTCGTTGGCACATGTAAACAGGCAAATGCTCACAAATGTTTGAGACTCATTTGTAACACGTGTTACACGATGCATTGCTCAAGGTGGCGGACATTTCCAGCAGTACTTATAATGTTATATTAGAAATTGATGTATTCAGTTTGTGGACGTTTAAAATTATGTTGTTTCATCCCTCATTATTTTTTGTTAGTATTTGGTTTTGTTGATTTAATTAAAAAATATATTTTTCAATGTTTATCAAGTTCCTATAAAATTTTTTAACTGATGTGTTTTTGAAATTACGGAAATATCAGTGGCTGTTTAAGAGATATAGAATATAGTTCATGGCAGTAAGAAAAGTTAAAAAAACTACAGTTTTGAACAAAACAAGAAAAATTTTAGAAAATGTGTTTTTTCTGGAAATAGTTAATTACATAAATAAATAAATAATTAAATGACAAAGAAGTCACTGCCATATTTGTATAAATTTGAATATCTTGAAAACTATTAGAGTTAGGTATAGCAAACCATATATCATTTGAGAGCTTATTTAATACTCGTTTGTCTGGTGTTATTATATACAGGGGGTTCCATAAAAGAAAAACGAGTTTTTACACAATATATTCAGACCACTTCAGTTGCTTAGAAAAAACACCCTGTACAAGCAAATAATTTCATGATGATATTGGCTTATAGTATAAGGCAATAAGGGTTTGATAATCTAAATCTCATCTCTAAATAGCGAATCTCAACCTTTAATTATCAGAAACAAGGCTACTATGATTTTTTTACAAGGTTATGTTTTCCCCAAATTTTTAGAAAAACCGAAATAACTTGGCAACCCCGCATACAAGACCAGCAAGCGGGGCACCAATGTATAGGGAATTTTAAGCTTAATCAAAATCTCGTATAAAATACAGGGTGTTCCATATAAAAAACAAATGTTGAATGATGTAACCGCTCAACGGTGCACCCTGTATATCTAAAAATAATTTTTCGATTGGCTTGCGACGTTTCGGTTGCGGGAAACCATAATCAACTTTCTTTTTCTTATGGGTGCCATATAGAATTTTAAGCTGAGCAAATAGAGCATATTTTTGGTCCTTCAATGATATAATGTAAGCGAGAAAAAAATTCAAAAAGAACCTAAAAAATCAATATTTTAATATTTTTAATAAATCTGGCAACATCCCATAATTTTTGGAAACTATTATAGAATAGTATCAAATTTTTGTAAAAGCTTATCATTGATGTCATGGCGTTGAGTGAAAAAATTATAATAATGGCCACGTGTTTACGGAGAAAAGCGCCCCATTAGTAGTAACTGAATCTCCATGATAATAATATTTTTATTTGTTTCAAATACCATTTATTTGGTGGTAGTTTTTCGGGATAATTTCTAATATAACTGTTTAAAGCCACAGGCCATCTTTATTGTTTTTACTGAAGCACTCCAATTCCAATATACTCCATATCACATTTTTCTTCACTGGAATAACGCAAAGCCATTTCGAAGATTTTAAAACAAGTGCCACAAGTGTCAAGTCCTCTTTTATTGTTTTTTATTGAAGAAATTTAATACGCCATGTGCTCAAACAAAGAGAGAAGATATTCTTCACACCTTCAGAATTACAATGGTTTTATATTGATTAAATGACATTCACTCACACGAAATTTCAATAATACATGTGTGGCATTTTATGCGATTGTTTTAGTTTATCGACCTAAGCATATACCAGACAGATATACATTATTTCTCCAATAAGTAAGTACCTATTTTATCATAAAGATTTAAAAACAAATTAAAATATTTGTGTTGGGAAAAACGTGCATTATTATACAATATTTAACTTATTTTTTTATTAATTAAAAAATTACAATATTAAGTATAATTTGTTTATACATAATAATTTATCTTTTTCCCATTTTCTAAGCTAGAAAATGTAGTGGAACCAAGAATCAAGACATCCAGCGCACTGTGTGTATTCATTAATTAATTTACTTATTGAACAGATAGACGTTAAATAAAGGCTAAAATGAACACTTCACCTTGTGCTGTGAAGTCTATTTTACAATTTTTCATTTTTTTAACCAAAATAAAAAGACAAATAATGACTAAATTGTGATTTTGTTATAAAACATTTTGGAAACTTTGATAATACATACGTATAATACGAAGTACGTACTTTTTTTCTAAAAAAATAAAGTAGGTAAATACTTACATATATATAATTGGTGAAGGCGTTAACCTGACTGGTTAAGTTAAGACAAAGAACTAATTCAAACGGGATAGTAGTCAAGTAAGGCAGAAAAAAAGAGTACTCTTTTTTTTATGACGTGTATCTCTTGGATTCTTGTTTGGAATTTGTAAACAAATAGGTACCTATACTTTTACTAAAAAGTTATAAGGAACATGACATTCTATTTCGAAATATTACAAATCGGAAAATAATTTAAATTAAACAATAATAGATGAAAGTTTCATCTATTATTGTTTAATTTAAATTATTTTCCGATTTGTTTTGATGAAACAAATGATTTTCATCATGATGAAAAGGTTTCATCATGAAACCTTTTGTTTACAAGTGAAACATTTTCTGTTTCACTTGTAAACGCACAAACATTTACAAATAGCCGCGCGACAAGTATTACAACTATTTATTTATAAAGGCATAAACATATGTTTTGTTTGTCCTTAAAATAATAATAGTTCGGTTTCCCTACAAGCAGATATCTAGTAATAATGACTTCTAACATAGAGAATGAGTCAACATTACATGAATGATAAATATTTAGCCGTGAGAGTAAACTGCGTTTACATAAGATGAAGGAAACTAATAGTGCGTTAATAGCGCTAATATAAAATATTTATTTAGACATACGAGCGTTACGATCCGATACGTCCATCGCCAATTTGAATACCAGAAGACAGGTTTAGGTAATAAAATTTGCATGTAAAATAGAAAATATATTAGAATGCGTGAGTGGAGAACGGATAATGTTTAATTGTCAATGAAAAGTGTCAAGGTACACAACACCTAGATACACCTATATGGTTAAATAAATATAAATTAAGATGGCAATAAAATAAATATTGGTTATTAAATTATTATGCAATGACGAAAAATATGGCGACATCATTATTTACAGAATTCGAATGTTTTTCTAGTTTTATTCTAATGATCAGATTCTACTAGGCCATTGAATAACATTTTCAAGATTATAGTTTTTATATTATATTATTTAATACTAAATGGAATATACAAATCAAGAACACCTACAAATAATTAAATACTAGCGTAAATCGAATAATCAGAATAAAATAAACAATATAATTTATGCATCGTAAGAACGTTTATAATGTAGGTATATAAAATGAAATTTTTGTCTGGAATTTACTACATAGAAATAAAAAGTATATCCCACCCTATCAGTGTTCAAATACATACAGAGTCTTTCAACGAAAACTTGACTAATTATAAAACCGAAAAAAGAATTTGAATTCCCCGAGACCCCTCGATTTTTGTTCTTGGGGGAGCATTTTTGACAGTCAAGCCAACTTGATATGTTCATTCCCCTAAACACTAGCAACCCCAACTTTAAAATTTCAAATGGAACTACCCTACGTCTAACACATCATTTTAAAGCCCTTTCCATTGTGAATACACTGGTCCATCGTTTTTGGGAATCGGTTCAGGTTTGACAGAAACCGACATTCGCGTAGGTACTAATTTATACGCCATCTGATGCAACGTCAGAAAGATTTGTATTTTTATGTATATTTTATTTATATGTTGTGTGCATACTGATCTGATGTGATCCCATCCCATGTCGCGCTACACCATCCGACGTGGTACGTATGTATCCACACTTACCTGATCATCACACGTGGTGTAAGTATGATGTGACCTCTCAACAGTTTGCTCGGGAAGATGGAATCATACGCATAAGATGGCAGCAAAAATTGATGAAATACTGTTAATTGAGTTGACTCGGAAGCTTCAATATCTCTATAATATGAAAAGTATGTAGGTACCATAGAAACCAGAATATGAGAAGAGTAGTCTGGGAAGAAATTGCTTAGGAAATGGGGACATTCATTGGAAGCACCTAATATTTTACTATTGCATATTCTATTTCTTGATCCCACTCATCAGAGAAACTACACGTCGCCTTGATTTCTGAATTGAAACTGTTTTGTTTTCAACAAAATAATTATGAACAAGCCACAAAACAAAGCCGCCTCAAAAAAAAATAAAATCCTCTATAAAACCGAATATTTTCCATGTTTATCCTTGATTATTTCAACCAATTTGTATTTAAAACCAAAAGAATTATATATTTCTGAAATCAGCTCGCTGAGTACTATGTAATAATATACATGGTATCCCATTTGAAAAAACTGAACCGGTAGATATATATTACAGACAGCAAATTTTTTTAAAAAATCACAAAACTTCGTGTAAGCCACAACTTTTCAAAATTTGAATATCTTTACGAATAACGACATACGGAGGGGGTCAATTTTACAGTTTACACCCGGTACATACATCAGCATTGAAGCTATTATTATTGTCATATTGTTGTTTCAAATAGATCTGAGTTTATCAAGATAGCAACAAATACCATAAATTAAAAAATACGAATTGAAGAATATATAATAAAAGTATAAAAGAATAGCACTTCATTGAAAACTTAAATAATAGGGTGACCCTATAAGGGAAGAGGCTTATATTTTAATCATGCGAATTTATTAAATGAATAAGAAAGCAAGAAAAAGAAATACACAAATTACATAAAGATACCCCAAGTTCAATTAAGATTAAGAAATTTTGTATGTTATACTTATTGACCTTAATTATACAAATTAAGAGGGCATTTCTACTTGAATTAATTGTTTACCTTTTTCATTTTCATAATTCAATTAAGTCCAAAACAAGAAAACGATAGAAGGAAAAATATTAACTGAAATAGAACAAATATAGATAAATCGGAAACTTAAAACATTAAAATAGAAATTACTGAACACTCGAAATTGTAAAAAATAAATACTATTTATAATAATGAACATTATATTATTAATGAACATATTTATAACAAATAACATATTTATAATGAAATTACTTTTATAACTACATATTATGATACATCAAGTTATGTTATGATTCAACGATGAATTTTTCATTAATGGTAAGTAAATTCGATATACATCACCTCAAGGTGATTTGGTGATTCATTAACCTACGTTTTTTCTATTATTTCACCTTAAACATCAGAAAATACCTACTAGGTAATAGGTTATTAATGAACATGTTCCATATTTACCAACCATTATCTACAATGGTACATAATAACAGTGTATTTTCTTAAACATTAATATATTAGCATACTAACAAACGTCACTTAGAGTAGATAAAATAAGTCAGAAGCCACGAGTTCCTTCCGGCCTAACCAGCTTTACATTATCTATTTACGATAAATATTAGCAAGTAATGAGCGGCATTTGCTTTGGTTTTGTAGCCGTTATCGGGCTGCTTACTGGCAATGTAGTGTTGCGCTTTAAATAAATAATAATAGTTTTTAAAAGAAGCTCTTTCTTGTATCTATCAGTACACGATGCAAACTATCAACATCAACACTTTTCTAACAAACCGATAGTGAATTACGTCAGTTTTGCAGTTTCGCAAAATGTTATGTAATTTAAATGTTGTTATTTTTACTTTATCAATTATAAATTTATGCAGCTAAATTTATGCAGTAGATGCTGACCGGACTTATCTGTTCTAATTATCACTGTCAGATAATATATTAAAAACAACGATAACGATATTGTTAACAATTATTGAAGCTCTGCACAAGCTTTATTGCAAACCTGTAGTTTGGTAATAAAATCCCTATGGCACCATAAAATGATCTTCAAAAAATTATAATCCGTTTTATAATCAACTATAAGTAACTTTTAGATATATTTTAGCGCATCTCATGCGGAAGTACATTTAAACTATTAAAGGTCTAGTTTTACTTGACTTTATTACAAAGTGAGATATACAAGATACCAATGTCACAGAGTCGCTTCGACAACTAAAATTTTACCACTTTGATAATCTCAAAATTGTACCTGGACTATTATTCATAAGTCCAAATATGTCATATCATTATAAGTCCAAAACAGTTTTTCATCTTTATCAAATAAAAAACCTAGACATTCTTAGAACATCAGTGATCAGTGGTAAGTTAGTAGTGGTGAGAAACACACCGTAGTGTCCTCTTTGGGTCTTTGCTACTATCTGCCTGACAGTTATTGTCAAATTGACAGAAAGATAACGATCTGCTTTTCCGCAGGCACCATTATAGCAGTGACATCTGTTGTCTTTGAGGAAGACAGACCTACTTATTTATTTGACTCCTATGGAGATGCCCGAGTGATGCAATGCCAGTCGGGGCAGGCACATTGTCCGTGGAATAGTTGTTTTCGTGCATCTCCTTCAAATAAATCAGTGGTACATTATTAGTTTTATTATTGACTATTCACTTAAACTAGACACAAAGTCCAAAACAAGTTTATCATCTTTATCGAATGAAAAACCTAGACATTCCTAGAATATCACTGGTATCTACATAACACTATTAGTTTACCTAACATCCTGATGGGGATGAAGAAGTTGTACCAAAACCAAAAACGGCGTAAACCTATATGGTAAAATACTGACCAAGTTGCCCCGAAAATGATAAAAGAAAAACGCTGTAAAACTTTAACTAACAGAAAATTTGAATTTGAATTAGTATTTCAATATATAATTCTGAATAATTTATTTTTGATAATGTGATAGCAATCTTGAAACCTTTTTTTAATAATTTTAGTCTTTACGATGATCTAATAATCTAATGTAATTATTATATAAAACATTGTTAGTTTTTAGCTGAAATTTAAAATAAAATTGTATTATTTTTCAATTTTGAACGTCGATAAGAAGAAGACGAGTAACGTAACAACATATAATTTTTTAATGATGTCACATCCATATTTTTTTAATAAAAATGATACTTGCATACAATTAGAAAAGATGACGATTATGGGAGTGGTTTAGGCGAGAATTAGCCCGGAAGTCTGTGAATTATGTGGGAGAGGGAGCTGCATATTATTATTCAGTAGGTAGCATTTGCGCCTTAGGAACGACTTACCTTGGTAAGCCCTAACTATCATTCAATGCTGGAATGAGTGAAACCTGGAAAACCTTATTAGTTAGTGAAATAGTGATAGGGGATAGTGAAATAGCAAGTGATGTTATCTCTCTCATTAATACCAAGCTGGTGTTCTGCCCATACTAGGCACTCACGACCAACCCACCCCTGCGAACGAAGGGTGGGGTAATATACGAGTAGACAATATAATTAAAAATTGTCTGACGGAATGATGATAATACCCCACCGACCCGAAATAAATAACCCATTTTTCTAATCACAGGGATTAGTCCGAAGGTCAGAGACCTGTGTGGGAGAAGGTGTTGGTAAGCCCTAACCACTATTCAGTGCTAGAAAGAGTGAAACCTGGAAAACCCTATTATCTAGAGGGACAGCCAAACATTCAACTGATTGACTCTCACATTAACACCAAGTTGACATTCTTTCCATCCTAGGCCATCGCCAGGATGGTTGCCAGCACATCCCCGCGAACAAGCCTTAATCTACAAGTAAACAATTTAATTAAAAATTATCTGGTGGAATGGGGATTCGAACCCACGAGCTCTGGGTTGAGCAATAGAGACACTAAATCGTGAACGGCTGGCTGGCTTTATGTAATATAATAATGTATATATGTTTATGTAATTATAAGTATGTATTATATAAATATCTAAAGTTTTTCGAAAACTTATATTTCAAAAAATTGTGGAATTACGAAACCAGAATTATAACTTGGTCGTGTTGATATAAATGTGACAAATTGACAAATTATGACTGAATACTACAGTAATAATAACATTAATTTGTCATATTAGTCTTACGATTATCTGTTACTGTGGATTATAAACAGAACAATTGTAGTTGTTGTACGGCAATGACCTGCCAATGTTTTTTATAGATTTAATTTTACCCAGAAAGATAAAAGATTTATCAGAAAGTATCACTCATTAAACTTTATAATTACGGAAACAATTGGTTTGATGTAGAATAACTATAATTTGGTGTAAATGTGTAATGTTCCTTAGTGTTTTAATTTTTTTTACATTAACAACAGCTATATAGACATGTGTATGTCCCTAATTTCTAACTAAACAATAAAATCTACATGTTTACATCTTTCTTTATATAGGAATTAACCCATAAAGTTAACTAACTGGAGATAAATTAGTTAATGAAATTATTAAATAATATGGTTCAATAAAGTTTTAATTTTTCTCGTTACCTATAACCTAGGTACGCAAAGGAATAACATTATTTTTATTAACCCCCCCCCCCCCCTCCAACATTGAAATACAACGGTATAATATATATATATATATATACATTTTTCTTTTTAATAGTGTTATCTACATCTTTCAAATAATGAAATATTAAACAAGTATCTACATTACAGTAAAAATAATGATTTTTTATCAGATACCTTGTATTGAATTTTAATGAAAAAAATTATCTTTGACTGACAAAACTGATATTGTATGTAGAAAAAGTATGTGACCAAAAAATGTAGATGGTTGTTTAATATTTAATTAGAAGATGTAGAGAACAGTATTAAAAAGAAAAATGTATTAAACATAATAAGTTGAGGTTACATCAAGATATGCTGTTGCAATTCAATGTTGGGGGTGCATATAGCACGCAAAGAAGTTGTTTTCGACATATATTAAAAATAATAAAATTATTCCTTTGAGTACCTACGTTATAGGTAACGAGGAAGATTAAAACTTTATTAAATCTTAAATAGTTAATAGTTTATCTCTTAGTTAACTTTTGGCTTAATTCATATATAAAGAAATATGTAAAGAGTTAAATAAGCCAATAAATAATATTAAAAATACTTATACTATAAAAAAATGAAATCTACAAGTACAAAAAAGGTTTAAGAATAATATAAACATGATTTATTAGCTCTTTTATTTTTGTTTTCATGCATTAATAAATCCCCACTAAGCAACTCCACATCCAAATCTATAATAGGTAGTCGCATACATTGTATCTTCTCTGTATAAAACTTTGTATTCACCACACACTTTTATCGCGTGTCTCTAAATGAACGTAAAGAATGAGACAATAAAATAGGGTTGTGCGAACTTTACATAGCGATAATTAAAGAATATATAATTAATACCCGGAATAAAGCATATCCTTATCCTCTCCATCTCTCGAACGATAAGGATATGAATTCAAATTTCAGGGCAATGCTACAGTCGGAATGTACCTACCACGTAATATGTCGTCAGTGCAAAGCAGGAATAAAAATACGTCATATCACTTATAAGTACCGGGTGTCCCATGTTCTCTGGCTTAAGAGAATTAACATCGCTTATTATATTTCATTGAATTTTATATTTTCAAGGCACACTATGAGAATATTGCCAAGGAAACCAATACAATAATTGATTGTTTAATACTTCTGATAAGAAAAATACTTACTAATGATTTTTTTTTAAATTAAAATATCAATGAAAATTAATTTCAAATTAGGAACTATAATAAGTTTCACTAGTTCGAGGCTCACTAAGTATGCGAAACTTTTTTCATTTTAGTTTTACATTTAAAGAGAATCGCAACCATAGACAATGAAACATATTTTTTCTAATAAGTGAGTACTAATAATTATTGTGATTTATTAAGCAGTAAAATGAAAAAGTGGTCTCTAGTATTGCTCCAATTAACGAAATTTTGTACTTCAATTTAAGAGGCGGCTACACATACCTCTAGCTAAACCACACGCCACGTGAATAGCCCACTCCAAAGATAACTTGTAGGTAAACTGTCTTTAGTATCTTGAAACTGATTTATATTAATAATTTATTTAAAAAACAAACATTTCACTTCAGTATTTCGGTTATCAGAAGTATAAAAATGAATCTATGGGTTCCGTTAGTAATATTTTCATAGGATGAAGTGGGCCTTAGGAATTTAAAATTCAATGAAATGTAATAATCGATGTTAATTCTCAGATGTAATAGGAGACCCAAGTATGTATTTACCAACGCTCATTCCATTATTATAGCATATTTTAAAAATAAATTATGTATATTTGCTATCAATAAATTGTTAATTATTATTAATAATTATTCGATTGCAAAAAAAAAGTAACGGCACAAATTAATACGATTTTTCATAAAACAAAATTAACGAGTTGGGGAAAAATTGCATACGTTACGACCTTATTAAAATACAATCGACCAAATAAACATGTTGACAAGCATTGTCTACCCATAATCTATGGTCTAGATTATGGTCTAACTGATTTGTCTGTTAATGTATATTATTGGTTAGGGTATGTATTCGCAGTTTTAAATGATTTTTTTTAAACAATTTAAACTTTAAATAGTCTTGATAAAAACTCGAAAGGATTTAGAAAATATGCAGCAAAGTGCACTGAGGGAAAAATATGGCTTAAAACAACTAGTAAGCTATAGTTTTTTTAGATACTTACAAAATTCTTTTCTACAATATTCTCATATAATACGCCTATTCACAAAAGAATACATTTCCCGAGTATTTTCCATCAAAATTAATCCGTAATGACACACATTTCTATAATAAAATGCAAAATATTACTGATTATGTGAATGAAATGACACATCATTGTATCTATACCCGAAACTTGGTTGTATTTGATGTTACTTCAGAAACACCAGTTTTGAAATAATTACTTAAATCAAATACTTGTAAAGAAAAATATAGGAAAACACCATTTTATCCGCAAAGAATCATAGATCTTATAAAAAATATAAGAAAAAGTTAATAATGCCATGCACTTTTAACTGAGGGTACCTAAATGTTGTATAAGGTTTTCTGCTAAAATTTATTTATGTAAAAAAAATAAAAATGCTGCGTGCATATGCTTTTGTATTTAAATATGCACAATTATAGATTATCGATATTAAAAAATTGCAAGTAAAGGATCTGAAGATCCTGTCTGAATAATAATTTGCTTTTATATCTAACTGAAAAGTATTTTGCGGTCAATGACAATGTGCCTAGTTTCAACAAGTGTTAATTATTGCAAAGATGTACCTGATGAGTATTTTTTTATGTGTGTGTCATCCTGCGTCGGAAGGCCACACTTCGTCTTGCATTTTGATCGACACTTTCTGTTGAAACGATGTCCATATATATTGCCTGAATATCCTGTATGGATATGAGATCAATGCCATTTACCTCTTGCTTTTATATATAACATTAATATTTATTAAAAAACTGTACCTATTTCAGCAACGTTGTTAAGCTTAAAATCTACTTACAAATAATATACTTCTATCAAATATATCAAAATAAGTTACTAAAACACGCCAGGAAATGTAAATAATTATTTTTAATAATAATAAAAAACCTATTTTTTCTTCAAGCGTATAATAATACTTACATTATATTTTGTAAGACGTATTATAGACAAGGCCTATTGTTTTACTAGTAAAGAACTATTCTCATTTTTTTACTAGTGCAAAAAAGTTAAAATGTAACCATAATAACGAATTAGAAAATAAATGAGAGTCATATAGTCATAATTTGTCAGAACTGCCAGTTTGAAATTAAACGTCGTCAGATCGCTTTTTATACAAGAATGAATGACTGAAGAAATACAGTTTTAATTTTAACACTTGAAGAAAAAATAGTATATGTCACTCTGAGTATAAACCTCTTTATGTGTTTCGCCCAGTTTACACAACACAGCCTTGGCTAACGCCTCGGCTGTATAAGCGTCTGCGCTCAACAAATAATGTTCGCCTGCTACTCCTAGTAACATAATATAGGTAGGTACTATTATTGTCACCAAATACATATTAGTTTTACTATTATTATTATTATTATTATTATTATTATTATTTATGACAGTTATAACAGATATAATGGATATTCTAAAAACATACGTGATATGTTTCTTTTTCATTCTGTTATATTATTTTGATTACGAATTTGATGAAAATGTGAAATAATGTTGAAAATCCCAAGCTTGATCCTCAAGTATTGTAATAATTATTAAATCACTCTTGCCTTGTATTAAACGATATACAGAGTGGCTCTCCAATCAAGCTGAATAGTTCTGTTAATAGATAAATTTATATTTTTTATCTAATCTATGAAAATGTTATTAATTTTTCAGTCAACTATACGTCGCACGTCTTGACTCTACTTTATTTCCTTAGTTTGTAATATTTTTTAATTAGTTTAGATGGCGGCTAGATTAATGTTTGATCTATCAGTTTGATAATAATATCTAAACTGAATGTTCAACAAACTTCAAATTAAACACTACAATAGACACTATAATAGAAAAAGTATAATGTGGTAATTATAAATCTAATGAAAGATTTGTTACTGAAATTATCACGGACAAAAATAACGGAAGCGCAATCTTATAGTAGTTGTGTCAGTAGGACTGAATGAATTGGGAAGAATTCTGACACCCCCGCTCGAGAAGTTATGGACATGACTAACAAATGATGATACTACTCTGGTTCTACAACGTCGATTATAAGATATCGTGGGTGGATAAAAATAGACACTTTTAAATAGTTTTAGTACTATTTCCTGATTCGTCTAGCTATATGTGTCACTTTTTCCTTATTGCTGAACTTTCTTTTAGTATATTAACATTTTTTTTTTAATAAACCTACAATGTGACATACAAGGTGGTATATCAATGTTGGTCAATCCGTCGGTGTTGCGAAGTTACTTGTGTCGACTAAAAATAATGATATATTTTATTTTATTTGCGAGCCGGTGGCTCAGAGTTTAGTGTCTCGATCGCTCAACTCAGAGGTAGTGGGATCGAATCCCCATTCCACCAGACAATTTTTAATTAAATTGTCTACTCGTAGATTAAGACTTATTCGCAGAGATGAGTCGGCAACCATCTTGGCGATGGCCTAGGATGGGAATATTGTCAACTTGGTGTTAATGTGAGAGATTAAAATCAGTTGATGTTTGACTATCCCCCTAGTTCATGAGGTTTCCAGGTTTCCTTCACTCAGCACTAAATGGTAGTTAACATTACAACCTTAGTCGTTCCTGAGGCGCTAATTTGGCCCGGAGAAATAATAATATGCCACCTCCTCTCCCACACAATTGTCAGATGAGATATTATTATGATTATTGTTATTGTATTATTTATTTTCTCTATACTAGAAATAGACTTATTTTCTAGAAACTCTTATTTTAAATGGAATACCTCTTATATTTTTCAGGATTCCATAAAGCCTTTTCCTACAAATACAATGTCTCACGGTGACGAGACATTAGACATATTTCAGAGACTACTTCTATTTTGATTTGGAAAATTTGATGTCATCTTCGTTATTTTAAAAGGAACACCCTGTATATTACTGCAATTTTGAACTTTACGTGAAATTGTAAACACATTTCATGTAGGATGTCTTATCTTCAACTGTTCAACTGTCGACCTATCTTCAACTGTTTTTGAAATATTGAGAGGTGAATATTGAAATTTTTAGTTTGAAAATGGTTTAATCTCTTGGTTAAATCTGAAATTAGTATCAAACGATAGCTTATGAAAAGTTAAGAAAGGAATGTGCAAACCGTTTTCCTTGATCTCAACCAGTTTAGATTTTACAGGGTGTCAAAGTTGAAAAATGTTAATATTCACCTGTCAATATTTCAAAAACAGTTGAAGATAGGACATCCTACATGAAATGTGTTTAAAATATTACGTAAAGTTCAAAATTGCAATAATATACAGAATGTTCCATTGAAAATAAAGAAGATGACACCAACTCCCGGTATAACCGGAAGCGTTAGGTGAACGCCATTATTTTAGTTGAGAAGGGCATGTCCGAAAACACTACTGCCCAAATTTTCAAAATTAAAATCGAAGTAGTCTCTGAAATATGTCTAATGTCTCGTCACCGAGGGACATCCTATATATTGATGAATAATTTTCTAATCATTTCTCATCATTTGTGAGAGTAGATCACTCTCACAAATGTAGATATTTCATGTACATGAAAAAATGTAAACAGTGAAAACCAGCTAGTCTATCTTTTCGCAAATAGCGTTACGTTACGACAAATACGTTCTTTTGGGAAATGGTCTTATCGGAAATGGTCCAATGGTAACTCCTACGATAATCTTAGCATAAATAATATACGGCCAAATGAAAAAATTTGCTTTTTAGTATGGCGTAGCCATAAGTATGGCGTAGCCATAAGTATGGCGTAGTATGGAGTAGCCGTAGTATGGCGTAACAAAATGAAAAAATTTGCTTTTTAGTATGATTTATATACTTGTGGCGGCTCATAGCACAAAACTGTTATTTTTATAGGCATGTTTCCTTAAAACCCATGTTTTGAAGACCAGTTAAACTCAATTTGGTCCCTATATTATATTGGTAAATTTAAATAAATCGATTTATTTTATCTTAAAATATTTTATAGCTCCTATATTCGTGGTACTCCGGATGTAATTAATACTAATAATACAAATAAAATATGAAAATAACTTCGACTGTTGATTTAAGAATTGAATAAGTAGCCCAGCTGAATCAAATCCAGATTTTAGTCATCTGAATTTTTTCTATAAAACTTTAGATTTGTCAACATTTTGGTATTTCGTTACTACTTGCTAAGCACCTCCACAAGGGCAAACAATTAGCAAGATTTATTTTTTCTTCAAAAATACTTACAGTGTATCAAAATATCCCGATTGCACTCAGTTACGCATCTTATATTAAATCCTTTAGTAAACGCTTAATGCGACTTAATGTTGTCTTCAGGAAAAATAGTTAATATTACGTCCTTCTTTTTGAATGAAATTTTAATTTTAATTGAAATTTTTGAAAATATATGATTAACTGATGCCGAATATGATTAATGTGATATCGAACAAAGACATTTTCTACAAGTGAACTGAGTATTTTTCTAAAATTAATTCATAATGGTTTCGAATAACTGAAAAAAACCATTATTTATTGGAATTAGATGGGCAATGTGCCTCGACTGGCATTGCATTATTTCGGCGTCTCTATGGAAGTCGCCACATCCTTCATCGAGATCAACCACAGACACTGACCGGTTTCGCCCTTGTTATGCGCTCGTCAGAGTGCCATAGATACCGGAATCGATGAACGATGTTGCGACATGATTGCCTAAGGGGCATCGTGAATGTTAGTAGTGGTGAGAAACACACCGTAGTGCCCTCTTTGGGTCTTTGCTACTATCTGTCTGACAATTATTGTCAAATTGACAGACAGATAGCGACCTGCTTATCCGCAGGGGCCATGACAGCAGTGACCTCTATTGTCTTTGAGGAAGACAATTCTACTTATTTATTGGAATAGAGATTTATTTATTGTCTTTCCTCAAAGACTGCTGTAATGGCACCTGCGAAAAGGAGGTTGCTATCTGTCGGTCAATTTGACAATAATTGTCAGACGGATAATAGCAAAGGCCCAAAGAGGGCACTACGTTGTGTTTCTCACCACTACCAACAATCATGAAAGAAACATTGTTTATAGAAAATTAGACATATAGTAACTTAAAAAAGCATTTGTGAATTAAACCCTTTGCTCTTACTTTTATAAAAACAAGCACGCTAATGTTAACTTATTTCTGGTGCAGCTGTATGATTCATTATAGTTTCTTTTGGGATTACACCACCAGTAAAATAATAAAAACGCGAAACCAGAAGTATTTAAAACACAGATTCAAATTGTTGTATCAAGGTAAACTTCTAAAGTTTGCCCCAAAAAACCACTGTATTATGAAATAAAATAAATACATGACATGTAATAAATTTTATTAATGTTTATTTTAAATTTTTATTAGGTATATAATGTTTTTTATTTAAATATGAAATATATTTAATAATGAAATATATAACTCCAAATATCTTTTGTTGTAATGTTACAGAATATCATATAAAACTGAAAAACCACTGATGAAATTGAGGTAATTTTTTTAGCGGTTTTTTTAGGCAAAACTTAGAAAATTACCTTGATACACATTCAATCTTTACTTTGAATATTCCTGGTTTCCCATTTTTATTATTTTACAGGTAGTGTAATCCCAAAAAAAACTACAATTAACCATGAGCCAGCTGTTTACAAAATAACATTTATTATTGAGTCACTCTGTATGTTTGTCACAAAAAATCAAATTGGCAAAACAAACTGAAGCTATGTTAACTATTTATTGCATTAACAATATGGTGACCTCCATTATCCATTTAACTATCGACATTTTTCCTTAATTAAATTAGTTATCTATGCATAAATATTTTAATTGACAATAAAATAATGAATTGGTTGGATATACAGGTACTTGTACGATAAGTACTTACATTAAATGCGTATAACTAAATAATTACTCATGAAATGTGACTCGGTTTGTTAATGTACCTTATGAGTGTACAGTTCTTTGATGCTGACGTTATTTAGCAGAAATGATTACATATTACTCATGAAACCGCTGCAAATTTCACATTAGAATATTTCGTCAAATTGTTAAGCTTAAAACTACAATTAACTCATCATTGAAATCGTTGTAACACAGTCAGATATATTTAATTGTGTCTATGGGAAATGACGAAATGGATATAAATGTTATTTATAATATTGACCGCAAATATATATCAGAAAAAATATAATATTATTATATAATAGATACATAATTTCTTGTATATTTGTATTTATTAATTTTATGACAGATTGAATAAGTACATTTTACCATTGGTATTTCTGTCCTTGATTATTATTTGATGGACTATATATTTTTATCTTCACCCACAATTAAAATTGATAGGGGGTGCAATCCTAAAATACGTTGGCCTCAATTACCAATTCGTGTAATCTATTTCCAATTTTTTTCGGGTCTTATAGAATAATGCCTTGCTGATCCTAAAATTGCCTTTCTAATTTAAGAAGTACCACTTCCAAAATATATAAAGAGAAGCAATGCAAAATCTTCTACACACCAGGTTTTCTACTCGGTCGAGAGTAAAATTTCAAGGGATACTGTGACAGTATAATTATACTGAAAAATAAAATATTGGAGTATATAAGGGGTTACTCTTTGCAGTTATGAATTCCCATCTAATGAAATAAAATATTGTTTTCTTATAATAACCACACTAACATATTTTTGAAATTTTCATTCTTTAATAATTAAATTATTAAATGATATTCTTGATCATTATGATGATGATGATGATGATGATGATGATGATGATGATGATGATTATTGATGATTATCCTTAATAATAATGGAAACATCTTTGTTTAAAATAACATTCAATGTCTGTATGTAGTTTTTTCTTTTCTAAACTATGCCTTCCTTTGTCGCAATACTTCTATAGGCGTGGCGGCAGGGTCGGTAGTGCCCCAAAATAAATAATTAGGTGTCCTTTTTTCACATGAAATGTTGTTCTAGTCATATCTCTACTATTATATTACGAACCTATCGTATCTCTCTATAATAATGTTTCTTCATGTAACAGTATTCAGGGCCATTGAAAAAGTTCTTATTATGGATGCAACCGAAGGTGCTAGAAAATCATTGACGACGACGAAAATCAAATCAAATAATTGAACTTTACGATTTTAAACATTTACTACCATCTGAAAAGCGAGAAATAATAGTTTTGTTCAAGCATTAGTCAGAAATAATCCCAAATTATAAGAATCGCTTGGTTGTAGACTCTACGACTATTTCTGACTGATGCTTGAACAAAACTAATAAAAACACATATGCTTTATTTATTATCACGTCTAGACACATCCAAATTTATTATCCGCATATCAAGTGGTTTCTTTTATAAACATTCGGATTGAATTAGCCATATATTATATTTATAATTATATTCCAATTGACCTCATATAAAAGATAGACATGTTTTATAGAAACATGTTCTTCAAAGGTAAAATTAATCTGAAACACCTTCAAGATTGTATTTATAGAATTAAGGACCTACTTTTTACTTAAAATTTTGGGGTAGGATCTTAATTTGGTATGAAGAAAATGATGGAGGAAATGCGCACAAAAGACCATCTGCTACTTTTGTAAGTATCTACTTAACAGTGAGTACATCCTAAGTTTCAGTATGAATACAATTGAGCATATGCTATAAAAATGAAGCAGTTACTCAAATGAATTTAAGTTATCTCTGAGGCATGCTCAGCATCAGTAATAAACGTGCTTTATTACTGCTTTAGGCCAATTGTTCATGTAAGAAAATATATAGTTCGAGAAAGACTCTCGGGATGTTGACTATGGGGTTTTAGACAGATTTAAGAAAAATAATGTGGAATGGTTTGCTTAACAGTTCCTAGGAGACTACTTTGAAAGCAAAGGTGTTGCTCTAAAAACTATTGGGAAAATGAGATTTTTTCTTCGTTACGTCGTCGACCCGGGATTCTTAAATGGCGTAGGTGAAGACATTGGAGTTCACCAAACAACAGTATCTTCTTCGCTATCTTTCACTTATATCCCTATCATTAATGAAGATATCCCGGCCTTAGATGAAAATGAATATGTCAACAGAAACAGATTCGTGCAACGTCCAAGAGCAGCAAGGGCTGATGTGCCTTGGACGGGGGCCGTTCATGACTCGCTTATATGGAAATATAGCTATATAGAAATTTCTACGTTTTTAACATTATGCAGTGGAAATAGTGGAATACAACTATATGGCTTATAACTCCAAAAGATAAAGAGATGCTGTCACTCCTGAGGAAATTTCGTCGTATTATAGACAGTGTTTAAACGTTATAACGACGACTACACTGTGGTCATTTTGAGCACGTACTTAGACGAAACAGGTGCTACATTTTCATACCAAAATTTTATTAATAAAAATAAGTATTTGATCAATTAATAAAAATAAATATGTGCTGAATTTCTTAGCATCTACTCAGTTTCTTATCGATCACCTGCTAATTGTTCAAAATACCCATTCTAACAAATCCCAAAAATATTTATCCAGGTTTATGACTGTACATACAGTCATCACTACAAAAATCAAAAACGCGCTCTTCCAAATAACAGAATTTCAAAATATTCTATTTTTTACATTAAAGTTGGTAATAACAATAATTAATAAGTCATTTGATTTTATATAATCAAAATTATTTTAGTTTCATAGAGAATACTATTAAAAGATGTCGGTGTTGCCATTCTACTAGGGACACTCAAAAATTCACAATGTAATTATTAGACCGGCCCATATAAATTCCTAAATTTTGAAATTTTTCATCACGCATCATAAATTGCTTAAGGGCACCATCAAAGGTCAAAGGTATTTCACTTATTACTTATATAAATACTAATTTAAATATAATGCACTGTCTTGTTGCTAGTAAAAATTATCTCTTTTAGCAAACAATAGATACATACACCTAAAAAAATTAAATGAATTTCCTATGGTCGTAGATATTCTTCAAAGATTTATTATTACGTAGTATGGCGTATTATGGCGTAATTTGCGTAAATTAATTATTAAAAGCATATACTTTTCAAACGAAATTAGCAAAAGAGAATTTTGCTATTCACCTCTTTTATGAAATGGGCAATTTAATTTCTACTTTCAAAATATGAGAATTACTTATTCGTTACACATTAATAATTCATGATATTTATGTACTGATATTTATGTATATTTTATAAAAAATTATATGCAAGGCCAAAATTTTTGACATTAAACGGTATCATTAATTATTCTGTTGATTGACTTTCCACTAAACACGCAATCAGTTTAAATTAATACGCAACTGTGGGTATTCCACGAAAACATAAAATACTATCAATATTTTACAAAAAAATTAAATATAAACATTTCAGTTAAACCAGAGATACAACGTCAAATAATTTTCAAATTATTTCTCATATTCGGGAGATTAAAAAAACCGTAGATATTTTTTAATTACTATCTCATTACGTATGCACTACGTTTATATTGCCAATTAAAAATAATTATAAACGCACAATTCCGAGCACAAGCAGATGCCGCTATACGTCACTCTATACAGAATTGTGATAAATACAAGCTGGTGGGTTGACGAAACTCTGTCGTCAAATATCCCTCTAATTTCAATAAAGCGCAGTTCACAAGAGTTAAACGTCTTTATTGTTGTTAACATTGCGATGATTCATAATTTTAGATTTAAAGATTATGTCATTTTACGATGTATCACTGGCTACGAGTTAACAACTGTTTGATGTATCTAATTTTACGCATTTAATTAATGTAACCTATAATTTCGCTAATAGTTTCGCTATATATACCAACCTTTCCAATAACGCCGTTACAAATAATAATGTTCTCGATTTTAATCTTTACACAAACAGCTTAAATTGCACATATAAATATCATACATTGGATCGAAAAAGAATTGATCATTTCAATAACAATATGCTAAATGATTTTTTGAAGCTTTTTATGGAATTTTCTTACATTGAAATGATTGGTCAGCTTTTGTGAAACTACGAAGCAGCCTTTAAAACCGAAAAGAAATATAATAGGTTGACAATGCTTTCAGTAAGAAGAACACCCACACGTATTGCTTATTGTAATTTTATATAAAAACAAACTCTCTTATTTTTGGCCCTAGGAAATATCAGAATGGGACCAGGAAATCTCCCTATCAGAATGAGAACCATTAAAATTGTGTCAATAAAATATTTAATTATTCTAAATGGTATAGGTTGCTGTCTTTTTTTGTTCACGACTTTTTTCTGTGGGATGTCAAATAAGGGTAAGAGGGGGGGGATCTAATGATTAAAGTGCCTATAACTTTACTTTTATCTAACCGAATTTAGTAAACAAAATCTCGTTTAAGAAATGAAGCTTCGTTGTTTAAAATAAAAAAGTAACCATATCATATTGATTTTTACAACCCTCGGTAGGCTTACGGTAGAAGGAATCGCAGTTTTTAAATTTTTCTCAGAAATTTCAAATATAGCCATATAACTTTTATAGCATAATCGGAAAGTAAATACAATTTGCAAGAAAAAACCGTGAAAACCATATTTTGATATCTTCATTCGTTTTGGAGTTATTGACCAAAATATAATAAATAACAGGTTAGTTGAAGATATCATTATTTTCAAAGTTCACAGGCCCAATTTGTCATGAAAAACAAACTTAACTCCATTTTTTTTAAATATTGTTGATCTTAGTGCCTCCCCTACTGCTTTTGTTATGACGACAGCTTCTGAAGAGTCTTCTCGAAGTTTTATTAAAGAATAATTTGTTAAAAAATATTATATTTAACTTCATTATTCTACATTAATTATCTTCGTTAATATTAATCCTGCGCACTTGATATTATATTTGTATTGCCATTTCCACAGAACACTAAAAATAGTAACGAATTCAGGCTTTGCAAACTTCTAGGTTATGTTTATTTACTATTCCTTTAGATAAGCTCTTTCCACAAATTAGAGATAAGTGCAGCAAATCCAAGCCAAGCAGTCTAATGGACCATGAAAACGGTGTGTTCGAAAGTTAGTTAACTTTGGACATTCGCAACATAAAAAATGTTAATACAGAATTTGATAAAAAAAAGTAACTTACATACTTGGCTTTATTTTAAAAACTCAAATAAGTACGATATAGTAGTAGTCCTATTTTTACTGTTATAATATACCTAACATAATATCCTATCCTAAAATATCTGTTAAAATATTCATCAGATAGAGTAATACAAAATATTAGATCATGTTAAAAGAACAATCGGTTAGTATTTTGTATGTTTTTATATATCCTATCCACCCAACGCTCAGTCAAGGGCCAAAAAGTCTCCACTTATTCCGAAATAGTTTATCTTCCTTTGGCAAATAAGACGGGACGTTTATATTAAAACGGAAAGCGAAGATAAAACTATCTGTAACCAGATTATCTTAAACTAAAGTTTACTAAATAATATTTAATTAATAGTATTTAGGAAACTTTGCTTAAACGTACTATTACTGACGCCACACCACGTACAGCTTAGGGTAAACAAAAATATATTTGTCATTCGAATTTATTTCTAGCGTAGACGGTGGTAGAAGGAATACTTTATCGATGTTTATAAATTAATGTATAAGCGCAATTCCTTTATCAATGGTATAAGTATAAGTCTGGTATAAGTAATTGAATAGTTCACAATAATGTAAAAGCATATTTTTGCGTTTAGCTGATAACTTAATCAAATATCAAACGACTTTTTGCAGTGGATTAGTTTTTGTCGTGAGTTTTCACACAGTGAATGATTTTCTACTGAAACGTGAAACCAGACGAATGCTAGAAGATAATTATATTTTTGTGCAATATAATTATCTTCTAGGATTTGTCTGGTTCACGTTTCAGTTTCAGTTTCCAAAAACTAATCTACTGCAAAAAGTGGTATGATATTAGCTGATAACTTTTTGCACTACTTTTTGCAGTGAATTAGTTTTTGTTATGAGTTTGCACGCAATGAATTCATTTCTACTGAAACTGAAACGTGAAATCACATGACTGCTAGATGATAATTATATTTTTGAGCACAAAAACTTAAATCAAGCAAAATGTTATTAACCACTTATACAGGAGTTTACAGGGTGTTCAAACCCCTATAGACCCTATAACTTGAAAAGAAATCAAGCTAGGACAAAAATGCAGACATATTTTTCTTGTTTTTGTTCGTAGAACACACCCACATGTTTGTCACATACGATGTTGTAACACCCTGTATGCCGTAATTCACATAAATCAAAAATTAAACTATTCGTTAAGCACATCTTATATAAGAAAATAATTTTCCCTTCTTTGTCTCATTTGTGAATTTTCTTTCTCATGTGAAATTAATGTATTATAAATATAAAATAATTTTGTTAAACGCAAATTTATTTTTTGATATAGGTGTAACGTGATTGGCTCATATCGAAGCATCAAGATAGAAAACTGGAATATGCGCATTTTTGTGGAAGTGGCGTAGAAAACGTGTTTTTTGTAAGCAACTTATGTCTGACGATTAATTGAGAGGATATTAATTGTAATTATATTGTTTTTACGGTTGTTTTTGAAATGCGGGAACTGCTGGACTTTCTAGTATTCGTAAAAAAAACTAGTTTAACCTATTTAAAGAAATATTTTAGTTATTTTTCAATTATTTTAAAATTCGACTTTATCTTGGCGCCTATGGAATTGCTATCCCTTGCCAATTCACTCCTCGAACAGCTCCACATGCTGTGAATGAGTCACTCTCCATAAATGTTGGCCAATACACTATAGGTACCTACTATCAGACGATGTAAATCACTCTCCGGATAAGATTTGTAGGAGATATCCTCCGAGATATCTGATGAGTGAGTGAACTTTCATTTTGTAAATAACTTGAATGTAGCCATCCTTCAAATTATTGTAACCTGCATAAATGGCAAGTTATAAATCATCCCTACCTAAACCTTAGAAGTTCTTTAAACTTTGATAATCAAGTGAAGTATATAAAGATATACTAAAAATCATTTATGAACCATATTAAGCATTAAGTTTACAAAAATGTCTTTTGCGGATAGGTACTCCCCATTCCTTTACTACACAACTGAATTGAATTCTATGTTGTATTGAGGTAGGTTCACCCAACGTCGCATTTATTTTCCGATTACTTTCCGACATCAAAAGCAAAGGGAACAGGGACAATTATATACTTTAGGAACAACACTTTCGTCATTTTAATTTTAAACTCATGAGACATTTTAAATGCAATCTGTACTGAAACTTAGCTGCCTTAACAGCTTTACCGCCTTGGAAAAGCGCTTGTTGTGGCAAAATTTCTCGCTCATAATGCCTATTACGGTCTGGGTTTGACCCCCCAGCTCTGGCATTGGCAATTTCAGTTGGTATGGAGTGTTGGTATGCGTTTATTCAATGAGTAACCCTTTTCGAACAAGCCTTTAGGTTTGAATTTGGTGTTGTCTAATTTATGGTGTCTTAAAATTAGCATGTTATAGAGGTACAAACATCGACCAAATATAAAGAAAAAACCTGGATGTGACCCAAATAAATACAACTCACATTTTAATCATAATTCTCATATGTACAGGGTGTTCACGTATATTTTGAACTAGCGTCTAACTCCTTAATCTTTGATTTTATAAAAGAACTTTGTTAATATATATTTTAGGGTGTATCAAAAACAAACAGTTGGACTTATGAGATTAACCTGCTATTGCGTTTATAAGTGTAAAGGTGGAATTTCCTAGCTGCGTCTGCGGTTTCGTTTGACGCATGCGACTAGACACATCGAAACTGCTTTAGTCTATATGAATCATGAATGAATTGGATTTCCAACAACTTCGAACAGACGCACCGAGTTGCGGCGAATGCATAGGATTCTCAATCGCCTGCAATTAGACCAGTCTAATTGTGTGTTTCATATAGTGAATGCATTCAAAAACATACCAATTCATACCATGACCACGAAAGTGAGTTTTAACAGGGTAAAAGATGAAAAACTTATTGAATATTTTGGAAACTGTCCTTTGAAAGCCCTTCACTCCGCCGTTCTTTATATAAATTATTATCGTCATCGTGCTCTTCTAAGACTAAGATGGATAACATACTCATTTCGGATAGGTACACCTATTCCTCATGAATCGCAATTCGCAATGTATACTGATGCGTGACGCATATGTTGGCCGCATGTTGGAAAACATCTGCAATTTATAATGGTGGCGTGCAGACGTCAGATTCAGAGTTATGATATCAGAAATATAATTGGATATCTAAGACCAGAATTATATGACAAACTTGGTTTTTAAGTGAAACATACTGTATATTTTCATAAATCTGGAAAGACCTTTTTCTTCTGTTTCCAAAAATTATTGATTTTTAAATGAAACATAGGTACTGTATGTTTTCATAAATGTGTAAAGACCTTTTTCTTCTGTTTCCAAAAATATATAATTTTAATAAATTTTATATTTTTGGAAACAGTTAATTAATAACTACAAAACACTATACTGCACCCGACGCGCGATTCACCAGCCAAGTTGGCATCATTTGGAAATTATTAAAACTGATTGATTGAAACTGAAAACCAGTTTGAATCATCTCCAGATGATGCCAACTTGACGCGCGTCGGGTGCAGTATAGAGTTGTGGTGTATATAGTTATGTGGAAAAATACGTCAGTGTTATCTTCACACCAAAGGTTCCATCCCCTTTCAAGTTCCAAATAAAGATCAAGGAATTAGAGGCTAATTTGAATTTATAATTTACTGCACTTACTCATAATTTATATATCACTAACAATACTACTAATACATTTTTTAATTCTCAGGGGGGATATTTAGGCCTGGAATGGTATATTTAATAAATGGTAGGCACGGGTTTTGTTTTGGACAAGAAGGTTGCATAATTTAAATTTGCGTCAAAGAGATATGCAAAAAGAATTTGGTAACCTACTTATTTCCAGTTTAACTTACATATACATAATCACGTAGGTATTTTGTTTTCTGAGTCATCGGTTCGCCATGTAGCAGTTTAGTTATAGTTTAGTACACAATAAATAAAAATAAAATAAGGAAACATTTAAATTGTCGCAAGCAGTCTTTAGTAAAGTATAGGTATATTTTAACAGATACCAATATATGAAATACCAGTCATATATTAGGTACAGTTTTATGTTAGGTAGCTAAACAAAGAAGAGAAAATATATATTTGTAAATTTATTTAAAATAACTATGTCCATCAATACTTTTTAGTAGTAAGGCTAATAAAAAACTAATGACGCTATAACAAATAAATGAAACCGACACAAGTTAATACATTTTTCACCTGGCTAGGTACTTCACGTGAAATTATGATTCTCATTATCATTACTTTGCGGCTTCTGCTATGGTACAAGCAGGTTTTATTATCAATTCACGATGTATTGGAAAATAGATTTAGAAAGTGATAATATTATTTATAATTATATTTTATGTACGGAAGCATCACACCGTGAATTGTTTAATAATTGACTATTTGGTTCTGAATCCAATCAAATCTTCAACTAAGGTTTTTATTTTATTCTCTTAAAACAATAAACAAAAGCCAACACATTACTTTCTCGTTCGTACGGTGAGTATGTAGGTGAATTCTTAGTGCATCATTTTTTGTTACACAAATCTTCTACGCTCTGAAAAAATCTAAATATGTCTACTTATAGCATATAGCATGAGCAACGAATTTCTTAATAATATCACATATCAAAATAATATATAGGTTCCCTATCTAATGTTGTATATTTCGTCGACTAATAACTTGAAAATTGTCAAGATACCCGGAATGCAGTTTAGACAGGATCATTTGGTATTGTTTTAAGTTTATATTTGACAGTCTTGTCAAACTTATTAGGAATAAATTCTCCGTTTCGAACTAAAATTACTCCCCGACTTGAAAATCAACATTTATACGATGTTTCATGACATTATTCAATTAATAACATTAAATTTTGTTAATATACTAACTACAGCAATAGTAAATAGTAACAACAATGAAAATAGTAACTGAAACAGTAACACGTCAATACATAATTGGTTGAAACCATCCATCATTCACTTCTATGCATGTGTGTATTTCTAAATAGCAAATGATCGAATAAATCCTGTAGTCTTTACCGTGATATGTTTTCTATGATATACTAATGAGATATTATGCCTTAGATTTACTTGGTCTGTGGAACTGGATTGTAACATCTTTCTGTGACGCTACCACATAACATAGAATTAAGTCTGGAGAATAAGGTGGTCATCCTACAAGACCTGCTACATCCTCATCCTACAACTATCCAACCAAAAATCTTTAGTATCTAATGATTTTCTTGCGCTAATCGAATAGTGTTTGGACCGTCTTGTTGAAAAAATATGGTTTCCTCATCTCCATCTTCATCTATTTCGAGTGTTACAGCATATTATCTGTGTATCTTCTCCCCAAAGAATATTGGTTCATTTTGTTGCAGTTATTTCAAGATGAACAGTTACTGTTGGAAAGTCTGGTTGAAACTCATTAGAAGCATGGGATACTTTTCTTTGCAAATGCAACTTTGGACGCTTGTTCTTTCGTATGTGTCTTTTCCTCTTAATTATTTGTCTGTGGCTTAATTATTTCATTTTCTAAATTAGACGAATGCCCACGTGCTATGCTAAATTTTTGGGGATATTTGATGAAATTTGTATCATTTATATATTGAGGTAGGTATATATTCTTCTTTCGTCAACCCTGGAGATTATCGCGAGTAAAGCTACTACTAAATAAAATAGATGAGCGATCTTTACTCTCAAAGCTACCAAATTAAAAATGGGGCACGGTAATAATTCAAAACGGGGCTACTGTATTTCAGAATTGGCAAAAATAGAGAGTTAGTCAGTACACACATAACTTGCCTCCAGTACGGTTTTTGATAAATACGAGTATGTTGTCTGGATGATTGTATTTTCAGAGCGACATCTATGTTTCGGTTGCCTAACTATAGTCTGAATACTTTTAATTCATATATGAACAAGGACATGCAAACAATCCCTAAGCGCGTTAATGGAAATTTTTAGCTGCAAAACGTCATTACCACATTACTAAATGATATTTTGTGATAATTCTTCATAAGTCACTATCACCAGTGACTATAATAGTCACTGCTATCACTAAAAGATGATCGGCACTATTCAGTAATTTTTGGGGTAATTACTGAAGCCTCTATTCATTGCCCATATTGGCAGTTATAAAAATTTTATAATAAGTACCTACACAATATTACATTCAAATGAGAATTATGATTATGAACGATTTGATAGAATATTTATAATTGATGAATTTGAAATAAACGTATTATGAGGTTCATTAAATTTTAATCTCGATCCGTAATGTGTAAATATTTTGAAGTAACTATATCTCCGGTATGCAAAATTTCAATAATGGAACAAAAATGAGGCAATTACTTGATTTATTCTGTTTTATACTGAACTGTTATATGTAACTGTTTTATTTTATATTGCATATTAAAAAATCGCGGTATAATTTTATTCAAAAGTTTACGAAATCATAGAAATATCACTTTCAAACCACATTACATTGTGCACAAATTTGTAACACGTTAATATTAATAGTTTTACGAAATGTGGTTAAATTTGAAGGTAATTTCCTAATGTGTAATTTGATTACACATCAAATAAAAAAATGATAAAATATTGAAAACTATGTTCGTACGAGTATAAGGACATTCATTATAAAGGACACTCAGAAATAACAGGTTTGTTTACAAATGATTTCGCTAAAGTGAAACTGATTATAAAGTGCAATATGTAGTTATTTTTAACGAAATTCTTAGATAGCTTTATTTAAAAGAAGACAGCTAAACTAAAACTTATGAAAACATATTTTACTGCCTCCCCGATTCTGGGCACAAAATACTTAATTTTTTTCTATTATGTGCCCTAGACCTTTATATGCAAACTTGAGTAAAAAAAATTTTCAAATCTATATCTAGAACTATACAGGGTGCTTCATGGTGACCACCCATTAAAATATGGTAGACTACTCAAATTTGAAGAATGAAGATTTGGACACTGGGGTTTTTAAGTATGCTCTCCTCAAATAAAATAATGGCGCCCTCGTGACACTTCCCATTATACCGGAAGTTGCCGTTTACTTTCTTATTTTATATGAATCACCCCGTATATTATTGTATTTTTTTATTCTACACGTTATTTTAGGAGGAATTTTATAAAACTTCCCTATACGAATTCTCATCCGTTTCTGAAAAGAATCGAATTATGAAAAATATTAATGAGTCTTATCTAATTTCAAGTTAAATATTTCTCTAAAAAAATAATATTTATTATTCATATGGAGAATACAAAGATATTCATATGGGAAGGTACATCTAGATATTCATATGCTGAATAGGTATCTAGATGTACCTTTACAGTTGTTTAAATTTTTACAGGGTGCTGAAAATGTAGTATCAAGTTTCATGCCAAGCTTCAAGCCAAGAAAAGTAGATTTTTTAAATAGAAAACCCTGTTTATTATAGCATATTATGATGTAGAATTTTATTCTCTACATCAGTATTACACTTCTCTATACCTGTCACTTTTAGATTTTATGTTATTGAGACTTTCTTAATTACAATAACAAAAATATTTAAATTTTATGCAAAGACGGCTATGGAATTGTGAGCAGAACAAAATATCTATCATTGGTTAATTTTTTGTTGTTATTGAATACTGCTGTCACTTTATTTAAACATTTTGAACAAAAATGAATAATAATACTTAGGTAGTAGATACTCAAAAGTTGATATTTTAAATTTATATTTTATTCATGGAGAGTGTCACAAAATAATAAATAGAACTGATATAGCTTGTAAGGAAAGTAAAAAAGTTAAAAATTATAGAATCATTACAGTAGAAGCCCTCCGAAAATAATGCGTAGTATTCTAAAATGCAGTTTAAATTCCATTTAAAGAAAGTTAATGTTCCATTTAAAATAAGAAAGTTAACGTCAACTTCCGGTATAACCGGAACTGTCACAAGAACGCCATTATTTTATTTGAGGAGAGCATACTCAAACACTCCAGTGTATAAATTTTCACTCTTCAATCTAAGTAGTCTCTGACATATTCTAATGGGTGGACACTGTGAAACACCCTGTATCTATCACTATTTACACAAAACTCACTTTTGTTTTTAAAAACATATAAAGACAAATAAAAAATAAATAAAGAAATCATTGTTAAAAGTTTATGTCCATCAACTGGAAAACCCCAGCATACAGGGCAGAATACGCTTCTGTAAAATAAATACTGCCTCAGATGTGTTAGAGTTACTCCAAAAGTATATACCATACCGCAATCTATTCTCGACCTGTGCATGGTATAAATTACATAAATTTTCGTCATTACAGTTAGTTACCTACGAAACAAATAACCTTAAACATATGACGTGCAAAATGTAATCGACCAATAATGCAACTAATAAGCAGGGATGAGTTTTTAGAGAACCAGTTCACAGTATAAATCAATTCAGAGGCAAAATCGTGAATAAATTTTCAAATTTCCTTCGATTATATCTTAATAACACGAACACGTGCAAATTTTGATAGTGACAAACCACTTTTTAGAAACCATCTAAGCCTATGCTGTTATAAATTCTAAACGTGTTTGTTCATTGTTCTGTTCTACTTACAGATACACGACGAATGGAAAGAATAAAAAGTTAAACTATATTATTAGTCAAACCTTATAAGCAAACATTTTTGGTTCATGTTTTTAGTGAAAGTATGAAATTTACTTGTCACTACTGCAGAACGCGGCCTGCTTATGTTCTACATTATTTAATTTGTATAATTTATTATTTCTTGTATAACATACTATCAACAACGATGGCTGCCTTCTCTTCGTGTTAAATTGGTTCATATCGAAAGGTTGCAGGTGCATCATGTTTCATAATAGTTGCTAAAAATAACGCAAGGTAAACATATAATTTTTAATTACATTAATGAACGAAGGCAGACAGTACCTATAAAGGAGTGCTATTAAATATATTTTATGTGGTATACACCTACTAGAGAGTTGTTAATTAATATACAGAACTGCATAAGTCTAGTAATGATTCGTAGCACAGAATAAGTTGACATTTTATATGTTAACAAAAGTTATATAACTTTTAAAAGGTCTGATTTTCAATCCAAAAGTATTTAAATAACATAACCGTTCCATTTTAAAAGGAGTACAAGTGCAAATATATATCTACTTAGATATTTCAAAAACAAAAAAGTGAAGCACAATTATGTTTGTTTGAAAAATAAGGACCGCTGCCATACTTACACGATCACATAAGACATTTTTGACATTATAGAATATACAGTACGAAAGTACATGAGTTCAGTGGTTTGGTACAGTAATAAAGAATATGAATCCGTCACTTGGTCTATCGACAACATACTTTTTAAGAGCTTTTAAACAATATTATTTATTTAATTTTATTATTCTAGTACACGGATATGATTTATTAAAAGAAATTTAAAAGTAGATGTAAGTGGAATAATTATTATAAATGTCTTCTATATCAATTTCTCCACATTGAATCTAATGTTGATATATAATTCATGCTATTTTATAATATTATAGTAATACTGTATGGTATATTGTATTTATCAACTTATCGAGCTGTAAATCGAACTGGAATATCTTAAACTATAGCTATTTTTAAATTGGCGAATGTTTACATATAGATAACTTTAGATAGCACTTCAAAACTACAAATCATATATTTACTTGTATATTCAGTTGAATTAGAGTAAGTATGTTTAATATAAGTAGGTAGTAGATAAAAACTAGTTCTGTATCTATGTTCAATATTATAAACAAATAAGTTTTGCCAGATCCTCATTTGGAATATTAAATATGGTCCCTACAGGAAGATTTAAAAATACATATAAGATTTTTCTCATAAACTTATATGGAAAATAATTAATTAACATCTATTTTGGAGACTTTCCATTTTATACAAGAACGATACTTATGGAACTGCCTCGAAAAATTACATTTTGTTTTAAAAACGAGTAAAACATGTTAAGACATGTTTTTTTACTCTTTTAAAATAACCTGTTTAAAATATAAAAAAAACATTGGCACATTGGATTAATTTTTTTGTCAAATAAAAAATCATAGCCAATTATGTTTTACTAGTTACTAGTTAGTAGTTTACCAAGTCTGTAAATTAAAAAATGGATAATCATTGTATTCTACGGCCAAAAATAGACGAAAGTCTCATTTATATTTTTTATGTATCAATTCCTCGCTTAATACAAATAAAAGAGATATAGAAACCTACGAAAATGCCAAAAAATGTTTTAGTCCCAGTCTCGGCATGAGTAACGCCCGTTTAGAAATTCCTCCTCTTAACTTATAAATTATTCTTTAACTGCGCTTACACATATGATCAACTTATTTACAATAAATATTTTGGATTTACGTTAGATATTTTGTTTTTACGACGCATCTAAATTCCATGGGATTTCTATAATCCCACGTTTTACTCCCTATTCTCATGCAGTAAAATATTTCTTTTTATTCTCATTGGTGTTGGTGTAAAAATAATTTGTTTTTCATATATCTCTACAGAAGACGGCAGGAACCGGAAATTTTTGCAAGTAGGCGAACCTATTTGGCACCTTTGGCACCTATTTGGCGAAATTTCTGGAGAAATAAAATTAGATATATGAACTATAAACCTAGTTGCAAAAATACGGTAATTAAAAACAGATCAGTAGCATATTAGTAGGGTTTGGACCTACTGGCAAAAATAGAATGAAGAACTAATTTCTATTTCAAAATTGAATTTATTACTGCCTGAAACTAGTTAAACGTTGAATTTTCTGAAAGAAAAATATTCATTTTATTCGTTAAATTCCAACAATTATTTCAAAAGGTCTATGTAAACATAAAGCACCTCACTTTTACATTTAGTACCACAATGTAAAAGTTGCAAATGCCTTTAACTACAAAATAATTAAATCGTTAGTTTACAGATAACAAATGTAGAAGGTCAATTTATAAATACTTTATAAGAATTATTGAAAGAACATTGATAAAATTGAATTTACTGTAATAAAGCAAGTGATAAGGAAATAATATACAATAATATTATATTATATTAATCTTGTGATCATAAACCACATTCTGATGTTACAGTTCTAATTAACAGCTGCGGAAATATTTTTTATATATATACTTGGATTGATATTAAATGTTTAGTTTTTGACTTGTTGGTATATACTATGCAAAATTTTAATTTGGGTACCGTAATACTATCACTATCTTACATTACAATAGTCTTCTACCAGCCTCAAAACTGGTGATGGTACACAAACATAAAGTCAAGGTTCAAACATCTTGGTCATTAAAATTTTTAACAAGAGCGCAAATCATGTCAGTTTTCATGAGGAAGTCATCACCGTAAGACTACATAGTATCTGAAAAAAGATCTAAGATCATTACTATATAGCGTGGCAGATTCCTAATGTAGTGGCTAAACGTAATAATTATAAATGACGACCTAAAAGTAAATCTTCGTTTAGTACCAATGACAACGTTACTAGAGTGAGTAATACGCCTTTCTTCAGTTCCTGGGGGATTTGAAGTACTGAACATTTTAAATGTTATTCAGCAACCTCTCACAACTTTTTTAATAGAATATACATTTTTAATGCTGCCAGTAGACCTATAGACTCTAATAATAAATCGCTTTCCCGACTGTATTCATGGAATGGAAGTATGCTTGTGGATCATCTGTGGATTCTGGAAAACTTGTCGCTAAATCTCTAACTCTTCGATTTCCTAGGAAGCGGTGCCGTCTTTAAACGGCCGTCAAAATACGGTGGGTGACGTCACAAAAACGGTAACAAAAGTACGGCCGCACCAGCGCCACTGAGTAATGTAAAGTCTGAAAACGAAATGTCACCATGGATGCTTTTGACGTCGCATTAGTAATTATTTATTATTTATTTATTTATTTATTCATTTATTTAATAATGAAAACAAGTTTAGAGAGTAAAGCTATTATCTAAACTTGGAATATAAGAAAGAGCGTTCCAATGATAATGAAAGTAGTTTTAACATTATAAAATTACTTCACCGTTATACACAAGACACTGTAAAAGAACGTTGATAAACTGATTGGTACCCTCGTATTTACGATGTGCGTTACCGCTCTCTTGGAAAACACTTCCCTCATAACGACACCGTTTTTTGTACCGTCACCCACCGTATTTTGACGGCCGTTAAAAGGCACCGCTTCCTAGGAAACCGAAGCTTTAATTATTCGTTATTTAAGTTGAGGTTTAACGATAAAACAGCAACAGAAAGCGCTTTTAATATAAGTAACTCATAAAAGTTTAAGTGTTCTTAACAATTATAATAAGTAATAATAATAATATCTCTCCCCTAATATTAATTAAAAGGACTAGCCCGAAAGTCTAAGACTTGTGTGGGAAAGGGGTGGCATATTATTATTTCGTATCAGGACGACTTACGTTGGTAGACCCTAACCACCATTAAGTGCTGGAATGAGGGAAACCTGGAAAACATCATTAGTTAGGAGGACAATCAAACATCAATCAACTGATTTTAATCTCTCACATTAACACTGACATTCTGTCCATCCTAAGTCACCGCCAGGTTGGTTGCCAACCCATCCCTGCGAACAAGTCTTAATCTACGAACAGACAATTATTTAATTCAAAATTGTCTGGTGGAATGGGGATTCGAACACACGACCTCTGGGTTGAGCAGTCGAGACATCAAACCCTGAGCCACTGGATCGCCTGTTAATGATGCTATCTATTTCAGGACAAGTATTAATTTTACAATTTTTGCCTAGACCTTTCTACCTACTGTTATTTTACTTAATAAAATTTAAATTTATCCGAAGGCAACGATAGATTTTTTTTAATAAAAATAATAATAATTTATTAATTTATTTATTAAATAAAATATCCAACGAGCTGAAACCTAATTACAGGATAAGTAGCAGAGCATAATTTAAAATTTACAAGTATAAAGAAAAAAAAAAGAAAAATAATTATTAAAAAATAATTAAATATCACATACAAACATAATAATGAACAAAAAAATCGATCCTATGCAAAATTCGATCAACAATTTAAAACACAAAAAAAACGAAAATTTTATTAAATATGAACGTGACAAAAAAATATAGTGAACCAGTTTAAAAAGAAACACAACCGATAGCATTTTACGTATACACAAAAGACTGTATAATGAGAATCTTTCATAGAATAACTTGTGGTGTCCCTCTGACAGTGTAAACCCCATCCAACCAAAACAGTGCTGCCTTGAAAAATTTTCTCTCAACACGCTCTAGCAATACAATATGCGTGTTATATATAGGACTCCATATAATCGGCCCATACTCCAGGTTCGATCTAACAAACGTCGTAAATAATAAACGTAGTGTAGAAATATAATTAAAATCTTTTGAGTTTTGAGTTAATAATAATAATATCTCTATCTATTCCTCATTCTCATCTTAATAATGAGCCCGGAAGCAGGGAAATTCGAACCGTCGACAAATGTGGGGAGCGATTAAAAACCTCTCGCCATTAATCGCTTGACCACGGAGCATACAGAGATACTAGACTATATGCTGCGTTCGAGTATTACATTTTTTACCTCAATATCATCGATATCGTTCTTTTATTTGTAAGCCATCAAATTGATCTAGATCTACACTTGTTATTTTATTACCTCTGAAATCGGCCGAGCTGCATTTATCTCCTCCGATATTAGAAATGGAGCTCGGAGCGATTTGCTAGTTGAGGTTAAATTTAAAATGGAGGTAATTGTCACAAAAGAAGACGGTTCTTTCATAATAGTTGATGGCCAAATTTTAACAGGGATATTCCAAAGTCTGGCTGCCCTCCTTTTGTAGAATGTACCTAATCATCAGAGTAGTAGATGTAATATAAAAATAACTTAAAAGTGGTAAATAACATACGAAAATGTTGTTGTTGACCGATTGTCATTAAAATTGGGAATTGTAATTTCTGCATAATTATCTATTTTTTTCTAAGGCAACATTTTCTTCGTACTCATTGTTTGAATCATTTATAATTTCATCATTTATAAAATTCGCTTTATTTATAGTCAAATGAACAGCAATCATGTATAAGTTCAAGCAAATAAACCACGGTACTCTAATTTTAACAAAACGTGAACAATTTACAAAAGCTATGCGTGTACCACAAAATATAGGTATATTATTTGTAAATTGTAGACAACTTTTATATTTCTCTGAGACAATTGGTTCATGCGATTATTTTAATTAACACCGAATTGTTTCGTTATGTCGGAACTCATAATTGTCATATAAAATGATTTATTTTACCACTTTTATACATAGAAAATATATTATTAGACTTCATTTACGTTAAGTTTAAAGTGACGTCATTTTCAGTAATTAATTGTTTTCAATATTCGATAAACAAATGACCAATAAATTAGCATAGCATTTGCCACTTACAAAGAGTTTTATATTATTTGGCAACCCTTCCCTGCGTTGTCAGGTTTTTATTTATATAAACTTAACTTAAAACTTAAAAACGTCACTTTAAACTTAACGTGAATGAACCTTATCTTTTATGCTTTTATATGTTTAAAATTTCCTTTCTGGTTGACAAGTTCGAACTTTGTTTTTGTTATGCAAATGTATAATATGGTTAAAATTATTAACATTTAACCATATAGTCAATATTATTATATGCCAAAGACAACAAATAACTGTACAAAACATGAACAAGATAAAAAAATTATAAGTCATTTTTCCCTATTCATGATTTTGTACTTTTTTTATTCCTCAGCACATCCGCAAGGTTTTTGGTTACGTGTCAAAATTATCTGCTCGCTCGCCTTTATATCTAGATGTAGTTTTCGAACATAGCTATAATAGATTGAGACATGTATGAAATAGCCTTAAAACGATACATACAAGAATACATAAAAAATATTAATAATATTCGTACTTATGAGTAATACCCTGTATGGGAAGAAATAGCACTAACTCGAAGAAACTTCCATTTTTCCAAAACTTTAAAGCAAAAGAAATATTCGGGGGAATGTAGGTACAACTTCATAAATTTTCATTATACCTACATTTTCCAAATTTTCCAAACTAAATATACAGGTAAATACAGGTATTTATATACAGTAAGTGTGATGTAAAATCTGAAACGCTTATTTTACCTAGTTTCCCTTGAATCATACAGTTTAAATTTGGAATGCTTAGATGTTGGATCAAAATCACTTTCATTTATGGTCCTATGCCACTAAAGATTTGTATCCTTAGGTTTCCTGGCAGTAAATTACAAATTCATAGTAAAATATTAGAATTTCAAAATGGCGGAGCTTATAATGGACGAATTTGATCATTTATTGTTAAATTCCACTGAAAATCGGAATCTGGGTTGTATTACTACTAAGTCGTGACTTCATTTTGGAGGAGAGGTTTCACCTTTTTTATATAAATTCCTAATGAAAGAAAAATATCTAGATAATGTCATAAATAAATAGTTACTGACAACTCAACTATCAGGTTTCGTATATTTTCTTTCAAGCGAACATTTCTTTCCTGATTTAGTAGATAAGAGATTGTTGGTTAGTTAATTGTAATTCTTAATTTGCATCCCACAAAATAGGGGTTAATTGATTTTGTTAGTAGAATGTCTAATGAAGATCTACATTGTTCAGCTTCTTTTTGCAATCCAGTCATCAACATATTTAATTAATGAAAAAACTCATTTTCAAATTGCATTATTACGAAATATACGAACTACCTATATGTACCTATGTAGAGACAATTATCTTGTTTTAATTTGTCTTGGGAAAAACGAAAACAAAATAATTAAACCACTTGTTTAATAGAGTTACAAAATTACTGCTACACATTTAATACTGTTTAAACAAACTGGATATTAAAAGATGTGATGCCATGTGCAAAACTTTCAATGGGTCGGTACATGCATACTATAAAAAACAGCACAAATCTTTCAACGGCCGTTATCTTTCTGTTTCTCCTATGGTAACTATGTGGAACTGATTAAACATATGAACTCATGTGCTAAATTGTATTTTATAGGCGTATGTGTTGGCAAAAATAGACAGAAAATGGCACTTTTATTCCTTTTTAATGATTTCAGTGGGCATAATGGCCTATTTATAAAGTAATAAAATTTTGCTTAATGAGGTGAAAATCTAAATGTTATTTTTATTCGCATTTTGTGTTACCTACTAGATGTATTGATACAACTGAAATCATGGTTTTAAAATTAACGTAAAAAAATATTTAAAACCAATATTCTTCAAAAAAATTTAGTTTCAGTTGGATCTTGATATGAAATATTGAATATTCAATATGTTATCACTATTATCATTTCGTAGAAGTCACAATAAGTTTATATTCCAAAGGAAGTGTTAACCGCAAATGATTAGGTATCGAACAGGGGAAGCTGTATTAATGAAGGTTTGATAGGTAAGTACTAAATATGATAGCAAGTATAAAATCTAAGAACTGCCAGCACAACTAATATCCAGAACGCTAAATTTCCCGGCAAAAAATTACCTGCCAGAGATATGCTTCTTACAGGTAAAGATAAAAAAATTAATAGAAACATTTGATATATTTCTCATGTTATACATTTTATAGCGCTATAGAGAAATACAAATACAGAAATATTAATAATAGAGAGTTAAAATAAAAGTTGTATATTTGCATGTATATGTAGCTTGATTTGCATATGATTACATTAAAAGAGAGGAGGGAAAGTAGTTATATAAACTTTCTAGTTTTTCTTTACATGTATGGTGAATACGAGTATGTCATCTATATCTTCGAAAGTTGTAGCTCCAAACAGATTTTAAGGGATTTTAATTTGTTTTGGCAGCGCCGATTTAACCATTCGTTGGATTTGGCGGCCGCCTAGGCCCGGTGCTTAGTGGGGCCCGAAATTCGTACCCATAAGTTATTAGTTACACGCGAATTATAAAATAATTTGCCCAAACGTCACAAATTTTTATTTCTTTACCTATATCCAACGCTAGTGGCGAACGCTTCTTTTCTGTGTTAGATAAGCTACAAAATAAATATCGAGCTTGTTTAGGACAAGAAAAGCTGGATGCCTTCGCTGTTCTTTACATCGAGAGTGAAGCCTCAAATGATATTAACTATGAAGAAATTATTTAATACATTTGCAAATGAAAAAGTGCGTAAAAACATTTGTATATTTTAAGTTGAATAATAATGTTAATAGATTTGGTTCTGGTTTTTTTTTTTAATTTATTATAATAATGTTATTTTGATGTTTTTATTTGTTGTTTGTTCTTTTTAGTTTAATTAACGATTACCTACATTTTGCAGTATTATGTTTTTAGTGTTTCACTGTTGTTACATATTACATTAAACTATCAAAAAAAAAAGTAAAGAAAATTTTAACACAATCCCATATCTTTCCGAAATCATAACCTACCTCTTCCTTCCTCTTTCCTCTTTTTAATAATGAGTGAAGGGGGAGGGGGGCAAAATCCTTACGGCCCCCTAGAACCCAATAAAGACCCAAACCGGCACTGTGTTTTGGGCAAGTAGGTACTACCAAATAGCGAGTATCACAATAAAAATAATCTGATATTAGTAGTAGGTTTGTCTATGCTTAAATTGATCTTTAAACAAAAATATTCGTTACCATTACATCGGTAATGGTATACTGCGCTGGTATATACGCTGCTCCCATAAAGTTATTTTGAGAAAACTGCATTTGGCTAATAATGCTTCATTTATCATCCATGCATCACCTTTGTTAATTTACGTAAAGCACTATAGATGTTTATAAATTTTAAAATCTAAATAATTTCACAATACACTGATAAAAGTGTCAACTACGCATTAGAGTATTAAACAACATTACCCATTTATTATTGCTACACTGTTATACTTTTGTGTACCCATTTATCTAATAATACATATTAATACGTTTCATAAATATAGGTAATCATGTAATATCATTTCTGAAAGAAGTATTACCTACCAGAAACAATTTTCGGTTGTTTTCTCGAAGTTTAAGCTATTATAGGAAATTTGGAAATTACAAGGGTGCGTCCGTCCTACTTCACCCTACACGCTACCCATTTGAGAATAATAAATGAAGTTACTTAAATTGTTTTCTAGTAATATAAATAATTTCTAATAAGTACCTATACAGGCTTTTCAGCTGTCTTCTCGTAAAATTAATGCAGTAATGACTATATAGTCATTACTACATTAATTTTAAGAGAAGATGGCGGAAAATGAGTAGCATATGAGTATACAATTTAAAAAAAAAATTAAATAGCTTATATATTTAAGCTGAAAAATATTTTCAATTAATCATTTAAACTCCGTATTTAGACAGTCACGGTGTTGACGGCCTCTATTCAGATTTTTTTCTGAATTCAGGATTTTTTTCACTTTTGAAAGATCGAGTAAAATATTTTATTTTTCGATTTCATGTCTTTAATAGACTCATCGAATACCTTATTAAAATGAATGTACCAATGACTGAATCACCCTGTATAATACATTTCTTATATACATACATTAAATATTATTATACCTACAAAGTATTTTTAGTAGTTACAGTATTAACATTTTAATTATGAAAGTGTAATTCAGATTCATAATAATTGTAACCTCTGCTTAATATCTATATTAAAGTTTAAAAACTTACTTGATTTTGACAGTCTTACATATAGTAATATCCTAGAACATGAAAGTAATATCCTAGAACATTAAAAATTAATAAATGTTATCATTCGCATAAACACTAGTGATTCATTTATTTATACAAGTAGGTACATACCTACTTCATATCAATCCTAATGCGCCATTCTAACGGGAAATCCTACGGAATTTCCACTGTTGCTAGAATTAATTTCGACGTGATAAGGAGAATAACTTATTGTTATCAGGATAATACGTAAACATTAAATAATATATAAGTTTTGTAGATATAGGTACATTTCTAGTACCTATATTATTAATTTAATATAATAATTTCTATGTATTGTTTTCTGAACAGGGTTGTTCAGATTGGTATGTTTTCCAGAGTTACCGAGAACCTGTAATAGATATAGCAAATCTGATGTACGAGTTCTGTGCTCTTTTTGAAACGAGTAACAGTGACGCAAACCCCATCTCTTTATCTCTTACCGTTTTCGAACTACGAGGCGCTTTTCGATTTTTGGCAAAACTGACTGATTCCCTTTTTTCATTTCCTTTTCAAGATACCTCAAAATGGTCAATCAATCAGTTTAGAATGTTTTATGTTTATATTTTATATTTTTCATCTAGGTTTAGCAGGGAAAACGTTACTTTCTCGTTACTCTTCTATCACACTTCCTTCATCCGAAGACATGTTAAAGGACTGTTGATGTTATAAATACATATAAAACTGAAACCGTTTCCTAAAAAGTTTTAAACACATCTTATCTCGTTAGCCAGGGCCCGGCGCGCGGCGTATATGTGACGGAAGTAAGTACCACACATTTCAAAAAATGTACTACACTTATTAAGTAGATACTTCATAATATGGAGTATATACTTTTTGGTGAAGCATGATCTCTGTCAAGTAAAATAGATACTACCGGAAATTAGTGAATCCTTCGTTTTAAAGTAGATATACTACGTAGAATATACTACTAAGTACCTGCTACTACTACAAGTAGTACCAGGTACTTACTTCGTTTTTATTTATACCACAAATTATCTCCACCACCTATTAAGCCGACGATCCCATTTGTTTAATTACCACGCTAATGTCGAACTGTCGACAAAATACCAACTTTACATGCTGAACTTGTTCAGTAATTCATAAAATCCTTAAAATTCATCCAATGAGTGAAAATCACATGTATACACAACTATTTAATGCACGATATTTACTGCTTTCGCAAAAATGATAAAAATGTTATACCAGATGTGCCAACATATTGTGGTCTGTCTCCAGCGTCAAGTAAACGTGTTACAATATTGTACTAAATGATTGCTGGCTTGTGATTTATTGTGTACCAATCCAGTACATTGTGAACAGAGTTATTTATTTTCAATTGTATAAATTATTATTTTTATAATAAACCGTAGTTTTCTTGAGATGGCGCCAAACCAATTTCTTCTTCCAGCAAACCTTCACTGTCACCAAGCTTTATTAAATGGCTAGCAATCTAGGATTCATTTAGAGCCGAATGATGTAGGTGTTCAGCTCGGAAGACTGCACTGATATCAATGGAAATACTTTATTTTAAAATGTTATTACCTACAAGGTAATAAATAACGCTTTCCTAGTTAGATACCGCCGAGTACTTACGTCTAATCTAAATTGCAGACCGCGATGAATTATATTGCAGCAATCAGGATTCCAATAAAATATTTAAAGTAAAATTTATTATATTATCATAACTCTGAGTGCAGTGTACTTAAATCTATTTTCACAGTATTTGTTCCTCTGATTTTAATGTAAAACATAATCTTTAGATGAGATAATATTTAAGATAGACACGTAGAAAGTAATATCTTTCTTTGATGAACGATCAAATTACGTATTATAGGCACATGTATAATAGTTGAAATATTTGTCGGAAATTATATAATATGCGAATGATATAAATATGTCGGTGAAATGACATATACTGAATTTTTTTATAAAAATAACCTTTTTTGATAAGAAAACAGCTAATTTTCTAAACATTAACTTTAGTTTTACGTTATTAATTTAACATTTGGTAAACTCTGTTAATGATGTAATAATTATATATCTTAGATATTTTGGTTAGGCAATAGCGAGGACAAAAGGATATTACAGAAAGCAACTAAGTAACAGCTGGCTAATTTAGCATTTTTACATAGTAAAATAGAAGTAAAGTAAATGTAGTAATATACCCGCGAAAACAATTCTAAACCACCAATAAATAATTTTAGAAGATAATAATATTTTCATAGTTGGTTTCTTTTGGGATTACACCACCTGTAAAATAACAAAAAGCAGAAAACCAGAAGTATACAAATTAATTATTCAAAGTGTAGTAACAAGGCAAACTTCTAAAGTTTGCCCCAAAAAACCAATTTAAATTAAAAATGTCAATCTGACAAGAACTACTTCTCGTTCATATAAAGAGTTCTCAACATAAAAATAGTCTACAGAAGAAGAGTTGAGGATCAACTCGAAACGTCTAGACGAAAGCTAGTTAAGTGTTTAATTTCTTTTAATTTTTTATTATAACTATTTTATTTGGACATATTTTAGAATATGACATGTAATATTATAAAATTTTGTATAAAACTGAAAAACCACTGATAAAATTTAGTCAATATATCAAATATTATTTTATCACACGTTAATACAGTGGTTTTTTGGGGCAAACTTTAGAAGTTTGCCTTGTTACTACACTTTGAATAATTAATTTGTATACTTCTGGTTTTCTGCTTTTTGTTATTTTACAGGTGGTGTAATCCCAAAAGAAACCAACTATGAATCGTCAAAATACACCACAAATAAGTTACAGACATTATAATAATATTTGTTAAAAACCAGGTATTGTCGTTTTAAATTTCTGATTGTAAATATTTTAGACAGATGAACACAGAAGAGAGAAATGTTATCATTTTTCATGTCATTTAAATACAAGTTTTTAATTAAAATTTTCGTAGTTAGAACGGGATCTGAAGGCTTTACAATAATTAGAAATATAAGGTATTTTTAATATCTGGACTTTAACGTCTAGACAATAGATACGAAGGCACACAATACATAATTTGTGAAATTGAAGACTTACATCTTCAATAAAAAAAACATATTTAAAGTTATAGATTTCATTTTGTCATTGTTGTCATTATTAAATTATTGACAAAACTTGATATTCATTTCCTTGATCGTCATCTTGTAATAATACTAAGGTCTATAAACCAGAATCATTCTTGTCGCTTGTATATTTTGCTATAAACGTACATATTCAACTCATTATTTTATCTATCTACTTATACTTATTATATGAAAAAGCTACATACATATCTAAGTCTACTCGCCACGTTTTTGGGAAGACCGAAAAAACTTTTTTGAGAGAATAGACTAGTAGGTAAAATCGATTAAAAAGAATAGGAAAAAGCACATTGCTTCAACCAAAATTAACATAGGTACTGATATCCCTTATGTTCTTTATTTTTGTCTAACGATGTATACTTAAATCTATAATAAACATATATGGAAAAAAATAGACGAAAATTCGGAACACAAATAAAAAAATGACAAAATGTATATTATTTTTGGTATCAACTTTCATTACCTGTGTATATTGAGCCCTCAGAAGATCATGTCCTTCTCTATTAGTGCCTTCATGCCTCAACATGGCCCGCTCGACTCTGGCGAGCGTAGGCGAGTCGAGGATTCCTGGAGGAAGCGCTGCAGGACGAGATCGTCCCGCAGGATAACTATCCGACTGGACTAACATGGCACTGAACTGTTAACGCCACGCTTACTGAACTTTGCTGCGAATAACGACATGAACACTACGACAAACTGGAAGGAACTGAGTGCATGTACTTTCATACTTGGCGCATCGCAGAACGCCTTGAGTGCTGCCGACTAGAAATGCGCGGTCTTAGTGATAGATTTATATCTCTAAGTAGTGTTCCGATTTTGATACTTTCCTCACAGACAAGAAATTATTTTTCTCTGTGCTTTCCTCATTGAATAGGTTTTCTTATTTCTCAACATTATCTCAGAGATAATCCTAAGTCTCAACACAGAAAGTTCAACAAAGTTCCAAGCAAAATTAGATATAACATAATGCTATGTGTATGACAATACAATTGGATAGATATAAGAAAAGGTGTTTCCGACATGAGCATTCAAAATTTCAGAGGAGGTACAGCAAGTTGAAATATGACGAAAACCCTTTTACGGTTTCCCTCTAAAGTGCCTCGTAATAAGATAGTTACAACCCCTTAAAGGGGTGGTCCCGAAAACAGTATTTGTGAAATAACTTCAAACCGTATTAATATAAAATTACGAAATTTTGGATGCTTAACAATAGGTAATAAAAAAATTTGAATCGGGCATGTGAGAAAATGAGGTGGTTGAAAAATTTTACTCTAACTTTTTATACGTACTTTTCAGCATTTCTAAAACATATGAAAAGATTTCTACGTAAGAAAGGTACTCTTCTCGAATCTCGATAGAATGCATCGTTTCTGAGCAAAAATCCATTTGAAAATTTCTCTGCTTACCCTAAAATTAACTTTCACTAGATAGCAGAATTAAAAATGTTCAGTGTGCCATCAGAAAAATTACCTGACATTTAACCAAACGTCTAGTACTAATTGTTTAGTAAATATTTAAATCGGTGTTATTTGACATCGAGTAGTATTGTTAAGTACTTACAGTAAAAAAAGTTAGTTGTGATAAGTGTTAAGAAGTAATAAAGAAGTAATAAAAAGTATGCCAGAGAACAACTTTAGGTACCTAAATGTCATAGGAGCTGCTGTAAGACTCTATACTCAAAAGTTCCCTAACAGAAATTTGCCCAATTATAAAATGTTTGTACTGAAAGGCGCAACTGGTTAAATGTTAACCTTACTCTGCAGTCAATATTAAAACAATTTTTCCATAAATTCTATTTTACATCATACAGCTTAACCATTTACACCTTACACCATTAAATACAAAGAAACGTCTTATATATTTAAAGGAGATCCCGAAAACAACTACTCCAAAACTACTCCACAATGTGTCTCGACTGGCATTACATTACTCCGGAATCTACATAGGAGTCGCCACATCTTTCATCGAGACGAGACCAACCACTAGACACTGACCGGTTTCGCACTTCGCGCTCGTCAGAGTGGCATAGGTAATGGAATCGATTAACGATGTTGCGACATGATTGCATAATGACAGTCGTGAATGTTAGTAGTTAGTTAATGCCAACGATGCATTTTATCGGAGTTCTACAAGAACCTTTTTACGTAGACACCTTCACATTTTATACTCGACCACCCCATTTTCTGAGATCTCCGATCCAAATTTTTAAATATTTTCTATGCATATTGTTAAGCATAAAAAGTATAGCATCCGCCCAAAATTTCGTAATTTTGTATTTACATTTTAAAGTTATAAAAACCGTTTTCGGGACCACCCCTTTAAGGGGTTGTAGCTACCTTACGAAGCACTTTGGAGGAAAATTGTATAGGGGTTTTCTTCATATTTCAGCTTGCTCTACCTGCTCTGAAATCTCTTGAATACTCATATCGGGAACACCTTATATAAATATTAGAGCTGTATTCATAATATATTTCATACGAAGGCGTAGAAGGGCCAAGTCGAAAATTTTTCTTCGCTTTCGTAGATTTCAGACTTCAAACTCTGAATTCAGACTTTACACTGTGAATTCAGGCTTTAAACTCTGAATTCAGACTTTAAACTCTGAATTCAGATTTTAAACTCTGAACTATCAACTGCTGTTATGGCTGAACAAGCGTATACGACTGCAATTAGGTAACGAGGCACTGTGCCTTAAGAAAGTATCTACAAAATATTGCCGTATATAATGAGGGATTAATCCGTAGACTCTGTAATGAAGGCTCATAAGTAACTCATATTATGAGCGTAGAGCGGTAACCTAGTGGAAAAACCACCATTTGGGAGATGTAAATCCGAGAGAGGCTTTTTTAAATGAGAACTTGATGAAAGAGGTCACAAATTTGCTCACTTAGAGGAGTAGGTAAAGCTGGAGATACAGTACCTACGGTTCTTTAAGAAATTACCATTCTCTTATCGTTAAGAACATTTTTTATCGTTATTAATAAGATGTAAAAGTTGTGATCATAAACTAGTTGCTAGTGGCTTTTTCAACTAGTGGGGGGTGTAAATAGTACTTTCTAGTACTAGTGTATCTACCATGGTGGACTTAATAATTTAATGAAGTGTGCCATATTAATAGCCCCTTCTATATGAGATAAATATTGTCGAGATTCGCCGTTTTTCTTAAAAAAATACAGTATAAAACAATATCAATTTCACTTGGTTGCATATCGTGTTGAATCATCAATCAACCGAGTATATTTAAATGAAGAAGTACCTACAAATGATGCCAGATTATCTTGAGGCTAAGAAATAGTTGAGCCAAACATATCTAAGTCCAATGTTGTTTCGTTCAGCAATAATACTATAAAAAAAATATTTCTCTTCTGTGTCTGAAACTAATCAATATATTCCTTTCAATTTTGGTCGGACAGCACAGTATAGTGCCCTAATATCACACAAAATTTTAGATCAATATTCAGTTCCAGTGACGTGCAGCCAGTATTATATGACCCCTTTTCAAAAAAAAATGTTATACCACTGACTAATTTACGAAAAAACAACATTTTATTGAACTTCTCAATGCATTTACCAAAAATATTACAATTGACTTTTTCTCGAAAATTGACTAGTTTTGCCATAAATCTGTCGTTTCTAAAATTATGTATCGATCCCATAGACATTATTTATAATGTCTATGATCGATCCATGAAAAAACACTGCATTTTTGGACAAAAAGTTTTTTTACTAAATAAATTGTGGGGTTCAATAAAGCTTTGTTGTTTAATTTAGCCAGTGGCGTAAAATTTTTTATCTTGAAAAGTGAGTCACGTGATACTGGATGCACGCCACTGGAAGCCAATAGTTTTTTATGATTCGAGAGCATTATGCTGTGGTAACTGCTAAATTTGAAAGAAATATATTCATTAGTTTCAGAAACAGAACAGAACTGAAGTTGAAAATATATTTTTTTTTTCAGTTAGGGACTAAGGTATGTTTGGGGCTCATTTGTTGTAATCGCCTAAGATTTTTTTATGTTATTTGTGTTCCTTCATTTACTTAAATATACAACGTAGGTATACTTAAATAAGGCAAATTATTACAGGATCAGGCGCGACTATCTTAGGGCAAGTGTATATGGAGAACCAAATAAAATAAAAAATTGAAAATTTATGTGCAAGGGTTACTGGATGCGAACGTTTTAAGCAAACTATTTTTAACTTCCGGCCATTTCCGGAAATACCGGAAGTCGTCATACTTATTTCAAATAGAACACCCTATATATAATTGCATTTTTGGAATTTCCGGTAAATTTTAGGGTAACTTCGTGTTATAGTCCCTATATCTAAAATTTACAGTTTTCGAGAAATTATTTTTGTTCCAATAAAAATTACACTTGCAGTGCTATATGAAGCTGGGTTATGATTCCTCTACCGTAATAGATGAAATAAAAGCTGCTTGGTAAAATTGGTCATGATTAACAGCGACATTAACTCCCTGAAAGTATAAAAAAGGTCTTCAAATTTTCAGGTCCAAGTCGAAATAAAAAAAATCACTAAAACTTAAATTTTTCAAATGGCAACACCATCATGTATATATATTTTCGAATGTAGGGGATAAATTGAGGCCCAGTTTATGTAGAATGTTCTATACCTAAAATTCGTTCCTGGTCAGATATACGGGATTTTAGTTAGATAAAGCTGGGAAACTTTATGATACTACTAGTAAGATACTACTAATTTTCCAGCAGTAGTGCCATGAAAAACAAATGAATTAATTCTGTCAAAATTCAATATATTAACTAAATATTAAGTTAACAAATTTACATCTCCCAAAAGGGAGTTTTTCCTTTAACTTACCGCTTTACACTCATAGACGATATGAGTTACTTATTTTTCCTCTTCTTTACATAGTCTATTTAGAGTTCAAAGTCTGAATTCAGAGTTTAAAGTCTGAATTCAGAGTTTAAAGTCTGAATTCGAGGTTTAAAGTCCGAATTCAGAGTTTAAAGTCTGAAATCTACGAAATCGAGGAAAAATTTTCGACGTGGCTCTTCTACGCCTTCGTAATTTTAGGACTTCGAAAGATAGAAGCTTAGACCAGGGACGGCGAAATAAAAAAGGCGCCATAAGACATTCGGAAGCAATTTAGTATCAAAGAATAGAAATAGGTAATAAAAAATAGCAAATAATATTGGACAGAGATGGATGAAAAGGAGATGGAGATGGTTCATGGGAAAATCCTAACTCGCAGACGAGTATATCGAAACCTTTACAAATCCAGACTACTTCGGATATTGCACATCGAAAATGCTGTTTTGGCTGTCGCACGGAGTGATTAAAACCTTCTTTAAATAAATAAATAAAAAAACGGATTATAGATTTGTAAATAATATGGTCAAACGTATTAGTTCATCAAATCTAAACATTTAGTATACATTTTATAACAAAATTAATATTTACACAAATTGCGAAATCAGGTATTTTAATTATTCCAATCCAGTGAGAAAGTATCTAGATTCAACAAAGACTGAGTAAGTATGGCAATTTATCAATAAAACAAAATTATGAACATTTAATTAACGATTTATCTTATCTTATCTATATCGTTTTTTAATTGTATATTTTATTCTTGTTTTCAGTAACTATTAACAGTACAGTTTGTCATATATTTACATACATATTTATATATTTTCTTTCATTCATATTATTATTTATAAAAGTAATCTTTTTATTTCAGTTATATTTTTCGGATATACTACATGCTACATAATTTTCAAATTAAGAATAATCTATATATTTTAATTAAACAGAAATGGGACACCACAAGATAATTCTCTTGTCTAGTGTAACCCTACCGAAGCTGCCTTATTGTTAGATGCAAATATTTGATGTGTTCACATTTCTCTTAAGTCTTCAGAGAAATGTAAAATCTTACATTCTGAGACGCTATAAATGTATATTCTATATAAATTTTATTGGTTGTAAGAAAATACGAAATCGAAACAACAGACTTCTTTTAAAGGAAACCCCTTAATTTAAATTGTACCTAATAATTTTTCTGATTGTAAACATTAGCTTGCAAATTAGAGGCTTGATCCAACAAGATTTTTCCAGCAGGTATCAGTTCTTGAATCACTCGATATGTACGGGCTAACAATGGATTGGTTTGTTAATTACAGTGTATCGTCTAATTTTAAGTGTATACAAATCGATAAAAAGTTTATTTTGTGAGATATTTACGAAAACCTTTTTTTGTTCGAAATGTTTTCAAAAAACGCTCGTTTTGACGTTATTACTTTGGCCAAAATGCAAATCGGGGACGGCTAGGATTTTTTTATACCCCCAATTTTCACAAAAACCATTTAACGATTTTTTTATTTAAAATCTGATACAACGGCGCTAATCAGCACCTGTAAAAACTCCCATTTACCAAATTGGAACAAAAAATATAGAGGGTGTTCGGTCCTACACTATGTTAAATTTGAGCAAAATAAGGACTTCAAATAAAGACCGTCATATGGAATTACTTCAAAACAGTTGAATAATTAACAGGTCCACCCTAAGTGTTGTTGATGGACGAAATTTCAAGAAGAAATATACAGGATGCTTTTCTCTACAGCGTCTGAAATTTTTGACTTTTTTCGATTTTTATGATGGTAAAGTTTGCCTTGTAAAATGTAAAATAAATTTCTTTTACATTTAGTAACATTGTTTCAAAAATCCAAGGCATCCATCATAAAAATCGAAAAAAGTCAAAAATTTCAGACGCTGTAGAGAAAAACATGTATTATTTGAATATGTACCTGTTTTAATAGTTTTCCTTAATATCTCCGGTTAGGAAAAAAATAGGGACTTGCGGTTGTCGCCATTGGCTTTGGCATTTAGTTCTCTTTTTTTGTATCAGCGTAATATCTATACCATTGCATTTAAATTTTTCGAGAAAAATCACACAATTTCTCATTTTTCAAAAAAGCGCCATCTAGCGACCACAGTAAAAATAACAATGTCATCGCTTGTGATGTAGCTGATAGAGCAATAAAAGCTCTTTTAAATGACACAAAGTTTAATATTATCTGACAAGGCGTGGAGAGAAATACCCGTTATCCCAATACACTGCTACTTGTACGCCCCCTAGCGGCCATCTTACGAAATTGAAAATAATTTCCAGCGATTTCTCTAGACCATATTTTCCAATGATATTTTTTTTTCAGAAAGCTGTACGATCAACGGTTTCCGAGATACAGCCCCTGTACAACAACTTCAAGTTCAATTAGGATTTTTTAAATGAATATTTTAGGTACTTATTCAGTAGATTCGTACCTAAGTAGCTTGTGTTAGTCCTAAATGAACGTGTAGATTATCAAGAGCGGTGTTAATAAATTTAGATTTGCAGTTTACACCACGTCGAAAATCAAGCTTTTTATTATAGACCAGATTTTCTATTGGAACATTCCGTGTGTATTCACAAAGTATTCAAAACAACCGCGTGAATTTAGTCAAAAAAAAATTATCGCTATGTAACAGTTGCTGAAGAAAAACGACCTTAATTTAATAACATTGTTAAAAAAAGTATTGAAATATTGTACAGTTCAGCGTATCAAATTAATAAATAAATAAATACAGTTCTCGTATCACCATATTTAATATTTAATCACAACTTTCCATGTTAAACAAACTGTTACCTAGAATATTTAATTATTATCGTTTCATATTAATATTTTCAGAGAATTATATAAAAACTAGGTTGAGTAGTATTAGTAGTTTATAAAAAAAAAATAATAATAATTGAAGGAAAAATATATTAACACTACTGAGAAACAAATATTAGCTTTAAAATTAAAAAAATGGTTATTTATTGGATTGTATTTGCCCTTTACTTATTAATTCGATATTTAACTTGCTTATAATACCTACATTATCTGAGCGAATTATTATAGCCGGGGATATTGAGTTGAACATACAATAGGTTTGTTCCTGCACAGCAGTTTCTGATAGTTTGCAGCACTATTTTAATGCGCAAGTGCGATTTATGCAACAGTTGGAACCTAATTTGAATTATTCTTGTTGGAACACAATTTTCAGTACACATAATATCAGGTACAAACGTTGATTGTTTATGTCGATTTTCGACAAGTTAACCTTAAATAATGCCAGGTAAGAGATAATAAAAAGTAATAAGTTGAACATATAGTGTAATAATCGCATGTGTTCTTTAGATTCCATGGATTTACAAGAATGTTTAATTCGTGTCCAAAGTTCGACACTTCGTACCGGCAGTGTTGGAATTTCAGCAAATACCACCGCTCATGCAGGTCCAAAGTCGGGTAACCGCTGGTGCGGAGACACAGAATAACACCCCTTGTGCGGAGACAAATGAGGCACAGTAGCCACATGTCACACTTTTAGGCTGCTCCCACAGTGGATGCGTGTACGTGCGAAATTTTTATTGTACGTATACATACGTTCTAGCTCGCACACTGACTGCGATTAACAGTTGCGAACGTAATATGGTGAACGCAAAATGGCAGCTCGAGATTTATATCTGTTGGATAATCCATTTTTAGGAATGCAAAGAATGCACAAAAGAAGAAAGGTATGGATAAATGAACTGTTTAGAAAAGAAATGAATTTGGTGAATTTCAAGATATTTGGGAAAATAACATGAAGAACCATTTTTTAGTTATCTTGGAATAACAGAAGAAACGTTTAATTATGTACTGAATATAATTAAGCACAGGCTAACCAAATATTGCAAAATATTTCAATATTTTCAAAAAATAACTAAATAACAACTGCGAACAACCGCAATTTTCCCAACAAAACGGGATCTATTCGCAAGTCGCAATTGTACGTTACGTATACATGCGAACCAATCTGCAGCTACTATGAGAACTTTTATTTAAAATAAGTACTTCAGATTATTCGTGCGTAGTCGCGCATTTACACACGTCACAAAATTCACACGTACACTCATCCACTGTAAGAGCAGCCTCATTGATAGATTTATATAAGGAATACCGGAATAAAGTTGGAAACCTGCAAGTGTGGCAATTAATTTCGGAAGATATTGAAATTACTTTCGCTTTCACTTGTAATATCACACATAATAAAAATAAAAGTTTAATTAAGATTTGCCAGTTTAATTTTCTATAATTTTATCCACTATCCACTACGCATGCGTCTAACTAGTAATTTCAATAAATCGATTTGACAATCACCAAACCGTTTCAAACATAGTCACTTTTTTGTTGTAACGGTAACATATTACCACTAGTTTGAGAATGATTGTGTTGGAATGGGTGAATATGTTCTGGCAGACACCTGACAGTTGGCTGATTATTTGGAGCTGTTTATAGGAACTTATTGTAAAATAGAAATTTATCATTCAGTTTGATTATCTGTATCTCTGATTTACAGTGAAGTTACCTTTCTTGACAATGTTCTCACTGTATTACACTGATATAGCAATTATCCATTGATTGGTTTTTCTCCTTTTACACATAATTATTGAAGTATTAGATTTGAAGAATATAAGGGAAGGGATCAGATAGTTTTAGGGTGCCTGAAACATTTAGTAAGTACATAAAGAAAATTGTGAGAAGCAGTAGCTGCCAGTTCAGTAAAACAAAATAAATTTATAAAGGAAAATCTCTGAAAATAATTATGAGCGCTTTATCGATAGCTTTCTGTTTTATCCACAGCTTTCTGTTTTATCCTTTGTGATGATTGTATTGAAAAGGGTTTAAAACAGCCTCTGGGATCAGATTGTCTGTTTCTTGCATGTTTATATTGTACATTAAATCGAGATATGCGGCTGTCCTAGTATATTTATCTTTTGGACCGTTTACAGCCTCATCAAAGATTCTCTACATTTTTCTTATTAACTCCTGCAGATTAAATTGACCTTCGTCGGAAATGTCCATTGAACTCGCATAACTTTTCAAACGCTATCGTATCGCTAGAAAATGCACAGCTATGTCTCATGCTGTAATATCTGAACGAGACCTCGTACATTTATATCTCCTATACTGCTTGGTTTAGCGATGGATTTTTCCAATGGCTTGAGGAGCATTGTCTCAACTGTTTTCGATATCCGTTTTTATTCACGCCATATTGATTTTTTTGAAGTTGCGCATGTCTTTCATATTTCATAGCTTAGCTAAGGGTAACAATATTCTGGACTCACCGCCCTTAAGCATATTTTTACAGAAGAAATAATTATCCCTAGGCTTCATACTACAGAGACGTGTACACCCACTTTTCTTGTCTTTACTCTAATTTTAAAAGATGTACAATTTATTCTTTCAAAACTTTTTAATTTGTTTTATATGTTTTTTCTAATCTAATGATGGCCATCTAATGGTGGCGTATCTAATGGTTTTACCTGAAGAGAATACATACCTAGTTTTCATTCTATTTATTGATGTAGAAGTAGTTATTTTGGAGATACTCGCTGATTAAAATGGCATCCCACCGGGTTTTTTTTCTGTGAGCTCAAGACTATCAGAATTTAGTTTACCCGAATATTCTAGAAAACAGTTTTTACATGGAATTATGAGAAGAATATTTTCATTTACTATTTATTGCCTTTTCGTCCAAATGACTGTTCAAGAGAGAAACTGGAATCTAGTCTTCTCTGTATATAGGTGTTTTTTGGCAACACACGGGAGGTTTCATTGACAGATCAGGCGGGAGCTCTTCAGATTCATTTCTAATCCTAAGAACGAATAGAGTTTGACAAGAACCTACCCTACCTACCTAAAATATTCATTTAAAAAATCCTCAAGAAACCGTTTCTTTTTCTCGTTATTTTTTGTCTAATTTACGTAGAGTATTAAGGCCTTTGTTGAATATGTCGTATAGGATAAGTACAGCAAATCAACTTATAAACATGGACACGGTTCCAAGCTTGATTTATTTAAAGGAGAATTAATTTATTTTAATTTTTATTAAAATAATGGCACTCTGATGAGCACAGAATAAGCACGAAACCGAGTAGATAGGCTATGTGACTACGGCGCCACAAATCCCATAAAAATCTCCATAAGACAAAAATAGGGTAATTTATCGACATTTCATCGAAAAAGACCCTGCCTCTTACTCTTACGGAGCTTTTGCAGTTCCCGAGGTGGGTGTGTGGGATCGCGCGATCATTCAGATTGCATCATTCAGACCACATCCACCAACCAGTGAGAACTCAGTATCAAATGACTGGAAATTCGTCAAGGTGGAATGTATAGGGTATCTCGAAAAAGCTAGTGGTATAGGGTGAGCCAATAAGAAAAACTAGTGGTCTGGTTTGAAAATACCTGTTTTCTGTTCTGTACCAGTTTGAAAATATATGTTAGCTGTTCTATACCCGTTTAAAATTCCTGTTAAATAGGTAATTACATCTGTTAATATACAATATACAAACTAAGGGTGAAATGCTATTAAACAAATGATAATAATAAGGATAAATAAGGATAATAAGCATAATAAGGATAATAAGAATAAAACCCTTAGTTTGTACCGGGATATCAAAAATTATCTTGGTCAAGGGTGGTTGTGGAATGTAAAACGTGTGTCTTACTTTAAATTTTTGAATATGTTTTGTTGTGTCAGAATCTGTCAAGTCATTGTGCTGAAATTTTCTAATCCAGTTTTTGAATCATGCCTCTTACCACACAGCACAAAAGATTTACATAAGGGTTTGTGGTGTTGTAGTCACATAGCCTATCTACTAAACCGATCAGAGTCTGGTAGGTACAATTTCGAATTCTGTGTCCTAAATATCACCAGCTCTAACATCGCTAACGTAGTATAGACTATACTATGTATAGTCAAAGCTAACGTAAATCAATTTTCAAATTGTTAGATATTCTCAAATTTTCAAATAACTGAGGCAAGGGTAACTTAATTGATAGATAATTTCTTTTTGGTAGACGAAAAATGTATAAGTATATGTAACATATCATCCTCATCATAGAAGATAGCAAAAATAAATACATATACTCTGTAATTAATGAGAATAATTACTAATATTGTTTTAAATACATCTCTAGTATTGTTCTTTTTTTATTATAAATATACATAGGCCTAATCTAAATCCTATATAGGTATAAAATCACGAAAGCAGCCAAAATCAAAAACTCAACATAAAAATATTAGTTAGAAAATAAACTCGCAATGATGTTTATTTCAATACCACTTTCAATATTTTATTACATTTTTTTTTCTAAATAATAAATGTTTATCTACAAAGTTCTTAATTATATAAATAATTAAAATACTACTGTTCCTTAAACAATCTTTATGTAATACACTATTGTTCAATAAATATTATAGAAACTATAAAATAAAATATTCTCACTTAAACTAATACTGTCTATAACTGATTTATGGCGCAGATCTATAATTCATCAAATATTCTTCTGTAAATATGTCTATTCCTAATAGAATATTTGATGAATTAAAGAATTAATAGGTAGGCACTACAAAAAATAGTGGGCAGTCCAGGTAATGTAAAAAGAGAGATTTCTTAATATGTCAGTACCTGATCAATGATGTACCTAAATATACTGGTCAAAAAATTCAAAGGTGTCAAAATTCTGAGAAAGTGTGTTTCAATCACGGTCCCTCATGCATTTAATGTCCGATTTCATTTACTTTGTCTATTTATATCTTTCTTTAAATAGGAATTAAACCAAAAAGTGAACTAAGAGATAAATTATTAATGAAATTATCAAATATTATGATTCAATAAAGTATCATATTTCCTTGTTACCTATTATCCTAGGTATGTAAAGGAATAACCTTATTATTTTGAATACCAACATTGAATTAGAACGGCATATCATCCTATAACCTCAACTTATTGTCTTTAATACATTTTTCGTTTTAATAGTGTTATCTAGATTTTTTTAAATAATGAAATATTAAACAAGCATCTACATTACATTAAAAATAATTATTTTTGGTAACATACCAAATGGTTTGTTAATTTTAATGTTTTTTTTTATTTTTTACTGACAAAACTGAAATTGTAGCTTTTAATAGGTACAGGCATTTTTTTAACTGGTTAAAGGATTTAGATTTCATTTATTTTTCAATGTTGTGAAATACCCAAATAAAATATCTAGACTTCCTATGTCAGATAAAACAAATAATTTAACAATATCTTAATTATGTAGGTATATACCAATATCATGATTCAATAAAATTTTCATTTTCCTCGTTACTTATAATCTTAGATATGCAAAGGAATAACTTTAATATTTTTAAGATATGTCGAAACCCACTACTTTGCGTGCAATATGCACAGGAAAATTAAAAGCTTTATTGATAGCTATATTTGATAATTTTATTAATAATTTATGTCTTAGTTAACTTTTTGGCTTAATTCCTATATAAAGAAAGATATAAACAATTAAATAAGCCAATAAATAATATTACAAATATACTATAAAAAATTACTTTGACTAGTTCTGAACCTATTTAGAAAATATGTGTTTGAATTGTTTACTTCAATCTCTCGATGGATTGCCAAGCATTACGCGTCTGTCCGTATGAATTTTATTTAGACCAAACCTCTGATAATTTATTTTGAACAGTCCTTTGTTAAAATATTTATTTCAAATTTCGTGGTAGCTGCTGCCTCCAGAACTCTTGCCTAGCGTTTAAATATTCTACAGTGTCTCTTATATAGTTTTCGACTGTAGAATCGTTTGCTTTATATTTACATTTAATATTAGGATTATGCATTAAATTATCGAGATAATCTTTATCTGGTCCAAGTTCCCTCAGCAACCTACTCTTCTTTAAAGATTTCTGGGTTCCGTGGGGTGTGTTTCTGTTAGCAGCTTTGGGACATGGACCTAGAAACATAAAAATGACAAATAAATGTATAATATATAAATATTATACATTTAATAAAAATATAAATATATATAAATATAACAATATTTAAAAATAAGTAAAATAAGTATAATTACTGAAAATTGTTAATATATTATTATGTAAAACCTCAAACCTTGGAGTTCACAAGAAAGTAACTTTATCGATGCTCAAACTTTAAATTCATATCCATAACTTAGAATAAATTACATACATATTACACAAAACTTGCATGCATGATTGTATAAGTAATATAGACCTAAATAATAACATATGTGCATATGTGCATTAAGTAGCAGTTAATAGCCTAATTAAATTTTATTAATAATTTTGACAGCAATATTACCGTATACGAAACTGAATATTATTCTGCAGAATTATATGACGCCATTTTATGATATTGGATAATTATGTTTTTCGATTAAATTTAACATGACTAACGGACGCATATTGCAAGTATTAGTATGTTATTTTGGATTATTGTGTATGTACTGGGTGGCCAAATTCGCTTGCTATTTTAGGACAATTCTTGAACTAAGAGTGATACAAAAAAAATAGCCCCCTTTTCTCGATCTTCTATCCTAAGACAAACTTAAAACCGAAATGGAAAATAGCCCATCTTCCCTTGTTTTTAAGTTATTTTCAAAAATTCTATTTTTAAAATTTTCGGTGCCTGCGCATATCTCGGTTACAAGAATAAATAAAAAACCGGAAGAACATCTCGCAAGCGGCATATTTGATGTTACTAATGGATTCGTAACCTCGGTTCCTATTGGGAAGACAATGAATTGATAACAACGGAGTGAAGTTCTAAACCAAACTTTAATTATACTTGTAGATGTATTTCACAACGTCAAAGCTTAAGATTGACTATGTTTATTCATAATAGTGTGCCTTTTATATTACAGTTTGGCTCATCGTTTTTAACACAACATCTACTTCAATACTTAGGACTTTATAAACATAAATAAGGGCACATAGTTTTGGTTACAGAGTGGTCAACCTATTTCTTTTGTTTATATCCAATAGTTCCAAAATCGATATGAATTTTCGAGAATATTTTATTACTTTTTCATAGACGTACCTAATTAATTTATATTTTTACGGTTTTGTTTTGAAAAATGTTTTAATATCATATTAATCACAATTTTTTAGATTTTCCATGGGTGTATTACAACTTTAACGTGTTTACAAATGTTTTCAAAACTTTTACTAACCCTATTTTGTAAAACAATACTTTCAAAGTTTAACTGAAAATAAACTTCAAGCAACGATATAAAACTTAAAACAAAAATCATGGTGAAGCGTATTTAAATTCCCAAATAATTCCAAATTCATAATTTACGTAAGCTTTAAGTAGCAAAATAAAGCTGATTCATTCAAATCGAGGTGGGCTTTAGAATAGTGTTTCGAATTGATTTTAAAATAGTAAATTTGATTAGATACCCTACACAGAAAGTTTTGAGGAAGTACTCTTTATCTTTCAATATCTTCTCAAATAAGGCTGCAAAAAATAAACACAACATACCTTATAAAATTCGTTTTTAACATGCTGCCTCTGCATTTCGGTTTTAACTACAAACTAACAAAACTTAAGGCACTATAATTAAAAAACTAGATAAAATGACTGAAACCCAACGCGTAAGAAACAATTCGTTGCGAACATACTAACACTCGAGACGCTATAGCACTGGCTGTTTCAGGATAGAATTTCAGGTTAACTGAGCTTCGAGGGTACGGGAAGAAACAGAGGGCGTAATAGGGAGATATGCTTCTAGTTATTAATTTATTTTTGCGTCTCAGTTATTTTAGATATTAGAAAAAAACAACTGATACGTTCTTGAGACACTGTTTTAAAGAAAATGCAGTAGCGTACACCAAATTTTATAAGTTGATAAATTTATGACATAAACTAGTATTTTTTTAAATAAAATTCATAGTCGCTCTGATTTAGTTAAAAAGGTAATTTTCTTCTCTTTTCAGTGACATATATGATCAGTTCACTTATTCGTCCTAATAATTTATTATAAAATCTGTATTTTGACGGTTATTAATACCTTCCATTTCGTTTTCGTATATGATTATGATTTTCATTTAAAGAAATACAACGTTTGTCATCTTAACTCGAAATTTTATCAACTTATTAAAAATTTATCTACGCCACTGCATTATGTTTAAAGAGTGTCTGACGAATGTATAAGTAGTTTTCTTCTAATATGTGGAATTACCGAGATATGCACATATACCGAAAATTTAAAAAATAGAGCTTTCGCCAATAACTCAAAAACAAAAGAGATCGAGAAACAGGGGTTAATTTTTTGTATATCTCTTGGTTCAAGAATGGCTCTATAATGGCAAGCAAATTTGGCCACCCAGTACAATTATATTTAATTTACCTAATAAGAATAGTGTATGGAATCATACTGGCATCAAACATGAGGACAGAAAATCATCTCATCCATCTTTTGTAAATTGTATTCTTTTTATTTTATTACACATTTTTTCATTGTTTGACACCGTATAATTGCGTCCATTTCTATAATCATTAACCTTAAAACCAATGCAGGTAGACCATGTTGTACACAATAGCACAAAGGCTCGTAAAGTAAGGTAATTAATGTATAAGTTTGGTAAATTAACTATTATAGTTGTAGGAAGATTTTTGGATTTTGGATATTTTGGTATATTAAATTCCAATTTCAAACATTAAAATTATAAAAAGGAAGGACAATATAATATAAGGAAGAAACCGCAACTGGTATTACATTTATACACTTTTCTTAGATTATTATTTAAAAAAGTTTCCATAATCATAGCTTATAACCGAAACTAATCAGAATTATTTTTTAACTTTGTCCATAATAAACAGCTTTGATAAAAGAAACATTTGGCATTGGATTTAATCACTGTTCTGTACTTCATTGTTCCTAAAGTAACTAGCCTTAACACTTGAAACGCTAATAGCTATTAAAATGACATGTAGTATTCTATTCCTCAACTTATTATAATTTTAGTTGATTTTCTTCTTTAATTTGTGTTTGGGTAAGTTACTTTAGATTTCTACAGCTAACGCTTCTTAAATTCAGCATTGTGTACTGCGTAAACTATCGTATCGTCAACCTATTCCTGCAAATCACTCTATAATGTTCCAAAAGAGCGAGGACGTATTATGATAACTATATTTTTTTGTTAAATGAAAGCTGCAGGTAGTCATAAGCACTAAGTAAATACACCACTGATCCATAAAAAGCTGTCGGAAACTACTAATCCAATCTGAAAAAACAGGATACTAGTTTTATAACATCAATTTAGTTAATTTTAAACATAGATGTAACTCGAACCTCTCCAGGTATTTAAAATTCTAACGATGAATTTCACTAATGCTTTTAGGGTTGTTACAACTTGGTTTCTCACCATTGGGAGCTCTGAAACTGTAAAAGATACGATGAAGCTTAAATGCTTTTATCCTTGATTTTTTGGGACATTATTTTGATCTCCTCATTACACAACTTTCCCCCATTTAAACTTCCTCATATTTCTTACAATTACCGAGATCCCAATGGTGAGAAGCAAATTTGTAACAGCCTGTATAACAAAATTGACAAGTATAATTTTAAAATTATGGTGAGAAATACTAACTACTATTAAATTAACATATACATACTTAAATGTTCGCTTTTCTTAGTAGTACTTTCTGAGCTAGACGAATCCAGGGAGGCTGTTGATTTTACAGAAATATTGCTGATACTCGTTGTCCGAGATCGTATTAATCCTGAAAGCGACGACCCAATAGCATTTTCTATAGCTTTCTGTGCTTTGTGTACTCCTAATTTAAACCCGTCATGGTCTTGTCTTATATGTAGACCTCTGTGGTAATACACCAAACTGTGTTCAAAATCTCCAAGATAGTATAGCGCCTCTGCCTTTTGGTATATCGCTTTTATGAAATGTTTGTCGATTTGTAAAGCGGTTTCGGCATCACTTAATGCATTGTCTGGCTGACCAAGTAGGATGTAACACTTGCTTCTGGCAACCAGAGCATTTTTTTCAGCCGGGTTGAGTTCAAGTGCCTGAAAATTAGTACATTTTCATTATTGTTCATGCATTTACAGTGTACACTTAAAGGTTGGAAATGAATAGCGTTTCTGGATATTACTGGATACGAAAGAATATATCTTTAAACGAGAATATTCCATTATGATTTATTTCTTCAATAAAAAAAAAACAAAAAAAATACTTTTTTTCAATATTTTTATTGAAAATTTTCAGTCAGATACACGGAAAATCATCCTATGTTTCGTCCGAGTTTTTGGACTTGGACTTTGGACTAATAGTATAAACTTTTAATTTCCATGTATGGGGTGGTTTAATGTTGTTTTTTATCATTTTTATTGTGTGAGAACCTACGTCTAGTTTAATGAGTAAAGCAGAAAATACTCATTCTTTATTATCTGCTTAACTCAATAAACCACGCGTAATCACACAATAAAAATGATGAAAAACAACATAAAACCATCCCATATAAAGAAATTAAAATAGGAAGTTTATAATTTTTCAAGGTTAATAGTTAACCTTGAAAAAGTCTAAAAACTCGGACGAAACGTAGGATGATTTGTCCATCTATTTGGCTTAAAGTCCTCTAAAAATAAAAATAATGACAAAAAAATATTTTTTTTTGTTTTTTATTAAAGAAATAAATTCTGCTTAAACAGCCAACAACTTTTCCAATATCTTCCATTATGATAAGCTATTATAGTGTTTGACTAAAATTATAGAGAGTGGCTGATTCACAGCATATGGAGTGGTTCGACGGGTGAATTGGTAAGGAATCGCAATTCCTTAGGTGCCTCTGGTAAGATAGAGTTGAATTTTAAAAAATGTAAAATAATAACTAAAATATATCTTTAAATAGTTTAAATTAGATCTTTTACGAATACTACATAGAATATTCGATAGTTCTCGCACCTACAAAACTACTTTAAAAAGAAGGTAATAAAATGATCTCGCAATTAATCGTCAAACATAAGCTGCTTAAAAACACGCTTTCTATACAGGGTCCTGCACCAGAGCTCCCTTCTTTTGTAGCTCATGAACTGGTGCCTTTATAAATTTCGTTCAAATTTGACTGCAAACTATTCGTAGAGAGGCACATTTTGAAATTATTTTCAAATATACAGGGTGCTCTAAAAACATGTACCATACTAAAGTTATGTTTTTTTAAATGGAACACACTATATATTTTTGCATTTTTGGATTCTGCATGCAAATTTGGTGTCAGTTTGTGTTATATTCCCTATAGCAAAACTTAGCCGTTTCGAAGATATTCGACATTTTATAGAAAAAATTACATTTGTTACAACTATTTCAAAGTTACATATCTTATACAATTGAACATCGCTTATTTTAATTTTTATATGTCAGATAGTTTATGCATTGGTCTTTCTGAAAATAGCTAACAGAAGTCTATAATACATACAGAGTGTTTAATATTTACTGAGCAACACGTCAATTTTGAAAAGTGCAAAACTATTTTTTTTCAAATAGCACACCCAGTATATTATTCTACAGTTGAAAGTACCATTCAATTCTGAATTGAATGATATAGCATTGTCCGATACCTATCTCTTAAGGTGGTCAAGATATAATCAATTTTATAATAAAGTGCTCGAAAATTTAAGTTACCCCGTTTCTAAGTGGTCTTCGAATAAAATAAAACAACTAGAAACTTTTTAAATTTATTGTCAGTTGCTTTGACTATAATTATGGCTATGATTAAACACAAAACGTAAAAAATTATCAACAATCATCAAAAACATCAATATTAAATAATTATTCAGTCTACAATCTTATAATAAATTTTCAAAAACTTTGACGGTAAATTCTATTCGCTAGGAGACGGTTGTTTCGTTCAGACTCACCTAATATAAAAATCATGTCAGCTAGCTCTTCTTTACTATACTTCATTATAAAAATAAATTGAAACAACTAACTAAACTAAGTAACTAACTATAACAACTAAACTAACAACAAAATTATTGAAATAAGTATAAATATTTGTAATTAACTTAAATTGTCGACACCAAGTTTGATAGCAAACAAATTAGACAAGTTGTTTTGTTGTCTTTACCAGGTGACCCGATTTATTTTAAAGCATAATTTGATGTACAAAATTAGACTTCTTCTTATAGGGTTACGTAACAATTAAATATGTGAACAATTATTATTTAACATCGATTTAATTTTTTACATTTTGTGCTTAATCATAGCCATAATAAGACTCAAAGCAACTGACAATAAATTTAAAAAGTTTCTAGTTGTTTTATTTTATTCGAAGACCATTTAGAAACGGGGTAACTTAAATTTTCGAGCACTTTATTATAAAATTGATTATATCTTGAGCACCTTAAGAGATAGATATAGGACAATGCTATATTATTCAATTCAGAATTGAATGGTTCTTTTAAATGTAGAATAATATACTGGGTGTGCCATTTGAAAAAAATTAGTTTTCCACGTTTCAAAATTGACGTGTTGCTCAGTAAATATTAAACACTCTGTATGTATTACAGACTTCTGTTAGCTATTTTCAGAAAGACCAATGCCTAAACTATCTGACATATAAAAATTAAAATAAATGATGTTCAATTGTATAAGATATGTAACTTTGAAATAGTTGTAACAAATGTAACTTTTTCTATAAAATGTCGAATATCTTCGAAACGGCTAAGTTTTGCTATAGAGAATATAACACAAACTGACACCAAATTTGCATGCAGAATCCAAAAATGCAAAAATATATAGTGTGTTCTATTTAAAAAAATATAACTTTAGTATGGTACATGTTTTTAGAGCACCCTGTATATTTGAAAATATTTTCAAAATGTGCCTCTCTATGAATAGTTTGCAGTCAGATTTGAACGAAATTTACAAAGGCACCAGTTCATGAGCTACAAAAGAAGGGAGCTCTGGTGCAGGACCCTGTATATAATAATAATGGGCATTCCATTAGAAAAATTTAATTACGTCATGTTAGCAATCATGATGATGTCACAAAAAGGTTTATTTGTTCGTAAATGTAGGTATAAAGACTACCGAATTTATTCCAACTTTACTTGTTTATTGCACATGTTCAAGGTTATCTCTTCACCCGCTAACTCCTTTATGAAATCCTACAAAATCACCTAAATTGGTAAAATGTGTGTTTTTTCGCTGCTTTTAATAATGAAATAATTGAATACTCTGTAAATTATTACAGAGAAGATTATCTCTGTAATAATTCCTCCTCTTAGACCTCCTCTTAGAAATTCGTTTATACATTGCCTATATGATGAGTCTATCATTAATGACAATAGAGATATTGAAAAGATTATAGATTTATGGAAATATCATATATCATTGAAAGTAATATATTAGAGAGAGATTAACGGCTTACTGCTAAGCTACATTATTTTTAGGACCAGTTCTAGTACATTACTTTTAGATATACCTCTAGTTGTAGTACTACCTCTACATATACCTCTAACTATTAGATATAAACCCATGAAACCTTTTAGCACCGTATCAATTTTCATTTAAAAAATATACACGTATCACTGGTTTTCTATATTCATCATCAAAATCAGACTAAATACCATCATCAAACGAGTAACACTGACGTAGTCTTCCACGTAACGGCAAAATACCATACTGCACTCGGCGCGCGTTTCGCCAACCAGGTTTTCTTCATCTGGAGATGATTAAACTCTGTAGTTTTTGTAATTTGAATCAGTTTTAATAATCTCCAGATGATATCAACTTGGTTGGCGAAACCCGCGTCGAATGCAGTACAGTGTTTAGGTGTGGAAAACTACGTCAGGGTTATCTGCATGCCAAAGGTTCCAACCACTTTCAAGATCAAACCAGTACACTACTTGACGCCCGTGTTTTCCGATTGGCTATAGCCAATCCACTAAACTACAGGCCTAAAGGCCGGTTTATTTTCGGCTAAATTGGAAGTAATATAAATTTTACATATACATCAGAAACTGTGATCATGGAAGCCTATGACATCTACTAAGTTTCATCATACAAATAAAGACAAAATATAAATTAAAATACCTAGTACTTATATAAAATACGTTTATATAAAAAAATACATGAAAATGAGACTAACTTGACCAAAAATTATAGGTTTAGAATTCTCTGTAGCTTTTTTAATGATAATGATGCTGATTCTTACAAGAATACATTACAAGAGTACCTTTTTTAATCGAACTGATTGCAAAAATATGCAAGAATATATTTTTATTTTCTATCATTGCATTATTTTAGCTTTAAGATTAAATAATTCAAAATAGAAGGCTTCTTGAACTTGAGAAAAATTGAGTAGTTTAAAGATTACTCAAGATATACTTCAAGTATTGACAAATACTTCTGGTTTTTCGAAGTAAAAAATAAAAACTGATGAAACTAATCAGCACTCATCCTGAAACAAACCACTCAACATAATTCAAAATTAAATTAGTGCTTCCAGCATTTTTTTTTTTTTAGCTGATCATGCAGGTAACAGTAAATTCTATCATTAATATAAATTTTAATAAATTGTTTTAAGGCAGAAATAAATAAAAATGTAGTCACGAAGTGGTAGTAAACAATATCTAACTATATCAGACCACAGAAGAAACGTTTATTGGACCATGCTCTAATGAAAATTAAATAATGTTATTTTAAGATAACAAGTACTACATTGTGTTCCTTTACTTTTTGTTGACAACCTAAGAATTACAAATATTTAGTTATATTTAAAGTTCATCAAAACAATGAGAAACTCCAGAACGATATTTTTGGTAAAATTTTATTACAATTAAACTGTAACAATACACCGATACCGCCGAGTGCCAAGTTAAACCAGATTAATGTTGGCTTAAATTGATGTTTTACTGATGTAAAAATAGGTTATGAAAATAAATTTTCATTTGATGCTATCGAACTTTATGTATCTATTTTTAATTACCACAAAGTGATGATTATAAACAAAACAAATACTCGTACACACGTACGTATACATGTTTAGATAAGGAAATGTATTATAAACGATATAATAATAAGAACAACAATTACAGAGTGAATCAATGAAAGTCTACCTACCTAAGTTCTAAGGTAGGTATTTTCAATGTGGGTCATACTCTAGTAATAAATTAATAATATTTTTAGCTTGCTCGCTTCTCTGTTTTAGAAATGTTTTTTATTATTACTATATTCGGGAAGTTATGTAGAAATTAATAATAAAAGACAATAGGACAAAATCCACGTTAACGCAAAACGTTCAAATATTGAAACCAAAATTATCCAAAACCTAAGTGAACTAATCCTTGGAAGGAGACTTTATTGTCAACCTAAACAAAACTGTACTTGCCGTCTGTTGCAATAAAAGATATATATACTTGATACTTGATCTTGCATCTACAAGTAAGAAAAATAGTTAGCTCCCAAGCATTTTTTTAAACATCAAAATGCCACCTATCAGCTAAGATCAGAAATGAGGAAAATAAACAGAAGATGTTGTACTGAATATACTCCAGGACAAGGGCAAGCAAAAAAGTTTAACTAATGCTGGAACTTCTTGATTAATTTCAATTGCGTTAGTTACCGTATGAAGTAATTAACAGGGTTAAATGTTATTGAAAGGATTTAACCCGTGTTAGTAATGTTAGTGTCGTAACTAAATGACACCAACGATCACCCACGAACATCTTCTGACCAATTAACACCGGCTGTAACAGGCCAACCGACTACCTCGCCCTTTTTTCGACTGCATCTTGAATTACGAAATTGCAACTCTAGTTATAACGAGGACCGGCCTGTGGAGCGAAACGGTGTTCCGTATTGGTACAGGGTTTCCAAGATGCAAATAAGGGTGAGTGTATAAGATATAACTGATCATTTAACAAATTGAAATTATTATAACTCTGGTGTTTGTGAATTTCTAGGGATTCTAATATATCTAAAATACGACTTTTGTGGAACACTGTACGATTATTATGGTATTTAATTCATCCAATTTATGATTATTTTCTATTTCATGAATTTAATAGCATAGAATTCCTACACTGTTCCACAAAATGTCGTAAATTAGATATATCAGAATCCCTAGAAATTCACAAATACCAGAGTAATAATAACTTCAATTTGTTAAATAATCAGTCAGATCTTATAGACTTACCTTTATTTGCATCTGGAAAACCCTGTACCAATTCTGTATAAATTATTTTATGTTATTGTTTACAAAATTCTAAAACATAATTTGCCGTTTGTAATTCATTTTACGTTGAATCATTGTTCGAAATTAACTTTGTAAATCGAAACTGCAGTCGCAAATTTTGTAAAAAATATATTGGTAAAATACATAGAAGCGTGTTTCATTGTTCTACAAGATGTTAAATCACCGCATAGTAATGGCTGCCTAACATTTGTTTAATTGTCCATCCTTAAAATTTTAATTTAAAGATGTTAATTTTAAATTTAATAAATATTTTTTATATTATTAAAAACTCACATCTTAGTATACAGGGCGCCCTATTTCTTGACCCGTTGCATGGGTAACTTTTTTATTAGTAGAGATACAAAAACGCTTAAATGAGCAAATTAGTGCAGTTTCGTATTAGTAATTCTACGGTAAGGCGAAAAATTATATACGGGGGAAGGTTGAAAAGTTATTGACAAAAAACGAAAAATCCAACTTTTCTATTATCCCTCGTAGCTCGTTCATTTGAAGAGTTAGAGAAAAATGCTTCACATGTTTTTTGCAGTATTTTTCATGTAAAATGACATGCACTTGCTACTTTTTATATATCTCTTAAAATGGTTGAGAATCACAGTAAAATATATTTTTTTTAAATGTAATGGATAGGTGGCTGTGACATTAACCGAAAGTCCCCTTTTTTCTCTTTCAGATGATATAACATAGTCTATATTTTATCCTTACAAAAGTAATAATAATCGTTGTTTTTAAAGAAAGTTTATTGTCACATCAAGAATGCTATGGAAATAAAACAAAAAATAAGATTCCTGATATTTTTAAAAACGTCTAGTTGGCATTTAATTATTGACAGATCATAAGTGACATTTTTAGTTTTTGTTAAGTAGTTTATTGTTTATTATTAATACTGCATATAAAATAATAGTGTTGCAAATATGTACACCAACGAAGAGAAAAATGATATGCTATTTTGTTATTATAACCAAAATCGAGATGCACAAGCTGCAGCGAATCTTTATTTTGAAACTTACATGGAACGAAGACAACCCCATCATAGAATATTTAGACAGCTGGAAAATAATATACGATTATACGGTTCTTTTTCAAAGCCTAAGGATGAAAGAAACTTCAATGAAGACACTGAAATAAATGTTTTGGCTTATGTAAATTTTAAACCTGATTCTTCAACTGCAGAAATTGCACATCACTGCAACACTTCCAAGGAAACTGTAAGAGTTATTTTAAAAGGTAACAGTTTAAAGCCTTATCATTATTCCATATGCAATACTTTATATCCAGCTGATAATCAAAGAAGGATGACATTTTGTCGATGGTACATTTCAAAATGCGAAGAGGATCTAGACTTCTGGAAAAAGATTTTATTCAGTGATGAAAGTAGATTTACCAACAATGGTATTTTTAACCGCCATAATAACATAATGTGGTGCCGAGAAAATCCACATCTTGTTTCTGAAAGAAGAAATCAACGTCAATTTGGGATAAATGTGTGGTGTGGAATTTTTTGTGGCAAAATTATTGGCCCATATTTTTACGAAGATAATTTGAATGCGAATAATTACCTTCATTTTCTAAGGAATACTCTAACAGAGGAATATTTAAATGAATTACCACTTCATATTTTTAGAAATCTTAAATACTTCCAACACGATGGAGCACCTGCGCATAATTCCCGCGAGGTAAAACAATATTTACATGAACAGTTTGATAATGTTATAGGAAATAGAATGGATATTGACTGGCCAGCGCGAACACCTGATTTGACCCCCTTAGATTTCTTTCTTTGGGGGTTATTAAAAGATAAAGTTTATGTGACAGCTCCTCTAGATATAGAGGATCTAAAAGTCAGGATTCAAGATGCAATTAGAAGCATACATGGACATACAATAAATAATGTTTTAAGAAGTATCCAGAAACGTTGCTTACTATGTATCCAACAGGATGGTGGTCATTTCGAACATTTACTTCAATATAATTAATTAATTGATAATTTCTGTTCTCAAAACATTCTTTAGTTCCATAATCCATAGCATTCTTGATGTGACAATAAACTTTCTTTAAAAACAACGATTATTATTACTTTTGTAAGGATAAAATATGGACTATGTTATATCATCTGAAAGAGAAAAAAGGGGACTTTCGGTTAATGTCACAGCCACCTATCCATTACATTTAAAAAAACATATTTTACTGTGATTCTCAACCATTTTAAGAGATATATAAAAAGTAGCAAGTGCATGTCATTTTACATGAAAAATACTGCAAAAAACATGTGAAGCATTTTTCTCTAACTCTTCAAATGAACGAGCTACGAGGGATAATAGAAAAGTTGGATTTTTCGTTTTTTGTCAATAACTTTTCAACCTTCCCCCGTATATAATTTTTCGCCTTACCGTAGAATTACTAATACGAAACTGCACTAATTTGCTCATTTAAGCGTTTTTGTATCTCTACTAATAAAAAAGTTACCCATGCAACGGGTCAAGAAATAGGGCGCCCTGTATATGTACTCATGCTCGTATTTTTCATTATTTAGGTATGTATTACTCAAATCCACCGCGACCCTGATCATTTTACTTCGCACTACAAAATATTACTATATCATTGTTATACACAAGACCATCCAAAATTAGTATTTGTTTTTGAATTTCAGTTAAAGTTTAAATGGAAAATTGAATTTAATATTTATAACATAAAAAAAAATTTTTAATCTTTTTCTATGAAAGGGTGTCAGTACCACCATTGAGTTTATATAGGAAAATGTACCACATATAGTGTGTTAGCATGAGTAACTTTGTTATTACCATTGATAGAGATTTGGTTAAATGGGAAAAGGTTTGTCTTTGTCGGTGCTTAATAATAATGTGTTGAAATTTGAAATAAACCGAAAATCAATTGGTCCTTGGTATTTTAGGCGGTTATTTAACAACGGATTAAAGAACGGGAGACACTTTATTAGAGCATATTTTAATGATCTTTCTAAACTAATTTTTTAATGGCCTTATTTATATGTATCCATATCACGGTCTTTCAAATTAATCATAAAAATAGGGCTTCTTAAATCTATTTTCTAAAAGTGTCTTTTATTTCTTAATTCGATGTAAAATAACCGTCTTACAGACCAAAGACAACTAAACACCAACAGAAGCAAACCTTTTCTCATTTAACCAAGTCTCTATCTTTTACAATAACAAAGTTACCCATGCTAACTTAACTTCAGTGGGATACCCTGCACAACTCATAAAACGGTTCACTATTTACCATTGAATAATGTTTCATAGCGTATAATACTTATATTTATATAATATAAATATACTTGCAAATATAACCTACATTTAGCAAATGATGATCTTTGCGTGAGTGATGATCTTTCGTCACAATTCTCTATGTTCTGTAAAGCTCTATTTTGTATCGTCATTAAGAAAACAACAACTAAAATGCAAAGTAAAAGGAATATAACCTTTGATATAAAATCAATAGCAATCTGGATATCACCCCTGCACATTTCATAGTTGCCAAGAGCGAGAAATGTGCTGGGTTCCGCTTCTTCTGGTATTTGCAAATACTTGGATCGGTCTTCTTTCCTTTTTAATTTCAAGGACTGCTTTATATCCTTGGAACCCAAATTAACAGCGGCTGCTCTGTCTTTGTCGCAGTATATTTCCTCAGTCCTGCCTCCATTCTTTTTTCTTGCCCTCCTGCTTCTCGATTTCTTCTTAACGTCCTGAGTTAATTGCTGAGATAATTTTCTGGTTGTTTCCGGAGATATTGGTGCTTGGGTGCTTTTAGATGGTTCTGTTGTAACAATAATTTTAATATATTAGTAATATTATAATATAAAAAACACAATTTTATTATCTGGCACACCTTGAAATTTTAAATATTAGAAGCCAACTAAAAGTGTAGTTGCTTCATTTCCTTAAAGGATATTAATGTGTCATTCATTACGAAGCTGCTTTGTTCATTCGTTCTTGGCTTACTTTTAAATAATCTGTTACAAAATTTTTAACTAATTAGAGAAACAATTATCCCAACTGTTCTCAACCGTGTCATTTAAGTATTCTTTTATGCAGTGACTTTAAATCTAAAGAACTTCTGACAGAAGAAATGGTAATAACTGTATACTAATATGATATATTTTATTAAAGCATGATGTTAATTTAGATAATAACTTTTTTTACCTAATTTCTAACACTAAGTATAACATATGATAATTATGGTTGCAATTCATAAAAGCCCGATTCTAGCATTTATCATATTTCAAATATCTAGGCAAACATTGATATTAGTTTACAAGACACAAAAAACTATTTTTTTTTAATTTTACTTTACATGGCCAAGTTTACTTAATGTCATCGTTTCACAATTTGAAAGTATACAATTGAAAGAAACCCTATATTAAAAGGTCTTGCTGTATCAATTATCACATATAATGTCTGTAACTTATTTGTGGTGCGTTTTCATGATTCATAGTTCCTTTTGGGATTACACCACCGTAAAATAACAAAAATCAGGAAACCAGACGTATACAAATGAAATTTTCAAAGTGCAGTATCAAGGCAAACTTCTAAAGTTTGCCCCAAAAAAAAGCACTGAATAATATGCAATAAAATAATATTTGATAAATAATTAGCTAAATTTCTCAGAGGTTTTTCACTTTTATACAGAATTCTGTAATATTACATGCCATATTTTAAAATATGTCTAAATAAAATAATTATTATAATAAAATTTAAATTAAACACTTCTTGAAAAGGTTGGAACCTTAGGTCTGAAGATAACACTGACGTAGTTTTCTACATAACACGAAAACACTATACTCGCATTTCGTTAACCAAGTTGGCATCATCTGGAGATGATTAAAATTAAACCTATGATAACATTGTGTCTTATTTATACCTAAACTATTTCTACGGTTCAATGAGCCGTCGCGACTGCTTAGTGATCCATCGCGACTGATCATAGAACCATCGCGACTGATCAGTGAACCGCCGCGACGTGTCAGTGAACCGTGATTTACTAACGAATAAAGCTGGCTATATGGGATTGGCCCTAGGTCATCATTCATACTATTTTTACATTTAGCAATTTGCAAACTCTGAAAAGCATCCAGCTGTTTGGAATTTGTTATATTCCTAATTAGTCTTAAATTGCTACTATCTATCTTATGGTTGGTCTCAAACTCATGTTGGGTGACACTAAACTTATCTGTTCTTCTGATCATATTTGAGATGAGTTGATCAAATTTAGTTGATCCAAAATTCAGTTGATTCAAAATTAGTTGGTCATTGAGAATCAAAAGTATGTTGGACAAACTAGAATGTCAATTCAAACTAGATTCAAGGCCTCATTTGAACATATGGCTCATCTCAAATACAGTAGAACAGATAAGTGTGATACTGAACAGATAGTGTCGCCCAACATGCGTTTGAAAACAACCATAAAATAGACAGTGGCAATTTAGACTACCTAATTAAGAATATAACAAATTCCAGACAGCTGGGTGCTTTGGAGAGTTTGGAAATTGCTAAATGTAAAAATAGTATGAATAGTAACAGAGGGCTAGTAAATCACGGTTCACTGAGCCGTCGTGGCGGTTCACTGATCAGTCGCGACGGTTCACTGACCAGTCGCGACGGTTTAGGAACCGTGGAAATAGATTAGGTATAAATAGAACATAATGTTCGCATAGGTTAGTTTTCGGTAGTGTTTAAAACTGATTAGTTTTAATTATCTCAAATTGATGCCAACATGGTTGGCGAAACGCGCGTCAAGTGCAGTATAGTGTTAAATTAAACACTTAACTAGCTCTTTCCTGAACATTTCAAGTTGATCCTCAACTCTTCGTCAGTAGAACGTTTGTATGATAAGAAAAAATATACATATACAAAAAATTCTTATCATACAAACGTTCTACTGACGAAGAGTTGAGGATCAACTTGAAATGTTTAGGAAAAAGCTAGTTAAGCGTTTAGGTTCTTTTAAATTTTATTATAATAATTACTTTATTTACACTTAATTTAATAATAATAATAATAATAATATCTCTACCCCTCATTCTAATCACAAGGATTAGCCCGAAAGTCTGAGACTTGTATGGGAGAGGGGGCGGCATATTATTATTTCGCGGGCCGCATTTGCGCCTCAGGAACGACTTACGTTGGTAGGCCCTAACCACCATTCAGTGCTGGAATGAGGGAAACCTGGAAAACCTCATTAGTTAGGGGGACAAGTCAAACATCAACTGATTTTAATCTCTCACATTAACACCAAGTTGATATTCTTCCCATCCTAGACCATCGCCAGGATGGTTGCCAAGCCATCCCTGCGAATAAGCCTTGATCTACGAGCAAACAATTTAATGAAAAATTGTTTGGCGGAATGAGGATTAGAACCCACGACCTCTGGGTTGAGCGATCGAGACGCTAAGCCCTGAGCCACCTGCTCGGTTAAAATACAACATGTAATATTACAGAATTTTGTATAAAACTGGAAAACCACTGATGAAATTTAGTTAATTTATCAAATATTATTTTATTGCATATTATACAGTGATTATTTGGGACAAACTTTAGAAGTTTACATTGACTGCATTTTAAATATTTAATTTGTGTGCTTCTGGTTTCCTGCTTTGTTATTTTACATAGGTGGTGTAATCCCAAAAGAAACTATGATTCAATTATAACCTATTTTATACATAACTCAGATACTTATTATGTTTGTTGAAATATGCCAAAATTTGTAAAAATCTGGCTACATTTATCTGGCAAAAATCTGGCTACATTTGTTGTTTATATATTTTCCTGAAATGAGTATATCATTTATATCATATTTCATATATTTATATCATCATGACCTTAAGACATTATTTTCAACAGACAACAGCGGAGTTAAGTAAATGACACAAAGATAAAGATTTAATATACCTTGCCCAGAAAAAATTAATGGTAGTGAATTTGTTTGTAAAATTTTCAGATTCCTCGTTTCATTACCTGGTAAATAAATTGTATAATTTCAGGGCAGTAGTTATAAATTATATTTTTGGGCAAAACAATACAAATTCCTACCATTTGAAGTTCTTGTCGGGGCAACTATCACCACTGATTTACCTTCTTCTTTTTTCGAATGCTGCTTCTGCTCTGCTAATTGTTTATTTTCCTCCTCTTCCTGTTTTTCAAATCCATTGACGTTAATTCTCACAAAACTCTGAAGTAATTCTGCCTCTCTTGTTATGCTTAAACGTTTTTCCGCAAAGCTTTTTGTAGAATTCTGCATATTTCAGTTTTCTTTTTAAGGTGCACTCCTAAATTATAGTTGTAATATTCGTGATACACGTAAGTTTTAAATTTATATTTAGGTGCACATTAACTTTGATTTATTACCGCATTATATAAGCCATTTAAATAAACCTGGGCGAAATAAAATTAAGTTTACCGTTCAATAACATTTTTGTTGCACCATTATTGCATGGAATACTGTGAAAACTAACACTTTAGGCGTTTCTATGGATACCGAAAGGTGTGATCAATTTTTCGTGAAAGCTCACGACACGTAATTTACCAACATATTCCAAATAACTACTTTTCATCGCCTTGTCATGAATAAATGGGCTATATACGTATATAAATGGGGTAATTTTTTTAGGAAAGTGTGTAATTGATAATATTCTTATTATTTCCTACAATAAGTGAACGAATTATAATTTAAATAAAGAACCCCATGTGTAAATGGTTATCAGATCACGTACAAATCGTAACCCATATTTGGTTTATTGCTGTAGATGTTTATTTTTAGCGCAATAAGAAGTTGTGTACCTATTAGCTTTGTAGTAATTGATATATACAGGGTGTCTACTTTTATTTATGTATAAATCCGAAAAACCTTTAGTTTTGAAGATAATCTACTGAACTTTTTTTTGTTTCAAGGGACATTAAAACTGCTGCTTTTGACTCTACTACCACTTTTAAGACAAACATGCAGGGCCGGCTGCGATTTTTTTATACCAGCTAAACTCAATATAACCAATTAGGGATCTTTTTATTTAAAATTTGACACGATAGTGTTAATCAAGACCCGCCAAAATCTTTGTTTGTGAAATTTGAATAAAAACTATACAGGGCGTTTCTTTCTACACGATATCAAAAATTAAGCAAAATATCGAATTTGAAAGGCACTAGACGAGTCAAGTGTACCACAAAATTATGTCAAAACAGTTGAATGTTATATGGAATCACTTAAAGTTAATTTTGCCCTACATTTTTCTTACAATTTTTATGTTGATGGCGCATATTAATATTTTTCTATCTGCTAAATGCAGGGCAAAATTAACTTTAAGTGATTCCATAAAACATTCAAAATATTTTGACATAATTCCGTGGCACACTTGACTCGTCTCGTACCTTTCAAATTCGATATTCTGCTTAATTTTGATATCGTGTAGAAAGAAACACTCTGTATATTTTTTGGTCAAATTTCGCATATGGGGGTTTTGAGGGGTTCTGATTAACGTTATCGTGTCAGATTTTAAATTAAAAAATCCCTAAATAGTTAGTTATATTCTATTTCGGTGGTACAAAAAAAAAATCGCAGCAGGCCCTGCATGTCTCAAAAGCAGTAGTAGGGTCAAAACAAGCAGTTTTTAATACCTTTCGAAACAAAAAAATTCAGTCGATTATTTTGATAAATAAAGGTTCTATGGATTTGTACATAAATAAAAATAGACACCCTGTATGTACTTATAGATATACAGTGATTTTGTAAAGTAGTGGATATATTCGTTTTCTCACCCGTCAATTTTCTTTTATTTTTGCCCTCTATTTTACATATATATTTAATTTTTTACAGAGTGGCTCAATAAGGCCACGTCGATATAAATTTTAATCTTAATAAATTAATGAATTAAATTTTAAACTTTAATATTTTAAATGGGGCGCCCTGTATTTTTTTGCATATTTCGAAAGAACTCTTTTTTACGAATACGGTCATATAAGATTTGATGAGTTTATCTCTAATAATAAGGGAGATATGCCCAAAAAAGTGTGTCGTAAGAGCGATATGTGTTGGAGAACAACCCTGTGCCTTGCAACGAATCTATATTCTCTTTCTAGCACATTGCTCTTATGGGACACATTTTTGGGCATATCTCCCTTATTATTACAGATAGACCCATAAAACTTTATATGACCATACTCGTAAAAAAAAGTTATTTCGAAATATGTAAAACAGTGCTGGGTGTCATATTTAAAATATTATAGTTTATAATGTCTGTAACTTATTTGTGGTGTATTTTGACGATTCATAGTTTGCTTCTTTTTATATTTTCTTTTTTTTGCTTTGTTACTACACTTTGAATAATTAATTTGTATACTTCTGGTTTTCTGCTTTTTGTTTTTTACAGGTGGTGTAATCCCAAAAGAAGCAAACTATGAATTATAGTTTATATCGACGTAGCTTCATTGAGTCACCCTGTAAAAAATAAAATATATGTAAAATAAGTAAACAATTGAAAGGAAATCGACAGTTTGAGTATTTATTTTAAAATCCCATTATGTAAATATATTTTTAAATAGTTGGATAGAATATTTTCTCACAAATATGATAAATTTGAAAATTTGGATTGGATGAATATGGTTGCATCAAAATCTTAAACTAACCCATTGCTAACACATAATTAAAAGAAGGATTATTTGCTATAATAAATTTAAGAAATGATGGATGACAAAAAGACATTAAGAAATACTTTTACGAAAGTAACAAATCATTAGGAAAAATTAATCATAACTATTAAATTAATTCAGTCGCTACATTTGTTTAGTTTTCTATCTAAAATATCATTTACACTGTCAAATGATGCATATCATTGGTCATTGGATTCAGTATACTATGATTATAACAAATTAGAGAAAATAATTTCAGGACCGTATTTGAAAAGTATTAGTTTCTACCTGATGAAACATCCTAACAAAAAATTTTTACTGCCTTGTTTTACAATATAGAAAGTGGTAATAGTGAAGAGTGTTATTAGTTTTCTATAATCAAAAAGAATTGGAAAAAAGTAAAAATGGAAGCTCGAAACTTCGAGTTTTCGAAGTGTGTCAATAACAATTAATTGATTTCCTTATGTATTATTTTGTAGCATATCGTTGGTCAGAAAGTTGAGCAACTTTTTCACCCTATTTTAACCAACTCTGTATTTCTTACAATTTCAGAAGTCCTACTGATGGGGATAGACACTCTATGAATGTGAGAAGATCATTCTTTAATAGGTGTCAGCTGTATGGTCAACTAAGATTTTGCAGCCTGGAACGGTCAGGCTGTTAAGGCTTGCTTGCTTGTGTAGGTTATCCATTTGTTTATTTCATTTCACCCTTCCAGAAAGTTTTTGTGCCATTTGCTTATTTCTTCAAGAATGATTAACAGTGAAAAAGATCGATCAGTTTTTACTTCTTTTCGCTGTTGTTCAAATTTCCTATACCTACAGTTAAATGAGGCATCTATAAGGGGTAATTCTAATTCTTCTCCTCCTGTCATTTTACTGAACACTGATAGAAAGAGCATGCAAGGTCTGAGCTAGCGGTAGAGTAAAACAAAAATCTAAAGTCAAAATCCCAGCACCTTTACACTGAAAAGCGTATACATTAATTTATATTAAACTTCAGCATCTTATTCATTTCTACAGTTTTCGATTGACTCGGTTCTCCGCGTTTGACAATAATTAGATTATGTGTTTCTTCTCTGAAATATTTATCCTTTTATAGTAGTTATGTTCCAAATCATCTTTAGGTATCTGCTATTGGCTAATTCCGGTTCTACTATCTTCAAATTCAAGATGTAATATTTGTGTTCTATCACAAATTCTGGTAAATTATCACCACGCTGTTGTTGACAATTCACTGTATTATCAGTTCAATATTCAACATTTTTTCTATCGAAGCTAAAAAGTCGGTGTCAAAACCAGGTATATTTTCAACAAAAATATCTCATTTTTTTTTCTAATACAAAATTCTTTCTCAATTTTTTTTATGAGTCCATTCACGGATAAATAATCAGTCTTGAGTTTTAAATGAACAGTGTTTTGTTATATTTGTCTAGATGTGTCAATATGGTTTATAAAAATAAAACAGAACAGATTTCTAATATGCAATTACAGCTGAAACTTTATATACTTCTAATATATTAATGTGATGTATTAGAAGTGGACAAGCTTCTTATGGTGCAGTCTTCAACTATCCGTGGTGTTCTATAAAAGAGACATCATTTCCACCGTTTAACAGAGAGTCTCTTCAGAAATTACAAGATGAGAGAACATTAAATCTTCACTATATTTCCAGTAATGAACAGCAAGATTTAAATAATCTTCATTTCCTAATGGTCACGACATCAATAATAGTCTCATCGAGTTTTACGATTGCTAGGTGCTAAAAGTAGATCGACGTGTCTAATATATCAGGGGAGGCCTATCCGAGTCAGATATTATTTCAATAGCAATGGCATGCATCCAGAACATGCAAGGATATAATTCCAATTATGGTGACCTAAAGCTCTCAAGCATGCATAGTAAAACTGCATGAAACAGTGGAACGACTAACAGAGGAACTGCCGAATACAATGTACACAACTACTTCTAGGAGCTAAGTGATAATTTTTTCAAAAATTGGTAAAAACAGGTAGGTACACGTAGGACATCTAAAGCAAGTGTTAAAAATATTTTAAAATATTCTAAATAAACGGACAATAGTATATTTAATTTTTCCATAGGTCGTTCTATCATGAATAGACTAATCAGGTTTAAGGGGTTTAGTTCTAAAAATAGAGGAAACATAGTTTATAAAAAAAGTGTAATTTAGGTAAAAGCACTTACGTTGAACAAGTGTTCTTAGTGCAATTTCTAAAGAATTGTAAAGTTCTGGCATGTATATTGATGACATTTTAATCAAGTTTTAGGAAATAAATAATATGGCGCACTAATTCTGATACATCGATGACTCTTCATGTTTTGCGAAATGAAGCAAATATCAGAAAGAGTGTAGTAGCTCAGGCAAGTAGTCGTCTATTCAAAGGCAATTATGGCAGTACTCTATCCTAAATATGCGCGATCGACTTTCTGGAGTATCGCTACTAACATAATTATTATTTTATATGGATATTTTCATGAAGATACATGAGTATCAATATCTTTTGCCAGATATCGACACTGCAAACTGGGGTACTAAGGCTCTCTAATATACAAGGTGTTTCCAGTATGAGTATTCAAAATTTCAGAGCATGTAGAGGAAGCATGACGAAAACTCCTACACAGTTTTCCTGGAAAATGCCTCGTAACCTCTACAACCCTTAAAAGGGATGGTTCCGAAAACGGTTTTAATACAATAACTTTAAAACGTATTAATACAAAATTATGAAAATACACCGGATGCTATATGCCACAAATTGTTGAGGTCACTATGCAATCGGTATTAAAACAATTTCTCTGAGTTGAAAATTTCTTTCAACTCGGAACTCGGTTTTTTGAAAGTTGAGTCTCCGAAAATTTTCATATTTTTGTTTTAAAAATCATAAAAAATACATATAAAAAAGATATTCAAATTTACCCTCGACCGCCCCATTTTCTCACATTCCCGATTTCGTAATTGTAGTTGTAATGATGTAATTTCGTAATTATTTATTAATACGTTTGGAAGTTATTTCATGAAAACCGTTTTCGGGACCACCCCTTTAAGGAGTTGTAGCTATCTTACGAGGCACTTTGGAGGAAAACTATATAGAGGTTTTCGTCTTGTTCTACCTGCTCGGAAATATTTCTGAATACGTTTCGGAATCACCTTGTATACTAACATAAAGCTCTGCAGAAATCTGTTACAATTACCTACAAAAATCTCTTCCATAAATACAATTGTACATGCAGTTTATAACAAATTATTGCTAAATTAGCAAGAATTGGTCCCAGAATAGTGATTTATATAGGTTACTCTTCCCACTTTTGAGCACGGCTGAATACGGTCATTGTTATATTGGTTTTTATATTGCAAATAACTACGAATAGTAAAGGGACATCACTAAGTACTGATCATCACATTGCACTGATGAGATCATAAAAAGGTCGAAACCGGTCTGCAATTAGTGGCATCCTACGATGTGTGGTCTTAGTATTTCCTCGTAGTTTTCGTTGCAATCCGAATCCTTGTATTTTGATTCTAACTGTGTTAGACAAAATACGGCAAATTTTGCTTTGTAATTCAGCGCTCGGCGCGGCATATTGCCAGGAGAATAGCTGTTTTAGCTTGATTTGTTTAGTCCTTATTTAAATAAGGCGTTTACAGATGGAGGATACTTAATGATGTCCCTTTACTATTCGTAGTTATTTGCTATATGCATGCCATCTGATAGTAGTAGAACTAGTTTCTACAACCTAGTACTGTATTGGGTTTTTATATTGTTAATACCAAAATAACTACTATAATCCTATAATAAGAAATATTTTGATAAAAATATGAAAATAAATAAATTTCACTGCATTCTACTTTTCTGCACATCACTATTTGCTATTACTTTGTAGTACGTAGCTTTTAATTCCAACATAAACCTGGTAGTAATGTATCTAATAAAATAAACAGAAAAGTAATTTATTATTTATATTATTATTATTACCTTATTGCTAAAAAGAATTACAACATTTTATAGCTAGAGTCTGAAAAGATTTGGAAAAAGTAACTTAAAAAATCCAAAAGAAAGAAACGAAACAAGACAATACCAAGTATTCTATTCTTTAGAACCGATTCTTTATTCTAAGTAATTAGAAAATACTGAAATTTATTTTGGAAATATGCCGTTTGCAGAGTAATAAAAACAAAATAAGTAAGTGAAAATTATTGAATTAAACTAGAAATTGTTGATAAACTTATTTAGTTAATTTATAAAAAACTGCTATCCTTATATTTTGTTATACAGTTTTTTTGGGCAAAACCTAACAATAATTATTATTTTGAACAGTTCTGTTTTCTAGCTTTTCATTTAGATGGGGTACTTGGAAAAATAATTTTGATTAATTCTAAAACTGCATACATAAGCTAATTGCTTGTAAATGTTTTTGTGAAAAAATTCAATCTAGTCATGCAACAGTTTTTGCATTGTCATTTTATTACTTTTTAATTGTAACTCATGTAGTTCATACTGCAGTTTCGGCGTTATTTGAAAATGGTACTAAACGGCTCTTGCTGAATCAACAACTAAAATGGTATTACTTATCTACACTTAAATTTAAGTTGTAAGATAGGATTAACTGATAATTTGAAGTAAATTATGACCTGAATTAAGGTATATTTACAAAGTAAAATTATGTTTACAGATTAAAACATTAGAGAAAAGGTTTACAGTTTTTATTCTAATCTAATTTTGGGTCAGTTACCTCTATTTAAAATTTATTCATATTTTTTGTATCTAATCGTTGCCTGAAAACCCATAGTCTACTCTATATATAGTATAGTAAACTTTGAAAGCAAAAAATTTTCTGAAAAATTGATTGGCAAGATACATCGAAATTGTTTCCAAGGGGTTAACGTAATACTTGTATCCCCATCATCCTCCTTCCTTACACAGCCACCCCCTCAAAAATTAAATGGGTGGGGGGGTCGAGTGATATATCTTTTGAAAGGTTTTTAATTCTCTACATAACTGTGTATTTTTTTAATTTTAATTGATTCGTTTCTGAAAAATGGTAATCTCATTATTTTAGTCTCTGGAAATAAAAATAGAATCATTTTAAATTATGGTATATATTGTTCAAAATGACCCCCACCGAATTCCGTACAGAATTACAATCGGTTGTGAAATTCTTTACGAACATCTCTGAACACGTCTGGAGTCAAAACGGCATTCTCGAATAATTCTTTCAAATATCCCCGCAGAAATAAATCCAAGGGAGTTAAATCGGGTGATCTGAGGCGTCACTCCACAGAATATCTTCTTCCAACCATCGCTCAGGAAAGCGATTATGGGTGTGAACCGTCCTCATGAAAAAGCAGTTCACCTTCTAAAAGATTATCGTCTTCTTCGAGGATTTAGGTAGTCATTGGGTCGATGCTATTTTCTAACAGATCGAGGTAACTTTCGCCATTTAAATTGTTGTGAATAAAAAACCGCCAGACAATGTGACCCCTTAAGATGCCAGCCAAAACATTTACTTTCTGAGGCCTTTAGATATGAGTTTCCACGAACAAATGTAGATTGGTTTCATTCCAATACCTACAATTGTGCCTGTTTCCTCTCCATTTAAATTAAACGTCGACTCATCAAAAAATGACGTATTGTAAAGTATATAAACATTACCGTTTAATGGTTCACTTAGGGATCTCACAGAACTGAAGCGGGTGATCGGTTTCATCCTCATTTAAGTCATGTACCAATTTTAGTGTTTACGGATGAAATTGGTGGGCCTTTACAATTCGATGGACACTGCTTCGTGGCACACCGAAAGCTACAGCTACTTTCTTTATTGATTGTGTTTTATCCATTTGCAAATGACCCAGAACTGCCACTTCGACGGCTTCATTCCTAAGGAGTCGCTGAAGTTCATGGTTTTTATTTCTCACAGGACCTGTTCCCATAAATGTAATCATCAGTTGTAAAATGTACTGAAAACCAACATTTGTTTCTGGGTGATTGTTATTGAATATGCGTGTCGTAGCTCTAGCACAATTATCATTTTTAAAGTAAATAAGTACTAACCATTTCTATTTTCTTTATGGATCCGATTGTCAAATTGTGGCAACAGATTGGTATGAGAAAATGGCATGAAATATTGATATATAAAAGTTTCTCTTGCTATAAAGAAATATCCGTCTTCCTCATTTTTACGTGATTTTCTCCTGTATTACGAATATATTCGCTCGACTGATAATCGGGCTCCTGAAGGGTATAAACCATTTTGAGAACTCACTCTGGTAAAATGTATCTCGATTTAAAATTAGTTGTGAATAAATTAATTTTCAAGGGGTATCAAATACTATGAATCATTTAGTATTTATTCTAAAACTAAAAGGACAATGACAAGTGTTTTTGTTGAAAAAATTCGTGCCAATTTCAGAGCATAATTTTTAGCAGTTGTTTATAAATTCCAATATCCCCATATTTTATTACCTGCAATCATCAAAAATAAAATTATTTTATTCAGCAACGAATCAATAAAAGTTAAAGAAAATTCCTAGTTATGTAGAGAATTGAAATAGGTACCTTTTAAAATATGTATCACGTGACCCCTTGCTATTTGAACTTTTTTGAGGTAGTGACTGTGTATGTTGATAGATATTATATTAAAATATGTCTCCCTTGCAAACAAGGTCGACGTGTCCTACCAATTTTTTTGGAAAATTTTTACCCCTAAAATTATTCAGGGTGGTTCTGTTGGTTGGGACACCCGTAGAGCATGGTACACATAAATCTGGTTCTGTAACTGGCCGTATTTGCATCAGCGAAATTTAAGCAAATTTTAGAAGAGCACCGAGAATAAATATATCAAAAGAGAAAACATGAAAGTAGAGTTAGTTTGAGGGTTCTTTCTTATGGAAATTGCAGGTTACCAGTGTTTACAATTTCTATAGTGTTTTTCAAGGAGTGTTTTCAACTTCAAAATGGGTACTTATATCTTAAGCTTATGTAAAAATTGGATACCTATAAAATTACCGATAGTGTTTCTTTCTTAAGTCAAGGTAGTCAAATTAACAAATCGCTTTTTTGATAAAATGAAATCATGCACATATACAGGCAACTTTAGGCAAGCGAAAAAGTGGCTGACAAATAGGTGGTACGCAGATAATTTTATTGAAGTTCGGTAGTTATTTTAGAGAATAAATCTTAATTTTGTTTATATGTTTGACAAGGTAATTAATGTTTTATTAAAACGATAATGTTATGATATCGCCATTTACGATCATTCGTTTTCAAATTAATTGCTATAATTATGAGTACCTACTCAATAGAAAATAGGTTTAATTAAATAGATGTCAGTGAGTAATTTCTAATGAAATTGAAAGTATTTTATAGCAGGTAACACCTATAAGACCTGTGCCTTGGTTAATGATTAAGTTTGAATGTACAGCATCTATAGAGCATTTGGAACATTATTTATACATCAGCTGCTTAATAACACCAGAGACATTACACATCTACAACTTTATGATGTTTAATTTTTAAGTATTAAATATGGAACCCTATTTTTCCTTTTTAAATATTGTAGGGTTCTATTAAATTTTAAATAATGTTGTTTATAAGTTTATATTAATTTGTTTATACATGAGAATTTGGTTAGACAAAAATAAAACTAATATTCCTGCAGTATTCCTGCAGGTTATTTATAATACTGATTACTGATTATGAATATTTATGATATTTTATGTAATGTGTCTAAGATATTAGAAAATAAAAAAAATGCTATTTTCGATTTTTCCCTATTTTAGGAACCACCGAGAATAATTTAAGTCTGAGTCACCAACACAGCTCACCCACTTTTCAATGTCTTTTTTTATTTTAGAAAAAATGAACATATGGGTACGAAATGCTTTGTTATTGGCTAAAATTTATATACATTTATTTATGTACAGGTGTTCTAATTTCTAGTCCCATTAAAGTCGGGATTTTTTTAAATGGAAATGCATAGTTTTTTTTAATAATCACTGCTATGAAATAAGTGACATGAATTTACATAGTAAACGAATTTGAACCAAGTGAACTCTCAACTAGTGCATTTGCAATCAATAATAATAATATCGCCATGAAAAATAAGAATAACAGCTTAAACTTTAATAATTTTTCAAAATTTAAGTACCTATATTTAAAAAACGGTTTGAAGCAGATACCAACTATATTATATTTTTGGGAAGCTCTCTTCTAATGTCCTCTCTGATGATTAAAAATAACTATGTATTTCCATTAAAAAAAAAATGGAAATTAATGTGTCTAAATTTTAGCCAATAACAAACCATTTCGTACCCATATGTTCATTTTTTTCTAAAATAAAAATAAGACATTGAAAAGTGGGTGAGCTGTGTTTGTGACTCAGACTGTAGATAAATAATAGGCTAATAAACATTTTGAAATATTGAGGTTATTATCTTATTAACCAAATAAATGCGCATTTCAATTTCATTAAGTTTTTAAATTCACAGGTGAAATAGTCACTCGCTTACAAATATACGTCAAACTTCAATAACAGAAACTACCTTGTTGTAAGAGTCGATGGCTTTCTCGAGATTTCCTATTTTTATGTGGGTGTTTGCCTCCTCATACCACAGCTTCGCCTCCCTTCTTTGATTTAAAAGTTTAATCATGGACTCCGTCCGCTGTCTCTTCCTTTGGGGCATTTTTAATAGCTCTGAAACCAACATTAATTTAAATTGAAATAATATCTCTCAAAGTAAAACAGACTTTAGATTTCATCACTGTTAAACGTAAGAACCTTTTTCACTATCGCTATTAATATCGTATCTGATTATACAATGCTGTTTTTATAACAATTTTGTTATACAGACTGTTTCCTAATTGCATGCAAAAAATCTATGAACGTATTCTATCACTAAAATTAAGGTAGTTTTTAATAGCATAGTTTTAATATTATTTATTGGCTTATTTAACTGTTATACCTTTCTTTATACAAATAGGAATTAAGTCAAAAAGTTAACTAAGAGATAAATTATTAATGAAATTATCAAATTAACGTTATGGTTAATAAAGTTTTTAATTTTCCTCGTTACCTATAATCCTAGGTACGCAAAGGGATAACTTTATTGTTTTTTAAGATATATCGAAAACAATTACTTTGCGTGCAATATGCATCCGCCTATGTTGAATTACAACGGCATATCTTCGTATAACCTCAACTTATAGTCTTTAATCTTTTTAATAGTGTTTATTGTTATCATCACATCATCTTTTAAATAATGAAATATTAAACAAACATCTACATTACATTAAAAATAATTATTTTTGGTCACATATCTTTTGTATTGAATTAAAGTGAAAAATTGATTTTTTACTGACAAAACTGAAATTGTAACAATCCTCCTTAGCCTAATGTGCGATACGTATTTCTCCTTCCGGCGTCCTCTGGCATGTAAGTGGTAGGAGGTTTAACATCTAAGAATTGTTAAAAAGTACAAGAAATATATAACAATTAAACTGATTTTAAAAATAAAATTATTTCAATGTCAAAATTTTTAGTTTGATTTATACTTGAATAACATATCTCTTAGTTCACTGTTTGGCTTAATTCCTATATAAAATTAAGGTAAATTTGTTGAATAAACCTACTATAACTATCCACCAACTACCATAGGGTCCTAAGTCCAGCGTTTTTAATCAACAGGGTTTTTAAAATTAAAAAAATATATATTTAGAAGCTATGAAATAAAAAATCAGTGGCGGTGTTATGGGTACTACCATCTCTTTTTTATAAAAAAATTGATGATCTTGTATAATATTAGTATAAACAAAATAAATCTTCATATGCTCCGTTGCATTCTCTTCAAACCTCAGATTAACCATATACAAGATAAATAACAGCCAGAGAAAAATGTCCACGAAATGAAATATAATTAAATAAACAAATCCCACTGCATGCCATTGGTTCGTTAGTTTTTGACGGACCGAGATATGCCGAAAATACACGACACAACGACTCGTGACTTCATATTTGTTTTGAAGTTTTGTGAACGTAAATTTATTTAAGTATTTTATGTGATATAAGTGGTCATCAGTCAATAATCTAGGCTGTGTTATAGATTTTTAGTTTGTGGAAAATCTTTGTGGACAGTGAAATGACTATTAAATGGGATGGGAGATCGTTCCACCGGTAAGTAAACAATGCTGACCATAGACGTATCATTCGTTAGGAATTCAACTTACGTATAATGTTCATGGGTAATATAAGTAATATAGATAATATTGTAGTTTTATATTGTATATTTTCTATGGATAATAGTTTCTGATCCTCATAAAATTATTTGGAGACAATGAAATTTTTATCATTTTTCTTTCATCGTTCAAGGAAAATTTCAAATGTTTACCCCTCTTTGAAAAAAAAAATTCGAATAATTTAAAATATAGATAAGAGTATTAGATGTAGTTTTGATTTAGAATGGGAAGTGAATTCCGAACCGAAAAAAATGTATTTTCTTATTTCACTTTCAGATTTTTAGTAGGTATAAAGTATTATGAATATCTTTATATTATATCGCTACTTTATTTGGGTATTTGGCCACAATTCTGAACAAATTAATAAAATTTTGAGTAAACAATACATACTCCTCGCTAAAAGACCCATTAAAGTTTTTTTTTAATTTGACTAATCAGTTCTCATACTGAAAAATGTATAAATATCATAAAACATAGTACACACTTTAAGTTAAAATAGCACTAACATTTCAGAAACTTCACTGTCAGAAGAATGTATTGTGTTCTATGATATTTATGTATCTATATTTAAGAAAAAACTCTAACAGACTCTACGGTGCAGAGGTTTATTTTCTTAATTAGTTTTTTCTGAATTTTAGGAAAATAGCTAAATAAAGTAAAGTATGCATTGCGTATTATGTTATATACCTAGCTACCTAGTTTTTGTAGATGTTAGGGGTTTTTTTTTAATCGTGAGGCAATAGGTACTTTACGTTGTTATAAACACCTTTAAAAACATTAATAAACCCTCTTATTTTGAGAAATACTGGCCGCCACTGGTAGCTATTTACAAACAGTTAAATAAACACTCCCCCCTTTCGTAAATTGTTGTTTATTAGATGGACAGGCATATTAATGCTTTGGGTATCGCTGTTACTTATCTTTTACATGGTTAATCTGAGGTTAGAAACACCTTTAAAAATATCAATAGATCCTTTTCTTATTTTGAGAAATACCGCCGCCACTGGTAGTTGTTTACAAACAGAGTTGAGTAAACATCCCCCTCGCCGCAAATAACTGTTTATTACATGGACAGGCATATTAATGCTTCAGGTATTGTTGTTACTTATCTTGTACATGGTTAATCTGAGCTTCAAACCCGTTGTGTTATCCTTACACAATTTTTCACATTATTCATTGTTTAGCAACAAAACAAATTGAAATGATTTTCTTAACAAATATATTTTTTACGATATGTATATTCTGTTTAATAGTTTATCTTAGTAGCTATGAATAATACAAAAACGAGTTGATACCAAATTTGTTAAAAATATCTCAATCTGTTTAGATATAATGAATTATATACTGATTTTTTTTATTTTGAAAATTCTGTAGCTCGAAAACAGCGGCAGGACCATATGTTTATGGTTTGGCAGTTTAACAAAACTACCTTAATTTACAATTAAAACATTACAATTATTGGATTACACCCCTAGATGTTCTGCGTGTCATAAGGAAACACACTGTATAATGATATTAATTGCTTAATAACCATAACCACTTAACCATTTGGTAATGTTCACTTGATAGCGAAACTTTATAAGCAATGGTTAGAGTTTGGTGAATTACACCTACTCTACTGGGTTATATTCGTAGTAGGTAATTTGCATCATTAATACCTCATTACATTACAAAAAATACTGAGTGGTTACTTTTTGAAAAATGGCCAGAGAATGGTGAATTCCAGCTACTAATGAGTATTTTGGTATTGGTATTCTACTAATATTTTGGTACCTTCTTCGAACTAAGGTTAATTTTATGGATTGGTAATATGTTAATAGGGTAGCTTATAATTTTGAGACTGCTATGGATTGCAAATATTATTAATTTTTATTAATTTTAAGATTATTATAATTATTGTTACTATTTGAGATTAACTTTTGTTCTAGGAATTATATTTTTAATTTAGTCTAAAACGAGTGATAGTCAGTGCTACCGAGTGCTAGTGAGCGCTAGTCAGATTTCAGATGATTTATTCCATTTCTTTGTACAACTTAATAATTGTAATAATACAATCATTATTAACATATTTAGAATGTTTTTTTAATATCTACTTCAGCCCTATAGGTACCTTACGATCTCTTAATTTGTAAAAGATATAAATCAAGTAAAATTTGAGAAAATGTAAGCTATTTGAGGGAATCAAACTGTCAACATGCCAATCTATTTTCTGCAAATATGCAGCTGTGAAATAATATAGTAATGAACCACCAACATAAAATTTATCTTAATAAATATGTATAGTTGGGCCATTAAATCTTTGCTACTATATACGTTGGGCCGTTAGAACGTACTATATACGTTAGGCAAGCCCTATATATCTCGCATCGATGACATTCACGCCCATAGCACGAGATCGATAAACAGGTGTATTTAATGCACATTTTGGGAAGCAATTATGAATCCATCAGTCTCAGATGCTACGTTTTTGGCACTGACCACACGTAGTGCCAAAAAGGATAGGTACTCTTTTTGGCACTGCGCATGCTCTATGCTCTGAATAACGATTACGATCACTATAAGAAATTACGGGGTTCAAAATCTCCCTAGTCACCGTTATAGTTATCTTTATAGTTATCGCTGTCCTTATCGTTATTGTAAGTAATATTACCATTACTAGTAGTATTAGTATTATTAGGTATTATTATTATGTGTACAGGCTGATTGAAATTCGGGTCTATACATGGTAAGAGATACGAAGTCGGTTAAATGGGGGCAAAATTAAAATTGCCCAATCAGGAAACTAACATAATGGCTGAAAAATGTTAAAACAAACTTGATTGGTTTTTGAAATATTTTAAAAAGACTTTTGGAAATTTGTTTTTACTTTATTCCAACTTTATTTGATTAGATATTGAAAAATGAATAACACTTCTCAGAGCAACTTTTTGTGCTGTACCGAACGGCATAATCATATTTTTCATAAAACGTTTTCTTTACAAAGTCATAATCAATTCAAATTTTTTAAACTCGGTCCTGTAAGTTTTATTACATTTTTTAAATCTCTGTGCCTCCTACTGCGATCGCCTAAAATAAATTGAGACGTCTTGTCCCGATGAATTCACCTCACAATATTTCCATTTCGATACATTATCCACTTGGATTTTTTATTAAGTTTCTCGTTTTTCAGGGTTTTCAGGGTAAAAAGTCCAAAAAATTATCAAAAACACTAATTTTCATACTACATTTTTATAGTCAATTAAAATCGCATTTTAAATTCAGCAAAATTTTAAAGTAAGTAAGTAATAATAAAAACATAACAAAAAACTTATAATAGATGTTCAAATTGTGCGCCCCTTGTTCGATGAATGTGTGAATTATTTTATTAATAATATTAATAGAGCTCTCACACCCCATAAGAAAATATAATCTCTATTACTCCTCGCTAAGGGTATATCGTCCAAGTATTCTTCCAGAGTTTTTATCAGAAACCTGAGTAATGATTTTTCTCAATGCTTTAGCTTCGGTTAGGAGGAGGAACCTTGAGCACTCAGTTAAGAATATCAATAATAATATCAATAAATTAACAAATGTATCGAACAAAGGGGACACTAATTTGAACATCTAATAAGTTTTATTGTTATGTTTTTATTTTTATTTACTGCAATAAAATTTTGTTGAATTTAAAATGCATTTGTAATTGTCGATAAAAAGGTAGCAAGAAAATGAGTAATCAAGAAAATAAATTTGGTAATCTTTTGGACTTTTTTGAGCAATACAGCACATTGAAGGAAAGAAAACCCCGAAAAACGAGAGGCAATAATAAAGATTGGTGTATCGAAATGGAGATATTGAAAGTGGATTCTTCGGGACAAAACTTCTGAATTTGCTTTGGGCAATGGTAGCTTAGTGTCAGGAGACACAGAAATTTAAAAAAAGTTAATAACACTTCCAGGGCTTCCATAGGTAATTAAAAATTTTTAATTGAAGACGCTCCTGGAGAGACAAAACGTTTTTTAAAAAATATTATTATACCGTTTGATAGAGCATTATTGTTGCTGCGAAGAAGTGTTATTCTTTTTTCAATATCCTCTCTCAAGTAAAGTTGGAATAAAATAAAAACGGATTTCAAAAATTTCAATTTTCTTCAAATATTTCAAAAAATAATTAAGTTAGTCTTGACATTTTAAGTCATTATGTTGGTTCCCTGATTACGCAACTTTGCCCCATTTAACCGACTTCATATCTCTTACCATTTCCGAGATCCCCATAGTAGACCTGTATACAAGATTATGCCGAAAATGATCATCCACTATAACTGAAAGTCTTTTAGGTAAATTATAATAAAGTTTATTCAAATTCTAGTTGTCGTGGTATAGAAGACATTATCCATAAACATAATTTATTTAAAGTTTCACCTCGAGTCTCACAAAATATATTATCAAATAAACTTAATAATTTCAGAGTTGGCGTGCCGGTAATTTAAATCTAGGGTAGCTGATCAATATGTACTTTATAAATATCCTAAATAACTGTTCACGAAACAATGCAAAGGGTAATTTATGAGGAAGCCGGAAATTATTAGAACATAATTTTAACAAAAATAAGAGCAGGAACTCTCAATTTGATATATATTAGAGTATAGCATAATCCAATTATAAGTAGCAATAAACTGTATTTCATTGTTTTATAGGTTTCGAAAATAAGCTATCATATTTTAAGAGATTACATAGATAATAGAAATACTTTATAAATCAACAAAGGGTCATAACTAAAGATTAATAAAACATTGATTTAGAGTATTAAATTGTCAAAATATTTATTATATGGGTGGTTCTATACAGTGATGCGCAAAGATAATTTATTTTAATCTAGATAATATAATATATGAAACCCAAAATTATTATAAAGTAGGTACAGATGAAATATGATAACATGCGATTAATACAGATGAAGTACAGGGCAATTTCTAAGATTAACAGTAACAGAGAGAAGTACAGGGCAATTTCTAAGATTGCCCTGTACAAGAACAGAGAGACAATTTAAGTTAATCAAAAAAGTTTAATCTGATTCAACTATTATCTGAAAGAAACAGATTAACCTGACCGTAAATTTACCCACTCCAAATGATTTGTATGTGCATAAATAAAAATAATATTATCTTATATTCCTTGAACCAATTTTTTTCTGTTTTTAAATTTTTCTTTTTGTTCCATAAGTACTGAATAAATATTTTTCATCATATATTTATATATTATGCTAAAGAAATTAAAATAAGAAATATACTATTAGTGATATTATTTAAATATTATTGTCTAATGATTTTTTGTTTTCCGTGTTACTAAAACCTAGATATTATCGAAAATAACTACTCTGCAATCTGCATACTATTGCACTTCTAGTATTGAATTTGATCGGCCTATCCTGAAATAATCTCGAGTCGTTGCTTTTTTGTATTTTTATTTTTAATTTTATTATTTATAGCTACATTTATATTAAAACAGCAATCACTTGAAGTTATTCCAGGATATGCCGATATAAATTGAATGTAGAGTAAGTATGCATTTGTTTCCGACATATCCTAAATTTAAAAAAATATTCCTTCGAATTTTTTTCAATATTTGACGCTGGGGTTTTCCAGTCTTTCTTCAAATAAAATATTGACGTCCTCGTGGTACGTCATAGTTATACCAGAATTTGCATCCAACTTGGTTTTTATAAATAGGACTCTACATATTTTTAAATTCTTACGCAACATTTTGGAGAGTTATTTCGATTTTTTAAAACAATAGTTGTTTCATTGACTATTTAATGGCTACCTGTTCTTATATCATACAAGCTAAACTGATAATATTTGGAAAATAAGTTGGTAAACACTTATAATTTAAAAGCTGCCTCATTTTATACAGGGTGATATCAAATTTATGTCGAATTGGCGAAATTTCAAACCCCTAAAGATTAATTTTTAGGGGTTTAGGGGTTGGGTTTTGTGGGAATAAATTATTTGCTCGACTATTCCCCAAACATAGAAATCCAATGCTATGAGGTCAGGGATCTAACTGGTCAGTTCCATGGTCCTAGACGTCTCTTCCACCTACCTTCAAACATTTTTAGATAAATATATAGTTTTTATTTTCTTATGGAGTCATCATAAAGTAAGGGGTAGCTATACTTTAAAGTCTTATATAATTTTAAGGAATCAAGCTAGTAACAAAAAGTAAATGAAATCTAGCTGCTTCAATACCTGGATTTTACTGTATCTATATGGAAAATAAAAAAGTTGTCGTGTCAACTGCTGATACAAGTGTTAAACGTAATCATCATAAATAAAAATAAAACTCACGTAAAGGTAAATTGAAACGATTTAAACTTTAATAACATGGATCTACAAACAAGAATTGGTTTAGTACAATGTTATTACGAATTTGGCAGAAATTACATTGCTCAATTACGAAGATTTCGTACGAAAATGGGTTCGAGAGCAGGGCCCTGTCAAATGAAAGCGTACCGTAATTTGATTAGCAAATTTGAAACATCAGGGTCTGTAACTGACCTACAGAGATCAGGAAGACCAAGGATTAGTGATGTCCAAGTTGCAGAAGTTTCTCGGGAAAATCAAAACATAGCCAACACTAATCCGTTAGCAATCAGTAGTGTGAATTTACACACAGCAATATACCACGGTTTGGAAAATTTTACGCAAAATCCTAAAAATGTATCCTTATAAACTTAAACTGCTATTTGAGTTAAAAGATCCAGATTTTCTTAATAGCTAGGCATGATTTTTCTTTACAAATATTGGTTCAGATGGAAATTAAACCCGAATGGTTATCCCGTATTTTATGGACAGATGAAGCCCATTTCTCTCTAAATGGTGGAGTCAAAAGGTACTCAAAACTGTCAAATATGATCAACAGATAATCCACAAGAAATCATCCAGGAAGCTCTTTAATAATAAGAAAGTCACCGTTTGGTGCGGTTTCACATCGAATTTTATCATTGGACCATACTTTTTTAAGGAGATACAGAATGGAGAGACCGTAACTGTTACTGGTGAACGATACCTGCATATGTTACGTGTCATTCCACGGATACAAAAGGAGCACAAAGGAATTGATGATTTTTATGCAGGATGGAGCACCCCCGAATATTTACCGACCGGTTAAAAAATGTTTAACTGATGTTTTTCAAAATCGTGTAATATACAGACATTTTGTAAATTCATAGCCTTCAAGATCGTCTGATCTTAACTCAGCGGATTACTGGCTGTGGAGTTATTTAAAAAAATTGGTGTTTAGAATACGACCAACAATGCTGGAAGAATTAATAGACTCTACTAGGGAGCAAATTGCTGCAATTCAACAGAAATGCTGAATAATGCCGTGTACAATTTGGAGCAACGGTTGATGATTGTACAGCAGCAAAATGGACGACATATCGAACATTTGCGTTAACCACTGCTGGACATAAGAAAACCCATTGTTTAAGCAATTCAATTTCTCGCACATCTTCTTATTAACTTAATTTGTTAAAAATACATAATAAGCTGAAATATATCCCTTACTCTATGATAACCTTTTACACCATAAACAACAATAGTCAAAATATGATATGTATAAATCTGGACATCTAGACTTCTCCAACAGGCATTTGGAAAATATAGAAGTTAATACTTATAGTCATTATACAGTGCTATTTAGAAATTCATCCAAAGTGTTATACATATACATTATTTCTTTTTTTTATTATTTCTTTCATCTAGTTTTTTAATAGTAATTATCTGATTTGTTGAACTTTTTATTTCTGGCGACAAGTTTAAACAAACAAATTTGTTACTGAAAACCTACTTTAAGAAAAACTTAAGTTTTTTCTTTCCCCTCGAGAGCTTAGACCTTTTTTGAATTAATGAATATAGCATCACTTGTGCTCCTTCCTTTTTTTTAGTCAGTTGTTGGTCGTTTTGTATGTCATAGTGGGTTGGAGTCCCATCTAATTAATACCAGCAGTTCCTAAGTCGGTCTTTCTAAATCAAAGCGAAGAAACTTTGAACAACTTTACTTGGCTCCTCCGCCAAAAATTCAATTGGTGCAACTCGTATTTCCACAACCCCTATCAGTTGAATACATATATATTTTATAATGTACTTAGTATGCGTCAGATACAAAAATTGATGATACAAAAAAATACTAATCTTTAAAGCTTCATACATATTTTACATCGTGTTTTAATGTCGCCGATTTTTTTACATCGCGACTTAGTTTGCTATAAAAAAATTATTTAATAATTTATTAAATTTAATTAACTCCATGGTTTAGTTTTTACGAAGGCGTAGAAGGACTCTGAATTCAGACTTTATACTCTGAATTCAGACTTTATAAACTCTGAATTCAGACTTTAAACTGTAAATTCAGACTTTACACTCTGAATTCAGACTTTTATATTAACAGCTACATTAATTTCCTGGAAGTATAATACAGGATCTCCAAATTTTCAGGTCAAAGTCGAAATCGAAAAAATCACCAAAACTCAAATTTTTCAAGTCGCAATCCCATCAAGTATATATATATATATATATTTTTTTTTTTTTTGAATTTAGGGGACAAATTGAGGCCTAGCTTATGAAGAAATGTTGTATACCTAAAATTTGTTCCTGGTCATATATAGGTACGGGATTTTAGATAAAGCAGGGAAAACTTTATGATACCACTAATAATAAGAGTAGTGCCATGAAAAACAAATGAATAATTCTGCCAAGATTCAGTAGATTAATTATCATTTTAATAAAAACTCATTTAAATTACCGAACTAAATATTAAGTTAACAACTTTACATCTCTCAAAACTTGATTTTTCCACTAAGTTACCGCTCTACACATAGACGATATGAGTTACTTGTTCAGAGTTTTCTTTGCAGAGTCTACCGATTAATTCCTCGTTATATACGCCCATATTTTGTAGATACTTTCTTAAGGCACAGTGTCCCGTTACCTAATTGCAGTCGTAGGTTCAGGCATAACAGTTGATAGTTCAGAGTTCAAATTCTGAATTCAGAGTTTAACGTCTGAATTCAGAGTTTAAAGTCTGAATTCAGAGTTCAGAGTCTGAATTAAGAGTTTAAAGTCTGAATTCAGAGATTAAAGTCTGCATTTAGAGTTCAAAGTCTGAGTTCAGAGTTTATAGTCTGAAATTTACGAAATGGAAGAAACATTTTTGACGTGGCCCTTCTACGCCTTCGTAAGTTTTTGCTAATAAAAATTTGAAGTTCATTAGGTAATAGTAGTAACTTAATTTATCTTATTTTACTAGTGATTGGATGATTTCATAATAAATAAATACACTTTTATTGTAAAAAATAATTTCATAAATATTACCAAATTAATTAGATATACCTACTTGCCATAAATATCGTATGAATATAGTTTCATTTATTTTAATTTTGTTCATTTGATACTTAGGTACATACTACATACAGGGTGTGTCATTAGTGGGTAATTGTTCGATAACTCACAAACGGTACATTATATCAAAAAACTTTTTATATGAAAGTTTTTTGGCACTAAAAGTACATATCGTAAAAATATTTTCAATTACACAGGGTGTTCCAAAAAGTCGGGACAAGGTGCAAGTTGGTTATTTCAAATGCGACACCCTATATATTATTATATTTTTGGAATCTAGGGATCACTAAGAACATATTTGTATTAAGGTTTCCTATAGCTATCTCTTTTCGTTTTCGAGATATTTAACAGTTAATGGAAAAAAAACCTCGTAACACTGAATTAGAAAATAAATAAAATTTCCTCTGTGACACGATGTGAAAAGGAAAAAAATGTACTGTCAGTTAGCACAAGGGATACCTTAAATATTGCACTTGAAATTATTTTGCCATTTTATGCAGGGTGATTTTTATCGTGATTTATATTTCACAATGTTAAATTGCCTAAATCTCATTTTTTTTAAATAGAACACCCTGAATTTTTTTTATGGCATTAGATGTAGAATTTAATTAACTTTAAAATGGTATTAGGATGTCCTATACGAAAAGTTGACCGATTTCGAGATATTCGCGATTTTTTGAAAATTTAGCTTCCATAACTGATAATCACAAATTATAGTCAAGTAAGTTATGAAAACAATTTATTTTGTTGTGGAAATTATTTAACTGTCAATAAATATTCGATTTTGTGTAATCTGTACATTTTATATGCAAGATGCACTATTCCGAAATTTACTCAAAAGCACCACGAATTCTGTTCATCATGTTTTCTCGTATGGTTGATGGTGTGCGGTAAACTAAATCTTTTTTGTATCCCCATAAAGAAAATCTAATTTTGTAAGGTCCGGGTACCGAGGAGACCATGAGATAGGTCAACCCTTCCTATCCACCTATTAGGGTACTCCCTATTTAAAAATCTCCTTACTGAACCGCTGTATTGTGTGGGGCAACCGTCATGCTGCAACCGCATCCCTGCTAAAATGTTCAGAGGAATATCTTCAAGATAATTTAAAAGTTGATTTTCCAAAAAATGCAAATAAATTTCTCCATTGACAGTCGCTTCAAAAAAATATGGTCCAATCACCTTGTCGCCTAGAATCCCCCCCATACCCATTTAATCTTCACCTATGCTGCATATCTACCATCCTAAATACTGTCAATGGAGAAATTTATTGGCATTTTTGGAAAATCAACTTTTAAATGATCTTGAAGATATTGCTCCGAAAATTTTAGCAGGGATGCGGTTGCAACATGACTTTTGCCCATTACACACGGTTTGCACATTACAGCGGTTCAGTAAGGAGATTTTTAAATAGGGAGTACCTACACTAATAAGTCGATAGGAAGGGAGGACCTATTTCATGGTTTCCTCGGTACTCGGACCTTACAAAATTAGATTTTTTTTATGGGGATACACATACACAGATTTAGTTTACTACACACCATCAACCATACGAGAAAACATGATGAACAGAATTCGTGGTGCTTTTGAGAGCATTTTGGAATAGTGCATCATGCATATAAAATGTACAGATTACACAAAATCGAATATTTATTAGACAGTTAAATAATTTCCACAACAAAATAAATTGTTTTCATAACTTACTTGACTATAATTTGTAATTATCAGTTATGGAAGTTAAATTTTCAAAAAATCGCGAATATCTCGAAACCGGTCAACTTTTCGTATAGGACATCCTAATACCATTTGAAAGGTAATTAAATTCTACATCTAATGCCATAAAAAATTCAGGGTGTTCTATTTAAAAAACATGAGATTTAGGCAATTTAACATTGTGAAATATAAATCACGATAAAAATCATCCTGCTGGATGGCCAAATAATTTCAAGTGCAATACTTATTTAAGGTATCCCTTGTGCTAACTGACAGTACATTTTTTTCCTTTTCACATCGTGTCATAGAGGAAATTTTATTTATTTTCCAATTCAGTGTTACGAGGTTTTTTCCATGTTTTTTTACAACTGTTAAATATCTCGAAAACGAAAAGAGATAGCTATAGGGAACCTTAATACAAATATGTTCTTAGTGATCCCTAGATTCCAAAAATATAATAATATATAGTGTCGCATTTGAAATAACCAACTTGCACCTTGTCCCGACTTTTTGAAACACCCTGTGTAATTGAAAATATTTTTAAGATATGCACTTTTAGTGCCAAAAAACTTTCATGTAAAAAGTGTTTTGATATAATGTACCGTTTGTGAGTAATCGAACAATTACCTACTAATGACACACCCTGTATAATGATAAGTATTTTAAGTACAAAATTTTGTACCTACTACTAATATAAAGTTATAAGTTATTGCAAGATAGCGTTTATATTTTTATGCTATATAACATTTTGTTTTTCTAATACAATAGGTAGCAGTATACATACCTATCTGGTTTACTATATCGAGAGCTTTTTTTTATATAGATAAAAATTTTAAAAATATGTATTGCCTAAACACTGATTAATTATTTGTTTCTCGTATTTGCCAAAATGTTGTAATTAATAATTTACATAATATTAAAAAAATAACTATATAAAAATAATGAAAAATTGTCTTGCAAATCTTTAAATTTAAGACCTTAAAGTATTAACTTTAGGATTTTAAATTTAGATACATACATGTACCATAGAAGAAACGTTTAGAATGCTCCCTTAAATAGGGATAGTTATTAACAGAATTTTAGATGAACCGTTTGCTACTAGATGTCACTAAATTTAGTTTTCAGTCTCTTAATTTTGTAAAACATCATATAAGATCAGTACGACGGTACGGAAATTTCCATAGCAAAGGCTACATTATTGCTAATTTTCATGATTGGCGATCCGATATAGCAGTAACTGTCCTGTTGTGTTGTGTTCTTTTACACGTTAAACTCAAATAGAGTATGACTAAATATGTAGACGTGCGTCAAATCTATTTGAAGTAAATTTATTTTGACTAAAAATTTAAACTTTTAATGACTATACATTAGACATGGATATTAGACAAGCAAACAGATATATTATTATGTGGAAGTAGGTATATTATCTAAAAATTTGCCCTTTAATTTGATTTTTAACTTCCAACTAAATTATCATATATTAAAATGGGAAATTTTGCATAAAAAATAAATTACACTTCTAATAGGTAAATATATATAGTTTTTAATATATTGTAGCCTCTATTTAATTTTCCTAATTTACGCAAAATAAAAATAAGTTTCCTGTGACTTTTATTCAGTTCTGAGGTAAACATAATTCTTCAGTGGTCTTTTATGGAAAAAAACATTTCTTTACTTATTTTTATTACCGATGTAATAAATATACTGTATATAATATTAAGGATAAATAAATAAATTAAATAGATTCGGAAGTGGTCGAGTCTTTGGACTTATATATCACGTGATATGATTGTTAAGAGGAATTGGCTAACCTATAAGCGATAATTTTAAAATGATCTTGATTGAACTTGGTTGAACTTGATAACTGAACTTGGTTGATTTAATTATATACACGGTATTACATTTAATTTTGGCCACCATTGGGATCTCGGAAACGGTAAGAGAGACAGGGTGGTTTAAATTAGAAAAAAGTTGCACAATTATATGCTGAATCAAATGGCGGTACGGTATCTGCCATATGCACCCGTTCCTAAGTTACCGGGGAAGAAACGAGAACTGACGATTCACAAAATGCTAAATATTTCCACTAGAAAGAAAGATATAAACTTAAAATTTGAAACTTGTGCGTTACTGATAATGGCGAATCCATATATTCAGTTCGATTGCCTCTAGACATTCTAGATTTTGAGATGCGATAGTCAACTTTTTTATTTCTTATGGGCGCCATATTCGATTTTTATGTCATCAGATGAAGAAGTGTTTTATTCCCTTTACAATGATGTATTATATGCATTATTAAAATTTTGAAAATGAGGAGAAATCAACAAAAATAAAGTAGTACATTGTTGTAGCTGTAGTTGTAGTTGGCCGTGGAAACAAAATAGTATTAACGACATGTCATGTATGTACATTTTGTACATATCCTAGTAAATACAAAATTTATACTTAATTCATTAACGAATGAAAATTAACATTAATTTTCATTCCTTGAAAAGCTAACCTTGTTTAATGGTTCCAAAACACAAATAATGTAATAGTTATAAGAGTAACAATTTTTGTAAGTATTTGCAACAATGAACGAATAGCTGTAAATAAAATAGCTCCCATGGGAACATTTCAATGTTTCCATAGGCTACTATAATTATTAGGTTATGTTTTAATAGTTCTGTATAATGATCAGAACGATTACTTTCTGCGTGTAGATTCTAAATATTCTGAATAAGATCCACTATTCTGCAACAAAATAAATTCTTCACAGATGGGACAAAATTCTATGTTCAGAAATGTACAATGCATATTGTATTATATTAAATATAACACTAGATAATCAAGCAGGAACAATAAAATTATCATAAAATTCCATTCGTTAATGCATTAAGTATAAATTTTGTATTTTGTGGGATATGTACCTACGTACATCATGATGTGGTGTCGTTAATAAGATATTGTTCCCACGACCAACTATAAAATATACATTATTTGTTGATTTCTCTTCTCTACTCTAAAGAGAGTAAAAAGCTTCATCTGATGACATAAAAATCCAGTATGGCATCCATAAGAAATAAAAAATTGACTATCACATCTCAAAATCTAGTGTCTAGACAAAATCTAACTGAATTTTTGGACTCGCCATTATCAATAATATAGGTTTCAAATTTGTTTCAAAATTTCAAAAAAGTTTCTATCTTTATTTGTAGTGAAGATATTTTGCATTTTGTAAAACGACAGTTTTCGTTTGTTTTTCCCCCGATAACTCACGAACGGGTACAGATATGGCAGATACCGTACCGTCATTTGATTCAGAATAAAATTGTGCAACTTTTTTCTAGTTTAAGCCACCCTCTATCTCTTACCGTTTCAGATCTCCCAATGTTGGTCAAAATTAATTGTAACACCGTGTATCCAATCACCAATAACAATTTAATTATTATTACCAGATCTTTAATTTGAATAAATATAGGGGGTTCGAAATAAATAAAATATTTATAAAATAATAGTCACGCAACTTTAATAAAACATTGAGATACATTCTAAAAAGTGAATTTATTTTTAAAGCTTATTTACATTACTTACATTTACAATAAAATAGCGATTTCATTTAAATTAAACTTTGCATATATTTTTAGTGAGCCGTTTATTACTTAAAATAAACCACACCCACACCTTTCCCTGCTCCCTTACCCCGTTCACTTTTTCCGATTTACTTCAGTGAAAGTATAAAAAATTATATTATTGTAAAATGTGTTGCAACTATCTATAAAAGTATATGTCATAGGAATTCCCAAAATTGACATATATAAGTTTATTAAAAATCATATACTTATAAATTTCAATATTAGTATGCGTTAACCTTAGATGCATCGTGTTCAAAAATAAATACAAAAAAATACAATATACATATTATATCAGATCTGCTTTTAAAGCATATAGCTAAGCTACTACCTATATTCGTATCAAACATAATTAAAATATTTTCTTTGTCGCTTGAATGCGGAAAGGAGATTCCCTTTAAAGTTTTCTAGATAATACCTTACCTTTTTATATGGCTCTATTTAGTATAATATTCCTTTCGACTAATTAAAATATTAAATTTATATTTCACATGTTGTTAACATTTAATAAAGACAATCATTATTTTAAAAAATATTCAACTTTGAAAAACTTAACGTCAAGTGATGGGCACGAACAAATACGAACACACGAAAAGGATTGCGGGTAACTGATTACGGAAACAACTTTTGATTGAAACAGCCCAGAAGGCCAATACAGCGGTTTACGAAACCACACTGCTCCCAAAAGCGACTCGTACAGGTTGCCGCATGATTGTCTTTATATTCAGTTCGATTTTGCCAGCGCACCATTTGACATACCTAAAGATATTCCGTATAATTACAAATATGGTGAATGCGCTGGGAACTAAAGATTCAATTAAGTCTAAATTATTGTAAAATTATTTTTAGTAATAGGTATAGTTTAATTTATTAGTTCATGAAATTTATTATAGTTGATTATAATATACAGTGTAGTTCAGAATTTGTAAAAACATAACAAGAAAAATGTTGGTCGAAAAATTTAATTACAAATATATTCTGAGTAGATTTTTTAGGATTCTGCAACAGATAGCAAACACTACATTTATATTTTGTCGTAGAACCCATGCTAACAATGTAAAATGTTGGTTACGTATGCGAAATTCTAAGAAAGCAACCTAGTTTTATTGGAAATAAAGTACTTTTTATACGTGCGTACCAACTAGATGTCTTGACAATAATCAAAGTACTACAAGTAAAATAAAAAACTATAAACATATTCTCTCTGTTTCGCTTACTTTAGGATATACACGGCATTTAGTGTTATTTCTCCTGTATCTTTTGAGATAATCAACATAACCTGAAAGTTAATATGTTCAGTAACAACAGGCCATAAATCTTGTTAGTGGAGAAAATTTTAGGTTAGATTTCCATTAACTACTTGTTTATTAGTGGTGAGAAACACACCGTAATGCCCTCTTTGGGTCTTTGCTAATATCTGTCTGACTATTATTGTCAAATTGACAGACAGATAACGAAATCATTTTCCGCAAGCTCCATTATAGCTTTGACCCCTATTGTCTTTGAGGATGACAATCCTACTTATTTATTTGAAGGAGATGCCGTAAACAACTACTCCACGGCCAATGTGCCCCGACTGGCATTGGATTACTTCGACATCTCCATAAGAGTCACCACGTCTTTCATCAAGACCAACCACCAGACAATGACCGATTTCTTCCTTCTTCTCTTCCTCAAAGACAATAGAGGTCACTGCTATAATGGCGCCAGCGGAAAAACAGGTCCTTAATTGGACCTGGATAATTGCCAGACAGATAGTAGTACGGTGTGTTTCTCACCACTACTAACATTCACGATTAGGTAATCACGTCGGTAACCACTAGCTATAGCACTGTGATGAGCGCATAATAGTCGCGAAAGCGATCAGTGTCTGGTGGTTGGTCTCGATGAAAGATGTGGCGGCTCCTATGGAGATATCGACGTAATGCAATGCCAGTCGGGGCACATTTTGCGTGGAGTAGTTGTTTTCGGCATCTCCTTCCAATAAACAACTTGTTTAGTTATCCTGGAAACGTACATAGGTAATAGACTGAGTATGTGACAATAATTGTTTTACGACCGTGATTGTAAATTTACCTAATGGATATGTCTGTAACTTATGTGTGGTACAGTTGTATGATTCATTGTAGTGTCTTTTGGGATACCTGCAAAATAATAGAAAACAGGAAACCAAAAGTATTCTATATACAAAGACTGAAAGTACTGTAATAAGGTAAAATTTCTAAAGTTTGCCCCAAAAAATGCCCCACTGTATAATATGCAATAAAAAAATTCACAGATCTTGCATCTTACGCAAATATCGTAGGCGTATTGAAAATACCAGACACAACTATTTTTCTTACGCACTGTATACATTTCATAGTCCATTATATTTATAATTTATACAGAGTGCGATACTGTAAGGAATTAATTAAACTCACTCAATTCCAAAAACTAAGAACTTTATTTAAAAGAAAAGGGAAAACGGTTACATGCGATTGAACAGTATCTAATGCGAATTCGTGAATGAATCCCAATCATATCCACTTGTCAGCAGCTTTCACCCGAGCTCCGAGTATGTTTATACAAGGGCCACGTTCCTTGGTTGTGACCGCACTCAAGGTGAAGTCTTGAATGTTTTCTTACATTCGACCATCCTGACTAGACGGACTATCCACAGGAGTCATCCTCACTTTCGCTATCAATTCCAATTTGGGAATCCAGCAGTTACCCAGTTTGAAATTTTATCATTTTTTTCTAAGTTCTAGCCAAGCACCGAACTCTATTTACAAGTTCTAGCAAAGCACCGAACTCTATTAGTGACAAATATTCACTCAATAATACTTTAGCTAAGCACTGAATCATTTAAGTGTTTTCACATTCAAGCTACGCACAGAATTTTCCAAGAAACCTATTCGGTCAAGGGTTAGTCTAAGAGTTGCACAAGACCGCCCCCTTTTGCTAGTCTCAAGTTAGCTCAAGTATTACACAGAATTTATCTTTAATCATAATAGTTCAAGCTACGCACAGAACTGAATTCATAATAGTTCAAGCTACGCACAGAACTAAATTTGAATCAAAACATTGTATACAAGTGTGCGCACATTCATTCTTCATCAGGCCTGATATTTCGCTTACCTCTCAGAAGCACCTATGACTTCAACTTATCTACTGCAATAATAGTTTTTTTTTTCGCCTAAAATTTTCCCTAAGGTCTTCAACCTCATAACGGTCATTTGGCAGCGCTGCCAGTATAAGGGTCCTGAACTCTTATACTTCTGTATGTCCTGTAACTGTATGTTCCGTAACTCTTTCCTTTCGTTCCTGTATGTTCTGTAACTCTTCTTATGTCCTGACCTTATAACCTTATACATAACCTCTTACTTCTTATGTTCTTCTATCTAGCCAACAACTTCTTATGTTCTTCTGGAGGTTCATCGGTCTTAAAAACCATTACTAAAGCCCCTTTTTCATATTTGCAAGCTTTTGCTCTATAGCTATCGTATCGTTCTTTTTGTTTAATTTGATCATGATCTATTAAATCTTTAGAAATCCAATAATTTAAACATGATGCAATGCATTTTTTAACAAATCTTCTAATTCGAGGAAACCAGTAATATAGAGTGATTTTCTTAAGCGTCTTATCCAATGCAAAATGGCCTTGTTCGTCATGGCAAAGGCTACAGATTTGTCATCTTGGGAACTAGCCAAAGGCATTTTGAATCAGGCAACTTTCTATAAACTCTTCCATTTTTCAGGGTCCACCCTGTATATATGATAGTCTAAATTAATAATATAACAAACCTGTTTATCCTATTACAACGATCAGTAAATACCAAACGTTTATTTTACATTCAACATCAGTTCATAAATCACTGTAACATGTACTGGGAAGTTTTTTATTCAACGTGCTCGAATTACAAGGGGTCACTACCGTGATACAACCAAACAATCTCTGTAAGTCAAGGAACCATGTAACCCAAGCATAAACAATAAACATAGACTGCTTATTATAGCAACACAGTTAGGCTAGGTCGTCTCCATATGAGGAGAGGACGTGCCCATGTCGAGGTCGCTTGCTTTTGCATGCCGCTAAGCGTTAATATTTTAAGAGACAGCTCCCATATATACGCTCCCATAAGTATTTTCAATACTAATAAATATATCACAAATTAACTTAATTTCATGACACAATTTCAACACTGAACTATCTTTATTCTATATGTTTCAAGTCAATCCTTGACTCGTTGTCAGTAGAAGTTTGCATGATAAAAATTTATCAGATTGATATCATTAATTCGAAAGTCAACACATATACTGATCACTATGTTATTTTGAATTAAAAATGTCAATGTGACAATTTGTTATCATCCAAACATCTCTTCTACAGACAAGTCGATCGACTTGAAATGTATAGAACTTAAGTTTAATTTATTTTAAATTTTATTATAATTTCTTATATTTATTATATTTAATATTTAGACATAATTCGAAGTATCATTTGTAATATTGTAGAATTTTATATCAAACTAAAAAACCACTGATGAAATTTAGTTAGTTTGTCATATACTTTATACTTTTTATAGCATATTATACAGTGGTTTTTTGGGGCAAACTTTAGAAGTTTGCCTTGATACTACACCTTCGATATTTATTTTGAATACTTCCTACTTTTTTATTATTGTGCAGATGGTAAGTATTGATGCAGATGGTAGTATGATGCAGGTAGTATGACTACAATGAATCATACTACCTAATAGATTATTGCAGTTTACTATTAAAAGTATATTTGTAAAAACATAAATGCACTGATGAGTCATGAAAGTTATATACAAATATAACTTTTCAATTTGTTTAATTCACATTAATGCAATTAGATCCCAACTGCATTAAAAAGAAAATAAAGCAGCGCATTATTGATTTAATAACTATTATAGGCATTTCCAAGTTATAGATTTAATCGCTGTTAATTTAATAGATTAATAAATTTAATAAACCTGATAATTTCCTAATTTTCTATTTTATTTTGCAGATAGTGTAAACAACGTGGTTTATTAAGATTTTAACTAAAGCTGAAATCCACAATACATTGCAGTGAATATTCTCGCAATACGTGATAAATTAATACAAAATATTGAATACAGAATAATTTATATTTGAAAAATTACTAAAATTATACCTACTTGATCTAGAGGTTACAATAACAAAAAAAAATATGTAGATAACTTGGAGGTATATATACAGTGTGTACCACTTAAGGTCTAGTCACCCCCGTAATATTTTTCTTTATGAACCAACTTCCATGAACTTTTTTTTGTTGTAAGTAAAAACCCGCTATGTAAAAGTACATAGCGGGCATGCTCCATTTGTTTAGTAAGTCGGTATCATGGCCAACTACGACCTATTTTTTGGTGCAAAAAAAACGAGATGTGCTATTAGCGAATTTTCCACAAAAAATTTGATGCCAGATTCTTAATCAGGAGCACCTACAACCCCACTGTACCAAATTTCATGGCGCTACTGTACAGGGTGTTCCTGTGTCCCACTGAAGGTCTCGCCATCCCCGTAAAATTTGTGTTCCAAAATAGTACTGGGTAAGTTCCAAAATAGTACATTGCGGGCATAATCCATTTGTTTTATCACTTTTTTGGAAAAGGTTTTATTAAAATTTGCTACATGGCGGTCCCAGAGAGACATTATTTAATGTGTAAAATCTAATAATGTGTAAAAATGGGTAAATCTTAGGAGTTGGAAAAATATTTCAGAGCCTAAATAACTATAATACTAAATAAATTATGATCAGTAGTGCTAGGATGTTAAATTTAGTTTTATTAATAATAGCAATTATTGAATACAACAATTTGAATTATATTTATTGAGGTACAACAATAAAATAATTTTATTAAAACTCTTCCTATAATAGAGACATAAAATAAATATGCTGGAATACTAAAGTAGTTGGGATATTTTTTAAACTATTAGTTTTAATCAACTCCAGATGATGCCAACTTGGTGGGCGAAACGCGCGTCGAGTGCAGTATAGTGTTTTGGTGTTATGTGGAAAACTACGTCAGTATTAGCTTCACACCAAAAGTTCCAATCTCCTTCAAGATAAATAGGTACTTAATGAAAAAATTGGTACCTATCACTAATTTTTTGAATAAATGTTTGTTTTAAATAGGTGTACTGCCTAAATCTACACATTTGTGACAAGTGTTGTGATAATACAAATGTAAAAATAAGGTTAAAAACTACCAAGCCTGCATGACTTTCTAGTTGGGTTATCTCAAATCCTACAATTTTTTTTTATTTGTGGCAGGCGATAATCGACGAAGATGTTTCCTCCCCCAAGCAGATTTAATCAGATTTCTAATACATTAAGCATTAAATTTTAGAACACCATAAATATAATTACTCTTATTTATTTGGGAATTATGCCACCACTGAAAAATATAAAAAAAAAAATAATCGACCTCTGCGCCTCAGTCAAAGGTTGCTTTTTTGAAAAATATATTTGCCTAATAAAGAAATCACACACTAAAAAGCAGATCAACAATATATAACATTAAACACATCACTTAAAAACATTTATGTTTCGAAAACTTTTCCGTTTTCGTTATCAAAACTTTACGTGTGACTGACGTTCAGAATGGTCTAACAGTTTGTATTGTGTGACGTACTATTCTTTTGTAGACGTAAAAATTCTTTAATTTTTCCCAACAAAGTATTATTAAATGTTAGATTAGACCAGTTACATTCATCAAAAGATATATACTTTAAATATTTACTTCTAGTATACGCCATTCTTATACATCTAACTATAAAACTTTGAGTCATATAATAAAATTTCTAAGTTCAAAATGTAATATTATATACTGCTAATTTTATTAATAAATTTAATTAAATAAAAATATTATGTAGTTAAAATTAATCTTCAAATTTAATGTTTTATTTTTATCATATTCCATTTTTCACACAACTTTACAAAAATTGGTTTCTAAAAATAACAGCATAATACAATGCAATCGATAATCACATTATGATGATAGGCAAATGCATGGAAAGTTCTGTATAATTATTAAAGTTATTATCACACGTTTATTGATAATTAAGGATAACTCTGTTAAGACACGGTATTGGCAGCTTTATTCAAATTTATTAGTATTTACTAATTAATAGGGTAATATAAATGAACCTACAAGCATACAGGGGCAATTTTAGGTTGTACCTACATAAGTATTCAACAAATATTTTTTGTGAATAAGTCATCTGTAAAATATAAACGAGAAGACAAACTGTTCTAAATACCACAAGTGTAGTATCACGAAAAACTTTGCCCCGAAGAATCATATTAGGTATATAAAATATAATTAATGTATTTATTTATAAATCATAAATTATTCAATTCGTTTCGAACGTTTCAAACCAGTATTCGGTCTTTGTCTGTAAATTATTTCTTGACTTTGAAATATCATTCTCATATTTTCATTTGAAACACCACGGTAGCGCAGTGGGCTAAATAGTGTTGTGGCAGCATTTATCGGTCACACTTATAATATTATCGTCTGGGTTCGATCCCCAGCATAGGCACTAACAATGTCGATGGATATGGGGTGTTTGTCTGCGTTCTTTTCAATGTGTAATCTCCTCCAGGACAGCCTTTGGATTTGGGGGTTGCCTAATTTATGTCATGTTTTAATTTTAATTTAAAATTCACCTTTACATTTTGTCTTTTTTTAGTGCTGTTTACTGAATTTCAGACCAATATAAGTTGAATTGTTATATGTCATGGGCATGGAATACTGGCTCCTTAGAAAAACAAAATATATGAAAAGTAACAACCAGAGCAATGACTAGAAAGCATAATTGAAAATAGGGCTTAGAAAGTACAAAAGTAAATATTGGAATATGTCCATAATTCCAATAATTTTGTTAAATTGATAAAATGAGATAAGGGCGGCTATGCATAGGTATTAGATATGTTGTATATGTAAAATTAAACCTTGAAACCTTAAAATTTGTTTCCTTTCTATGACTATGTCCAATGGACTGTGTCAAATCTGGGTAACTGTATGGCGAAGGGGTGAATCCTTTACCTGATTTTCCTGTCATTTGGCCTGACCTCTATTTTTATGTAATTGTCTTGTATTGTTCGTTGTACACCGTTTAAGGGGGCGCCTTTAATTTTATTCACGGGAACTAATTTTATTTATCTACCTAACAAGGATTGCTTCCAGTGAAAAACGTTCCTTTGCTCAACAATTTTAGGCATCTAATAAATAACCAAATAAGAATATCTTACTGTTTTTGTTTGTTTCTGTGAGCTCCTTTAAGAATGGGAAGCCACATTCGACGTAGCTCCGTGAAATGTGAGAAGAATTTGCACGGTATGCAAAAAGAATTCTAAAAGTAACACAGATAACTATCGATCAATATCTATCAATTTCTTCCAACTTTGAAAAAATTTTGAAATAGTTTTTATCAAGAACCTATAATAATAATATGCGCATGTACAATCTCAAATTATTCCTGTAGAACATCATTTTATCCGTGGAAGCTCAACCATTACCGATCTATTTGTATTAGGTACCTACGCTACGCAATATAATATGTATTAACACTCAATATCGATACGAATACTCAAGTTGATCTTGAATATTCTGTCCGTTCATCTCGTCTGTTGAATTAAATTCCTCTTTAATGTCGTTTTCGAGTCACACCTCAACGAAATGAAATAATTGGTGAAGTATTTATTTTAAATCTTAATAATATAATGTTTTATTTAAGCGTGATTCCAAATATCTTATACAGACTGTTACAAATTTGATTCTTACTATTGGGATCTCGCAAACTGTAAGAGATACGATGAAGCTCAAATGAGAGCAAAGTTGCATAATCAGGGGACCAACATAATGCCCCAAGAAAATCAAGGCTAACTTGATTAGGTTTTTGAACTATTATAACTATTTGAAGAAAAAAAAAACGAAAAACTCAGCAAAATATGAAAAAGTGTTTCTGTAGACTGTAGTGTGGAGTGTTTCTGTAGACTTTCGACCTTAGTTCTAAACTGGGCTATCGAGAAAGGAGTAAGCTGTCTCGAATGCGTAAAAGTCGAGGTGTCAGATTTAGCAAGATTACTCTATAACAATAAAACTTTAGAAAAACTGAAATTGACTTAATGATGATTTGAAATACAAATTGATAGAAGGTAAGAGAAAAGGCAAAGAGAACACTATCTCTTTTCACAATTTTCGATACTAGTGTCTTTGGTGTTTTAACAAGGAGATGGGGCACAAGAGCGGAACACATTGAGGGTCAAAAGATTTTAATGGATTATAAAACTAGGAAATCTGAAAGGCATAGTAATCTATAAAGGAAAATAACGAAGTCGCAGAGTTTCAACCATAAATTGTAGAATTGTGGTATTATCTCAGCCATAAATTATAAGTAGTTCAGTTAAGTAGTAACAGTTAAGTTCAGTTAAGTAGTACCTAGTAAGTTGTTCAGTTACTTCAATATCATTTCAATGCAAACGTAAGAAAAACTGCTGACTTAATGATGATTTGAAGTATAAAATGTTAGAAGAGGTAGGGGAAGAGAGAGAGAGAACACTATCTCCTTCACAATTTTCGATATTGGTGCCTTTGATGTTTTAACAAGGAAATCGAGCACAAGAGCGAGACACATTGTGGATCGACAGATTTCAATGGATTAGAAAACTAGGAAATCCGAAACGCATAGTAATCTATAAAAGAAAATAATGAGCGCAGCGAGAGTCGCAACTATAAATTATAGAATTTTGGTTTTGTCAAAGCCATAAATTATAAGTAGTTCAGTTAAGTAGTAGCAGTACTTCAATATCATTTCAATGCTATCTATTAGGAATATAATATTGGGTCTTTCAACAAAAACTTGACCTCCCCCTATAGTTATAAAATCGAGAAAAAATAGAATTCGCCGAGACCTGTCGATTTCTGACAGTCAAGCCATCTTGATATGTTCATCCCCCTAACCCCTAGCAAACACAACTTTAAAATTTCAAATGGAACTATCCTACTTCTAACATTTTAAAGCCCTTTCCATTGCGAATACACTGGTGAATCATTTTTGGAAATCGGTTAAGATTTGACAGAGTTTATTGGCTAAAAACGAAAAGTTAGCAAACCGACAATCGCGTACTAATTTCTACAGAAATGCCCACCAATAATAAGATTTTTATCTACTACACAACCAAATTACTTTTTTTGATGTGTCGATCAGAAAAAACAGTCTCAAATTAAAAAACCTGAAGCAAAACAAAAACAAATTTTGTTAAATGTATTGCTTAAAATGAACCCCGTTAACAATGATTCAATCTGTTTTCAAATCAAATTCTGTTCGAACATTACTAAAGACATCCGGTGTTATTTATCAATATTCTTCCACAATTCTCTAAGCAACACCTCGTGTTTCAGGCTGCGTGGTGTACACTCGCGATTTCAAATGCCCCACAGAAAAAAGTCCAAAGGGGATAGATCAGGTGATCTTGGTGGTTATTCAACGGGAACTGTTTTACCAATCCAATGCCCTGGGAAATGGTAATCCAGAAATTGCCGCACAGCAACAGCAAGGTGAGGGGGTGCGCTATTTTGTTGGAAAGTTATTTCATTTTCTATTAAATTGTGGTCACTCTAAAATTTACCATAGTTACCACAGGGTCAATCACGTCTTTCAATAATTGTAAATAGCTGTTTCCATCGAGATTTTCTTGAATAAAAAACGGTCCAACAAAATGGTTGGCCAAAATTCCGACCCAAACATTCAATTCTTGAGGAGTCCGAGTATGAAATTCCTTAATTAAATAATGATTAATATTACTCCAATAGCGACACTTCTGTCTATTCACTTCGCCATTCGACACAAATGTACATTCGTCTGAAAAACGTATTGTAGAAAATATTTGGGTTGAGTAGAAGATGTTCACTAAAATATTCGCAAAATTGGATGTGACCATAGACATATAATGTGAAATACGACGATAAAAATCATCTTCATGTAACTCTTGAACCAGCATGATCTTAAATGGATGAAATTTGTATTTATTCAAAATTCGATGAACACTTGAACTGGATTCGCCAGAAGCTTGAGACACCGTTTTTATCGACTGATTATTGTTCATCTGCAAGTGAGCCAAAACTACCACTTCAACTGCTTCATTTATAACTGAGCGATTTACTTCGCGTTTCTTGTTTAGAAGCGAACCTGTTGTAATAAACGTATCTATCACTTGTTGAACGTACTGATAGCTTACATTTTTTCTGGGTGATTAACATTAAAAATTTGTGCTGTAGTTTTAGCACAATCGTGATTTCGATACCAAATTGCAACAATTTCTACTCTTTCTGGGATAGAACAAACTATTTCGAAACCACGCTTACTCAACAACATACTGAAACTAACGATTTGGTGGTCACAAGCAAAAAACAGCAGTGAATTTTTTGTTATTTAAGAGATAACAAAAGAAGAGATAAGGTTTGAATTTGTCTAAATAATGGATGTATGGCTGGAAAATAGCATAAATACATAGGACAATAGTCTTTACAATACGCTTCAAAAAAAGTAATATGGTTGTGCAGTAGATAAAAAACTTATTATTATTGGTGGGCATGTCTATAGAAATTAGTACGCGAATGTCGGTTTGTCAACTTTTCGTTTTTAGTCAATAACTCTGTAAAATCTCAACCGATGCCCAAAAACGATGCACCAGTGTATTTCCAATAGAAAGGGCTTTAAAATGATGAAATAATGTTAAAATGAATGATGTGTTAAAAATTGGGTAGTTCTATTTGAAATTTTAAAGTTAGGGTTGCCAGGGGTTAGGGGGATGAACATGTTCAGTTGCCTTGACTGTCAAAAAGGTTCCTCCAAGAACCAAAATCGACTTGTCTCAGCGAATTCTAATTATAATTATAGCGGGGGGTCAAGTTTTTGTTGCAAGGCCCTGTATAGATTTGTATGACTGCAGATAATCCATATCTAAAAATTTATTTTCTACCGCATATAGTAGGTAATAAATTCTTGTCCGCAAAAAATCCTTACAAGAATCGATGAAATTTCTTTGAACTGCCATGTTTTATATTGGAGAAGCACGTTTCAGGTTGATTTAAAACTCCTACAAGGTCGTAACAAGAAGACAATACATTAATGTCAGTACCAAATCTTTTTACTGGTGCTACAATTTATTAACAAGTATAAGCCATTCCATTCGTATGGAAACGATTAACATGAAATAAGTTTGTAGAAGGTACCGGTGTAATCATAGAGTTGCGTGTTCAGAATAAGCACAATTATTTATATCACGCAACATTGGAGGTAATATGAATGAATATCAATATTTCTATTGTTTTAGGTTACTTAATCTGCTTTTTAAAGATATATTAATATTGTAACTGCACCATAAAGTATTTTCTTACTTACAGTAAAATAAAGTCTCCACGTTATTAATATAACATATTTTTAACGAAATATTTTCTATCAGGCGCATCTCTAAGGGCACTTATTTATCACAAGTCCAGCATTTTACAAAATATTTATGAATAAAAGTTTGCGATGTTAAAAAAAACTTGTATACGTATTCCAGCGTTTCGTCCAAAGTTAGCACACTGTTGGGGATTTTCTGATTGTTCATTTCCAGCTTATTAAGACAAGATTGTACGACTGTACGTTCGTAAAAACGTTTCCTGTCAACTGAAGATCAGACATCGCTTTTCTAACAACTTAAAATAAGAGATATGTCTTTTGTCTAAGCATATTCCTAGCCAATAATCTTAGTATTATCTGAATTTATCAGTCTCCGTTATTTGTGTACATCTTTGATATTTTGGATCAATATTTATAAATTAATATTATCAAAATATTAAGAAGAAAACATTATGTTTAGAATAATACTATTAATAAATATTGTACTGATTGGGTCGTTACTTGATGAAAATTCATTATCTTATCACATTAAAAAAGTAGTTGTTTTTATAAAATTTTCACTTTAATTTGTTAACATATTGTTTCGCCACACAGTGGTTTCTTCAGATGTGAGGATAACAACTAAAGTTTGGAGTATTGAACAGTATCATAAGTACCAACATATTGGATTTACATATAAAGGGACTACGGTTTTCTAAGAAATTGGATTCTGGGTTATTTATTGGTAGTTTGTAATATTAATTTAATTAGGGGGAATTCTTAAATAAATTCAACAGTGGAGATAGATGTATTGGTTTCAATTTGGTCGGTGAGCAATATACCGGATGATTTTAATTTATTAATTTCTAATGATTCTAATAATTTTAGTTTGAATCTTTCCTTCTCGGTGTGTAAAATCTTGTAGGTAATATTCGTTGAAAACATGGTTTTCCTCTATTAAGCGTGTTGAATATGTTGTATCCTGCTTTTTATTACATACTAAAACTTCTTTTGTGTTCTTTTATTCTTTTCTCACAGTTTCTTCCTGTTGGCACTATATAAGCTGTTTGTCCAGGAGTAATAAGCTAACATGTGGTAGTTCCCTAAGGTGTATATAGGACAAACAGAAATAAATTGTTATAAGAGAATAAAAAAATAAAACTTAATAGAGGAAACCCATATTTTCAATAAAGATTACAATATTTTACACACCGAGAAGAAAGGAGTCAAACTAAACTTATTGGAATCATTAGAAATTAATAAATTAAAATCATCCGGGGGATTACTCAACAACCAAATTGAAAAAAATAGGTACATCTCCACTGTTGATTTTTTTTAGGAATTCCCCCTAATTAAATTAATGTTACAAACTACTAATAAATAACCCAGAACCCAATTTCTTAGAAAACTGTAATCCCTTTTTATGTAAATCCAATGTTTGTTGTACCTATAATATAGGGTATGTAGAGTATTGAACATATTATATATAGGTTCTATACAGTGTTATTCAGAACTTATCCATAATAAAATTTGGGGATGTTCAACATACATGTAGAAATGTGGTAGTGCAAAAAAAAAATTTTTTGGCGGCTTCTGAAAACTATTTAAAAATTTTTCATTGCACGCCGCTGGATACTGGTCCACTGTAATGGAGTGACCTTGGGACTGATAATGCAAACTGGCTAGCACGAAAAAAGTTCGGAAGTTCTGAGAGTATACCAACACCCGGCGCAAAAAAGATTGGCAGCGTTTTTACTTTAAAATAAACTTAAAGATAGATAGATGTGACTAAAATTTTGTTACACTGATTTTGAAGAATTGGGCTACTTGATTACTAGGTATTAGAAACATGAAATTTATAAAAAAATTTGCACATACCTTGTTACAAAAGCTGTTTGAAATAATATTCCTCGACTTTTACACACGGTTGGGTACGCCTTATCTAATTTTGCCGCACTAAAACGAATGTTCCTCCTGGTTGCTGATCTTGTAAACGCAAATTATTAAGTAAATTGGGGATTTTCAGCATTTTGCTGCAACAACCACTCACAAAACCTAACTCTTAATTGATAATCCACTAGTAACAGTCCATTAACTCAGCATTACTGTACACATGAGCCATTTTGAAAATTTTACAGTTTAACACTCCTACGATAAATAAAACACCGGCACACAGAGAGTACACACATAGACTGATGACTGAATAGACAATAGAGATATTATCCCCACTCCAACTCTATTCGCCCAGGCGTTCTAGGTACAAAAACGTGTTTACTTTTTTTTACCACATTCTTAGGAATGTGGTAGGTATATCAGATTGTCGTTGAAGTACAGTTGTCCATCTACGTAGTCTTTTATAATGGTATAACTTTAAACATTGTTTACGGGAAATCCTATGACTTTTATTATAAGTTTTTTTGGTGATATCGATTTCTTATTTAAGGATGCACATATCCTCAAAGTTTTAGAGATAAGTTCTGAATAACCCTGTATATAATATGTTCAATACTCTACACTTTATTTCAAGCAGATGCTGAAAACAACTACTCCATGGGCAATGTGCCCCGACTGACATTGCATTACTTCGCCATCTCCATAGGAGTGGCCACATCCTTCATCGAGACCGACCACCAGACACTGACCGGTTTCGTCAATTTAACAATACTTGTCAGACAGATAGTAGCAAAGACCCAAAGGGGGCACTACGGTGTGGTTCTTACCACTACTAACACTCTAAACTTTAGTTGTAATACTTACATCTGAAGAAGCCACTCTGTGGCTAAACAATTGTTATGTTAACGAATTAAAGTAAAAATTTTATAAAAACAACTACTGTTTTAATGTGATAAGATAATAACAAATAATTACAAAATGCAATTTGCATTGAAATTAAAGTGGCGACTAAAAGTTTCGCGCCAAATATATGTTGCCTACGTTTAATTAAAAATCAGTGGCGGCTCGTCAGGGGAGGCAGGGGAGGCAGTGCCTCCCCTGTAAAAATTACAAAGAATTCCAATTTTTAAATACATAATATTTACTAACAACTAATAAATATATTAATAATATCCACTAATATAATAAATAATAATGTAAAATGTAAATGCTTGTGTTCCCGTACTATTATTTGAAATTATTTCCAATCACAAACGACCCAACGCCATCTATGGTCATTCTTGGGCGCCTCAGTAAAAATTACAACGGTCTGCTAACTATTTGGTTTGTAGCGTGGGTAGCGCTGGAAAGCCGACGAGTCACAACAGCCGTCTTTCGTCTTTAAGACTGCTGCGGCCGAGTGTGGCCGACCGGAGGCATAAGTATGGATGCCTCTTTGAACCGATGTTTTCGGATAAATGAATTATTTGCGCATGCGTGTGAGATCTGAACACCTGCTTTTTGAATAAAGCTAGAGGCAAGTGGAGGCAAGACCGCCCACTACTCTCATCCTTTCCCTCTTAGAAATTTGCGGGAAAATAAGCATGTACGGATGAAGATTGAAGACGTTTGCATACTATGTATAATTTTTTGATAGTCAAATAGGTATTAAATATTACTTATTATTTACTATTACCTATTTTAATATTATTTAAATAATTTTTGTCGAGATTTCTGGCAATCGCATCAAAAAAGGGATATTTGTCTAACAAAACCTATTTCTTTAAGCAAATATTTTTCCTTTGAGAATTTCTAATTTCTAATTTTAGGGCGTTTGACCTTGAAAAATGAAAAATTTTCACCTGCGGCGCTTTTTTTTTCGTGCGCCCCTCGTACCCACCCTAATCTCACCAGCCACCACTGATTTATCTATACCTCCCCTAAAGAAAAATTCACGAGCCGCCACTGTTAAAAATACTTAATCCAATGTAAAAATACGTAAATATACCTATATAGGTTTAACGATGGTGCCTCAACTAATAAATATATAAACTTTAGGCGATTAAAATTGACTAAAATCGTCTAAAATACGTTGAAAACATATATGCGTATTATGTCATTTTCGGTTTTTTTAAAGGAATTTGAAGGTTAAGGTTATGATCAGCACAAAACCTCTTGGTAACAGTTTTTCGTAAGGTACCTACATGCTGCAATGATTTTTAGAAATAAAACTGCCATTTTACTATATAAAAATACTCTACGAAAGTTGTCTAAATATGTGTATATTTTAGGCAACTTTCTGTAAATCGCAGACTATTCCCTACATCTATTTACCACCACATGTATATAGCCTTTTTCGAGACTAAAAAACAAGAAAGTCTTACTTTCTTAATGTTGAAAGACTATCTTAATGTTGTCCTGTTGACAAAAGTGAAATTTTTTAAATTTTAATTAAGTAAACATAAATATAATTTAATATAAAAAAAACAATATTTAAAATAATATGTAAGTGCGTAAATTGTAAATGGACAGCACAAATATCAACGAGTAGCTAATTACATGTCCAGTGTTCTTAATAATAAAAACGTAGCCCTTAATCGCTGCACTATTTCTTGACCTTAATTAAATTGGCATTGAGGCAATTTTTCATATAAAAAAAGTTTCCGCACGTGAATGCTCATTTTAACATCACAAATAAATAAATATAATATTGCATTACCTTACCTAGTGAGACTTGAAACTCACCCTAAATGCTACTACTAACTATGGCTACATCTAATAAAATAAACGCCACCACTATTAACTCGAATAAATATACAGAACTTACCCGGACTGATTTGAAATATTCACATAAAACTGACTATAACACTTAAAACACGACTACTAAATTATAATTGAAGAGAACTACAAAACCGCCTTAAAATTTAACGGATAATTTAATCGAGTTCTACTCCAGGTGTACTACTCCAATAAGACAACCAATCAATTAGTAAAACCTAATGTATCGATTTACTAGAGCAAACAGAAACAATACCTATCAATCACTACCTTTATTGCTTGAAGTTTACCTTTCAGCGTTGAGTACTTATCCCTAAATAGTCCGTGGAAAACATTAAAGTTAACAGAATATGAAAAACGTAAAAAGAAAAGATTTACATAATCTGGGTACTAAAATTAATCAAGATGAAATCAGAACAACTTATATAATTAGCCTAATATGATAATTAGTTGTTAATATTTTGTTTTTTCTTAAAGTCGCCTACCCAATGAGAACATCGTAGTTTAAAAAACGTAAAAACAACGGTGTTTTAGTTGATTAAACGTAAAAGGTTAGAAAGACGACGTCTTTTCTGCAACCACTTTTCAACTAAACGTTGAAGTAACGTTAAAGTAGGTAACTATTTTAATTAACTAAAGGTGTAAATATTACTTGAGTATAACGTTTATATGTTTCTTCTGTTTTTATACTGAACGTCGTGAAATATTTAAAATAATTAAACGTGTAAATAGCATTTTAATAAAATGTTAAAGTTTTTGTTTTTTCAGACGTTAGATTTAAACGTCCTAAACATGGAAAAATAGTTAAAAATAACGATTGGTTTAAATATTTCTTGGATAACACGTCAAAATTTCAGGTTTCTTCAATGTTTATTTTAAACGTCTTAAAGACCTGGAAATATGTTAAAGTTAAAGTTTTTGTTTTTTCAGACGTTAGATTTAAACGTCTTAAACATGGAAAAATAGTTAAAAATAACGATTGGTTTAAATATTTCTTGGATAACACGTCAAAATTTCAGGTTTCTTCAATGTTTATTTTAAACGTCTTAAAGACCTGGAAATATGTTAAAGTTAAAGTTTTTGTTTTTTCAGACGTTAGATTTAAACGTCTTAAACATGGAAAAATAGTTAAAAATAACGATTGGTTTAAATATTTCTTGGATAACACGTCAAAATTTCAGGTTTCTTCAATGTTTATTTTAAACGTCTTAAAGACCTGGAAATATAATTTAAAATAACTAAAGGTGTAAATAATACTTTGCTAAAACATTTAAGTTTTTAGTTTTGAAAACGTTAGTATTAAACGTCCTAAAAACTTATAAAACTTGTTAGAAGAATGATTGGTTAAAATTGTTCATGGAGAAAACGTTATATTTAGGTACAGGTTTCTTCAATACGTATATTATATCTTAAAAACCTGAAAATATTTTTTGAAATAACTAAAAGTGTAAATAATACACTGTTAAATCTTTGGTTTTTCAAACGTTAGTATTAAACGTCCTAAAAACATGTAAAAATTATTAAAAATTACGATTGGTTTAAATATTACTTTGAGAAAACGTTAAATTTACAGGTTTTTTCAATGTATATATTAACTGTCTGAAAGGCCTAGAAATATTATTTAAAATAACTAAAAGTATAAACAATACCTTGATAAAACTTTGAAGTTTTTAGTGTTTCAAACGTTGTATTAATCGTGTTAAAAACATGTTATTTTCATAGTTTTCGATTCTACCGCTAAATGGGGACACTTATTTCCTACCCAGAGGAGATTTCGTGTGGGAATCATGAAGGGTCTTCGTGCTAGCAAAAGCAAATGGCAATAACAACCATAACATACATTGTATACCAGTTCTACATAGTGTGATTATTAACTAGAAATGTGACGTTCAAATGCATACCTTTTCTATGTTTCTTCCACGTTAAAATTAGTAAATATTTACCATTGGCTTCATTTTCAGGTTATTTAGGCGTAGAAAAACGTGAATTCATTATTATGATATGTTTCAATAACATTTAATTGCGTTTTGCGTTGCAATTGACGTAGTTTTGCGGGACATTTGTTCTAAAAAATCTGAATACCATATCATATATCTCAGAAACTAAGCCACTCAGGCAATAACTTATTCTTTGGAGCTTTTCTCCAAAAAATCCTTTGAGGAAGCGTCTCATTCAGTATTTCAGATTACTTAGGGTATACCCTGTATATGATGCAAAGTTAAAGTAAGCAATGATAAGGAGTCCGACTAGGTTGTTGGCCACCCTTATAGCAAATATTTGGCCGTTCCATTTAGAAACATGAAACTTGTTTTGTTATGACAGTTATCTATATTTTTGTATTTGGTACTTCTGCTTGTATTAATATGTAGAAGGTGAGATTTTTGTCCGCCTTTCTTCTATAACCGTGTTGTTTCTTCAAAAATTATCTTTCTTCTAAAATATAGACATTCTCAGGAATGAGATAACTGTATGCAATTTTTAATTGCAAAAAAGCAAATTATTTCCCATATGAAAAAGTTAAAAGACAGTTTAAAGACCAAAGGGTATTGATCCTATCAAAAAATTGTATAATTTATAAAAAGTAAAAGGTCTGCGCTATGGTTTGGATTTACAGAATATACTACGTATTGTCGACTTAAAATCTTTGCCGCTTTTTCTAAAAGATGCAAAAGTATAGTATTCCATTTAAAATAAGAAAGTTAGTAACGGCACAAATTTTATGATCTGTATATGTCTTGAATACTCTTCAATATATTTAAATAATGTATAAAACCAAACAAAATCTCTACTAAATAATTTTTCTATATAAAAAACAACGAAGTTATAGAAGAAAGCTTAAAGTGCAAACTTAAACTGTACGTGCTTTGTAACCAGTCTTGACATGTAAATTTTCTGCCGGAATATGCATACCTATTGCATATTTCTTTCAGAGAACAGATGACTAGGTACAGCAATTCAAACATTCAAACTATTCAAGCACAACAAACATTATGATGCAGGTATACAGTGGATGTATATACACCTATACGTATTCAAATGCACATTAAGCTTCATTTGGTACTAATTTCAATTTTTACGATTAACCTAACTGATAACCAATTTGAATAAATAATGGACAAAATAGTTTTAGAGCAAAAAATGTAACTTGGACGTCAGAAATATTTCAATATCATAGTTGCTGTTCTCTTATCATTCACTTAAATAAAATTAAAATGATTAAAAGTTATTCCTAAACGGTCCAAAAATGTATTCAAAATATATATTATCATTCAGTCATTATTCATTTTAACAAGAATAAGAGAAACTTTATTATAAAATAATATTTGGATAATTTCATAAACAATAGTTTTCTTAATTTATTTTTTGGATGAATAGGTACCTTAATAAATAAGTAAACAGTTAAAAAACCTAGGAATAATATAAAAGTATACCACTAATAACCAAATCTAGTTCGCCTTATTACGTTGATATGTATATTTTCTTATGTAGACAAGTTTTAGAAAGTTGCAAAGCATCAAAATTCGATGTACAACAAACGAGGATTGTAGAAGGTTTGGATGTAGAGGATTTTGATGCTTTGTAACTTTCGAAAACTTGTCTGTAGATTCACTTCTATAACAGAAAAATTCCAACTTGTCTAGTGGTAATTTCCACTAGTGAAGTGATTCCATAATATCATAAACACTCGTACTAATCACGTAAATCAATAATTTAGCGAACTACAAAAAAACATGGATGATATTGTGGGCCAGGCTTTTAAGGTATCATAGACAAGCGTTTCTCTTGATGTACCTATTAATAACACAACGGTAACGGATGGAGAAGAGAATAGTGGACGTTTGTGTGGTATTCAATTATAGACTTTAATTTGTAACCAAATCAACAAAGTAAAATTTAGGAAGAATAATAATAAAAGAAAGAATAATAGAAATAATAATAATAATAATAAGAAAATAAGAATAAAAAGTGCGGAAGAATAATTGTATTATAAATTAACAGTTTTGTTTTTTGTGATAACTCTCTAGAGATTCGATAAAAAAAACCGATCTTTTTGCCAATTTTCTTAGAGATAAAAACTAGAAAAAGATAACTAGATGCGCGATATGACGATGATTAAATCAGTCTCATAAATTTACTATAACCGTAAAATCTCATCTGTAGCGTCAATTCAAGAAAACTGGAGATATATCCTATCTGAATCAATTCAGATCGGTGCGTTCTCAAGTTAAGCAGGATATTGATATAGCACATAAGATATACATAAAAAATGGAGAGACGCATATTAAATCTAATCCTAGTAATTTTTGGTCTTTCTTAAACAACATGAGAAACACATCTAGTATTCCAAGTTCCCTGACTTATCAAGATCACCCCCTTAAAGACCCACAGGATATAGTCGATGCGTTTGCTCATTTATTTCAGTAAGTGACTTATTCAATCGTCAGTTTATAATTTTTTGACCCTAGATTTAACTCCCAACGTACCACAGCTTAATATACCCAGTGTGTCTGAGCATGACATATAACGCACTAAAACAATGTAAAAATAAATTAACATTTGGCCCTGATGGAATTCCAGTTTTTCTGCTGAAGAACTGTGTGCCTGTATTTGCTTCTCCTCTTTCTGTCATCTTTAATTTATCCCTTAAATCTGCAATATTTCCTGATATTTGGAAGAAATCAAAAATATGTCCTATCTTCAAAAAAGGAAGTAAAACCACTATCGAAAATTATAGGCCTATAGTTATACTTTGCAATTTTAGTAAATTATTTGAGGTAGTTTTATACAATATACTGTGTTTTCATACAAAGTCACTGATTTCTTACTCTCAACATGGATTTATTTCTGGAAGATCTACAACTAGTAATCTCTTGAGTATTACACACTTTATTGCTTCTACATTGGATAAGGGCGGTCAGGCTGACGTTATATACACAGACCTACCGAAAGCCTTTGATAAATTAGATCATGGTCTTTTATTACATAAATTATCAAATTTTGGTCTCACACTCGACTTACTCAAGTTTTTTAGTTCGTATTTGAGTAATCGTGTCTTAAGCATTCAATACCGCGGTTATGAATCGGTTGACGTGAATGCAACGTCAGAGGTTCCACAAGGCTCGGTACTCGGGCCTCTTCTATTTGTCTTGTTTATTAACGACATATGTAGCAGCCTTGAAACAAATGCTAACGACTTAAATGCCTTTATGCTGACGACTTAAAGCTGTTCGCATCTATTAACTCTGTTATGGATTTGTTGGCTAACCGATGAAATAATCAGTTTCAATAGCAGCCTGGAGAGTATTAGTTGGATTGTATGTAACTTTCCCAAATAACTAAATTAAATACCGATAGGAAACAATGAAATGGCGATTATTATGCGACTCACCTTTGTAGTTCCGTGGAGAAGACGCTTCCAGTCTGTTGTTCTGGAGAGGGCCCTGCTCCTGTTGTCAGCGGTACGTGGGATGGCACTTACACAATCGAAAGGCTCGACACAATAATCAATTATGCAATATGTACTAAATCAGAGTGTGATTTTAGTAGCGAATAATGTTTGATAACAATGTTAAGAAGTTAGTTATATCAAGGAACAGTTAAAAAGCGTTCGAATTCGTCTATGCGGGCACGCGTATATATCCCAATTGTTTTCTCAAATCCATCGTTTTCGAGGTAGGTGGCCGCAAAAAAACCATTTCATTGCTGAGCGCGCAAATAAAACAAAAAATTTGAAAAAGACTATTCAGGTAAACAGGCATGTATTATATTAATCTAAGTTTACTAATATTATTTAAAACTAAGACAATTAAAATTAAAATTAAAGTATTTCAAATTATTGAAAACTCCCACAAAAACATTCCGGCCCACCAAAATGCGATGCATTTTCGAGAGCAGAAATAGGTAATGGACACAATTTAATTAAAGGTCTTTTCAAAAGACTATTAGCCGTATATACATCAGCAACTCTCGGAATTCCGTCTGCAGCTGGATATAGTCTTCGGATTCGACCGAGTCGCCACTTTAAAGCGGGAACGAGATCATCTTTAATAAGAACAAGCGACCCGATTTCTGGAGCGCTAGTAGGTCGTAGTCACTTACCGCGCTGTTGTAAAGTGTGGAGGTATTCGCGATGCCAACGATCCCAAAGATTTTGGTGTATTCTTTGCAAAAGCTGCCATCGGTTTAGTCGATTTAAGTGTATGTCTCTTAGATTTGAATCAGGCACTGTGGTTAAAGGCTCCATAGTTAGAAAATGACCCGGGGTTAATACAGATAAGTCATTTGCATCAGAGCTCAGCGGTGTTAATGGGCGCGAGTTAAGAATTCCTTCAACCTGACACAAAACAGTGTAGAATTCTTCATATGTTAATACTTGATCGCCGATAACGCGAATCAAGTGAGTTTTCATAGATTTAACCCCTGCTTCCCACAGTCCTCCAAAATGGGGCGCAGAGGGTGGTATAAAATGCCATTCAATAGATTCTGTTGAAGCAGCAGTACGAGTTAAATGTACAAGCTCCTTATTTGCTTTAACAAAACATGTTCCGTTATCACTGTACAAGTGACTTACGCGTCCACGGCGAGACATAAACCTTCGTAAGGCTGCTAAAAATGCATCAGAAGTTAAATCAGATACAAGTTCTATATGAATAGCTTTAGTAGACATGCATATAAATAAGCACACATAGGCTTTACAAGACTTACCACCGCGTGTTTTGCTAAGCGTAATTCGAAAAGGTCCAGCGTAATCAACGCCAGAATGTGAAAAAGGTTTACTAGGTAACACTCTTGCCGATGGTAAGTTACCCATTTTAGGTTGAAAAGTCTTGGGACTAACCTTAAAGCATTTTATACATTTCGATAGGACATGCCGTATCGCGCGTTTGGCAGACAAAATCCAAAAGTTTTGACAAAGTAAAAATTGAACTGTTTGCACCCCGGCATGAAAATATTTTATGTGTATATTCTCAATCAGTAAATAAGTGAGTCGACTGTGACGAGGTAATAAGGCAGGATACTTTTTATCGTATAAAAGTTTCGAAAAATGTAATCTACCTCCCACTCGAAGAATTCCATTTTCGTCAATAAAAATATTTAATTTTTGAAAAGGTTTGGAAAGGTTACCATTTTTATCAATGCGAGAAATTTCGTCACGAAATGCGATTTGTTGCTCATATTTGACCAAAACCATTAAAGCATTGTGAAGTTCTTTAAAAGAAAAAATGGTCAGTTAATTTTGAGTTAGGATATCGGCTGTTATGGATAAAACGCAAAATATGACATAAGATACGTTTTATGGAATTTAACGATGAATTATTAGTTAACAAAGCGTGACAAGAATTGTCATTATGAAGGTAAGCAGTAAGGGTAATATTTTTCTTTGCTTCACTATTTATTTCAGATGATTCGGTCAAAGGAGTGTGCAATTTTGGCCAATAAGTTTCAGAATTTTTCAGAAAATCGGGACCGGCCCACCAATGTGTATTGGTTAATAGCTCAGAGGGGGATGCGCCTCGTGAGGCGACGTCAGCAGCGTTTTTAGAGGAAATGATATGATACCAATTTTTTGGATCTACCCTTTCTTGTATATAACTCACTCTGTTGCTTACAAATGGTTTCCATCTGTGTGGATGACTCTTTATCCATGCCAATGCTATGGTGGAATCGGTATAAGAGTATATTTTTGTAATATTTATGCGGTTAGAATAAGTTTTAAGCGTAAAATCGATTAAATCAGAAGACAGAACAGCGGCGCATAATTCCAATCTCGGAATGGACAAAGTTTTTAACGGGGCCACTCGGGACTTGGAACAAACAAAATAAGTCGAGTATATATTATTACGACATGTGCGTAAGTATAATACAGATGCATAACCACGATCACTTGCATCAGAAAAAGCGTGTAGTTCTATTTTATAGTCATTCATTGCATCAATATTAATTAGTCTAGGCAAATGGAAATCAGAAAGTAATGAAAATTCAGTTTTATAGCGGTTCCAAACGCGCACAATATCTACAGGAGGTTCATCATCCCATTTGAGGCCAAGAACCCATAGCCTTTGAATTAAATATTTAATTGAAAATGTTATAGGAGTGAGAAATCCTAGAGGATCAAATATCTTAGCTAATTCAGAGAGAATATTGCGTTTTGTACAAGGTTTATCAATTGGAATTACTTTATATGTAAAAATGTCTGAGGAGGGTTGCCAATGCAAGCCCAAAACTTTGGTTATTTCATCATTATCCAACGACAGTGAAGCAGGATTAATTAATGTAGAAGGTAAGTGTGATAAAACTTCCGGTTTATTAGAAGCCCATTTGTGGAGCTGAAACCCACCCCGCTTTAATAAATTGGTTAATTCATTCTGCAGAGATATGGTATTCTCAATAGAGGAGCATCCAGATATAATATCATCCACATAAGTCTCATTTTTCAGAACTTGTGCCGCGCGAGGAAAATTTCCTTTTTCTTCGTCAGCTAATTGCAAAATAGTTCTTAATGCCAAGAATGTGGCCGAGGAAACTCCGTATGTAACAGTGCGTAGACGAAAATCTAAAACTGGACTGGAAGAATGAAAACGCCATAAAATGCGTTGATAGTTTTGATGTTCTGGTATTATTAATATTTGGCGGTACATTTTACATATATCAGCGGTTAAAGCGACTTTATGTAAGCGAAAGTTGAATAAAATTTGGACGATGTCCTTTTGTAGTTTAGGTCCAACTAAAAGCGTATCATTGAGAGATATATTGTTAATCTTAGCAGATGCGTTGAAAACCACACGAAGGCGAGTAGACAGACTATCTGGTTTAAAAATGCAGTGATGTGGTATATAAAAAGATGTGTCGGAATTTTCAGTGTCTGAAATTAACTCCATATGATTTAAGTCCAAGTATTCTTGCAAAAAATTAGAATATTCATTGTAAAGGCTAGAATTTTTTTGCAGGCGGCGTTCTAATGATAAAAAACTATTTAAAGCGATACTTCTACTATTCGGAAAATTAGGTTCTTCGTTGCGAAATGGCAACGATACTATAAACCGTCCATCCGAGTTTCTCAACACGGTTTCTACATATTTTTTCTCACAAAGTTCATCGTCAGGGGACATTACAGATTTTTTTGGAATATTTTCCACCTCCCAAAATTTGTACAAAATTTCATCTAACGGAGGCGCCTGAATTTGAGATAAAAGTGTTTTTATATGTAATTGAAAATTGTTGTTATTTTTAAATTTACCCATTAATATAAAACCAAAAATAGTGTTAATGGCCATAGGCTCGTTGTCGTCACCTAAAACGCGTCCGTTTCGTAATATTAATGGAAACTGATCGGCGCCTAATAATAAATCAATTGGTCCAGGTTTATGAAAATCTGGATCTGCGAGTTTTAAATCTTTTATATGATCCCAGCTGTCCTTGGCGAGTGTAGAGCTAGGGATATCTGAACATATGCGAGGTAATATTATAGCGTTTATTTGAATGTTAATATTTTGTTTATTTACAGGGCGAAGCGAAAAGGGAACACATCCTAACTGTGAATTTATCCCTATGTCGCCTATGCCTTGAATGTCAGAATTAATTATAGTTTTCTTCAAATTGAGCCGATTAACGCATTTTTGAGTTATGAAACTTGTTTGCGATCCTGTGTCAATTATAGCCCTAATTATTTGATAATTTCCGCGGTTATCAAGAATTTCAACGAGCGCCGTTGAGTGTAAAACATTAGTAGGACATCTGAATAAACTAGTTAAAGCCTGAGTTATACTTTCATGATGCGTAGGGCTAGCAGTAGCGATAGCGTCACCACTAGTTGAGGGCGAGTCAAAACTCTGAGCATTGCCTGATTCTACGGGAAAATGCAACAGCGAATGATGTCTTTTCTTACAAATTCTACAAGCGGTAGTCGATTGACAATCTGTAGTTTTATGAATATTACTTAAACAGTTAACACACAAATGTCTTTGTTTCACAAACTGAAAGCGTTCATGAGGGGCTTTGGAGATAAAATCTGGACATTTTTATATAGTATGATTACTATTACATAAAGTACAAGTGCGAGCAGAGTTATTAGTACTCATAAATGTTTTAGAAATCAGTGTTGGTCGGGTAGAGGTTTGTAAACCCTTTGTTGAATCTTTGGGTTTAGCCTTATGTTTATCTTTACGAGACTCTTTTATAGCAATTAAAGAATCACATTGATTATGCAGAAAGGAAAAAACATCTTCATATTTCGGCATGTCATGGGAAGTTTCACTGTGAAGCAGTCCAAAACGCGTAGATGTTTCCTGGGATATTTTACTTAACAACATATTGGATAATATAAAATCCCAGTGCTCTATAGGATGTTCCAAATCTTTAAGAGCTTCTAAGTTTTCAGAAAATATATCTAATAAATTCCGCAGCTCATATGGACTCTCTGTATGCAAAACAGGCGCATTTTCTATTGCAGACCAATGAGCTTGCGAAAGTAACCGTTTATTTTTATAGCGTTTAACAAGAGTATTATAAGCGGTTTCATAATTGGCACCTCTCAGAGGTAAGCATTTGACAGCCTTAAGGGGTGGACCTTCCAATGAAGCGAGTAGGTAACTAAATTTTTCTACTGGAGATAATTTAGGGTTTTTGTGTACTATGGAATCAAACATATCCAGAAACGTAGGAAAAGTTTCAATCTCACCGCTAAATTTAATTAAGCTGATTTGAGGTAATTTCGTATGATATGGAGGAGTCTGAGGATCTTCTAACTTTACAGCTTTTTCGCCAAAAAGAGTTTCAAAAATTAATTTTATTTTAAAGAAAGCCTTGTCAAATTCAGCCATGACTGAATAAGCGTCTTTGGTATCATCTTCTTCATTGAAAACTAAGTTAATTAAAGCGGTATGGTGTTTACTAAATTCGGCCTTAATATCTTCTATAGTAATATACATTACTTTAAATAGATCGCGATTACTGGAATCGGCGTGAGCATTTTCTGCGGCTTGTAGCAAATTATTTAATTTTAAAATCTCACATTGGCGTAAGGCTTTAATTTTCTTAACTTTATCAGCCATTTTAGTTATAATGGTATATGAGTTAATAGAGAGAAGCAAGCGTTCAATATATGAAAATTATGTTAAATATTTCGATGCGAATGGTGATTAAACGAAAGGTTAAAGAAATTCTCAACGATTAGTAGGTATGTAAAACCAAAACATATGATCGTGGTTATTGACCGCTTATCGCTGTGAACTCTTCGAAAATCGATACTAGATTGATTTGCGTCGACTCAAAATTAGGTGGGGTGGTACGTGCGCACAATGAAGCCACACCTCCTCCTACAACCTAGGAAGGACTTCCGAGTTAGCTGAATAAACGGCAAATTTGTAATGGAACTAATATGGCGGCGATTCAAAAATTACTTAAAATATAATTATGCACTGTTTACCCTGAACCTTGAGAAAGTTACGTAATCCGGCTCGAAGGACCAAATAATATGTTGGCTAACCGATGAAATAATCAGTTTCAATAGCAGCCTGGAGAGTATTAGTTGGATTGTATGTAACTTTCCCAAATAACTAAATTAAATACCGATAGGAAACAATGAAATGGCGATTATTATGCGACTCACCTTTGTAGTTCCGTGGAGAAGACGCTTCCAGTCTGTTGTTCTGGAGAGGGCCCTGCTCCTGTTGTCAGCGGTACGTGGGATGGCACTTACACAATCGAAAGGCTCGACACAATAATCAATTATGCAATATGTACTAAATCAGAGTGTGATTTTAGTAGCGAATAATGTTTGATAACAATGTTAAGAAGTTAGTTATATCAAGGAACAGTTAAAAAGCGTTCGAATTCGTCTATGCGGGCACGCGTATATATCCCAATTGTTTTCTCAAATCCATCGTTTTCGAGGTAGGTGGCCGCAAAAAAACCATTTCATTGCTGAGCGCGCAAATAAAACAAAAAATTTGAAAAAGACTATTCAGGTAAACAGGCATGTATTATATTAATCTAAGTTTACTAATATTATTTAAAACTAAGACAATTAAAATTAAAATTAAAGTATTTCAAATTATTGAAAACTCAACAGGATTGTTATCGTTTACAAAGTGATCTCGCAAAAATTAATGTATGGTGCCAAAATAACAGTTTGCCATTAAATATAGCAAAATGTAACACAATCAGTTTTACCAGGAGAAATTTTCCGATGCAATTTTTTATAGTATAGAAGATACTCACTTAAATAGATCTATACAATTTAAGGACTTGGGCGTCATTTTTGATATGCTGAGTTTTGCTCGTCACGTTAATCATATTATATCAAGCGCTTACAAGAGTTTGGGTTCTATTATGAGAAATGCAAGTCATTTTGTAGATCTTTCTACGCTCACTTTGTTGTTCAATGCACTTGTCAGGCCAAAATTGGAATACTCAGCAGTAGTTTGGGATCCTCAACATGATATTCACATTCTCAAATTGGAGAGAGTGCACAGAAAATTTGTCAAATATCTTTGCTCAGAATTGACGGCATTTATCCCGTGCAGGGTACGCCACAGGTTGATCTGTTGAATAGATTTGGTTTAAGGGACCTAGCTTTGCGACGTGTATATTTTTCCATCCTTTTTTTATTCAATCTACTGTGTAATTTAATTGATTGTCCAGACATCTTACAGCATATTTATTTCAATGTCCCTAATGTAGATACTCGCACATATGCATTATTTTATTTAGCAACTACAAGGACAAATATACTGAAATATTCCCCAATTTATAGAATATATGAATTTTCACTTAAGTTTAGACATTTTTAACTGTAATATCAGGCAATGTATTTTAAGATAAGCACAAAACTTATGTTTTAAATTGTTATCACATTTGTATGTTTATTTGATATTTTTGATAATTTCGTGCTCTATTCTACTTGCTACCTATTTTTTTTATCTGATCTTTACTTATTATTGTTTTATATATGTGTGCATCTTGTTTACCTCTATTTATGTGTTTGCTAATTTATTGTATATGTATATTGTTGTATTTTTAAATTTTTTAATGTTTTCCTGCCCTGTAATTGGATTTTGATCTGCCTGGGCAGCTGTACTCTAAATATATAAATAAATAAATAAACCAATAAATAAATAACCTGCGCAGAATGCATTATTTTTCACTCAAATTCTATGCACCAGGCGCATAGTGATAAAAATAAAAATTTGGCCCACGGCATGAATAACTGTGAAAACTCTTATTAGTTTATTCTCTTTGGTATAACGTATCGTGTATATAAAAGTAATATAATTATTTAAAGTTTTTTATCTCCAACCCAATGTGCAGCATAAGTAACTTTCGTTATAGAATTGATTTAATGAAGATGACTAGAAAATAATAATAGCTTCAATTTGTTTCTATTCATTAAGTAGATTTTATACCGTTACAATGAAAAGTTCATCTAACGAACTGGCGCATTCGCCAAATTATAAAAAATAAAACTGAATTCTTGAAAAATTCAATGACACTTTATATAATTTCGCAGGTTATTAAATGATTGACAGCCAGGGGACCTTTCACCAAAACGAAGGAGTCAATGTTTATATTAAATTTGGTCTCTCGTATGCATACGAAATACCAATTAATAATATAAATTCAATAAAAATAATAACAATGCAACTAAATAAGAAAAGTAATATAATTATTACAGCTGTTTAACCGCCCTCCAACGACGGATGCACTTATGTTCAATGAGGTGCTACAGCAATACCTTTTCGACAATGATACAACTTCTGAGAATTATCATATATTTATAGGAGACATAAATATAGACATATTGGAAAACAATGAAATCATTACTGAATACATGAATATATTAAATGAATTCGGTTATAGATCAACAATAAATAATTACACCCGAATACAAGGAAACAGCCTTATCTGGATCATATCTTTATTAGGTCAATATTAAATATTTCAGATTTTGTTATGCCACTAATTATTTAAACAGATATTACTGATCACTATACAGTTATCCTTCAATTAATATTAACATATCCTAAAGATCTTAGAGAAGGTAAATTTTTTCAAGTACTTAAATTATCCTATGTTACAGCGCACCCTTCATAATCTAGCGTGGGATCTAATTTGTTCTGATCTGAATATTGATTCTGCAACTGAAAAGTTTGTTGGAATAATTCAAAATGCTATTAATGCTGGTACTATACAGTTAAGAAAAACGGAGGAAAAATACTAAAATAGCCCCATGGATTACCAACAGTCATGTCATAAAAAAATCAAATGTTTAAATTAATGAAAAAAAACCCAAATAAAGCTGTCAAAAGATAAATATAAGTCTTATAGAAATAAACTTAATAACCTAATATTAAAAACTAAATGAAATTAATAAACACACTGATAATACTAAAAATCTATGGAAAGTAGTTCAAGAAATAAGTAGTGGTAAGCATATTATCTGTCGAAAATAAGGTTGCTGAAACTTTAACCGACCTGTATCAAATTTCCATAGAGTTTAATAATTCTTTTACAAAAGTAGGAAAGACGCTTGCAAATACTATTGTAAAAAATCCAAATTTTAAAATACGTACAAGTAGTCTACCTAATTCCATTGTTTTAACTCCTACTGATACAAATCTGTTGGATTTGATAACGTAAAAGCTGAGACCCTCAAGTCAGTTTCAGATGACATAACTGGTCCTTTAGTTTATTTGATAAATAAATGTCTGCAAATTGGTCTGTGGCTTTCAGCCTTCAAAGAGTCTATCGCAATTCCTATCCATAAAAAGGGTAGCAGAACAAACACAGGTAACTATAGACCAATTATTACCTTAATCACCCACTTAAGCAAAATCTTAGATCTCTTAAAAATAGATTAGAATCCTATATAGAAAGATATAATTTGCTTTCTGAAAATCAGTTCGGTTTTAAAAGTAAAGTTTCTACAGAAGATGCTATTATAACCTTAACATCTAGAATATCCTCTTCATTCAATGATGGCAAGCCTTATCTGTGCGTTTTTATAGACTTATCGAAATCTTTTGATACAATCAGTCACAAACTACTCTTGAACTTATTAGAAGAAACGGTAAAGCAAACTCTTTAAAATTGTTTAAAAGTTATCTAACAAATAGACGACAGAGAGTAAGAGTGGATGGAATTCTGAGTCAACCTGAAGTAGTAGAATATGGTGTACCTCAAGGCACTTTTTTGGGTCCCATTCTCTTTAATTTGTACATAAACGGCTTGTTTTCATTACAGTGTAAAGTTGAAGTGTATGGTTTTGCTGATAGCACTGCTATTTTCTATACCTACAGCCGATACGTGGGAAGAACTTAAGGCTACTGTAATAGAAGATTTTGCTTATATTAAAGATTGATTTGATTACAAATTATTAACAATAAATTTTGAGAAAACATTTTATACCGTTCTCATGTCAAAAACCAAATCTTCCATCTTTTGAAGACATACAAATTATAAGCCAAGAAAATCACTATACTATTGCAACAAAAAAGTGTTAAATATTTGGGATTTGTAATAGATTCCTATTTAAAATGGGACTCTCACATCAATTATGTCATACGGAAATTGCAGTGTTTACTGTATAGATTCAAGTATTGAAAAAAAGGTTTTAAACTTACAGCAACTATGGTAATTTATTATGCGCTAGTTGAACCTCGCTTGAGATATGGAATATTGGCATGGGGGTTATCTTTGAAAACCCATATTTATTCTCTGGAAGTTCTGCAAAAGAGATTTCTCCAGTTAATACTACAAGGATGTTCAATACTCGACTGACTTCCTGAAGTTTTCCGAAGCTTCAGTATTTGATTTACGGCAGTTGTATTATTATTGTGTAAATGCGACACACCGTCTTTTAAACACCACTCCTCACTACCTTCACACCATTATAGCACACGTCAAAGAAGCAATTATATAGTGCCTCGGTGTTACAAAATCAATTGGACAAAGGTCCTTTGCTTTTCTAGCACCAAAGTTGTACAATACAGTTTATAAAAATTTACAAAATATAGGCTCTATCTCTGTTTAAAAAAATACTGTAGGAAATTATTCTATCTACTCCAAGATCTATAATAACTAATTACGTAGAATTGAATACTGTATGAGATATGTAGGATATGCAATGCCAAAAACTTACTACGAGATCAGATTTTGCATTTTTATGTATGTTCTTTTTTGATCATCCCATATACAAGGACTATAAAATGTGTAGTGTGTATATTATTATTTTGTGTATGTGTATTTGTGATATGTACAAATGCACATAATTTTATATTAAATTGTTCACCATAAATGTTTTTCAAAACAAGTGTATTACACTTATTGAATACCATTTTAGTTACTCGTATTTATTTATATTACCTAATTATTGTAAAGCTTACTTACCTGTAAATAAATATTATTATTATTATATTATTATATTATTATAATATATTAAGTGGAAAAACTTTTAAGGAAAAAAGGTAAATTATTTGTCAAGTAGTTTGGTCTCTTACTTTGTGGACTTCTTCAGTCAGTGTAGCTTCATAACCACTCAGAGTGTAGTGCCAACTGTTGTAGTTAATTCGCTCATAATATTATATAATTTCAACAAACTCTTCGAAGAGTCTTTCAACAAAAATAAAAGTTTTTAAAAAGTCATTTGTTAAATTTATGATATAACATTTATATTTATTTTAAAATAATGTATAAATTATATATTTAATGAATTGGTTTACACTGCAGCCATTATAATTAGGAGTTCAATAAAAAACAATAACGTAGTATAAATGTACAAATGTTTATAATATGTATTTTGATAATATATTTTTATTATAATAAAACAACTACAAGAAATATATCTATTTTTATTCATATTTAAACGATTTATTTATAAAAATCCATTATTTTACTCAATAATTATAGATCCCAGATCAAAGGGTTGCAGATAAGTGGGGGGGGGGACTTCTCTATTGCAGCTCCCAAAAAAGATCCAGAACTTGTATTTTTCATAAAAATAGTGATTTGGTCGGCATACCTCCCATATGATAAGAACGTGTTTCCTGCGACTAAGAGCCGAGAGACCTTGCGATATAGTGCGAGAGGGAGAGAAAACACCTCATCGTGGGATGCGATGGTAACTCGCACCACATGATGTGGGAAAGCACGGACGTCAACGATCGAGATGAGTCTTTACTTAGATTTTCTATTTAATAATACGTCGGCAACGAGCTAGGTTAGGTTAGGTTCAAAAGTGAGTGGGCCGAAAACCAGACCCTCCACCACGACCATGTGGTCTATTGTGGCTCACATGTACTTATATTTCACCCAACAGGTCCAGCTTCTTAATGTAGCTGATCACCTTATTGGGTGAGAGCTTATTCAGATTCTCTGGCAGAAGTTGTCCTTTGCCAAATAATAAGTATCTGATCCTTTCCCCAGCGGGGTAGGTGCACAATATGTGTTTTGCCGTTTCATCATCTTCTAAGCACAAGCTGCACTCAGCATCTTCTGCTAGTCCGAATTTGCACAGATGATATTTTAAACGGCAGTGACCAGTATATAGGCCGATTAAAGTTCGTAGGTGGAACCTGCTTAACTCTAAAAGTTTTTTTGTTCTTGTTTTTGAAGGGTTTATTATGAACGCCTTCGAATTAACTAATCTTAGTAGTTCCTGCCAGTACTGGAGGATTTGCCCCTCAGCCCAAGTCAAGAGCGTTACTTTAACAGTAATCGAGGATATGCCAAGCACCGGTTCTGGTCCGACAAATTCAGAAGCAGCACCCTCCCTAGCTAGAAAGTCGGTTGTCTCATTCCCTTCCTGACCAGAATAGCCTGGGACCCAGACCAGAGTTACTCTATTTTTCCTGTTCAAATGAGCGAGCGCCTGCTGATAACTCCATACAGTTTTTGAGTTGCAACTGTAGGAACTAAGAGCTTTAAGAGCTGCTTGGCTATCTGAGAAGATTTTTATCGATTTGCGCGTAAGTAGCGTTTGTTCCAGCCTCTGTATACACAATTCGATGGCATAAATTTCTGCCTGAAATATAGTTGCATAACTGCCAAGGGATGAGGATATTTTTACGGCAACGAGCTAACCTTCGTCGTGAAAAACAGAAGGGAGGTTATCGATATAACGGTGGGTTTTAAACACATACCTATTTAGGTATGTGGTTTTAAACCAGTGTGTGATGGTGTATCAAAGTGGCAGGTGTTAAGTGAACCGTCTTTATCCGGATTACAGGCACATCTGCTTCGAGATTGCAGTGGAGGGAAATCTGCAGCCGAGTTACTATAGAGACCCAAAGAGAACTGACACAAAAACAACATTTAAAACAAAAAGTTGAGTGTTGAAAAGGGTTTCTTTTCAATACGCAATTTCGTTTCATAATGACTTGTTTATAGACGCAAAATAGAAAAACATTATTGGGTTAAACAACATTAACTGGGTCTTGAAATAATGTAAAATCTTAGGTCTTTTTCTGCGTGTGAGGGTTTGGGATTTAAATACCCCAGATATTAAGACTATAAAATAATTTGAAGTATAAAAAGTACTTTGGGATAGTTGGATAAAGGGATAAAGTTGTACTTACTTAACATTCCTCTCAAACATTTCAATCTAAATATTGAATGATTTTTTTATGGAGTTTGCTTCCTAAATAATATTAACGTACGTAATTAAATCGTAAATATCACTATCGTGACTAAATACATTGCGTGGATAATAGAATTGATAGATCTTATCTTTTTTATTACTATTTTACCTATATACCTACCTCATAATAGCATCGTATCCCTCGTGCAGCCCACACTGACTAAACGTTTCTTACCTTGCGTGTATTAATCTTCTGTTGTTTTAATAATTGTTTTTACTTTTATATTATTGTTAGAACAGAAGTATTAAAAGAACCTAATAGCGTTGACTGAGAAAAATAATGCAGTCAACAAGAACAGTGAAATAATTAAGGTTTCTTCATATTTTACTCAAACGTTACAGCGACGCTCCATGTGATCAATAAAATTAAAATTATAGAATCGTACAGTAACAGTTCCTGTGGTTCGAATGACTTTTTTATGTTTTGAAATAGGTTTCATGTAAAAATTGTAGAAGGTTGTCCAAAAGTACTTTTTGTAATTGAATTTTTATACAAGGTTTACATAAAAGTAACAATAAAATATATCACTATATAACTGTACACAGTTAAAATTTAACAGTACATGTGCAACAGTACTGTTCACGAAAAATTACAACTGGGTGTAGGTAATTTAATATCTAAATTAAAGCAAAGGCTGCAAAATTTGTCTGTGGAAAGTATCTTATTGCGGCCCCAAATATTTCGATTCAGCATTATTTTTGCACAATTTGGTACCATCATTTTCCATCTTTTGACAGTTCAGTAGAGAAAATTCCAACTTTTTAAATTCAAATTATTATTTAAACATGTTATTTTTTACACCCGAAGAAATTTATTATACCGAACTATTTATTATTATTTATTTGTTCTTTATACTTACCGAAATTATTGAAAAAAATATACCTATTTTGAAAAAGAAACGGTGTTTTGGAAACAACTAAGGCTTCCTTTAGGCAAAAATGTTGCGGTTGGATATATAAAATAATAATACTCTGATAATATTTGGGGTATTAGATGGAAGATAGTAATATTTGGGATATTAGAGGGTTCTAGATGGAAATTTAAAAATAGCAATTTTGATATTTGCCTGTCAAAAATCTAACATGATAGTACTAGTAGGTGGAAACCAAGGATTCTTAATGTTTACAGGATTGCTCGATCCCTATACTACAATGTAATCCATAATTGTGACGTCATCAAAGATCCAAAGATCTCGAACTTGTAGAAATACGTACACTTTATACTGTTATTACAAACTTTAATAAATAATAATATTAATAATCATTCAAATACGAAAATTCTCTTGCAAATGTGAAATATAACAAACACAAAATAGGTATATTTTGACAATTCGATTACATATATCTTCGATGACGTCACAAAGGCGGATAACAAAATTGAGCGATCGAGCAATCCTGTAAACAGTTAACAATCCTTGGGTGGAAACCATCACGTTGATGTCAAATACATATGTAAAAATATACAGATTGTTCAACCGAATATGTAGAAATGTAAACGGCATGCGAGTTTCAAAAGTTTAAAAGTGTGTGCCACTTTCGTGAAATTTAAACTAACTGTACATTTTTTAGCGACTTTATCACCCAGATTCATGAAAGCAACGTAAGGCGTTAGTCGGACTAACCAACTTTGCGCTCGAATGCGCCTTTTATTTAAACCCGCAAAACACGGGCGCAAATTTTTCGCGTAACCTTCGCTAGTCGGATAACGTTAGGCCTCGTTGATGAATCCGTATGTAAATGTTTGTTTTCATAAGCAATTTCAGTATTTGATTGACATATCTTAGACATAACGCGCTTTCGTAAATTCAATATTAAAATTTGAAAAACAGAATTTTTCAAATCAACTAATCAGAACTCGTTTTTTGGATCCATCACATCTTAATGTTGAATTTACGAAAGCGCGTATAGACAAAGAAAACAAAAAAAACGTTACACGCGTCGATTGCAACGAGTTTCGTTGGAAAATCAGTTCCTTAAATACTATTTACTAAAATTATAGGTGTGACGTACATCTTTTAATATGCTGTTAATTACATTTCAAAAACATATTTATGAACAGCCACTGATTTTAAGTGAACATCTTCTTTAACTTATTTTTTATAGAAAAATATATTTAAAATGAAACTTGGTTTATGCCTTAAGTTTTCTATTTATCAATTTAATTGATAACATATAGTATCTATGTACTTTAAATCCTGAATAGAGCAAATTTTCTAAGTGTTGCATCCTATATATTTTACATATATTTTAATACTTAGAAGTTCTTTCATGAATACAGGGTACAGAATGCAGTACAACACTATATCCCCTAACAATACAACCATATGTTGTATTCGTGAGAGAACACCCAGAGAATCTGAAAAATATGTACTTACCTAATGTGTTTTACTTATTGATATACACAAGTTTCGAAAAAAAAAATTAAAATAGCCTACAACTTGCCTTTTTCTCAAAAAATGACAGATGTAAGAAGAGAACCCATTTATACCTGCTTGAATATATTCTTATATAGTTTGATCAGTAATGATAATGACTGATTATCTTGAAGGGAGTTGGAACCTTTTGTGTGAAGCTAACACTGACGTAGTTTTCCACTTAACACCAAAACACTATACTGCACCATTGCAGGTTGGGTTGGTACTGCACCACTGAGATTATTAAAACTTGGTTTAATCAGTAAAACCAGTTTTAATCATCTCCAGATGGTGCCAACTTGGTTGGCGAAACGCGCGTCGAGTGCAGTATAGTGGTTTGGTGTTATGCGGAAAACTCCGTCAGTGTTAATAAATGATTACATAATTTATAACAAAAAATTAAAGCCATTTAGTTTTATAAACAAAATTTATTTTTTAAATACAATATAATATAATTTAATGTAATAAATCAATATAAAATAATAATTTGTTATGGTACCTATTTCTACTAGGTACTATGGTACTAATTGACACAGAAACAAGAGTTATTTTCTTCATTTGTCACAAAAATAACTTCAAACGTTTAACAAAAATACTAAATAGATATTTATCAAAAATATAATACATCGTATCTAGACTTTCATTTTCTTTTTCATTTCCTTATTTACAGCTTAAATCCTAAATAATTCTTTATTTCCCTAATACAATTTATATTTCCAGTACCCAATTCCTCTCAAAATCTTAATTATAAAGAAAAATATTTATTTGTATTTCTGGGTAGTGAATTGAAAATATTAAAAATTACCCACAGGTAGTTTTTGTTCGTTATATTCAATCTAGTAGCAAGTATTAGTAACTGTATTAGAAATATTTAAAGTTCATAATAAAATTAACCAAAAAAGAGAGTGAATAAAACTGTAATCTTTCTGCAATTCCGAAGATGCAGACACACGTGTCGCAGATGAATTGGTTAAGAAACGGAAGATGTGGAAATGATTTAGACGAGGATTTAGATATATCTCACAAAATCTAAAATATCGTTAACGTTTATCACGACCATGAATGAAACAATAAATATACAGTGAACAAACTTCTATATCTATACTGATAATTGTCTGCTCCCCAATCTTCAACGACTCTACAAGCGAATGTGGGAACACCACTTTAAAGCGGTACGGAGGATGGAAATCTTAGGCAATATTTACTATTTCAGCATCTATAGTCCAGTAGCAAGTTGGCTTTCCTACAGTATATTTTCCTTAAGGATGAAATAAATATTTTACTACTTCTGTTAATATTTCACTTAATTACAATTATCACTTAATCTAACAAATCCTGGATATGATTTTGACACCTCTAGAAACTGATTTGAACCATCTATCGGTCGTGGAAGAAACTTCCTTTTGACATAAGTACCTAATAAAAAATAGTATTTCTTTAATTTTCCAAATAATTATCTACATTGATATTAATTCAAAACAGTGTTACTATTAGACATTTGGTATTGACCAACAAGTTTTAACCTTTTAATTTTATTTTAATACCTACCATTATTATTATAATAAATATTATCAGGTGTGAAAGTAGCGTTGTTCTTAAAAAAACATCTTAACTTTGTTATTCCTATAGATATCTATCACAACCCAACAAAAACAGCCTCAGCGATTCTCAATAAAGATTAATAGTCAACAGATCACTATAGTGGTCCAAAAGTACCTTTGAATTTGCGACAACAAATAAGATAGGGAAAGATTTATAACAATCAAATATATATTTTAATTTACTGTGTGCTAGTTTAGTAATTGTAACACTTGGCTAAAGACACGAAAAATACTATGACTAATCCAAATCCCTTCGGAATTGTTGATACTCCTCTCAACATGTTTTTTTAACGTTTAAAAATCACGTAAAGTTTAATAGTAATATTTGTTTACCAAATTAGCTTAGTGTCCTATGGACGGTTACTTTAGTCTTAACTGTTTGATCAATACTGCCGTAATTCCTAATAATAGGTAAACTATTTCTGTACTTAAACTTATCATATTCTGGGTTGGACCTCGGTTTCCCCCTGCTGCCGAATCTCAAAAGTTTATTCGTTTTCGAGTCTTGTGGGAGGACTTGTAAGACGGTTTCGAGAAGTTTCGCTTGCTTCTCGGGAGATGATGGGTTATTTATTATAATCATCGCGTTGTGCTTCATCTCTAAAGCTGCGTTCTTCTTCATGAGCAGTTTAGCTTTCTTATTGAGCAGGTCTTGAGCTTCAGGGTAGTGAGACAGCGCCGCGTTTAGGTCGGCCTTGCTTAATACAAATAGGTTTGAGTATCCTTGAGATCTGTAAATGCAAAAAAATTACATCGCATGAGGGTCGGACTAACCACAGGGCCTTGGCCCAGGGGCTTTTCTGAGCATGTCAAATCCCACTTTAGGTTCCAATATATTTTTCCATGTATTATTATGGAAAATCTAAAACTAAGGAAATTTTTATTTTCCTTCTTATGTTAAGTAGGCGCTTAACATAAAGTGTACTATATTCTACAATTACAATTAATTAAAATAATAATAAAGTAGTTTATTCCTATATATAGGGTTATTCAGAACCTATCCATAATAAAATTTGGGGATGTTCAATATACATGTAGAAACGTGGTAGTGCAAAAAAAAATTTTTTGGCGGGGTCTGAAAACTATTTAAAAATTTTTCATTGCACGCCGCTGGATACTGGTCCACTGTAATGGAGTGACCTTGGGACTGACAATGCAAACTAGCTAGCACGAAAAAAACCGGCGCACCCGGCGCAAAAAAGATTTGTAGCGTTTTTACTTTAAAATAAACTTAAAGATAGATAGGCGTTCCAGGTACAAAAAAATTGTTTACTGTTTTTTGTCGGAATGTGATATATCCGATGTCGTTGAAGTACAGTTGCCCATCTACGTAGTCCTTTATAATGGTATAACTTTGAACATTGTTTACGGGAAATCCTAATTACTTTTATTAAAATTTTTTTGGTGATATCGATTTCTTATTTAAGGATGCACATATCCTCAAAGTTTTAGAGATGAGTTCTGAATAACCCGATATATGTGAAATTTACACATTTTCGTGATACTTGGCAAGTTTGATGAGCATCTATTTCTCTTATAATATAAATATTGGGAATGGAGGAAAATATTCCACTTTTTGATATTTTGGATATGGCAAATGGCTATATGGATTTTCCATATAGCGGATCGTTCATACCTACCATACCTAATAGCTTAAATACAGATCTAATGTCAAAGTAATAAAGCAACTCAAACGTAATTACGTACCTCAAAGTACGTAACTCAAACGTACCTAACATCCGCTGTTCTTCTATTCATTCCAGGAATTCCCAACAAACTAATCTCTCCAAAAACAGATCCTTCAGATAACGTAGCGAGAACTTCATTTTCTGTGCGCCCTATGACCTAAAATAAATACATTCTAATCTCAATGGTAGCTACAGGGCCATCCACCCAAAACTTGCCCTCACCCTGATCTTGGGAAAAAGGTGTTCCCGGAAAATTCCCAAAATACGTTAAAACAGATTTTGAGGGGGAAGAATTTTAATGTAAAAAACAACTCACCCCTATGGGCGTCACATCAACCCTCTTAAGAATTTTAAAGTGCACGAGGGGTCATGTAATACATCAAATTAAAGATATTTTTATCTTGTAAACAACCATATTTTTGTTTTTGATGTGCTGATCAATGTAAAAGAAAAAATTCAGTTTGAAATAAAAAAGCTCAATTAAACAAAATCAATTTTTATTTAATGAATTGCTCAAAATGGTCCCCATTAACTTGCAAACATAAATCCTATCAATAAATGCTCTTTGTTCTTGATGTGCCGATTAAAGTATAAGAAAACTCAGTTTAATATAAAAATGCTAAAGTTAAAGAAACAAGTTTTTTTATTTAATGCTAACAAAATTGGCTTTTTTTATTAAAAAAGTGTATGAAAGCAAAAAATTTTATTTCTTTTTAGAATACAAAAAATTTACTGCTATTTTTCACTTGTGACCACCAACTTGTTGTAGTAGTTTGTTAGTGTAGTTTGCTAGTGTAAATTCTTAAGAGGGTTGATGTGACGCGCATAGGAGTGACGTTTGGGGGTTGTTTTTTACATTAAAATTCTTTCCCCTCAAAATCTCTTTTGACGTATTTTGGGAATTTTCCGGGAAATCCTTACATCCCAAGATCAGGGGAGGTCAAGTTTTGGTTGGATGACCCTGTATAGTATTTAGTATATATACATAGTACAGTAGTAATAGCATCAGTAGTCCTAAATCTTTATTAAAATGCGTATTTAACATAAGGAAAAAATAAACTACAACTTTAAGAAAAATTACGCTTACCACATTGGTAAAAATATGGAGGCTATTCTTCTAAAGCCATTTGCGAATTTAAAACCACTCCTCCTGCTTTACTTAAAATTCAGGGTGAATCATGTGAAATGAACTAGTTTTCTCGAATTCAAATATCTGTCTCTCTGGCCAAAGAGACCTAATATCTAACCTCTCAAAAGCTGTCTGCTCAAAATTATTAAATGCTAAGTGTGAAGGGACATAATTTCCACTGTTGTCACTGCTGTGGAAAACTATTTGAATTATCCACATGCACGTTTAAAAAATAAAATTTAATAAGTATGCTTTTTCCAGTTATACAAGCAGTTTTTTGAGTAAACTTACAATTGAATAAAGTACAGTAAATATTATTACAGTCAATTCGAATACTTTACTTTAAAGGGGCACACAAACATTCCTAAACACAAACAGACACACTACAGACACACAAACATTCCTAAAGATATGTACGCGCGTACAAGTCTGCGCGTACTTATACGTTTTAATGGAATTCCCTTCGGAAGATAATTTTATATCCAGTTTGCTAATCAAAATGGGGACAGGGAGTAATAAAATTACTCACTGTCCCCATGGACAGGGAGTAATAAAATGACTCACTGTCCCCATGGACAGTGAGTAATTGAGACAGTGAGACAGTGTGACAGTGTGTTTAATTCCATTGTGACTCACTGTCACAATGGAATTAAATTTATTACCAATGGCGTGTGTGTATATAATAAAGAAGAAAGAAAGATTATTGAATAAATGAAAGCCACGAAGTAAATGGGTAAAGAAGTTGATGTTGCAGCGTGATCGATTTTCACATATAAATCTACTGGAAGAACTTCGATAAGAACCACAGTTAACAGAAAACACAGTTAACAGCTGGAGGTTATGGTTAACACGAACCGCACTGATATTATCCCCAATACATAAATGCGTTTTGCCTACACAGGGAGAGATGTGTACGTGCATGCGACTCGTACGTGCGTGTAAAAATTCAAGTAGCCACTGAATATATCTTCCACAGATATTTTAGGCAGATATTGTCTACACATTGACGAATATGTACGTGCAGACTTGTACGCGCGTACATATCTCAAGGAATGTTTGTGTGTCTGTAGGCCCCTTAATGAAATGTTATTTTATATATTGTGTAAATATTATAGTGTACTTTTAATATTCACTCGACGCTCACCATACCTAGTGGTGAGTACCATGCTACTCTATATCTATTCTTCTACCAAAAATATGAAATACTAGGGTTACAGTTCTAGCGACTGGTTCCTTATCAGCGACGAAAGGAGGAAAGCCTACAAAAAATTGCCAATTTAGATGTTCCATCAAATCTAATTTTATGTAACTTTATCTATAAATATATTTTTTAATTCTCTCATTATTTTCTTTTAATCGCAATACAAATACATCGCAATTATTCCTAGTAAAACCGATTTTCTTTTTCAATACATCTGTACTAACAAAACCATTATGGTATTTAACTGAATATATTAAAAAAAATTATAATTTCTCAAAACTGTATTTCAGTTGGAGCCTGGTCCTAATTTTTTTGCCGCATATTTTTGATCAGTGCAAGAACCACTAGCCAGACTTAACATACCTACCTACTTATACTAGTGTTATTTTTAAATGTAATTTAATTACATACAAAGGTATGTTTACTTGCTTTGAAGGTGTATTCCAAAAAATAATATTAAGATTGATGTTTTAATGAACAGTAACATTTAAAACCCATTTTTTATACTTTTTCAAATTTTAGTTGTAAAATTGCAATGTATTTTTGTTTTTATTTATTATTATTAAAATAAATATAACATCTGTGTTCATATCGTGCAGACTAACCAGTTCTAGCATTCACATTTTTTCCATAATAATTTGGAAACATTAAGTTACCAGAACGAAAATTTAACAAAAGTGCAAGAAACATTTGAATAGGTTGACGTGATGTAACCAGCACATGGTTGTAAAGAAAAAGTTAAGAGATGAGATGTGATACAGATTGCTCAATTTAATAATAAAGTTCCATTTCTACCATACAATTTGAAGCAGTTTATACTTTGTTAAAAATGGGTTGTACGCGTATCGGGAATAATCTCGGCTACCCGGTAGAGACGTCTACGAGGACCACGCTGTATATCTGCACCCGCACGAATATTGATTAGTTTTTGCTGGATGTTAGTTTTTGCTTGATGTTAGGCTAGGTCAGGAAAAGAGTGTAAAAAGGTAGATTAGAATATACGTTTGTTGAAGTAAGATGTGTGTTATTATATTATTGTTTCCTACAAAGTTTACAGTTCAGGTGTGGGGTATTTCGCGCGCTGTATTTTGTTAAGACTTTGATTTTTCGTTTTGTTATTAATTACATTGGGGACTGCGGAATTGTTTAAGCAGTTATTTGTGTATTGTGTATAAAAGATAGGAACTAAATAAATAATGGGAAAACGTACCCACCGAGATGCCAATAGTGCTAATTCAACATCGAGTAGTGACACGGATAGTGATGTCGAACGATACAGACACCGAAAATCGAGTAGGCAGGTTTCACGTGATTTCAGAACACGTTCTAAATCAGGTGATGAAGGATTAACGCGCTCTGATAAGAGTCGACAAAAAACTAGAATTTCTCGTTCTAAGACCCGCAAAAATGTTTCAAGAAAACGTTCTGAAACGAGAGAACGTACAAGATTACGTACTCGTACACCAAGTTCTAGGAGACGTCCAGAACTTAACAATGATGATTCTAGAACGAGGCTAGCATCCCAAGTTATTGTGGTAGAGCAAAATGAAGACGCTACGCTTGTCCGTTCCCGCCATTCATCTCCTGTTGCAGAGCAATATGTGGAAACAACGGAGGATCGCATTCAAAGGTTAGAGAACATGATTGCACATTTAAGCAGGCAAACACAATCTCACGAAAGTAGATCGGAGGCACCTAGGTTGGCAGTTAAAAGCGATTGCATTCCTGAATTTTCGCCAGGGAATAATAATCTGACAGCACAGCTATGGCTTGTAAAAATTGACCAATTGAAGGCCGTTAATCACTGGGATGACATAACAACCATCTACCACATGCAGTCAAGGTTAGTTGGTATGGCTAAAACATGGTATCACAGTCTACTTAATTATAACCTAACATGGGAAGAATGGAAAGCCCTCATTAAACGCAGTTTTCCTGACCACACTGATTACGCAACGCTATTACAAACAATGCTAAATCGAAGAAAATTGGCCACTGAATCAATGACGTCATATTATTTTGGGAAAATGGAACTTCTAAGAAGCTGTGAGATTTCGGGAAAACAAGCTGTTTCCTGCCTAATACATGGAATAGACGATCCTGTTGTTCAAAATAGTGCACGAGCGGGACGTTATCATACTCCGGAGGCTTTATACGAAGAATATCTCTCAGCACTTAATGTCGATGTGGCATTAACTACCGGAAAATCGAAGGAAAAACAATTCAAGTTGTCAGAGCCCGCAGATTTAAGGAATAATATAAAAAGGCGTCACAATAAATTTGAAACGAAGTGCTTCAACTGTGGACAACGTGGACACATTGCTACAAGTTGCTCAAAGCCGCGCAAAGAATGTCGAAAATGCAGGCTTCTGGGACACGAAGAGAAAAATTGTCCAAAGAAATTCAGTAGAGCAGGTGAGTCCCAACCTATTTTAAATATCGATTCTATGGAAAATATAGGTGATAATGACACCTGTTATTTTATCGACTGCTCTATAAACGACCATGTGTTTCGAGGTTATGTTGACTCCGGTAGCAAGGCGGTAACTCTACGTGAGTCAGACGCCATTTCCTTGGGATTGCCATTTCATACTACACAGATACGTCTGAATGGGTATGCAGGTGGTTCCGTAATGGTTAAACATAAAATTTTTGTAGATCTAAACGTAGATCTGGCTAAAGCAAGAGTTGAAGCTCTTGTTGTGCCTGATTATGTGCAGAAGGTTTCGATAATCGTTGGGCAACCTTTTATTAATCATCCGGGCATTGTTATGGTGATTTACGGGGGACAAGTAAGACTATTTAATTCCCATAAAACGCCATTTTCCGAACTTAATGAGTTACCTCCGCGTAAAATTACCTTATGGGCAAAGGAGACTACAGTAATACCTCCAAATCATATAGGGCACGTTTCTTTGCATTCGGATCAAGATGGCGTCAATGAGGTCTTTGTCGATTTACAACAAAGGACTTGGCCGAATCAATTTCACGTAATTCCCCGTTGTGTTATTGATCTTTCGAGAGGAGCCATGGTGCCTATCTTAAATACTTCTGATAACCCTGTCTGCTACGCAAAAGGTCGAGTAGTAGCACGAGCTTCTCTGTGCGGCCCGGAAAGCGGCCCTACCGATTTGAATGTGTGTTCTATTAATCAGGAGTCGTTGGAATATTTTTCTTTCGAAGATTTGAACAAAGTCACTGGTTCGGACATTAATCCTGAATCTAGGAATCAACTTCTTGTTTTAATAAACAAATATCGAGATTGTTTTGCTACAAAAACGTCTGAGTTGGGTAAAACTAACGTGACTGAAATTTCTATTGTGTTAAATGATAACATCCCTGTAACTTATCGTCCTTATCGATTGGCTTTTTCTGAGCGAGAAAAAGTTAGAGGTATGGTCCAAGACCTGCTTGAAAATAACATCATCAGAGAATCATCCTCCCCTTACGCCAGCCCGATCTTGTTGGTACGTAAGAAAAACGGCGAGTCCCGCATGTGTATAGACTATCGAGCGTTAAATGCTAAAACAATTAAGGACAAGTACCCCTTGCCGCGCATTGATGATCTTTTAGATGGACTTAAGGGTGCTTGCTATTTCACCAGTTTGGATCTTGCTTCCGGATATCACCAGGTCCCGGTTGCCGAGGACTCTATTCACAAAACAGCTTTTGTTACACCCGATGGACATTACGAGTATTTAACGATGCCCTTCGGACTTGTAAATGCGCCGGCTGTTTTTCAAAGAGCAATTCACAAAATTCTGGGATCTTTACGATACACAACAGCCATGGCGTATTTAGATGACATTTTAATACCGTCAAGGGACGTAGAAAGTGGCTTCAAGAATTTAGAAAACGTTCTAAAACTCATACGTGAGGCTAATATGACGCTTCGTTTTGATAAATGTAGATTTCTTCTGACACAAATAAATTACCTCGGACATGAAATATCCTGCGGTGAAATAAAACCTGGTCAAGAGAAGATCGAATCTGTGCGAGCATTTCCAACACCATCGGATGTACATTCAGTTCGACAGTTCTTAGGTCTTGTCAGCTATTTCCGCAAGTACATAAAAGGATTTGCACAAATTGCGAAACCATTGACAGACCTTACGAAAAAGTATGCGGTATTTGACTGGCAGGACAAGCAACAAGGTGCATTTGACAAACTAAAGGAAAAGCTGATTACTCGCCCCACGCTAGCTGTTTATGACCGGAAAGCTATTACTGAAGTCCATACCGATGCCAGTAAAATAGGTATTGGTGGAATATTGCTGCAGGTACAGGAAAATGGAGAACTTAAGCCGGTACAGTACTTCAGCCGTGCTACAACTAAACAAGAACAAGTGTACCACTCGTACGAACTTGAGACACTTGCTGTTGTCTGTAGTTTGAAGAAGTTTCGTGTATACCTGGTCGGGATAGAATTTAAAGTAATCACCGATTGCAACGCCCTCAGAACTACGTTAACTAAACGTGATCTGATTCCCCGAATTGGCCGGTGGTGGCTTACCACGCAGGAATTCAATTTCTCTATTGAATATCGAGCTGGGTCAAAAATGAATCACGTTGATGCGCTTAGTAGAAATCCTGTGCCCGCTAATTCGTCAGACCAAACCATTGAAGTTGACCTTCTTCATGTCAATGTCACTGACTCTGATTGGATTTTAGCAGCTCAATTAAATGACGAACGCTGCAAAGAAATTCACCAAAGCTTATCACGAGAGCCAGTAGATGAATCTGATAGACGTGTTCACAAAGAATTTGCCCTCAAAGGCAATAGGGTCTATAGGAAAACTACCCAAGGTCTGCGGTGGGTGGTACCTAGAGCAAGCAGAAGAGGTATCCTAATGTATTACCACGACGCCGCAGGGCATTTCGCTGTGGAAAAGACACTGGAGGCCGTGGCGAAGTGGTACTGGTTCCCATCAATGCGACATTACATCAAAAACTACATCGCAGCCTGTTTGCCTTGTATGTATAATAAGAAACCATCTGGTAAAGTTCCTGGAAATCTCTATAGCATTGAAAAGAAGGATGTACCCTTCGATACCCTTCATCTGGACCATCTAGGACCTTTTGTAAAAAGTAAACGCGGTAACAGCTATCTCATCGTGGTGGTTGACGCGTTCACGAAATTTGTTTTTCTTAAAGCTGTACCCAACACGAAAACGGCGCCTGTTATTAAGTTTCTGAATGAGATTATTGAAAGCTTTGGAGTACCACGAAGGTTAATTTGCGATCGCGGTACTGCATTTACGAGCCAGTCTTTCACCTCATTTTGTTCGGAGTTAGGTATGAAAAGGGTACTCTGTGCAACAGCAACCCCACGAGCCAACGGGCAGGTGGAACGAATTAATAGAGTCATCCTATCAGCTCTATCAACCAGTGTAGATGACGATCAAAACTGGGACAGAGAGCTGAGCAAGGTTAAATGGGGTATTAACTCTACTGTGAGCTCAGTCACCGGAAAATCACCATATGAGGTATTTTTTGGGTACCAGCCGCGAGGAGTTAATGACGCTTTCTTAACGTCTGAGATTTCTGAAATCCAGCCAGTTAACCACATGGAAATACGTTCTGAAGTGGCTAAGAGAATACAAAAACAGCAGTCGACTCAAAAAAAAATATTACGATAGAAGGCATGCCAAAGAGAAGACGTTCACTGTGGGACAACAGGTCCTCGTCCATCGAGCAAAGTGCTCAAATGATGGACAGAGTAAGAAACTTGTACCACATTATCAAGGGCCCTTCACTGTGACGGCAGTGTTAACGAACGATCGATACGTGGTTCAAGATCTCGACGGTGCAGAACGCTGCCCGAAGTCATATAAGGGGATATGTCCCTCCGACAAGCTCAAAGCTTTTAACACGGCCGTGAGTTCCAGCGAATCGGAAACGGACGCTGAAAACTCACATACTTAGATTATATAGGTTACTAATTATATGCATTCCTGCTGTTTCAGAATGATGGTCTTCTCGAGGACGCGAAGTAATGTCAGGATTGGCCGACTGTACGCGTATCGGGAATAATCTCGGCTACCCGGTAGAGACGTCTACGAGGACCACGCTGTATATCTGCACCCGCACGAATATTGATTAGTTTTTGCTGGATGTTAGTTTTTGCTTGATGTTAGGCTAGGTCAGGAAAAGAGTGTAAAAAGGTAGATTAGAATATACGTTTGTTGAAGTAAGATGTGTGTTATTATATTATTGTTTCCTACAAAGTTTACAGGGTAAAAATTATATTTTTATATAATTGACCCATGAACATAAGAAAGCTATAATAAATACTTAATCTCAAATTTGTTACAAAGCTCTAATTCAAACGTTTTAGCCACGAGACACTTCTTGTCGTATTCCTTACACACTTTAATTAATTGTCTTAAAACAGGTTAAGATTATTTTGGCTCAAATAAAACTATTAATGGTATCAAAGACTAGTGTTCTAATCTCATAAATTTACAAAGCTAAATCAACACACAAACCTTTGAATTTTTATTAGTAAATTAATCTGATTTTACTCTTTGAATAAAACGTATTGAATCTACGTTTGAATAAAATTAAAAGAATTGTAACTCAGTTCTGTGTCTGCAATGAATCCCTGTCTACTAGTATCCCTGGCTCTTACCTGCACTTTTCCCGATTGTATTATGTACATCTCTTTCCCGACATCGCCCTTTTTGCACACGATGTCTCCCGGCAGATAAATGACTGACTTCAATTGCAGCACCAATTCCCTTAAGAGGGCTTCATCGCAATCCGCAAAAAGTTTTACTTTACTTAAAGTCTGGATATGCACATTAATTGCTATGTCGGTCTTCATTTTGTGCGGTAAGCAATCCATTATTGTATTCTCATCTAAAAACATAAAACTTTCCATTGATAATTGTAAGAACGACAACTAAAGTTTCAATATAAATTAATACTTGGTAGTATATTTTTAATAATTAGTATCTACTGAACTGGACAAAACAACTATTAGATACCACTCAACAATCATCATATACCATAATTTTTGTCATATTCTTTAGATACATTTGAAAAAGTGATGCTTTGTTAATTTTTTTTTTCCATAATAAACAAACCAACATTTTAAATAGCTGTTGTCGATATCATAAATAAATACCTACGCTGCTTTCGTAAAGTAAGAGATATTTTCGTTATTTTATAAATATCCAATTTTTTTTAAATGCGCTCGGACCCGTCAATTTTTTTCTTTTTGCCCTTATTTTACATATATTCAATTTTTCAATGGTGACTCCATGAAACTACATCGATATAAACATTAATATTTTAAATGGAACACCCTATAACTTTTACATATTAGGATGCAACTCATTTTTACGAATAGTTTTATATATACGAGTATTTTATAGGTTTATCTCTAATAATAAGGGAGATATGCCCAAAAGTGGGTTACAAGACGGACCAAATTTTGGAGCAAAATGATTCCATATTCTCTTTCTAGCACCAGTGACTATAGACTATAGTCACTGCTAGCACATTACTCTTATGACACGTTTTTGGGCATATCTCCCTTACTATTAGAGATAAACCCAAAAAACCTTACACCTTGTTGTTGTTGTTGTTGTTGTTGTTGATAGGCGGCGCGGTTACCCGCAGCACTCAGGTCTTTCGACCCATTGTGCCTGCCGCTAGTTGGGGGAGCTATTGGAAGAGACCCGTGCTGTGCGCATAAGCCAACACCCGTTGTAGGGGAAGCTCCCTAATGTCCTGAGGCAGAAGAAATGCTGCGCCCAGGTGTTTGTGTCTCTTGACCAAGAGGCAGGCACAGCGACAGAGGATGTGAATGGAGTCCTCGTCATCGTGTCCGCAAAACCTGCACCTTCTAGTGTCACTAAGACCGATAGTGTTAAGGTGCTTGTTAAGATGTCCGTGACCTGTCAACAGTCCTGTGACAATCCTTATGCTGTTACGACTTAGCGGGAGTCGTAACAGCATAAGTATTGATCAAGTTGCGTTCGACCAAGGCCATTCAATTAAGAGCCTGGCTTGTCGCAGCCCAGTCCCGTTTGACCATTCTTCCTTTGATCTTACCTTGATCCAGTTTCCAATGAACCTTGCTACATAACTAGGCGGAAGCCCCAGCACTAACCTTACACCTTACATGATCGTATTCGTAAAAAAGAGTTCTTTCCAAATATGTAAAAATACAGAGCGTCTCATTTAAAATATTAAAGTTGACGTCGACAAAGCTATTGAGCTACTATTGAGCTATCTATTGAGCTACCCTGTAAAAAAATGAAATATATGTAAAATAAGGGCAAAAATAAAGAACATCAAGGGGTTCAAGCGATTTAAAAAAAGAACATCAAGGGGTTCAAGCGATTTTAAAGAAATTGGGTATTTATAAAATAACGAGTTTATCCACTACTTTACGAAACCACTATATATAAAGGGAATGGTCTTCATATAAGGGGATAATAGATAGGTATTACACTGAACTGTGAGGTGGAATATACACATTTCTGTCTTTTTCAAGGTTTATTCATAGGTATTTTTGCATTCGACGAATTATTATTGTGCTAAAGATCTCCAACAATGTTCGAACATTAGGTTTGCAGTGGCCCACTAATTATTCTGAATGGACAAAGTAGGTATATTCCCATTATCTATTCAATTTACACCAAAATAGAGAACCATTCTTTTGAAATGTTTTTAGTATAAATAATGTTTTTACACAATATTCAAAAGAGAAGTTGTTTTAGTGAAACTAGACCCGCTAATAGAAAATGAGGGACCAACCAGGATGGAAGGATTTCGGTAAGAGAACAATGTCAATAATTGGGAAGAAATGAAAACCTACCTTTTCCGTAAATTATGCAACAATTATACATTGCACATAAACAATTTTCAGAATTTTAAGACCAGATTTGGACGTTTCCCTATATTATAATATTTTAGGGACCTTTCTTGCAAAATTATGAGTTCGTTATAGTCATAACATTAACGCAAATATGGTCGATGATAACGCTTCGACTTAACTTTTTCTGATAGCGTGTGATTTTATCTAGATAGAAATGTTGATTCAGAGAATATGCGTATGTGTCAATCCCCGTTATAATTATTAGTTCGATACTTTTATCGAGATCCTACCTGCTGAAAATTACCCTAACTTTTTAAATCGAGTTACAATATTTCAAATAAATGTTTCAAAATAAGAGGTACAATCTTAAACAAAAATTCAAATATAAAATATTTAAATCTTTTTAAATTAAACATTATAAGAATGTATATGACAAAACAATAAGTATATAACTACAATTAATTACCGACAAGGGCAAAGAATGGAAATAAATAAGAGATACAGTTGTATTCTCTTGAATTTATAGTGTTTTAACCCTAAAGAATCGTGTCAGATAAACAAATTACAGAATGAGAAACAATAAAGTAGGTAGGTAACAATTACTTACCCAGAGTGTGTTGAGTTTCCCACGTATAATTAAACCAAAGTTGAACTCTTCTTTGCATATCTTGGGGCAAATTCAGTCTTCTCATGTATTCCAAAGTTTCATCCACCAGCTTCCTATACTCAGTTTTCGATCTAGTTGCAGTTGAAATGATATCTCTAATCTGGCCAATCAGCAATGCGAAGACAAATACTCCCATCAACCAGGAAAAGGTCATAAACATATACTCTATGTCTTGAGTGGGCTTCGGATTTTTTCCAATCGAGGTGGCAGTTTTAGTTGCAAAATAGAAACATTTTATGTAAGCGTTCCCTTTACCGTTAAATACAAAATTATTGCTTCCAATTCCTTCCCAAACAGAAAATGCGTAGTATGCACATGCGTTTAAATGAATCAAGTACATCATGTACATCAGCGTCTTTGTTATTCGTATTATATACGGATTTGCTAGAAGTTTATCCACAAAACTAAAAAATGCCCAGAAGGTGTGCATTTTAAAAAATCTCGGAAGTCGCAGGATTACAAATTCTGGCCCCATTATGAAATAAAATAAATCTAGCGGTAAAAGAGATAACAAATCCAGCTGTAATAAAAATATAGAGATTAGCAGATGGCTTTGTTGACAAGAGTTATTAATTAAGTTAATTAAGGGTTTAGGACTGTTATTATAGATTACTTATACAAACAGAAGTATCTATTTATAAGCGCCACATTTGGAATTGGATCGAAATGTGATTAATAAAGCTAGGTTTCTCTTAACAAATCACTATTTTTATTGCAGAAAATATTTGATGAAGAATTATTGGTATACAGGGTGTTTCGTAATATATGCGCAGGACTTCAGGATGTTATAGCTCGTCCAAGAATATGAAAAAAAGACTCTATTAATTTACCTTCTAAAATACACCATTTTAGTGATACAAGGTGTTGAAATTAAAAAAAAAATGTTGTTTCTTGCGAATATCTTCGGAACCGTTTATCGTACAGAAAACAGCTTTTGTAAGCATTTTCTATTCATAATAAACTATGTTTTGTGCGGAAATTTTTTTTTAAGTCATAATTAGTGAAGGTTTTGAAGGGGTACTGGAAGTGTTTTTCTTTCCAACTTCTACGCTACTGGAAGATGTACGATTTTGAGACGACCATTTGAACCGCCAATATTTTCTACACAAAAAAGGTTCCCTTGGTTATAAGCTCTAAAGTCGATCGTTTTCGAGAAAAATCAACTTTTATGTTGAAAAACATGGTCAATTTTTTTAAATAAAATTCCCCAAACTTTTACGATTTGGGGAATGTTGAAAAGACAACTTTTGTATCATTTTTTCATTTTTTTTTTATTTTGCAATTATGAAGTTAACGTTTGGTTTTGTTACTTGTTCTAACGTTTAAATAAATTTTGTTTAATTAGTAAGAAAAAAATTTTATTTCAAAAAATTTACCAAGTTTTTCAACATAAAAGTTGATTTTTCTCGAAAACTATCGACTTTAGAGCTTATGACCAAGAGTACCTTTTTTGTATAGAAAACATTGGCGGTTCAAATGGGCGTCTCAAAATCGTACTTTTTCCAGTAGCGTAGAAGTTGGGGAGACAAACACCCACTACCCCTTCAAAACCTTCACCAATTATGACCTTAAAAAAAAAAATCCGCACAAAACATAGTTTATTATGAGTAGAAAATGCTTACAAAAGCTGTTTTCTGTACGATAAACGGTTCCGGAGATATTCGCAAAAAACGAATTTCTTTTTTCAATTTCAACACCCTGTATCTCTAAAATGGTGCTTTTTTAGAGGGTAAGTTAATAGAAACTTTTTTCACATTTTTGGACGAGCTATAACATCCTGAAGTCCTGCGCATCTATTATGAAACACCCTGTAAATATGACACTAAGTGGTGACACTAAAGCCACCAGACTCATTGATTTTTTTATATGGGGATATAAAAAATAAAGTGTTTGCAACACCTCCGTTCAGAAGTTGTTTGTATTGATGAAACTATACTTACAAAAAAAATATTAAACCACGCACCATGGAGGTGTTGGAAACACTTTATTTTTTATATAGGTAGCCCCATATAAAAAAATCAATTATTGGTCTGGTGACTTTAATGGCCAACGAAATAATCCCCTATTTGCAACCCATTGATCTTCAGAATTTTCTGTTAAAAATACATTCACAAGTTCTATTTTATGTGATAGTGTCCCGACATGTTGAGATCATAATTTAGATTATTCATTATTTGGCAGAGTATTTAATGTTGTATTTTAAATTCATTTAAAATTTCTAAATAATTTTCATCTGTAATGAATGTTACTATTGGAGATGAAGATGAATAGGAAAAAAGAATAAAAAATAATTGAACTGTTAAGATCCCCCCTATCTAACCTGTTAAATAATTTTCATAAAATTTCAGATAATAACGGAATTGTTTCCTAATAAAATGAGGATTTACATCGAACAAATAGTAAGTTACGTCGGTTGAATAATCAATTTTTTGTAAATTGATAAATTTTTGTAAAACAACTTCTAAGAAATATTTAACTTTTTGGTAGTTTATTTAAATAAATTCACTGAAATTGGTTTTTCTTTAACAATGCTTCCGTAGAATCAATTAAATAAGGTAATTACAACATTTGGTTGGATTTAGAATTTCTGTTAACATAGAAACCATTATGATTAGGTATAGGAAAGGGAATACAAACCACCCATATTTTTGTTCATAGAATTCATTTAAAAAAATGTATATATTACAACGAAAGGACACCACTCTATAAAGCAATTAAAAAATTAGGTATATCTTTTCTTTAGAAATGTATGTTGGAATGAGACATTCTCAATTCCGTTTGACGTCACACATAAAAGGTCACTGCCATCAAACTGGCATCCATCTAATAGATTAAAACCTCAAGAACATCGATCATGTTACAATCTGGTTTAGTTTACATTTTGATTAGTAAATACATTGAGATGATTGAAAACCCCACTTACCTTAAAGTGCTTATTTCTAATATAATTCTGCCTTAACAGTTTAATATCGGTCACCCAGAATCCCTCGTTCAGGTATTTCACTCTTGGTTGAATCAAAATCATATCAATGAGATATACAAAATCTGATAAATAATCGAAGGCCATCCATATAGGCCTGTTGTCCGGTCTTTGATACGGAAATGTGCTTCTAAATGGAATAACCCAGGCGTTGTACAGAACGGCCATGGCAGCCACAGACATCCACGTGACGTATATTTTTCCATTTGGGTCGATTACCTTCGTGTTTAGGATATTCGTAAGAAATGAGTCTGTTGCAGATTTGGTCTGGGGCACTTCCTCGATGTATTTATCAGAAAAGGAGACACTCAGTTTGGGTTTGAGAGGAATAATTGTGGGTTCTACGGTTTCCCGGCTGCTTATAGAGGACGGTGTTGCGGGGGTTTCAATTCTTTCTCTAGCAGCTTGGGCCCTTGTCGAGAAGGCGTCTACCAGATGTCTAATTCTGTCTTGGATGAATTGCCGATTGGCAGATCTAAAATAATTTATGACGGTTTATTGTCAAAACTTAAATTTTTCTTTCATTTATTGATTTAAGAATAATATGATTCATAAGTTTCATTGTTCTTTTTTCATATTACAAATTATCTTTTCAAAAATATCTTATTTTATTTAGTTTTGGAAATGTATGACTCGTTCGGGATAAAAAATATCTAGCTTCTAAAGCTATAGTAAATAAGGCGCTGGAGTAAACATAAAAAATTTTAAAAAATGCTATAAATGTAAATGGTGTCAATCTACCTATTAGCCATCGCTATTTTCACGGCACATCACATGCACTGTTAATTAAAATAAAAAAAAAATGGAAAATGTTTTCATTCAACTGTCAGAAATTGAAAACGATAATACCAATAGATACTGAGGTGAGCCATTTTGCTGCTCCACGTGATAGACCAAAATTGAAAATCCGTGTAATTTGTGCACTTTACATATTCTGAATTTTCTTGCAGTATTGTTTGGCTCAGTTTTTTGTCTTAAAGTCTGCCTTCTACTGAATTGGTTCTAGATTAATATTATTATTATTACAATTTGCATGACTGAAAAGACTGTCCATTTATCTTATCATTTAAAGAAAAGTGAATAGTGTCCTAATGATAATTTCAAATAAATATTAATAATACAATTTATTACCACCTTGCCGATAACGTTATAAGAAAGCATATACAGGGAGGGCCATTAGTGCGTATGCGGACCACACCACCTATACCGTTACAACTAGAAAAATAAATTTTAATTAAGCCCACCAAGTATGGTATCGTTAGAAAGCTGAAAAGGAGCTCTTTAAGGTGACATGATAATATACAGGGTGTTCCATTTAAAATTTTGAAGTAAAATTATGATATGCGAAATGTATCACCCTGTATATAGCAAATGTAACTTTTTGTTAAATCGTTATATTTTCTTGAATAAAGACATATTCTTAATTTATCTTATGAGAAAATGGAAGTTACATCTCATTTAAATGGAGAGCTACAATAATGCAAAATAACGACCTTTTTCATAGAAAACTTGCAACAACGTCGCCACGTGTAAATTTAGATATATTAAGTGCTATATTAAATTGTTCAGAAAAATACGCTCAATTCAAAAATCTAAAAATATATAGGGTGTTCTATTTAAAAAAATTTATGTTCGGTTTGGCATTTTAATATTAAACACCTTGTATGTGCCAAAATAATTTTAAAATATGCACGCCACTGGCATCTAACTTCATACCAAAAATTATTATTATAACATTAACGGTATAGGTGGTATGGTCCGCATACGCACTAATGGCCCACCCTGTATATGTAGATTAGTCCGCATAAGTTTATAAAGAAATTTTTAAATAGGTAGAAATTTTAATATTAAGTGACTAAAATTTTAAGTCTAACATCGGAAGTCAGAAGCAAAGAGTAGCAAGGCCATAATATTTTTTTCGCTTTTAAAGGAATGATATAAATTACATAAATTCACTTTTACAAAGTAAAATAATGAATATTTTGCTTGTGTTCAAAATATTGTAAAAATATATTGATTACGGCGTTTTGTATAGCGTTTGGTCTGCTTCCTTGTAAATTCTGTTAAATATGAATAAAGAGAGTTGGGTTCTGAAGTACAGATTAATACAAAATATTTCTTGCCATTATAAATACATAATTAGTAACATTAATTCCCTACTTAAGTTATATTAATATATTATAGATATAAGTTAAAAACTATACTGACTGAATAGCTATTTAAGTATATTACGTGTAGCCTAAAGCCAAAAATTTGTATATTGCTTCAATAATCCAAGAATTTAGTTTATGGTTGGTTGATAATTCACTTTAACCTTTTGAATCATTAAGAATATACTATGTTGGCTTTTTATGGCTTTGGCATATAGTTGTATCACGCACATTACCTATTTATTTCCAAAAACCTACTCTTAAAAACTCTTAGGTATTCTTATACCATTATGGCACTTATATATTTTTAAATATCATGTATATATTTAAAAAGAAAGAAGAAGAGAAGAAATATTTTAAACAAAAAATTCATGATGATAGTGTATGACGCCTTGGCTGAATCTATCATAAGACACTGTATTGTATGTAGTATGGGGTGGACTTTATAAGGCACATGTACGTGTATTACAAAGAACTCAAAATACTTTAATAAAAATAATGTTAAAAAAGGAGAAGCTATATTCCACAGAACTTCTGTATGAAGAAAGTGGTTTATTTGATATTAGAAAATTGTACACTTATCAAAGCTTATTATGGGTCATGTCATCGCGTGTGTCTTATGTTATGCCACCAATATGATACACGAACAATGAGCAACGAATCTGCAAATATACCATTGTGTAAGTTATCTCATACTCAAAGATTTATATGGTATATGGGTCCCAAACTGTTCAATATGTTGCCTAAGGCAATAAATGATATTAAAAATAAAACTAGGTTAAAAAAACAGCTAAAAATGTATTTAAATGTACTTAGACTTAGGACAGTCTATGATATGTAGCAAACCATATTAAATGCATAAAAATAATAATAATAATAATAATAATATATATCCGTATAACAATTTTTATGTTTTAACCTAACTCACAAGTGCCTGCTGTATTCTACTCCAAAACTGAAATCTGTTCTATTATTCTTAGGATAATTGTTTGTATGAAGATAGTAACCACTATGCACAGATATATCAAAGGTATCATAATTAAAAGAATATTTAATGTCGGTACCTAATTTATATTGGCTAAAATTTATAAAATATAACATTTAAAATAAAAATGGTGATAGACTTACGTTTGAGAAGAACTACTTGCATTCGTATTCCAAGACGATGCAGTAATCTTTTCTTGTTTACCATTGTATTTATTATTATAATTATTAGAATTGTTCAATGTACCATCGCTAACATCAATATTATTGCTATTACTTTCCAATGGTTCACTACACCAAGAAGACATTGAATGAGCAGGAGTTTTCCCAATCACTTGATCTAATATTAACTTTTCGGGATAAACCATTCTCTGAAAAAAATGTTTAAACAATATAATAATGGTAAATTTGCCAAGAGCGATGATATTCACAACAATAAAGCGTACTCGAGACTGTAAAGGCACTTCCATGATGGGATAACTTTAATTGTGATTGAATAATTAAATTAATTGATTTGGGCAATCAAGGTAAGTAATGAACATTAAGTTACCTTTTTAAACCGGCAAAGGTTTTCCATTTCTGACTAGTTATGCGTGTTGGATGTCATTCAGATAGGTGGCTAGCTTTCCTGCGATGTTCGCTTAACCTACCACACTGTAGCTATGGTTACAAACTTGACTCGGTTCTGCCCGAGCGATGGTATCGATTAGATAGAGACGTTAATGGAATATATTGGTGAATAAGTTATATATGATTTATTTCTTATCGAAATGAAATGCTTAAAAAATAATAGTTCATGCATCTTTGAGTTCTGACGTTAATGATCAATATAGTAAAAAAACTAAAAAATGTAAGCACAAATAAATTTGACAGAGTAAGGGTAAAGGTAAGGATAAAGTAAAATTCGCAGGCCAACATTTCATAAAAATAAGAGCAATACTTCATATTAACTGAATATCCAAACAACCCATCTACATTCAGGATTGCTGAAGTTGATTATTTAGTGATTATTTAAGGGGGGGGGGGTAATATTGATATGTTTCTGATTGAAAGAGTATCGCAAGTTTATTTTATTTTGCTTATTATCAAAAGACTTTATTCCTAACCTGTATTAACAGAATCGTTTCTTTGTTGAACGCATTTCGAAAACAAAAACATAACTAAGAAAAAGTACGTTTTCACTAAATCCAAATTACAAATATTACGATTCAACTATTTAATTTTTTTGTGGTTTACAAGTTACATAGTTGGTAAATGATTGATAAAATTAGGTATAACATATGTATATTCATTGTAGTTTAATATTCTGAAAGTTATATCATAATTTTTTTCTTGCTTTATCCAACATATGTTACTTTTTGACATAAAAATTATCTTTTTCCGCTTCCAGTTTCATCGGAAATAATACCAACTCTCGATTTTTATATAGAACACCCTGCATATTATTATATTTTTGGAATCTACGTCATTTTCTGAATCTGATATAACATAGGTGGCATTTCACCTGTCAAATTACTTTTTGGTATAGTTTACTTTTGAATTTAAAGTACCTTCTCTCAATGTAATTTCAGTTCTGTTTGTCCCACATATAAAATAAGCGCATGGCTAGATTGCTTATTTGTTTCTTAATTAATTCTTGATGGTACTATTTAAAAAAAACTAGTTTCAGCTTGATAACCACTTTGAAGAATTTTAACGCCCTGCAGGTAGAGAAATTGAATGTTTTTGACTCCACTCCAAAAAGTAATTTGACAGCCGAAATGTCACTTAAGTATATACCGGGTGTTCCATATAAAAGTCCTCAGCCTCGTATCTCGGCAACGGAAAAATATTTTTTGATTTTGAAAAAACAGATGATAGAGTTCATATATGCCTTCGTCCCGGAGTTCAACTTGATTTTTTTTCAGAGCAAATTGGAGCTAATTTTTCGTTGACAGGAACTTTGCAACAAGGTTTATCCGACACTTTATTCAATTCTAAACAATTTTTGTCATATGACTTTTTCAAAAACTTCATAGTTTCAGAGAGATCGGGCTCTTCATTTGGTGAGGCCTAAACTCAAGCGTATTTTATCTATTCTTGATGGTAAAACGTCATAATTTTTTAAATGCTGAAAGTAGAATTTATTTTTCAGTAAACATTATTATCAATTTTATCTAAGGGACCAAAAATATTGTAGATATTTGCTTTTGTAAGCTAAAATGATGAATTTAATGGACTGCCAAATGAACGAATTAACTCTAAACTTAACGTTCAGAAAGAATAAAAGCTATTGATAATGAAACAGAATAACTAAACTCTAATAAATAATTGGAATTAAAATGTAAAAAAAAATTTGCCTCCAGCGTGACTCGAACTCGCGAAATTAGTATTATCACGTTTTGAATCCCTCGACTTTCCCATTGCGCTACCGCGCTTGTTGTCAAAAAGTTACCCTAACACGTTTTATGTAAACTGTACGTGTCAACCTGAAAAAACAATTTTTACCGATTTTCTAATTATTGGAAAAGCATTTCACTTCAGTTTTTTGGTAATCAGAAGTGTTTGGCAGTCAGTATTATCGATTCCGTTAGCAATATTTCTCGTAGGAAAATAACCTATCTGAAGTTTAATTAATTTGACAGTTTTCGTAGGAGGTGCTTATCTCGTTGGTCCAATCTCACATCGGCAGATAAAATGAGAAAGAAGTTAAGACGGAGGCGACTCGAGATTTTCGAAGCCGAAATAGATATAGAAGGACGCCACGTACGGTCTCGAAAAAATCTCAAAGGATTAGAGAAAGGACGGAACTTTCGCGTAAAGCGGTTCTCGAAGCCGTAAAATTAGAAAAAGGATCTAGGGCGTTCCGCGAAAAGTCGTCGGGACTTCGGAAGGTGTGACGGGGCCATTAGGCGCGAGGACAAACGCCGGTGCTAGCCGCATCTCTCTCGCCGAACGGTGATCGACGAAAATTTTGCAGAGGTTTTTTGAAAAGGCGTTTAAATTGTGAAAACGCGTAGGAAACGGAACGAAAATATCCCTACGCATTGGAGAAAGGCCGGGGGCGACCCCCGATCGCCCGCGGGGATCGATTCGCGATCCCCCTCGGAGAAGATAGCTTTGAAACTTGGATTCGGCGACGGAATTTAGAGCGAGACAGAATCGACGCGTTTTAATATATATGGATTATTTGTACGTTTGTCCTAAAATAGATCCTGAATGTATAACGAAACTTCATCACAGCAGGCTTTGATTAGAAGGAAACAAAGTTAAATACATATTATTTCATTATTCCTTAAAACGAGGTATTCAATTGACTTGGATAATTATTGTTTCATTGTATAAGGTAATAATTCGAAACTCTAAAAAACGCTTGACTTTGGGCCTCACCAAATGAAGAGCTTGATATCTCGAACTATTAAGTTTTTGAAAAATAGCCATTTCACAAAAATTGTTTACAATTGAACAAAGTATCGGATAAACCTTGTTGCAAAGTTTCTGCCAACAAAAAATGTCTTTCGACTTCAGCGCCATCCCCAATTTGCTCTAAAAAAAATCAAGTTGAACTCCGTGACGAAGCCATAGATGACCTCTATCATCTGTTTTTTCAAAATCACAATATATCTTTCCGTTGCCGAGATAAGAGGCTGAGGACTTTTATGTGGAACACCCTGTATATGATTATATATTTGGACTCAGAGAATGACATAAATTCTAAAAATATAATAATACTTATATAGAGTGTTCCATATAAAAGTCGTTGGTATGACTTCGAAAAGAAAGAGAATAAAAGAAGCGAAAAAAAGTTATTTTTATGTCAAAAAGTGATCTTTAATAAATAAGTACTTCCGCTATGCTGAGTTTGAAAATTGTATCTAAAAAATAAGGGAGGAAAGAGGGGTAAGTAAGTATACCATGAATCTGTGTCCCTCTGTATACAGTGTGTTTCTTCATCTTGGAAACTGTTAGAGATAGAGACTAGGTTAAATTGGGGCAAAGTTGCGTAATTTGGGGACCAATAATATTCCTCAAAAAAAAATCAAGGCCAACTTGTTTAGTTTTTGACATATTTGAAAAAACTCGAAAATTTGAAAATTCTCATTTCCAATCTTGTTTGAAGAGCTAGTGAAATAAAAAGGACGCTGTCTCATAGCAACTTTTTACGTTCTATGGAATGGCGTAAACAATATTTTAATGTTACGTTTCGTCTCTTCAGAACCATCGCCAACTTCATTTTTTCTAATACGGCCCTATTAATATTTTTTACATCATCCCATAGCAGTTTTCCTTGTGAGTTCAATGGTAGGTATATCATATGTTATAGTTTGTTTATTGTTCCATTAACTGTTCGTTATCATTTTTTTAATTTATTGTTGTTTTGTTAACTGTTCTTTATTTTTGTTAACTAATTGTTTTTTATTGTAAATATTTGTTCCTTTTTCGTTATCCTTTTGTTAATACATACAGACAGACGCAGATGTGTTTGTTGGTGGTTATCCATGTTCAAAACGTGATCAAATTACAGCATACTATGATACATCATTGAACTCACAAGACTTGAAGATACTCACATTGAACTCATAAAAATATTAATGGGGTCGTATTAGAAAAAATGAAGTTGATGATGGTTTTGAAGAGACGAAACGTTACTCCAAAAGATTATTTACGGCATTCGATAGAGCGTAAAAAAGAAGTTGCTATGAGAAAGTGTTCTTTTTATTTCAATCGCCCTTCAAGCAAACCTGAAATTTTTTCAAAAACGAATTTCCAAAATTTCGATTGTTTTCAAATATCTCAAAAACTAGTCATGTCATGTGGTATCTATATTATTGGTCACCAAATTATACAACTTTGTCCCAATTTAATCTATTCTCTATCTCTAACGGTTTCCAAGATACCAGTGTTATTGCATCAAATTTGAAACGCACTGTATTTAAGTATTTATCTATCTATCTATCTAGTCAAAGTCATTCCACAGATCAGAGTCATTTTCATCAATTATGGAAAATCATATTAGAGATAAATCCCATTTAATTTATTTGTCGAATTTTTTGTATTAGCTACCTATTTTTTAAATATAGCTTTTCGTCCCACAAACACTTGTTAACAAAATTAATCAACATATTATGGAAAATAAAAAAGATATATGGGTAAGCCTCCTTTCTGTTTCACATATGGTATATGAGAACTGATTTCTAAGAATAGCATGTTTGGTCATTTACAAAGCGTATCCATCCATGATACTACAGTATCATGGTATCCATCTATATCTAAAACGGCCCATACACGATGAGACCAGACCTATGTCGGCGATACAAGGGCTGTACAAGATACAAATTCTGTTTTAGAAATTACTCTTTCGTATATGAATTTGATACGCGCACTGCACCAAAATGAGAAAGGGACTTAATAATTTATTTGCAAATGGACAAATGCTTACCTTTGTCTTTTCCTCTCTAATTACTCAGTGCATTAGAAAACTAAACAAAACTAGTTACTAAGCATGGCGCTATGCAGCAATACCTATCCACTCATCAACTAAAACATGCTGAGACCAGTCGCGTCGCATGCGTCTTGCAACCACCGAAGTCGGTCTCAATGATACCATCTCAGCGATACCTGATACTAGCTGATACAACACCATTCACACTGAGACACGTCTCCGGAACCTTGTAAATGCCGCATGCGACAAGGTAGATCTCATCGTGAATGGGACGTTTCAGATGTTATCCTTGTTAGAACCTATTTTGAACATAGATTAATACTTAAAATGATTTGTAACTTCATATAATTTGTATTCATTTACTACATAGCAATATTTATTTTTATTTGAAATATAATTAGATATTATATTTTACTAAAAAGTTACAAGACAAGTACTACATCAAATAGACAAATATTAACAGCAATATAAACACACGATTAAATAAAACATGTAGATGGTATAATTACTACAAAATATAAATACTAAAAACAGAATTTTTACCTTACACAAACCTTGTATAGCCACTTGCGGCGAGGTAGTCTCATCGTGAATGGGGCAAGAATGGGGCGTTTCAAGAGATCGGTGTTACGCCGGGTTTACATTGGTATAACTATTTGTACTAGTTACTGGTATTAGGCCCGCCGGTGAACTATCCCAAGTCCAATGTTAGTAGGCGTTTACACATAAACTATGCTTTTCAGTACTAGTAGCTAGTAGCAGTTTTGATGTTGATATGAAAATGTTTACGGGGTTGTAGAATTTCCCGTTCAAAAATCATTCTATTAAAAAAGGTATACTAAAAGTTGCCCAGTGCCTGAGGCAGGAAATCAATGATTTATAATCTCAAATAAGCTGTTCGTGACGGTCATACGTTACGTGACCTATGATAACATACGGCTCCATAGTTTGATTGTCGAAATGACTTCAACAAATGACTAAATCAACCTCCTAGTTTACAGAGACAAGCATGTCTGGCCATAAGTGGAGCAATTAGGTCTACACTCTCATCACCTCTGGAAATCCTATTGGATCTACCTGGTCTTCTCCACTGGATATCTCATTAGGGGATTTATACCCTTCGATCTTCTCTAGGTACACCACTGTTATAAATAAAAGCATTGCAAATAATCAGAGACTTATAATATGTATAAGTCTCTGAAATAATCAATATTTCTTTTACAAAGTAGACACAGGGGTATCAAAAAGATGGGAGCGTTGAGTGATCAAGTTGTATATGGTCACTCAACGATGAGAGGTTTATTTTCATAGAAGGCTTGGTTGATTCCGATACGGGTATAATAATCCGATTACTGAACAAGTACCCCTCCTCGACCAAACTGGAAGCATCAGTCCTCGGTGTAGACTTGGATTAAATTAGATTTGACTCACTCCCCGTCGAATTATTGAGCTTTAACGGAGTCTCCAAGAGGATAATAACTGTGATGATCTCATTATCAACTTGTCTACTCTAAGTACCGTCTTCCTTCTACTGGCAATCGGGTAGGCAAGGGCATACTTTTGATCCTGATCTAACATTTTCTTTGGCATACTTTCAATCTTGCCAAAGTTCTAACTTTACTGCAATAAGGACCAGTTTTTCAATGCTCGGTTAACGTAATTTAACCTAGAGTTAACTAACTACAAGTTTAGAATGTGAATAGTTATTCATAAAATGTTCGATGTAAATCACATCCTAAACTTATAGCTTAACTACTGGTTAAACCGTGTTAACCAAGCATTGAAAAACCGACAGTAACCCAATTGTAACAGTAACAAATTTCTTCAGTGAGTAAACTAAGCTGATTCCCATCATGGGTACTTGAAAAATAAAATGTGCCGATACAGCAGGTTTGAACTATTGGGTGGGATTTTCTGTGCCATCGAAAATAAGCTTTTGACTTTGGACGTACCTATTTCTAGATCTATCAAAAGCATATGACCGCGTGGATCATGAGATACTGCTAAAAAAACTGTATAATTATGGTATCAGAGAAAACTTTTTGCAATGGTTTCAAACATATTTAAAAAATCGATGGCAAATGATTAGGGTCAGTCTATTAAACAGATAGGGTCTCCCTCAATACCCATCAATGATAGATGTCTTCTAAGCCTGCAGTGACCCGTTAAAACTCCCACCAACTGGTTTAGAGCCTTCCCGCTACGACTTAACAACCACGCCGTCTTAGTCTTGCTTGGCTCCACTATAAACTTGCGAGCTTGTCTACAACTTCCACTCCTTCTCCAGTTTTTACTTAGTGTTTAATGTCTTAGTGAGCAGAAATAAATATTTTGCTCCGTACAGTTCCTTACTTCTTTCTTGTTTGCTGCCATTAAGATAGCGAAGACTTCAGCCTGGAAGACTGTGGCATACGAACCCAGTGCAAAACTTTGCTGCACGCCTCTGTCCTCCACATAAATTCCTGCCCCTGAGGACCTGTCCGCCACACGAGAGCCATCTGTGTAGCAGATCGGAGAATCCGGGGGGAATCTAAGCTGGTTCTGCGTCCATTCCTCCCTCTCTGGAAATATGACAACATATTTCCTCTTTAATTTAAGGCGATCTTTGGCTTCAGTTACTCTGATGGCAGATATAGGTATTTCCCTCTCCGCCATCTGCGCAACTGCCGCGTGACCATTATTTCTTCCTCCCGCCTGCCAGCTTCCTAAGTCCCGCATTCTTAAATAGGCCGCCATTACCTCCCTCATTATCCATGTGGATAGGGTTGGGAGCCCTAGCAAGACTTCCAGGGCAGCTGTAGGTGTCGTCCTCATTGCACCTGTAATTCCTTTTGTAATTAGAGCTTTGAAACTTTGTCAGTTTCTTGGACACCGTTACCCGGCCGACGCTTGGCACCAGACTAGGGCGCCATATTGGAGCCTCGGTCTAATTACCGTAGCGTATAGCCAGTGCAGCATCCTAGGACTGAGACCCCAATTCCGTCTTAGTTGCCAGAAGGTGGTCGTCGAATTTATATCTGAATAATAGGTATAAATTCTTGAAATAACAACAGATGTATGGAGACATAAGTTCCGAGAACACTACAAGCGATAAATTCGGCAAACGCCGAAGCGGTTAAAGAGTAATTTTACGTAGGTCCCCCTGGAGTCGGCTTTAAGTTAAGGGGAGATAATCATTACAACATTCAGGGAAAGCGTTTAAAAAATATTGGCGAGCCTAGGGATGGTAACAATAGTGTGACACGTAATTATGTTGACAAATATATTGGTAATATTGTCGAAGAGGGTCTAAAAAGTGTAAAAGACTATTCCCAGCTCGCTGCGGAAAAAAATCCATAAAATAAAAAGTAATTGTAGTTGTCAAACAAACTGTTGAACTGGTAAAAGAAGAAAATCGAGCATATATCAATCTATTTCAGAAATAAGAAAACTAATCCAAAATTTCTATAATAAACTGTAACGTTTAGTATCACAGAATTAAATCAGAAGTTGGGTAATATTCAGTATAGTCAGATGCGTCCCCCAATGCATATGTAGTATGAGAAACGCAAATACTAAATTGAAAAATAATAACTAATAATCAGAGCAAGGAGAAATTACAAGTATAGTGAACGAACTGCATTGATCCGCCACACGAAATTTGTGTAGAAGGAGAACTAATTATAGAAGGGTATGGGGATTTGTGGCAGGGGAATTTAGCTGAAATGTAACCGTATGTGAGAGAAAATAAAGGGTATCATTACATTCTCATAGTAATAGGTTGTGTTTCTAAATATGTCTGGACACGATGCCATTAAAAATAAAACTGAGCTATGAAGAGCACACTACCACATGCTAATTATAAGACGAGGCACTTGCAAACGGATCACAGAGGAGAGGGTATTTATAATAAACCATTTCAGTCATTAATAAAAGAACGTGGAATTAATTATTATTCCACTTTTAGTACAAAAAGAGCAAAATCGTGGAGCGGGTAATGCGGACATTAAAAAATTGGTTATATAAAGAATTCTCAGCCAGGGGTCGATATGGGTGGTTGAAGATACTTCCAAACATAACAATTCAAAACATCGTGTGATAGGGATGAGGCCAGCGGAAATAACGACTTATACGAAATTATGTGCATATAACCACTCAAAAACTGTGCCATCGAAATATAAATTCAGGGTCGGTGATATCGTGAGAATAAGTAAATATATAGGTGTATTTGGAAAAGCTTATACTGCAAATTAGTCTACGGAACTGTTCAAGGTGATAAAAGCCTACGTTATAAATTCAGTTACATACATTATATAGGATGGAGATGATCCTGCTTTAAGGGTTGCTTTTACGAAAAGAAATTACGGAAACTAAAAAATCCTAACATTTACCTGGTAGAAAAAGTCTTACGTAGTCAGAAGGAAGCAATGGAAAGAAGGAGTTGTACATTAAATGGTTCGGACTCCCAAGTAACATTTTTAGTGAATGGAACGTAGCGGCCACGATGTTGTTGTTGTTGTTGTTAGGCGGCGCGGTTACCCGCAGCACTCAGGTCTTTAGACCCATTGTGCCTGTCGCTAGTCGAGAGCTATTGGAGGAGACCCGTGCTATGCGCATAGGCCAACACCCGTTCTAGGGGAAGCTCTTTAATGTCCTGGAGCAGGAGAAATGCTGCGACCAGATGTTTGCGTGTCTCTTAACCATGAGGCAGGCACAGCGACAGAGGATGTGAATGGAGTCTTCGTCATCGTGTCCGCAAAACCTGCACCTTCTAGTATCACTAAGGCCAATAGTATTAAGGTGCTTGTTGAGATGTCCATGACCTGACAGTTCTGTGACAATCCTTATGCAGTTACGACTTGGCACAGGTATTGATCGAGTTGCGTTCGACCAAGACCCTTCAATTAAGAGCCATGGCTTGTCGCAGCCCTGTCTCGTTCGACCATTCTTCCTCTGATTTTTCCTTGATCCAGTTTCCAATACAATAGACCTTGTTACATAACTAGGCGGAAGCCCGAATATTGGGCCCTGCAAACTGTATACTTGAGCAATAGTGTTTAAGGTGCTTGTTGATATGTCCGTGACCTATCAGCAGTCCTGTGACAATCCTTATGCTGTTACGAGTTAGCGCAAGTATTGATCGAGTTGCGTTCGACCAAGGCCCTTCAATTAAGAGCCTGGCTGGTCGCAGCCCAGTCCCGTTCGACCATTCTTCCTCTGATCTTACCTTGATGCAGTTTCCAATCCAATAGACCTTGTTACATAACTAGACGGAAGCCCCAGTACTGGTTCGGGCCCAGTAAACTGTATACTTGAGCCTCTTTTAGCCAATGCATCGGCCTCCTCATTCCCTGTTATGTTGTGATGACCCGGTACCCAAATCAATTTTACTTGGTTTTTTGTCCCAATTGGGCCAGACCATTAATACACTCTAGGACCCCCCTGGAGGTGATCCTGTAGGAGATCAAGGCACGTAAAGCCGCCTGACTGTCGGTGCATATCTGGATATGCTGATTAGAATATCTCCTTTTGAGATTTTCCTGAACACATACAGAGATAGCAAGATAGCAAACACTTCTGCCTGAAAGACCGCGGCCACGATACTAGAAACTGTAAAGTGTATTGCCAAAATTATTACCATGTGATAGAAACGGTTCTATTACGTGGAAGTGATTTTTGTTTCTAAAAAAATAACGAGACTAAGCAATCCTACTACGTATTTCGGCACGTAGAAAACGATGGTGATATTGAAAATCGCTTCAAAACTCATCCCTTCCTCCCCCGAGTCAGCTCCAGGGAGTGGGTACGATGGTAGTGGTCATAAAGACTCAGGCTGTCCACCTCGGACCATGTACCTCGAATTTCATAATTTTTGGACAATTAATAACGGAGATACGTCAACTTCCCCGTAACGCTTAGTTTAAAAAAAAACGACAAAGTCCACAAGAGCAAGAAATTTTTGTTTCTAAAAAAATTAAAATAAGCAACTCTACGTATTTCGACACATAAAGAGCAAGAATTTTGTTTTCTCAAAAAATCAAAAAAATAAACAACCCATTGTATTTCGGCACGTAGTAGAAAACGATGGTGACATTGAAAATCCCTTTCCGTTCGAGGTATTATCCATATATTATTTTAAAACGTGTCTATTCTATCTTGTTCTAAATTCCGTCGCCAAATCGACAAAGTTTCTACGTCCGAACGTCGCCCCAAGCCTTTCTCCTATGCCTAGGCGTATTATCGTTCCGTTTCCTATGCGTTTTCCCAATTTAAACGCCTTTTCAAAAAACCTCTGCAAAATTGTCGTCGATCGCCGTTCGATGAGATGGGGCTAGCACCGGCGTTTGTTCTCACGCCTAATGGCCCCGTCAAGCCTGCCAAAATACCTACTTTTCGCGGGACCCCCTCGACCCCTTTTCTAATTTTTACGGCTTTGAAAACCGCTTAACACAAAACTTCCGTCCTTTCTCTAATCCTTTGAGATTTTTTTCGATACCGTACATCGAGTCCTTCTACGTCTATTTCGTCTTTGAAAATCTCGAATCGCGTCCTTCTCAACTTCTTTCTCATTATCTGTCAATGTGAGATTGAACTAACAAACAACAAACAAGCACCTTCTACAAAAACTGTCAAATTAATTAAACTTCAGATAGGTTATTTTCCTATGAGAAATATTGCTAACGGAATCAATAGTACTAATTGCCAAACACTTCTGATTTCTGATTACCAAAATACTAAATCTAAATGCTTTTCCAATTAGAATAGCGGTTAAAATTAATATTTCAGGTTAACACGTACAGTTTACATAGTTAACTGTCTCAGCGTTAAACAATAACGAGTGACGCGTGGCGTAATGGTAGTATAGATAGTCGCAGGATTTCAATCATCGTAATACTGAATTTCGCAAGTTCGAATCACGCTGAGGCAACTGTTTTTTTATTTTACTTTTTAATTCCAATTATTTATTAGTATTATTAGTGTTTAGTTATTCTTTTGCAATGTCCATAGTTTTTATTCTTTCTGCAGGTAAAGTTTGGAATTAATTTGTTCACTTTGGCAGTCATCATTTTAGCTTACAAAAGTAAATATCTTCAAAATTAATTTGCTGCTATGACAGCAATATATTTTTAACTCCGCCGTTACAGCTTTTCGAAGGGCGGGCTGGGCTCCGAACCGTATCGGAAGACCCCATTGATAAAATTGATAAAAATGTTTACTAAAAAATGAATTCTACTCTCAGCACTTAAAAAATGATAATGTTTTACCATCAAAAATAGAGTACCCTTACAATTCATGAAATTATTATTAAGAAAAATCGGTTAATATAATTACATTCATTCATACGTTTAGTATCATTCCAGATACAAAATTTTAGCTTTGTCTCTAAATGTATTATTTCAAATACAAGGAATTATCTCAAAATTTCTTTAATATGTATTTTCTTAAAAATAATATTATTCTAAATGCTTTTGTCACCCGAAGGATGACCCCAGACCGCAGGCCTGGACCTCTAGCAATAGGACTAGCAATGAGAAAGAAAATAGCGATAGCGATTTTCTCACATTTCTATGTAGGATATATTATTATTATCGAGCCGGTGGCTCAGGGCTTAGCGTCTCGATCGCTCAACCCAGAGGTCGTGGGTTCTAATTCCCATTCCACCAACAATTTTTCATTAAATTGTTTACTCGTAGATCAAGGCTTATTAGCAGGGATGGCTTTGGCAACCTTCTTGGCGATGGCCTAGGATGGGAAGAAGGTCAACTTGGTGTTAATGTGAGAGATTAAAATCAGTTGATGTTTGACTTGTCCCCCTAACTAATGAGGTTTTCCAGGTTTCCCTCATTCCAGCACTGAATGGTGGCTAGGGCCTACCAACGTAAGTCATTCCTATGGCGCAAATGCGGCCCGCGAAATAATAATATGCTATAATTGTTTTGAAAAAAAACATTGATCTCATTTAGATGTTCCAAGAAATATATAGAAAACACTCTATATAGGTGTAGGCCTCATTTCGGCTTGTTAGGCCTTTTTCAATGTACCTACCCAATTTTAATTGAGTATTAGAGGGCGCACTTTATCTGTTTGCTCAGCTCAAAACAGTTTGGGATTTTTAGTTATATATTTTTTGCTTTAGGAGAAACCTCTCTAGTCCTTTATGTGATTAAATTAATAATAATTAATCACACTTTCCTTAGTCGGAATCTCATGGCCGGAGTATATTTTGTGGATTGGTGTGAGTACCAATCCCTGACCATTTCTGAACGCAACCGTACGATACGATACTCAGGTATCATAGACTTAATATAAACCTATGGTACGGATTCATAGACTTCTTCTTCCTCTTGTTTTTTTATTGGCCTTCGTCCATTGAACATTTAGCCAGTAGTAAACGGATTATTTGTCTGTTATTTGTCATAAGGAAATCAAATTTATTTGAATTTTAAATTTTTCAAAAAGTACTTAACCTTAACTTAACGGTAATACTCAATTCTGTGGTAATATTTTTAATAACTATCTATAGTTTGCATCTATCGAGCAGATATTTATATTAATTCTTTTTGTTTTGTGTTTATATTCTTAAATTGATTTTGTCAAACCACCGGAGTAAATCGTCTAATTTTTACAATGGATCAGATATTAACTTTTGACAAAAGTTTACAACAACGCTTACAAGAATTTAGAGATGTGTTGTCGGGATATGAAGTTCTTCCAGTTACCTTAATAAAGAAGGAATGGACATTTTATTTAGAATTAACTGTGGATCCTAATGGTTGGCAAGCAGTTTGGAAAATACCTCGTTTGATGTGTGAAGTTTTAAATATACCTTTTCCAACTGTAGTGTTGGTTTTAGTTTTGAATGTGGAATATCAAAACTTATCAGCACTTGTAAGAGTTTTAGCTGTTCAAGATGATATTTCAATTCCTGAAAAGCATTCTGTGCCACTTGCTCAACTTTGGCCAACGAAGGAGCAAGACAGAAGTATAGCTTTAAATATACAATCTACTGGAAATGCTTTAGATATGTTACGATTTTTTTACACTAATGTTTATATGCCTTGGGACACTGATGATGATGATTCTGTGGATTGGAAAAATAAACATTTGGAAAGCAGATTGAGACTATACTATGATATGAAAAATGGTATTATCCCTAGAGCAACAGCAGAATATATTCATTCTTTACTAACGGAAGCGCGAAGGCTGAACAATAAAAGGGAACACATTGAATCACAAATATCTGAAGATGATGATATAGAATATGATATTAGTAAGTAAAACTTTTTAAGGCAAATTTGTGGCTACTAAGTATACATACTTACTTTATAGTTTGTATTTCTGAACTTGTCGAGTACCTACAGGAGTGATCAATTGATCATAACTTCTACTTATATATTAGAAAATTGGTGGATTGGTTGTAACTAAAATAGGGAGTCTTTGCTAGTGCATTTTCTATACATAATCATAGTGTCAAATTCATTTACGATAATTATGGTATTCCTATTGGTGGCCATTAAACATGACTTGAGAATTACACTTACTAACTTAAGTAAGTATGTATGTACATAGTTATCAGTTGAATAACACCACCTGCATAAATGTAAATTGGATGACTTATCAAAGCTGGTTTTAATAATAAAAAAAATAAATAAATAAGAGGTGTGTTAAGAAAAAATGAGAGGTGTACCTCATATCTTTTCTTTAATATTATCATTAGGCATTCCAATGACCTGTAAATAATTACCACCATGCAGTGATGGCATGTGAATTTTTCTTTAGGGGAGGTATAGATCAGAGACTTGACATAACTAGACTGCGCGTAACGTAGGTTTTGCTATAAGCGCCTGTTGTCAAGACAGGATAGGCAACCGACGGTTCATTGCGGGGCAGAAGTACGCTCTCGAAAGTTACTTTGGCGCATGCATTCAGTAGATTTTAGCAGCAAAAAACAACGTATAACTGTTTTAACAAAATCTATTGGTGGTTGAACTTAACTAAATTGGTATACAACTGCCTTAATCTAGTCTTAATTTGATTTATATGTGTATTTTGGCAGAAACAAAACATGTGTCATTCGACTAATAAAGGTGGGCTACAGACTGTAAAGGATTTTGAAATCTAATCATATTGAAATAAGGAAAATAACTGCAAACTTGTTTAATTTTACAGGGTAATTTTCTAATTTTCCATCAAATTTTTCGGGCACATATATATTACTAACCGGTACCATATTCATTCCTACCCATCCAGTAAAGGACGTTTACCAATATACTGGCAACCGATTCACTTATACATTATATATATATATATATATATATATATATATATATATATATATACATATATACAGGGTCCTGCACCAAAGCTCCCTTCTTTTGTAGCTCATGAACTCGTGCCTTTATAAATTTCGTTCAAATTTGACTGCAAACTATTCGTAGAGAGGCACATTTGAAAATATTTTCAAATATACAGGATGCTCTAAAAACATGTACCATACTAAAGTTATATTTTTTTAAATGGAACACACTATATATTTTTGCATTTTTGGATTGTGCATGCAAATTTGGTGTCAGTTTGTGTTATATTCCCTATAGCAAAACTTAGCCGTTTCGAAGATATTCGACATTTTATAGAAAAAATTACAGTTGTTAGAATTATTTCAAAGTTACATATCTTATACAATTGAACAGCGTTTATTTTAATTTTTATGTGTCAGATAGTTTAGGCATTGACCTTTCTGAAAATAGCTCACAAAGGTCTGTAATACATACAGAGTGTTTAATATTTACTGAGCAACAAGTCAATTTTGAAACGTGCAAAACTATTTTTTTTCAAATGGCACACCCTGTATATTATTATACAGTTGAAAGTACCATTCAATTCTGAATTGAATGATATAGCATTGTCCTATTCGTCATCTCTTAAGGTGCTCAAGATATAATCAATTTTATAATAAAGTGCTCGAAAATTTAAGTTACCCCGTTTCTAAGTGGTCTTCGAATAAAATAAAACAACTAGAAACATTTTAAATTTATTGTCAGTTGCTTTGAGTCTTATTATGGCTATGATTAAGCACAAAATGTAAAAAAAATGTAAACTGGCAGACACAGAGTTGCCCCGCAGTGGTGCGCGGGTTGCATACTGTGCCGACAACACCTTATATGAGTTAAGCGCAGTCTAGTTATCTCAAGTCTCTGGTGGTGGCTGGGATAAATCAGTGGTGGCTGGTGAGATTCGCGTGGGTACAAGGAGCGCACGAAAAAAAAAAGCGCCGCAGGCAAAAATTTTTATTTTTCAAGGTCAAACGCCCTAAAATTAGAAATTAGAAATTCCCAGAGGAAATAGGTTTAAGAAATAGGTTTCGTTAGACAAATATCCCTTTTTTGATGCGATTGCCAGAAATCTCGACAAAAATTATTTAAATAATATTAAAATAGGTAATAGTAAATAATAAGTAATATTTAATACCTATTTGATTATCAAAAAATTATACATAGTATGCTAACGTCCTCAATCTTCATCCGTACATGCTTATTTTCCCGCAAATTTCTAAGAGGGAAAGGATGGGAGTAGTAGGCGGTCTTGCCTCCGCTTGCCTCTAGCTTTATTCAAAAAGCACATGTTCAGATCTCACACGCATGCGCAAATAATTCATTTAACCGAAAACATCGGTTCAAAGGAGGCATCTCATACTTATGCCTCCGGTCGGCCACACTCGACCGCAGCCGTCTTAAAGACTAAAGACGGCTGTTGTGACTCATCGGCTTACCAGCGCTACCCGCGCTACAAACCAAATAGTTAGCAGACCGTGGTAATTTTTACTGAGGCGCCCAAGAATGACCATAGATGGCTTTGGGTTGTTTGTGATGGGAAAGAATTTCAAATAATAGTACGGGAACACAAGCATTTACATTTTACATTATTATTTATTATATTAGTGGATATTATTAATATATTTATTAGTTGTTAGTAAATATTATGTATTTAAAAATTGGAATTCTTTGTAATTTTTACAGGGGAGGCACTGCCTCCCCTGACGAGCCGCCACTGCCACCATGGATGAATCAAAATGCATAAATGTGTATGTGGAACAATAGTGTTTCCAATGTTATTTACAAAGATAGGTGCATTTTAATTGTTAGAGGGAGGATATCTTTTAAAAATACATGAAAATGACATTTTTGTTACATTTTTTTTATTGTCACAGAAATTGACCGTAAAACTTCCGATCAATATCTTGAATTCTAACAAGAGTACCTACCTACCTATGAGATCTTTAATGTTAATTGAAGATAAAAAATCATTTTAAAATTTCCGACTATGAGGTACCTACTCTTTTAAAAACCTCAAAAACTCACTTAATTTGCATAAATAAAGATAATTTACACTCTAAATGTTATAAAAAAATTATATTGAAAAAATCTCATGTTACAGTTATTATTTTGTTCACTTGGTAAAATGAGGAATGCAAATTTATTCTTCACATTTTTAATATGCCGGTATTTTTGTCTCACGACACACATAAATTAGGTAATAAAAGGTAAAGTAGCTCATCATTAAGTAATGACAATTATTGATTATAATTATTTATTAAACTGCATTTATTTATATTTATAGGTAACAGTAACAACAAAAATGTAGAAGTTCTTATGGAAATTCATGTTAGATTATTAGAAATAAAAAGCGAGATTGACCTAGTCGAAAACCCTATTTTAAGAAATGTCGTGATTAAAAAACAGACCGATTTAATTTCTGCAAGAAATAATAAGAAACAACAGATCTGGTTGATTTTTGATCAAGGCACAGTAGACAGTTACATATGTTTTCTAGAAAAAGTTAAAAGTCACTATCCTTCAGAATCATTAATGTTTGCTACTAGTTTAGCATCCAAGTTGGAGACCTCAAATTCCAGAGATATTTTTATTTTGAATGAATCTCAACACATAATACGTACTACAGGAGCATTAGAAAGGGGAGGTGTCCTTAAAGGAATTGGTTTAAGAGACAATATTATTCTAAGCTCTAAAATTGAAGATGTTATGCTCGATTTTATCGGAGAAACAGTGTTGATTGAAAATATAATAATAGATGCCAGATATGCCCAATGTGCTGTGCTTGTACGTAACGGAACAGGGATTTTAAAAAATTGCAAAATTATTGGTGATGGGGCATCTTCAACACATCAAGGAATAATAGTATTAGCCGGTGCAGTAGTTGAAATTATAGATTGTGAAATTACAGGATTTTGTACTTCAATTGTGGGTAATAGTGGGTCAACTATCTTACTGAAAAACACCGAGATTCACAATGTTAATTATGGCATGAAAATCTATGATAAATGTATTGCAAATGTACAAAATTCCAAATTTCATGATTGCCAACAATATGGGATTGTTGTAGAAACAGAAGATAATTTAAATATTGATTCCAGAAAAGTTGGAAACTTTGAAACCTTGAATATGTAAGTATTGTCCTTATAATCAAATAAATAGAGGGTAATTTATTAGCTCACCAACGAACTTTGCTCATGTCATTGTGATGCGTGCAAACAGAAGGAGGACATTTTGAGGATTTATTGTGATTTTCAATTCTAAGCCATTTATGTAATTATTTAAGTAATTTGATTGTGAAACATTAAAAGTTTTAAAATCAAAATTTTTAAGTTTTATAATATCTTAAATAAGTGAAATCCTGAAAATAAGAGAAAGTTGAAAAGCAAAGGGATCGGACAGGGTAAATACTGTCAACTTTGCCCTATCCAATTGTACAATGTATTGTAATTTTTTTTTTCTACATTAGGTAATAAGTATATTATTAAATCAACCATTATGTCTGTGTAACTTTTTTCTTAAAATTATATCAGATTTCTCATAAGAGTAAAGTTTGTCGGTGAACTAATTAAATAAATCACCCTGTATTACTAAATATAATTTAAAAGTTATAATCTAAAATAAAATGGTATCTACCTACCTGCAAATATATTCAAAAAGTCTAGACGACCACATACCTTTTTTGTGGTGGGGGAAGGTTAAACTTTATTTTATTGAAATAAGAATAACTCCGGTTTGGGTTAACAGAATTAAACAAACTAGGGCTCGTTTGAAAGACCTTTTCTTACTGAATAATCTGCAATATATACTGTTTCTCAACTTATTTTACCGTGGTAGTTAGAGGGCGCTTTTTGACATCGTAACAGTTATTGCCCATTTTTATACAAATTTTAAATGGTAGGCTATATTGTTTTTACATAGTTAAATAAAGCACAAAATTTCCAAAAAAATCAGCTCAAACCGCAACTTTCTATCTTCCCTCTAAGGGGAGATAGGTAGGTACGTCAAAATATTAAAACCTTTTAGTTTCATGTTAATGTCATTTAGTTAATATCGTTTCATGTCTTATTAAGTTTGTATTGTCCGGGTAATACTTGTTGTTCGTCTTGTTTTCTTGTTTATTCTGAACTGTAGTTTATTGTTCATTTTTTCTTACAAAATGATTTATACAAACGAAGAGTTATTTGACATGGTAGGAGTTTATTTTGAATCAATGAGAAATGCTATAGTTGCTGCGAGAGTATATGCGCAACAATAGCCTGATAGACGGCACCCCAGTAAAATAGTTTTTCCACGGGTAATTCACCTGCGAGTCTGCGAACAACTGGAAATGAGGAAATGTTTATCTAACTGTATACCTTAGACAATGCAGAGGTTGCACCAAAAAGAACATTATTAATGTGTTAGGTTATATAGAGTTAAATTCTCAACTAAGTACTAGAGCTATTGTGCAACACCTTGGAGTAACTCGAGCTACGGTTTAAAACATACTCAAGGAACATAGTTTTTGTTTCAAAGCCTACTAATATAATTTTTAATTAGACTATTATAATAGGCCTAGGCGGCAGCCTAACTTTACTTGTTCTCTTAATATCTTCCGTTAGAGAGAAGATAGAAAGTTGCGGTTTTGGGTGATTTTTTGGAAATTTTGTGCTCTATTTAACTATGTAAAAAGAGACATAGCCTGCCATTTAAAATTTTTATGAAAACGCGCAATAACCGTTACGATGTCAAACAGCGCCCTCTAGCTACCACAGTAAAATAAGTTGAGGAACAGTATATATTGCAGAGTATTCAGTAAGAAAAGGTCTTTCAAACGAGCCCTAGTTTGTTTAATTCTATTAACCCAAACCGGAGTTATTCTTATTTGAATAAAGGAAGTTTAATCTTCCCCCACCACTTTATTTTCAAAGGTAGAGTAAAGTGCGTTACAGAAAAAAGATTCCAAATTTTACAAAAATTACAATGCCACTATTTAAAATACCTATTAACTTGACATATTTTTGAGAGAAATCCTATTTTCTGATTGGTCATAGCAATTGCGGCCCCTAGCGGCAATCCTACGAACTTAAAAATAATTTCCAGCGATTTCTCTTGTCCGATTTACATATTCGTATTTTTTTCCCAAAGTTATACGATAAGTAGTTTCTGAGATACAGCTGGCGCCCATTCTTAGTTGGCCACCCGGTACATACATTCCCATGTAATACGGTGATTTATGTCATAACATCCAACCCATGGGGCTCTAGATATAATACAAATGTTTATTTAATTGATTTCCTATCCAACAAAAAGGTGAGCAATTATTGAGGAAATGTATTTTACTAGCGATAATTTTCTAGTTGCTATACTGTAAAATAATAGATGTATTTGTTTTTGCAGAATTCCAGACATGCAGTCTGAGTGTGTTAGTGGCACCAATAACAAAAAAGGTGATGTAGTTATAAATAAGAAACATAAAATTAAACCAATGGAAGATTTATTTTCTGATCCAGATTTTGATCCAACAATAATTGAGTCTTCAGAAGATGATATGGATGTTAATGAAACAATTATAGAAAAGAAATCAGATATAGTTACATAGTTTTTTATTTTTATTTGTATTGTTATGTAGGTATGTTAATGTTTTATGTATTCTAAATTTTAATTTATTATGAATAATAAATGTTTATTTACTCCTGATTAATTCAATTATTCGGCACATTTAAGATTGTTGTAGCTTCTTTAAAATGATTTCATTCATTTTAAAATATTAATTTCATTTTAAAACACCCTACAACTTAGCTTTAACACATTTGTGATGATGGTGACCATTATTTGATATTATTTTAGTCTCAGGAATTAAATGTTTAATCCTGGTTTTTAACATATCTAATGTTTTTCAAATGTCTTTTAATTATGGTTACAATAATTGAGGATGTGCACTTGTGAGATTTTTAAGTAAAATAGATTATAAAAAGTAATTAATAGTGTAAAAACTTAAGGTTTAATAAAAGTGCAACATGATAATACATACCTGATAATGATATGATTACAGGATGATATTACAGGGTGTATTATGAAGAGGGCCCAGTAGGGTTATCTCAAAAACTAGTATGAATTGAAATCTGAAAATTTGTATGCAGGAGTTTATCAAAAAGATCTATTCAGTGAAAATAGTATCAACTTCCGATTATACCGGAAGTCATCAAGTTGCAGCCCTCCTCTAACCCAACCAGGACTGTCTCCAAACCTGCTTCTATAGAGGGTACTAACACCAATACTGCAAAATTGTAGTTACTAACATTGAATGTCTGTTGATAAACCCTTACCACAGATTAATAACAGTATTATACATTGTATTACCAGACAATAAACTAATAAGACTTTTCACTTAATGTGATTTCCTATCTTTCAGAGTTTAGTTTTTTCGGTGATTTCTTATACACCCGCAGCATGCATAGATCTACACAATTCATTTATTAAAACGAACATTTAACGTTGGCTTTCGGATAGGACGAGATCACAGGACCGGCTATGCCATATCTAGCACTGATACAATATTTTTATAATTTTTACAACAAAATGATAACTGTTATAATATAATTAACACAAGCACTAAAACACGGAGACACTCCAAGCTTCCACATGATTCAATGAAACAGATAAAACAACAAAAACGAAATATCACGAAAGACGATTACCCGAAGTGGCAGCCACACGTGCAACAAGTGTAGATGTTCACTCTTTTCTATTTCCCTTATTTGTGTGTTACTGACTAAGATAATTAGATGTGCGATATGACGATGATTAAATCAGTCTCATAAATTTACGATGTATAACCTGTGCCAAGTGCATTATTTTTCACTCAAATTTGATCCATCTGGCGAATAGGGACAAAGAAAAATTTGGTCGATGGCATGAATGAATGTGAAAATTCTTATGTCTAGGTATATTCTTTGGTATTACTAAATATTAATACATTATGTGATGCAACTGAATAAAAAATTCATAGAATTAAATCATGTTAAAACCTGATTATTATTTTTGTTTTAGATTGTGCGATTAAACTTATTCCATTACACAATCCAGTGGTTTGTGTTCCTTAAATTGTTGAGTTAAACTAAAAAAAAAGATATTTGCCAAATAATTTATTTATGCTTAAAAAAAAATTACAGTTAGAACTAATTTAAAAACAACATTTAACATTAATTTACAAACAGTTAATAAGTTAATAAGAACAAGAAATAAAATGCATTAAATGCCAAAAAACTACAAAAATTCAGTTTCACTAAATATTTACTTAATTTTATAGAAAAAAGATAATAAATATATTTAATGGTAATTAAAGCATTAATTATTTTGAAAAAATATTGAAAATAAATAAACAAAAACAATTAAATTGGGACGATCTTAGAATTAAACGTACATAAAAAATACAAAAAATTAAAAAGCTATTTAAAAAAATTAAATAAAATATGATAGTAACTTAAATATTGATAATAAATGCCCTCTTTAATGGCCTCTTAACAAAATATTTACACTATACAATTTGAAATTGCCTTAAAAATAACACCCTTACAATAAATAATCCATAATAATAATATGGAAGACAAAATCAATTATAAAGATTTGTTGTATCTTTACATACCAGTAGATTGAAATAGTTTGATATTTTAATAAAGCTAAAGGATTACTAAACTCTTAAAAAATAAATATTTCGAAAAAACTACAAGCCTACTCTTACATCACCTAAAGCATTTTGAAAATATTGTTTCTATTATTACAAACCCTGCATATGATACACATTTTATTAATAAGGATGTATTTATATAAGACACTGTTAATTTATATTTGTACTTATTTAATACAAAACAAACCATTTACACAATGAAAAAATAAAATTAGTGATTGTCTGTAGCTAAAACTTAGTCTAATAAAAAAATATTTAAAATTTTTTCACGTATTAACATCAAAATAAGTTTTGTGTTTCTTTAGAATTACACTGGTGTTATTTAATTGCTTAATAAATATTTTAACAGTCTTCAATTTGAGAATCTTTGTGTTTACTGTACATTAAAACTGTACGTTACAATGTGCTAAGGGCAACTAGGTTCGCTTGAAACGCATCTTCTTAATATGGAAGAATCCAGATTCATTCTTGATGCTAAAAGATAATTATCATCACCAATTGGGGCAGCCCTATAAATAAAATAAATATTAAGCGATGTCAAAATGAGCTTAATTAAAAAAAAATAATTTATAAGGAAGTTAATAGTAGTTTTTTGCAAGAAACGAAAGTCCATAATAGTTGAAAATATTTTCATTGTATTTAGAATTACTTATGAACTGAATCCAGATGTTTATGAAGACAAGCCAAATAAATTCTGACATTCAGCTAATTGAAGATCATCCAAAAGAACCCCTATATGTAAGATATTTTTTTAAACATCTTACTATTAAAAAAATACTACTTACTATACTAAAATAATTCAGAATCTGTTGAAAACTTTTATGAGTAACTAAAAAGCTGGATATAAGTTCTTATATTTACAAAATTCATTCAGGATTCTTACAGGATTTGAAATATCTCATTGAAACAATCTTATATATTTCATGAAATTTAACAACACTGTTAACTTCAATCAATTATTATTTGTGTAAAAGGTACCGGGATATCAAAAATTATCTTGGTCAAGGGTGGTTGTGGAATGTAAAACGTGTGTCTTACTTTAAATTTTTGAATATGTTTTGTTGTGTCGGAATCTGTCAAGTCATTGTGCTGAAATTTTCTAATCTAGTTTTTGAATCATCCCTCTTACCACACAGCACAAAATTTTCATGATTGAAGCCTATTTTCGAACGGGTGCGCTAGTTAATGGAAATTGGCAATACAGTCAACGTTTGTGTTTGGACAATTTTCGAGAGCACTTCCCAAACGTGGCAATATTACCGGACAATTTTTATGCGTGCCTTACAAATTGTGTTAAAGTGTTTCGCGAAACTGGTTGTGTGACTCATAAAAAAGGTGCTGGTAGACCAACAGTTCGTACAGAAGAAGTTGTCAATGGCGTTCGTCAACGTATGGAAGAGGTGCCTGCAAAACCTTTGAAACGTCTTTCTCAGGAAATTGGACTTTCTTATGAAACATGTCATAAGATTTTAAAGAAAGAGTTGAGCATGCATCCATATAAGATGCAAGCACATCAAGCTCTTCTGCCCGCAGACCACCCCAGACGCCTTGCTTACTGCCATTGGTTTGTAAATGATTTAATCAATGACAATCTTCTGGACTTAACTTTTTTTTCTGACGAAGCGTGGTTCCACCTTTCGGGATACATCAATAATTCTCAAAATATGCGAATGTGGAGTAATGATAACCCTCATGTTTTTACTGAATCGCCACTACATGCTCACAAAAATTGGTGTTTGGAGGGCAGTTTCTCGCAGAAGAATAATTGGGCCAATTTTTTTCGATTTCACCGTCAAGGCAGAAAGGTACAGACACAACTTTTTGGCTGAATTTGTGCAACAGTTAAACGATGATGAACTTCGGTACGGTTATTTCCAGCATGACGGTGCAACAGCACATACTACACGAGAAAATATTGCTTTCCTCCGCGAGTTTTTTGATGACCGGCTAATAAGTTTGCATACAGAAGTTGAGTTTCCTCCGAGATCACCTTGTTTGACAATTATGGACTATTTTATATTTCTATAACCATAAAGCCAGAAATGCTGCAAAACGCTTTTCACAGCATGAGGAGGCGCGTCAACTTGTGCATCGAACAAAACGAAGGACATTTCCAACAATTACTGTAATTTAGTTTTTCTTGTTACTAAAACCGTAATTTCATCATTTGTAGTTCTCACTTTGTTCAAAATATATTGGAAAAAAATTTATTACAACACTCCGTAGCTAACATAAATTTATTATTTCAGAATCAGAATGACATAATTGAAACTACATAAACATATGTAGTACCCCCTATTGCCTTTTTTCTGCGTTTATGTGAAAAACTATGTCAGTGTTGTCACAGTTAAATGAATTATATATCAGTTGCCGCAGTGGATTAAAAGTTCAAAACATCATGCCCCTTGCCCCGTCGACCCGGGCGGATTGGTAGCAGTTAGCAATCCGCCACCGGCCGTATAGTTACGTTGCCTGTGTCGTTGAGAGCGCAGGTGCCGCGGCACGCTTTTGATCTGGAAATGGCAAAGGCCCGACAGCCATTGCGGTAACTGTTATATAATTCATTTAACTGTGCTGTTGTTTACTGTCTAAAATGAATCAAACAAAAAACTTTCAGATAATTTCCATCAGAATACTCAATAGAAAAATGAAAAATAGTATTGCTGTTAGGGTTAATTATAGTTTATTTTAAAATAAGTATACTTATACAGTAAAACTCACTTATAACGTACACGCTTATTACGATCCCATGGTTAAAACATACCAAGTCTCAGCCGTTATTACAAGTATTTTTATTATCAGTTTAAAAGTTTTACTTCTAGTTGTCCTGTAAAAAGGGTAGTGAAATTATAAAAAAAAATACTTACAAACTTCCATATTTGATGTTACGATCCAAGGTCCGTTTGTATGTTCTATGTTTTTGTTCAATTTGGAAGGCAGCCTCTCTCAATTGCTTTAAGATATTGTAAATAGTTTCTTCATTTTGAAATAAATTTATAAAAGCCTCTAAAGTGTTTATGTGTGTTATTATTAAAGAGTGAATTCTCTGCAAATCTCTTTCAGGGTCCAGGGTCATGTGGTAGTTGTTGTCTGTACGTGAAACCTCACTGCACCCCGGAGCCAACTCATTTGGTGATTTACAACTAAAATAAAAAAAATATTATAATTATGATATTTCGTGGAGAAATTTGGCTGAAATTTGTCGGGAATATTGACGTACACGCATAAATTTAATCTATAATATGTCATCTGAAATTAACTTGTGCTGTCTATAATTTTACTATTTCTAATCAAACAATCAATCCATGGAGTTCAAATTCAGGTTATCAAATTTAAATTTGGATCCACTGTGCATGCACACTGGCAACAGAAATGAAAAACTTGAATATTGGTCAAGTTGTCACTGACATTCTAGGGCTAGGGCCTATTCTTGTCTTGTTACTGAAAAGTTTATTTTGCATGCATGCATTGATTGATTACATATACCAACTTTTCTCCTATTCTAATTTCTGGATAATTGTGCAGTGACATTTAAATTTAAATACAGAGACTTCATAAATGTCCAAAAGCACGTATTCGCAAATATAGGGAACCAACATTTCACCTATTGGTATTGATTAAAAATAAATCCCTAGACTGAGTGCAGTCCTCCCGACCTGGTTAGAGGTTAGAGTTTTAATTAAATAGAAATATTTTGACAGAACTAATTAACCTCACAAAGGAACTGTTCATAATACTGAATTTACATGCAATTAAGTGTTACATATGGATAATTAATAACTACAGGAAAAATTTAACCAATTTGGTTGGTCCAATTTTTACAATTTCTTTGATTTTTGTTAATCAACTAAGTTAAAAGGACAATACTAAAAGACTTCACAACTTTTAATAACAATATAAGCAAACAAGTATGCTGAACAGCTTAGTTATTTTTTTTAAATTTAATATCCAGAGAGAAAGAAACACATTGTGATATTTATTTTTTATTAGATACAAAAACTAGCATTGAAAAACCATCATAGGCTACTCTCTGATTTTACAGTACCATTGCACTAATAATAAACCCGAACTTATTTAAAAGTTATATAAAAAAAGTTACATATTATGTTGAAAATGATGTCCTTCACGAGCTATACACAAATTTACTCTTCTATTCATATTTTCAAATACATTTTGCAGCTGCTGGTCAGTTAATTTGTTAATTTCTCGAATAATCGCTGCTTCTAATTCTTCGATATTATGCACTGCAGTTTTAAAAACGATATTCTTTAAATGACCAAACAAAAAATAATCTAAAGGCGTTAAGTCCGGTGACCTGGCTGGTCACAATTCTTGACTAATCAGTCTATCACCATAAAACTCCTCTAAAAACTGAATTGTCACTCTTGCGGTATGTGCAGTTGCTCCATCTTGTTGAAAATAACCTACTTGCAACTCATCATTGTGTAACTGTGCTACTAAAAAAGGCTCTAAAATAAGTCTTCGATGTCTTTCACTATTTATCGTCTCGTAGAAAAATAGAGGACCTACTATACGTCTCCTTGACATTGTTACCTAAACGCCAACTTTTATGGGATGTAAGCTGGTTTCTACAAATGTGTGAGGATTTTCTGCAGCCCATGTCCTATAATTTTGGCTATTTACATAACCTGATAAGTGGAACCATGCTTCATCAGTAAAAAATGTCAAATTTAACAAATTATTATTCATGTTTTGGACAAACCATTCACAATAATGTAATCGTCATCTGTAATCAAGGGGAAGCAACTCCTGTACAACGGTTACCTTGTAGGGGTGTAGATGCAGTCGTTTCTTTAAAGCTTTATGGCATGTTCCAACTGAAAGACCTACAAAAAGGAAAATTTCATTAATATATATACACAACTTGATTTTCATTTCAAATAAAGTTTTCAAGCTGTTGATTTTAAGTTGCAAAGCAATTTTAAAATAAACCTGAGAATATTGGGTCATATTGAGAACATATGAAAAATTACCTACCTGTCTGAGCGGCCAACTTTGACACAGGCTTTGTTGGACTTTGGTTCATTCATTGCTCTATATCATCGATAACATTGTCTGTCAGAACAGTAGGTCTGCCAGTCGATTTACCTTTGCAAATGCAGTGTTTGGTTTGAAATCTCTTAACAATTGCACATTTATGGGTTAAGAATGTGTCATAGTCAAGGTTTTCCTCTGGAAATTGGGTCATAAATTGCTCAATGCAAGATTGCACGGAGTATGTCCATAATTCGTCTTCATTTCTAGTGCCACTCCGAAAAGGAGCCATTAAAATAAAGGCGTCTTGTTCTGCACTAAAAGGTATAATGTGTCGAACTGAAAAACGAATTTTTTTTTAGTTAACCTGAAAGTTTTATTTTTACTTATACTTACGAGAAACTTGAAAAACGATGTAATTTAGCTCTGAAAAGAACTGACTGATGTCAAATATGTAGGATATATTGAAGCAAAAGGAAATACAGAAGACTAGCAGAAAATCGCAGCGAAAACAAACGATGACGGACGCTAATGAATAAAGCACAAATGTCAAATATTGGCATCAATCGTAATGGTAAACAGTAAACACTGACATTCCGTTCGTCGACGGTCAAAGTAATACGATCGCCGATTGGCTACTTTCAATATCAAATGAGAAATAACGCCAATTGCGTGCCGTGACACGGAAACTTGCATTTTAATGTAATCTTCACCTTATGTTTTAGTTCTTTTAAAAGTAACTAGCATTTCAGAAGCCAACGCCAAGAAAATAAATTCACTATTTTTAAAATAGTTACTGGCTTTTGGACATTTATGAACTCTCGGTATAACTTTACTTACCATAACCATTGTCCATTGATAAATGCCGATGGGTGATATTTTTTAAGCCGATTTGCATTTGTCTGACAAATTTTTGTAAGTAAATCCACCCACTCCTTTTCTTCCACACAATTAGCTGCTTGAACATATAGTGCTCTTTCTGGTTGAACAATTTGAAACATATTTTTCATCTTGAAGGATGTTTCAGCCAATCTCTCCACTGCTAATATATTTGAAAGGGGAATTATGCATAAAGCGTCTCTTCCTAAAACATTAATCAACTTAATATTTTTTACACAACAAATAAATAGGTGCTAAAATAAAAATAAGTAATGCATGGGTCTTCTCTTAATAAAGGCATTTAAAGATACCAGAATATTTGTTTAACCTTACCCCTGCTTTTGGAATAACTGAGATCATGTGTAGTCAGTTTGAAGTAACGCTGCTTAAAATTTTTCCGTCCAAACCTTTTTCTTCCTTGGGCTCTTTTGATCATAAGCCTACAATATGAAATTAAAAAATAATAATATAATTTTAAAAAACATAATTTGTAAAAAAAAAATAATTTTTAATCTATGGCCAATCTTGTAATCATTAGCAACTTCTTTCTTGGATATGATTCAATACCTATTTACATCAAGTTTTATCAGGTAAATTTTCAAGAAGAAGCAATATTTTTAAATTTATTAAAGAAAACTAAACTCAAGCAGAGTTAGAATGGCAAAGTAAAAAATAAATCTCTATTGAGACTGGATTATCTTTTTGCTCATCTCTACTCATAAGCATCATACTGTGTACTGATTGTGCCCCTGTCACTGATCCAATCTACCAGAGTTTAAATTAATAGTTATTATGTTATGTATGGAAAGTGTATTATAAGTAATATTTTAGTGATATATTTTAAAGTATATTATTTATTGCCTTATGTAACAGTTTACACATTTGGATAATTTCATTAAAAATGTATCCCTTGGTTTTTTTTTCTTGACTGGATACCTATAGGTAAATGTGTAAACACTTATATAAGCCTGTTACAAATTTTATCCAACGGCCTAAAAAATACATCAGATTATTTCCATCAATCATTTTACACTGAGAAACAAAATTAATTTTTAATTAAAAGATGTCGGAAGATACGAAACGTTTTCCCATTTTTCCTATTCAATTAAATAATACTTTTCACATTCAAAATAATTTCGAAATGACATATTTTTTGCACAATAATATAAAAACGGTAATATAACATTACAAAAAATTCTAATAGACTGAAACAAGAATAAGTCTTCCCATTTTCCTTATCTAATTAATTCAAAATAATACTTTTCACATTCAAAATAGCTTCGAGATAACACATCTCTTGCACAATTGTATAAAAATGATAATAAAACATTACAGCAACTTCCAATAGCTTGAAACAACAATAAATAAGAAACAAAGGGAACAAATTGGATTTTCCTTAATTTTTTTCCTGACAGATAAATACTTCGGAACATGTTTTTGTTATTTAAGTATATTCAATTTACCAATGTTATTTTATGCATTTTAACTCTATAGAATACTGAGAAAGACAAATATTCTTTATTCTCTTAATATTCTTTATTATAAACATAAAATCTGTAATCTGTGCTAGTTGTTTTATTAATATCATTAATCAAATCGAATACAAGGGGCATAACGACTAAAGCAGCTGCTAGCTACAAATGCAATAAATTTAATGTTCAGACAAGTGTTTACTTAACCAATTTCTCTTAAATGAGAACCATTTGAGAAATAATTTAATAAATAAAATTTGTTTAACACTTTCAACAATTACTATTAATTATTAGAAGACTAACCCATATCATCCTACATCGATGCAATAGGTAGGTGTTTCAATTAAGAAATATAAAAAAAATATTCTTTTGCATTTCAATTCTTGTCATATTAACTACAATACTGACAAAATTGGCATTTAAAAATATACACAACATATCCTTTGTCCAATTTTATTTTTCAAATCCTAATCTCCATAGTGTTAACATTAACCAAATATGAGACAAAATATTAGAAATATAAATTTACGACATAATAACGAAAAAAATTTTTAGTTTTCATAAAGTATTAAAAAACTGAAATACTGAATTTATCTTTCTATTTCCAATTTAATCTTGCAAATTCACAATCACAACCCCCGAAATAACAAAGGTTTCAATACAGACCCGGCGAGTTAAGACACTTAATTTTCAAACTTAACTTTACATACCTTTTTATTTGACTGTAGCAGCATGTACAAAATTAAATGTAATTAATAATTATGTGAACAAAAATATTAACAATTTAAAAAAAATATATATAACTCACCCTTCTTTCAGTGTAACTGGCGTATCATTTTCAATGGTTTGTGGACTAGAAGTATTAGCAGATATGATTTCTAAAAATTGTCTTATTGCTGTCATGTGAGTTTCTGTATAAAATGCTTTGTACAAACATTCCATGTACTCCTCTTTACAAACTTGCTGAGTAGAGCGACAACTCACCAAGTTACCAAGTGACTGAATCGTTTTTGAAATTAAAGTTAGTGTTCTATTTGTCTGACAGTCCTAAAAAACATAACAATAAAATATAGTGCCTTCTTCTAGTATACTTCCAAAAGAATAACTTACAATTGGCTGTGTTGTTAAATCAAATAACTTAGGGCCTAATATAGCAGGCGCAAAGAATCTTAGAAAAATAAATCCAGATATAACGGAATATCTCACACCCTTGTTCTCTGGGAAATGCAAGAGTGCACATTCTTTCAAATTGTGAAAAAGCTGGCACATGAGTGTTGGACAATGAACTGCACTCTGAGTAATTGCATCAAATATTTTTTGTATGTAAAATTTGAGGTTGGCCAAATTCGTGGCAATAGTATTTGCATCTCGTACTCTAGTTGGGTCAATTTCGCATGGTTTTCGCTCATTACAAATTAATTCTAAGATCGGCCGCAGTGTTTTATGTAGGTATTGTAGACCGATAAGTCTCATAGCCTCATCCATCATTTTAGAAACTAGAGTATTACCTCTAAATATCGTTGTGGGGTCCCTGGAAAAAAAAATTATTAAAGATGAAAAATTGACATGTTATCTTGTGTGTTCACCATTAAGTTTAATCACCAGTCTATCTATTAACATACCTAAATGTATATTATTACAACCTGCTACTACTGGGTTGTATTTGAATTGAGAAGGCTTATTATTTCAGCAGTTTACAAAGTGTTTTGCTTTTACACAAAAATAATAAATAATCTCTATAACAAGTTGGGAAAATTTCAATATTTTTATAGGCTCTCTATCTATCTATCTCCTTAACTATAAGAGATAGAAGAAAATGAACCACCCCTTCCCGATCTTTTTTTTTTTCATGACCAAAATGGCCAATCGTCCTATGTTTTCGAGTAATAAAGAAAATTTCAATTTTTCAATTTTCAGATGCCCATACCTTAGTAGTTTGTGGAGCCAGAAAAGTATAAATATATGTTATTTAGACAATTTTTTGAGTAGAGGTACTTGAGAGAGGTATACTGTAGAATTGTTTGTTATTAAATTATCACATTTTTACCTTGATAATCACGTATCATAAAGATAGTTGACAAAGTTTAAAGGTTGAGTTGACCCCTACATGATATCTGTCGAAAAAGAAAAAATAGGCCTTTTATAGCCAACTATGATTTGAATTTAAAAAAAAAACAACTTTAGGTCATACTTCAAAATAGTGTCTGAATAACATGTCTATTATTCTTTTCTATCTCCACAAACAACTAAAATACATGGACACAAAAGTTGAAAAATAGAAATTTTGTTTATAGCATGTATAGCACAAAAACATGTATAGTCAATTTGATTTTCACCATCAAGTTTGTCATGAAAAAAGAAATGGGAAAGGGGGATTCATTTTTTTCTATCTCTTATAGTTAACGAGATTGCCTATAAACACATTGAAATTAATCCACCGTGTACAGGGTGACTATTTTATTTTTGATTAATATAAAAATCATGGAGGAACAAATTTCTGTTTAATTTTTGGGTAGACCATTCTGTCATAAATATATTCATATAGAGTTTGTGTCTATCTCTGATAAGAGGGGATTTAGACAAACTAATGCATGTGAGAAAGCAAGAAAATCTTTATAAGATACATTAGCCTTATGTCACATTCTTTTGAGCATCAGGCATAGATTACAAAAGACTCTATACATCTTATAGGTTTAAAGGTATTTGTGAAGAACAGCTTATTAAAAAATGGAATAATATACAGGAATGATCCATTAAAAAAAAGGGTTGGTACCTTGTATATAGTTAAGTAAATATTACCATAAAAACTTTTTAAGTTAGTCTCCACAAGCTTTGCATTTAACATTTTTCTCCGAAATCAAATAGGAGGGCGGGTGCTTTTTACAACTAATATATACATAGAAGACATTCTATCATGTATAATTTGTAAATGTTTACTATATGTTCTGAATTAGGTACCTAGGTAATTATTATTTTGGTATAGAGTACCCAAGATTGATATAATATATAACAAAATATGTGACAAGTCCAAAAATGTTTTGCTTAATCTCTATTTGGTTTAAAACTTATTTTGAATATATCTTCAGTTATTGACACAAGAGACACTGTTTTCTGTACATTGATAATCTGATTTGTATTTAAATTTTTTAAAATATGTTTTAGTAAGTTTTTGTCACTTAGACAGACACAATAAGAAATATTACAATGTATCATCCGTCAGTCTTTATTGTACTTATACTATCATTATTTTATGGTGAAAAATTATTAGTTTTGAGCGATTTAATTCCTTCGTAGTAAAATGCAATAGATGCTCCTTTAAAAAGTTATAAATGATAAGTAGCGACATTATGTCAGTACTTTCTAATAATTAAGGGTTTAAACAATAGAATAATAAAATGGCTAGTCGGATTGATTTTGTAATGCGATTCATGTGCAGAATAATTTATGAAGTCATATTATAACATGATGTCTAACAACACAGAAGGATGTAAAGTTTCATAAATCTATTTATAAACAGAATTGAAACATTGAAATAGAAATGAAATCATTAGAACTGTCACATTATTATTAATTTCAGTGGCACTACCATGTTGATATGAAATCATTAAGAGAAAGCCACCAACTCTAAAATATGAACAAAAATGTGTAAACCTTAATTTAACACTAAAATATGAGAAACATTTATAAAAAAAGTCAATGCCCTAGTAAGTATGAAATACTAAAATATTCATTGGCCGCTGAATTTTTTCACACGTGTAGCTAAAGGCAGAAACATACTTATCCGACGTAAGGCGACGCTTCACAATGGCACGCTACCCGATGAGAATCTGGCACATCCATTTCCCATAAGAATGCATTAGCTAGGAACGCATCTTAGTCGGACTGCATAGCATCACGTCGCGTATGGTGAAATGTGTTACTAGCTAATGCATTCTTATGGGACATGTATGTGCCAGATTCTCATCAGATAGCATGCCGTTGTGAAGCGCCCCATTGCGTTGGGTAAATATGTTTCTGCCTTGATCTGTGACATTATCAACGATAAAGTACATGGTTAATTGTAAGTAACATCTGCCGTTAGGAAAGAACAAATCATACGGTTCATGTGTTATGTACTGAAATTACTGACATTAGGTTTTTAATATTAATTCGTTAAACTAAATATCGTTAAATATTAAATATCTTTTATATCGTGTATATCTTAAAGATTTTCATTTCTGTTACATGATTTTATCTGTTTACTGCTTTTATTACTTTCTGCAAAGTTTAGATTTTAAGTACTTTCATGTTTGCTACATTTGTGACATGGGTATGACTATGGAATACATATTAATAATATCAGCATAAATTAAAAATAAATACTTACGTAACATTTGAAATTTCTACATTCGCCAGCGCTCTAATAATTGGAACGATTCTATCATAGTGCATGAATATTCTAACCAAAGGTTGTGCTATATCCATTTTGTTTATTATTTCACCTAGTATATACACTGAAGTAGCTGTTATGGGCTGGAATAAAAATAAAGTGAAAATAAAATTAGAATTTTTTTCATTATAGAAAAGCTCTTTCTATAATAAATATAACAGCAGCAATGTTTAGCAATTACTTCCAATAATAATAATAATATATATTTTATTATAAAATTTATTTTATTGTAAAATACTCTGCGAAATATACACCTTCAGCACACCCTATTTCTTAAGTATTAGATCACTATCTTTGTTATTTGAAATAATATAAAAAAGGATAAATGGGGAAAAGTTTTCATGAAAACCTCAAATCAAGCTCATGAAAACGAAACTAGTACACACGGTGTGGTTGAAAACATATCAAACAACTATTTTTTGAATTATAGCTAACTATCACATTTAAACAAATAAATATACTTCTCTCTGTATCTAAAAAAGTTATATCCAAAAACCAACAATGTAGCGCTAATCTATATTAAAAAATCGAAAGAAATTTGAAAAACTTTTTTCTTTTCACTTTTCAGCTACAGCACATATACCAGTTTGGTTTCAAAATTAATTAAATTTTTCATAAAAACTGACACTGGTGAAATTGGTACATTTGTAAAAGCATTATATTCTGTATTTATTTAAAAATACTTTGCTTATTGTATCTTTCAAATAAGAAAATTAGCCATAACCTATATAACAAACAAAAAATAATACTCATAGGGATATACGAAACATTCAGTGCAAAAGTTTTAATGCAGTGAAGTATTATTTTTACTCACTGAATATTTTAAACTGACTAAAAATGTTTATATTTTACATGTTTTTATTAGTTAAAATTAAAGCTATATTTTCCAGTTAAAACCGGCTTCAATGCCTAATAATGGCTAGAAACTAATACCAACAAAACTTCAAATATGTTACTTCAATAATTACCTTATGTTAAATTATAATAATTACTTAGGGGTGGTAGAGCAAGGAAGAACTCTTTTTTATAGAAAATGTTATCTAAATTGTTACCAGTTTTCAACTATCTGAAAAATGACTACCTTTTCAGGATTTTAACAAGGAATTGTTTTTTCATTACTAAATTCAAAACACCATGTGAAGTGTGTCAACAACAGTTTCATATTCTTCCAAAGCTAAATATAGGCTTTCTTTAATAGTTTATTATTTGAATCATCTATACCTTTCTTATTATGAGAGATACAAGTTTATGAAGAAAATAATTACTTTGTGTCAACATACTATGTAATGGTCTTTGAAACAGTAAGATGACAAATTCAGATGACATTTTTTAGACAAGGTAATATTTTGGGTTTTTTTACAATGTCTGCACAAAAATATTTTCGATAAAAGTATGATACATTGGCCCCGTTTAGTGGTTAAACATGGAGTCCTATACAGTGTGGGTGAGTTTGCATTACACACTCGGGAACTTCGAAAATGTCACGATATTTAATATTTTAAACATGGTTTTTTTAATTTTAAGTAGTTTTAATACAAGTATTCCACACACCATTGTGGAAGTAATCATCTTTTAAGAATTTTGGGAAAAGTAACCAAGTAGGGCACGACACGCATTTACCACAAGTGAAGTATCTTGCAAAAATATCACAGTGATTAAAAATAACAAATTATGGATATATGTGGACGAAATGGCAGATACTTATACTGTTTACTTATTAAACAGTATACTGCATATGTGGCACACAAATTAAACCTAATGAATCTTCGGTTTCTTTACTTAAATACTGTAAATGGCTTCCAGAGGCCAATGCAAAAGCGATAGTGAAAGTAATCAATGAGACTTGTGCAAAGTTATACAACATCAACTTGCAATCAGAGACTTATAGTCTCTGTTACAATGCAATATTGGATCTGCAACCAAAGCTGACAAAATACTCGAAACATATTTTCTGGATCTCCTTCACATACCTAACACAGTTCATCTGGTAGCAGATACTATTAGACAGAGTATTCAGTAGACCAGCTTATAGCCAATACAATTTTTTTTTAAATCTCCGTAACAGATTAAACAGATTTAGGAATTCCAGGCATGTTAACCAGGACTTCTGTAACCATCTGAAATGATAGGCAACTTGACACATAAAATAGGAATTGCTGCAGCGCAAAAATTTACTGCCATGTTAAATAAAATTCCAGACTTACAGAAACTGGAATTTATAAACTGATATAAGTACAAATAACCAATAACCAGATGTGAAGGAATATTTTAAATTTGCAAGACGCAGAGCGGTCATATTTTCATCATCTCACAGAAATTTCAAGAAATTATCAATGAAAGCAATATTAATGCTACACAGTGTATGTCCCCGAGTTCCAATGCGATTTATCTTCGTTAGCATCCTCACTTCAGCAGTAAAAAGAAAGTGTATTTAAATAAGTTTTATGTATATATCCGTGTACGAACACCGTGTATTGAACACCGCTAAGGCACGATGAATTATACAGTTCTAATTATAATATAAAAGTTAATAAGTTGTTCTCAGATTAAACATTGAATCTATTTTTTGATTGGCTAAATTTTTCAACAATGGTCAGTTTCCTTAAATAAGTATATTTAAGGAAAAATAGTAGTTCCTTCTCAAGTAGGTAGTATCTTGAACAGTATGAGATATGTGGGGAAAGTATCCATCCAACCTGATTTTGTAAACCAATACCATGGCTTTAATGCTTGATGTTAAAGATACTTCGAACTTAGTATCAATCTTTAGAGGCACACATTTAATGTCAAGAACCTTCAAAGTACCTGACACTATTACTTAAGAGATTTTGGTAATTTTCAATTAATTCAGTTTGCACAAGACCTGCCAGACAGCCTGTCTCTACGAAGTTGAGTAGCCCCCTGAATTTTTATTCAGGTATGGTTATAAAGTCTATTCTGATTAGTTAGCAAGTTATAACAAAGTCATAAAATGTTTCTTAAGATGTTCTATATAGCTGGATAATTTCTGGACAGACCAAGTAGATAGTAAATAAATACTATTAGAATGGCTTTTCTAGATAAATTAATTATTATAGTGTCATAAAATAATTTTCTATACGATATATTAAACTTACTTGAATATGTATACTTTGAAGTAATAAATTTTTGAGATTATCATAAACATTTGCAGGAAATACTCTATCTTCCGTATACTGCACCTGCAGACGTAGAGAGCCTAGGGAATTATCACTAGAAAGTCTTGTACCGGGTGGAGTTGAATGTGTAAGAAAGGGACGGTTTTTTCCCGATCTAGGTTGTAAAAAATACCTGAAACAAAAAAATATATAAGTATATTACGGTAGGTTTAATAAAACTATTCAGTAATTCAGTATTTAAATTTATTTGAAACAGAAGAACTTCGTAAAATACATATTTACAGATAGTAATTTTAGTGCTATACTATAGTCCAGTTTACGATTAATATAATGGTGACTTATAAACAAAATGTTGGTTCGAAAAGTTTACGCAATGAGAAAGCGGTAACAAATGGTAACAAAAAGAATATATTTTTTTAAAGAATCATCTTATTAACAATTAAACTTTTCTCCTAGGTGTATTAAGCATACCAAAAAGCATATACACTTGAAAATTAGTTCGAAGGAATTTATAATTTACAACCAGTCAGATTTTTTGTCAATTCGAGTGGTTCAGTTAAGAATAAATCTTATGTTAGGAAAGTAATCGGTTTTTCTTTTGTGCCTTTTTGATACCTCCTAAGACACCACACTCTTTTATGCAGACTTCTCACATTTATTATTTTTGATAAGCTGTACTGAATTTAAATTTGATAAGCTGATTGAATCATATTGCATTATATTATTATTATATGCTGAATATATTAGCCTAATAACTAAACCAGCAGTTCTGAATCAAATCGAGTCAAATTAAGTTCTTGCAAACTTAAATTTAAATATATGAATTGTGATGCCATGTTTTCTTCTTTGATGTATTCCTTTTTATTTGATTTCAAATCCAAACTATGCTATTATTAAAAAAATCATATTAGAATAATTAATACAGATGCTTCCATACAAATTCTAATTTATCAATCACAATTAATACAGTACACGTGCAAATGACAAAAAAGCTCAAAAGAAACATTTTGAGTAAGTAAGATTATTTTAAATCTTGATGCATGCCATACGAAATTATCTATTTACTCATAGGCACTTCCTAAAAATTTTAGAAAATTTGAAGAAATTTATATTAATTATTTATTAGGAAAATTCTTAAAATTCCATTTCATAATTCTGAACATAAAAAAATAGTTTCCACAAAGAATTATTTTTCCATATATTCTCCTTCAAGTCGGTGAAAAATAAATATATTTAAAAACGGTTTTGACTGTTGTAATCTAAATAAAATTACCTTTAATTTGAGATGCTACAAAGTGTGTAGTGCCATTTAAGATTTTAGGGGTACATTGGTAGGGCTGAAAGAATGAAAGTTACATACTGCATGCCTAGTATTGTCAATGTATGTTCCCTGTTAATCTATCGAAGCGGGTTTTTCCGAATTTTCATATCTCTTTCACTTCAAAAATTAACCCAGATAATTTTCTTGTTGGGACACTCTGTATATAATCAGATACCTATATTTATACAGTTAGTTGTTCCGCTAACTTCATATGAACTTAGAGAAACATTCCCTAATTTTGTAAAAATAATAACGACACATTTTATTTTTATATTACCTAATGACAATGACAAAATAACGAGCTTTCACATGTTCAAACAATTTTTTTTTGAGGGAAAATTTTGCTGTGCAACAAATTTTCTTTTCGCACACAACTAATTAGCGGCAAAATAGCGGCAAATTCTGAATCATTCATCTTTTCAAAATAATACATTTTTTATGTAGTTGCCCTACTAACTTCATATGAAGTTAGCAAAGCATCCCATTATTATTTTTTTTTTTTTAACAAATGCGATAAATTATGAAACTTTGCGATAAATATTGGATTTGCTAGAATTTGCTTTGCTAACTTTATACACATACAAATCATTTATACAATAAATACTAATTACTTAATTAACAAAAATAAAGTCCAATTAGCAAAACAATAAATCAATAAATTAAAAAATAATAATGAACAGTTACTTAATGGAAAAATAAACAAACCTGGAAACAAACTATAGCATATGATAAATCATTGAACTTGGAAATACTTATGCTGTCGAGTGACGTAAAAATACTAATGGGGCCGTATTAGAAAACTGAACAAGTGCGGTCATACAGGGGGTAATGGATGAATTACCCAGAAGAAAGGAAACAAGCGGCCGCGATGCCAAGAGTATGTTCCTATCTCGGTCTATATGCTAATAACATAATATATAAAGTAGGAACATGGAAAAAAATTACCCCCTAGAATAACGATACAAGACCGCCTTTGAAAATTAAGTTGATGATGGGTCTGAAGAGACGAAACGTTACCTTATTACGCAACTTTGCCCCAATTTAACCTAGTCTCTACAAAGAGAATCTCCAACGATTTCCAAGATACCAATGTTATTGCATCCAGAGCTGGGCATTATTTGTATTTAGAAATACACTCATTACACTAACAAGTACTTTATTTAAAATATTTACTAAGTACTTAGTATTTGTACAAATGATCCTAAAAGTATTTAAATAACTGGCAAGTATTTAAATACTTTTACTAAAGTTTTAAATACTTTTAGAAATAATTGAATATCCTAAATATTTAAATCTCAAAGTATTTAAATATGTTTAGTTGCAGAAACATCCAATTACTTATTGAAAAACAATATTCCTATAATATTTCTGCAATATAACACAACACTGCCCTCATCCGCACCCGTGGAAAGAATGGTTTCGTATGCAACATTCATCAACAGTCCTAGACGTCATGCTTTATCCAATAAGAATTTCGAAAATCTAGTCTCGATGGAGGCTAATGGAGTCTAAGTTCCTTTTCCTTTTAGGTATTCTTTTAACTATTTACACCTGTTTTTATATATTTTCGTACCAAAGAGAATGTGATGTTTTAGTTTCTTATTGAGGATAACTTGTTATATAAATATTGTATATTGTCTTCATTTTAAAACTGGAAAAATCAAAATGTTTTGTTTCTGATCTAGCTCTACTGATATACCATGAAAGTATTTAGGTAAATGGTTTAATATTTCAGTGTTATCAAAATATTTAAAAATTCTGAAAGTATTTAAATACTCAGTTTAAACTAACTGATTCCTTTTGGTATTTATTATTTAAATACGTTTATATTTTAAAAAGGATTTAATATTTAAATACTAAGTATTTAGTAGGTATTGATTATTTAAATAGTTTTTCAAATTATTTCACCAACTCTGATTGTATCCAATTTGAAACAAACTGTATAATATATATTACATCTTAAGAAAAACTATGTCATAGACATATTCACGATGAAGTTTTGAATGCACAATACCGTATAATATACGGTACCGAACGTCGCGCCGGTAGACTTTCTGTCATTCTACGCCACTGGAATAATTATTTTAAATGAAATCGTCACAATGAATGAATCATATTTTTTTACGTTATTAGTGCGTACATGTGTAATACATTCCTTTTCATGATTATTGCAATTCTAGGATTGCAACTAATAAATTTGGAGATATATAATTTATTTCTTAAAGGTTAACTAATTATGAATTAATTATACCTCGAATTATGTGGATAAAAGGAATTACATTGTACAAAAATACCACTACCACACGGTTAGATGTAAGGCTCGACGTTAGGTGTGATGTCGAATCATACACCCACAAAAAAATAATTAGCTTTAATTTGTATTCACTGGGTAAAAACGATTGTTACAGTGTTTATTAATAAATAATTCATACTATGAACATAACCCACTTTAACCTTGCAAAACAAAAGACAATGCAATTTTTATTATTTATTAACAAGGATGGTAGTGAAATATGTATAATGCAGAATGATGATGCATTGTTCACAGTGGAAGAATCATTTGTATGTTCTCTACTCGTAATAGAAAAAGTGACAATACGTATTTCATCTTATTTTAAAATAGATTAAGAATCTATTAATCGAATTTAAGTTTGTTTGTAATGGCTCTGTATGTACACAGTAGCCAAAGTTACAATTACTAGTGCGTCAAGTAGCAGCAGAAAATCAAGTAGTAGCTAAAATTTAGTGACATATTTTTAGCAAGTGTAAACAATTTAAACAAAATTTAGTTGATTCAATGTAGAGAATTCAATGTGTGGAGAAGTTATTTCATCGATCAAAAAATGAATTTTATTTACTTAGTTGCCGTTTGCGCTTGCTTGCATACTCCACTAAGTTTGCGATGCATGGTTTTCTAGTGATCGTGTATCGCGCTGTTTATATATTATTGCACGTGGTCAATCGGCCACACATTAATAATTTTGAAAATGTTAGGAGCCCCCCCCCAGACTTTTTACGTAAAATCAATTTTCTCAGTTTCTCTCAGTTTTTCCTATAACCAACCGTTTTGGATTCACAAAACAAAATATTTGACGTGGTCGAACAAAATATTTTTTACGATTTTCAAAAATACAGGATACCTACTTCATCGAAACCGTTAGAAGTACTTATTGAGAGTTGCGATCATATTTTTTTTTATATTCTGAAAATTTCAGACTATGACCTATTTAACTAAAATATGTTTAAAACATTCTAGCTTTTCAACCTGTCTGTGTGACGAGATGTGTGAGACAATAAAATTGTACACTAGTGTGCATTCGACAACCTCATACCACAGCCAATTACCACTTGCAATAGAAATGGACGATCTATTATCACGACATTAGATGTTCAAAGCGAGTTTTATATGATTTTAGACGTAAGCAAAATTGAATTAGGTACGACCAGTTCATATAAAAGACGGGCGATCATTTTACAAAATAGTAGGTCGTCCACGAGGTCGGCCAAGATCAGAAAAATAACCAGTAACTGCTTAGAAATTATTTGTTATAATTTCAAGACGGTCATCGAAAATTCAACCGACATCGTCAAATAAAGTATCCACGATTTTTTCAATGGTTTTAAGAGTTCGTAATTAAAAAAAATGGAAAATACGCCACTGGTACGGGGGTACAAATGTTTTTGTGTATGGAGCATCTTTAGTACCTACGTATTCCCAATCTCGTCCATACCAAAAAATTCGCGCCATCAACAAATAGGTAAAGTACCTACCTATCTACGATTTTTTCAATGTTTCTATCGAGGTATCGTGGTATCGTAATTAGAAATGAAAAATACGCTACTGTTACGGGGGTACAAATATCCTTGCGTATGAAGCGTATGAAGCATCTTCAGTACGTGTTCCTAATCTCGTCCATACCAGAAAATTCCACCGACATCGTCCAATAAAGTAGGTATCCACAATTTTTTCAATGTTTTTGAACATTGTAATAAAAATTGGAAAATACGCCACTGGTACGCAGAGTACAAATATTTTCGCGTATGGAGCTTCTTCAGTACGTATTCCAAGTCTCGTCTGAACTGGAAAATTTTACCGACATGGTCAAATAAATTACCTATCCAAACTTTTTAAGTTTTTAAAAGTTTAACAATTAAACCTTTAAAAACTGTTAAAATTTAATTAAGGAACGTCTTCAGTATTCTTTCATAGTCACGTTAACGCCGGAAAATTAAAGCTACATTCTCATTCATCCATTCATATCATATCAATCATTCATATCACCCATTCATAAATCATCCATGATCTTTTTAAATATTTTCAGGAATTTATATTTTTCCGGTTTTCCGGAATTAGTGCGAGGGCATCCGTTGCTGAGTACACACATCGTTAGATTACCGTAAACCGTAACCACAACTCAGTGTTGCCAGATGGAAAAAATAAAAAATGGTATATAGCATTAAAAAAAATGGTATTTTACTGAAAAACAATGATATCTTCAATTTAGAGAGGATCTTTTTTATATTTGTAATTTTCATAATATGATTGACCCCAGAAACCAGAAGACATTTAAGTGAATCTCAATTCGTTTCAAAAAATGACGTCATCACCCTAGCTGCGGAAAATGGTATCCTTAAAATGTTTGCAGGTATCAAGGAAGAAAAAATGGTATAAATACCATTTAAATTGTATATCTGGCAACACTGCCACAAGTATAAAATATATCTTTATACTTGTGCCGTAACCGTAACTCGTAGCTCAATCGTGGCTAGTTGGCTAGCAACGGCCGCGGACAGATTGACAGATTGACTCCTTTCTGAGCCGGGAAACATTGCGGCGTTGCCACATTGCAAAACTCAAGGCAAAACCGTTCCTGCAGGGTTAGTTATTGTTATTAGTGTTATTACACTAATCTTTAAGACGTCGCTTTTGGACATAACTATGTCTTATAGTTAACTTCACGCCGACTGGTTAGTCACATCCGATATTTTGGAATTATACTAATGACTTGTCTAAAAATTGGTCTAAAATGCGAGACATTTCTTTAGCTCATACTTTAAGCCACCTCCGAAGGTGCCCTAAACTAGTTTAAGGCCGTGCCACAGCTTATAATATACGCTGTGGCCGTGCCGTACATTTGTGTCCATAATTGTTTTCTGTATTTTTGCATACTTAAAGTAAAATATGGCTTTTGTGCCTCATTTGCTATTTCTTGTTGAACACAAAGGCGAAGATATGATATAAGGGAATTAAAGGTGTAGAGAAGATATTTTAGAGACAACAATAATCCTTTTGTAAGGGCCTTAGAATTTCAGCGCCCTTTTCGTGTAGACAAGAACAGTGCACGATATTTAATAAATGGATTGACCCCCAGGCTTCGGGTTTACAGATCTGATGGATTAGCTCCACAAGTAAAGGAGAGTAAAATAAATGAAGCTAAAATTTCTTAATGAGAAATATAATATGTAAAATATAGATTTTAGTAACCCTTAGATTTGTCTCATGGATGTTACCAAAGGGTTGTGGGGCAAGGATTTTGTGATTCCATTTTCAATTCAGTTCAAAAATATACACTCAAACACCGGTTTATAACTTGTTTTTCTTTTTGAATTAACAAATTTTAAGGTTAGATTCCTTTTAAACTGTGGTTAGATTATGTTTTCTTCCTCCTCTTCCAACTAAAAATATGAATGACTGCGACGTTGCCATATTGTGCGGGCTAAAACTTCCGTAAGTCCATGTTAATTATAGACGGTCTTAAACTCGGTCTTAAAGGAATAATAGTGTAATACAAGGAGTCTATCATTTTGGTGGCTTAAAATGAATTTGCCTTTCTTTTGTCTTCAGTTTAAGACAAAGTATAATAACCCTGCTGGAAAACAGTGGCCAGTTTCAGACACTGGTATGTATACAAGTGTTATGTTATTTTTGATAACTTCAGCGATAGGAAGCTTTTAAATAACCACTTGACATATGTCATATTGGATTTTTTTTCTATGTAGAATGCTAAGAAAGATAGTTGTTGAATTTTAATTTAGAACTTTATTAGTTTTTTTAGAGTTCCTACGTTTGTCTCTTTTCTTATTGTCGTTTTATCTCTGTTATAGGTAAGTATTTGTTATAAATGTAAATGTAAAGAAATATGCAAAACTAGAATAATGAACGGATGTCTACATTAATGGATACCTACCTTATTATAGAAATTTTTCAAAAATAATTCTTTCGGGAATTTTTTGTTACAAACTAGGTACCTCGCTAGGTACCTAATACAAATGCTTTTAATGTAGAATTACATTTGACAGAAGTCGGTCGCATACCTTGAACAAAATTGACTTTGGTAGGTATAGGCTACCAGCCTACTAATTTAGTTTACCAAATTTTATTTAGGTACTTATAATATAAGTTTACTTTTAAATATATTATTTAGAACATTTTTAGGTTGCGGAATCAATAAATTAAAAGATATGGCTATATTAAGGATTATTTTGTAAGTTATAAATTTAATTCCAGTGAAATTCCAGTCCAGTAATTATAGATGTAAATGCATCTTTACAAGCAGTACCTACCTAGGTTAGGTAACTAATAATTTTTGTATATTTTTGTAATGCAATATACCTACTACATATTATTTTTATAATTAGTATTAAGTATAGGTAGGTATACGAGTAGGTATATTATTAGTAGGTAGGTAGGTACTTAGTATTTTCAATAACTTCCCAGATTATTTTCAAAATTTCTATAGCTACCCAGGAATATTTCACTCAATAAGCAGTAAGCAAAACCTAACAGTAAGTACTGACTCAGACTTACTAAAAATAAGAGGGGTGATTGAAAATACCGTGAAAATTAATATAGCCCTGTAACTAAAGAACAAATAAGGTACAAAATTTCTGATTTTACAGGGTAGTAAAATTATTTGTTTTAAAAATTGAGCTCAAAGACATGCTCTTAGTTTGTATTGGCTCTAGTACCTAGTTTCTGAAAGTAAGACGAAAATACCCTAAATTCTTCTTGTAAATAGAACAGCCTGTACAATCTTTGTACCTATATTAATTTACCTACCTACTTATTTCAAATCGCATTACTTAATTAAAAACCCAAATATTAGTGACGTTAGATACCAAATTGCATATTAAGTAAATGACTTTTTGATAATTATTCAGTTAGTATTAATCTCGGTATTAATGTACTTGCCTATAGGTCACGCTATAGGTACGTACCTAAATACTAACCGGTCTGTTACTTGATAAAAAGTGACTATTATTAAAAAATAGTTGTGAGGCCTGCTACTAATAACACAGGTAGGTAAGTATATATATTTTTAATAAACCTAGGTACTTAGGTACTTTAAGTTGACTTAAAAGTCGTAGTAAAGAAGGTAGCTTGAGTAGTTAAGATAAATACTTAGAAAGCACTAGGATATTTTAACAAAATCTTCCTCTTCCTAAATAGTTAGCTACCGACCTTAAGGTTTATTGAGGTGTGTATACTACTTCTCGGTATACTTATGTACATATGATGATATCTCGAATATCTAAATCGTGGCGTAGCTACCTACATAAATACTGACTTAGCTACTTATAAATTAATAAGTTGAAAAAATAGTCTAACTGCACAATTTTCTTAATTTGCTTAAGTAGATTATTGGCATGCCTAATCAAAAAAAAAAAAAAAAAAATGGCCTAGATACGTTTTGTAACTAAGTCAACAGCTAATTAGTTTTAGAAGAGTTATTCATGTAATAAGTTGAGTTACTTATTGAAAATATTAGTGTTTTGCATGGACCCGAGCATGAACTACTTATGAAAATCTTGGAACATATTGGGAGTATACTAACCATGCATTTCTATGTGCAGCATTTTGTTGCTGCATCCCTCTTAACTGTACACGAACCTCCCCTAAAAACACATCATCACTCATTCCCGGAGTATCGTGCCATATTGACACATGCAGTTCACATATTTCAGAATCACTTTCACACACATTATCCCTTCCTTCACTATTGTAAAATGTAAACACCTCATCAAACTGTGGACTTGTTGTTTTTTTCCGTACTTTAGTTCGCTTTGATATACGTTTACTATTTGTATAGGTTACAGACACCAACGCATATGGATCACAAGCACCATTTTTTAATGTTAAGTCTAGACACTTCACTATTTGAACTAACAATTTTCTACTTGAATTGTAGCCAGACATTTTAAGTTTGTTGAATCCATGTTCGAATTCTGGTTCAAATCTTATTTCAATGTTTGCTTTCCCTTGGACCTCCGAATCTGCATCGACTGCCTTAATAGGAAACCAGTGGTCCTTATTGTTGTAAGATGCCAAGTGCTCGCGTTTAATTGCTACTTTTCCTAGCACTTTATCTTGTCTTAGATGCCTATCACGATCAAAGACATATATGGATACAAATCGAAAATTTCTAGGCACCTCAAATTGAAATTCCTCACCAAAAAATGGACTAAAATAAATGATATACAGTTAGATATGCAATAACAGAAAATTGTTACACATAGATTTACCTTAATGTTTGATACACTGTAGATGTCCGAAAAATTTCTTCCTGATCTAACGATAAAGTACAGTAAACATCTCTTTGTGTAGATGACCCATGTGTTCTTGCTTGTAAGTTTTTGGCTTCTCCTAAAATATAAAATTTTAGTAGGTACTAAAAATGATGATAAAAATGTTAGATAAAGTAGTTTATTAAAAATTTGTCACCACCTGCAGTGACTAAACCTCAAAATGTCAACAAAGTAAAAAATATACCTATGTCAATTTATATTACAAACAAATCATATACCCACGAAATACTTTGTAAAAATAATAACTACATCAAAATTAAATAGTTTTGTTAAATACATTCTAACTCACCTATTTTTATTTTTAATCGCTCCTCTAGTCGCACATTAAAGTTATCGTCCGCCATGTTTCCTGTCTGGTCTACTCCATGATCTAAAAAATGAATGGAAACTGCTTGTGTGTAGAGTATACACGATTCTTGGCCGAGCGTTTCTTACGAACCGCTCATCATAGTCAACGTTTACGATGGAACAACATACCCGACCACAATTTCCTTTAAAAAAAGTTTATCCGGGCCTACAAGGTGTAAATCCTCCCATTTGGGATTATGTTTCGTTTGTAGGTAACTAGGTAGTTAGTGATAAAACTGAAAACTGATACTTAAATAACACCTGTAACTTAAAACGTTACCTTTTATTACCATAACGAAGTTTTATGAATGAATCGCGAAAATGTTTGTACCTAATGCATATAATACGCCACCGCACGTGGTCACACGGTTTAATCGTTACAAATGTAGCGTACCACGCATAATCCAACTACTATGAATGAACAGAAAACTACGTTCACATAACTCATCCTAATTAATAAATTACTTTGTACAAATTTTATTTTCCAATACTTAGATATAGTAGTTTGCTCCTATATTTTTTTTTTGTAAGAGAAAACAATTTTACTGCTACCTACCTATAATCGCATTAGATTAGGTAGGTACCTACCTACCTATTTACATATCTGTTCATTCTTATTAGAATTCGTTGTAGGTAGAAAAGTATTACCCACACATTAAGAACCAGAATAGAATATTTGATTTACATAATCATTAATTAATACTAAGATGAAATTTGAATACATAGGTATGTACCTATATATCTACTTAGGAGCAAGTAGGTATAAGTACCTACTTACTTTAGGACAGATTTGTTTTAGGATGAATAAATATATAGGTAGGTACCTACCATAGAGTTAGGTAGGTACTTATTACATTATTAATGGTACATTAAGTATATAATAACTGTATCTATTATGTAGGTATATACCTATACGTAGGTAAGTAGGTAGGTATATTAAATTTACTTACATATGTACATTTATAAATACAGGGTGTTTATGAAACATACGTGAACATTAATTAAGGGCATATTCTTCTGTCAAAAATAGGAAAAAAGTTCCTGTACCTAGAGATCACTGTACCAAATTTTATGTTTGTACCGGTAATGGTTTTTGATGTAGGTACCTAATTAAAATGATTATCATTAACATTAAATAAAATTTAAACTTTTAAAAACTTGAAAATGATTTATTTATTGTTTACATAAAACACACCCGGTATAAATACACCTATAAATTATGTGTTTTCAGATATCTTACCTATACATATTTATTATTGGACTTTTAGGTCATTGATAAGGGTAGATATATTAATTCTGATAAGTTAATCAATATACTTACCTACTTAGGTATTGATATTTTTGAGAATAAAAATTCTGTAAAACTTTCGTGAACATGAACACCCTTTCTTTGTCAACAAAATTACTTGAAAATGGACTTTAAGTAAAAAGTAGGTAGATATATATTCAAGTTCCAAATCAATTATTGATATTGTCTTCATCTAATTGACGTCATTTACACTGATTTTTTCAAAGCCTTCGATTGCCTTAATCATAACATGTTGTTACTAAAGTTGTCTACATTTGGTTTTGCACCGTATCAGCTATTGAATTTTTAAAATCTTATTTAACAGGTAGAAGTCAAGTTGTGCATTATAATGGATTTGCGTCCAATAGTATAGTTGCAACATCAGGAGTACCTCAAGGTTCGGTTTTGGATCCGCTTACTTGCATTGGTAAAACTTTAGATTTTACTAATCTTCAAAATGATTTAGATTGTTTGTCTCGGTGGTGTAAAAATAATGACCTGCCTCTCAATGTAAGTAAGTGTAGGTAACATGCTTAGATTTACCCGACAGTATAATCTGTTCTTAACTCATTACGTTTTAAACAATAAAATTGTTAAAAGGTGTGACAAACTGAAGGATTTAGGTGTAATTTTTTATTTCAAACTCTCCTTTATTGAACATATATCTGAACTAACATCAGCTTGCTATAGAAAGCTAGGCTTCATTAAAAGGGACTTTAAAGATTTACCAACAATACCGTGTTATTGTTGTTTAATACATTTGTACGTTCAAAATTAGAATACGCTTCCATTATTTGGAATCTACTCTATGACCTACATAAAGACGACATTGAGGGTATTCAGAGAAGGTTTTTAAAATTTGTACATTTAAAAGAAATGGGAGTTTATCCTCCTCGGTGTTTTCCTCAAGAGCAGCTTCTTAATATGTTTAAGATATTAGATCTGGAGCATAGAAGAAAATATCACTCAGGTGTATTTGTAAGTGCTAAATAATAAGATTGATTGTCCAAAAATACTGGAAATTAAAGAGCTTAAATCTGTATTAATTATATGAAATCCTATCCACTGATATGTGTTGACTTTATTTCCTTTTTATTTGCATAATATGTTACATTTGCCTATTTGTTACATGTCTACTATAAGATTGTACTTTGTTATGTGTATATGTATGTGTTTATATATTTCTTGTAATTTTCCTTACCTGGAATTGGGTTTTCCTGTTGGACAGCGTATCAATAAATATAAAATAAATAAATAAAATAATTAAATCACCTTTTACTAAATAAATACCTACTATATTGACAAAACCAGTCATTGGCATAATATGTTTCCATTCATTTCGGGATTAGAAGGCGTACTTATGTATATAGGTATAGCTAAAGAGAAGGATAGGTACCTATAGGTACCTACTTAGCTTTAACTTCTTGTGACAAATCCGGTAGTAAAATAAAAATTATGGGTCAGGGTTGTCCATTTTAAAAAATTTTGAAAATTAGGTAATTCGTTAAATTTAGTTTGTCCAGTATAGATGCAGTGAGGCTCTAATCTAGTCTAATCTTATTAAGTATAGGAAAATGCAAATTAATAGATAATTATATACCTATGACAAATATATACCTTGTAACGTGCAATGCAATTTGTGCAAGGAACTTTAAATAAGCTAGGGATGTGCAATTCCACTAGCTTAAGTTCATTGACATTACTCCGGTAGCTCAGGGAGATTTATGATACTAGGGCGTCGTATTCGTAGCACTGATTTAAATGTTGAAAATTTATTTGGGCACCAGGATAATTTTTAGATATACGACACAAAAAGAAACAACTATATAAAATTTAGTTGAATACAATATAATCAATGAAGCAAAGATGATTACAACTGAATAAGATGAAGTTACTATTAACAATAATAATTCAAAACTGATGTAATAGTTACTAGAAAAATGAAAAAATGTGAAAAATGAAATTTTAAACTGGGCTAACTTTACAAAAGTGTTGTGAGGTTTGTGACACTTTTACGATCTCGTTCCTTCTGGATGACGTCAGTACTCTCACCCTTAACCTGTCGCTGATGATTGGATCCAGGTGGACTTGCCGTGGCCACGTGGGGAAGCTAGAGCTCTAGTCCAGATGACGGTCACGTACTTTTATAAGTCCAATCCTTTTATCGAAGGTTCTGTAGATGGTAGGCGTCCAGAGTTCTTTAGCAGGGTATAGCTCTTGCGGTCAGGTTACAGCAGGCTCGTCTCAGAAGAGTACATACAAAGAATTGTTTGTGTTAAGAGTGCCCCACAATTTGCAAGATATATAGATGTAAGTTGACAGAGGCCACGACCGATGTGGGCAGTCGCAGCTTCGAGGGGAGGTCAGAGGTCAAATTTTCAAACGTCATTATTACGAAAAAACCGCTGATTTTAGAGATAAGGTAAGTTATACAAAAAGTATTCAGAGTTTACCGTACAATTAAAAAATGGCATAATATACAGGATGTTCCATTAAAAAATCAGTGATGACAGCATATGTTCTTCTTGAGCCACCCTGTATACAATTTTCTTATGTCAAAAAATCGTCAACTAAAAATACTAATCGACGTGTCATTCCAGATAACATAGAAACTACTCACATATAAAAATAATTCTGCCCTGGTCTTACTGAGCTTTTGTACAACCTACCTATATTAGTCACTATAATACGGTTTAAATATCAAGTAATTAAGTTAACAAAATCGAAGTACCCAAAAGTGTTCTTTAACGGTTAAAGAGACGGTCTTCAAGACTTGAAAACCACATTCAACATCTTACTTGCAAAACTGAAAACCCCTCTCTAATATTATAAGTGGCTACCTATCTACCAACATATTAATAAGTAAATTTATTAAGAAGTCAATGAGTCAACGTAACATACATACTTATGTTCAACTAATTACTCTTATTTGTAATAAATACAACGTTTTCTGTAATTTCCTGGATTTTAGTAAATAAAATGGACCTACTACACAGTCACATAGGTACTCAAAAACCAATCCAAAATGGAGTATTATGATACTCTTCTAACTCTTGATTTATATTAGGTAGGAACCTACTATACAGTACAGCCTTTCGGTGGGTTGACCAATTTTTTTTATTGAAATACCTATAATACAATACATCAAACAATAATTCTTTCTTTAGGTAAATTCTCACGTCATACTTTACTATTAGTCAAATTTTCGTAACCTATTGTTGAATACACCTACATAGGTATAGAATCATATCGTGGGAGATAAACTACTTAGTAACAATGCCAATTTCAAATAATGATTCAAGACCAATCTCACAAACTGTGATTTCTACTTCTTTTGTTTACCAAGAGTTAATGTTGAGAATAAAACGATAATAACAGATAATAACGTCACGCTGTAAACTATTTATTAACCTAGATATGCTGGGAGTAGTCTTTTCATAATCATGTTCTTGGCAGACGATAATGGCAGGCGACTTATAGGTACCTACCTACCTACATATAAATACATTTTTGATTTAGATTTATTTAGGCACTTTATGGAATAATGTCTGAAACTTATTTGTGGTGCAGCTGTATAATTAATTGTAGTTTCTTTTGTGATTACCTACTCTGTAATAAAAAAAAACTGGAACCAGAAATATTAAAAATAAAGATTGAAAGTGCAGAATCAAGGCAATGTTCTAAAGTTTTCCCCAAAAATCCATTGTACTTATAATATGCACTAAAAATACAAGGTGGCGCAAAATCAAGTCCCCTATGGGGTGTTGCTATACATATTATTTCGTTTGTAGTTGCGACAACTGTCAGAGATTTTTTGATCAATTGTAAAGTAGACATTTGGGAAATTCATTATGAATCGATATAAGCCTCGAGAACGCGCTGAAATCATAAAATTTTTTTATTTAAATGATTCGTCGATTATTTTAGCCCAACGAGAATATCGGAGAAAATATGGTAGACGCCGTGTTCCAACAACAGCGAAGACATTTCTGCGGTTAGCTGCAAATTGTGAACAAACTGGGTCCACATTTACATTGGGCACACGTGTGTCAAGGGAGAATATAGACCGTATACGTAGAGATGCGATGAAAACGCCAAGAACATCAACAAGAAAACGATTTACGCAATTAACCATTAGCCGACCTTCATTACAGAGAATTTTAAAGACACACTGGTTCCCCTATACGATACCGCCAATATTCATTGACCGTGGTCATGACCTGGGATGGTTTAGGGGCGATCGGGATTATCGCTCTTTACGCTCCCCATCGCTGTAGGCCTGGACTGCCTCGTAGAGATAGACCCCATCCTTCACCCTTCACCAACCCCGATCACAAAAAGTGATTCGTGGGGTCTCCTCGATCCTGTCCTGGCTTTACCCTGCAAGCTATGTAGGATCTTCTGGCGCTCTCCTGTCTTGTCTTCTTTCTTCGCCTGCATGTCTAACCTACCGGGGGTAGTCTGTATCGGGCGAGGACGGCAAGTGCCGATCTCAAGTGCCGCAAGGTAAGGAAAGGGTACTCGAAGAAGTACTGAGGGTCGTTTTTTAGTCGCTTATCGTAGCCCTCTACGCTTGTTCCAGGTGGAATCTGAAACATAAGATCTTACTCGCATTCTGGGTACAGCAGTTGGAGTCTTGGCCGCCTCTGTACAGCGGCCGCCTCGGGCTCATAGTCCAGAGCTTCCCGGATTAGCGGGTTGCTGTGCTGTCTCGGCACGCGCGAAGAACTTGACTCCGCGCCTCCTGATGGCTTCTAGGACTGGGACGTAGTCGAGGTCGAGGTATATATTGGCTGTTGTCAGATACCAGGGTGCACCTACCGCGGTTCTTAGCACGATATTTTCGACGGCCTGGCTCTTCTTCATATACGTCTTTGCAGCAATCGCCCATGCTGCTGACGCATATGTCAACTGGGGTTGGATAACTGTCTTGATCAGGATTCGCTTATTCCTCAAGCTGAGTTCGCTGGTGCGGTACAACATCGGGTATAGTTTGGCCCTGGCCAGCTTGGCACACGACACCGGTAACCCATAAAATTCTGCCTGCCGACCTTGAAAACCGATTTCAGTATTGTAGGTAATGCTATCGTGAACCCACTATGGGTAGCGAGAACCCACAAATTATCCACCAAAAATCGCTACATGAGCCAAAAGTTACCATATGGAGTGGCGTTAGTGCTAGAAAAATAATCGGGCATTATTCTTTTGAAGACGATCGAGAAAGAACCACTACGGTAAATTGATATCGCTACAGAAGCATGCTGCTGAATTTTTTAGTTCCAGAAATGGAAGAACTTAATCGGGAGGATATGTGGTATCAACAAGATGATGCTACAGCACACACAGCCCGTAAAATAATGGCCATTTTGAATAGAATGGTTCCTATAGGCGCCTCATCTACAAAAACGCCTGACTTTTGGTTATCGGACTATCTCAAAGATAGGGTCTTTGCAAATCAAATATTGGAAGCAGTACAAGACAACATCCAGGAAGAAATTAGCACAATACCACCTAAAATACTGGAAAAAGTTACGAAAAATGCTCTAAAAAGAGCATTATTGTTATTAGTGTGTAACAAATTTTTTTTTAAGGTTTAAACAAATACTTTTTATTCATAACATGACTCTTTTTTAATGATCAAACTTAGTTTTATATAAGTAAAAAATAAATCGGGGACTTGATTTTGGGCCACCTTAAATATTGTGAAAAATTATTAACTAAATTTTCATCACTGGTTTTTTAGTTTCATATAGAATTCTATAATACAAATTATATTTCGAATTACGCCTAAACAAAAAAATTATAATAAAATTTAAAAGAAATTAAACTCTTAACTCTAGCTTCGTTCTATAGTATCAAGTCGATCCTCGACTCGTTGTCAGAGTAGAACAGTAGAAGTTTGAATGATAAAAAATTGTGATATTGATATTTTTTATTCAAGTCTCGTCGGAATTTTACGTAAAGTAAAAAATTCCGATTTAAACGTCGGAAATATCTAAAAAAAAATCGCATATCTTTTAGAAGTGATATACCAGGTGGCTTAAAGTGGGTGGCCTATTAGACGTAACTCGAGAATGAATATATGCATTTTTTTGAAATTTTGGCTGTGGGCATTTTGAAGATTGTGGCACTTCCGGTTATATCGGAAGTCGACATCAATTTGCTTATTTTAAATGGAACACCCTATATATTATTTCATTTCTGGAGTCTACGTAAAATTCTAAACACATTTCATGTAGGGTAGGATGTCCTATACCTATCTTCAACTGTTTTTGAAATGTCGACAGGTGAATATTGACATTTTGCAACCTTGACACCCTGTAAAATCTAACGACTTATAACCTGTATAACCTCATATTAACAATTTTCATTATTATTTTTTTAAAAAGGGGAGTTTGAGTGAGTGTAAGTGCGAGTTTCCAAAACAATTAATTAGAATATCTCGGAAAATATTAAGTTTAGTAGAATTAAAAAATATATGTATTAAATATAAGTAAATTCCCACTTAAAAAAACGAAGTTATAATCTGTCCAGGATGTGAGGTACACTCTGCACATGTAAAATTATTTTTAATTTATACAACTCAATGTCTGGCAATATCTCAAAATAGTATATTATATTACTAGGATAGTAAGGTGACCATTATTTATTGTAGAGCCCAGAAACTTACTCTATACTCCGAATGACATATTATACTATTTTCTCTTCAAGCGTCAAAATTAAAACTATTTCTTCAGACATTTATGTTTGTAGGTATAAAAAGCGATTTGACGCGACGTTATATTTCCAACTGACAGTTCTGAGAAATCATGGCTTCATGACTCTTTCTTAATCCGTTGTTATGTTTTATGTTTTAAATCCACTATTAATTTTTTGTACTAGTAAAAAAATGAGAAAAATCTTTACTAGTAAAACAATAGAATTTTTCTATAAAGCGTCCCACATAATATAATGTAGGGGAAGGTTGCCAATATCGTACCGGCTCCTGAATCGTACCTCTCTATTTTCTTCTAAACAGTGACTCTCAGCGCCATCCCTGTAATTACCTAACAAACTACTTCACCAACAACCAACAGCAAAACAATAGTGGTCGTCTAGAAGCTCGCAATCATCATCAGCAATACAATTGAAAGAAAATTTATACGCTTTTGGATGTTATTTTTTCACTTAAAATGTAAGTATCCTCTTATTTTGCTATCAAGAAATGAATAATCCGTTATATTTCGTTTAACAGAACATAGTTTCGGCTGTATAAGAATGTGCTTGTTGTGTTTTTTCTCGATCGGTTAGGATAAAAATTTTAGGTTTGAAAAATAAATGTACTAGTTTCCTATATCGCACCTCTCCATGTTCCCTAAATCGTACCGGTACGATTTAGGGAGCATGAAGAGGTACGATATAGGAGCTAAATAGTATAGAGGAAAAAACTGACACCCAAGATTTTTTTTCTTATCAGCAAGTTGGAAAAGCCTTTAGTTAAACATACTAAAAGTCTTCATAGATGTCTGCTATTTATAAACTTTTAATTTCATTAAAAAAATTTTGACACATGGTCAAAACTGACATAGAACAAAATTTAAAAATTTTATTCTATCATTAAACTGTAGGCTTTTCTGTTATTTGGAAAAAAATCTAGGGTGTCACTTTTTTTTCTACTCGAAAAAAATCAAAATGTCAGCCTTATAAATTGAGAAAAATATTTTGTTTTTCGATGGAGCAAACAGAAAAAAGAAAAGATAATATTTCACAGGGACAGAACGAGAAATGCAGGCTGCCCTTACTGCTTTTCAAACACAGGAACTCGTTTGCTAAAAGGGAAAAGGTGAAACCGAAAAAAGTTATTGGAGTCAAAAAAAGTTGGTGACGGAAAAGGAGTCTGAGGCAAATGTGAAAAAGGTTAAAAAAAGCCATTGTCCAGTACCTGGACCTTCGAAATCTAAAGTAGAAATTGAGATAAATTTGGATGATTGGTACTGTTTCATATGTGACGAAAAAATGGTTGAAGAGATGATTCAGTGTTGCCAGTGCCAAACATGGGTTCACTTTTCTTGCTCCACAGCCGAAAAAAACAAAAAAATTTATATTTGTGACAAATGCATATAAACTTACATTTTAAGAACAAAACAAATTATCTGTTTATCTTTTTTATTTCAAAATAATAAAAATTTATAAATAAAAACGTATTGTACTTTCCATTCACTTTTTTTTACTAAAATAGCATGGTACGATTTAGGATATGGGGGGTACGATTTAAGAGACTAGTTTCCTAAATCGTACCGTTTGCATTTTTTTTTTAAATTATAAATTTAAAAAAATTTATTAATAAAAAATTCCGATCAACTTCTTTATCTGGGACTTAGATATTTATTGTAGAAAAGATCAAAGTTTTCTTAGAAAAAAAAAATTGTAATTTTTTGCATAAAATGACTGAATTATTTGAAGTTTTGCGAAAGTGGTACGATATAGGCAACCTTCCCCTAAGTACATATTACTATACGCTTAAAGAAAAATAAGTTATTAATTTTACTCTCTTATCAACTGACATATTAATCTTCTGCGTATTAGGTGGACAATCTGTATATATTTGTATTTAAAATGTGTCACCAATGTGATTCTAAAGTGCCGCTGGTATTTTTTAAATAATTTCCTCTTTTCAAATTCATAGAATAAGTCGGTGATATGCTGGAAATGAAATGTCTCCTTAATCAAATACAAGCAAATAATTTATCTCTAATCTACAAGGATACGACTTAAATTCCCATCAGATCGTTTCCGGTTCAGATAAATGAACTAAACTGTAGGTACTTTCATTTATTACGCGGATATGATAAAAACACCAGTCTTATTAATTTTAATAATATTTATATAAATAAAATAAATATAGGTAGATATCCAAAAATAAGAAAAGACTGCATTGTCACAATTTATAAAGTTCAAGTTTCTACTACAGAAATTGATATTTACCCATAACCCAATAAGGTTAAGTACCATGCAGTGTTCTCCATTACTTTTATTTGTTTGTTGGGCATTTAGGATTTTCATCTATTTAAAAATTTGACTACATTCACTATACATTCACTCCATTCACTACACAGTCTAAACTACACTCTTCTATAGATGTTCGACTAATTTACCAAGTTACCTTTTAGGTTTAAATTAAAAAACTATGAAAAGATGAGTCTATTTATAAAATTCAATCTGTCAAGTTAGGATTATACAAACCTTTAAAATACCTGAAGAAATAATAAGTGAATGATAATTAACACGAAATAGATACCTAAACTACATTTGGATTTTATTTTATTATTTTTTAATGTTCACAGGTAATTAGGTATTTTTACCGAAAAGATGATAAAATCATACCACTGTTTGGGTTTTGTCAAATTATCAATTACAAGCATAATTAGAAAAAATCATTACCATACGAAAAATAAATTTAAAACATGTCGATTTTTTTTAATAAGCATGCATTTTTATAAATCAGTATGCCTTTAATACCTAGAATCATCCTGCACACGTATAAATTTTCTGAAAACAGTCCTAGCAGAAAAGTATATCATAGTATAATATAATATAACTTTTCTACTAATAAGTAGGTAATTACCTACTGTCTTCAGAAACTCAGAAAGTTTATAAGGTAGGTATGCGTGCAGAATGATTCTAGGCTTCTGGGCTAATTTCTACTACATTTTTATTATTTGCACCTATATTAAAAAACCTTTATTGTTTTCTTAAAATATTATATTTAGATATAGATATAGGTATAGATTATATAGATTTAGATATAGGTATCTTTGAACTCCAGGATTTAAAGTTTCACAAACATTGATGACCATGGAAAAGTATGTATAAAAAAAAAGTTTAATAGTAAGTATATTATATATCAAGGGACTAAAGTGCATCACTTAATGCTTCGAATAGGGTTTGTTGCCCGGGGACTTTAGCCCGATGGGGGATTAAATTTATTTTTAATCCCCAGGGGATTAAAAAGTGACACTTCAGTCCCTAAAATTAGGGAGTGAAATAGCACTTTTAGTCTATACGAAGTGCAAACAATAACATTTTAAATTTTTATTTTTAAGGTTTATATATAAGGTATTTAAACGGTTTAGGTTTAAGTTAAGATTATTTGTCATTGGTCGTGCTAAAGTGCCTCCTAAGTAATTTTTAAAAACTAGGAGTCAGGCCACTTTATAGAGTTCGTCAAAAGTAAATATAAGTAGGGTATACTAAAATATTCTTACAAATTAGTTGTAGGTACATGCATTCCAATTAAAATAAAAAAGCGTTAATATGCATCATCATTAATTTAGAATCGTCCTGTTAAAAATATCTTCACGTACTAAATTTAAGTGGGATTTCAGTTGCACACACGCATCTTTTATAAAAGTACCTACGATAGATATAATCTCGGCGGAAACGGATATGATTGTAATATTTTAATAAATGAATATGATCATTTACGTAGACAATTATGTTCATATATATAAGTAAATAGGCGGAGCAAGAACCGCTTATTGCGATAGTCTTAAATGGTTTAAGTATAAACACAGGATGGAGTGCCTGATAAGACTGATAACACTTTATCTTATTAAGAAAATAAACGTAAGTAATTAAAAATATAAATACTTTAATGATGTTATCCGGAATAGTGGATATGTACATATGAAGCAAATTTGTCACACCCTGACAAACAATGTTTTTGGGAATCAGTGGAACCACATATTTGAACATACATAAATTTATCAAAATGATTATTACCAAAATAAGAAGTATTTATGTTTAATTTTTTTTTTTTTTTAATTTAATAAGTATACACATTTCGAAGAAAAATATGGCTCCATATAGATATACAGACTATAGATAACTTTGTATTTCCGTACTTACGTATAAGACATATTATGTAATCCAGAAATCTTAAAAATTATGAGATATGACTAAAAATAGGTAGATAGACCTTTTTGCAAACCGCTTGTTTAAATAAGACATATGAAGCATGCGGTACAGTGATACTTACCGCACTGATTTGCGTGCGGGAAGTTGTACATTACCGCACGCCGTGCTATAGTATTTTATAATATTAAAACAAGTGTTTTAATATTATAAAATATTATAGCACGGCGTGCGGTAATATACTACTTACCGCACGCAAATCAGTGCGGTAAGTATTGTTTTAATATTATAGCACGGCGTGCGGTAATGTACCTAGGTACTATACTTACTGTACGCAAATCAGTGCGGTAAGTATCACTGCACCTACAGATTTAATTATTACTTTTGTTGATTTATGTGGCGACCGCATGCTTGTAGATAAAGTATCGTATATAATGAGTGTGGTACTTGGTTATTAATGCACTCGAGTGATTACAAATCTCGCCTCAACGGCTCGGTTTGCAACTTTCACTCGCGTGCATTAATAACCTACTTACCACACTTATTATACCATTATCTACAAGCATGTGGTACAAGTGATATTTACCGTACTGATTTGCGTGCGGTCATGACCGCACGCCGTGCTATAATATTTTACGGCACGCCATTGCCTTTAATTCAATACAACACAACAATGTTCACTTGATATCAGTTGCAAGTGTTGTTAAAATGTTACTGATATTAATATCATTTTAAAGGTGTCAATACAGATGTAATTATTACTTTTGTTGATATTTAAAAAACATACCTATGTGGCGACCGCACGCTTGTAGATAAAGTATCGTATATAATGCGTGTGGTACTTGGTTATTAATCTTTTTCTGGGGGGTTTTGTGGTTATGAACGCACTCAAGTGATTGCAAACCTCGCCTCACCGGCTCGGTTTGCAACTTTCACTCGCGTGCGTTAATAAACTATTTACCATACTTTATTATATAATATACTATCTACGCCGGTGCGGTATAACCTATTAATCGCACTAATTTGAGTTTCATTATGACTTTCATAATAGCACTGACGAGTATCATCACAGTATAATTTCTTTAACATTATACTGTGGTATCATTATGAAGTTAAAATCGCACGCAAAAATTGACGTGAACTGAAAACAGACAGAAACTGGGTAAATCGACGGGAAATCAAAATTCGAAAATTGAAAGACATGACGTATATTATCATGTCCCATAAAATCAAATAAAAATGTGATATTTAAATTTGAATTTAAACCAAACCATTGTTGATTAAATTTTGAATGATATGTACATATGATATATGATTATAATGAAACTTCTGTGAATTTAAGCTTAAGCCACTGATACGTTTCATTATAATGTTCATAATATGTGATTCATATCACCCTTGTTTATATAAAATATAGTTAATCAACCGCAATGGTGACACCATGTGGAAAAATCTAATACTACCAAGCTCGTTGCATCTGATTGGTTATTTCTATAAATGCAGGGATTTCATTGGTCAGGTGCACATATTATCCACCATAACATCTGTACGCCATCCACTCGTACTAATGCGGTTGAATAACTATATATCTATAAACAAGGATATCACATGTGAATACTTGATTATTATGAGGCGATTTTATTTTTGTGTTTAAATTCAAACATGAAAAACCTTTTATTAGTAATATGCATAGAAAATAACTATTAATGGTTCTAGAAATTGCTTGACTGAAGTTATCCACACATTTCCATCCACAGGTTATGACGTGGGGTCAATTAAATGTGAGATACATAGTACAAACCACTATCACGCGTCAGTCGCGTCACATAATTATGATTTGCATTCACATCAACAGCTTGATAACCAATAATAACCATACTTCTTGTAATAATGTCTGTCAATTTGCGTTAATAAGTTATTAATATTTTAAAGTCTTCTTAAGTAATGTGGCAATATTTAGGTTATTTATTAAGTAACTTGTATAGACCGACTGTCTATCACACCTAACTGCGGTTTACATTATTGCCTTATAGGTATACCTAACAATGTTTATAAGGCGTAGATGGAAATTTATTCGTAACTCTCACAGGAGTTTGAGTCCGTTGATAATATTTCGGCTATATATTAAGTAATATATGTAGAGTGCACCTATATAGTCGGTTTAGTTTGCCTGCTCTTCTGACACCCTTAAAAATTGATATATTTGTAAATTGTGGACGAATGAATAAAAATTCGTAACTCCCACAGGACTTCGAATGCGTCGATAAAACTCCGGCTATATATGAAGTAACATTTGTAGACTACCCCTGTATAGTCGGCTAGTTTGCTTACCCTTCTGTCACCCTTAGAAACTAATATATTTGCAAGTTGTGGATGCATCATTAAAAATTAGAAACTCCCACGGGAGTTCGAGTGCGTCGATAAAATTCTGGCTATATATGAAGTAACATATGAAGAGTACCCCTGTATAGTCGGTTTAGTTGGCCTGCCCTTTTGTCACTCTTAAAAACTGATATTTCTGTAAGTTGTGGATGCATTATTAAAAAATTCGTAACTCCCACAGGAGTTCGAGTGCGTCGATAAAATTCTGGCTATATATGAAGTAACATATGTAGAGTACCTCTGTATAGTCGGTTTAGTTTGCCTGCCCTTTTGTCACCCTTAAAAACTGATATATTTGTATATTGTCGATGCATTATTAAAAATTATGAACTCCCACGGAAGTTCGAGTGCGCCGATAAAATTCTAGCTATATATGAAGTAACATATGTAGAGTACCCCTGTATAGTCGGTTTAGTTTGCCTGACCTTTTGTCACCCTTAAAAATTGATATGTTTGTGAGTTGTGGATGCATTATTAAAAATTAGTAACTCCCACGGGGGTCCGAGTGCGTCGATAAAATTCTGGCTATATATGAAGTAACATATGTAGAGTACCCCTGTATAGTCGGTTTAGTTTGCCTGCCCTTTTATCACCCTTAAAAATTGATACGTTTGTAAGTAGTGGATGCAATATTAAAAATTAGTAACTCCCACGGGAGTTCGAGTACGTCGATTAAACTCTGGCTACATATGAAGTAACATATGTAGAGTACCCCTGTATAGTTGGTTTAGTTTGCCTGTCCTTTTGTCACACTTAAAACTGATATTTTTGTAAGTTGTGGATGCACTATTAAAAAAATCGTAACTCCCACAGGAGTTCGAGTGCGTCGATAAAATTCTGGCTATATATGAGGTAACATATGTAGAGTACCCCTGTATAGTCGGTTTAGTTTGCCTGCCCTTTTGTCATTATTAAAAATTATTAACCCCCGAAAATTCCAGTGCGTTATTCATATTCTGGCTATACAGGGTGTTCTACGTAGACTTTCCATTAGACGTTTCTAGAATACTACACCTACTAGAATTCTGAAAATTTATATACGGGGGTTTCTCACAATTTTCTATCGATTAAAAATATTTTCGATGACGTCACACTTCCGGTTCTAACGGAAGTAGACATCAACTCGCTTATTTCAAGTGGAATGTACTATTTTTTATTTCATTTTTGGATTCTACGTCAAATTTAAAGGTAAGTTTCATAAGAATACCCTATCCCTAAACTCAATCGTTTCTGAGATATTTCGACTTTTTAAAAAATTTTGGAAAAAACATACTTACCCTTACTCGGTTCTATCTCTTCTAGTTTTTGATATAGAGGGCTAAAATTTTGTGAGAAACGCCCGTATAAATTTTCAAAATTCTCGTAGGTGCAGTATTCTAGAAACGTCTAATGGAAGGTCTACGTGGAACACCCTGTACAGCCAGAATATAAATAACGCACTGGAATTTTGGGGGGTTAATAATTTTTAATAATGCATCCACAATTTACAAACATATCAATTTTTAAGGGTGACAAAAGGGCAGGCAAACTGAACCGACTATAGAGGGGTACATATGTTACCTCATACATAACCAGAATATCATTAACGCACTCGAACTCCCGTGAGAGTTACCAATTTTTAATAAGGCATCCACAACTTACAAACATTTCAATTTTAAAGGGTGACAAAAAGGCAGGCAAACTAAACCAACTATACAGGGGTACTCTACATATGTTACTTCATATATAGCCAGAATTTTATCAACGCACTCGAACTCCTGTGGGAGTAACGAATTTTTTAATAATGCATCCACAACTTACAAACATATCAATTTTTAAGGGTGACAAAAGGGCAGGCAAACTAAACCGACTATACAGGGGTACTCTACATATGTTACTTCATATATAGCCAGAATTTTATCAACGCACTCGAACTCCTGTGGGAGTTACGAATTTTTTAATAATGCATCCACAACTTACAAACACATCAATTGTTAAGGGTGACAAAAGGGCAGGCAAACTAAACCGGCTATACAGGGGTACTCTACATATGTTACTTCATATATAGCCAGAATTTTATCGACGCACTCGAACTCCTGTGTGAGTTACGAATTTTTTAATAATCATCCACAACTTACAGAAATATCAGTTTTTAAGAGTGACAAAAGGGCAGGCAAACTAAACCGACTATACAGGGGTACTCTACATATATTACTTCATATATAGCCAGAATTTTATCGACGCACTCGAACTCCCTTGGGAGTTTCTAATTTTTAATGATGCATCCACAACTTGCAAATATATTAGTTTCTAAGGGTGACAGAAGGGCAAGCAAACTAGCCGACTATACAGGGGTAGTCTACAAATGTTACTTCATATATAGCCGGAGTTTTATCGACGCATTCGAACTCCTGTGGGAGTTTTTATTCATTCGTCCACAATTTACAAATATATCAATTTTTAAGGGTGTCAGAAGAGCAGGCAAACTAAACCAACTATATAGGTGCACTCTACCTATATTACTTAATATATAGCCGAAATATTATCAACGGACTCAAACTCCTGTGAGAGTTACGAATAAAGTTCCATCTACGCCTTATACACATTGTAAGGTAACCGGTGTGAAAACAGCAGCCAAAGATAGCAGCCTAAAATTACGGAAACACCCGAACGCTCATAGGCGTCGTTTCAAAAGGGGCTATATACCAAAACCGTAAATTTAACTTTGATAACGTAGTTTTTAAGTAAAAAAATGCTTATTATGTTATAAAAAGGTCATCAAACATTTATCCTTTTCGAAAAGGCTTAGGTTCAGCACAAAAATAAAAAGTCACACCACAGGAACTAAACAATGAGACATAATTGCATATTTAGGGAATATTGGAAACATTGAAGATTTATATATAATTTCGACCCTTCATTGTTAACTCCCCAAGGAGGTTTCATATGTCGTATAATCACGGGGTTGAAAACAAAAAATTAAAAAAATTTCTCAATTAGTAATTCTTGATCTACCAGGATAAAAATCGCACAACTTAAAAAGTAATCTGTTAGGAGAACAGCCATGTAGGTGCCTATCACCTGCAGGCCGTCAGGGGGTTGAAATTGGCATCTTTATTTAATTCGACTATTCGCTACTCGGAAACTACACATACTGCCAGGATTAAAATCGCACAACATAAAAAGCAATCTCTTAGGAGACTAGCCATGTAGGTGGCTATCACTTGCAGGCCGTCAAAAAGTTGAAATTGGCATCCTTATTTAATTGGACTATTTGCAACTCGGAAACTACACATACTGCCAGGATGAAAATCGCACAGCATAAAAAGCAATCTGTTAGGAGAATAGCCATGTAGGTGGCTATCACTTGCAGGCCGTCAGGGGGTTGGAATTGGCATATTTATTTAATTCGGTTTTTGCAACTCGGAAACTACACATACTGCCAGGATGAAAATCGCACAACATAAAAAGCAATCTGTTAGGAGAATAGCCATGTAGGTGGCTATCACTTGCAGGCCGTCAGGGGGTTGGAATTGGCATATTTATTTAATTCGGTTTTTGCAACTCGGAAACTACACATACTGCCAGGATGAAAATCGCACAGCATAAAAAGCAATCTGTTAGGAGAATAGCCATGTAGGTGGCTATCACTTGCAGGCCGTCAGGGGGTTGGAATTGGCATATTTATTTAATTCGGTTTTTGCAACTCGGAAACTACACATACTGCCAGGATGAAAATCGCACAGCATAAAAAGCAATCTGTTAGGAGAATAGCCATGTAGGTGGCTATCACTTGCAGGCCGTCAGGGGGTTGAAATTGGCATCTTTATTTAATTCGATCATTTGCAACTCGGAAACTACACATACTGCCAGGATCAAAATCGCACAGCATAAAAAGCAATCTGTTAGGAGAATAGCTATGTAGGTGGCTATCACTTGCAGGCCGTCAGGGGGTTGGAATCGGCATATTTATTTAATTCGGTTTTTGCAACTCGGAAGCTACACATACTGCCAGGATGAAAATCGCACAGCATAAAAAGCAATCTGTTAGGAGAATAGCCATGTAGGTGGCTATCACTTGCAGGCCGTCAGGGGGTTGGAATTGGCATATTTATTTAATTCGGTTTTTGCAACTCGGAAACTACACATACTGCCAGGATGAAAATCGCACAGCATAAAAAGCAATCTGTTAGGAGAATAGCCATGTAGGTGGCTATCACTTGCAGGCCGTCAAAAAGTTGAAATTGGCATCTTTATTTAATTGGACTATTTGCAACTCGGAAACTACACATACTGCCAGGATGAAAATCGCACAACATAAAAAGCAATCTGTTAGGAGAATAGCCATGTAGGTGGCTATCACTTGCAGGCCGTCAGGGGGTTGGAATTGGCATATTTATTTAATTCGGTTTTTGCAACTCGGAAACTACACATACTGCCAGGATGAAAATCGCACAGCATAAAAAGCAATCTGTTAGGAGAATAGCCATGTAGGTGGCTATCACTTGCAGGCCGTCAGGGGGTTGGAATTGGCATATTTATTTAATTCGGTTTTTGCAACTCGGAAACTACACATACTGCCAGGATGAAAATCGCACAGCATAAAAAGCAATCTGTTAGGAGAATAGCCATGTAGGTGGCTATCACTTGCAGGACGTCAGGGGGTTGGAATTGGCATATTTATTTAATTCGGTTTTTCCAACTCGGAAACTACACATACTGCCAGGATGAAAATCGCACAGCATAAAAAGCAATCTGTTAGGAGAATAGCCATGTAGGTGGCTATCACTTGCAGGCCGTCAGGGAGTTGGAATTGGCATATTTATTTAATTCGGTTTTTGCAACTCGGAAACTACACATACTGCCAGGATGAAAATCGCACAGCATAAAAAGCAATCTGTTAGGAGAATAGCCATGTACGTGGCTATCACTTGCAGGCCGTCAGGGGGTTGGAATTGGCATATTTATTTAATTCGGTTTTTGCAACTCGGAAACTACACATACTGCCAGGATGAAAATCGCACAGCATAAAAAGCAATCTGTTAGGAGAATAGCCATGTAGGTGGCTATCACTTGCAGGCCGTCAGGGGGGTTGGAATTGGCATATTTATTTAATTCGGTTTTTGCAACTCGGAAACTACACATACTGCCAGGATGAAAATCGCACAGCATAAAAAGCAATCTGTTAGGAGAATAGCCATGTAGGTGGCTATCACTTGCAGGTCGTCAGGGGGTTGAAATTGGCATCTTTATTTAATTCGATCATTTGCAACTCGGAAACTACACATACTGCCAGGATCAAAATCGCACAGCATAAAAAGCAATCTGTTAGGAGAATAGCTATGTAGGTGGCTATCACTTGCAGGCCGTCAGGGGGTTGGAATTGGCATATTTATTTAATTCGGTTTTTGCAACTCGGAAGCTACACATACTGCCAGGATGAAAATCGCACAGCATAAAAGGCAATCTGTTAGGAGAATAGCCATGTAGGTGGCTATCACTTGCAGGCCGTCAGGGGGTTGGAATTGGCATATTTATTTAATTCGGTTTTTGCAACTCGGAAACTACACATACTGCCAGGATGAAAATCGCACAGCATAAAAAGCAATCTGTTAGGAGAATAGCCATGTAGGTGGCTATCACTTGCAGGCCGTCAGGGGGTTGGAATTGGCATATTTATTTAATTCGGTTTTTGCAACTCGGAAACTACACATACTGCCAGGATGAAAATCGCACAGCATAAAAAGCAATCTGTTAGGAGAATAGCCATGTAGGTGGCTATCACTTGCAGGCCGTCAAAAAGTTGAAATTGGCATCTTTATTTAATTGGACTATTTGCAACTCGGAAACTACACATACTGCCAGGATGAAAATCGCACAACATAAAAAGCAATCTGTTAGGAGAATAGCCATGTAGGTGGCTATCACTTGCAGGCCGTCAGGGGGTTGGAATTGGCATATTTATTTAATTCGGTTTTTGCAACTCGGAAACTACACATACTGCCAGGATGAAAATCGCACAGCATAAAAAGCAATCTGTTAGGAGAATAGCCATGTAGGTGGCTATCACTTGCAGGCCGTCAAAAAGTTGAAATTGGCATCTTTATTTAATTGGACTATTTGCAACTCGGAAACTACACATACTGCCAGGATGAAAATCGCACAGCATAAAAAGCAATATGTTAAGAGAATAGCCATGTAGGTGGCTATCACTTGCAGGCCGTCAGGGGGTTGGAATTGGCATATTTATTTAATTCGGTTTTTGCAACTCGGAAACTACACATACTGCCAGGATGAAAATCGCACAGCATAAAAAGCAATCTGTTAGGAGAATAGCCATGTAGGTGGCTATCACTTGCAGGCCGTCAAAAAGTTGAAATTGGCATCTTTATTTAATTGGACTATTTGCAACTCGGAAACTACACATACTGCCAGGATGAAAATCGCACAGCATAAAAAGCAATCTGTTAGGAGAATAGCTATGTAGGTGGCTATCACTTGCAGGCCGTCAGGGGGTTGGAATTGGCATATTTATTTAATTCGGTTTTTGCAACTCGGAAACTACAGATACTGCCAGGATGAAAATCGCACAGCATAAAAAGCAATCTGTTAGGAGAATAGCCATGTAGGTGGCTATCACTTGCAGGCCGTCAAAAAGTTGAAATTGGCATCTTTATTTAATTGGACTATTTGCAACTCGGAAACTACACATACTGCCAGGATGAAAATCGCACAACATAAAAAGCAATCTGTTAGGAGAATAGCCATGTAGGTGGCTATCACTTGCAGGCCGTCAGGGGGTTGGAATTGGCATATTTATTTAATTCGGTTTTTGCAACTCGGAAACTACACATACTGCCAGGATGAAAATCGCACAACATAAAAAGCAATCTGTTAGGAGAATAGCCATGTAGGTGGCTATCACTTGCAGGCCGTCAGGGGGTTGGAATTGGCATATTTATTTAATTCGGTTTTTGCAACTCGGAAACTACACATACTGCCAGGATGAAAATCGCACAGCATAAAAAGCAATCTGTTAGGAGAATAGCCATGTAGGTGGCTATCACTTGCAGGCCGTCAGGGGGTTGGAATTGGCATATTTATTTAATTCGGTTTTTGCAACTCGGAAACTACACATACTGCCAGGATGAAAATCGCACAGCATAAAAAGCAATCTGTTAGGAGAATAGCCATGTAGGTGGCTATCACTTGCAGGCCGTCAAAAAGTTGAAATTGGCATCTTTATTTAATTGGACTATTTGCAACTCGGAAACTACACATACTGCCAGGATGAAAATCGCACAACATAAAAAGCAATCTGTTAGGAGAATAGCCATGTAGGTGGCTATCACTTGCAGGCCGTCAGGGGGTTGAAATTGGCATCTTTATTTAATTCGATCATTTGCAACTCGGAAACTACACATACTGCCAGGATCAAAATCGCACAGCATAAAAAGCAATCTGTTAGGAGAATAGCTATGTAGGTGGCTATCACTTGCAGGCCGTCAGGGGGTTGGAATCGGCATATTTATTTAATTCGGTTTTTGCAACTCGGAAGCTACACATACTGCCAGGATGAAAATCGCACAGCATAAAAAGCAATCTGTTAGGAGAATAGCCATGTAGGTGGCTATCACTTGCAGGCCGTCAAAAAGTTGAAATTGGCATCTTTATTTAATTGGACTATTTGCAACTCGGAAACTACACATACTGCCAGGATGAAAATCGCACAACATAAAAAGCAATCTGTTAGGAGAATAGCCATGTAGGTGGCTATCAGTTGCAGGCCGTCAGGGGGTTGGAATTGGCATATTTATTTAATTCGGTTTTTGCAACTCGGAAACTACACATACTGCCAGGATGAAAATCGCACAGCATAAAAAGCAATCTGTTAGGAGAATAGCCATGTAGGTGGCTATCACTTGCAGGCCGTCAAAAAGATGAAATTGGCATCTTTATTTAATTGGACTATTTGCAACTCGGAAACTACACATACTGCCAGGATGAAAATCGCACAGCATAAAAAGCAATCTGTTAGGAGAATAGCCATGTAGGTGGCTATCACTTGCAGGCCGTCAGGGGGTTGGAATTGGCATATTTATTTAATTCGGTTTTTGCAACTCGGAAGCTACACATACTGCCAGGATGAAAATCGCACAGCATAAAAAGCAATCTGTTAGGAGAATAGCCATGTAGGTGGCTATCACTTGCAGGCCGTCAAAAAGTTGAAATTGGCATCTTTATTTAATTGGACTATTTGCAACTCGGAAACTACACATACTGCCAGGATCAAAATCGTACAGCATAAAAAGCAATCTGTTAGGAGAATAGCCATGTAGGTGGCTATCACTTGCAGGCCGTCAGGGGGTTGGAATTGGCATATTTATTTAATTCGGTTTTTCCAACTCGGAAACTACACATACTGCCAGGATGAAAATCGCACAGCATAAAAAGCAATCTGTTAGGAGAATAGCCATGTAGGTGGCTACCACTTGCTGGCCCTGAGGGAGTTTAAGTTGGCAGATGTATTTAATTAAAATATCTGCAATCGGGAAACTACTCATACTGCCCGGATCAAAATGGCACAGCATAAAAGTAGTATGATAGAAGAATAACCATATAGGTAGCTTCCACCTGCAGGTCGACGAGGTTGAAAGTATTATATGTGTATAATTCAACAATGTGATTGCACAGGATAAGTAAGTATATATTAATAGAATGGTCATATATATGTGGGTTTTACTTTGTTATGTTCTGCGACTACGTATTTTATTATAAGTCACAAAAACATATCTCGAGACGGACCTATTGCTATTATCTATCAGTTCAGTATTGTCTGCATATGTCACACATATCATTCTTGATGAAAGTGTTGCCTCTTAAGTTAATGCAGGATAGATGTATATATCTTTTGCAAAATCTACATTGTGCTTTTTCATTTCCAGAACAAGTTTTTCCACATAATAAACATTTGTCCTTCATCGGGCTCGCTTTTTGTATAATTAATTGTTTCAACTCAATTCTATACTTTTCCATGCAAAATTTGTCTGTTAGTTTTTGACCTTCTACGATCTTTTGGAAATAATATGCTATATAGGCTCCGCAGTTATAACCGTCTTTTTGTAGAAGATGTTTATGCACTATTGGATTTATATTATCAAAATGAATTGGTGAACCTGATACAGTATTATGCTGTTTGAGAAATTTTTTAAATTTATTAAAATATATTTTTGTTTCGAATTGGTTACTTCCCATTGGGTTAATAAAGGCGTATGTTTGGTTTTTGAAATCAATTATGTTTAGGCACCAATGGTTTCTGTTTATCAAGATTGGCATTGCTATTGAAGCAGATTTGAATTTTATACGTTTCAGGAAGTCAATAGAAAATTTTTCGTGGGTAAATATGATGGTTGAAATTTCTTCAGGAATAATTTGGTAGACATTATTCTTGTTCAATAAATTTAGAAGTACATCTATAACAAAATTGATTATCCAATTTGGACCGTCGAGTGATAGGTAGTCCGAGCAAAGTATTTCTTTAATGTAACAGTCTATATCGTCAAAAACTGCAACCGCATAATCCCTCTTGCCCGGCAGCATTTTGTAATATAGATGGTCATTTATCAAACCGTTCTCTAAAAAATTAAATTCTTTTAAAGGAGCCCATTTGCGGTCACATTTCTTTAAAGTCTTATATGGCTCGACTAGTTTCGGTAGATAAAAGAATAGATAGAATTCTTTCAGCTTGCCTAGCATGTTGTTCCAGAACTCATAACATCGCTGGATTCGCTCAATACTAAAATCATGTTTGGTATAAATCACGAAGTCACACCATTTACGGTCCGTGATCTCTAAGAGGCCTTGTAACTGGAAATAATAATTGTGAGTTTTTTTAAGTTTGCCATTGTTGTCAAGGTATTCTAAGTTTTCGCTATTAATAGTGCCGTTGTTCTTTAATCGGTACGGACATTTAATTTCAATCAACCCATCATGGTTTACTAGTCCATCTGGAGAAGCGGCTATATACGGATAGACTGGATGAATTATTAATCCTGATTTTTGGTAGTTGTATCCTGTTACTTCAAAATATTTTTCTATAGCTGCAGTTTCATTTTCAATCCCATAATTTATTGCCCGATTTGTCACTTTTTTATTAGACATTAAATATTTAACCAAATTTAATTTCGATTTGTGCGATCTGGCTTTACAGATGCGTCCAAAATTAGATGCCGTCACTCTCTTTATCCTTTCGGCTTGCCACAACTCACATAATCTTTGTTCTCTCGTAAGCTCCTCTAACTGTTGCTTCTGCTCTTTCGACAAAGCAAGTGCTCTCATAAAATTATCAATATTTTTCTGCCTGCTTTGATCAGATAATGCGGCCAGTTTCTCTTTCACTTCTTCAGCATTAAATGGCTTATCGCACCTCTTACAAATAAAATCTCCGCTATAACTTTTGTCAGTTGGAGATTCACATGCCTGATGTATCCAATTGTCACACACATCGCACTGAACCCAATTGGTTGTTTGATTGAAACGACCACCCCCGCAGTAAAGGCATTTAGTAAATTCATCGATAGTGGTCACAATATCGCCCTGACTCGCAGAAACTTCCATTGGCTTGCTTTGGTGTTTAAGGAAACTGCCAGAAAAATGAGTTTTATAACTTCTATGATGTTTATTCCAAGTTTCTTGAGATGCCACCTCACTATTCATATCTTCAACCTTATTTTTTTTCGTTAAAGAATTTTTTTGTATATCGAGTGCCAGTTCTTTATACCAAGCTAAGACGTTCTCTCTATCTTTTCTCAAAAACCTTGAACATTTTATATTTCTCTCTTGATGTAATACATGTTTCTTCAAATTTCCGAAATAGTTTTCAACGTACGCGTTGCTGAATCTGTTAACCCCGTAAACTTCTCGAATTAATAGTGCACTCCATAATGGGCAAAAGGGAATGTATTTATCCAAAATCAAATGGAAAAGTTTAAGATTATAAAATTCATTGGGTTCGCTAGTATCCTTCTGATCAACCCCATGAGGTAGAAGATCGTTGAAATGTTTATAAAATGGACTAGATTTAAACAAACCCGTACTCTCGCTAGTTTCATTTTCAGTTAATGGTGTATCAAGGTTTTCCATTTTGACGAATTTAACTTCCGAGGTTTCATCGTCGTTACACAATAACACAAGACTATTATATGCATCGGTAACTGTTGGACTCTTATTAGGTGCGCGTAGTAATAGAGCTACGTAGTAGAGCCATTTCTCTATTTGCACTAATTCTTTAAATGTGACGCATTTGCCTATTACTTGCTTGAAGAATAATATCTTTAATTTATCGCTATAAATATTCTTTAAATCTCTTGCTATCATCTTCATGAAATGGGCGCAGCAAAGATGAATTGTGATAAATGTATTCGGCATAATAACTTCGCCTCTAGCGATTTTATATGACATATCTAAATATTCAGGTAACGTCTTTCGATTTAAAGCTTTTGTCATCGCGTGTATATTGGCGAAACTAAAATCGGAGACTATACTATGAAATGCTGGCCAATGGCCTCTCTCTTCACAAAAGCTCCTAAAATCATGTAACAAGTGAAATATTGATCTCGAATTGTGAACTGCAGAAATCATCTCGAAAACGGGAATGATTCTTCTGGTTTGGAAAGTAATAGTAACTGCAGAGTATAGGTAAATTCGTTTGGCACTTTCGTAAGGTTTTTTAATTATGCCACCAGTAGCATCAAAATATATCACTGGAAGTTTATTCCCTATCTTCTGTCTCCATAAAATATTTTCCTGCTCTTCACTATATATTTTGACGTTTAAGGGAACAGAAACTTGTTTTATATATTCTTCGTGTTCTTGTTGCATCAGTAATAAATCCAAAATGTCATTTTTATGCCTGTCTCTATGCGCTAACGCCTCTGATCTGATCTTTCTTAAAGTTGAATCAGATTTAATACCTTGTAGATTACCATATCTAACTAATTGCCCCTTAGCTTCCTGAATTTTATTTTTTTTATATTCCGAAGGTTTTTTTTGTAATAACATTTTTTTAAAGAGCGATCTTTCAACACCTTTTACATAAGTCGCCACAGTCCCCTTGTGGCAGAAATTAATAGAGGAAGTGAAAACGGTTACTCTTAAGTCTTTTATTATGAATTTAAACTTTTTGCATTTCGTGTGCTTGCATATTCCAAATATTTTAATAACACCAGTTTTCAAGTATTTAGTATATTTAAATATTATGCTGCAAATATTATTCACATATTTTGCGGTGCGATTTCTTAAGTAAAATGGATAATAAAATCTATTTAATTTTCCGTCAGTTGCAATTGCTGTCCATTCTGTTTCAGATATTACGAACGACCCTTCTTTTATGTTGCAGTGTTTAAACTTAGATGGTGGTAATTGTATTTGGTTTTTGGAGAACGCTGGTTTCTTTGTTTCTTTTTTATTTGTAGACAAATTTATTAGAGATGACGGTAAAATAGAACATTCTGCTGTTACATTGAACTGATCTAAGGTATCTTGTAAAATTTCACCGGAGTCAGCATTTTCTTCATTCTCAGTGTTATATAAATTTATGGAATTTAGTTTTGCCTTACTACTTCTCTCTATAGATAAGTTTTGATATTCGTGCAAGACCTTTAATATAGGCGAAGGCATCGTTTCGTTCTTCATCACATCTAATTTCTTCTCGTCTGTCCAACTTTGATTTGGAGTAGAAGTAATAATCTCCACGGACCGGCTGCTTTCAGTGTTTACGTATAATTTCCTATTAAAAATGGCCCTATTCGTTTGCACGATTTCTGGGTCATTTGTTTGTTTGCTTTTTTCAGCCAAGTATTTGTAATAGAATCGTTTTCTATTTTTCATATTATTTTTCTTTTTAAAATATATACATGCTTCCCCATATATAGAATTCGCTGGCCTATAAGAATGGATTTGATGAGGGTCATCCATATACTGTTTTATATAATTCCAAATATTTTCTTTTTCCGAAATGGTGTCACTTTGTTTGCTTATTTTTTCCTCGAAATTATTCTTGAAGAAAATTTTGTTACGCTGAATCATGCGAAAGATCGTGCTCGGATAGCGATAATATTTTGAACCTAATTTTTCTGCTATACTAGTAAACAGTTTACTTTTAGGCGTCATATTAATTATATCATCGTATTTAAGTACAGGATAACCGAAAGCGATAATTTCAGTTATCTGATTCAAAATCTGTTGTTTGTCCTTTTCAAAAACCATTATTAAGTCTTAAAAGGAAGAAATTGAAATGCAGTTTCAAAATCACAAACCAAAAGAAAATATTCCTGCAAAATACAAAAAAATAAAAACACAACTCAAATGAAATATTCCTTTAAAATATATGCTAAAATTAACATTCACGGAAATATCTTCACAAACGAAAAATTATTCAGTAATTTCTTACACCACAGGGAAACTGTCAGTCACACAAGTTAGTTTTATATACATACAATAACTTAGAACGCAGCGGCACACGTAACTAAAAGTGTTAGTGTCAGTTAGTGTTATAAATAGATAGACAACGTAAAAATCACTCTTGATGTTCTCTATTTACAGTTAAGTTAATTTTCCGCATTTGTTTGCATTGAAATCGGGGAGAAAAATGAAACAAATAAACTGAAGTATCAGATACAGTTGGCTGCAGTTGCAAGTTTCGACAGGAAATTTCCTGCTCAGGCAGCTGAGACTGACTTTAGCGGTTGTCATAACTTGCTCAGCGCAGTACTTTTAGTTACGTGTGCCGCTGCGTTCTAAGTTATTGTATGTATATAAAACTAACTTGTGTGACTGACAGTTTCCCTGTGGTGTAAGAAATTACTGAATAATTTTTCGTTTGTGAAGATATTTCCGTGAATGTTAATTTTAGCATATATTTTAAAGGAATATTTCATTTGAGTTGTGTTTTTATTTTTTTGTATTTTGCAGGAATATTTTCTTTTGGTTTGTGATTTTGAAACTGCATTTCAATTTCTTCCTTTTAAGACTTAATAATGGTTTTTGAAAAGGACAAACAACAGATTTTGAATCAGATAACTGAAATTATCGCTTTCGGTTATCCTGTACTTAAATACGATGATATAATTAATATGACGCCTAAAAGTAAACTGTTTACTAGTATAGCAGAAAAATTAGGTTCAAAATATTATCGCTATCCGAGCACGATCTTTCGCATGATTCAGCGTAACAAAATTTTCTTCAAGAATAATTTCGAGGAAAAAATAAGCAAACAAAGTGACACCATTTCGGAAAAAGAAAATATTTGGAATTATATAAAACAGTATATGGATGACCCTCATCAAATCCATTCTTATAGGCCAGCGAATTCTATATATGGGGAAGCATGTATATATTTTAAAAAGAAAAATAATATGAAAAATAGAAAACGATTCTATTACAAATACTTGGCTGAAAAAAGCAAACAAACAAATGACCCAGAAATCGTGCAAACGAATAGGGCCATTTTTAATAGGAAATTATACGTAAACACTGAAAGCAGCCGGTCCGTGGAGATTATTACTTCTACTCCAAATCAAAGTTGGACAGACGAGAAGAAATTAGATGTGATGAAGAACGAAACGATGCCTTCGCCTATATTAAAGGTCTTGCACGAATATCAAAACTTATCTATAGAGAGAAGTAGTAAGGCAAAACTAAATTCCATAAATTTATATAACACTGAGAATGAAGAAAATGCTGACTCCGGTGAAATTTTACAAGATACCTTAGATCAGTTCAATGTAACAGCAGAATGTTCTATTTTACCGTCATCTCTAATAAATTTGTCTACAAATAAAAAAGAAACAAAGAAACCAGCGTTCTCCAAAAACCAAATACAATTACCACCATCTAAGTTTAAACACTGCAACATAAAAGAAGGGTCGTTCGTAATATCTGAAACAGAATGGACAGCAATTGCAACTGACGGAAAATTAAATAGATTTTATTATCCATTTTACTTAAGAAATCGCACCGCAAAATATGTGAATAATATTTGCAGCATAATATTTAAATATACTAAATACTTGAAAACTGGTGTTATTAAAATATTTGGAATATGCAAGCACACGAAATGCAAAAAGTTTAAATTCATAATAAAAGACTTAAGAGTAACCGTTTTCACTTCCTCTATTAATTTCTGCCACAAGGGGACTGTGGCGACTTATGTAAAAGGTGTTGAAAGATCGCTCTTTAAAAAAATGTTATTACAAAAAAAACCTTCGGAATATAAAAAAAATAAAATTCAGGAAGCTAAGGGGCAATTAGTTAGATATGGTAATCTACAAGGTATTAAATCTGATTCAACTTTAAGAAAGATCAGATCAGAGGCGTTAGCGCATAGAGACAGGCATAAAAATGACATTTTGGATTTATTACTGATGCAACAAGAACACGAAGAATATATAAAACAAGTTTCTGTTCCCTTAAACGTCAAAATATATAGTGAAGAGCAGGAAAATATTTTATGGAGACAGAAGATAGGGAATAAACTTCCAGTGATATATTTTGATGCTACTGGTGGCATAATTAAAAAACCTTACGAAAGTGCCAAACGAATTTACCTATACTCTGCAGTTACTATTACTTTCCAAACCAGAAGAATCATTCCCGTTTTCGAGATGATTTCTGCAGTTCACAATTCGAGATCAATATTTCACTTGTTACATGATTTTAGGAGCTTTTGTGAAGAGAGAGGCCATTGGCCAGCATTTCATAGTATAGTCTCCGATTTTAGTTTCGCCAATATACACGCGATGACAAAAGCTTTAAATCGAAAGACGTTACCTGAATATTTAGATATGTCATATAAAATCGCTAGAGGCGAAGTTATTATGCCGAATACATTTATCACAATTCATCTTTGCTGCGCCCATTTCATGAAGATGATAGCAAGAGATTTAAAGAATATTTATAGCGATAAATTAAAGATATTATTCTTCAAGCAAGTAATAGGCAAATGCGTCACATTTAAAGAATTAGTGCAAATAGAGAAATGGCTCTACTACGTAGCTCTATTACTACGCGCACCTAATAAGAGTCCAACAGTTACCGATGCATATAATAGTCTTGTGTTATTGTGTAACGACGATGAAACCTCGGAAGTTAAATTCGTCAAAATGGAAAACCTTGATACACCATTAACTGAAAATGAAACTAGCGAGAGTACGGGTTTGTTTAAATCTAGTCCATTTTATAAACATTTCAACGATCTTCTACCTCATGGGGTTGATCAGAAGGATACTAGCGAACCCAATGAATTTTATAATCTTAAACTTTTCCATTTGATTTTGGATAAATACATTCCCTTTTGCCCATTATGGAGTGCACTATTAATTCGAGAAGTTTACGGGGTTAACAGATTCAGCAACGCGTACGTTGAAAACTATTTCGGAAATTTGAAGAAACATGTATTACATCAAGAGAGAAATATAAAATGTTCAAGGTTTTTGAGAAAAGATAGAGAGAACGTCTTAGCTTGGTATAAAGAACTGGCACTCGATATACAAAAAAATTCTTTAACGAAAAAAAATAAGGTTGAAGATATGAATAGTGAGGTGGCATCTCAAGAAACTTGGAATAAACATCATAGAAGTTATAAAACTCATTTTTCTGGCAGTTTCCTTAAACACCAAAGCAAGCCAATGGAAGTTTCTGCGAGTCAGGGCGATATTGTGACCACTATCGATGAATTTACTAAATGCCTTTACTGCGGGGGTGGTCGTTTCAATCAAACAACCAATTGGGTTCAGTGCGATGTGTGTGACAATTGGATACATCAGGCATGTGAATCTCCAACTGACAAAAGTTATAGCGGAGATTTTATTTGTAAGAGGTGCGATAAGCCATTTAATGCTGAAGAAGTGAAAGAGAAACTGGCCGCATTATCTGATCAAAGCAGGCAGAAAAATATTGATAATTTTATGAGAGCACTTGCTTTGTCGAAAGAGCAGAAGCAACAGTTAGAGGAGCTTACGAGAGAACAAAGATTATGTGAGTTGTGGCAAGCCGAAAGGATAAAGAGAGTGACGGCATCTAATTTTGGACGCATCTGTAAAGCCAGATCGCACAAATCGAAATTAAATTTGGTTAAATATTTAATGTCTAATAAAAAAGTGACAAATCGGGCAATAAATTATGGGATTGAAAATGAAACTGCAGCTATAGAAAAATATTTTGAAGTAACAGGATACAACTACCAAAAATCAGGATTAATAATTCATCCAGTCTATCCGTATATAGCCGCTTCTCCAGATGGACTAGTAAACCATGATGGGTTGATTGAAATTAAATGTCCGTACCGATTAAAGAACAACGGCACTATTAATAGCGAAAACTTAGAATACCTTGACAACAATGGCAAACTTAAAAAAACTCACAATTATTATTTCCAGTTACAAGGCCTCTTAGAGATCACGGACCGTAAATGGTGTGACTTCGTGATTTATACCAAACATGATTTTAGTATTGAGCGAATCCAGCGATGTTATGAGTTCTGGAACAACATGCTAGGCAAGCTGAAAGAATTCTATCTATTCTTTTATCTACCGAAACTAGTCGAGCCATATAAGACTTTAAAGAAATGTGACCGCAAATGGGCTCCTTTAAAAGAATTTAATTTTTTAGAGAACGGTTTGATAAATGACCATCTATATTACAAAATGCTGCCGGGCAAGAGGGATTATGCGGTTGCAGTTTTTGACGATATAGACTGTTACATTAAAGAAATACTTTGCTCGGACTACCTATCACTCGACGGTCCAAATTGGATAATCAATTTTGTTATAGATGTACTTCTAAATTTATTGAACAAGAATAATGTCTACCAAATTATTCCTGAAGAAATTTCAACCATCATATTTACCCACGAAAAATTTTCTATTGACTTCCTGAAACGTATAAAATTCAAATCTGCTTCAATAGCAATGCCAATCTTGATAAACAGAAACCATTGGTGCCTAAACATAATTGATTTCAAAAACCAAACATACGCCTTTATTAACCCAATGGGAAGTAACCAATTCGAAACAAAAATATATTTTAATAAATTTAAAAAATTTCTCAAACAGCATAATACTGTATCAGGTTCACCAATTCATTTTGATAATATAAATCCAATAGTGCATAAACATCTTCTACAAAAAGACGGTTATAACTGCGGAGCCTATATAGCATATTATTTCCAAAAGATCGTAGAAGGTCAAAAACTAACAGACAAATTTTGCATGGAAAAGTATAGAATTGAGTTGAAACAATTAATTATACAAAAAGCGAGCCCGATGAAGGACAAATGTTTATTATGTGGAAAAACTTGTTCTGGAAATGAAAAAGCACAATGTAGATTTTGCAAAAGATATATACATCTATCCTGCATTAACTTAAGAGGCAACACTTTCATCAAGAATGATATGTGTGACATATGCAGACAATACTGAACTGATAGATAATAGCAATAGGTCCGTCTCGAGATATGTTTTTGTGACTTATAATAAAATACGTAGTCGCAGAACATAACAAAGTAAAACCCACATATATATGACCATTCTATTAATATATACTTACTTATCCTGTGCAATCACATTGTTGAATTATACACATATAATACTTTCAACCTCGTCGACCTGCAGGTGGAAGCTACCTATATGGTTATTCTTCTATCATACTACTTTTATGCTGTGCCATTTTGATCCGGGCAGTATGAGTAGTTTCCCGATTGCAGATATTTTAATTAAATACATCTGCCAACTTAAACTCCCTCAGGGCCAGCAAGTGGTAGCCACCTACATGGCTATTCTCCTAACAGATTGCTTTTTATGCTGTGCGATTTTCATCCTGGCAGTATGTGTAGTTTCCGAGTTGGAAAAACCGAATTAAATAAATATGCCAATTCCAACCCCCTGACGGCCTGCAAGTGATAGCCACCTACATGGCTATTCTCCTAACAGATTGCTTTTTATGCTGTACGATTTTGATCCTGGCAGTATGTGTAGTTTCCGAGTTGCAAATAGTCCAATTAAATAAAGATGCCAATTTCAACTTTTTGACGGCCTGCAAGTGATAGCCACCTACATGGCTATTCTCCTAACAGATTGCTTTTTATGCTGTGCGATTTTCATCCTGGCAGTATGTGTAGCTTCCGAGTTGCAAAAACCGAATTAAATAAATATGCCAATTCCAACCCCCTGACGGCCTGCAAGTGATAGCCACCTACATGGCTATTCTCCTAACAGATTGCTTTTTATGCTGTGCGATTTTCATCCTGGCAGTATGTGTAGTTTCCGAGTTGCAAATAGTCCAATTAAATAAAGATGCCAATTTCATCTTTTTGACGGCCTGCAAGTGATAGCCACCTACATGGCTATTCTCCTAACAGATTGCTTTTTATGCTGTGCGATTTTCATCCTGGCAGTATGTGTAGTTTCCGAGTTGCAAAAACCGAATTAAATAAATATGCCAATTCCAACCCCCTGACGGCCTGCAACTGATAGCCACCTACATGGCTATTCTCCTAACAGATTGCTTTTTATGTTGTGCGATTTTCATCCTGGCAGTATGTGTAGTTTCCGAGTTGCAAATAGTCCAATTAAATAAAGATGCCAATTTCAACTTTTTGACGGCCTGCAAGTGATAGCCACCTACATGGCTATTCTCCTAACAGATTGCTTTTTATGCTGTGCGATTTTCATCCTGGCAGTATGTGTAGCTTCCGAGTTGCAAAAACCGAATTAAATAAATATGCCGATTCCAACCCCCTGACGGCCTGCAAGTGATAGCCACCTACATAGCTATTCTCCTAACAGATTGCTTTTTATGCTGTGCGATTTTGATCCTGGCAGTATGTGTAGTTTCCGAGTTGCAAATGATCGAATTAAATAAAGATGCCAATTTCAACCCCCTGACGGCCTGCAAGTGATAGCCACCTACATAGCTATTCTCCTAACAGATTGCTTTTTATGCTGTGCGAATTTCATCCTGGCAGTATGTGTAGTTTCCGAGTTGCAAAAACCGAATTAAATAAATATGCCAATTCCAACCCCCTGACGGCCTGCAAGTGATAGCCACCTACATGGCTATTCTCCTAACAGATTGCTTTTTATGCTGTGCGAATTTCATCCTGGCAGTATGTGTAGTTTCCGAGTTGCAAAAACCGAATTAAATAAATATGCCAATTCCAACCCCCTGACGGCCTGCAAGTGATAGCCACCTACATAGCTATTCTCCTAACAGATTGCTTTTTATGCTGTGCGATTTTCATCCTGGCAGTATGTGTAGTTTCCGAGTTGCAAAAACCGAATTAAATAAATATGTCAATTCCAACCCCCTGACGGCCTGCAAGTGATAGCCACCTACATGGCTATTCTCCTAACAGATTGCTTTTTATGCTGTGCGATTTTCATCCTGGCAGTATGTGTAGTTTCCGAGTTGCAAATAGTCAAATTAAATAAAGATGCCAATTTCAACCCCCTGACGGCCTGCAAGTGATAGCCACCTACATGGCTATTCTCCTAACAGATTGCTTTTTATGCTGTGCGATTTTCATCCTGGCAGTATGTGTAGTTTCCGAGTTGCAAAAACCGAATTAAATAAATATGCCAATTCCAACCCCCTGACGGCCTGCAAGTGATAGCCACCTACATGGCTATTCTCCTAACAGATTGCTTTTTATGCTGTGCGATTTTCATCCTGGCAGTATGTGTAGTTTCCGAGTTGCAAAAACCGAATTAAATAAATATGCCAATTCCAACCCCCTGACGGCCTGCAAGTGATAGCCACCTACATGGCTATTCTCCTAACAGATTGCTTTTTATGCTGTGCGATTTTCATCCTGGCAGTATGTGTAGTTTCCGAGTTGCAAAAACCGAATTAAATAAATATGCCAATTTCAACTTTTTGACGGCCTGCAAGTGATAGCCACCTACATGGCTATTCTCCTAACAGATTGCTTTTTATGCTGTGCGATTTTCATCCTGGCAGTATGTGTAGCTTCCGAGTTGCAAAAACCGAATTAAATAAATATGCCAATTCCAACCCCCTGACGGCCTGCAAGTGATAGCCACCTACATGGCTATTCTCCTAACAGATTGCTTTTTATGCTGTGCGATTTTCATCCTGGCAGTATGTGTAGTTTCCGAGTTGCAAATAGTCCAATTAAATAAAGATGCCAATTTCAACTTTTTGACGGCCTGCAAGTGATAGCCACCTACATGGCTATTCTCCTAACAGATTGCTTTTTATGCTGTGCGATTTTCATCCTGGCAGTATGTGTAGTTTCCGAGTTGCAAAAACCGAATTAAATAAATATGCCAATTCCAACCCCCTGACGGCCTGCAAGTGATAGCCACCTACATGGCTATTCTCCTAACAGATTGCTTTTTATGTTGTGCGATTTTCATCCTGGCAGTATGTGTAGTTTCCGAGTTGCAAATAGTCCAATTAAATAAAGATGCCAATTTCAACTTTTTGACGGCCTGCAAGTGATAGCCACCTACATGGCTATTCTCCTAACAGATTGCTTTTTATGCTGTGCGATTTTCATCCTGGCAGTATGTGTAGTTTCCGAGTTGCAAAAACCGAATTAAATAAATATGCCAATTCCAACCCCCTGACGGCCTGCAAGTGATAGCCACCTACATGGCTATTCTCCTAACAGATTGCTTTTTATGCTGTGCGATTTTCATCCTGGCAGTATGTGTAGTTTCCGAGTTGCAAAAACCGAATTAAATAAATATGCCAATTCCAACCCCCTGACGGCCTGCAAGTGATAGCCACCTACATGGCTATTCTCCTAACAGATTGCCTTTTATGCTGTGCGATTTTCATCCTGGCAGTATGTGTAGCTTCCGAGTTGCAAAAACCGAATTAAATAAATATGCCAATTCCAACCCCCTGACGGCCTGCAAGTGATAGCCACCTACATAGCTATTCTCCTAACAGATTGCTTTTTATGCTGTGCGATTTTGATCCTGGCAGTATGTGTAGTTTCCGAGTTGCAAATGATCGAATTAAATAAAGATGCCAATTTCAACCCCCTGACGACCTGCAAGTGATAGCCACCTACATGGCTATTCTCCTAACAGATTGCTTTTTATGCTGTGCGATTTTCATCCTGGCAGTATGTGTAGTTTCCGAGTTGCAAAAACCGAATTAAATAAATATGCCAATTCCAACCCCCCTGACGGCCTGCAAGTGATAGCCACCTACATGGCTATTCTCCTAACAGATTGCTTTTTATGCTGTGCGATTTTCATCCTGGCAGTATGTGTAGTTTCCGAGTTGCAAATAGTCAAATAAAATAAAGATGCCAATTTCAACTTTTTGACGGCCTGCAAGTGATAGCCACCTACATGGCTATTCTCCTAACAGATTGCTTTTTATGCTGTGCGATTTTCATCCTGGCAGTATGTGTAGTTTCCGAGTTGCAAAAACCGAATTAAATAAATATGCCAATTCCAACCCCCTGACGGCCTGCAAGTGATAGCCACCTACATGGCTATTCTCCTAACAGATTGCTTTTTATGTTGTGCGATCTTCATCCTGGCAGTATGTGTAGTTTCCGAGTTGCAAATAGTCCAATTAAATAAAGATGCCAATTTCAACTTTTTGACGGCCTGCAAGTGATAGCCACCTACATGGCTATTCTCCTAACAGATTGCTTTTTATGCTGTGCGATTTTCATCCTGGCAGTATGTGTAGTTTCCGAGTTGCAAAAACCGAATTAAATAAATATGCCAATTCCAACCCCCTGACGGCCTGCAAGTGATAGCCACCTACATGGCTATTCTCCTAACAGATTGCTTTTTATGCTGTGCGATTTTCATCCTGGCAGTATGTGTAGTTTCCGAGTTGCAAAAACCGAATTAAATAAATATGCCAATTCCAACCCCCTGACGGCCTGCAAGTGATAGCCACCTACATGGCTATTCTCCTAACAGATTGCTTTTTATGCTGTGCGATTTTCATCCTGGCAGTATGTGTAGTTTCCGAGTTGCAAAAACCGAATTAAATAAATATGCCGATTCCAACCCCCTGACGGCCTGCAAGTGATAGCCACCTACATAGCTATTCTCCTAACAGATTGCTTTTTATGCTGTGCGATTTTGATCCTGGCAGTATGTGTAGTTTCCGAGTTGCAAATGATCGAATTAAATAAAGATGCCAATTTCAACCCCCTGACGGCCTGCAAGTGATAGCCACCTACATGGCTATTCTCCTAACAGATTGCTTTTTATGCTGTGCGATTTTCATCCTGGCAGTATGTGTAGTTTCCGAGTTGCAAAAACCGAATTAAATAAATATGCCAATTCCAACCCCCTGACGGCCTGCAAGTGATAGCCACCTACATGGCTATTCTCCTAACAGATTGCTTTTTATGCTGTGCGATTTTCATCCTGGCAGTATGTGTAGTTTCCGAGTTGCAAAAACCGAATTAAATAAATATGCCAATTCCAACCCCCTGACGGCCTGCAAGTGATAGCCACCTACATGGCTATTCTCCTAACAGATTGCTTTTTATGTTGTGCGATTTTCATCCTGGCAGTATGTGTAGTTTCCGAGTTGCAAATAGTCCAATTAAATAAAGATGCCAATTTCAACTTTTTGACGGCCTGCAAGTGATAGCCACCTACATGGCTATTCTCCTAACAGATTGCTTTTTATGCTGTGCGATTTTCATCCTGGCAGTATGTGTAGTTTCCGAGTTGCAAAAACCGAATTAAATAAATATGCCAATTCCAACCCCCTGACGGCCTGCAAGTGATAGCCACCTACATGGCTATTCTCCTAACAGATTGCTTTTTATGCTGTGCGATTTTCATCCTGGCAGTATGTGTAGTTTCCGAGTTGCAAAAACCGAATTAAATAAATATGCCAATTCCAACCCCCTGACGGCCTGCAAGTGATAGCCACCTACATGGCTATTCTCCTAACAGATTGCTTTTTATGTTGTGCGATTTTCATCCTGGCAGTATGTGTAGTTTCCGAGTTGCAAATAGTCCAATTAAATAAAGATGCCAATTTCAACTTTTTGACGGCCTGCAAGTGATAGCCACCTACATGGCTATTCTCCTAACAGATTGCTTTTTATGCTGTGCGATTTTCATTTTGGCAGTATGTGTAGTTTCCGAGTTGCAAAAACCGAATTAAATAAATATGCCAATTCCAACCCCCTGACGGCCTGCAAGTGATAGCCACCTACATGGCTATTCTCCTAACAGATTGCTTTTTATGCTGTGCGATTTTCATCCTGGCAGTATGTGTAGCTTCCGAGTTGCAAAAACCGAATTAAATAAATATGCCGATTCCAACCCCCTGACGGCCTGCAAGTGATAGCCACCTACATAGCTATTCTCCTAACAGATTGCTTTTTATGCTGTGCGATTTTGATCCTGGCAGTATGTGTAGTTTCCGAGTTGCAAATGATCGAATTAAATAAAGATGCCAATTTCAACCCCCTGACGGCCTGCAAGTGATAGCCACCTACATGGCTATTCTCCTAACAGATTGCTTTTTATGCTGTGCGATTTTCATCCTGGCAGTATGTGTAGTTTCCGAGTTGCAAAAACCGAATTAAATAAATATGCCAATTCCAACCCCCTGACGGCCTGCAAGTGATAGCCACCTACATGGCTATTCTCCTAACAGATTGCTTTTTATGCTGTGCGATTTTCATCCTGGCAGTATGTGTAGTTTCCGAGTTGCAAAAACCGAATTAAATAAATATGCCAATTCCAACCCCCTGACGGCCTGCAAGTGATAGCCACCTACATGGCTATTCTCCTAACAGATTGCTTTTTATGTTGTGCGATTTTCATCCTGGCAGTATGTGTAGTTTCCGAGTTGCAAAAACCGAATTAAATAAATATGCCAATTCCAACCCCCTGACGGCCTGCAAGTGATAGCCACCTACATGGCTAGTCTCCTAAGAGATTGCTTTTTATGTTGTGCGATTTTAATCCTGGCAGTATGTGTAGTTTCCGAGTAGCGAATAGTCGAATTAAATAAAGATGCCAATTTCAACCCCCTGACGGCCTGCAGGTGATAGGTACCTACATGGCTGTTCTCCTAACAGATTACTTTTTAAGTTGTGCGATTTTTATCCTGGTAGATCAAGAATTACTAATTGAGAAATTTTTTTAATTTTTTGTTTTCAACCCCGTGATTATACGACAGAAGAAACCTCCTTGGGGAGTTAACAATGAAGGGTCGAAATTATATATAAATCTTCAATGTTTCCAATATTCCCTAAATATGCAATTATGTCTCATTGTTTAGTTCCTGTGGTGTGACTTTTTATTTTTGTGCTGAACCTAAGCCTTTTCGAAAAGGATAAATGTTTGATGACCTTTTTATAACATAATAAGCATTTTTTTACTTAAAAACTACGTTATCAAAGTTAAATTTACGGTTTTGGTATATAGCCCCTTTTGAAACGACGCCTATGAGCGTTCGGGTGTTTCCGTAATTTTAGGCTGCTATCTTTGGCTGCTGTTTTCACACCGGTTTGTAAGGTATACCTATAAGGCAATAATGTAAACCGCAGTTAGGTGTGATAGACAGTCGGTCTATACAAGTTACTTAATAAATAACCTAAATATTGCCACATTACTTAAGAAGACTTTAAAATATTAATAACTTATTAACGCAAATTGACAGATATTATTACAAGAAGTATGGTTATTATTGGTTATCGAAGCTGTGGATTTTCAGTATATATATATTTTATCTATGCTGTGGATGTGAATGCAAATCATAATTATGTGACGCGTGATAGTGGTTTGTACTATGTATCTCACATTTAATTGACCCCACGTCATAACCTGTGGATGGAAATGTGTGGATAACTTTACTCAAGCCTAGAAATTGTAGGTAGGTGTAGGTACCTAGGTATTCTTAATTATGTTTTAGTTCTCCCAAAAAATAATGACAGGCGGTACCTACCTACACAAACAAGAGTAAGTATACTTAGTTTTTGTTATTTTACGGGTGGTGTAGTCTTTTTGTTTTATCTATACCTACTCTATGGTGTAATCCGCCAAAAGGAAATTAGGATAAAACTTAAAGACAATAATAAGTTTTTTTCATTTGTCGTAAACTTTAATTTGTCTATTTTTAATATTACGATATTCATCATGAAAATATTTATATAGTAATATTTTAAAGTAAAAATTACTAATATACCTACCTACTATTGGAATACCTACCTTTTATCGAATGCTGAATGGAAGTATTATTTATTATTGGAAAATATAAAAGTTGAGCAATAATAAGTTAGGCAACCCAGTGTACATTTGTTGATAAATATAATTATCTACTATACAGGGTGGGAAAAATTTTAATGTGCAGCATTGGTATCTCGGAAACGGTAAAAGATACAACGTGGCTCAAATTAGGAAAAAGTTGCTCAATTTTATGCTGATTCAAAATATGTCAACAAGTTTAATATATTCCGGGCCGTTCGGGAGTTATTCCGGAAAAATCAAAATTTGCCAATTTCTTTTAAGTCAAATAACTTCTCTTGAAATAAATGTAGACTTTTGAAATTTGGTACGTTTACATAGTTTGATGAGAGCTTTCGATTGCCATACTAAAACATGTTCTAGGCCTACTAGTTTTTCCGCAACAATATTCAACTTTTGAATTTCTTATGGGCGCCATATTGGATTTTTACTTCACTAACTACAGAAAGAAATTACAAGCACGGTGATATATCACACTTGATACTTTCTTCAATAAATATGGATAATACACGCGAATAACGATAAATATTATTTATTTACAAATAATAAACAATAATTCATTTATAGTTAATTGTTACAAAGTGTGTTTTTAGCTTTTTAGAGGAAGTAATTATTATGATAAGAAAAACAACTTATTTATACTGCTCGAATTGGCTGCCGTTACTCTGAATACAAAGTTGAGTAATTACAGACATGTCAATCCACTGCACGTCTTACTGTTCCACCATCTATTGAATTTATGTATTCATTAATTCTTTCCAACATTCCATCCTCTGTCGATGGCATTGGATTATTGTAGATATAATTTTTAACAGATCCCCAGAAATAATAATCTAAGGGGTTTAGACACGGTGATCGCGGTGGCCATAGAATGGGACCATTTGTACCCATCCACGAATTCGGAAAACGTTGATCTAGGTACTGGGTTACAATCCTAGCATTGTGTGAAGGGCATCCATTTTGTTGAAACAACTGTAAATTTTGTATATTTTGCAAAGGAAGGTCATCCAGCATTTCCTCCAAATCATTTTGTAAGAAGTGTAAATAATTTAGAGAAGTTAATTTATCAATAACACGATAAGGCCCTAATACCTTGTTATCTAAAATTCCACACCAAATATTTTTCTTATGCCATCGACAGAGGATGAAATGTTGGAAAGAATTAATGAATACATAAATTCAATAGATGGTGGAACAGTAAGACGTGCAGTGGATTGACATGTCTGTAATTACTTAACTTTGTATTCAGAGCAACGGCAGCCAATTCGAGCAGTATAAATAAGTTGTTTTTCTTATCATAATAATTAGTTCCTCTAAAAAGCTAAAAACACACTTTGTAACAATTAACTATAAATGAATGATTGTTTATGATTTGTAAATAAATAATATTTATCGTTATTCGCGTGTATTATCCATATTTATTGAAGAAAGTATCAAGTGTGATATATCACCGTGCTTGTAATTTCTTTCTGTATTTAGTGAAGTAAAAATCCAATATGGCGCACATAAGAAATTCAAAAGTTGAATATTGTTGCGGAAAAACTAGTAGGCCTAGAACATGTTTTAGTATGGCAATCGAAAGCTCTCATCAAACTATGTAAACGTACCAAATTTCAAAACTCTACATCTATTTCAAGAGAAGTTATTTGACTTAAAAGAAATTGGCAAATTTTGATTTTTCCGGCATAACTCCCGAACGGCCCGGAATATATTAAACTTGTTCACATATTTTGAATCAGCATAAAATTGAGCAACTTTTTCCTAATTTGAGCCACGTTGTATCTTTTACCGTTTCCGAGATACCAATGCTGCACATTAAAATTTTTCCCACCCTGTATATGTAGGTACTTATAATCAGTGTTGGTAAACGATGATTTAATAACATAGGAATACTTAATGAAAATTACGTTGTTACTAGAAATCAGAATTGAAATAAAACACGTCACGAATCAGGCGATTTTATTTTTGTGTTTAAATTCAAACATGAAAAACGTTTTATTATAAATATTTATATATTAATATTTATTATAGTAATATGCATAGAAAATTACTATTATTTTCTATGGTAATATGGGAGGTCATCATAAAGTAAGGGGTATACTTTAAAGTCTTATATAATTTTAAGAAGCTTGATTAAGATTTTAATCAAGCTAGTAGCAAAAAGTAAATGGAATCTAGTTGCTTCAATAACTGGATTTTACTGTATCTATGGAAAACAAAAGAGAAGAGTTGTCGTGTCAACTGCTGATACAAGTGTCAAACGTAATAATTGCGAAGTGGATAATTATTCACATATTGTAAATTCATGGCCTCCAATGTTTTGGTATGACAATCGAAAGCTCTCATCAAACTATGTAAACATACCAAATTTCAAAACTCTACATTTATTTCAAGAAAAATTATTTGGCGTAAAAGAAACTGACAAATTTTGTTCTTTCCGGCATAACTCCCAAACAGTCCGGAATATATTAAACTTGTTCACATATTTTGAATCAGCATGAAATTGAGCAAATTTTTTCTCATTTCAGCCACGTTGTATCTTTTACCTTACCGTTTCCGAAATACCTGTGGTGAACATTAAAATTTTTCTCACCTTGTATAAATATATTATTATAATCAGGAAAAAAGCTACTTTTAAATAAGAAAAGATATACCGGGTATCCCATTTTAAAAATCATAAGTTTATTCATTTACACTTTTTCTGTATCTCTCAAAATAAGAAAGATACTGGACCTTGTTGAAATAGACAAAATTTCAAAATCACCCTGTAATTAGAAAACATGTGACAATAGAATTGATCTAATAGCACCATCAGCCTGGCCTTGAAAGTAGGTCGAGACTGTGCAATTAATTAATCCGTAACTTTTACACTTTTTAAGCTGCCCTCGATTCCCATAAAAAAATGGGCTGCTCTGTAAATAAATTCTGAAAAAACGACTTATGATGATCTCGAAAAAATACGATATTTAGTAAATATTTGTTTTTACCAATGAATTTCTTTCAAAACATGAAATGGAAGAATATTATTCATTTTGTATGTCTTATATTAGTCATCGACTTTCAACCACATCAGATTTCCGAAACTTTCAAATTGTCAACTTGAACGTGGCATAGAAGATTTTATCTCCGATTGCAGATTGCCTATTTATAATTGCAATGCAGATTTAAATAAAATATTAATATTCATTAAAAAAAAACATAAAAAAGGTTTCCGCTATTTCTATAAACTTTTGCATTTAATTTATTTCTATTTATTGCTACCTAAATGAAGATCAGACATAAATTTAGATTTTATTGGAATAATTAAAAATTAAGCGAAGTAATTAACTTTTTTAGTTTTGATACAGTATTTGTTATTTTTGTACTTATATACATGCTTGTCAACTTTTACACCGAAAACAAAAAGAAATATCAAGCAACTTGTCTATATTTAAATAACTCGATATATCTGCCTATTATTCTTTTCTATTTTACCATTAACATTAGCATTAAAAAACCACTAGTTTATTAATTTGACTCAGGCTTCATATCTCCTATAACAAAAACGTTTGTTTATGCCGGGTCCCCATACCAATAACCGACAAACCAAAAACATCAAACAAAACAGAAACACAATAAACGAGTAAACTTTCTGGTAACAAAACAAAATAAAAACTTGTATTCACACTGACATGCAAGAGACAAAATGTCAATAAAAATGTAATAGCTATTTGTGCAATAAATTAGGAAAACTGACTTTTTTCTACATCAGGCCTGGGTTTTTTATCGAGACGCAAGCCGAGATAAAAAAAAACGCGATATGCCAAAAATTCACTTTTCCTACGAGTTGCACACATAATTTTTTTAAATAGTGTTTTGAAAATAGCTCAAATAACTATGTTTATCATATTTTTTTATTGAAAATTGTGAATTTCGAAAATGTGAATCAAGAATCCTAAGGAAATGTTGATATATAGAAACGAGTTTGTTTATTAGATTTTTGTTTCGTTAATATTATTGATTATTGTGTTAGTGATTTATGAAAAATGTCCGAATATTTTGCTTCAAACGATAATATGGAAGATGATATAGAAGAATCAGCAAAAATCGCGATTGAATCATTATTGCCCACAAAATCCAAAATTAAATATAACAGAAATCCAGAGTATACCAGAGTTTCACGCTGTGGAGTCTTTACTCAATAATAAGAGTAACATTGACAGTGAAAAAGAATATTGACATAAAGAAATTTCAAGACAACTGCAGAAAGACAAGAAAATATACAAGACAATGCGTTGGTATAAATTCTATAGGGGGTTTCCCTAAAAACTTGCCGAATGCTGGGAATTACATCGACAACTGTTTCCGGAGAACGTCTGCTACGATACTCGCTGATGCAGGAGCAGCCTTTTAAGCACGCCTTTTAAGAGTGATGATGTCTGCTCAGCAGACATCATCACTCTTAAAAGGCGTGGTGGATGGAAAGCATGCAACGAACGTGAAGGTAGGATTCCGTTCAACAAAAACTTGAAGTAGCCTCAAAAACATTGGGTCAAAGAGAGATCAATATAAATACAAACTCGGCCTCTACTTCATCAAATACATGCGCAGGGCTTTCCATAACCAACTGTAAAAAAGTTGTAGTTAAAATTTATAATAATGATCAGAAATTATTTAAGTTGACAATAAATGAATAGATAGTTCGAGCGATAGGATATATTTTTTGCGTGCGGGAAAATGTTTCCCGCACTAGTTACGAAAAATCGAACTTTTCCTAACTCAAATTAGTTACTAAATGTACAACTTTTCAAAACACTATTAAAAAAACTATATTTTAGTTTTAGTTTTGTTTCATACCGTCCACACCTATAAGTATTCTGTGTCAGAAACTCCCAAACAGTAAAAATATTAGGCATTTATAAGCTATATATTTTCATACTAACTCAAAAAAGAAACCGAGATGACTTTCTCATCATCGTTCTAGGCTTCTTCAAAGTGTAGCCGGAAAAATAAAAGGCGCTTTTGTGTGAAACCGCTGTTAAGTGGAAGAAATGAATATGGCATTAAAAAATTATTAACCGATTTACGTAAAGACGATATTGGATTGAGGGGAGAAATGCGTTCTAGTTTCTAGAATTTTTTTAGAATCTCCTCATTTCCCGCTGGAAATGATGAGATTTAAGTAATACAGGTGGTTGGTCCTGTGATCTATAATAGCAGAACATTAGCTAGCAGAAGATAACACTAAGCTTTTTGATAACAGGAGATTCTTATGAAAGCTTGATGGACCACTTCAAAATATCAAAACAAGCAATATCAGTATTAGTAATAATACTTCTAATTCTTTGTTTCCAGCGGCCCATAATAAAGGATGTTCTCAATATAGTTCTATTAATTTACTACTGTATCCACAGTCTACATTATCCACACCCTATACAACCTTCCTCAAGTTTGCAAAATACTGTTTGTACTGTTTACTGTTTGTGTTTCTGTTTTCTATTAAATTTGTTTTTCAATAAAGTACACACCACACCGACAAAGTTGACAGAAATAGAAACAAAACGAACGGAAACCTTTCGATGTCTACCGACTCCCAACAAGAACGCGATAAGTTTCCAAAAACACAAACAAAGCATATATGTTGATAAAATGTTTCCGATTTGCTAAATTGCTAAATTGTTGAAAAAATTGAGTTGCTGTTTTGTTTTTATTTGGTTGGTTTAGTATGGACCCGCCATTTTATAGTCAACACTTGTTTGATATCTAGATCTACATACACATTTAGCTTGTAGGTACCTACCATTTTATAAAAAGTATATTTTTTTTCCTTTATCTGTGGTGCGTGTCTATAAGAAATTTATTATACAAAAGTTAATGCAACACAATCGCAGTGGTTGTGTTGTAACCGTTTGCTTCAAGTACGTACTACTACCACATAATACACTATACATACATATGTCTTTGCGTAATTTTGAAATCATTATCAGGACGACTTCAGTTTACACAAATTAAAGAGACATTGCGTCAATGATAAACCTTTGTTGCATGTTGCATATTTGTTATTTGTCAATGGGCGGCGTTACGGGAGACACGATACGACATTATACACGCTAAGCTCTCCACTCCAATAACTTAATGGCAAGTGTAAGTCTTTTATGTTTCTCTTTCCAGGTAATTCTCTTTTTTAACCCTAATTTTCACCCCTCCTGAAATAATTTTATGAATCCTCAACATTTTTACTACATTAATATTTGCTAGCAAAAATATGAATTGTATGTTTAATACTACAATCTACTTCATGCAATTTTTTTGAATATTTCTAATGTATAGTGTGACACAGATTCATGGTAAACTCACTCGTAAAGTCTTAATACCAAAGCCGCGTTACCTATGCGCCCTCCTCACCCGTCTCAGATACCGTTCGGAGCCCAGACATTTACACAAGCCGCACGCTAGAACTGCTAGAACTGTAAGGTATTGGGTGAAATTGATATAGAGTAAGAAAAACCAATGATTATTTATTATTTTATTGTTATATTTTATTTTTTTCATTTTTTGTAAAAATGATACTGTAAGCTTCGATAATACTTACAATAGATTATTTAAAAGTAAATATCGGAAACTATTACTCTGCGAGCAAAGGCTCCACCTAATATTAAATTACACTGTCAAATCCTTGAATGTCCTCATATAAACCCCAGCGCCAACATCGTACATCTATGTACATCGTGACTTCGGTATCTAGTGATTTTATATTACATACTATTATACATACAGCCTATCACAGATATCTGGCGAAGCCAAGTGTTTTTTTAGAGGAAAATATTGTCACTTCTTTTAAAGAATCACTTTATCTTTTGAAGGGTGCTTTACATTAAATTGTGAATATACAGAAAAGCTTTACCACATGCAAGGAATTTATATTAAATTCCTTGACCACATGGCATGAAAGGATAATAAATATATATTTTTTCACTTTTTAACAGGTCTTTTGATGAATGAGATGAGTTTTTGGAAAATATCTAGTATAATATGATATAGGCTCCCGCTTACTTGACCAAAAATTGTATATGTTTGTATGTAGATATTAGATGAAACCATTGGTGCAAATCCATTAGTTTACTGAACTTTACGTGGGACCGAAACCGTTTCACTGAGTGTCAATACATGAAAGAAAATTGGACGTTCGGGCTCTTTGACGAAGTGATTTTTATTTTCGTTTATTACTGCTCAAAGTGAAACCTTGCTATCCACACACGCAGATTTAAAAATCTGCGTGTCAAATCAAGAGACCTAAAAATTACGCGCGTAATTCTGCGCGCTTGAGGATGATATACCTTAACAGTACAAAACAGAAAAACTTAACAGTACTACTTACTTAACTAATATACTAACTTAACAGAATTATATCTTAATAACTTTGTTCAAGCATCAGTCAAAAATAGTCCCAGATTGTACGACGCATGCGCAGTTACATTTTAACTCAACTGGGCATGCGTCGTACAATCTGGGACTATTTTTGACTGATATGCTTGAACAAATAAGCTAATAACTACGACTACGCACTCAAGGGAATGTGGTTGCAAAATGTAGAATGACCCGAATGCCGCATGCTTACATCTTTTTCGGGAAATACTTACCTCTATACAATGTACTTACATTATATTAAAGTCATATTTTATTTGTCATGAAAATGTAGTTTTTATTTGTCCAACAGCGATAGTTTCAAACTTGGGAGTATAGTTACTTATTTTACTTGTTTAGACTTATTAATTTTATAAGAAAACTGTAAACCATTAAATTTCCCAAAAAACCGTCAATATTAGAGGAATGGAATTTAAAACTACCTAACAGTTGCTATTATGCTATTATAAATATTATGATTGATTACTTGTATTAAATCATTTGAAATGTGCATTTGCAACATTCAAGTTTTTATGCAAAATTGATTGTTTAATTAATGAAATCAAGGTGAAATCATCATGCTCCCAATATGATGAAAGTCTTAATTGACACTAAAAGTTTTCCAAATCGTCAAATTATTTATTTATTTTACAATTTCTTTGCCATATGATAATTATTATTTTAGTAGTGAAGCGCATATACCTAGATTAGAATGAGTGAAAGTTTGCAAGCATATTTCAACAAAGTTCATTTATTACAACGGCATCAAATAGTCAACGTCTAAAATTTGAAGCAGAAGTACACAGTGGTGTTATTTTTCTGATATTATGTATTTTTTGTTATGTGTTTCTTTATCTATTTTTTTAGAGTTTTCCGCTTCAACTGATGTTCGTAAGTAGTTATATATTTTAATTTTATGGTCAGGTCCCGATAAATCTATAATATCATTGTCATTAAGTTGTGCATTTAGGGTAATTCAAAATATAATTACGTATATATAATTACAATTCAAAATATAATCCAGTATTTCAATTATAATAGCTATAGAACATTAATTCCGAATTATTAATTATTAGATTAATGTAGGTATCATAGATGTGTAGCGTATCTATTATATCTACATTTTCAGGTCTATTATCATTTTAAAATCATATTATGGCCACAGCATTAGGCGATATGCGTATGCCTTCCATTCTAATTAATTTTTTATTATATTTATTAAAAAAAAAGAAGTACTTATTACTTGTTTAGACTTGATTTCAACACAACCGACTTATGCGGTAAAAATTTAATTCCATTCATTACAATTTACTTAAAATATAAAAGATTTTTAACAACAGGAACAATAATTGTCTATCTAATTAAACGATTTCCAAAAAGGTACATATCCTATTAGCCTACTCATCCTTTTGTTTTTGACCTACAATGAATCTGCAAAATATAAAATGAAAAATATTTCTGATTTAATGTTTTACAATTTGAATAAATGAATGTAAAATTAATTAGTTTCTGCAGTATATCGAAGGCATTTGCAAATGATACTATAGTTTACATAAATAATAATAGGTATATAAGATAGATAGATAGATAGATAGATAGCATTTATTTGTATATAAGCTAATCAGCTATTACAAAGGTTGGTACAAATTATTAGAGATACAATAGTAAGTATTCAATAAAATAAAATATAAGAAAAATTTAAAAAAACATAATAACAGTATATTCTTTGAATTAACTGTTCATAAAAACAATAACAGTAGTAATAATATTAGGTATATAAACGAGGAAATATAAACTAAGGTTCCAGATAGGTACCTGTGTGCAGTTTGACGGCATCTTAAGAATTAATAACATTTTCTGAAAAACAACAATCGTTTTTACTGCAAACACCTATTACAACCATTTAATTTTATTCCTTTCTCAGTCCTTGAACTAAGTTGTAAAATAAAATCACAATAGAGAGGTATGATAAATAAAAAAGTATTAAACACTCGTTATTATATTTTTTAAATATTGATTCAGAGTAGGTCTCCTTCTCCTTCATATACATTTCCTTACCTTCGTAGGTATATTTTCCTTCATATACATTTTTAACATAAACAAAAATACAATGGCTTTTATAAATAGTTTTAATTAATTAATAGCTTTAGTTAATAAAATGTTTTATAAATTAATCTACAACTTTCCAAATAAGTGTAAAATAATATATTTTTATATTATATTATAGTGTAAATATATATTAAATATAAATATATATAAAATAAATATTATAGTGTAAAACATATATTTTTAAATTTTAAGTTCATCTTAAATATAGGCTTATAGGCACAATGAACTTGGTTGTATTAGGTTATATTTAGGTTATTTATAGTTTTCATATCTATTGCTCCCAAATTATCTATATTCAAATTCAATTTTCTTGCTGGAACGGAAAATGATTTTAATTTATGCAACTTAAAAGAAATAACAATCATCATCTATTCACATGATTGTAATTTATTGGTATATGAACATGGGCAATTTTTTATTTTCATTTGCCTTCCATTGTCTTCATTAATTTATATGTATTAGGTACTTTATAACAAAAATGTCAACATTTTTTATATGTTAAAGACCTACGTTTATTATTATTATTATTATTATTATTATTATTATTATTACTATTATTATTATTATTATTATTATTATTATTATTATTATTATTATTATTATTATTATATAAACTAAATTCAAAACAGTAAAATAATTATGGTTAAAATAATATTATGACTTGAATGAACAATCGAACAATAATATGATTGCTTTTAGAATATGAAAGTGAAATTTGTGTGAATATTGTAAGTGCTCTTGAGCTGTCTTAACTTTCTTCGCGTTTAGTTATTGATGAACACACATGCCTCGAGCTTTATTAATAAATAAAATATGTTGTTAACCTTTTAGATTAATATAAAGATAAAATGATTTATTCAATTACATAAAAAAAAACACTAGCACCCTTTATAGTTAAAATTATATATAACCCACACGGCATCCACTCCTCCCCATCTTCAATCCAATTGATTAATTGTTCAATGTACATACTATAGCCACTACATTAAACACAACTAAAAAACATAATAATAAAAAAGGTAAAAACCTAAAAGTTATATCAGTTCGAATACTGAGTATGTTACACTAGCCTCCACGTTTAATTTTGACAGAAAATTAATTATTATAATAGGTCGAACTTTATTTTGGGTGATACAGAGGAAGGGGGGGCTAATATAATAATAGGCCCTGCCCGCTATTAGTATAATTTACAACTTCTACCACCAGCTAGTAGGTCCCCCTTTAAAATTACATTAACAATTAATTGACAACTGAACCGTTGTTGTGCTAGCTTTAAAATTTTGGTGCACGATGGCACTAGATGGGTGGTAGGTAATTGCTACAATTTTTCTCTGAAAAATTTCGATGCTGGAGCAGACGGTCAACTTACATTTAAATATATCTATTGTAATTTGAAGGAAGTCTCTTGTCAAATATGACCCCTTAAGTACGGATTCCAAGATTACCTACATTAAACTCAAAACTCGTATTCCCCCATGAACTGGTCTACATTTTTAAAAATGAATGTTTTGCCGTTAACAATTTTTTGTATAAAACTAAATCCAAGAATGGACTTGCGCTCGGGCGAAGATTCGTCGGTTTCGGTCACAACCCCTGCCTCGTCGTAACTGGCTCAGCCGTTGACCAGTGCCGGCGTCTTACCTTGACCCGATACCTACCTTTTCTAATGTTCTTACCTTTAAAATAATAAATGCATTATTTTACGAACATTGAGAGTTTATATTACATGGCGCTGATAAATTTATTTCACCTAATTAACCTACTACACTGAAGAAGCGCCTGCGGTTAGATTTTATGTGGTCCTGTGTAGCTCGGCATACACTCCTCCCACTCTAATCACCAATGCGCAAAGCAAGTCCATTCTCTCGTTGGATTTAGTAACTTGTTGAACTTTCCTCCTTATAATTTACTTTCCATCTTTATCCATCAAAGCCGCTTATACAGGGTTATTCAGAACTTATCTCTAAAACTTTGAGGATATGTGCATCCTTAAATAAGAAATCGATATCACCAAAAAAATTTATAATAAAAGTCTTAGGATTTCCCGTAAACAATGTTTAAAGTTATACCATTATAAAGGACTACGTAGATGGGCAACTGTACTTCAACGACATCTGATATACCACATTCCTAAGAATGTGGTAAAAAAAAGTGAACACGTTTTTGTACCTGGAACGCCTGGTTAAGACCGAACGAATAGAGTTGGAGTGGGGATAATATCTCTATTGTCTCTTCAGTCATCAGTCTATCTGTGCCCTCTCTCAGTGCCCGTGTTTTGTTTATCGTAGGAGTGTTAAACTGTAAAATTTTCAAAATGGCTCATGTGTACAGTAATGCTGAGTTAATGGACATGATTCTTATTTATGGTGAAGTTGGAATGGACGAGATGGTGGCCGGGACGACCACAACGTATTTTAGCAGCTGAAGAACAAGTGTTGAATCTGGTCCGTGACAATACGCGAATAAGTACAAGTCAGATCGCTAGCATCAGCAACCAGGAGGAACGTTCTGTTTAGTGCGGCAAAATTGGATAAGGCGTGCCCAAAAGTGTGTACATGTCGAGGAATATTATTTCGCTTTTGTAACAGGGTATGTGCAAATTTTTTATAAATTTCATATTTCTAATACCTAGTAATCAAGTAGCGCAATTCTTCAAAATTAGTGTAACAAAATTTTATTCATTTTAATGATACGTCACTTTGGTCACATCTATCTATCTTTAAGTTTATTTTAAAGTAAAAACGCTGCAAATCTTTTTTGCGCCGGGTGTCGGTATACTCTCAGAACTTCCGAAGTTTTTTTCATGCTAGCCAGTTTGCATTGTCAGTCCCAAGATCACTCCATTACAGTGGACCAGTATCCAGCGGCGTGCAATGAAAAATTTTTAAATAGTTTTCAGAACCCGCCAAAAAATTTTTTCTTGCACTACCACATTTGTACATGTATGTTGAACATCCCCAAATTTTATTATGGGTAACTTCTGAATAACACTATAGTTTCTATACATAATGTTTTCAGCTCTTAAAACGTAAATATAAAAAATTAGTTCAACATTTTTCCCTCCGATTTGGACAGAAAACACAGGTGAGATTTCGTGTTCACAACTTAATTAGATTTGATTCCAGTTTTTAAATTTTCTCTCACTTTTTGGCCGGATATTATAATTATCTAGTAGTAGTAGCGGGTATATAGTGTGCCTATATAAGATAAGGGTGAGAAGTATGGGGATCTCGGAAACTATAAGGGATATAGAATAAAGTTGCATAATCTAAGACCCAATTACCTTCCACTTGCAAATCGCAGCTATTTTGATTAGTGCTAGAAATTTTTGGAAAAATTGATTTTTTGAAAAACAGTTTTTGTTTTTTCTGAAGTCTTGAACACTGAAAGTACTTTTTCATTGTCACTTTTTATGATCTATCATGTAATGATCACAAATTTAAAGTACGATGTTTCTGTTTCTTGCAATCATCATCAAGTTAACTTTTTTAAATACGAACACAGTAAGCCATGACTGCCATTGCAAACCCCTTTCAATTTCCAACATAATGATGTATCATTAATTGAATTTTGTAATTGATAGGGTAATTAGATTGCGCCCCAGTTAACCGAATCTGTATTTCTTATAATTTCCAAGATCACCATACATCTCATCCTTATCTTGGACATACTGTAAATTGTAGTAGATACAAAACAGGTTCCTTTCTAAGAAGGTGTAAGCTCCTTCATGAAGTGTAAGAGTATGTAATATTGGACCAAGGATCATGATCCAATGGCAATTTTGGATCGTGGCACTCTAAAAAATAGCCCGTTTTAGTAGTGTGACATGACACAGGGACCAGAGACATGTTTTCCATGCCTTACTTTTCACCCGGTAGAACGCAGGTCATTTTTTGAATAAGGATTTAGAAAATTACTCTTGCTCGCCATTTGCCTTAAATTAGAGTTCAGTAGTTGCTAAGATAATCTGAAAATTTCAACCTTCGTAAGTACCTAACCCATATCGATGGAGAAATTTTTTTAAGCTAAATATCTCGAACAGTAAAACATATTCTTGGTATAGAACTATTATTATACACAAAGTACCCTTTATTTCATTCGAATAATCTAAAATGAGCACAAAAAATCATTGAATTAGATAGAACACTTTGCATTTAAGAAAATTGGTAAATGTGGAATGATATGGAAAATCCATATCTCTCTTCGACACCTAGATATTGGACTCTCGCGCACTACTGGGGTACCCTGTATATCAAGTATAGACTGTATATACTACAGATATTCAATTATTTTTTTTTAAGCAGAACACTCCCACTTAATGTCACAAAGATGTTCTGATATAACTAAAGGCATATTTTTTAACAAAATCGATTCATAGGTTTTGTTTATTGTATTTGTTTGTTTTTGATATGTTAAAACATCTAATTTATTTATATACAGTGCTTTCGAAAAGTAACGAATAAATTCATTATTTTAGAAATTGAGAAATTTTCGAAAAAATCCCCTGACACATCGATTTTGTTTTTAAAAAAGGCACTTTTTGACATATGACCCATATTTGTGACGTCATCGTTATTCGAGATATGACGTCATCGACAATTTTTTTAAATAGCAACCCCCAATTTTGACCACGCCATTTGAAAGAGCGTATCATTCTACATACGCATCTTGAAAAATTATTGTGTTACATAACAAAAATTTCAAGAAAATAATGTTTGAAGATCTTAAAATTTAATTTTCACAATACTGACAATGATAATGATTATGTAAAAAATCAACTAAATTAAATGTTCAAATTGTGCACCTTTTAATAAATCGATATTTATTAAAAGCCACGAATTTATTAATCATCTTGGCTACTGTCAGGCAGCCAACGGTGCACAATTTGAACATTTAATTTAGTCGATTTTTTACATAATCATTATCATTGTCAGTATTGTGAAAATTAAATTTTAAGATCTTCAAACATTATTTTCTTCAAATTTTTGTTATATAACACCATAATTTTTCATGATGTGTATGTAGAATGATACGCTCTTTCAAATGGCGTGGTCAAAATTGGGGGTTGCTCTTTAAAAAAATTGTCGATGACGTCATATCTCGAACAACGATGACGTCACAAATATGGGTCGTATGTCAAAAAGTGCCTTTTTTAAAAACAAAATCGACGTGTCAGGGGATTTTTTCGAAAACTTCTCAATTTCTAAAATAATGAATTTATTCGTTACTTTTCGAAAGCACTGTATATACACACAATATTACAAATCGCAAAAATGCATGTTTTTTAGAAAAAACTCTTAATTTCTCTTAATTTAAAATTAATGGAATAGTGAAAAAAAAAGAACTTTTTATCAAAATATCTTTTAATTTTAATTCAATAGGGAGGGCGGGGTGTTCGTATATATCTTTTGTTCTAAGTATTAACGACAATTTCTATAACAGCGGAAGTTCTCAGGGGAGCTTTATCCCCCTCATTCCTCCTCCGTGGTGGGTATAAATAAGTTAAGGGGATGGGTTAAATAAGTTTTATCAAAGTTTAGGTACATAATATAATATAATTTCGAACACTTTGGTTGAACTGATGAAACAAATAGATTTTCCGTACAAGATACGGTAGGCGTACCTACATTCACATTATTGTAAAATCTATTATCATTTTAAATTTAGTAAATGCAACAGAAATACGCAATTTACGCTTTCTGTCGTGAATGTGTGAAATAAAAAAATACTTTCACTTCAGGTGTAATGTATCTAAAGAAAGTCTCATTGCATGGCCATTGACATCATGCATGGCTCTTTTCTAGATATACAGCAAGGTTAAAAGAGGGCGGGGTGAAATATAAAAGAACTTTGTGCTTTATCTGTTTTTAAATTATATTGAATTATATAGAATGGCTGAAATATTTTTTAAGTGGAATGCTTACCTAAAATTTATATTTTGGTTTTAAAGTACCTACAGCGAACAACTTCTGTACATTTTGATATGCAGTCATAGGTGTCTTGTGGGCAAAAAATAATATACAAAATACTACGTAGGAAAACAAACCAATTTCTAAAAAACCAATGAGAATTAATATGTGGTTGGTTATAAAGTAGGTACCTACTGTGGTACCGTGGTACCTATATTTTAACTCCTATACTTACAATAATAATAAACAAGCATAAGTTTTTCAATTTACCTATACATTGAAGGGTGCGGAAAAAGATGTGTATAGCACCTCTGCTCTAAGAAATTACCTAATAAGTTGGTTACGTTTATTTTAGGGTTTGTGTTTATAAACGGTTTTTATGCAACTTATATAGATATAAAAAATAGGTTAATTTTTGTCAATTGTGTTGCATTTTTAATTCAGCATATTCCTTACCGTACATACAACATATTCGTTTTGAAATGACCAAGTTGATTCATTGAATTCATTTTCTTAAACTGAAAGATGGCACTACATGCCATGTCACTGTCAAATATATTTTTTTAAAGATAAGGTGGGACTTGTTACATTTGATTTAAAATTTCTCTCAATTCCCTGCATACTAAGCCTTTGAAAAATTGTAATCGGTACATCCTGTTTCAAGGTGTAAGCGTTTCTATGAGTAAGGATATAAATGAATAAAAATTAATCAAATTCAACTGTTTAATAAAGAAAACAATATTTGAATAGGAATAACTAAAGATTTGGTTCAAAACTTGGACACTTGGTTCAACACTTTGGACCTCCTGACAATAGAAGAACCTATCAGACATTTCCTGGCGCACGTTGTCAAATGTTTGCCTGGTGATAGATGCGCACTCGTTGGTGATTCTCTACCGCAAATCCAAAACATTGTCTGGTTGGGTACTGAACACCTTAGATTTAAGGTAACCCCATAGAAAAAATCAAATGGACTCAAATCCAGTGAACGAGCAGACCACGAGGCACCAAGAGGTTCTCGACTTCTAATCCGCCTGTTAGAATAAAAGTTAGATTAAAAAATAATGTGGTGGCGCACCGTTCTGTTGATACGTTTGAAACTCAGGGACATTCTTCTGAACTATTCCGACTATCGCAGGCTGAATATTATTTTCTAAAAGTCAAGGTATACATATCCTGTAAAATTTTCTTCAATGAAAAAGCATCCAATGATGTGATCTCCTAGAATAATATCTGTCCCCAGGCAAACATTTGACAACGTGGGCCGAGAAATGACTTATAGGTTCTCCTACTATCAGGAGGTCCAAGGTGCTCATTTTGAACAAAATCTTTAGTTATTTCTATTAACATATTGTTTTCTTTATTAAACTGTTAAATATGACTGCTTTTTATCAATTACTCACTCACTTACTCACAGAAACGCTTATAACTTGAGAACGGAATGTACCGATTTCAATTTTTCAAAGACAGAGAATTGAGAGAGATTTTAAATGATTTGCAACACGTCCCAATTTATCATTAAAAAATATATATTTGACAGCGCATGTGGCGCCATCTTTCATTTTAGGAAAGTGAATTTATTGTAAAAAAATAATAAATTTTACGTGATTCACCCTGTATTTTGCCGGAGTCACTAACCCAATTAGTTCAAAAGTTAGCAAGGGAGGCGGGCTTTAGACGCGCACTGTATATAATATATATGTATACCTATATAAAATTGGATTTTTTAAATTAACATCACTTTTGTTCAAACTATATTTCCCTTTCTTCCTAATATTGAATCAAAATATATCCATATTATTTTAATTCTATACTAATTGGAAACTATTGTTGCAGCCCCATATGTAAAACAATGCTATGAAGGAGATCCAGAAGCAATTAAATGTTTAATAAGTGCTCTGCACCATCTCAGACCTTATTTGGCCAAAGGAATACCAGACATAGAATTACCATCTGTCGAACCATTTATTATGGAAGAACTGTCGTTATCATTAACTACAGGACCTAATGGATATAAAGTATCATTAAAAAATATAGATATATTTGGTGCGAGTAACTTTACAATGTCTAAATTAAAGTAAGGGTACTATTTAGTATGTATCTTATTAATAAGTTCTCTGGAATATTCGTTTTGACGTTTAACAATAATCTTTGGATTTCTCAGGAATAAAAATAAATCACATTCAGCCATAGACTACCACCGATGAAGCAAGAATATGTAAAAGTAAAGGGTGTTTTCTTAAGCACGATAGAACTTTCAATCGCGATAGCTATGAAATTAGCTATCAGTTTGCGCGCCATAAATGACATTTTAAGTATACTTGGTGTGGTAAATCATCATGAATAGGCCCACGCTTGAACAACGCTCTCAAATTATTCAAATTTGCTTTGAAAATCGGTCGTCTATACGCGAAACTTTATTACTTATAGACGACTTCGTGTGAATTTTACAGCGTCCATATAATTGTCCATCTGAGCAAGCCATGCGTCGCACAATGGTTATATTTCGTACCAAATACTCTAAATGATGCAAGGACACCAATACGTTGAAGGAATGTGCGCACTGGAGAGAACTTCGTCGCTGTAAACGAAAGTGTTGAAGAAAGTCCAAGCAAATTATCGATTCGTCTATCTGTCCCGTCCGTCCACTATGTGGAAAAATTTGCATAATGATCTTGGCCTACACCAAAATAAGATCCAGCTGGTGCAGGAATTAAAGCCACAAGACCATCGCTTGCGCCGATCTTTTTCTGATTGGGCTTTAGGGCAGTTGGAAGATGACCCGAAAATTGTGTTCAGTGATGAGACTCATTTGGTTTAACGGGTTTGTTAGTATAAGTAACATATTGGCGATTATAGAGTGATACCTACCAATCCAAAAAAGATCCTACAGACCCCATTACATTCAGAAAAATACACCGTTTGGTGCGATTTACAGGCTGGTGGCGTCATATGATCTTATTTCTTTAAAATGAGGCTGGAGGAAACTTAACTGTCAATGAAGAACGTTACCGAATGAATATTTCTTTAAAAATATAGATGACATTGATCCGGACGGGGTGTGGATCTAAAAGGATGGTGCTATGTGCCATATAGCGAACGAAACTGTTGACTTATTTTAAACAAGATTTGGTGATAATTTGATTTAAAAAATAGATCTGTCAACTGACCACTCAGGTTCTACGATTTGACGCCTACAAATTATTTATTATGGAGCTACGTGAAGTCATTGATTTATGCTAATAAACCAGCAAGATTGGACATCTTGGACGCCAATGTTGTTAGTGTTATTCATGAAATAGACCACCATTGCTTGAAAAAGTTACCCAAAATTGGGAATGCGCTTTGTCAATAATAGCCGCGATGGTCATATTATGTCTCAAATTATTTTCAAATATCTTTTTCTTTCAGATAGAAACATATGTTAGTCAAAAATTAATTTTTGTGGTAATTATTCGTTTTAAAGTTCTATCTAGCCTAAAAAAACATAGTTAGGTTTTAAAAATATCAGTCATGCTGAAATTTTTAAAATCTCCGACCGCAACTGATAATTCTAGTTAGTAAAAAAATCACTAAAATTGAACCACTTAGCCAACCACAGTTTAACAGTTAACCACTTATTATAGTCCACTCGGAGAAAGAAAACTCCGGAAAAAATTATTTCTTTGGCATTGCATTTGATATTAAGCGTAAATAAATTGAATCAATGAATACATTACATGATCATGCAAACTGTTAAAATGGTACTTTCAAGATAAAATGAAAAAAAAACCACTTACCTGACAGACATCGCAGTACCATCTGACAAAAATATATACAAAACATATAGAGAAAAAAAAAATATCAACAACTAACAATAGAAATATAAATCTTACGAAAACAGAAAAAAGGTGACGGGCTACGGCATGATGGTGACCGTCCTATCTTCGTGTTAATTTTTGAAAGGTGTACTGAATGTATTGAATGCGGTATAGTTTACAGGGAGAAGGGCTGCTCCATGCAGCATTATTGGATGATGAAAACTAAACTAAATTCATTTTTAAATGAATTATTATTTTTTAAGGTATCTAAGTAGGTAATTTAATTTTATAGTAATCCATAATATCATATATTTTGCTATTTCATCCTATGTTTGAGTTTATTAAAATTTCAATTAATTTCTCAGCGAAATTATCGTTATTATAAAAAAAAGAGAAATATGGAAAGGCGTCAACCTCATACAGTTGTATTCAAACTTTTAAAAATAAGTATATACTGACTACCATGCAGTGATAGCCGCATAAGCCGATTCTATAACCAAGTAGCAACGCAAAGTAGGTATGTAAGGATTTACTTGTTGAATAAAGGCGGGTCTCCACGCTAACGTCGTTAATGCTATCTTTATCGGGATTGCGTATGCGTATACGTATTATCCGCTTTATCGAGCTGATCACGTAGGTACTGCTCCATCTTGGAAATGAGCAGAGATATAACTATTTGTTAGATTGTAAACGAATTCCAGAATTTGTTGTGCTTGACCAATAAACTTCAAAAAATGCATTCGAATCCTCTTGATTCCGTCAAGACCAAACAATCCCATCCATACTGTTCAATATACAATAATATATATATAATAATATTAATTGAAGAAGATTTTTTGAAATATTTTTTAATTTGACTTCCGCAGTTGGTAACTAGTTTAGTCCGTACTTATTTGGGGGTTTTACTTCTCTCACGTAATGAATATATTATGGTCGGTTCAGAAAATGAATGAATGAAATTTTTTTTAAAACTTGGGGAAAATTGAATTATCTTCGCATATGAATTTCTTGTTCAAAAAGCGTACTTTAAATATCTAATACAAAATTCCATTTTACAGAATATTCCAAACAATTTATTAGTAATGCCGGTTTAATATATACCTAATACATTATTCAAGTAGGCACAACAGTATTTCTATAATCTGCAAATGATTGTAGGTTAAGCGAAAATGGTAAACCGTTTGAGGCTATAATCAATATTCCTTTACTTCAAATTCATTCAAGATACCAGAGCAGTGGGGTTTTGATTATTCTGCCAGCAAGTGGAAATGGAACGTTCAATGGAAAATTAGGTAGGTACATACTTTTAAAAAATAAGTTAGAAGTAAAATACATAATAAAGTTTAATATCATGCACTGATTTAAAGGACGCGGTTTCTATAGTTTTCATTATTTGGGCGAGAAATACATCCGCCACTGGACTGAAATTCGATCTCGCCGACATTGTGTTGGTTGAAATGGCCGAGTGCCGAGTCTTCGCTGTCTGTGGCATCCAAAGGAATAAAGAATGGAAAATGGAATGGAAAATGGAAGTCTTATAGTATATAGCAGGTTTTCTGATATTTTGAAGACCGGAAATGAAGGATTCGGTCCGGTACGGATTCTGCGCAGTTAACGTTTGCATTTTCATAAGTTTGCATAAGTTGGCATTTTTCTTGGAATTTCGGACGACACACCATGAAGTGACACTTCATGATGTGTCATACACTCTTTAACTTTTACTTCAAGAAAAAAAAACAAACTGCAGTTTATATGTAAGTTGTTTGCAATTTATATGTAAGTAGCTGACTTTATATGTAATTTGCTTAGTAGTGGTGAGAAACACACCGCAGTTCCCTCTTTGGGTCTGTGCTACTATCTATCTGACAATTATTGTCAAATTCACAGACAGATAACGACCTGAGCCCAAATTCTGATTCGACCGTGCATCCTTGTTACACTCCAACCAATACGACCTCTACTAGGAGGTGTTGCTCCAACACATTTCGTAATACCTTCTTTTTCTAATTCGTCGACTACTATCGAATCGAGAAATGTGAATTTGACCCCTGCTTTTCCGCAGGTGGCATTACAGCAGTGACCTCTACTCTATTGTCTTTAAGGAAGACAATCCTACTTATTTATGTGAAGGAGCTGAAACATCTACTCTACGGCCAATATACCCCGACTGGCGTTGCATTAGCATGTAATGCAACGCCAGTCGGTGCATATTGCCCGTGGAGTAGTTGTTTTCGGCAACTCCTTCAAACAAAAAAAAATATGTAATTTGCTTGTTTTATATGTAATTTATTTACTATTTGCTCAATGCGGAAACTCCTCACCGCACCGAGAAACCATGTTGTAGTTCCACAAATCGTATGAAAGGTAATATACTTTCTCCATTCTATAGCCTTTATTTCTGTGGTGGCGTCATTATACTTATTTTGTACCGACATGGTTGACTATGGAATGCAAAGACACAGCTCTACTATCCAATAATAGAAATTTCATAAAGTAGTTGATGAAAACATCTTACATAGGTACTCAAAAAATATGTAAAACAATAACTAAGTATTCTCAGTTTATAAATTAGGTAGGTACTATCTATGAGAATTGATTGATTTATCTAATTGATCATGTATATCTGGGCATTCTCAAGATAGTTTATTCGGTTACGACGTTTAACAAAGAAAATTCTCATTTTAAAAAATCTTTTTTTGGTATCATATATGCAATGGAACTTTTTCACATATGATATAATCCACGCTATTCCGAAACAGTGTATATATTCTTTCATTTCTATCTATACTCCATCAATTATCGATAATTTTTAAGATTCCTGCGTTTCCGTGGTTGAAAATGGAAACATGGAAACAAGGAAATGGTTATTTATCTTTAATTGGTTTTATTTAAATCTCTTTAACAGTGTAACACTATAAGAAAACAGAAGCAATAACTTTTAAATTCACGTACCTCAGACAAAGCAAATAAACTTGCTGTTTAAACCACCGCCGCCGAGGTGGACTCTAACGAATATCCCAGTGGTTTTGCTGGTATAGGTATCAATCATCGACTCGAGATGGAAAGCGCTAAGTGCTTATCATAATAGAATTATGCGTAATCCATCATGCATTATTCTATATGATATTCCTTGATTATTTTTCCTTTTGTAAAACTTTATAATTTTATTCTTGTTCTTATTATTGCTTTTTAACTTGGTGCTCCGTTATTTCTGTTATTCAGCTGCTTTCAGCAGCTTTCATTGATATTTACCCATATTATTATACCGTATTATTATACAGATAGATGATACAACACATTATACCACACAACTTTAAGAAATGTTCCATCATTGTAATGGGTTATGTCTGTTACACAAATAGAACTCAGAAAAGACTTAGAATGCATATATATGGACCATAAGATCATCCTATGGCAACTGGGTCACCCATCTCTTTTCTGCATCATTTAGTATATAAATCAAAGATGGAAATAGTAAACGTGACACCAATATGGGCGACTAAGCCTTATTTGCCTTGGCAAACACGTCGCATTAGGTCATATTATTATTATAGGTCATATTATTATTATAGGTCATATTAATTTGTTTATGTCGTGTTATGTTTGTAATGTTTTTCTCAGCAGAAGCTTCTACGACAGTTCTTGCTGATGTGTCCTATTTGTGCCCAACTTATGAAAGAGAGTCGGCAAGTTCTGCGTTAAGAGTTCTTCGTTCTCATTACTCTCCTTCACAAATGTTACCTCACTAACTTGATTTTTTCGATGATTAGACGTATTCTTCGCCGCTTCGTATTCCATTACATAAATTGATTTGAGACAGGTCCTTGAATCTATCTAATCTTAGAGGTTGATGTGGTTCTGTGTCTCTCACTCAGACTATAATAATATGTACACAAATCTGACTGACGAATTCCTCAAAGCTCGTGTATAGGTTAGTCTTGCTATTCGCTCTATGTATGCACCAAATTGTTGGGTTGTTTCTGATGTCTCTTGAATCCTACTCTTCTATTGGCTCTGCTACAGTTAAGTAATATATTTGCTTTCATACATCAATTTCAGGTCCCCCCACAACTGAAGCATAGTCTCCTTATTTGGATTCCGGAATGTTCTGGAGAATTTCCAGCGCCTTTCTTTTAAAACCAGTACCAATGCAGTCCCATTCTGGTTTTCACATCATCCATTGTAGTAATTAGGTACTGCTACCTCAAATTGCCGTTTATATGTTGTCCATATCAAGCTTTCTCAGTCGAATGTTTGTGGTTTTAGAATCTATGGGCGGTATATGTCATCGGTACATTAAACTTTTTATTGTCCTAGTTGATGGTCTATATTGTTTTCAGAATACGCTGTTCTAGATCTTCGTTGGTTTGTCGAACTTCTTCTCGAACAGCGTTAACTTCCTGACGAATTGTACTAACATTCTTTCAAATCGTATAAACTTTTTAGCGAACTCCTTCCATTTATTTTTTCGTGTTTTTCTGTAACTGCTCTAGAATTCTTCTCCATTGTTCTTTGTTCTCTTGTCTCGTCCTCGTTCTTCCTGTTCTTTTTCTTCTCGTGTTCTTGCATTCGCCTCTTGTTGTGTTTTCAGCATTTCTATCAATTTCTTTAAATCCGTAATTATACCTTATATTATATCTGAATTAGTACCTAATTTCTCACCAAGTTTTGCACGCACAAAAATGTAATCGATAAACAATGTACAAGGACAAATTATTATAGCAACTACCTAATCCGTAACCACCCAAATTCAGATTATATTATTTGACAACTGTGACCAAGATATCACTTGAGTAACTTTTTATCATTATATTTATTGAACCTAATTTTTTAAAAGTACCTAAAGTTATTTTATTGCAATCGTGTCCTATTAGCAAAAAACACCCAAAAACGGCTATCCATTTCTTTAGTGTTTTATATGCCTAATGCCTATGTACACTTATACAATAAATATCTATAAGCCTATTAGGATGGGTTTTTTGCCCCAGGTCTTATATTATTTTATTTATTTTAGAGGGCATTAAAGCAACCATCAAAGGCAGAGCTAGCATAAATGAAAGAGAGAATGTAAAATATTTACATGTAGATTCCTTGGATGTGGACATCCTTGTTAAAAATGTGATTTTGGCTGTGAGCAATATTTATCGAAATAATTTGATCTTAAGTAAGTACTTCCAATTTAATAAGTTAAGTTAATCATTAGGCTACATCATTATAGCTGCAATTGTCTAATTTTAGTTTCTAATAAGATTTAGGAATATCTACAAAGATAAAGATATTAACATTTAACTAATGCTATTTTATTTATTTCAGCGCAAGCTATAAATTTATTCCTTCGAGAAAATGGAATGGAAGTTTTTAAGATCATGCTTCCTCAGCTTACAAGAAAACTGTCTGGTCTCTTTATGAGTATTTCTAATCAACTACTGAGCCATATTCCTTTAGACACATTTTATGTACCTCTAACTCAACAAACAACATAATTCCATACAATAAGAAAATGTATCGTAATTTTAGTATTCTAAATTATTGTCAAGATTGTATATCCTTTATAAGGACTAAAACACTATCAGACTTTGCACCTCAAATTTACTTTCAAAATTACACAGAGCTAATAAAAATACTTTTTCTTTATGTACTCTGATATAGGCTTTTCATTTTATGGACACTTTATACAGAAAGGTTTTGTTGTAAATATTTAATCAAATACATGCAGTAATGTAAAAGGTATTCCCCCATTTTGTATGTAATTACTGAATTAGGTACTGGCTATATGACTGCTGCAGGAAAAACAGATTAGGTTTTGTTTTTCTAGTAAGTAATTATTTTTTCCGTTATCGGTATCAAAGAGTATAGACTAATCAGTATCATTATCATAATACCACATAAGTATAAGTAACTCATAATTTCTTATTTTAAATTAAACATGGTGTATGTGCTGATGACTTTCTTTTGTACTGGTTTTAATGGTATCAATTAGTACTAAAGGAAAACGATTAGTAAACTTCGCATTTCTAAGATATCAATAAAAGTATTTTTACAGATCTGAATAGAAATGTTCTTTCATAAAATAATAACATTATTGATGTAAGGTTTGATGTCCTACCCCTATCAGTTTCACAAAGTATGTTGAAAAGAGTAGTGTCCCAACGAACATAGAATCAGCGGGAAAAAGCCGGGCCGGTAACATTAATGCCGGGAAAGTGCTGGACACGGCTAAATACTGACGGCCCAGCATACTACTTTATACAGTAATGAACCAGTGAAAAATAGTTCAAGTTGGCCCATTAATGGGAAGCAGGTGGCACTTCGTGTTAATGTACACAATGGGCCGTAAAATATAATTATGAATTGAGCCATTTATGGGAAAGTGCTGGATACGGTTAAATACTTACGGCCCAGCATACATTAAGTATTCAGTATAAGGCCAACGAAAACAAACTTGAGTTCGGCCAGTAATGGTCATCAATGCATTTATTGGGCATTTGATTTTTTGATATCGGGCCAAATTTGTTTATTATTTAAACTATATATAGTATTTATTTAATTTTCTAAGTGGTAAAAAATCAATCAGGTCGAACTCGGTCTTTAAAGTCTTAAATTTCTATTGTAGACGAATTAGACGATTCAACAGTATACTTTCTAGAGTCAACAAACGACAGGTTTACTACCCCGATCGCGACCTTAATAGCCGTTTTTTATATTTGTCAATTTCCTCATGAATTAATTCACGAATTATTTTCCGATTTTCTTGGTGAATTTCTTCACCGAAACGTATTTTTTAAATTGACAGTAACTTGTAGTAAATAATCATGATACAATTGTATCATGGTAAATACCAGGGTGTTAAAAACGGCTTATATAGAGCCTGAATCTAAATTCAGCATTTTGATGTGGCGGTCAGTAAGCCAATAATCAGAGAATACAGAATCTTTAAAATCACCAATGAAAATTCGCTTTTGTTATGTTGCACCACCGATCCAGACTGTTAAATTGATAATTTAAAAATGGCGCTCTCTAACCGTAGCAGCACGAGTTTCAGAGTTCCAGCCATACATATAATACTACTTCAGCGGCTCCAGAAGCGCCATCTGTCATGTTAGTAAAATTGTGGTTTTGTTTTCGATATAGATATCATGGGGTGCGCACTCTCGCTGATTGACAGGTTTGGGTTTTAGTTCTCGCACGCAACACAAATACATCACCGTCATCATCACCTAGAAAATAATTTTATATAGACACCATTAAGTAAATTAGTATATTATTCTAATTACCTATCCACCTATTAAAATATATTGTTTGGTGTAGAGGGTACCTTAAAATCATGTATATTGGTCGGATGTGGACATTCTTGTTAAAAAATGTTAATTTGGCTGTGAGCAATATTTACAAAAATAATTTGTAACTATAATAATATTTTCAACTAATACATTCCTTTTATATTATATAAGATGAATGTATCACAAGATATAAATTATGTCTTGTGTTGTTGAATATGGATTCATGTATAGTAAAGTTTGCTAAACAGTTTGTTGATTCGGTTATGAAGATTTGTTTGAGATATTGGTTGATGCATTTTTCTGTATATGGGACTTCTTGAATAGGATTTTTTCTTGTGCATAATGTATTGTTGTGATTTCATCGTCGTTACATCTGTACATCTTTTGCTGTATCGTTGACTAGATATCTAGGACTTCTCTTAAGCTTGCTTAAGAGTTGACGTTGTTTAACATTCAGACTAGGTCGTCTTCTAATGGTGTAGTTGATACTTTTTTTATTACGTTAACCTCTTGTGGTCCGTTTTCAATTTTAAATCTGGATAGGGCATCCGCTACGTAGTTTGTTTTCCTTTCTTTGTACTTATGTCATAGTTAAATTCTTCTAAATGTAGTCTCCATCTGATTAATCTTGTGTTTGACGATTTTAGGCTGGACGGCCATTCTAATGGTTTATGATCTGTAAAGATTGTGAATTTAGTTCTGTAGAGGTATGGTCTAAAATATTTGCAAGTGCATACAATAGCTAGTACTTCTTGTTCTACTGTGGCATAGTTTTATTTCTGCTGGATTTAATGTTCTCGATGCGCAAGCTATTCGGTGACCATCTTGTGAGAGTACGGCCCCTATAGCAAAATTTGATGCGTCTGTTGTCAGTTCAAATGGTTTTTGAAAATCTGGATAAGCTAAAATTGGTTAATTGGAAAGTAAGGTTTTGCAATATTGGAAGCATGAAATGTATTCAGGTTTAATTCAATTTTTTGATCTTTTCGACAATAACCTAATAGCCCGAGAAAGGCTTTTATTTTCTTATGGGTCCAGGGAATTGGAAATATTTTTTTCGCTTCTATTTTTTCTGGATTTGGTCTGATACCTTCTGGTGTGCTGTATATGTCCTAAAAATTCAACATTTTTCTTTAAAAATTCCAATTTATCTAATTGGATTTTGAGATTTGCTTTCCTTAGTTTTTGAAATATCCTTTTTAAATTTGAGATCTGTTCTTGAAGTGATGTGGAAAAATAATTATATCATATAGGTATACTAGGCATGCATATTTTGTTATGTGCTCGAAGAACATTGTCTATTATTTTTGGAAGGTGCTGACCACATTCTTTAACCTAAAAGACATACGAAGGAATTCGCAATGTCCACGTACAGTGTTGAATGATGTTTTCTGAAATGCTTCTGGGGCCATTTTTATCTGGTGGAAGCCAAAGGCTAAATCTAATGTAGGGAAGTAACAACTTCTTCCTAGTTTGTCTAGTACATCTGTAATGTTGGGAATAGGATATCTGTCTGTCACCGTTTCTTCATTTATAAATCTGTAGTTTACTACTATTCTCCATTTCTTTTGTCCTGAGGCGCCTTGTTTCTTTAGTACAACCCATATCGGTGAACTCCATGGTGAGATGCCATGGTCTGGGTATCGATATGTCTTTGTGTAGCATGATGTTTTGTCAATACTCTTGATGTCATATGTTTGATAGTATCGTAAAAGATAGTCTATTAGTTGGATTTCTTGTTTTTCTTCATGGTTCAGGTGATTTGTTCGAATAATATTTTTAATGTTGATTTTGGAGTTTGTATTTTCTTTGTAGTTAGGAATAATTTCATAGTTGCAAATTTTGTAAATTTCTTCGTTAAATGGTTTCGATGTAAATGGTTTATTAAAGTGAATAATTGGTTTCGATTTGTTAAATTGTGAACTTCAATTTTGGCAAGGTAATTTATTGCAGTAATTTATTGCAATTTATTTTATTTATATTAATTTATGTAGACAGGGTTTCAGGGACGTAAAATTTTCGATCAGCGTAGGTATCTTTCTGGAATTAAAACTGGGCCATTTTCTACTTTAACTGAACTTGTAATTTTTATAATTTCTAAGGGGTTTAAATTATAGCTACATGAATAGAAATCTTCTGTATAGAAAAGAGGAATTTGAAGGTAATTATTTTCTAATACCTACTTGATTTGAAAAATTAATATTTAAATCTGCGTTTATTAATCGTTGTAATCCTATAACTCCGTCAAAATAATTATGAAAATCGTATAGAATACAATTGATTGGAATGTCGGATTGAAATTCTCGAAAAGTTGGAATATTTGCTTTGCACAGAGCTTTCGTGTACTTCCAGTACATGTTTCCAAAGTTGTTGGATCTAAAATAAATTGTTTGAGGAAAATTTGATTCTACAATTTTGGGTTGGATAATACTATAATAAATGAACATCCTATGTCTATTAAAAATTTGTATGCCTAATTTTTTAGTGTAATAACCACCAGAATCATGTATTGAATTTTATCGCGAATTGCTGAAGGATTCTCTATTCCGTAACGAAACATTGTTTGAAACAAGTTTTTTCAAAGGTTAGACCTGTATGCATCAAACATATGTATGCAATATTTTTAAAATATTTGTTTTGACACCCTCGTTTTTGACACAGAATAATTTTCAAAATATTCGTCACCACGAAAAAATTTCCCGCAATATTTTTGCACTTGAGACTTATGTATATCTGAATATATACAGGGTCATCCAACCAAAACTTGACCCCCTGATCTTGGGAAGTAAGGATTTCCCGGAAAATTCCCAAAATACGTCAAAACAGATTTTGAAGGGGAAAAATTTTAATGTAAAAAACAACCCCAAAACGTCACTCCTATGCGCGTCACATCAACCCTCTTAAGAATTTTAAAGGGCAGCAAGGGTCATGTAATACCTCAAATTAAAGGTATTTTTATCCTGTAAACAACCATATTTTTGTTTTTAATGTGCTGATTAATGTATAAGAAAAAATTGAGTTTGAAATAAAGAAGTTGAAATAAAATAAATTTTTATTTAATGAATTGCTAAAAATGGCTCTCATTAACTTGCAAACATAAATCCTATCATTAAATGCTCTTTGTTTTTGATGCGCCGATTAAAGTAAATGAAAAAACTCAGTTTAAAATAAAAATACTGAAGATAAAGAAACAAGTTTTTTTTATTTAATGCTAACAAAATTGGCACTTTTTTAAGTAAAAAAGTGTATGAAGGCAAAAAATTGCAATTTTATCTCTTTTTAAAGCACAATAAATTTACTGCTATTTTTCACTTGTGACCACCCACCAACATGTAGTAATTTGTTCTTGAAAGGGTGCCTAAAAGTGTTCTCGAAATGGTGTATAATACACAATCAATCAAAGCAGTGTCTCAAGGTACTGGTGTATCTGCTTCCAGTGTCCAGAGAATTTTGAAAAAAATACAAAATTCGTCCCTTTAAGATGACGCTGGTTCAGGAGTTGAATGAAGATGATTTTGATCGTCGGCATTGAATTTTGCGAGTATTTTAGTGAGCAACTCCGTCTGAAACCAAATCTCCTCTAATTATTTGTTTTTCGGACGAATGTATATTTATGCTAAATGGTGAAGTAAACAGACAAAATTGTCGGTAGTAGTGTGTAAATGAGCTAGCAAATGGATCGGATCAGAATGAGGAATGAGGAATGATCAGTGATCAGTGTATGACTCATCGAACACCTGACGGCTAGACAGTATCCGGTTTCAGAGTATGGTAAAGTATGACTCATCGAACACCTGACAGCTAGACAGTATCCTGTTTCAGAGCATGATGTAATATTTAAAAATAAAATATCTAGCGACGGTATTTTAAAAAAAGCTGACGCCGATAAAAATTTATTTAATACTCCGCGTCAGCAATAAAAAAAAATATTAAGTGATAATACATATGAATGACATGCTTCTGTTTAAATAATATCTAATCCTCCTATTCTCTATAAGAAGCAATATACATAGTAATAATATACCACTTATTCCCCACACAAGTCATCTAGAATCAAATATATCATATTATAAACAGTAGTAATATACTCGTGAGCATGATGTAATAACTAAAAAAAACTGACTTGTTGATAAGGGGATAAGAGGGGAGCTACCCGTAGCTCCCAGGAGTTGCAAACACGTGTCAAGAGGTTAACGAACGCTACAAACAGACAGGTCTAAAATTGTTTGAATGATCTTGAATGCTTGGTCCATTATTAATTATTAAAGGGTATAGTATAAGGTATAGTATAAGGTATACATAGCATGTAAAACACATATTGAACTCAAGACTAATATATTCCACATGTTTTATTTTACGCAACAGTATCAGCAATAAAAAAATAATAAGAGATATGAATGACATGCTTCTGTTTTAAATAATATCTAATCCTATGTTCTATAAGAAGCAATATGCATAGTAATAATATACCACACAAGTCATCTATAATCAACATATCATAATATGCACAGTAGTAATATACCGCCCCGTCCCCACACAATGGTGGGGGTTACTCTATATAAACCACAAAATGTCTCAGAGAGTGTTAGTATTCAACATGTCTTCAAAGTTTTGCTTTACCCAATATCAGCCTCAAGCTGATTTGCCAACTGATGTTAAAAGTGAAGAAGTAATTGTTAGCGCACGAAAGTATGAGCTAAATAAATCAAAGTGTAAGTTTGTTAGTGTAGGCCTGGCATTCCATTCTGGTTTGGAACCCTGTGTAAGGCTATCAGGAAATAAAAGCGATGCAGTTATGTTCGACGAAGGCGAATGGAAAATCTTTTTAAACTATCAGGGAATAATAACAAATTATCTATATTCTTTTGAAAAAACCGATAATATTGATACCAGTCAATTTTCTATACACTTCGAGCAGTTTTCTCATACAAGAGTGGTGAAGATAATAAAAAATGATTCTTATATTTATTTGGGATTTGAATCAGTATGTAAGCTCTGGGAGCTATTGCCTTTGATCAAGTTCAGACTGGATATATTAAAAAGCCAGCAATTTAAGAATTACTTCAAGATATTAAAGAAAGGGCTACAGCAAGGAGATGGTAATGTTTTTCTAAATGCCTTAAACATACTTCATCCAGAGGATAATCCACACTCTGAAAACGTCGGCACATGTTTGGAGCTTATTTATTTGTATCCAGAAGTATTTGAAAATCATTGTAACAACATACATGGAGACAGAGAAGAAGAAAGTTGCATTCAACGAGAAGCAGAACCAAGTTCATCATATAATAACTTGGAGTTTTACTTAGAACGCCGCTAGGAGGATATATTGGGAATGTGTTGCTCTCGACCGACACCGGCTCCATCAGAGGATTGAAAGGACTTCAAAACTTCTTAATCCTATATTAGAAAAAGAACATAGATGCGTAATATACAATATGAGGTTCATAGATAATTTACTGAAATAAAAAATGCATAACAATAATAAAGTGTTTTATTTAAAAAACAAGTATCTGTATTATATTATTTTGACTAATCCATGATTTATGAGATTTATCGACACCGAGTCATTTAACCCTTTCGACCCTGAATTTTGAAATTTTAAAATAAATTTTTTTTGATAATAAATATTGACTATGATTCATACAAGGACCCTCTCTATAACTTTTTAATGGATTTTCCCCACCCGTAAAGAAACTAGGAATATGTGGCAATTGCCACCATCAGGTCCAAATATTAAAAAAGTTGTATATAAAAATTTTCTTTAATAATGTCAAAATTATATAGTAAAAAACAAATCATAGGTTGTATTAGGTAAGTATAGCTATTTAAGGGACATGAAACTGTTTAAAACAATTTTTAAATTTTGACAAACACAGAGGTACTTTACATTTTTCACACTGTATTCGAGAACGGGCTCCGCAAATCTCTAACTTACAACGCTGCTCGTGACCATCTCTATGTACAGGCCAATGACCAATATTGTCATACCTGATATCACTGACAGGAACAACTGTAAATTGTTTCCGAGTTGTTGAAGACGAGGAGTCGGATGAGGGCGATTGGCGTAAGTTGGGTGAATTTCTATTAGACAGTGGTCTGCCACGTTTTGGTGTAGTAATCGAACAACCAGAAAATGCTAAAGCTTCTGCAATTGACATGGTAAATTCCAGCAAATCCATTGTAGCTTTTTTCACAATTCCCGTTTGTTTCATGTTATACTGATATTCCAACCATGAATTGCAGACAGCTAAATTGAAATAGTGAAAAATTACTCTCAGCGTCCACTTTCTTGACCGAATAAATGTGCGATACAATGCTATAAGAAAATCATTTTTATCAACTCCTCCCATAGAGACGTTGTACAATCGAATAATTGCTGGACGTTTTACCATTATGTATTTGCTTTCCTTTTTGTCCCACCTTCTCACTTCATCTTCTGGTTCAGTTCCTACAAAATTTGATACCATATTCACAACTTTGTTATCGTACCAACGAACTGCTACAATTGTTTTACATTCCGTGACGTATGAATCCCAGCTGCCGCGGCCAACCTTCTTCAATTGACTTTCAGTTTTTAGAGGACATTTTTGTAGTCTGTTAGAACGAACAGTTCCCGCCGTGTAGATGCCTTTTTCTAATAGTTCTTTTAGAAGTAATAGCGATGTAAAATAATTGTCACAAAATAATTTGTGCCCTTGGTGTTCAGGAATTCTTCTTGACAAATGGATTACAAGTCCGTTAGTTGCAGAATAGTTTTCTTGTAAATTATTAGGTAAAGTGGTAGAACCTTGATAAACAACAGAGCGATATATTATGCCAGAGGCCCCACAAAGCATGAACACCTTTACACCCCAAGGGTTAGGCTTCCCTTTTATATATTGCTTTATTGAAAGTTGTCCCTTGAAGGGAATAATTGATTCGTCAATGCAAAGGTGTTCTTCCACTGTCAACTCCTCACAACGGTTTTCGAATGAACTAATAATTGGCCGAACTTTCCAGAGTTTATCATTGTTATTATGATCATCATTGACATCAACAATATGTAAGTTATTTCGAAGTGATTCGAATCTGTTCCGAGGAATTTGCACATTATTGATAAATTGGATTCTTGTAGCTGGATTCCAATACATTCTGAGTCTAGGATACCGGATAATTCCCATAACAATATGCAATGCTACGAGTTTCCTAATTTCAAACTCATTAGTATTTACGTTTTTGCCATTGTTCTGGATGGAATACATATTGGTTTTCTCAGCTATTTCAATAAAAACTTCGTCTGGAAAATATTTGGAAAAATACATCATGGGCGTTTTATCCTCATCATAGTTTTCACTATCACAGTTTGTGAAAGATGTGTTTGGTGGAATAAATTCATCTTTTTTCCAAATTACATGCACTTTTTCCTTTTTCTTTTCCTTTTCTGGGTTTCGTCTCAGCATTTCCGCCAATACAGACAAAGGAACATTATCTTCTTCGTCACTTTCAGTATTGCCTACTTCTTCGTCATCCTCAGCCTCTTGATCCGAGTCGTTATGTAAATCTGGTCCATAGTCTGACCCCTCTTCAATTTGGTAACTCTCGATTTCCGTCTCGTCTTCTATATCCGAGTCTGCTAACGCGGATACTGCAGCCTGTGCATCTCTTAGATTGACATTTTTTGCTACCTTCTTTAGTTGTCGTCCATAAAATTGTATCGGTGGCATTCCACCATCGTCGTCTATAAAAATAATAAATAATAAACATTTATGTCAAAGATAAATAACAATAATAATAATTTAATTTTTTTTTGTAAGAAGACCTAGTGGTGGCAATTGCGTACACCAATTTTGTAGACTCATGGCAACAACGAATGAAGGAGATAACCACAAATTATGTTCAATTAGCTATCAATTGATGTTTTGAAGTAACACAGAACATGAAATAAAGTAGATATTTGTTTATAAAGGGTAAATATTTCTACTTACCAAATACACGTTTGAGGTTATGGCAACTCATCTTCAAACAACACTAACAAACCATGCCAAAACAGGTACTGGGCACGGGCTGGGATCTTATATGGGAATAGCTGGAGTCAAGTTGTAAGACAGAGATAGAATATTAGTATTTTGACTACATCTCAGAAGATGGCGCTAATGTATAAATAGAGCCGCAATCACATAGTGGCAGAAATCACAGAACACAGTTCAGATTATATATTTGCTACATTGATCGCATTGAACATTGAAACTACTAACCCAAAACCCAATACCCAATTTATTCTGTGATTGTGATTTTATATTTGTTTTGTTTTTGCGGTTTGTTAATGCACTTTGAGTTTTGTGAATAATATTTGTGTTTTGAGCTTTTTCTATACTTTTAAATTGACCTGAGAAAACTATCAAGGTAAGTCAAGAAAATTAGATTTTTACATTTTATGAGCATATAGATATTAATTATAAGTTTAAGTTTGTTTACACTTATCAGTACACCAGTATTATTTTTGTTTTTGAGTAAAAATTATAACAAAGTGCTGCATAATTAGTCAGAGGACCATGATCCTTTAAGTTTAATTTCATATTCGAATTACCGAGCATATCACATTTCTGAAAAAATTTTTAGATACCATTTACATGTGCTGTTCCCGATTGTGAGGATAGGACATCTACAAGACGTCGCTTCTCAAATCCAAATAAGTTTTTAGTAAAATTTAATAACTGGCTGGAGATTATTGGAAATGACCATCTAAAAAGCTTGGAACCCTCAAAAGTATTTGGTAATTACAGAATATGTCACCGACACTTTGCAACAGAAGATTTAAGTACAAATATGTATCTGAATCCCGAAGAAAGCCCTACATTATGCCCTATTCCAAATAAAATTACAGATGCAACGTCAGCAGCTACTTTGAGTTATTGCAGAAGTTGAGGGATTGCAAACAAATATATGATAAGTTTGCAGCAACGAAAACAATAACTGAAGATGTCATTTTGGCTTATTTTGCAAAAAGTCAAAAATGTTGAAACTATTAAAAATTGTAATGTATTTTTTTAAAATAAGTGACAGTTGCAGGAAAAATAGTATATGTAACTTACCCCGAAAGTGTTTTCACTGGACTCGCAGGCTTGCCCACTCGTCCAGTAAAACATTCCTTTCGGGACTAGTATGTAAATATCTATTTTCTTCAAGCATATAGTAATACTTACATTATATTATGTAAGACGTATTATAGAAAAGACCTATTGTTTTACTAGTAAAGAAATATTCTCATTTTCTTACAAGTACAAAAAAGTAAAAGTGTAACCATAACAACTGATTAAAAAAGAGAGTCATGTAGCCATGATTTCTCAGAACTGTCAGTTTGAAATTAAACGTTACGACAGATCAGTTTTTATACAATCATGAATGTCTGAAGAAATACAATTTTAACTTTGATGCTTGAAGAAAAAATAGTATGTCACTCAGGAGTATAGAGCTCTTTATGTGTTTCACCCCAGTTTACACAGCCTTGGCTAACTCCTTGGCAATATATGCTTCTGATCTCAACAAATAATGTTCGTCTTCTACTCCTAGTAACATAATATACTATCGTTACTATTGCGGGATATTTTTTAACTGCATATCATATTTTAGTGATAAGGTAACAAAACTAAATCTTTTTTGTCTCTTAATCCTACCATACAGTAATTTGGTAGTCCGTGGGTATTTCCGATTTTATATTCAAATTTATTTTATCTTTTTGAAACTTGCATCTTTTAAGTTTTTTTTAATTTTATGTTCACAATAGTTAATACTAAGTAGTGTTCGAATAAATGTCTAGACATTAACCAACCCTATTATTAGAACATATATATTTGAAGTATAATTACATGATATAATTTAACTAATACTTTCATCATGTGCACCAAACCCGTTATTAAAATATGTGACTCCCAGCAATGTCCAGTATCTTAAAAAAGGTTGGTCACTTAACAATCCCTGAAATATTGACACAGAAATAAGCAACATTTTATATTATCACTTTCATTATCGCTTTATATTTTTCTATTTTTCATGTAGCATGTAATTATAATAAATCTCCAGTATACTGATTTGATGTTTATAAATTTTTAATATTTTGGGTGAGATAGGTTTTAAATAATTTAGTCTACAAATGAAAAATTTGTAGTTCTCATACTTCAAATTTTAGATTTATAGACTAATTTATTTAAAATTAAATCTTATCCGGAATATATTTTCCCTCCCCTCCCTTTTGAGAATGAAAATATATTAAAGTTGTTACATCAACACTGGGAGGAAGAGATAGTTCAACTACATCTCTGCAGATGTCGCTTTCCGCGTCGCCTTGTCGGTAATAGAAGATTCCTATCTAAATCTATGTAATCTATGGTACTGGGTATGAAAATAGCTGCAAAACTACTTATGATTTTATATTACAAAGTTATATCTAAGCGACATCTAGAGCCTCATGCACGAACTACGTCAATCCTTGAAGCAGGATGCTGTAAAAACTCATGGTGGCAAATGCCACCATCAGGGCCGAAAGGGTTAAAGTTGTAATATATACAGTGTTCCTAAACAGTAGGTACCTATATAGTTTTAATTCTCGTTATTCACAGAGGAGTGATATACTGGTGATATACGGTACTTAAAGGAATACGCGGTATACCATAAATAAATAGACAGACAGAGAGCTATATCTAGTAGGGGTTTATGGGAGGGTGTTCTACCAAGAAACAATAATATTTTAAACCAACAGAATTCAGCTGTAGAGGTGAGCTTAATGAGGTAATATAGCACCTGATTAATTGAATAGCTAATAATTTCCTCAATAAAAGTAAACTAGAAGGTACTTCAACTCTATCGGTGAGAGGTAAAGCCAAAAATTATCAGCGTCGTCTATCGCTAATATTTTCGACAAGCCTTCAATAAATACTATCATAAAACAGCACCAACAGTGAAAGGTTAAGAAAATTATCATGTCTTCTCTTGTTAATATTAAATTATGGAGAATATGTTTAATATCTAACTAACACGCAGTATAATACAAATTAATATTACCGGAAACGTACTAAAAGGTCTTCAATAAATTCCCAAGCAAATGAAAACGCTACCAAAAAATTGTCACCAGAACAGCCACATTGTTACATGGTCTCCGAGCTCCGAGCATAGCTTTAATTATGCAGCAATCAAGACTAACGTATTTCCCTAAAACATTATTTGCCCAAGTCGGGCTATTAAATCGATACACCGTTTACAGAAGCCATAGTGCAGATGCTGTAACTAGTACAATATTTTTATTATACAGGGATTCTACGCTGAATCTTCTCGTAAATAGCAATATATCACTTATTACATACTAAAGACAATACATATGTGTAAAATGATTGTTCTTTTACATAATTGCATAATAATAATATACAGCTCCTTCCTCCACATAGATCATCCGAGACAGCAATGCAATAAAAACACTTATTACGTGCTAAAGCGATAAATATACTTATATAAATGCTTCACTTTAAATAATGCCTAATCCTCTTATTCTTGCACCAATGGCTAGAAGTAATACTGCTGTAGTAATATACCGCCCTCATCCTCCACACAGACCTCCCACATCAGTAATGCAAGAAAAACACTTTAATCTTCTCATCAATAGTAATATGCCATCCCATCCCCCACACAGACCTATCACATCAGTTATGCAAGAAAACACATTAATCTTGCCGTCAATAACAATATATCGACCCATTAATCCACATAGACCTCTTATATCAGTTATGCAAGAGATTCACTTTAATCTTCTCATCAATAGCAATATACCGTCCCTTCCTCCACACAGACCTATCACATCAGTTATGCAAGAAAAACACATTAATCTCCTCGTCAATAATAATATATCGCCCCTTCCTCCACACAAACCTCTTACATCAGTTATGCAAGAAAAAACATATTAATCTTCTCGTCAATAACAATATATCGCCCCTTCCTCCACATAGACCTCCCACATCAGTAATATAAGAAAAACACCTTAATTAATCTTCTCGTAAATAGCAATATACCGCCCCTTCGACCACATATACCTCCCACATCAGTAATCCAAGAAAAAAAGAACTTATTACATACTAAAGACAATACATACGTGTAAAATGATTGTTCTTTTACATAATCACATAATAATAATATACAGCTCCTTCCTCCACATAGACCATCCTAGTCAGCAATGCAATAAAATCTTCAATAAATTCCCAAGCAAATGAAAACGTTACCAAAATTGTCAGCAGAACCGCCACGTTGTTACATGGTGTATATGCGAAAGGAGTTAATGGTCTACACATATTTGTGGAGGCGGGATACAGTATAAGGTGTAGAAAAAGATGTAAAACACTCAGTATATAAATATATTACATAATTTCATCCTTTCTTTAAAAAACAGAGGAGCAAACCAAAATTCAAACAAAACAGACAGAATAAACTATATATTGGTTGACGGAGGCCATAAAGCAACACATGCTGAAATCAATTTCAATTCAACTAACGTATTTCCCTAAAACATTATTTACCTAAGTCGGGCTATTAAACCAATACGCTCGTTACAAAAGCCCTAGTGTAGATCCTACCAACTTTTTAACTATGAATTTATTTTTTTCCACCTTGATAATGGATTCTACGCTGAATCTTTTCGTAAATAGCAATATAACACCCTTCGTCCACATATACCTCCCACATCAGTAATGCAAGAAAGACACATTAATCTTCTCGTCAATAACAATATACAGCTCCTTCTTCCACATAGACCACCCGAGTCAGCAATGCAATAAAAAAACACTTATTACGTTCTGAAGGCGATAAATATACTTATATAAATGCTTCTCTTTAAATAATACCTAACCCCCTTACTCTCACACCAAAGCGATAGGCTAGAAGTAATACTGCTGGTAGTAATATACCGCTCTCTTCCTCCACATAGGTCTCGCGAGTTAGTAATATAACAAAACAATACGTATTAAGGCGCTATAAATACACGTAAATGATAATAATGTCACCCTAAATCCCTTATTCTTACACCAAAGCGATAGGGTAGAAGGAATATTGCTGTAACAATATAACGATACATAACCCACATAACATTCGCACATCCATAGTAGTCAAGGAGTAATATGTATAGTAATAAGATACCGCCCCATCCTACATATAAGGCGCAAACATCTAAGAAATTATAAATGTTATTTTTAGCCACATGAGAAAATCGTTGCATCGAAAAGCCCCGGGGAATATAAAAAAATCATAGGTCTAGATGTGGTCAGATTTCACACTATCTATTGACTTAAAATACCTACACGTGTATTTAGGAGATAACGCTCGGTATATAGGTACATAGTAGGTACAACTACAGCAGTCTCGGAGAAATATAATAATACTCGTTCTCAAGGCTTCGTGAAAAAGGTGCTATTTAAGCGAAAACTACGAGTTAAAACAAATTTTAAGGGATTGTTTAGGTATAAGAATAATCGTTTCAGAATTTCTAAAACATCAGTGCACTTGTTTATATGTGTATCTAAACTAGTAATTTAAACTATAAATCACAAAAATGACTACAGAACCACACGTCGCGAGATTCGATCACCCCGGGACAGCTATACGGCCTCGACAAGCTGTAAATGTTATGATTATCAGAAAAATCAAACCCCATTCAAGAACTATATGAATAAAGTATGGTTTTATATCGCCCAGTATATACAAAATATAAAACGCAAGTAACATTAAGAAAAAATGAGAGCATACCCCACATATCGCAAAATAAAACATACCTAGTGTTATTAAAATCTGGCGTAACTAAATATTAATTCCGCAGATCCCCGACATGTAAAATTTCGTGTCTTATCTGTTTATAAGAAGGCCCCCACTATATTTCTATCGAGTAAGGATTTTCCAGAGTATCTTGCAAAAAAGCAAAGGGATATTTGATTAGGTTATCAGTGCATCTATCATTTAATCAGATCTGTACAAATTATTGACATTGCATGAATTAGATATTTCACGTATTTATCATTAAGAACATGCTAATGAATTTACAGGACTTTATCAAAATAAAAAGATAGTTGTCAGCAAATATTATAAAAAAATTGTCGTCAAGATTAACCAGACAGTAAACCGATCTGAATCGTGTGTACATCCGGTTGCGCAGTGTCACAAGGGTATATATTACTGCAGGTCAACACCCTGTATAGCGATTGTCTATAGAAAACAGATAGGTATTATAATAGAAAGCAGATATTATAACGCAAATAGCTGCCAATGCAGATTCTGGTCAACACCCAGTACAGCACATTTAAGACTAAATAAACAAGTGAGAATAATATCATAATGTATCCGTATAAGGAAGTATTAATTAACTGACTCTGTAAATATGTTATTCTAATACGAAAAACCTGGTAGGTCCCAAGTACATTTGCAAATTCAGATTATGTAGAAACATGTGATATGCTTTCGCAATGTCACAAGGGTATATATTACTGCAGGTCAACACCCTGTATCGCGATTGTCTATAGAAAACAGATAGGTATTATAATAGAAAGCAGATATTATAACGCAAACAGCTGCCAGTGCAGATTCTGGTCAACACCCAGTACAACATATTTAAGATTAAATAAACAAGTGAGAATATTATCATAATGTACCCGTATAAGGAAGTATTAATTAACTGACTCGGTAAATATGTTATTCTAATACGAAAAAAACCTGGTAGGTCCCAAGTACATTTGCAAATTCAGATTATGTAGAAACATGTTATACACAGGGGTTTTTATAAATACAGCTATATAGAAATTATACCAACCGAATTTAATAATTTACCGAGTTTATCTACATTAATCTAAAATATAAAAGTGCAGTATAAAGTTATTGAAAGTGTTTGATCTTCATGAGATTTCATAGTATAAAAATATATGTATAATGTCTAACCTACAAAATAGAGATAACTAACCAACAAATCTAAAAGGTATACCTTCTAACGAAATTGGGGTAGATATTAGATAACAGGTGAAATAAATTGGGATAAATAAAAGAGTATAAGCATACTACGAATTTACCATTTGCTGTAACTTATCTAAAGGGCAAGCATAACACATACCTGCAAATTTTGTAACAAAACATTTTCTTAGATTAACAGTCTAAGTCGTCATAATAATATACCTACATAGACAAATCTTTGAAATGAAATTTATGCCATAGCAAGATGGATACTCATTGATTTGCAATCATTATACATGGGATTCTAGGGTATTCTTTAAATAATCCTTACCACTTAGATGAACCGGCTACCAGTAGATGTGTCTCCATCTTGCTGTAATTGGCTGCATTTAATTGCATTCACGAGTCACCAAATCCATAACCACTCGGATTTTTATCATGAATTCTTATCCCCACCCTAGAGAAATGGATAATTTTCTTCATCAGCTTCATCGCACTCACAATCTCGTGACATGTAGAAACTAAAATTCGTTTACATTTTCTTTCTCCTCAATTTTGGTAAATCGATTATGTCTCTGGTACCGGGTACCGGTACCGGTATACCGGTCATACCGTACTTATAACTTTCTATGTCCCTTCTCCCAATAACCTCATTGTTTTGACAAAAACTTTAACATTATGTAACAAGAATAACCCATTACTGTTTGCTTTTAGTAGTAGTTCGAGCTATAATTTCAATATGTCGACGTCATTATATGTATATGTATATGTATATGTAAAGTATTCAATAGTCATTGGAGTTCGTTCAAGAGTTTATCTTTAATAATTTTACCATCTTTATCAGGCAGTCTAACACGTACTTCCATAGTTAATATACTCAATTAAATGAGGAACTATTAACTATAACAATATCTCTGCTTTGTAGGCACTATCCTCATCACTTAGATACCCGGCTACCTTTCAATATGTCGACGTCATTATATGTATATGTATATGTAAAGTATTCAATAGTCATTGGAGTTCGTTCAAGAGTTTATCTTTAATAATTTTACCATCTTTATCAGGCAGTCTAACACGTACTTCCATAGTTAATATACTCAATTAAATGAGGAACTATTAACTATAACAATATCTCTGCTTTGTAGGCACTATCCTCATCACTTAGATACCCGGCTACCAGTAGATGTGTCTCCATCTGGCTGTAATTGGTCGCATTTAATTGTATTCACGTGCCACCAAATCCATTACCACTCGGATTTTTCTAATGAATTCTTATCCCCCACCCTAGAGATGATTTGATTTTAATAAATAAAACAGAATATATTTAATTTGGTTTTTATTTCATCATAAAGCTAGGACATTATAAAATGTCCATACAGATAATACACATTAGATAAAGCACACATACATATATTCTTTGAATGATATAAACATTTAGGTGGAGAATGCTTCAAGCGGGGTTCTTCTTCAAATTCTATAATAATTGGTTTTCACGGAAAACGCCGAAGATATTCAGCCTTCTCTCTTCCTTTAACATAAATCTGTTCTGCTTTTGAAGTCAAATACTCAATAATGTTGTTAAATTTGTGTAGTTGTGTAAAACCCTCTTCCCACTGAATGCAGTGATGATGTTTAGTTACCCAATTAGCTTCTTCTTGAAATTCTGATGGAAGTACGTCAAATGAAAAAGGTGGTTTAAAAATATAATGACATATACGTTCACCATCAAATGACTTGAAACAAAAAAACCTTGAAGCCTTGTACATCTAAGATTATTGGCATATTTTCAAATTTGTTAGCTTCTTCAGTACAACACTTTTCAAACTATACAATTCTATTGCTTTTCTTAATTGTTTCAATTTTTTCCTGTGTTCTTGCAGGGTCTTTCTATATTCAGATATCATTATCAACTGAATTTATTATTTATGTTACTGAGTTTATGTATACTAGACCTGTCTAACAATTTTTACCGTTGGATTATATCGAAACGGTACTTATAAGTATCGGTACCTATATGGTACCGGTATACCGGTCTACCGGTTACACTGGTACCGGGATAGGCCATACAGGTTCAGCTATCATATGATGTCATAAAATAAATAACGGCCCCAGTTAGGTCAGGTTAGATCTTTCCGAAACACCTAACCTGACCTAACTGGGGCCTTATTTATTTTATGACATCATATGATAGTTGAACCTGTATGGCCTATCCCGGTACCAGTGTAACCGGTAGACCGGTATACCGGTACCATATAGGTACCGATACTTATAAGTACCGTTTCGATATAATCCAACGGTAAAAATTGTTAGACAGGTCTAGTATACATAAACTCAGTAACATAAATAATAAATTCAGTTGATAATGATATCTGAATATAGAAAGACCCTGCAAGAACACAGGAAAAAATTGAAACAATTAAGAAAAGCAATAGAATTGTATAGTTTGAAAAGTGTTGTACTGAAGAAGCTAACAAATTTGAAAATATGCCAATAATCTTAGATGTACAAGGCTTCAAGGTTTTTTTGTTTCAAGTCATTTGATGGTGAACGTATATGTCATTATATTTTTAAACCACCTTTTTCATTTGACGTACTTCCATCAGAATTTCAAGAAGAAGCTAATTGGGTAACTAAACATCATCACTGCATTCAGTGGGAAGAGGGTTTTACACAACTACACAAATTTAACAACATTATTGAGTATTTGACTTCAAAAGCAGAACAGATTTATGTTAAAGGAAGAGAGAAGGCTGAATATAGAAAAATACGAGTGGTAATGGATTTGGTGGCACGTGAATACAATTAAATGCGACCAATTACAGCCAGATGGAGACACATCTACTGGTAGCCGGGTATCTAAGTGATGAGGATAGTGCCTACAAAGCAGAGATATTGTTATAGTTAATAGTTCCTCATTTAATTGAGTATATTAACTATGGAAGTACGTGTTAGACTGCCTGATAAAGATGGTAAAATTATTAAAGATAAACTCTTGAACGAACTCCAATGACTATTGAATACTTTACATATACATATACATATAATGACGTCGACATATTGAAAGGTAGCCGGGTATCTAAGTGATGAGGATAGTGCCTACAAAGCAGAGATATTGTTATAGTTAATAGTTCATCCTCATTTAATTGAGTATATTAACTATGGAAGTACGTGTTAGACTGCCTGATAAAGATGGTAAAATTATTAAAGATAAACTCTTGAACGAACTCCAATGACTATTGAATACTTTACATATACATATACATATACATATAATGACGTCGACATATTGAAATTATAGCTCGAACTACTACTAAAAGCAAACAGTAATGGGTTATTCTTGTTACATAATGTTAAAGTTTTTGTCAAAACAATGAGGTTATTGGGAGAAGGGACATAGAAAGTTATAAGAACGGTATGACCGGTATACCGGTACCGGTACCCGGTACCAGAGACATAATCGATTTACCAAAATTGAGGAGAAAGAAAATGTAAACGAATTTTAGTTTCTACATGTCACGAGATTGTGAGTGCGATGAAGCTGATGAAGAAAATTATCCATTTCTCTAGGGTGGGGATAAGAATTCATGATAAAAATCCGAGTGGTTATGGATTTGGTGACTCGTGAATGCAATTAAATGCAGCCAATTACAGCAAGATGGAGACACATCTACTGGTAGCCGGTTCATCTAAGTGGTAAGGATTATTTAAAAAATACCCTAGAATCCCATGTATAATGATTGCAAATCAATGAGTATCCATCTTGCTATGGCATAAATTTCATTTCAAAGATTTGTCTATGTAGGTATATTATTATGACGACTTAGACTGTTAATCTAAGAAAATGTTTTGTTACAAAATTTGCAGGTATGTGTTATGCTTGCCCTTTAGATAAGTTACAGCAAATGGTAAATTCGTAGTATGCTTATACTCTTTTATTTATCCCAATTTATTTCACCTGTTATCTAATATCTACCCCAATTTCGTTAGAAGGTATACCTTTTAGATTTGTTGGTTAGTTATCTCTATTTTGTAGGTTAGACATTATACATATATTTTTATACTATGAAATCTCATGAAGATCAAACACTTTCAATAACTTTATACTGCACTTTTATATTTTAGATTAATGTAGATAAACTCGGTAAATTGTTAAATTCGGTTGGTATAATTTCTATATAGCTGTATTTATAAAAACCCCTGTGTATAACATGTTTCTACATAATCTGAATTTGCAAATGTACTTGGGACCTACCAGGTTTTTCGTATTAGAATAACATATTTACAGAGTCAGTTAATTAATACTTCCTTATACGGATACATTATGATATTATTCTCACTTGTTTATTTAGTCTTAAATGTGCTGTACTGGGTGTTGACCAGAATCTGCATTGGCAGCTATTTGCGTTATAATATCTGCTTTCTATTATAATACCTATCTGTTTTCTATAGACAATCGCTATACAGGGTGTTGACCTGCAGTAATATATACCCTTGTGACACTGCGCAACCAGATGTACACACGATTCAGATCGGTTTACTGTCTGGTTAATCTTGACGACAATTTTTTTATAATATTTGCTGACAACTATCTTTTTATTTTGATAAAGTCCTGTAAATTCATTAGCATGTTCTTAATGATAAATACGTGAAATATCTAATTCATGCAATGTCAATAATTTGTACAGATCTGATTAAATGATAGATGCACTGATAACCTAATCAAATATCCCTTTGCTTTTTTGCAAGATACTCTGGAAAATCCTTACTCGATAGAAATATAGTGGGGGCCTTCTTATAAACAGATAAGACACGAAATTTTACATGTCGGGGATCTGCGGAATTAATATTTAGTTACGCCAGATTTTAATAACACTAGGTATGTTTTATTTTGCGATATGTGGGGTATGCTCTCATTTTTTCTTAATGTTACTTGCGTTTTATATTTTGTATATACTGGGCGATATAAAACCATACTTTATTCATATAGTTCTTGAATGGGGTTTGATTTTTCTGATAATCATAACATTTACAGCTTGTCGAGGCCGTATAGCTGTCCCGGGGTGATCGAATCTCGCGACGTGTGGTTCTGTAGTCATTTTTGTGATTTATAGTTTAAATTACTAGTTTAGATACACATATAAACAAGTGCACTGATGTTTTAGAAATTCTGAAACGATTATTCTTATACCTAAACAATCCCGTTAAAATTTGTTTTAACTCGTAGTTTTCGCTTAAATAGCACCTTTTTCACGAAGCCTTGAGAACGAGTATTATTATATTTCTCCGAGACTGCTGTAGTTGTACCTACTATGTACCTATATACCGAGCGTTATCTCCTAAATACACGTGTAGGTATTTTAAGTCAATAGATAGTGTGAAATCTGACCACATCTAGACCTATGATTTTTTTATATTCCCCGGGGCTTTTCGATGCAACGATTTTCTCATGTGGCTAAAAATAACATTTATAATTTCTTAGATGTTTGCGCCTTATATGTAGGATGGGGCGGTATCTTATTACTATACATATTACTCCTTGACTACTATGGATGTGCGAATGTTATGTGGGTTATGTATCATTATATTGTTACAGCAATATTCCTTCTACCCTATCGCTTTGGTGTAAGAATAAGGGATTTAGGGTGACATTATTATCATTTACGTGTATTTATAGCGCCTTAATACGTATTGTTTTGTTATATTACTAACTCGCGAGACCTATGTGGAGGAAGAGAGCGGTATATTACTACCAGCAGTATTACTTCTAGCCTATCGCTTTGGTGTGAGAGTAAGGGGGTTAGGTATTATTTAAAGAGAAGCATTTATATAAGTATATTTATCGCCTTCAGAACGTAATAAGTGTTTTTTTATTGCATTGCTGACTCGGGTGGTCTATGTGGAAGAAGGAGCTGTATATTGTTATTGACGAGAAGATTAATGTGTCTTTCTTGCATTACTGATGTGGGAGGTATATGTGGACGAAGGGTGTTATATTGCTATTTACGAAAAGATTCAGCGTAGAATCCATTATCAAGGTGGAAAAAAATAAATTCATAGTTAAAAAGTGGGTAGGATCTACACTAGGGCTTTTGTAACGAGCGTATTGGTTTAATAGCCCGACTTAGGTAAATAATGTTTTAGGGAAATACGTTAGTTGAATTGAAATTGATTTCAGCATGTGTTGCTTTATGGCCTCCGTCAACCAATATATAGTTTATTCTGTCTGTTTTGTTTGAATTTTGGTTTGCTCCTCTGTTTTTTAAAGAAAGGATGAAATTATGTAATATATTTATATACTGAGTGTTTTACATCTTTTTCTACACCTTATACTGTATCCCGCCTCCACAAATATGTGTAGACCATTAACTCCTTTCGCATATACACCATGTAACAACGTGGCGGTTCTGCTGACAATTTTGGTAACGTTTTCATTTGCTTGGGAATTTATTGAAGATTTTATTGCATTGCTGACTAGGATGGTCTATGTGGAGGAAGGAGCTGTATATTATTATTATGTGATTATGTAAAAGAACAATCATTTTACACATATGTATTGTCTTTAGTATGTAATAAGTTCTTTTTTTCTTGGATTACTGATGTGGGAGGTATATGTGGTCGAAGGGGCGGTATATTGCTATTTACGAGAAGATTAATTAAGGTGTTTTTCTTATATTACTGATGTGGGAGGTCTATGTGGAGGAAGGGGCGATATATTGTTATTGACGAGAAGATTAATATGTTTTTTCTTGCATAACTGATGTAAGAGGTTTGTGTGGAGGAAGGGGCGATATATTATTATTGACGAGGAGATTAATGTGTTTTTCTTGCATAACTGATGTGATAGGTCTGTGTGGAGGAAGGGACGGTATATTGCTATTGATGAGAAGATTAAAGTGAATCTCTTGCATAACTGATATAAGAGGTCTATGTGGATTAATGGGTCGATATATTGTTATTGACGGCAAGATTAATGTGTTTTCTTGCATAACTGATGTGATAGGTCTGTGTGGGGGATGGGATGGCATATTACTATTGATGAGAAGATTAAAGTGTTTTTCTTGCATTACTGATGTGGGAGGTCTGTGTGGAGGATGAGGGCGGTATATTACTACAGCAGTATTACTTCTAGCCATTGGTGCAAGAATAAGAGGATTAGGCATTATTTAAAGTGAAGCATTTATATAAGTATATTTATCGCTTTAGCACGTAATAAGTGTTTTTATTGCATTGCTGTCTCGGATGATCTATGTGGAGGAAGGAGCTGTATATTATTATTATGCAATTATGTAAAAGAACAATCATTTTACACATATGTATTGTCTTTAGTATGTAATAAGTGATATATTGCTATTTACGAGAAGATTCAGCGTAGAATCCCTGTATAATAAAAATATTGTACTAGTTACAGCATCTGCACTATGGCTTCTGTAAACGGTGTATCGATTTAATAGCCCGACTTGGGCAAATAATGTTTTAGGGAAATACGTTAGTCTTGATTGCTGCATAATTAAAGCTATGCTCGGAGCTCGGAGACCATGTAACAATGTGGCTGTTCTGGTGACAATTTTTTGGTAGCGTTTTCATTTGCTTGGGAATTTATTGAAGACCTTTTAGTACGTTTCCGGTAATATTAATTTGTATTATACTGCGTGTTAGTTAGATATTAAACATATTCTCCATAATTTAATATTAACAAGAGAAGACATGATAATTTTCTTAACCTTTCACTGTTGGTGCTGTTTTATGATAGTATTTATTGAAGGCTTGTCGAAAATATTAGCGATAGATGACGCTGATAATTTTTGGCTTTACCTCTCACCGATAGAGTTGAAGTACCTTCTAGTTTACTTTTATTGAGGAAATTATTAGCTATTCAATTAATCAGGTGCTATATTACCTCATTAAGCTCACCTCTACAGCTGAATTCTGTTGGTTTAAAATATTATTGTTTCTTGGTAGAACACCCTCCCATAAACCCCTACTAGATATAGCTCTCTGTCTGTCTATTTATTTATGGTATACCGCGTATTCCTTTAAGTACCGTATATCACCAGTATATCACTCCTCTGTGAATAACGAGAATTAAAACTATATAGGTACCTACTGTTTAGGAACACTGTATATATTACAACTTTAAATGACTCGGTGTCGATAAATCTCATAAATCATGGATTAGTCAAAATAATATAATACAGATACTTGTTTTTTAAATAAAACACTTTATTATTGTTATGCATTTTTTATTTCAGTAAATTATCTATGAACCTCATATTGTATATTACGCATCTATGTTCTTTTTCTAATATAGGATTAAGAAGTTTTGAAGTCCTTTCAATCCTCTGATGGAGCCGGTGTCGGTCGAGAGCAACACATTCCCAATATATCCTCCTAGCGGCGTTCTAAGTAAAACTCCAAGTTATTATATGATGAACTTGGTTCTGCTTCTCGTTGAATGCAACTTTCTTCTTCTCTGTCTCCATGTATGTTGTTACAATGATTTTCAAATACTTCTGGATACAAATAAATAAGCTCCAAACATGTGCCGACGTTTTCAGAGTGTGGATTATCCTCTGGATGAAGTATGTTTAAGGCATTTAGAAAAACATTACCATCTCCTTGCTGTAGCCCTTTTTTTAATATCTTGAAGTAATTCTTAAATTGCTGGCTTTTTAATATATCCAGTCTGAACTTGATCAAAGGCAATAGCTCCCAGAGCTTACATACTGATTCAAATCCCAAATAAATATAAGAATCATTTTTTATTATCTTCACCACTCTTGTATGAGAAAACTGCTCGAAGTGTATAGAAAATTGACTGGTATCAATATTATCGGTTTTTTCAAAAGAATATAGATAATTTGTTATTATTCCCTGATAGTTTAAAAAGATTTTCCATTCGCCTTCGTCGAACATAACTGCATCGCTTTTATTTCCTGATAGCCTTACACAGGGTTCCAAACCAGAATGGAATGCCAGGCCTACACTAACAAACTTACACTTTGATTTATTTAGCTCATACTTTCGTGCGCTAACAATTACTTCTTCACTTTTAACATCAGTTGGCAAATCAGCTTGAGGCTGATATTGGGTAAAGCAAAACTTTGAAGACATGTTGAATACTAACACTCTCTGAGACATTTTGTGGTTTATATAGAGTAACCCCCACCATTGTGTGGGGACGGGGCGGTATATTACTACTGTGCATATTATGATATGTTGATTATAGATGACTTGTGTGGTATATTATTACTATGCATATTGCTTCTTATAGAACATAGGATTAGATATTATTTAAAACAGAAGCATGTCATTCATATCTCTTATTATTTTTTTATTGCTGATACTGTTGCGTAAAATAAAACATGTGGAATATATTAGTCTTGAGTTCAATATGTGTTTTACATGCTATGTATACCTTATACTATACCTTATACTATACCCTTTAATAATCAATAATGGACCAAGCATTCAAGATCATTCAAAGAATTTTAGACCTGTCTGTTTGTAGCGTTCGTTAACCTCTTGACACGTGTTTGCAACTCCTGGGAGCTACGGGTAGCTCCCCTCTTATCCCCTTATCAACAAGTCAGTTTTTTTTAGTTATTACATCATGCTCACGAGTATATTACTACTGTTTATAATATGATATATTTGATTCTAGATGACTTGTGTGGGGAATAAGTGGTATATTATTACTATGTATATTGCTTCTTATAGAGAATAGGAGGATTAGATATTATTTAAACAGAAGCATGTCATTCATATGTATTATCACTTAATATTTTTTTTTATTGCTGACGCGGAGTATTAAATAAATTTTTATCGGCGTCAGCTTTTTTTAAAATACCGTCGCTAGATATTTTATTTTTAAATATTACATCATGCTCTGAAACAGGATACTGTCTAGCTGTCAGGTGTTCGATGAGTCATACTTTACCATACTCTGAAACCGGATACTGTCTAGCCGTCAGGTGTTCGATGAGTCATACACTGATCACTGATCATTCCTCATTCCTCATTCTGATCCGATCCATTTGCTAGCTCATTTACACACTACTGTCGGTATTGGATTGAACCTAATCCTCATTTAATCAGAGACTGTCATACACAGGCTCCTCAAAAATTGAATGTTTGGGCCGGAATTTTGAGCAATCATCTTGTTGGATAATTTTTTATTCATTGCATTCTTAATGGGAACAATTATTTACGATTGTTGGAAGACGCAATTGATCCGATGATAACAGAAATTTTAGAAAATAACGACAATTTAATAGAAAATGAATTAACTTTTCAACAAGATGGTGCACCCCCTCTCATTATGCTATTGCTGTGCGGCAATTTTTGGATGAGCGTTTTCCAGGGCATTGGATTGGTAGACGAGGTCCCGTTGAATGGCCACCCAGATCACCTGATCTAACGCCTTTGGATTTTTTCCTGTGAGGCGATTTGAAATCGCGAATGTATGCTACCCAACCCGAGACATTAGAAGAATTTCGCGAAAGAATTGAAGAAGAATACCGATTAATAACACCTGAAGTATTCAATAATGTCATAAAAGCATTTAATGATAGGATTTATTATTGTTTGCAAGTTAATGGGGGTCATTTTGGGCAATTCATTAAATAAAACTGATTTTGTTTAATTTCAACTTTTTTATTTCAAAGTGAATTTTTTCTTTTACATTGATCAACACATCAAAAACAAAAATATGGCACAATTAAAGCCAGACCTCTTGACGGTAATGGCCCGGCCAGGCCAGGACCGGCCAGGCCCGACCAGAACAAGCCAGGTCAGACTAGGCCAGAACCGACCAAATCAGATTGAAGTCGGGAACAACAACGGGAAAATTACAAAAACATTTTATTAGATTACAGATCACTTTCCATTAGAGATGGGATTTGAGTAGTAGATGACAAAATGAGGGAGGCGGGTCCGGGATAACGTACGGAAATGAAAAATAATGTTATATTATTGCCATTAGTGACTTTTATAATATTCATAATAAAATATTTCGTAAGGCGATACTGCACTTTTGTTAACATTAGGTACAAATAATCATTTTTGGTACTAAAGTTAAAATAAATGAATTATGTTGATTGTATGAAAAAATATCAGATAAAATTATTCTTTTTAATTTTCACTGCCGCTTTCACTATCACTACCGCTGTCCGTTTCGCCCAAATTAATTATAAGTGGTTGTGTTTCTACTACAACATCAGCTATTGTATCCAGATCCCACATGCGCTGTTCCTCTTTTTTTACATGTGATATACAGTTAATCTATGTGTGTGCTGGTACACGATCTACAGCTTGTTGTAGCAGAATTTTTACATTACCTAATTTAAATGTTGTATTGTTTCGTGCTACTTCGGTTTTTATCTGTGCCCAAATTAACTCGATTAGATTTAATTCGCAGTGATATGGCGGCAATCGCAAAATTGTAACACCTCTATCTTTTGCCATTTCATTGACTTTTATTTAATGTCTCGCCTTTTCTCTCTCTGAGCAATCTTTAGTTGTTGAGCTTTTAACATATTGTCTGCTTATTCAATGTTTTTCCATTCCATTCCATTAACCAATTAATATATGCAGTCCAGACACAAGTTACAGCATTTCCCGCGTATTACGCTTATGTCAGGCTGCGATGAACTACTTGGATGTGTGTGAAATGTGCATGTCCGATCTTCTAGACACTCTTGACTTTTGTTGCATAGGTTGCATATCTCGCTCTTCGTTTTTTAACCCGTTAAACAAAGACGGAACTATATCCGACGTAAAGAATTGGGTGGGATGGAATAGAGTAGTATGGAACAGACAATTTATAGTTCTGCTCAATAGTAATACGTAAGCGGCATTACTTTTCTATGTGCAAACGTTTGTGCCGCTATGTATTAAGTATTTACACTTCGTCCCTATTCTGTATCGAATTAGATCACGTCACTGCCTATTATTTTAGCCGACTGGTTAAACATTAATACAAATTTTAGATGTGCTTAAATAGCAGAGTAGGTAATATTTATAATAGTTATTGTTAAGTATAATTTGTCCATTTAAGGGCACCTTAAATTTTAAGTAGTATCAGTGAGATTGGCTGTAAGTGGTCAGATAAATGAGTGGAACACCTCACGTTATTATGAAATCAAATTCCTCATACGAAAAACGCAAGAGATAGTATTTTAAATTTGTTAAGTTATACGGCAAACCGGTTAGCTCAGGTCAGGTCTGAACCGGTCCGAACCGGCCCGAACCAGCCAGGCCAGGCCAGGCCCGAACCGTCCAAGCCAAGCCCGAACCGGCCATGCCAGATACCAACCGGCTAAGCGACGCCCGAAGGCCCGACCCGGCCAGTCAGGCCTGGCCAATTCAATTGCAGCCCGGCCCGGCTAGGTATTACAAAGCATCCGGCCAGGTCCAGCCCGACCAGTAAAATATGCGCATTTTCCTGGCCCGGCCAGGCCCGATTTGGGCCGGGCTTCTGGCCTCAAATCTGAACTCTATTGTTTACAGGATAAAAATACTTTTAATTTGATGTATTACATGACCTCGCGCCCTTTAAAATTCTTATAAGAGGGTTGATGTGACGCGCATAGGGGTGACGTTTGGGGGATGTTTTTTACATTAAAATTCTTCACCCTCAAAATCTGTTTTGACGTATTTTGGGAATTTTCTAGGAAATCCTTACTTCTCAAGATCAGGGGGGGGGGGCAAGTTTTGGTTGGATGACCCTGTATACCGGGTTTCCTATTTCATTTGACTAATGGCAATTAACATGGACTATTACATTTCATTGAATTTTATATTCCCAGGGCACACTATGAGAAATATTGCTAACGGAATCGACAGTACTGACTGTCAAACAATTCTGATTACCAAAATAATAAAGCGAAATGCTTTTTTAATAAAAATATCAATAAAAATTCATTTTAAGTTAATAAGTGTAGTTTACATAACTATTTTAAGAGACATTATTAAACGTCATCTGGTGGACTACTTGGTTGAGCGGCAGTGTTTCAAACTGAACCGCGAAATTTTGCAGGTTCGAATCCCGCCAGAGACAACTTTTTTTTTACTTTTTCATTAATTACAAATTATTAGTGTTTACTTATTCGAATAAATATGGTTCATTGTCAGTACCTAGTTATTATTTTTGAAAGTCACAATATTTGCTTATCAAAAAAAAAAAATAAATAAAACATGTTTTAATTGATTCGATATTATGAAATAGAATTTATTTACTCGTAGTTTTAGTAGAATAACTTTTTTCTTGATCAATAAAATTCGATAAATCGCATATCGCGCATTATGACAACAGCGCAAATAAATCGTAACTAACATTTGACTAGCCGCCGGACACCAGTGATTAAGATTAAACCATAGATAAAATATAATTAAACAAGTTGGTGTATGAATTGTTTGAAATTCGTATCTGTTAGTAGTCGGAACGTGTTGGTGTTTGTCTTACCACTATTTCGTTTGTCGTTCTAAAGTCATTATTAAAATGTTTAGCACACGATTATCGCGATATGTTAATAATTAATAGAGAATTGTGAAACTTATTCGGAGATGTCGTGCGTGTATTGAAAACAACAGTGGACATTTTGAACATTTGCTGTAGTTTATTGTGTACCTACCTTATGCATTAAAAAATTACTGTATTTTGATGTTCGGTGAGTGTCTGCATTCTTGTTTGCTGAATGAAATAATTGTTTATTCATAAGGTTTGTCAGATTCGAAGCCTGTATGACAGTGGAAGGAGTTCATTTTGACAATTTGATATGATTTTAGGATTTTTTCCACTGGAAATATTTCCATTTTTAGCTATTAGCCAGCTAAGAAAAGTAGATTTTTGCCGGCTAAAAATTGCCGGCCGAAATTCCCGCCAAAACTTGACCTTGTGGCTATTAATAACCTAAATTCACTAAATTCAATCAGAGATTATAGTTAGTAGTTTCTTCAGTAATTAATCTGTTAAAAAGTATAATGCTAATTTCTTTAGCATTATACTGACTGTGTTGTTAGTTAGTAGGTATTTATCTCTGAATTCAATAGATACTTCGGTACCATATTGTTTTGTTTTTAAAAAATTTGCTTGAAAAATAGGTAAGGTAAGGTATGAACATCCGACCAAATATTATACAGTGTTATTCAGAACTTATCCATAATAAAATTTGGGGATGTTCAACATACATGTAGGAATGTGGTAGTGCAAAAAAATTTTTTTTGGCGGCTTCTAAAAACTATTTAAAAATTTTTCATTGCACGCCGCTGGATACTGGTCCACTGTAATGGAGTGACCTTGGGACTGATAATGCAAACTGGCTAGCACGAAAAAACTTCGGAAGTTCTGAGAGTATACCGACCCCACACCCGGCGCAAAAAAGATTTGCAGCGTTTTTACTTTAAAATAAACTTAAAGATAGATAGATGTGACCAAAGTGACGTGTCTTTAAAATGAATAAAATTTTTTTACACTAATTTTGAAGAATTGCGCTACTTGATTACTAGGTATTAGAAACATGAAATTTATAAAAAATTTGCACATACCTTGTTACAAAAGCTGTTCGAAATTTTGTCCCTAAAGCTATCCAATTTTGCCGCACTAAACCGAATGTTCCTCCTGGTTGCTGATCTTGTAAATGCAAATTATTAAGTAAATTGGGGATTTTCAGCATTTTGCTGCAACAACCACTCACAAAACCTAACTCGTAATTGATAATCCACTGGTAACAGTCCATTAACTCAGCATTACTGTACACATGAGCCATTTTGAAAATTTTACAGTTTCACACTCCTACGATAAATAAAACACCGGAACACAGAGAGTACACACATAGACTGATGACTGAATAGACAATAGAGATATTATCCCCACTCCAACTCTATTCGCTCGGTCTTAACCAGGCGTTCCAGGTACAAAAACGTGTTTACTTTTTTTACCACATTCTTAGGAATGTGGTATATCAGAGCCGCTTTCCAGCTCTACTCCTGTGGGTGTTTGGAGCTTTATGTGTTTCAAACACCGACAGTACTGAGGAACGGTTCAAAACTGAAATAACTTTTTTAATTTTGAGGTTATGTATTGATTAAGTATCTTGTCACTCAAATTTCAAATTCGTTTATTTGACCACAAATTACTGTGAAATTTTGACCTATCGCAGTTTACAAATTTTGCTTATCAATCAAATTAAACTTTGTGACGTGACCATAGCTTTGTTTAAAACCAAGGCATTAGTCGAAGCCACAACCAAAGAGGGACCAATAGAACAGAATTATAAATAAAGAACTAATGGCAAGTACTGTTTTAATAATAGAGAGTTAAAAAAACCCTCACAAAAAAACAAACTGTAAACTGTTTTAAACTGTTTACTGTCTGTAAACCCTCACAAAACGGTGATTGTACCGTTTACCAAGAAAAGGAAGCTTTTCTTCTAGCAGAAGATGCTGAGTGCTGCCTGTGCTTAGAAGATGATGACATGGCAGAACGCATATTGTGCATCTGCCCCGCTGGGGAAAGGATCAGATACTCATTATTTGGCAAAGGACAACTTCTGCCAGAGGATCTGAATAAATTCTCACCTAATAAGGTGATCAGCATCATTAAGAAGTTGGACCTGTTGGGTGAAATATAAGTAGGTGTGAGCCACAATAGACTACATGGTCGCGGTGGAGGGTCTGGTTTTCGGGCCACCCACTTTTGAACCTAACCTAATCTAACCTACTTCATTTAATAACAACAAAATACCTTCATGTTTCATGTGCTTGAACATAATCGGCTTCAGACACCGCCAAATCATATGTAATATTTGTTTCTGAATCCACTATGATCAATATTTTATTATTCATAATAAAGGTACCTAATGAAAAATACGGTGCTTAATACAATAAATACAATAATTATTAAGTTTAATTAAATCTTTAAACTTGACAACTCAACTGACAATTTTCATACATAACCTTACAATATTTGAAAAGAGTTTGAAACACCGGAAAATTTGCTAGTGCTTGAGGGGGCAGGGGAATGAAAAATTGGTACTGTTCAGGTACATCAAACTTTTGAACGTGGAACGCTGAAGTACACTTCAGGAGCTCTGCAGAGCGCTCCTGGAGCAGAGCTGGAAAGCGGCTCATATTGTCGTTGAAGTACAGTTGCCCATCTACGTAGTCCTTTATAATGGTATAACTTTAAACATTGTTTACGGGAAATCCTAAGACTTTTATTATAAATTTTTTTGTTGATATCGATTTCTTATTTAAGGATGCACATATCCTCAAAGTTTTAGAGATAAGTTCTGAATAACCCTGTATAGACAAATTATAGCAACACAGTTTTGTGACCAACAATATTTAAAACAAAAGCTTTTTGTTTGCATTAGTGCCCAAGCATTTGGTCCAATCAAAAAATGCCATTTAAATTTACCGCCTAAATTGTTAGGGATTTTGTGACTGCCACCAATGGGCCTGGTTTACATAGGTAAGTAGCCATGCATAAACGTAGAATCGGCGATCGCGAGAGGGATCGTCAATGATTTTACAATTGTTTTTTAATAGTAAATATTAAGTAAGTACTGTTATAAATAGTGTAGTAAATATTATACACATATGTGTATAAATTGTTGTTCTTGAATATGTAAATCTTAAACTTTCTATTTACTAAAATAAAATATTCTAATTTGTACTTTTAGTTTTATAATTATTATTTTCACCCCTTAAAACATAGCCGCCCTTGCCGTTGGGCACTGTGACAGCTAATTTCTTTAAATTGAGGTTGTGTTTTTTGTTATTCTCTTGGACACGATTATTTTATATACTGACAAATAGGCAATTACTTATCTATACATATTTGATCGGAGGAATGAACTATGAATAGAACGATCTCATATCTCATAATAGAGAGTTTTTGAACCACTTAAATTCTAGCACGTTGTTATCGTTATCGTTATTCTGCGCATGCGCAGTGCCTAAAAGAGTATCATTTTTGGCACTGCGCATACGCAGAATAACGATAACGATAACGACGTGCTAAAATTTAAGGGGTTCAAAAACTCTGTAAGTATTAGGGAGTTTTTGAACCCCTTAAATTGCGAGTTTTGAGCCCCTTCAATAGGGAGTTTTTGAACCCCTTAAAATTTACGTTATCGTTATGGTTATGGTTATTCTGAGCATGCGCAGTGCCGAACATGATACTATTTTTGGCACTGCGCATGCGCAGAATAACGATAACGATAACGACGTGCTAAAATTTAAGGGGTTTAAAAACTCTCTAATAATTTCAGCACGTCGTTATCGTTATTCTGCGCATGCGCAGTGCAAAAAATATTATCATTTTCGGTACTGCGCATGCTCAGAATAACCATAACGATAACGTAAATAAGGGGTTGAAAAACTCCCTATTGTATCAGGTGTGATCAGAGTATTTTCGTTGCGGGTAACATCTATAATCTGTGCGGGTAACTTTAAATTAGAAAACGTATTTTCTTTTTAACCTGATGCAAAAAAGTCTACTGTTATATTTGAAATTGGCCACACAAATGTCAAACCGGTGTTTTTTATATTTATATGTATAGTCTAGAGCCACCTGACACGAGACTTAATTTAGCACTGAATTCAGTACTCAAAATGCGCGCGTAGATTTAGCGGACTTGGATGCTAGAAATTAGAACATGTTCTAATTTCTTGGACGAAATCAGCACAGTATAGATGCGCAGTAGTGCAATGTATATATATATATGCAGTATGCGCGCGCAATTTGAGTACTGAATTAAATGCTAAATTAAAGGTTCTTTCGCAATTGAAATTCTCTTATCGTCCGCAACCAGTAACAGAACCTTTAATAATCTGTGAACAGAACCATTTATAGGTGATTTATAGCGACTGCGCGAAAAATGTCGGTGAAATTACCGTCAGTTCTGCAATAATTGTTTCGAAAGGATTTATCACAGGTTCTATAATAAACACTTCTCTAATTAATAAATAGAACGTCCTATGAACGAAATAAAAATTTTAATTACGAAAATTGTTAATTTTTCTCGCTGCCACTCTAGTCAATAAATCCATATGTAAAAGAGAAATTTTTACTAAGGTAGATTCGGCTTTACACTAATCAAGAACATATTTAGAAATACACTGACAAATCTTTAAATTAGATTTAGAAATTAGGTAGTTAAATATCGTTAAACTTAACTATTTAGTCTTCGAGTAAGACTAAAACTAAAACTCAGAGAAGGCAAATTTTTACGAAGACAATGTTAAAAGATGAAATGCTAAGAAAATAGTACATTTATTTATCGCTACCACCGAAACGATTCAATAAAACGATGATTTTCGGCATCCATACTTCTACCTCAGCTCGCAGAAGAATTGAACTGACTATTCCGCAAAATATAATCGAGTATAAACCACTCGTGTATCATGTATTCCCTGCTAGTATCACAGCTCCGTACTGAACTACTCCATTGAAATACATTGTACATTTTATCAGCGCTGGTAAAACTTACTCTATCATCCAGTCTATGATCTATCATCCAAGCTCCGTATTGAACGTACCTTTAGGTAGATCTTAAATTTTTGCCATAGTAAATTAAAGCAGATTAAATAAAGTAGATATTAAAACGACACGATCTCTTGCTTTTGAGCTTTTGGCTTTTGATTTTTCAACAGATATTTAGTCAAAGTATTATTTAAATGTTACCATCTTATGCTTTATCCTGTCTTTCTTTACCTACTAGCATAAACTAAGTATGCTACTAGTAACGCGGTCGTTGAGAGAGCATTTTCCCTGATGAATATAGTAAAAAATAATGTAACGAACAGGATGCAGTTGAAAAGATTAAATGCAATATTAAGCATCAAAATAAATTTTTATGCAGATAACACCTGCTGTGACAGTTTTAAACCTGCTAGCACTGCCATGCTAAAAAAATTTTAATCAAAAGAAGTAGGTATATGCTACAGATGTACCTAGAAACTGAATCTGATGTTGATCTACTACATGAACTTGTTTTTCTACCTACTGATTGCAATTTTTTATGAATTTTTTGAATTTTTTATGTTATTTCATTTGTTTTATTTTAAAATATATATTTTTGTTAAATATAACAGTATTTTCAAAATACCCGCTAATTGTTTTATAATCATCTGCTTCACCTTTGACTATGCAATTTTCCATTGGAAGTCGGTAATTTAGTTTTTCGTAATCGGCCAATGCGCGATTTTAGACTATTTTTTAATCATGATTTTCTGCGATTTTAGGCGATTTTTTTTTCATAATCTGGCGATATTTTCTTCCTATGGCCTGGCAACCCTGCTTGTGGTAGCCGCATAGTATAAAGAGATATACTCTGGTAGCCGTTTTGTTTATATGTATCATCATATATATTATATATACATATATATGTGTGTATCATAATACAACCACAGCTTACCATCATAAGCTGTGATACAACTACACTGATATGATCATAACTTGTCCAAATTTCGCTTGTTCTGCGCATGACGTCAATCATGATGCACAGATGGCGAAAATTCAAATATTTAATAGGAGGCAATGATATAATTATTTTCTTGTTTGTCAATTGTATTTTGTATTCCCGTATTATTACAATACAATTGCGACGCCTGAGGGTTAGCAAGTTATTATTTTTATAATATACGGTGGTATTTATTTACAGTGCTTCTTATTAGCTCTTCAAATTGTAAAATAAAATGCCATCTTGTGCTGTATCTGGTTGTAGAAATTATAATCAAGCTACTAAAGGAACTAATATTAGATATTTTCATTTTCCAAAAACTGAAGACCTTGCGAAACAGTGGATTGTGGCTTGTCGGCGGGGTGATAAAATAAATTTAAAATATGGTAAGTAATATAATAAATAAGGTACGGCTTGTTTTAGTAATGAGCATAAACATATGATAAAGTTATTAAACTCCTTGTTTTCATTTTGGGTAATTATTTACTATAGAGAGCACCTCGCCAATTTTCTTGAAATTTTGTCTACCCCCCTATTTTCGGGTGTGCTGAACGCGAATCTGACAATATTTTCTTGCGGTCGGGCTTAGTTTTTGAGAAAATAAATTAACAAACTAGGGCACCTATGAACATGAAGTCATTTCGTTTTTGCACATCATTTAGGACACAATACACTAAATATACTTTTCCATTACGTAAGTAAACGAAAGCTTGAATAGTACATAACATTTTTTTTCAGTAATTTCATGAAAAAACATTTATTTAAGCAATAATTGTCTTTTATCTTCACGTATTATTATCCAATCCGCCATTTGCATTTTCAGCTGACAGTACAACGTCGCGACGGCACTGTTGCCAAGTCTTCATGAATGTCGGATAAATAGTTGAGTCGCCGAGTGCCATAATAAATCTGATATCAAAGTATGTATATAAAAATACATTAAAACTGCCTGAATAATAATAGATATTAAGTAAAATAAAAGCTAAATAAATGTAAAATCATGACAGATACGTGATTTCAGCTAAAATGGAAAAGTGCTGCAAACATATTTTTGTAATAGAAAAGAAAAAAATTAACAAACTATAGCACCTATGAACACTTTATTTCGTTTTTGCACATCATTTAGGTAGGTAACCCTTTTTCTGGTTTGCCGATTTATATACTATTTGCATTTGTTATTTGTCTATGATATGAGATTTCATGTTACTGTTATGATTGAAATCTTTATTTATATGCTTATATTTATATATTTATGTTTTCAAAAGAGTTTTTATTTATTTGCATCTGTTGAAACATATACTTATTTTTTATTTTTATTTTTTTAAAGTACATATGTTTTCATTTACAGTAAAAGATGTATTTTTATTTATTTTTATTTCTTCAATAAAAAAACCAAAAGAAAATCTTTTTATTTTTTTTTATTATTGGAGGACTTTCAGCTCATTTTTTTTTTTTTTATATATGTATATATATATAAAAAAAAAAAAAAAATGAGCTGAAAGTCCTCCAATAATAAAAAAAAATAAAAAGATTTTCTTTTGGTTTTTTTATTGAAGAAATAAATTCAACTATAACAGCCAACCACTTGTCTAGTATCATTTATTTATTTTGTTTAGAGACATATTTTATTTAATGAATAGATTATAATTTCTCTATTTTCTTATTTTCTAACTTCGCCTATCCTAAACTAAACTAACCTTTCCTAACATGTTCATATTTTTACATTGGTCCTTGTAGAGCATATTATATTTTTTTGATAGAATATAGATAATAATCAAAGAATAAACAGAATATAGATAATTTTGGATTAAAATTTATCATTATATTTTTATAAAAAATTCCGCCCATTGGTATTTTACCAAAGTTGTATACAATAATCAGTCTAATAATTCAGTTACTGCAGTAAATAATTGGAATATGTTTTTTCCCAAATGAACATATAATGAGCATGTGGAATAATTAAATTAATGTTAAATTATTTAGTGCGGTAATTGAATTATTAAATTGATTATAGTATACAACTTTGGTGAAATACCAATATGGGTAGTTTTTTTTATAAAAAATGTTTCAACGGATGGAAAAAATAGACATTTGGTAACCAAAAAATATAAATAAATAAATATAAGCATATACATTAAATAAATAAACATCCTAATAATAACAGTAACATAAAATCTCATACCACAGACAAATAAACGATTTAAACGAATAATAAATAAAATCGGCAAATCAGGAGAAGGGCTACCTAATTTGAATTTTATCAAATATAGAATACCTACTCCACGTTAAAGTTATATATAAAAGTGTTGATGTATTTTATCATTCTCTTACAAAAAAATGTTTCATATACCTTTCCATCTTCGCTGAAATTATATATTTATAATGATTTTACCTTTATTTAGCTTTATTTAATATCTTTTACTTATTCAGACAGTTTAATATATTTATGTACGTAGTTTGATATCAGATTTATTATGGCACTCGTCGACTCAACTATTTATCCGACATTCATGAAGACTTGGCAACAATGCCGACGTGACGTTGTACTATCAGCTGAAAATGCAAATGGCGGATTGGATAATAATACGTGAAGATAAAAGACAATTATTGCTTAAATAAATGTTTTTTCATGAAATTACTGAAAAAAAATGTTATGTACTATTCAAGCTTTCGTTTACTTACGTAATTGAAAAGTATATTTAGTGTAGTTTGTCCTAAATGATGTGCAAAAACGAAATTACTGTTCATGTTCCTAGGTGCCCTAGTTTGTTTATTTTTTTTCTCAAAAACTAAGCCCGACCGCAAGAAAATATTGTCAGATTCGTGTTCAGCACACCCGAAAATAGGGGGGTAGACAAAATTTCAAGAAAATTGGCGAGGTGTTCTCTATAGTACCTAAATAATTACCTAAAATTTATTAAAACTTTACCTATGCATGTGTCTATGAATAAAATAAAAATGCACATAATTTGTCATTCTATTTTAGGTTGTGTGTGCTCGGTACATTTTGAACCATACTGTTTCGAAACCCCTTTGAAACATAGATTATTGGACTACAACCCTAAAAATACCAGAAACTTAAAATCTGATGCTGTGCCTACAATTTACATTCCCAAAAGTGTCAGTCAGAGTCAGAGGTCTGCTCATTTAGCCAATAAGGTTAATCAGGAAGAAGTTGATGAAATTATAGCTTTATATACATCTGTAGAAAATCTCCCCTTAGAATGCAATTATTCTAACAATGTTAGTGAAGAAGTTAATATGCAGGAACTTCATCAGTCAACCCAGTAAGTTTCTATCACAAGTTATAACAATCTTGTATATATGTCTTTTATGAGTCATGCGATGAGGATTTAAAAATTTTTGTTTTTGCAGATGCACCTCACCTATTAAAACTTATTCGCAACCACTTATTTGATAACGGTTTCAAGGTAGGCGATGACAAAATTAACACAGTTTGTTTTGAAATGTTACTAAAAGCTTCTACCACAGAATTAACATTTGCACATAAATTAACTAGATATCACTTGGATGTAAAAGGCTCACAACGTCAGAAAGTAAAACTTGCTGCTCATATATTTTCTAACTCAGTAGCAAAAGCAATTCAGTACTGCGGAGAACAAGGATTTATGCCTATAAACTCCAATTGGCAAAAACTTAGTGAAGTTGTTGGGTTACTTAATGATTGGTTTGACTTGGTAAATTCTTATGTTAAATTTGTTGGCAATAATCCTAAGAATGCTTTTGGTACTGACATAGAGACTCAGAAGAATCTTTTGCTGCAAGTGTCAGGAACTGTTAGAAGTATGACTGTTGGTAATCATAAAACTTTAGTTCCGTTTCAAAAAGGGATACTGCTGTCCAATGAATCTAATCAAAATCTATGATTATTTACATATTAAATATGGCGTAGATTATATATTAACTACTAGACTGAATCAGGACATTCTGAAAAACTTTTTTTCATACATACATACATAGAATGGGTGGGCCTAACGAGCATCCTTCCTCTCTGGAATTTAAATATCGCCTTCGTTGGTATATTTTAGGGAAACGAAGCGTATTTATTCACAATAAAAACACTGAAGGATCTTCGGAGCCCAATTTGCTTAAACCTTTAGAGAGTACCTCAGAGAGAACTAATAAAAATTCTGATCGCCATGAAAGTCAAATAGTAATTCCCTGCTTAACTCAGAATATGTTTTTTAATTTAACAGATGCCACCGAAAACGTAGAATGTGAATACCTATCCAGAAATAAATTTATCTGAAATTGACACCTTCAGTGAAAATATAGAAAATTTTAAAACATTTCAATTTATGGAAAAAACCAATCTTGAGGGAGTAAAGTGCATAGCGGGTTATGTAGCTCATAGATTTCGGAATAAATATCCCGATTATTCCGATATTTTGTTTGAGTACCCAAGTACTCAAACAAAAAATATTGAGATCAGTGTGAAGACACAAGATTGGCTTAACTTCCTTTCAAGGGGAAGTTTGATATATCCCAATGATGAGCTAATTAGGGTGGCCATCAATTTAGATGAAATATTCCATGAAATGCATGGTTCTTCACTGTCAGATGAAAAATATATTTTTAATAAATTGGCAGATAAGACCATTCGTAAATTAGGAGCAACAACAATCCCATATGAGGTTATACTTTGTTTAAGTAGAACACGTACTTACATTAGATTGCGGGACATTAACCGGAAAATAAGTTTTTCTAACTGTAAAAGGAAGCTAGAAAGGAAAATATCTAAATTTGACAATGCAAAACGTATATGATTTTCCAAAGTGCTACGAAAGAAGCGTTTCGTTTCCATATAAAAATTGCTCAAATCAATAAACAAAAAAAAAACTTTAAAAATAAGATTGTTTTGGTATGGCCTGATATTATATAGAATAAATGAATATTTTTTAATATTAGATATCTCGAAAACACTTAGGGATAATTTATATTAAAAATATATATTTTTGATAATTTCACATCTCCGCTTTTTAGCCAATCAGGTGTGTCAAATTTTAATTTAGGTCGTCGCCATGCCAACGAAAAAATTTTAGTGGATATTTTTTACTTCATTGTACAAAAGCAAAATTATAGTAAAAATTTCGCATTTACTTTTTCTAATCAATCACACTTTCATTTTGAATCGTTACCGTGGCAACGAAAAAAATTTACGGAAATATTCATCTACCTACAAGTTCCCACAAAATTACACTGGAAATTTTTCTGTCATGTTAAATGTCACAATAATGATGCGGGAATATCAAAGTAGCTTTCGAATTTAATACTATTTGTTGATGCAAAAAACCATATTTGGTGCACAAAGTAATGTGTTAATGTTAATATTTATTTATTTTTATTTTTAGTTTGAATTTTTTCATTTGTGATAAAAATGTTCAATATTTCTGAAATTTTAATAGGTTCGATATTTTCTTACCAAATCCCCCTTGTGATAGAATTAATAAAGGAAGTTTTTTCTCGGTCACAATATTTTAAGAAATTATCCCTCATCTGCGACTCGGGATAATTTTCAAAATATTCGTGCCCTCAGAAAAATTTCCCCAAATATTTCAATCACTAGGGAGATTACAAGTGATTATTTCCCTCATTATGAAATAAACCAATCAGACAGCACCATTATTAGAATAAATTTTGTTTAGAGAAGTGATTAAATCCCTAGACCCGCTTGACCGCGGTTAAATTTCTGTCCTCCATATTGGTTTTATCCATTAGTTTTCGTTTTGTCTTTTAACACTAATTCTTATTCTTATAATTTTTTTGTTTCGTCTTTTAACACTAATTCTTATTCTTATAATTCTTATAACAGTTCTATTTCTTGGCAACAGTTTATAAAAAAACATTAATTTCTGAATTGTTTGAATGACCTAATATTGATTTTTATCACTAGAAACTCCATTTTCGATAGAATTTTTTATACAAATATTTTGACATAAGGCGATAAAAATACGTCAGAATTTGAAATGTCTAATTTATTCAGGAAATAATCTAGCGGTATACCACTCGACCTATAAATTTAATCGATTAAACTATCCTATATATTTTGAGCACGATTTTGCTTTGAAAATAGTTAAATGCACAACCCTCGACCCCTCGACTGCTTTGCAGTCTCGGGTTTTTATTAAATTATTGTCCATTCAACTATTTTCAATGCAAAATCGTGCTCAAAATATATAAGATAGTTTAATCGATTAAATTTATAGGTTTTGTGATCTAATATAAATATGAAAATTTTACTAAAATGGGAGCATTTCTTAATTTTGCCATAATAATCTATGTATTTCTATGGAAATTTTCTCCTGCTGGGGTACCCTGGAAGGTATTACAATGGAAATAAATCCAAAAATCAGCTAAATGTTTTTATTTGTAGAACTACAACTGCGGTCGCTTATATAAGTACAACAAGTGACATATTTTTATCGAAATTTAACATTAAAGGTAAATCAAAGTCTTTTATATTTAACCATGATTAACTACTACGAAGTAAACACAATAAATATTGTAAATAGCATTTTTCTATTGTAAACCCATTTTGTTGTGAATTTTTTTCTTGCTCACGAATATTTTCAGAAAATGATCCCTCATCTCTCACACAAGTCTCAGACTTCCGGGCTAATCCTTGTGATTAGAATGAGGGGTAGAGATATTATTATTATTATTATTATTATCTAACGACTCGAGATAATTTTTAAAATATTCGTGAACTCTAAAAAATTTCTGGATATAATATGACTTTCACTGGTATACAAGTGAATATTTTTTGACGTTTAAGAGATGTGATTAAAATTGACATAATATAGAAACTGACTACCAGAATGAGGTGTTGAATTTTATTTTGAATTTCTGAAGGATTTTCTATTCCGTTACGAAACATTTTAAATTATAATCACAATTTAAACATGAAAATACCGAAAGTTTTTTTGAAGATTAGACCTGTATGCATCAAACTCTCAAAATCAAATAAATAAATGATAATATTAGCCTCCTTCGTAGTGTTAGTTTCATATTTTCATGACAAAAAATTGTATGACATTGAAATTCTAATTAATTTTTCTTTGGTGGTCAAATTTTCTTACCGAATATCCCCAGTGCACAAATTAATTGCCGGAAATTTTGCACTTGGGATATTATAAGTAAAAACAGAAGAAAAAGGTATTTCCAGATTTATAAAATTATAAAGTATGTTCTATTTAAAAAAATTAAGTTTGTCATGTAATTTTGATCTCGGATGCTCAACTGAGTTTCTGATACTGAATCTTCAGGACACCCTAAAATCCACATTCATAAAGTTTTTTGTAAAACCAAACATTAAGGAGTTAGAGGCTGTTTCAAAATATATGTGAATACCCTGTACATACCTATATACAGAAATATAAAAGATGAAAAATGAAGAAACGTATCTTTTAATTTGAGAATAGTTATTTGTTTTACTAGGCAGAAAAGTACAAGATTTAATGCCGCGCATTAAATCTTCTTTTTTGCCGAGTGAAACATATAATTTTTTCTCCAAATTTGTTCCAATTTCACACAAAATAGCCTTTTTTATATTTATTAATTGCGTTTCACTATCAATATCCAAATAATTAAATTATTTCAACAAAGGTAACTGGCTCTTCGTTACTATGTTTACCGCTGATAACGTTTGTTGAATTGTTTGTGTAATGTCATTGTCAATTGAAATTACCAGTTTGATTTAAATTATTACCTGCAACGTTGCATAGCAACGATGAACTTTTTCTGCCGTAAAAGGCAGTAAAAATACAAGGATTTTTAACTTACACAGGATTGCTCGATTAGCCGTATCAACGTGATTAGGTCTTGCGGCTACGTCATCGGAAAAATAGATGAGTTAGATAGGGACAGTAACTTGTCAATGCGTCATAGATAAGGAATCGCACAATATAGAAAGAGAAAGAGTATCGGGTCTCGCAGTGACGTCACCAAATCGGACAACATTGAGGAATAGGAATCCAGCAATCCTATATAAGTTAAAAATCCTTGGTAAAAATACACCTTTTAAGCCTGTCAAGTGTCATAAAAAGCCACTTTTAATGTCATTTGGAGAAAATAATATATTTTTTGTACTATATCGTATTTATTTATATATTTCAAATAAAAACCTGTTGAACAACTTGTCTATTCATTACTAATATTGAATTAAAAATGTTTAAAGTGCACAACGACGACACACAGATAAATAAAGTAAAAACATAATTAAGAATTAGTATACGTCTAAATTAACTTAAGTTTTCTTCTTGACCATGTAGGTAGATGCAATATTAGTTTGTTCTCTTGGGTATCGGTCATTAAATAAAACACCTATAAATTATAATACGTGGGTTCATCTTTTTGGCTTCGACAACCTATAAGTTGAACTAATCTTCTGAACCAAAGTCCTATATAAGTTTATCAAAAGAATTTTTATCTTCACAACTGATGAGTAATCTATCTTTTATCAGCTTGGTACTATTTACCTTAATATTAAGTTCACTGGGGTTAATTAATGCCTTTATATTGTTTTCAATATCTTCATTTGACATATTTTTGCCTATATCCTGACTTTCACCATGAAAGTTGGATTAGTTGATAGATTAATATCGTTTTTATTTTAGCAATATTACTTTTTGAAGCAATTTGCCTAAAATTACCAGTAAGTGTTAGGGTGTTAGGGAAGGAAAACACTGAATATCAGTTACAGTTTTTGAGTCACACATTTCTATTTTGCTTTTTTGCAGTTCTACAATATAGTTTGGTACTCCAAATCACTTCGCAGACTATTTAATAATTCTTTCTTAGTAAACAATCAATCTCCTTTCTTAACCATATTATTTCGGTATCATTATTCCTGAACTGTACGTATTGTCCTTCACTTGTTCTACACAACTATTACACTTCCAGTTTTTCTTTTTTATTCGGAATATTGTATCAAAACATTTTTAATGTAAATCCCATTTGTCCAGTAGGTACTGTATTACATACTTTATACTTTTACACTTTTAATGTCAGTCAATGAACGATTTTGTTGTAGGTACCCTACATATTGGTTTTTAAAATAATATGTTATGTTATTAATTTGTCAATCATAAAAAAATACAAAGAACACAAAGACTTCCTTAGAAAAATTTAGGGTAGAATCACACATCAGATTATAGATTAGTGATAGGCGATTCGACTCTTTTCAATGATTCGTATCATTCGAATCGGATTACATAAAGATTCGTACCAATGATTTGTATCAAACAAAATTTCTGTACACCTAACCCCATACCGTTCCCTTCTTATAAGAAGGAAGTGGCGCAGATCGCTATCAGGTGGTATTTCCACGACAGTCGTAACGGCGATTGCCATGGCAACAAGGAGGCCGATACGTGACTAAACTGCCCTGTGGGCGAATGAGACGCGGATTTCGATAGCTGCATCACATCACTCCTACCGTCCTTCAAGTTTTGCCTCTACACGTGACGCTGCGGCGGTTAAAAAACTATTCTTAATAATAACAAATAATTATTGTTTTCTATTAATCGTAGAAATGTTTCCTATTCCTATACATGATCCAGTTTGTGTTTTATTAAAAACACCATTTTCTAGATGGAAAAATGAGGACAAAAAAGATTTTTTAAATTGCAAGAGACCTGTGCCTTTTCTCGATGTCAAAAAAAAGGGACAGTCAGAAGACAAAGTGTTTGTTCGGAAGTTTCGGAATGAATGGTATTCGGAGTATAAGTCCGGGTCACCAATTTACTGACCCATGAGCCGCCACTGAGTTCTTTATAAATAAAACAACCATTATATACATTCATTCAATATTTATTGTCTTCAGTTATTGAAAATGCACTTTTAACATATTGTTAATTACAAACAATGCAGTCAGAGGGCATTTATTACATTAATGAGAATTACATAAAAATATTGTTAAGAAATGCCATCTGAGGAGAACATCTCTGTATACAGAATATCATTTCATAATTTAGGCTTTACAGTTTTTAATATCTATATATTGAAAAGAAATGTTAATCTAGAGAGAAAAAGGAAACAATAAAGCACTTATAAAACATTTTTAATAGCCTATACTTATTATATATTTTATTGTTAATCACCATTGCTGATACGTTTTAGTTTCGTTTTATAAAATCACATTGTATATTTTTTTATAAAAAAATTGTAAGTACCTCTATAATGAAAGTGTAAATAATTTTAAAACGCCAGAAATAAACAATAAAACATATTTTCTAATACATTAAATAGCACCATATAAAATGACCTATTACAAACAAATAATTTCATAAATTACAGAATTTGACCTAAAATTTTCCATATAATTATTGTAATCAAATTTTCGCTAAATCTATTTCTAAAATGGCACAAATTTGTTACTATACATTTAAGAAAATATATAAAAGACATATAAAAAGTAAACGACCAGAAAAAATGGCAGTTTAAACATAATACAAGCTGTATTTCAAGCAAATTAAAGCTTAACATAACAATAACATAGAAAGCACAAAAGACTGAAATACAGCTAATGTTGAGTTGACAATTAAAAAAAATATATCTAAATTAACCCAACATTATGCATAATGGTCTTTTTTAAAGAAATGAACACAAATGTAGTGAACACTAAATTGGAGAAAAATAGGTTTATAATAATTATACCTACAAACCTAGGACTGACTGACTGTCTACAATTGTATTTATTTAAGATTTAACTCTTAACCACCTATTCTTCAGTTTATTAAACCGTCATCTTCCCAAATGCTGTTGGAACGATCCAAAGAACTGAAAAAGAAATGCATGTATTTTATATTGATATATATGTATGGTCATTAATTGAAGAAGTACACAAAATAAGCAACTTTAAGGCAAAGAGTGAGATAAAAATTGGTTCTGAGATTGACCGCTCCTTTCAAGATACCTATTGGTAGGTAAAATAAGCCAAACACCGAAATACCGAAAATTAAAAACTTACTCAATTTGTATCATGAGTTGGTAAATTTCATGAAACTTATAAAATTGAAATATTTCAATAAAATAAATATTTATGAGTTGAAGTTTTTCAATACAATTGATTTCCTTTCATGAATTAAAAAAATTTTTATTTTCTTATGCAGTGATAGTCAAAATATAGTATCAACAGTAGCGTGCCAAACTTTTCAAGGCAGGGGTGGCGTAATGATAGTCTGTCCAAATGCAACATCATCGTAAATTTAATATTCTTTTATATCGATGAAATAAAAACATACTATCTACTAAAATAACTACAAATCTTACAAAAACAAACTTCTACTATGAGTTGAATGGGGGGGGGGGGGTACAGATTGTGCAGAATCTAGTTGTCAGAGATCAAATATTATGCTATTAATAAATACCGACAATATCTTGATTTTACTTAAATTTGAAATAATAAGAGCATTAAATAAGTAAATATTAAAACTTTAATCTTTTTGGAAGTGTTTTGGGGGCAAGGGACAGGAATAGGCAGGGGCGGAGGGCGTGCACCTCCTTAACTACCTCTCGGCACGCCACTGAGTATTAAACTAGATTTTAATTTAATTCACATTAAGCTTATAGACATGCGGGGGAAAGTGACAAAAGTAAAGCACTTGATTTTAACCCATTTGTATAATCTGCACGTGCTAATACCTCTTCATTTTAACTTTAAATTAAATAAGAGATTCTTAGTAGGTAATTTATGAACCAAATACCAGATTATACAAGACTGGGAAGAACTTGGGTTAGAAGATGTAAAAATTTTAACTAGACAAATTTCAAAAATGTCATAAATTTCATCATATTAGCGGGAGTCTCTCAAACTTTCACATTTTAATTTTGAATTTAGGAAATTTTACTTGCTCGCGACACTACTTATAACTAAACTAAACCTAAACTATAATAGGTTAGGTTAGGTTATAACTAAATTAACTGCTACATGAAGCAATTAGGCATTCCAGAAAACATGATAAAACCAATTTTAAACCACTTTTTATCTTCAAATAACATAAAGCAAATTTAATCTTTTGCTAGAATTCAGAAATATTGATGGGAATGAGTTTTATGGTAAATTTTCATCTGTCGGTTTTAGAATTTCTGAATAACAGGTATATTCTTAGTAAAAACTACAAGACTTTACTTTGTTTGACCCATGGAAGCCATTTTTTATCACGTGTTCTAGAATAGGTACCTAATTACTAAGTAAAAAACTATACTTAATATGGAATTAGGAATTTTGGGTATCTTGATATAAGGTTTCCTTCAAAAAATGTTCGATTTACATAAGATATAACAGTAAAGACAATGTGTGGTTTATTTGGGGACAATAAAATTAGGTGTGTACTAACACCACCAATGCTGTGAAACTGGTCACTAACAGTAGATGTTTATTAGGTCTAGGAATTCTATTGGAGACCAGACCAGGACTGGCCAGATGAGGTCAGTGAGAGGCTAAAACAACATTATATAGAAACACTATAATTGTATTAGGTAGGTACCTACTTATAAGTATTTAAGAGGTAATAAGTATTGACTATATAGGATTCTATTAATAAAATAATATTCAAAATGAGTTGGTGTTAAACAGATTCTTTTGTCAAAAAATATAATTTGATGAAATCATCGAAAATCATTGATCACTGATTGATCATTTAAAAAAATATCATTGAACCCTAACTAATGAGGTTTTCCAGATTTCCCTCATTCCAGCACTGAATGGTGGTTAGGGCCTACCAATGTAAGTTGTCCCTGAGGCGCAAATACATTTCCGCGAAATAATATACCGCCCCCTCTGCCACACAAGTCTCAGTCTTTCAGGCTAATGCTTGTGATTAGAATGAGGGGAAGAAATATTATTATTATTATTTATACGGAAAAAATATTACTGAATATATAAACCGCTACATCGAAACTGCGACATCGAAATAGTGAAAATAGTAGTGATGATTCATGAATGTCGGAGGCAACAAAATTGACTTCTTTTCAAGGAAAAGCGTCTTACTATGCAAAAGTTTGACGACCATTCTTAATGAAATTTAGCTCCACTCATTTTAGTAGATAGCATTCTCAATGCAATCAGTCAAACTCAGAGCCCAAACCATGTAGTTGTAAATATAGGGGCCATATTTAAAATAAATTGTATAGGGTAGAAATATCTTACCTGTTATTAACGATAAATCCATTGATAAAATGCATTTATGAATAAAAAAGCATCAGTCTATATTATATCTTATAAATGTAATAAAATATGTATAACATTAGCTCATTAATTCTTATTTACACATAGAATACTGATTATCACAAAAGAATGTAAATAATGGGTATACTTTCCACAACACACTTTACAATAAATTCCCTTTTGACAAACTAATACAAATTTTGATATGATGTGATATAATATAATCTTCAAAACCTAACATTCCCTATTAATCTATTGTCTAGCACATCCAAATTTATTATGTTCTTAACTTTTTGAAAATCAAATATCTAACAGTGGAAAAGTTTGTGTACAGGATATGTAAATTAAGCAATAAATTTGAATGTGGTGTATTGTTTGAGCAGCACTGGATGGCTTAGGATGGATTATATTAACAGGTGGAGGCTCAACTATCTCATCAAATTGATCAGAGTCGGCAAATATTAATGAGGACGGAATCCATCGCAGTCTTAAAAAGCAGCATGAAAGATTAAAGTTAGTAGTTAGTAATCCATTCAGTGGCTTGAATATTAAATTCAAAAGCTAATATTGACATTTATCGATTAATAACCTTTGTTAAATTATATGAAAATTGTAACTGAACTCAGAGCTGTTCAGTAAGAATATAAATAAAAATATAAAATCATGTTTAACAGTTTAAAGTAACTATATTAGGTGTAAAGAATGTGCCAACTTCTCGAAATTGAATTTGGTCTCTGCGAGACTCTATGTTGATGTTATGCCACTGCTGCGAGTGACGAGGAGAACAGTTGACATCAGCATGAAGGAACCCTTGACGGATATTATTATTCTGTCTTGAGCCGTATACTCGAACACACATACGTACTTATATTTTTGTTGAATAAATATATCTAAAAGTTTTTGGGACTTAACACAAGTTTGGTTACTTTTCTTTATTAAATTAGGTTCTGTACAAAATAACTAAAATTACATATTTGCTTTCACAGAACATTCTGAGCATTAACTTTGAATATTGAACACCTGACTAGTCACTGGGAAAGCGACTGCAAACTTCAAACATACTATGGAGTATGTTTTCTTTAACTTTATAAAAATAGGAAAGATTTCAGAAAGCTGACTTACAATTTATTAACAATATATGGATGTACCTGAAACCCTCCCTCCTAGCTTTGTAACAAACCTTCCAGCTAATAATTTGCATAAGTAAGGTATTTTTGTTTCCTCACCGATATATTCTGGTTTCTGGTAAGGTATGAACTAAAGTGCTAAGTAAATGGCACATGCGGTATTCAAATGCTAAGTAAAGTTATTTAAACTCATTGAAATAAACACTGCAGTGCGTGATGAATTGGCTTGTGTTGCGTTGAGTGAAGTTGGTTACCCACTTCAATAAGTTTACATTTAGAGTGCCAAATACCGTTGCCCTGCTACTTTATAAAACTCCAGTGATCCACACTTTAGTTACAAGTGCTCGTGTCTTTAAAAATGAATTTGATGCAGTAAAATCAAACACAAATGCAGCGAAATTTTAACGACTGCTCTTGAATTCCGCGAGATTATCTATCTAAAGTATTTATTATTCAGACAGTTTTTTGGATCTGTGGCATAGGATAATCGATGGCATCCGTCATCATTCAAACGTTCTTTAATATGTTCCAGAGGATTTCGTAGAGATTAATCTACTAATAAAACAAATATATAAAGTTTTGCACGTGGTGGTTTTGGTGGTGGCCGTGGGGGACAGAGAAAGTCCTCGTGGTCGCGGACTTGATCGAGGCAGTCAAGCGTCTTAAATGATGAATTGACTAGATATATTCCCAACTACAATTTAAAAATTTTGAGTGAATGGTGCCATCTTTCAAATTAACCAAAAACTAAAAAATAGTTCTTTCTACATTATTGAAAGTTTATACAAACCCACTAGCAAGGAAGGGGGTAGATTTTAGGTATGCACTGAAATAACTATATGAAAAAATTTGATCTTTTTCACAAGGGTTATTAACTCGATAATCCATATATGCCTTAAGGAAATTATAAAAGAGATGTAGGTAGTTATATATTTTATTTTTATAATTTAGTACATACCTGGAACAGGGTTTAGCGTTTAATCCATTAATGGCTTTCATTCCTAAATCTATCCTTTGTGAATTTTGTACTTCAAATCCGTGTATGCAGCCGTTGAAGCCCTGGGTAAATCTACTTCCTGTCATTCTTGCAATATTTGGGGTGCCTCCAATGTAAATGTTTCCATTAGTATCCATGGAGTTCGTAATTCCGTCGGCTTCACCATCTTCTGTCCAAGTATGGTCAATTTCTATAGAACCCATTTTTCCTGACCGTTTTAGTATAACACTGTGTCTTTCTCCATCGTCTACCCTTTTTTGTCGATTTTGAATTATGGCAGGTCCCATGCCAAGGTCGAAGCTGTACTCCAAATAACCATTTTCAACTAGAATATACATGTTATATGTTTATTTCTAATACTTTTGACCTAATCTACATCATGCTTATGATCAAGTTGTAGTTGAATTTACATTATATTGTACAATGAGCAATGAGCAAGAAATAATTTTCATCATATAATAACAAAGAGTACTAGAATTATTTAATAAGTTTCTTAGAAAAAGATAATATATATGTGTGTTTCATTTCAAAAGGAATTATATATCTCTAGACTTGTGGTTATACTAGTAAAACAGTAATCGTTCAGGCTCTCACAGCAGTTTCAGCAAACAAAGGGCTGCAAATATGTTGCGTAATTTTTTGTTTTATGATGTCAGTTTTTGTGAAAAATCATCTTACACATACATTATATATATAAAAAAAATTAATTGCAAAATACCAAATGAAAAGAATATTCATCAATATATCCTTTGTTTCTGGTATATGCTACCTCATATGTTGAGAACATTTTCTCATATAGACCATATAAATCATTAGTGGTAGTCTGTACCACTGCCCCTGACAATTGCTAATAACGTTACAAATGTGTGTGTCAGTGCCACAATATTTACTTTAGAATTTTTTATTGGTTTTACAGTTTTACATAATTAAGAACAAGGACAGAATCTCAAGTTCACACTTTTACACACTTTTTAGATTTTTAGACTGGGCTTTTTAGATCTATGATCTGATCTAGGGCTTTTAGATGCCTTCTAGAAGGCATCTAAATTCAAAAATAAAATATGTAGAATCCAAAGTTGCACCTTCAATTTACCCTTACAACCATGAATAACCGTGCTGAGATAGAGACTACGACAAAACAAATTTGGAACACTTTCATCATAGCTTATCAGGAAAACTCTCTATTAAAGACAAAGAAAGACAAAAGGCAAGTTTTAGTGAAAAAACAATTGGAGAAAATGAGGAAAATAAATTTGATGACTCTTTAATCAAGCTAAAGCTTCAGGCAACTGAATTCTATATAGGTTTGCATTAACTGACTATTATAAAAAAATAAGAAGAGCCAAAAGGCAATTATGAAGAAAATTCTGTGAGGGTATATTCAGCAGCACTTGAATCCACAAGATTCTTTGTAGAGAATTCATCCAATGTGGGAATTTGGTTCAATAAAATGATGGGATCGATTACGGACTTTGAGAAGGACATCTTAAAGCTTTTTTATTTGAAGAAGATGCTGAAAATAACTCCATGGGCAATGTGCCCCGACTGGCATTGCATTACTCCGGCGCATCTCTATAGGAGTCACCATATCTTTCATCGAGACCAACCACAGACACTGACTGGTTTTCCGCTTATTATGCATTCGTCAGAGTGCCATAGGTAGTGGAATCGATGAACGATGTTACGACATGAAATATTGAATTACTATTAAAATTTTGACACCTGAAAAATTATCATCAAACTCACCTGCTAAAGATATATAGTCTTGCCCTTGACCATCTTCATTAGGTTTTTGTCCATGCCAGAAAACTAGTCCATTTGATGAATTGGTAGATAATTCGAGTGCAATAATTTCAGTCTCTTCATGATCCTCATGGGGAAGCAAGTCTCTACTAAATTCTAGATAACCATTACCATCAAAATGTGCATCATTCCTTAATTCAGTTCCTACAAATAATTTAAAAAGATAGTAAATTGTCAATAGTAAAACAAATTGGGTTTATATCTTACTTTGTTCACAGTTAATTCCTGTGAAGCCTAGCAAACAGTCGCAAGTATAATGTGTGTTATTTTCTTTGCAAACACCCTGATTTTGACATGGCAACTGTTCGCATTGATTTTGAGTGTTCTCACAGTTTCTGCCAGTAAATCCTGGTAAACATGAGCACTCGTAATCTGTAGGTGTTAAAGGATAACAATGTCCTTCATTTAAGCAGGGATTACTGGAGCAGCCAGTGTGTCTACTGTTATAAGATAGTGGTTTTTGAGTATTTTCATGGGCATATTCAGGTGAATATATGTTATTATCGACATCTTCCTCATTACTGCATTCTTCTATATTAGATGAATCTGTTACATTCTGAATCATGTTTATATCCAAACCATATATGCTGATCTATAAGCAGTATATTATATTATTTATAATTTTGTAGTCTTGCAGCAGCAACCAATATATAATGATAACAATAATAATAATAATAATAATAATAATAATAATAATAATAATAATAATAATAATAATATATGTGTATCAACTTTCACATTGACAAAAAGGTAATGTGATTGTTTACTATAAATACATACATCCATTATATACCGGGTATCCCACGGTGAAGGTCCATTAGATGTATCTAGACAACCAATTAAGCTATTAATTTGAAATTTGGGATGAAGTCAAAGTGGGCCATGATCTGCTTGATGAAAATATTTTGCAGTTTCTACTACTTCCAGTTTTACCGGAAGTCGATATTAACTTCATTATTTTAAATGGGACACCCCAGTGGCGGTGCGTGAACATTAATTGTATGTGTTCTGCTTAGGGTTGTCACATTGGTCGAATTCAATTCCGGGATATTAAGTCTGGCCGGAGCCGCTAAATTTTTAAAATTTTCAAGGTCACGCATTTTCCTGGCGCTTCTGAACTTCAATCGGGACCGTACAGCTAATTCCCGGTACAACAATCACAGAAAATCCCCTATGCCCATGTGGCAATCCTATATAGTTCTCAATCGTATATTGTCCATGCTTTATCCCCACCGAAAAGTAAGCACGGAAAACAAAAGAGTGCATTTTTTATATCACACTCGCACATCCACTCGTGGTGCTGGCCTACCTAATTCTTTTATTTTCAGTTTATCCTCATAAGGCAGAGAACCAAATAGAGAACCAAATAAAGTTTTTTGTAAAAACGAAACGCTATTCATTTTAGTAACTAGGTATAATATCCGTGGACGCCTAAACAAAAATATTTACCTGTGCCGCTCACAGAAATAAACGACCACGTACCACGTCCTATTACGAAATATTACTGAATTTACTGCAGTGGCTGTTGTTGTTGCAGCCACATAAGCCCATATATTCGTGTTCTGGGTCACGTGCCTGATTAGCCAATAAAAACAAAGGACGCATCTAACTGTTCGCTGTGCACACATTTTGTATATCAGGTTGCGGTTGCATAAGGGGCTAGCTCGCGTCGTAATAAATAATAACATAAGCTCTTAGATTTATTTTAGCGCGAGAACATTTGCATTCTTTAAATTTTAAATATTTTGTATTTTGTATATATTTAATATGCTTAACTATTAAATATAGCTATTTTAGCATAGCTATATAGCTATTCTAGCTAGCTATTCTAGCTATCTAGCTAGCTATTTAAATACATAAAATTTTATGTGTTCTGCAGCTCCGCAGCTCTTATGGTAAAACCGCCACTGGGACACCCTATATATTATTGCATTGTTGGATTGTACTTGAAACACATCAATCTAAACACATTTTATGTAGGATGTCCTATACCTATCTTCAACTGTTTTTGAAATATTGACAGGTGAATATTGATATTTTTCAACTTTGACACCCTGTAAAATCTAAACAGTTTGAGATCAAACAAAATGGTTTGCACATTCCTATTTTATTCATTATTCATTATTTATTCCTGTATTATTTTTATTTTATTCACATTCACATTACATTTCATAAGCTATCGTTTGACATTAATTGCAGATTTAACCAAGAGATTAAATTTAATCAAAAATTTTAATTTCTAGAAAATCTGAAATTAGTGTCAAATGATAGCTTATGAAAAGTTAAGATAGGAATGTGCAAACAGTTTTGCTTGATCTCATACCGGTTAGATTTTACAGGTTGTCGAAGTTGAAAAATGTTAATTCACCTGTCACTATTTCAAAAACATTTGAAGATAGGTATAGGACATCCTACATGAAATATGTTTAGAATTTCACGTAGAATTCAGAAATGAAAGAATTCAGAAATGAAATAATATATAGGGTGCCCCATTTAAAATAACGAAGTTAATGTCGACTTCCGGTATAACCGAAAGTGGTAGAAACTGCAAAATATTTTCATCAAGTAGATTATGGCCCACTTTAACTTCACCTCAAATTTCAAATTAATAGGTTAATTGGTTCTCCAGATACTTCTACTGGACCTCACCGTGGAACACCCTGTATGACTATAATCCACATATAATAAATAATAAGTTTATAATAGATATAAATATACGACAAATTAACTAAGTTTCATTAGTGGTTTTTCATTTTGATGAAAAAGTTCACATTTCATTGTGAAATATTACATAATTGTTATATTATGTAATATTACAAGAAATATAGTGTAATATTAAATAATATTACTTGTGTAAATTCCGTTTTGTTATTTTCTGAGACATATTGTTTTTTTTTTTCTGGATGTGGACATAAGTTTATCTTTTATTCATCTCCATAAGTATATTAGTGTTTGCTTGATGTGAATAAATCACTCATTACAATTTAAATGTAATAAAATGTAAAGAAGACATTGATGCATTTGAATTCTATAATGAATCACCGTAAATGCATTATCAACTAATTCAATTGGTTACTGTTTAATGGGCGATTAACAGCAAGGAGATAAGTTCCCCCACAAACTTACATTTGATATGCATCCATTAAACCCTGAGTAAACCTTCACTCCATCATTTATTCTGATGTGATGTTTATCATAGCCACCTACGTACAATGGTGTTTGAAGATTCAGAGTTTTGTGATTACCACCTAAGCGTCCTACCGAAGGTGGTCCTCCATCCACCATTAACCTACCATCACTTAGCGTTCTACTGGCTGTAATTATGTGAACTTGGCCAGGTACTAGTTCTTCATTATGTCTAATCACTGTTACTCCTAAAAGCATAAACAAAAAACTTTGTAACTTGGTGATTAAAACAAATTAATACTGGCCAGAAATTATTAGGCTGAAACAGGTGGCTTCAAATGAATATTTGTTAGGTATTTTTTGAAACAATCTCAGAAAAGATCTCCTCTCATAAAAAGAGTAGCGTACTTATAGCTACTATAGATTATAAAAAAGTAGATGAATTGTCAGTATGAACAATAATTAGACTTACCATTTCCTGCATCAAATCTGAATTCTACACGTCGATCATGAATCGCTAAACTAACAAAGTCACCATGACCTTCTTCCGTTTCACTAGAGTAGAGCAAAACTCCATCACTGACATCAGTAGGTTTTATTCTAAGTGAGAACTTTAACCTCCTGGTGGAGCGAGGCGTTGGATAGGCTATGTAAGAGCCATCTTTAAAAGCTGGTTCATTAATAGTTATCTCACGTTCACACCTTCGACCTGCTCGGCCTAATGGACATTGACATTCAAAACTATTTTCGGTATCTATACATCTGCCAACGCCACAAGCATCTGTCAAAGTATATTAATAATTTAATAACATTAACTTTAACTTTGTATTAACTAGTTTTTCTGTTATTTAAAACCAGTTATTAACTATAATTTCCTTTTATTAACATTCATAATTTTATTAACATTAACAAAATAAATAATATATTCTGTTTATGTTTTATTGAAAATCACTTACATGGGGAACAAGCTTCTCCTTTTAATCTGTTACAAGTTGGTCCGCTAAAACCAGATGGGCAGATACAAATAAAACCATCCTTCGATAAAGCTTCTTGGCAGGCACCCTTATTTTCACATCTGCTTTCACCACAGGTTTCACAAGTAGTTATGCCAGTCATATTTAAGTTATCACGCAGAATGTCTTCATAAACATGACCCACCTTAAAGCGGCTTATGCATCCTAAAATTTAGAATATTCAGTCAATCAAACTGTGGAAATACATGTGGAGTTCAATTAAATTTGTGGCTAGTGGTATCATTTTTTTAATTGAAAAAAACTGTGAAAGACAACATGCCGAAATATATTTTTTCCTTTTAAGCCAACAACAAAAATATTACTAAGATAAATTTAAAATTAAAAAAATAAGTACAATTACAGTACAGTTATGTACAATTCACTACATACACTAGCCTTTCTTCCAATTAATAAGTTTCTTCAAAGATAATAATATATTATTTTTTATCCTACACTGTCAGAAAATCCTATTTTCGTGAGCCTTTAGCGGCACGAAAGTAGGCATTTTCACGTCTAGGCGCGAAATTTTTTTAACTTTTCTATCAACAGGTGGCGCCTCCATTATCTGTCATCGTACCGTCATGTAATTTCACATTATAAAGTAATTTTAAGTGAACACATTGTTACCATTAATTATTAAACAATGGACGAGACAAGTATCCCGGGGACATTTCAAGCTTCCGAAAGTGATGAAAGCATGGAAGAAACTGTATGGAAGCTTCACTTGCCAAAGAACCTCCAGAAGTGACATATCATAATATCATCATGAATATCTTGATTTAATTTCAAAAACAGTTTCAGAACAAACCCGGTTATTGAGTTTATGTGAATAAGGTATTGCCTTTGCTGATTGCACTATTCATAATCCTGTATTTTAATATCAATATTTCAAAGAACTAATTTTTTTTGTAAGTAAATTATTTATTGTTATATAAAAAAGATTGACGTTTATGATTTTTTTCTTGTGTAGGATAAAAAATGTTGTGTGCACCATGGCGGAAAAGTGGTTTTCCGGGCTTCCAGAAGTGGCCAGGCTCTGCTTCGCCTCGCCTGTCCATATTTTCTATCAGCCCGGAAAACATTCACTTTCCCGCCTAGGTACACAATATACTATTACTTAAGTTTTAAAATCAAATCCTGAAGCAAAAAAACTAAATCTTTTGAAGGTTGAGGTTGAGGTTGATATAAATATTCTTACCAACAAATCCTTCATATGGATTGGATCCAAGAACTTCAGGAGAGATGCTACTGTAGGGATTTGGAACACCACCCAAATATAAAGCATCAGTCAAATCCAGTCCAATGTACTTTCCTTCAGCAGTTCCAATGAAAGGCCCCTCACCGTCAACATACATTGTCACTTTCTTTCTGTTCCTTACTATTTTAATAGTATGCCACTCTTTATTAGCAATTGGACGATCTGATCTCACCACGGTGGTACTTTGACCCAAGTAATATTTGAATTCAGGTATATTATCGATTAGAGATAGTGCAATGTAGTCTCCATTTTTATCATTTCCTCTATTTCCATTATATAAAATTAAGCCATTTCCCTTTTCAGGTTTGATAGATACCTCAAAATTGAACTGAATATAAGAATCACTTAGTGTTGGTAGTGTAATGTAACTGTAGGGTGCTTGGGTGAAGTAAGGTACAATGCCAGTTACCACAAGTATAATGGGTACATCTGTAGACCTAACGCCACTACTAGCTGAACATGTGTAGGTTCCCGCATCTATACTTCCCACATCATTTAACTGAATTTGTTTCTGAAATATAAAATTGGCATGAATATTACGTTACTTATCAATTCATGTCAATACATTTCTCAAATTAGTAGTAGTAATTACTTACACTGTAGATATCAACGTATTGGGGCAAGTTTTCTCCTTGTTTGGTCCACAAATATGTGACAGGTTCTTCCAAGTCAGTGTTACATTCTAAAATAACACTAGACCCTCTTGGTGCACTTTTTACTTCAATAGGTGCTTCGTCTTTAACTTCATCTGAATATAACAAAGTATAATATAATTTTCACATTTATAAAATATAACTGAATTGTTGGCCATAACAGTATTGAAAGTTTAAAAATTCTATGGAAAATGTTGATATTATGTTCCATTTGTAGATGTTAGTCATTTAGATAACGAAATATTTATTTAAATTTTTGTTTAGATCTCATTTCCTATGTGAGATTTTGTTTCCATAAAACAAAGTCCTGAATTAAATTTACTGTTCTAGTTTTTATGCATGCAATTATTCAAAATTATAAATGATGAATTTTTGTTTACCATAAAATAATGTGCGTTTCTTTGTCATACAAATCATTTAATTATTACTGGAAAAAATAAATACTTATTTGGAGAATTAGCAATTATGCTGGACACCCTGTTAAAAGGAACCTTTGTTACAGAATTGTGCATGTTAGTGTAAACATAGACGTGATACCTAAATTATAATGAGCAGAGTCAATACATAAATTATCGATGTTCAAAAACTAGAGAAGAAAAGCGACTGAAGAAGAATTGCTAGACAATAGGCGCTGTACAGTAAAATATTTGGTATAACCAAGAAATAAAAAAAATTTGAGTGAACATATAAAATGTGGGAAGGACGTAACTGATCAATGAGATAAATATGAAAATTGCCTCTAGAAAGATTCACACTATAAATATTGATAAGGGTATATGTACACAATAGATCTTTTCCACTACAGAAAAATCATTCCATTGGAAATCAACAAAGCAATGTAAGACAAATTTAATTTATGCTTTGGCCAACCACTGTGAACACACATCAAAGATCAACTGTAATGAAGCTTATTGCTCAACCCACAATGAAAATGAAATAAAATAAATAATGACTGAAAGTACCATTTATCATAATAGGGCTGAAGAAATATTTTAAATTACCTCTACTGAAATATTGATGTTAAAATTTTAATAAGTAGGAAACTAAAACAACACGAAATTGCATGATTTGCCCATTTACTTACCATATGCATTAAAACAACAGAACTATCATACCAATAAATAGATGGTTGCAAGCGCAAGCAAACAATCCTTGAAATCTGTCTCATCTCATCCAACTCCAGCAAATACCAAAGGAGGCTACTTTTTGACTAGTCCCCGTTGTTACATTTGTTCTTATACATTTATATTCTATATTTTTCTTTTCAGGAATTCAAATTTAATTATCTAAAGACAAAGGTATATCTGCTACTATCAGTATATTTTTGATGATATTTTCTAATCACGTTTAAAAATATCTATTTGGCTTCAACAATATTTCATATCTGTAACCAGTTGTCACACAGTAAGCGTAGCCTCTGACTAGTGAAAACAAGTAAGGACCATTGTATTGAGAATCACATCACACGGTGTGCACCAATGAAAACAATCCAAAACAATCGCAGTTGAGAATTACATAGTCCAACATGTTTTACATAAGTGCAAGAGACTGCAAGTATGACCATCCTATCCCAAACCAGTTAGTTTAGGCAATTTTGCAGGTTGATGACATATGAACTTCTCAGTTACAGTATACTGTCTGGACTTTTAAAATATCTTTTTGAAAATAAATTAGAAAACTGTATGACAGAATAAACTACTTGCTTTGATAGTTACCATCATTCTTGAAACCTCTGTCTCTGTTGAAAGGTTATTTTCACTAGAGAAACAGTTCATTGTCGACCTTTTTACCGTTAATTTATAAAATCTTGGTCTCATAAAATCTATAGAATAGGTATTGCTGGTAAAATTTTATATACACTTCTGCATGTATTTAAAACAGTTTAATGGAATACTAAACTGTAATTTAAGTGCATTTAAGTGTGCACCCCTCTCACTGTTGCCGTTTTTTTTTTAAATAAAAACTTATTAATTTATAAGAAATGCTTGTGTTATTTTTATAAAATTTATTTAATGTGTTTAATGTCATCTGTTACATTGTGTTTGATTTTACTTTTTATTATAGTAATGCTGTTATTTCAATTAAGTAAGGTTTAAATGTTATTTTAATTTTAGTTTAGGGTTAGGATTATTTTTGCTGAAATGAAAAATATAGAGAAGAAGGGATCAGATCAAAGGGTGGTGGAGCCTGGCACTAAAAATAGTTATTTGTTTAACTAGTACAAAAAATACATGTTTTTGGGACGAGGGAAAGGGTACGAGTCCCGAATACGTATTTTTTGTACGAGTTTAACATAATATTTTTTCCAACCGCTTCTAACTAGCATCTCCAGCTTACCGATTCATCGGAGTCACTATCTGTTTTTATTTTTTTATTTAATTAAACTTCAATATATTATGTGACATGCAATGTCAATATCAAATTACTTTTCGGTACTGCAAAACTGTACAATAATCTCTTTTTTGTACACTTGCTATGGCGACAGTCCCGAAATGGCCCTCTTTTTATACAAAATAATTTACAGCCTTATTAATAATAAAACTTAGAATGTTCTAAGACATAACTAGAATGTAATTAGTGAAAACTGCATTAATAATGACATTTAAATGCATGTTAACGCTAGAATGATGCTAAATCACTAGTTATCAGTTTGGGTATGTTTTACAATAAGTTAAAGTTAACCTAAAAGTTTGACAAAAATGTCAGCAGTTTTTTTTTCCCTCCCAATTAACAGATCAAGAACGTTTTTCTGAAATATTAAATAATTTAATGCGAAATTTTCCGTATTTATATGTCAGTAACCTCAATAATTATTATAAAATTATTTATATTATTATAAATTTATTATAGAATGGTTACTTATCGAATGCATTAGGGAGTTTTTGAACCCCTTAAATTTTAGCACGTCGTTATCGTTATTCTGAGCATGTGCAGTTCCAGAAAGAGTATCATTTTTGGCACTGCTCGTGCTCAGTATAACGATTGCAATAACGATAAGATAAAAATTTAAGGTGTTCTAAATCTCCCGTAACCCCCGAGTTAACGTGGGCTACGAATCTCCCTATTATAAAAGGCAAAGTTAATGCTTATCAAGGGCGGATTTATCATGAATTCAAATTTTACATTAGCAAAAAGCAAAAACGTAATTAGTTTAAAAAAATATAAACGTACTTCACTTAAGGATATTTTATTAAACACTTCTATTTGCTATTTCATGTTTGTCCAATGAAAAACGTACCTACCTATCTAAATACACAGATAATTTCTAATTTCACAACATTTTTTAAAAATATGATTCTTTGAGATACTCCCCCATGTTGAAAAGCTAAATCCGCCCTTGATTGCTTTTTAACACAAAACAGTGTTGACACAAGACACTTGTCAGTCTTGTCACTTTGCGTAAATGTTTGTAAATGCAGGCATAATGCAGGTTAGATTTATTGCAGTGAAATTAGCTCTATGTATAGAATGAGATGTTGTCACATTAACTTCTTATTTAGCATGCTGTTAGTTATTTGTCTATAAATATTTAATTATTAATATGAACTACTTAGATTGATTTAAGAATACGGTTAGTCGTCATTAGTTAACTTCATGTTATTGTGATTATTATTAATATGGGTGTTAATGTTTAACAGCCTTATTAATAATAAAACTTAGAATGTTCTAAGACGTGACTAGAATGTAATTAGTGAAAACTGCATTAATAATACCATTTAAATACATGTTAACGCTAGAATGATGCTAAATCACTAGTTATCAATTTGGTTATGTTTTACAATAAGTTAAAGTTAACCTAAAAGTTTGACAAAAATGGCAGCAGTTTTTCTTTTCTCTACCAATTAACAAATCAAGAATGTTTTTCTGAAATATTAAATAATTTAATGCGAAATTTTCCGTATTTATATGTCAGTAACCTCGATAATTATTATAAAATTTTATTATGGTATGGTTACTTATCGAATTCATTAGGGAGTTTTTGAACCCCTTAAATTTTAGCACGTCATTATCGTTATTCTGAGCATGTGCAGTTCCAAAAAGAGTATCATTTTTGGCACTGCGCGTGCTCAGTATAACGATTGCGAATGCGAATTGCGATAAAGATAAGGTAAAAATTTAAGGTGTTCAAAATCTCCCTATTATAAAAGGCAAAGTTAATGCTTATCAAGGGCGAATTTACCATGAATTAAAATTTTACATTAGCAAAAAGCAAAAACGTAATTAGTTAAAAAAAATATAAATGTACTTCACTTAAGGATATTTTATTAAACACTTCTATTTGCTATTTCATGTTTGTCCAAAGAAAAACGTACCTATCTAAATGCACAGATAATTTCTAATTTCACAACATTCTTTAAAAATGTGGTTCTTTGAGATACTCCCCCATGTTGAAAAGCTAAATCCGCCCTTGATTGCTTATTAACACAAAACAGTCTTGACACAAGACACTTGTCAGTCTTGCCACTTTGCGTAAATGTTTGTAAATGCAGGTTAGATTTATTGCAGTGAAATTAGCTCTATGTATAGAATGAGATGTTGTCACATTAACTTCTTATTTAGCATGCTGTTAGTTATTTGTCTATAAATATTTAATTATTAATATGAACTACTTAGATTGATTTAAGAATGCGGTTAGTTGTCATTAGTAAACTTGATGTTATTGTGAGTATTATTAATATGAGTGATAGTGTCTTATTCGTATGGTTGCAAAAAAATAATATTATTTGATTAATTTTCTTCCTTGCCATGGCATTATTTACACTTTACATGAGTTTCTAGTTTTTAAATTTGATTTTTATTTTTGGCGGTTTAATTTTTTTTTCGGGGTTTAAAATTTTATGAAAGTGACTTTATCTCTCATTAACATACATACTTATTTACTTTTCTTCATTTGATATACTGCAGTTGTATATAAAACAAACAAAAAAAATGGCAGGCATTGTTTCATGAGGTCTGTTAATCAAAAATTAATATTTTAATTTTTTTGGTTTGACTTTACTGTATCTTTAAATGTCTAAGGAACTTTATTCTTCTCATGAAGATGCGGCATGAGCCACTATTGTTGTGCAAAGATTTACAAGCTCTGTCCAATGTTTTAACACATTTGTCATTTTTTTACTAAAGACGGTTTAAATATATAACTATGTTATAACATGACTGCAAAAAAATAATCCTTCCATGATATATAGGATGAATTAAATACTAGCTTTTAGTAGGACAAGTATTACTTAGTACTGTATTGTGAATTTATTAGAGCAGTAAGAACATCAAACTGGACAAAAATCTAACTCCAAACATTTTTTCTTAATTTCTTTGGTTTGCAGTTTAGGTAACTTACAACATTGTTCTGGCCGACCATTTAATTGTTTACTAACCAATGACATTTAAGTTATAGTCCTTGTAATAAACTCCTTGACGTCCATTGGCTTCACATCGATAAACACCAGTATTTTCGGAACGTAAATTGTGTATCCTTAAGTTACTTCCAACATTTTCAACATTATTTGCCATCCAACCATGTACCTTGGACCAAACTGTTATTACACCAGGTTCACTTGACTGACACGAAATATCAATATTCTCTCCGGCAAAATGTTCAGTTTCGGGAGGACTAATATATAATGTTGGCTGTGGTGGAGGTGGCGTTGTGCGAGAAGGTCTAGTATCAGTTGGACCTAAAATTTGTATAATGAAATACAGTTGTCAAAATATAGAATTTGAACACAGTTTTGACTATTATGTAAGTGCTCTGCAGCTATTTTTGATTGTTGTGATTTTTCTTATTCCAAAAAGTGTTACGAAGCTGTATGTACAAGTTGTACCACCCTTAATGATCTTTATAATGACTACTTATTTGTGAAAAGTTTTATAAGAATGAGCCTGCGTAAATTGAAAACAAGAAATGTAAATTTATTATGCCACACCTTAGAAAAGAAAAGTTAGGATACAAAAGAAGCATCTAAAACTTTTTCATTTGTGATTGAAAGACAATAAAGATTGACATTGTGTTGATTTCACAAAGAAAAGTTAAGATGCTTATTAAATTGTACACCCGCACTATTTAAAATCTAAACATAAAAATTAAAAAGGAAGCACAGCAATAAATTGATAGTCTTATGAAAATAGATGATTAAATTAAGAAAAATATACAATATAGAGCATTTTAAATTAAACAATTCTTTACACAAATAAGAGCAAATTAAATTACACTTAGTCTGACTTGATATGCTATCAGCAAGTTCACCATTTTTTATTTATTTAATATTTTGAAAGTAGCTAGTCAAAATATAATTTGTAAAATTAAAATAACTGTTTTTGATGTACTTTTTTCATGAAAAAATGAATGACATAACTGCCACTGAGACTACGTGCCCGCTAAGACGTGACGTCACTCCCTCCCTCCGATACAAATTTGTAATTCAACCGTGTGCAGTTTCAGCAAACAGTCTCACATTTACATTAAATGTGATACTTTCCAATCATAATTGGGATCACAGAATCAGATTCCAACTACTAATTTGAGGATGGGTGTTGGAGCCGGAGTCTATAGTTGCAACCCAATGGTAAAAATATTCTCATGCCTTGGTAGTTATGCAACTATATTTCAGGCAGAAATCTATGCCATTGAATTGTGTGTACAGGGTTAGTTTTATTAATGTAAACCCCATCTTAATATTTTAATTATTGACAGATACAAAAAACTTGTAAACTGGTCTTGTACAATTTTTTATGTACATTCCAGTCATTCTAACACTTTTGCGCTGGCAAATTTGGGCTCATATCGGAATCGCGAATGCAGAATTGTTTAACTTGAGTGAGTACGATGTATTTCGTGCTGACAGAGATTTCCAATCTGTAAACAAATCGCGAGGCGGCGGTGTTCTCCTAGCAATTAAGAATAAGTTTAGCGCACACGCATTTGACGTTCGTTCGTTTAGTCCAACTCTAAATAACCTCAAGATTGTTGATGTAATTGGCGTGAAACTAAATATTAACCACAAGTTTATCTATCCTCCTATTATATATTCCTCCCGATGCTTCCTGTCGAGATCACGAATGTCTCTTTGACGGCATCGAACAACACAATTATATATTTAACTCCTATGATAGATTATTAGATTTAATTTTGAGCAATGTGCCGTGCACCGTCGAAAAACCCTGTGAAGCGTTGCTACCTGAAGACAAACATCACCCTGCTCTCTGTCTCACTGTGAATATTCATAACTTTAAACCTGATATTTTTCCTATTGTTTCTCAACCTAGTTTTAACTTTAAAAAAGCCAATTTTCGTTCACTCTATGGTGAATTTTATTCAACTGATTGGTCACTACCCTCGAATATATCTGTTAACGAAGCAGTGCAAATATTTTATGATAAAATAAGTTTCGCTCTAATCAAACATGTTCCCATGAAAACTCCATCTAATAAGCAGTACCCCCCTTGGTTCAACTCAGATATTATTCATTTGTTAAAGAGAAAAAAGCGAGCATGGAGAATTTATAGGAACAGCAAACAGCAGACTGACTACGATATCTTCAGGGATATGCGTACATCCCTCAAATCAATATAAAATCTGCTTATGCTAGATTTATAGAGGACTCAGAGCGTTCAATAACAAGTACTCCAAACAAATTCTGGGACTATATCAATCTGAAACGCAATTCAACTAGAATTCCTTCTACCATGTTTTTACACAATTCTAACATAGACAATCCACAAGGTATTGTAGACGGTTTTGCACAATTTTTTTCTGGCGCTTTTATTAACTCCTCAGGATACGTTTCCAACCCACTTCATAACGCTTGTTGTAGCAACTTCCTTCACATACCCCATGTTAGTGAAAATGACGTTATGGTTTCGATAAAGAAAATTAAAGCAAATCTGACAACCGGTCCCGATAATATCCCTGCTCTTATTGTCAGGGATTGTGCAATGGTGTTCTGTAAACCTCTGTGTACTATTTTTAACTTATAAACAATCCAGAATCTGTCCGGTGTTTAAAAAAATTGATAAAAACGACATTGAGAATTACCGACCCATTGCTCTTGTATGTAACTTTTCTAAAGTATTTGAAATCTTAATTTCAGGCTATTTGTCCTTTTATGAAAAAAATTTGATAATGCCTGAACAACATGGTTTTGTTCAAGGAAGATCCACCGTTACTAATCTTGTGAGTAGCACGCAATTTATTGCTGAGGCGCTGGATCAGAGAGGTCAGAGAGATATTATTTACACTGACTTCTCTAAAGCGTTTGACAAACTGGATCACGGACTAATTTTGTGTAAATTAGAATATCTTGGATTAAGCGAAGCCCTATTAGAACTGTTTCAGTCATATCTCTCCTATCGTACGCAGTTTGTGGAGTATCGTGGGTATAAATCTGAACAATTTAGGCAGACTTCTGGTGTACCTCAAGGCTCTGTTCTTGGGCCTTTACTATTTGTTTTATTTGTGAACGATATCGCGGATGAACTAGATGTTAATTACTTACTTTACGCGGATGACTTAAAGTTGTATTTTTATGTAAAATGCGAATGCGATTGTTTGAATCTCCAGCATAATTTGAATATACTTAATAGTTGGTGTATTGATAATTGTTTACCTCTAAATGTAGCAAAATGTAACGTCATGTCATTCTCACGTAAAACCAATACCATTTATTATGACTATAGCTTAGATAATTGCGTCTTAAATAGACCTGACTTCATCAAGGACCTAGGGGTTATTTTTGATTCAAAATTAACTTTTTCCAAGCATATTGAGGAATGCGTTACTGGTGCTTACAAAAATTTAGGTTTCATCTTGCGTAACAGCAAAGAGTTTAAGAACATGTCCACATTCCGTACGTTATATACCTGTTTTGTTAGATCCAAGCTAGAGTATGCCTCTGTTGTCTGGGCACCAACGTACAACTGTCATATTACATCATTAGAAAAAGTTCAACGGCGATTTATTAAATCGGCAAGTTTTGTCTTGGATGGTAGCTATCCAGTAAGCGGTACCTCTCAGGAATTTTTTCTAAATAAATTTGAAATGAGCAGTCTTGTTAGAAGACGAGCTATGTACTCTATTATTTTTTTATATAAAATTAATAATATGGTCAATTGTCCATCACTTACATCGCTCATCAATTACCATGTGCCCAGAGTAAATGCTAGGTCGAGTAACTCGCTTTACCTTCCCACCTCTCATACTAATCTTTTACAGTCATCCCCAATATATCAAATGTGCCTTAATTATATAGATACTCAACAAGAACTTGACATATTTCACTGTAAGATTGCTGATATCAAGCATAAATACTTAGTACCAATTTAAATTTAGTTTTATAATGGTTTATAACAATGTGTAGTGCGGTCAGTGTTGTCCGAGATAAACAAGGCAAGCTATACAGTTACGTCACGTGAATAATTCGGTGCGGTTGAGAACCGGGAGGAAGAGAGAAGGGAAGTAGATTGGCGGCAGTTGAACAAGCGGAGATCAGAGGCAGTGTTGCCAACTTGGTGTATTTTTCACCAAAACTGGAGAATTCGAGTGTGCCAAAGTGAATTTTAAGAAGAGTTTGAGGAGAGTCTCAAAGCTGGTGTATTTCTGTTTTCATTTGGAGAATTCTAGTGAAATTGATTAACCGGCTTCAAAACCTCCACCAGATGGCGCATCGCTTACGCTTTTGATCGCTGTGATTATAGAACTAATAAAAATGTATTACCTAGTTAACTTTCACAACTTTGCACTTTTGTGTTTTTGCCCAGTGTATTTCTATTTATAAATAATAATACCACAGTATAATACCACCATAATAATTATTTTATTCTGTTTTGTGTCAAATTTATTTATTCAAAACCAAGGCCATCTCTTTGATCAAGCTCGCGCCCCTTACTTAAGGTGTATTTAAATCAGAGCGAACAGAAGCGAACGAACGAATTCGTTTGCTTAAGCTTGCGTAATTTGTATGGAGAACAAAACGGGAGCGAACGAACTCTTCCTTGGTTCTACATCATATATTAGGGGGAACAGAGACGAACGAATGAATTCGTTCGCTCGCTTCTGTTCGCCCTAATTTAAATGCACCTTTACTCTATTTACTTACCGTTAACCGCGCCGATTGATCAGAGGAGGCCTTGTTCAAAACAAACTTTTGTTTTGTTGATAAAAATCATATATATAATACTACTATATCGCGGGTAGAGGCCCAAAAATTTCGAAAACAACACGGCGCCGACATACAATCTCTATCCTTATCGAGAGTACTTTAGTCACATATGCGCATGCGCACGAATTTCGCGACATCCAATAAGCATGCAGCATAAATACTGCATCTCTGTCTACAGACTTCTTTTAAAAAAAGTTGAAAGTTGGGAAGTCTGTCAGCCTATAAACAGTGTGTCAGCTTCCGTAACCATGGAGATTGCGCATGCGCAAATCGAACAAAGGGTCTCTGGAACAGTATAGCACTATATCTTTTGTCCTTTAATGTTTTCGGAGACACCGCTTATGGGCTAACATAGGAAATACGCGATATAGTAGTATTATATATATGATAAAAATATAAAATTTTTTGTTTTATTATTTTGTTTGTTCCGTATAGGAATATCCTGATGACACTTCAAAATTACATTGTTTTACATGGGTGTCATCTGTCAAAACGTAATTCTTTTACTAGGAAAATTGAATATTTATTGATGTATTTTAAATCTTACATTTGGAGAAATCTGGTGAATTTTGAGGTTAAGTTTTGAGAATTCTCACATTTTACAGTTGGCAACACTGATCAGAGGGAGTTCGACAGTCACGAGGGCATGTGTCGACGGTCGAAGGTTATGTTATGATTAATTATTGCTAAATAATTAGCTATTAAAAGTATAATACACTAGTGATCAGTGACGATTATAGCTAAGTACCTAATTAGCTGTACTAGATTATATCCTTTATAGTGAAAATCAGTAGGTACCTAAATTTCAAGTAGAGCTCTGTGACAAGTTGACAAATCGTATTTGTTGCCCATCGTTTGTTCTCTGCCTGGGGCCCCGAAGAAAGAAGCTTGCCTGGATGGTCTATTCGACAGCAGGACTTTGATAAGAGATAAGTGAACCTAAGCTAGTTATTATTGTCTTGTTTATGTCTATATCTTACCAGTTGTCGGTTTATTTACATGTTGAGAACCCCACATTTTTATCAATTTGTGTTCAATAAACAAATTGTTGTAAAAATCAATTTTATTTAGCCCTGATATAAAATTAACAAAAGAGTCTCACTGCAAATTTGACGCCAACGTACGGCAACGGTATTTGAGCCGACATACTGGTTAATAGACGATTAAATATTGGGTTTATATGTATGTCAATTGTATGTAGGTATAGTTGATAATTATTTTAAGGAGAGGTGTTGTGTGTTAACTGCCATTGATGGTATTTATTAGAATAAGGTACCTATTACCTATAAACTAAGTTGTACTTAAGAAATTTAGTAGGTATACCTACCTATTGTTACTTTGTTGGGTGTACCTAGTTAATGTTAGAACTTGTTGATTACGATTTAGTCAGACTTTCGTTAGGATGAAAAAGAAAGTAAAGAAGGGAATGGAGAATAGCGGGGAAAATGTTGAGGTTGAGGTAAACTCACAGGAAACTGTAGATGGTTCAGATCAGTGTTTAGATGAAAGTAATAAGAACTCAGATTTAGAAAAGATTGTAAAGATGTTGGCTAATAGTATGGCTGAAATGCAGTCTAATATTTCTACGTTAAGTAAATCTTTAGAAAAAGTACAAGTCAGTCCAGGTGAAAAAACAAAACAAACTGTGAGCCAGGGGGTTGAGATTAGCAAAGTAGACAGGCAATATATAATTAATTGGCGTGAATTAGGGGGTAGTAATTTAACGTTTTTACCAGGTGGAAGTGTGCACCCGGTAACATTTATAAAAAAATTTAAAAAATTAGCTGGTGATGCAGGAGTGCCAGAGGCGGCTCAAGTTGGGTTAGCTGTGGGTTGTTTAAGGGGGTCGGCAGTTGATTGGGCGACTCATAAAGAGAGTAGTTTTATAAATATAACCGTTTTTGAAGATGCATTTAGGGCTCGCTATTGGAATGCAGATCAACAACGTGCTTTATTTAATGAAATTCAGTACGGACAATATGAATCGGGTAGTCGAGGCGACTATGTGCTACGGATGGCTAGTCGTGCAACTTATTTATCGCAAAATATGGAAGAGTCGGATTTAGTGCGAGTATTAACAGGTCATTTTCCGAGTGATATACGGCGGGGTATCGTACTAGCTCAGCCAAAATCTCTGGAGGATTTAGAGCAGTATTTGAGAGAGATAGATTCTACTGATGTAAGTGATTCTCGTCGAAGTCAGCAGAGTGATAGGCGTCGGGAAAATAATAATATGCAAAATAATAATAATTATAGGAGGAGAGAAGCTGAACAGCGTCCGGAACAGCGTAATGAAAATCGAGAGATAAGAATTTTGACTACTTTTAATGCAGAACCGGAAACCTTATTAAGCGATGACGAAATCGATCAGCCGGCCGAGAACCAGTTTTTATCGCCAATTTTGAAGGTCAAAATTTGTGATATGCCAGTCGAGGTTTTAATAGATTCAGGGAGTCAGGTGTCTGCGATTTCAGATAACTTTATGAAACAATTAGAAAATAAGGGACTGGTTTTACCGATCTTACCGGTGACTAATATAGCGGTATCTTTGGCAGTAGGGTCCAAAACTCATAAAATTAAAACACAAGTTTTATTACCGATTTCGTTTGAAAAAGAGATTAGTATTGAAATTCCTTGCGTAGTTGTTCCCAACCTTAATAAAAATGTCATTTTAGGGTGTGATTTCCTTATTGCACATAAAATAAAAATAGATTTTCATAAATCTTGCGTGCAAATTGATAAGGAAAATGTTGGTTATAATTTCCGGTTGGAAAAATGTGAGGAAGGGAAGTTGGCTATGAATTTTGTAACATATAAACCGAAAACAGAAAGGCATCGTTACTCGGAGGTAGAGTTTAAACAAGGTATTGAAAATGCTAAAATGTTTAATGACAATCAAAAAGAATTATTGCATACTTTATTAAAAAAATATAGTTCTGTTTTTTCGGAAACACCGGGGCGCACGAACTTGTATTATCATGAAATTAAAATGCGGGACGAATCACCGTTTTTTAAGCGCTCATATCCGGTACCTTATGCGTATCGAGATGAAGTACAGAGACAAATTCGTGAAATGGAAGGTTGGGATATTATAGAACCGTGTCAAACCGAATATGTTTCGCCGTTAGTCACAGTCAAAAAGAAAGATGCATCACTGCGAGTGTGTTTAGATGCAAGATTTTTAAATAAACGAATGGAAAAGGATCATGTCGTGCCTCCGAATCCTGAAGAACTTCTTGCGAAATTTTGTCGTGGGGTGTATTTGTCAACATTAGATATGACGTGTTCGTATTGGCAGATCCCTCTGCACATAGACGATCGTAAATATACCGGGTTTAGTTATAATAATCAAACATATGTGTTTAAGGTTTTACCCTTTGGCCTTTCAACGTCGGTAGCTAGTTTTATTAGGGCGTTATCAAAAATATTAGGGCCAGAAACTGATGGTTTTGCATTGGCATATGTCGACGATTTGCTGGTATTTTCGGAAACTGCCGAGGACCATTTATGTCACCTGGAATTGATATTCTCGAAATTTTTACAAGCTAATTTGACGATTAAACTAAGAAAATCCGAGTTTGCGCGAGAACAAGTAACATTTTTGGGGCACATTATTTCTAATGAGGGTATTAAGGTTGATCCTAAGAGGATTGAAGCGATTCAAAAATTCCCGTCCCCAAGAAATATTCGAGAACTCCGTGGGTTTCTGGGAATGGTTAATTATGACAGGCGGTTTTGTAATAATTTTTCAGATTTAACGTTACCGCTACTGCAATTATTAAAGAAAGATGTTAGGTGGGTGTGGTCCGACAAGGAAAAAGTTGCATTTGAAAAAATTAAAGCTGCGTACTTAGAAGTGTCACTTGTGGCACATCCCGATCTTAATAAAACATTTTATATTCAGGCCGATAGTTCTGGTTTTGGGATTGGGGCATGTCTTTTCCAAAGAGATGAAGCCTCTGAGCAGCGTAGGGTGATTGCATATTGTAGTAGAACACTCCGAGGAAGTGAGTTATTGTACACCGTGACCGAGAAAGAAGCGTTATCCTTTATTTTTGCATTGCGCCAGTGGCGTAGTTTAGTATTGGGGTCAGATTTAATCATTATTTCGGATCATAAAAGTTTATCTTATGTTATGAATGCCCCGTTAAGGACTGCGCGATTAAGTCGATGGGTAATGTTTGCCCAAGAGTTTAATTTCTCTATTATTCACTGTTCTGGAAAAGAAAATGTAGTGGCGGATTGTTTGTCTAGAAATCCCTTGTGTAATTATGATAAGAGTCCGGATACTCAGACAACAGTTGAAATGTCCATGTTAAAAATTAGTTCGGAGTTTAAACTGATTAAACAAAATTTTAAAAATTTAGCGAGTGATCAACGTTCGGGAGGATGGACACGCGAGATAATTGATTTTAGTGAAAAACCTAATGACAAGGCGATATCGGAAAGGCGTCGTTATCATAGAATTCATGAGTGGTACAAAGTATATGAACATATTTTATTTCGTCGAGGTAGTAGAGAGAATCCTGGATATAAATTGTGCGTTCCTTTGAATCAGGTGAAAGACCTTATCTTGCAACAACATAGCGATATAGGACATTTTGGCTGTGAAAAAACGTTCTCGCATATGAGAGTTTATTTTTTTTGGCCACGTATGTATAAACATATTAGACAGATTGTTTCGGCGTGTGATGTTTGTCAGAAGTCAAAAATTTCGAAAACTAGTCACGGATTTTTGAATCCTATTTTGGTTGAGAGACCTGGGGACTTGGTAACCGTAGACCTGATGGGGCCTCTCCCTCGATCTCGAGGAGGTGCAACTCAGCTCTTTGTGGTAGTGGATTCATTTTCAAAATTTACCAAACTTTACCCTCTTAAAAAGGCGAGCGCCCGAGCTATAGTTAATCGGATGTCACAATACTTTTGTGAGGTGCAAAAAGTCAAGGCGATCTTAAATGATAATGGTACTCAGTTTAAATCCCGGATATGGGTTGATTTTCTTAAAAATAACAATGTTAGTCTTAAATATACGTCTATTTATTTCCCACAAGGGAATATCACAGAGAGAACTAATAGGGAAATAGGGCGGCTGATCCGTCATTTATGTTTTAGTCGACATACTAAATGGGCCACAGTGATACCTGACGTTGAGCACTGTTTGAATGGCGTGGTGCATTCTTCCACTGGTTTCACACCCCAATATTTACAATGTGGTATTATGGAAAAAAATAATATCTGCAAAATTTTAAATTATCCTAAGGATGATAACGTTGAGGTTGTACCCTTTAATCAAATTCTAGTATTGGCATATGAGAAATTGCAATCAAGAGCTCAGAAGAGAAAATTAAAACATGACAGTCGAATAAAACCCGTAACGTTTAAAGTAGGTGATCCTGTGTTGGTCAAAAATCACCAATTATCTTCTGCCCAAAGTGCAGAAATTAAAAAAATTTTTCTTATTATACGAAGGACCCTATTATGTGTCACGGGTTTTGGGACAAAATTCTTATGTTTTAATCGATCAGGAGGGGACTGAAGTAAAAGGGTTACAAAATATTGTTAATCTCAAACCCTACAAAACTTCCCCTGGTCTGATTTAACTATCGTAACCATTGTTTTTTTTTTTTGCCGTATGTATTGTTTATCTTTATTTAAATGGGATTGGTGATAACAAATTTTCCGTTCTTTTGTATTACTGTTTTTTTCATCTTTTCCATTTTTTCTTGTACTAGTACCTATAGTATTTAGTGTTTGATGTGGGGTGATATTAAGAACTTCCAAATTTGTTAAGGGGGTAGTTGTAGTGCGGTCAGTGTTGTCCGAGATAAACAAGGCAAGCTATACAGTTACGTCACGTGAATAATTCGGTGCGGTTGAGAACCGGGAGGAAGAGAGAAGGGAAGTAGATTGGCGGCAGTTGAACAAGCGGAGATCAGAGGGAGTTCGACAGTCACGAGGGCATGTGTCGACGGTCGAAGGTTATGTTATGATTAATTATTGCTAAATAATTAGCTATTAAAAGTATAATACACTAGTGATCAGTGACGATTATAGCTAAGTACCTAATTAGCTGTACTAGATTATATCCTTTATAGTGAAAATCAGTAGGTACCTAAATTTCAAGTAGAGCTCTGTGACAAGTTGACAAATCGTATTTGTTGCCCATCGTTTGTTCTCTGCCTGGGGCCCCGAAGAAAGAAGCTTGCCTGGATGGTCTATTCGACAGCAGGACTTTGATAAGAGATAAGTGAACCTAAGCTAGTTATTATTGTCTTGTTTATGTCTATATCTTACCAGTTGTCGGTTTATTTACATGTTGAGAACCCCACATTTTTATCAATTTGTGTTCAATAAACAAATTGTTGTAAAAATCAATTTTATTTAGCCCTGATATAAAATTAACAAAAGAGTCTCACTGCAAATGCTTAGTTTTTTTTTTGCATATATTATTTTTTCTCATTTTTCTTCTTTTGATTGTATCTATTTATCTTGTTTCTATAGTGTTATTGTTCAATAATGGCTACTGTTTGTTCGCGCTTGTATATGTTTTGTTTATATTAATACTTTCTTTGTCATTTATCCTGTAATTGGGCTTACGCCCGTTGGGTAGATTATTTAAATAAATAAAATAAATAAATAAATACAGGATACACAAAAAAGTATGTTTTTTTATATGGAACACCCTGTATATTTTAATATTTTTAGATTAGGTATGTCATTCAGATAACAAATATATATAATTCGTTATATATATAATATATAATGTCTCATGGTGACGAGACATTAGACATATTTCAGAGATTACTTCGATTTTGATTTTGAAAATTTGGGCAATGGGGTTTTCAGGCATGCTTTTCTCACCTAAAATAATGGCGTTTACAGGAAGTTGATGTCATCTTCGTTACACCCTGTATATTATTTCATATTTGAACTGTACGTGAAATTTCAAACACATTTCATGTAGGATGTCCTATACTGGCACTTCTGGTGATACCGGAAGTCATCATCAACTTGCTTATTTTAAATGTAACACCCTATATTTATTTTATATTATATTTTATATTTTATTATATACCTATTCAACAGTGGCGGCGCGTGAACATTAATTGTATGTGTTCTGCTCAGGGTTGTCACATTGGTCGAATTCAATTTCGGGATATTAAGTCTGGCCGGAGCCGCAAAATTATTAAAATTTTCAAGGTCACGCGTTTTCCTGGCACTTCTGAACTTCAACTGAGAATTTCAATCGGGACCGTAGGTACAGCTAATTTCCGGTACAACAATCACAGAAACTCCCGGCCTTGCCCATGTGGTAATCCTATATAGTTCTACCAGGCAACAACCATTTGAAATTTTGAAGAAACATTTGTAGTTTCATCTGACTTGACAGCAACATAATTTGACTGATTAATTTCAGTTACTATTTTGTTTCTGCACACTTCAAGCATACACTGTAGATCATTCTGTATATCTTTGGAAGTTCCTTTAAAAATAGTAGCCTTTTCTAGATGTTCTTTTAATATGTCGTTAAGATCTGCACTAAAATTTATGAGTCCACGAAAAACACCAGGGTTGTCCGAATTTTCTGTCTCGTTGTGTCCGCGAAGTGCTAATTCGAAATTCTATGATTCTAGATAATACATAACGATTTTTCGTTACCTGTTCATTGTGTTTACTTATATAATCCCAATATGCAGAATTTAACTGACTTCTTATGTTTATTTTACCTAATAGGGCCAAGTTAACCTCATTTGACAAATGATTTTTTATTATTTCATGTCTTTTGACTTAAATGACTTACATCTGTCACGGCGTCGTATATTGTCCATGCTTTATCCCCACCGAAAAGTAAGCACGGAAACAAAAGAGTGCATTTTTTATATCACACCCGCACATCCACTCTGTTTTTGTGTATACCTACATTATTGTTAAATTGTCTTTTGTAACTTTTACTTCGGCTTGTTCCACTAACTTTAATATTTAATTGTGGTGCTGGCCTACCTAATTCTTTTATTTTCAGTTTATCCTCATAAGGCAGAGAACCAAATAAAGTTTTTTGTAAAAACGAAACGCTATTAATTTTAGTAACTAGGTATACCTAATATCCGTGGACGCCTAAACGAAAATATTTACCCGTGCCGCTCACAGAAATAAACGACCACGTACCACGTCCTATTAGGAAATATTACTGAATTTACTGCAGTGGCTGTTGTTGTTGCAGCTACATTAGCCCGTATATTCATGTACTGGGTCACGTGCCTGATTAGCCAATAAACACAAAGGACGCATCTAACTGTTCGCTGTGCACACATTTTGTATATCAGGTTGCGGTTGCATGTATTAAGGGGCTAGTTTGCATCGTAATAAATTGTAATATAAGCTCCTAGATTTATTTTAGCGCGAGAACATTTGAATTCTTTAAATTTTAAATATTTTGTATTTTGTTGATATTTAATATGCTTAAAAGCTTAAATACATAAAATTTTATGTATTCTACAGCTCCGCAGCTCTTATGGTAGAACCGCCACTGCTATTCTATATTTTATTTCTGAATTCGACCTAAAATTCTAAACACATTTCATGTAGGATATCCTATACCTATTTTCACTGTTTTTGAAATATTGACATTTTGCAACTTTGACACCTTGTAAGATTTAAACGGTTTGAGATCAAACAAAACGGTTCGCACATTCCTAATCTTAACTTTTCATAAGCTATCGTTTGATACTAATATCAGATTTATCCAGAAATAAAAAACTTTCGATTAAATTTAATCTTGGTTAAATCTGAAATTAGTATCAAATGATAGCTTATGAAAAGTACTTTCAACTACTAGTAGAAGTTTGTTTTTGCAAGATTTGCAATTGTTTTAGTAGATAGTATGTTTTTATTACATCAATATTAAAGAATATTAAATTTAAGATCTTCTTCAACTTCGAAATTCAATTCTTCTTCGAAATTTACACTTGTGGAGGACTACCGTCCCTTACACCTGCATTTATGTTCTGTCCCATATTCCATTTCAACATTTCCAAAATTTGAAAATCCTTAGTTTTTCATAGATATGTGTAATTTTTGTCATGTACAACTACTTCCATTATGGAAATATTGGGGCAACATTAGCTTCATACGACAAACGCTATAGGACTGCTCGCATTTGGTGGTTGGTGTTCTGATGCTCAAATGGAGGGAATAACAACACGCCATAGATTCCCACCGCCAGTCAGTTATACATAAATCTTTTAATATTAGGATTCTAATTTTTAATTATCCAATTGAACTGAAATCGTGGTGTATTTCTGTTTATATTCAATGAAATACTTCAAATTAAATACCCACTATATAAACATATAATAATAATAATAATAATAATAATAATAATAATAATAATAATAATTTAACATGTCACTGACAAATCTTATAAATTTGTATGTTCTAATGCACAAATTAAGAAAAGTAGAAACATTCCTTAATTACCATGTTTAAAAGCCAGTTCAATGAAATTTAGAAGTGAAAATAAAAAACTAGCAATATGTGATGTAACGTTTTAAATTCCTTGCAAAGTTTTATGTAAATTATAAACAATGATATATTAATTACAACATTTTTGGGCTGCAGTTGTGCAGTAGTGGGCTTGGGTAATGTTTTTCTAATGGCTGAATTGGTATGTGATTTGTTCAATAATTAATTGTTACCTATTACAATAGACACAACAATAAAAGTAGCACTGTGTTCAATTTCTTTTTCCAGATAGTACATTATCAAGGAGAAATATACAATTATAAATTAGTAAACATAAAAAGCACACACATAGAATCTAATTTTCAAATCTTTGCAAATAATATGTAGATCTTAAATATAGTTTTATTACTGTAACCTAATTATAGATAACTGTATGAATATGAATATTTTTTAAATATCTACATATATATTTTACAAAGTTTACACCCAATCTTTAACCAAAATGCCCCTCTACATATGGAGACTGACGGCACGCTAGAAAGCTATATAATAACAAACCCCGTCGTATCCTGGTCTGACAATCCTTTTCATCACTATAATCACCACAGTCATTGACTGTATCACAATATTGTGACGGTGGTATACAATTTCTATTGTCACAAAGCCACCATCCAGGTTGACATTTTTCTTCAGGTTCTACCACACATGCAATATACGTAATATTAAGCTAATCAGAAACTCAACTCAATTAAACAAAAAACTATTAGATACACATTATCAACAGATGTTACAAATAATGCATAAATAAATGTAATTATGTAACTTAGCTTAGGGATGTGATTGCAGAAATGGACATAACGAGCCAAGTAGCTTTTTGAGATTATAAACTTCTGCAAAAATGTGTAAAAATTTTAATTATAACGGAATAAGTCAGCCAATGCCACAGCAGTCATGTTCAAAATAATTTAAGATATATCTGGCATGTCACGTCACGTCAGACATGTATGTCATCATATGCCCAACATATCTGTCTTAATTTTTTTATGTCCGGACATTCTCTATCACTACCCAAGTAGCATTATCAGACACAATTTTCAAACCAATTTCAGTAATTATGACCAGCAGTGCTCGACGAAAGCACTGCTGGTCATTGCGAGGACCCCATCGACTGTCTTGCGACTTGCAAGTTGACGACTGTCAACTTGCTCGTAGATGAGAGACCCATGGTACAAGAGGGAACAACAAAAAACGAAGCGCGAAGACGAACCATAGAAGCCTGGCAAGCAAGACTCATGGGAAGCGGACGAAGGGAAAGCCAATTGGACAAAGAGGCTAGTTCTAAACATTAGACCTTGGATAGAGAGAAAATGGGGTGAGGTAAACTACTTTCTCACACAATTGCTTACTGGACACGGCGGTTTTTTGGCCTACCTGAAAAGATTTAGAATTAAAGAAAACGACGACGTCAATACTGTGGTAGGACGGACACGGTAGAACACACCTTTTTTGAATGTCCAAGATGGGATAGGGATCGATCGGAGGTAGAGAGGGTAATAGGTGCACTGACTCCTGATAACATCATAGGAAAAATGTTGACCAGTGAGGTAAACTGGAATCTCACGAGCAAAATGGTCACAGCGATCCTATCAGTAAAACGGAGAGAAATGAAGTGAACAAGCGAAACAACATTGTAGCTTCTTCTTTCCTTGAAGTAATGTCTGGAGGCAGTTCCGAAGAAAGACCGCGGAGAGAAGCCTAGAGGGGTTTTAGTCGGAGTAGCGCTCGACACTATCGGCTGCATGATCCAGCAGCTGGTGCCAAGCGGTTTCCCCTCTACCAAAAAAAAAAAAAAAAACAATTTCAGCAGTAGAAAGCTATTTCAAAACTAATTTTGTTTTTTTTTGTCTGCCAGTAATCTCTCCATACACTTTCAAACATTTTCTGAAACAATAATAGATTTATTTCGTTTACACTGAATCTTATCAGTCTCCACAAATTGTAGAAACATGCACATGTGCATTTTATTTTACAAATCATATATTTCAATTTTATTTCGAAACTAAAATAAATAAATGAAAACCAAATAACAATATTAAACAAAATCTGAAGTCGCAAAAACAAGAAGATGAATAAGATAATGTCCGGTGATGTAATAAACGTTCGCTGGAAAAAAAATGGACACTAAGTTCTTGGAATCTACTAAATTTCTATTGTTCATTACTTGGATTATGACAGTGTTTTATTATCTGATTTATATTTAAAAAGTTTAAAAAGCCGCAGAGAAATTTATTTTATTTTAAATACAAAATTTATTGAAAATTGAAGGGTTTTCAAGGTGGTTACAAAATATCGGGCTATCTTTAGAAAATAATCAATAAAATAATCATCGTTTGGAATTTTTAACTTGCGTATTTGCAAAAGCTCATTTTTGTAGTATACATTGCGAATTCACTAACTGTAAGTACTCTATAGACATGTATATTTATTTTGGTGTCCTCTTAATTTTATATCTTGTTTCCCTGTTTCTGGTATAAAATATATGAACTAATAACATATCTATTCAAAACTTAATTATTATTGACACGTTTTCGTCTACTTATCTAGAATTATCAATGGAAATAATTTGCAACTTATACGAAATGAAATCGAAGTTGTGTGATATAGTTTGAACAATTAATTTTCGAAACTACCACAACAACTCGCGGTGCCCCTACAATGGAAACATGTACTATTTTCTCATAAGAAAATATGTATATGTGTCGACAATTTATCGCTACACATGAGCAACATCGCCCGTTTTGAGGTTGGGAAAAGACACAGTATATTTTGTTCCATTATAAAACAGCAATATTTGAAAAGATATGGAGTTATCCGTAGACTAACGCAGACAAATAGAGTAACTATAAAGCAAATACTCTATAATCTCTAACCACGTTTCTAACATCGTTTATCTAAAAAAAAAAAAAAAAGAAAGAGAAATATCACTTTTCTTCACAATTTCACATTGTTTTATTGTGAAGTACAAAATACAGTGAATATATTATATGTTATAACTTGATCAAATGATAATGATGATTAACACTAATTTAATATAATAATGTCTGACTAACCAGTGAAGTTTATATTTTATTTATGCATTACTGTTACATACCTACTATATCTCATAGTTACAACTAAAAACGCACTTAAACAAAAATTAATGTGAAAATGCAGAATATATGTATCTAATGAAAAACACATAATACATAATTTAGATAGATAGGTAACCCTTTAAAACTTACCTGACAACTGCAAATCAATGTAGTCACTAGAAGTTCCACCCTGGGTAGTAACTTCACAATAGTATCTGCCTTGATCCGCATTTTGGATATTATAAATATAGAGAAATTCGCCACTTATTTGTGAGTTTCGTGGGAGAGGCAGATTTTCTCTTATCCATTTAATAGAATTGTTGGGATTTGCCGCTCGACAACGAAGATTGACAGAAGAACCCAGCGGAGCAATTTGTTGTTTCTGATCAGCAGTAATTGCAGGTTTGGAATAATTTTCTAAAATAAAAAGCATAGTTTAAAAAAAATATAGGATAAAAAACAATGTCAAGGAAACTGAAGGTATGGAATATTATAGTTTGCATACTAATCAATTAAAACAAAAATGAATATGTTATCAATATGAAACTGTTGAATATTAATCCTGCTTGGATGTCAAATCAAAATCAAATTTGCATATTTTTTGTAAATCAAAACAAAGGAAAAAGTTAAAAACAATGTTATGTTATTATCATCCATACCGGAGATATCTAAATAAGTTTAATTTTAAAAAGGGGAAATGTTTTATGAAGGACATAAGTTTTGTTCATGTTTTTGCAACATATGAACGATGGAAAATGTACCATTAACTACAAAATAGGTATTGCATACGACAATATTGTCACCATTAAATTTGAAAAATTCGTAGCAAAACAAAAACTACTTTATTAACAAGACTAAAATAAATATTCAACGATGTATAATATTATCAAACACGAAAACATTATTCCCGCAGCTAAAAATTGTTTATTACTACTTTAAAAGTATTCAATAAGGACAAATAGATCAGTATCATGACAGAAAAAATAATATTCAACATCATTATAAAGTTTGCCCGCCAGAAATATGCATTTGCATGACAGAACTTTTCATTAGTTGATTTGGGATAACAATGGTGCATTTAGTTATTTAGTATCGGCAGTAGGCACGAAATACTTGCAGAACTTTTGGATATTTCCATATATTTTGTTACTCTGTGTGGTTTTAACGTAATAATTAGTTCATTTCATTTTCCCTCAAAACAATACATTAATCGCGTCATAATTTAAACAACAAAATATGACAAATGCAATTTAGCATGATACAGTGAACATGGTTTTCAATAGAATTATGTACATATTATACAGTACGTTCTACTTAAAGAGTATAATATCATTGTAACTTTTTATTTTTTTCCAATGTGAACCAAATTTTATTCAAAGATGAAACACATTGGAGCAAACATGTGGCGAAAAAGACAGTCGCCCTCTACCAAACAAAGATATTCAATGCCCAAGAAAGTGAAATTAGTCTCAGTTTATAAAGTTACCTTCGACAATGACATCTGCTACAGCATCGGCTTCTCCAGCACTATTAACTGCCCTGCAGCGATACCTTCCAGCATCTTGAAGTTGGATGTTGCTAAAACGAATGATACCCTGACGTGTATAAACAGATGTAGGCATTTGCCGTCCAACTGGTGACCATGAGATGTTTATGGGCTGTTCCCCGGTAGCACTACAGTTTATATATGCATGTTCTCCTGGATGTACTACTTGCCTTGGTGGATTAAGAGTTATTCTAGGTGGGGCTAAAAAAATATTAATAATTTATCAATTTATTAAACTTTAGTTTTAGTGAATCTTGTTCAGATTCAGTGTTGCCACTCACAAACACTTGCACAATACACAATAAAAATTGTGTATTTTCACTTCTATATTTTTTGTTATTTCGTGACACAAATCTCAATATTGTAACTTGTATACGCTAGCACCCCACATTACATTTTCGTCATATTTGATTGATGTTTTTATTGATGTTTAAGTACTGTCTGGATGTCTATTCTTGAAAGCAAGAGAAGGGAGCTATCCCTGGGAGATCATGAGGAGCGTTCGCTCTTTTGAGCTCCCTGATAGAAAAACATTGAATTCTTGAAACCTCGAAGGCACCGTGGTGTATCCAGGAGGGATCAAAATCAGGGAACAACGTAGCTGGATTGTTCAATCAATGAAATTGCAGAAAACTTTGTCAGCCCACAATAACCTCATAGCCCACATAACCTCACATTTGTAATATAAATTTGTTTAGGGATTGAAAAAATGGATTTAGTTAAAACAAGACAGTTGAGTCACAAACAAAAAGGAGTTTTAGTAGATTTTGTGTACACACAACCAATTCTGTCACCGCTTCGTCAACTCCTCGTTAATAATGTCATTCCACAGCATTAAATTTTAGTTTTCCATATTTCTTTTAGATTTAATTAAATGTCTAATTAAGTACTTCAAAAATAAACATATTCAAAACACAATTTTATGTTAGATTTGCCATTTCTCTCAATCTCTAGTGGGAGAACTTTCAGTTCTCTTGGGAGTAGCTCCCTCCCTTAATATTTTTTTCAAGAATACCGTGTTCTATATTTTTAAGAGAACCACACCCACTTCTCTCACAAGTTCTACTCCCTGAAATTCAAGAATAGACATCCAGATGTTATCTATATATTGAGGATTTAAAATTTTTATAATCACTGCAGTTCCTTGTTTTTGCTGTTGCAAGGTATGAGTTGGAGTAAATACTAAGAATTTTAAAATTGGTACAAAATGAAAAAGTTAACGTAGTATTCGTTATCTTTAAAGGAAGTAACTATCATTCAGTAACTAAGTATAATTATAATTTGATATTCTCAAATGGCTATGGACTTGTAAAAATTTATAAAGTACGCTTATAAAACAGTTGAATATTTTGTCATTCAAGAACTTATGAGGATGTCTCTGAAACAGCTGAAACTCAGATTTCACCACAATTCAGAAACAAAAGAAGGTAAAAATTGAAAACTATTTGAGAAAATGGCATTGCCTCTGTAGTATTAACCGAAATACCCCATCAAGACATCGAATATAGGACACACTGTACAGTGGTTGGTAACAAATTTTAGATCCAAAGAGCCGCATAGTCAGAGATTATTGAACCATTGACACATTCATTCATGGTCATCTGAGATTATTAAATTGTAATTATACTTAATTAGTTACTGAATGATAGTTATTAAAATTCATGAGGTCAGTGGTACCAAAGTTCAGATATCAACACCAAAAACGTTTCTGTGCTATTTTTATTGCTTTATTTAAAGTATTGAAACACTCAATTTCTAAATGATGGCCGTTAAAATTTATGAGTACACAAGGGTAATCAGTTTTGCCATTGTTAAATAGTGCTTCTGAAAATGATAATAGTTAAAATTTATATATATAGTGTGCAATATCACACTATTAATATCAATATCAATAGTTATTTACTAAAAATATAGCTATTATCTACTAGTAGAAAATTTCATATAGGAAGGACCAGCAAAACATGGAAAACATTACCTATATATTTTTCAATTCAGATATAATACTATGCGGAAGTAGGTACTTACAGAGTAACAAAATATACCACAAGAATTATTGAGCAAGCATTTTTAGGCGACAGCAACAGCAATGGTGGCTGCTAGCATAAACTACATGAAGTCTAGTAAGTGTAGTCATATATGTATTATATGGATGTAATATATAAATATTAAAATTCAAAATATTTCATCATATTAGACCAAAATAATTGATACATTCAGTATTACTGGGATGGAACACAAAAATTTTTTTTTTATACCAAAGGTGAAAGTATGCTTTGTCCAACTCAAAACAACAGATCAAGTAGCATTTTAACCGGAAGGGTAGATAAAATGAACCTTTTAACAGCAAGGATAGGATAGATAAAGTACTTTAATATTTCGTACTAACCATAGCAACAGACCGAACTAACTACTGGGATTTTAAAATCTGATTGCAAAAATTTCTGATTGCTTTCCTTATTTTTGTCTGCAAAGTTGTTCGAAGTTTTTCTTTAACCTTCGCTATAAAAAAAAATAGAATGTTACACACAACGGTAAAATTTCATTATCGACTCGTGAAATTTCACTCGCCGATACAAAGTAATTTTACCGTCTTGTATAACAAATAACTATTAAAAGATGTTTTATGTTTATTTAGTGTTTCTATCAATGGATTTTGGATTTACGCATTTATTGCACATATATGAAATTAGCAGTTTGTGGAAAATAATGACTTTTGTGATTAATATAGTGATTTTACTGTATTCAGTGGCAACACTGTTCAGATTTAGCAAGAATATAAAAGTATAAAGATGCACTAATGAGCATGTATGAGCTATGTATGGTATGTAATGAATCTATTGACTATTTCAAATTTATGGTGCAATTCTCTACTTTGCTTTACATCACTGTAAATTTTGCAGCAATTAAAACTTACATCACAAATCTGATGAATGGTCTGATTTTTGGCCCACTTCACATTTTAGGCCCTTCACATTTATAAGCTCATTCGTATTTTTTTTTAATTAAAAGATAATATTAATATATAGATTTATCCAGAATGTATAAATCTGGTGGTCATGGTCAATATTTCATAGCACTTTATATCATTATGCTAAATAAACATTTGCATAATTTGAATTTCGAGTAACTAGGTACTAAAAAGTGTATACGTAGAAGGGGAATTTATGCTTTTCAAGTCACATTTTATTATATATTAGATGCATATTTTAATTACATATCTACAAAAAAAAAAAGAAACAATATTTTTGTCTTTAGGTACCTACCTATCTGAAATATGTTAACAGTTTCTAGATTACAAACAATATATTATTTTTTTAATCTAAATACCTACATTATCCAAATACCTACTACCTTGTTCCCATCCCATAAATATACAGCAGATAAAAGGCTTTATATTACAGTGTAATGTAATTAATATATTGAATACCAAATTCATTACATCTCTTACATTAGCTCAAAATTACATCAGCTAAAGCACTTAAATTTTCCTACAGAATAGCACCTTGAAACTAAAAGTAGTAGTCATAGATATTATCAAGAAATTTTATTGCATAACAAGGTAATATATTAGTAAATTTGTTATCCATGACACTATTAGGTAGGTACATGTAATTTATATAATCAATATATCAATAGTTAAAAAATTATCTACTAAAAATATAGCTGTTATGTACTTAGCAGCAGGCCAATTAAATGTACCATAACTTGAAGTAGAAAAGCACATGCCATGCAGTAATAAAATAATAAATTTATGATACAGTTCTTGCAATGAAGTATATATTAACTCGTAAAATAACAAAAAAGAACGAGGAAAACAGAAGTATATTAATTAATAAATTTTAGAGTTTGCCATAAAAAAACCATTGTATAAATTGTAATAAAAGGAAATATTTATATTTTGAGGAAAATTTCAAACTTTCCTCTGGAGCTTAAATTTCTATTGATGCCTCTATTGATATTGTAGAGAACAACATTTGTCACAGATTTCTTTAACAACTTTTAAAATGCATATTCTTGAGTACCCATAGACAAAATGTCATCGTTCGACAATTACATTGTGCGATAAAATGTGGCAACAGTGTAGTCCAAAATGGTCAAATTGGACGTTGATTGTGATGTGCTGTTGTTAGCAACATTAATCTGGTTACTTTATTATTATTATTGTTTGTTTGGTAGCAATGATAGGATAGGATGCCACTAGTCAGTGATGCCACGTACATTAAAAGTTTGAGGGTCAGTTTTTCAATGCTTGGTTAACGTAATTTAACCTAGAGTTAACTAACTACAAGTTTAGAATGTGAAGTTATTCATAAAATTTTTGAGGTAAATCACAGTCGAAACTTATAGCTAGCTTAACTACTGGTTAAACCGTGTTAACCGAACATTGAAAAACTGGCCCTTAAGCAACTTAAGGGCCAGTTAAATACTTAAGAAACAATGAGGCAACATCAATTATAACTAGAGTGTTGATGTCAACATGGTTCTCACTTTGGCTGAATATGAAGTACGAGATAATCTTGTAATAAAAGAGTAACACTTTCTATTAGGCTAGTTGTCAAGTCTGTAGTTAACCTAAACGTTTTCATAAATTGTCTGACAGATAAATCTATTATAAACCGCTTGTTTTTGATTTACAAAATTTTTTGTTGGGCGTATTTGCAATAAAATTAATTTCTTGATTCACCATTTTTTGTTTTCTCTAAAATTCCACCATTCAATGTCTTGTCATGTGCAATAATCACAAGAAAATTAGTTGAATGCATTCAATGTGAAATATACGTACCCCATAAATTGTAGAAAGCGAGATTCCAGAATGCAGTCATATAAATTTCAATAGACATTCCAGGAAAGTAACACTTAAAATGAACCATTAGAGATTCGTAAATTGATGCCTCCTGAACACTTTGAAAATTTATTAACTAAAATACATCTGTTTTCCTGTTTTCTATTATTTATTCAGAAATGAGTTTCTTGATGAAACACAGTTATGAAGTTACAAAGTTTATAATAAGTTTGAAACATATTATATTTTTGTAATAATTCCTTTTCATAATGATTTTAATCCTAGGACAATATTTATCAATAAATTATTTTAATTCAGACACCAACAATCACCAAAAGATTTTCTGGTTTTGTTTTAAAATAATGTATCACATGAAGGTAGTAGAGATATACAAATATTTACAGTTAACGTTCACATAAAAAATAATGAAACTTTCAATAAAATTAGCAATGACATTCATTTTTTAATATTTCGTCTTATTCCATGTAATTAACTAACATTTCTTAATTTTAGCAATAATACCATGGTAGTAATGGTGTAAATAATAATATTCTAGATAGTATTTACTTTTAATAATTACATAACTGACAAAAATGTGAACTTCATTTGAAAATAAATGAGAAAGTTATGGAGGGTGTGTAGTCTAGAAATGAGACACCATAATATATTACTGCTTATTAAATAATCTGTATTTATAAAAGCAATAAATTATAATCTCCGGAATTATTTCACTGCATCAATGGCACTACTAACACTGTCACTTAAATGTAAATTTACAAAAAATATATAAATTTAGAACAAACCAGGATACATATCCGCAATTCTTAAATAAACCTACTAAGATGTAACTATACTACTGCATAAGCAAGAGTAAGATCATTACAAGTTTTGGACGTTGGTTATATAACATACACGTTGGTCCAGACAATTTTGGACATCTTTTTTTTAATATCACTCTTTTTTCTATCATTCTACCATAGACAGTAATAAAACGGTAGAAGTAGATAAAGTGATGTATTATCATAGATTAGCTTAATTAAAATCATATTACCTATATGCATTCTACAATAATTTTGTGATATACCTATAGGGTGTTTTGTGATGAAATTGCATATAGTTTATTTTGGTCATATTTGAGTTGTAATTCATCAATACAGGGTCTTTTAAAATGTTGCAATTGTAGTCATAAAGTATTATTATTATATATTATATCTTACGTATATCAATTTTTTTTATTTCTTTCAATAGTATTTGACTAGATACCTTTACTATATATGGTTTTTGCTACCCATACTGTTTAAAAAAGCTAATCCAAGGAGCATTTTGTAGTAGTTTCAATATGTTGTTTGACGTTAAATTTATATCTACAATGTTAACACATTCGTAATTTTTGTTGGTGTGATGTGTACCTGAAATTTTTTGTATATTTGGTATTTAAAGCCATAGAGTTAGATGATTAACGAAATACCAATAAATGTCTCTTAAAAACGTCGAGGGATTATAAAGAACATAAATTTTGTAAGCAAATCAAAGAAACATAATTCTGACTTACGGTCTCATGGCATGTATAACAATGATACTGATTAAGCCGGAAAAGGCATGAGGTGGCAGGTGACATGAGTGGCGGGTGGCATGCGAGGTGACAGTGTGAGGCATAAGTATAGGTCTTAGAAATAGACATAGGTAGAATTGTAGAAAGGAGAGATAACCTCAGACGATGGGAAAATGATACTTGCAAAATAATGAATATTTTTTAGGTATTCCTGGTTCAGTTAAATGTGTTAAAAATTCAGTTAGCTAAAAGATAGTTCTTTTTCTACTAAATGTATACTATAACAGCTTGCAAAGATGTGCCTGTTATGGTTTGTTGTGAACGCAGTATTGTTTGTTTGATAATAGGTGAACGCAAATTTAGGATAGACAATGACTTGCCCCCATTGCCAGTTTAACATGCAGAAATATTAATCTGTAAGTATACTATCAGAAGTTGTAGTTCATTTTATCACTAGTTTTACTAAGTCTATACTCCAAGTAGGTATACGATTTAAACTTTTTTTCTATCAGGAAATCCAAATCCACAGTAATATTTTTGTTTCATGTGAAGTAAGCAAATCAGTGAGAAAAATTAACTACTGATGCAATAGTGTATAAAAGACCACCGTGAATATAATAAAACTAATATTGTGTAACAACTGTTGTAAGAAGCATATTATAATAATTAGAAGAGGCGGTAATCCACTAATTTTTAATTGTATTACAACTTAACATTTTTCATGAAAGCTCAGTAATTGAAAAAAATAAACATGCAGATATATTTCATGAAATGAGAAAGCTATTGGTAGGTTGACATTTATTTCAATAATTATAGTAACATCAGAATTTCACTATATCTGACCAATCTGGTAATCTATGAATTCATTGCCTATGAAACATAATAACATAAAGTAATAAATGTTAAATATTAAATCATATGAACATTTTTGTGTTTTTAACATTACGTAGTACTTTATTATTTTACTTTTAAAAAATTTGACCTATGATCAGTGGCAGTGCGTGGGTTGACGGTATGGGAGTGCACATTTTTAGAAAAAAAAGATGTAGAATTTGGAAAAACTATCAAAAATAAAGCATCTTGAAAACATCCCTTTAGTTTGTACCACCCTTTAGGAGTGGTCGGATGGAGGTGCTACCAGTGGAGGTGCTACCAGGTGCTACCAACGGAGGCACTTCCCTTAATACTTGTACAGAATTTCAAGGCAATATCACAATTTTTGAGAAAAATACGAGACTTTTCCCGTTGGCCAAAATCATGTCTTAAATCAACTCCAAAGTCCACAAGGAGATGAAAAAATGTTTCAGCGAGTTGGGTTGATTTACAAATCTATATGTAATAGACTGTATATAATATGAGCACGTAGAATTAAAAAAAAAAAAATACTTCCTCAACTTAGGGAGATGCGATAAGGTAGCTTATATGTAGGTCGGCCCTATATGATACATATCTAAATTTAGACGTGAAAAAAGTTTATAAAAAAATCCCAACAGTCCAAGTTCGGCAATTTTTTATATTCACAAACGTTTTATATTGTAATAAAAGTTGTTTGCCCTTTTTTGAATTATGAAAATGTATAAATTATTCAATAACCAATTCATTAAAATTTGGAATACCTATACACTTACTGCTTATGGAGATAGAGGTTTCAAAATCAGGATCGAATCGGGTTAAATGCATTGCATTTAATTAATAAATTTTAATTGTGCGAAATATGTTTGGAACTAACATTTAGTTGGGGCTTGAGGAGAAATTTGGATGTGCATGTGCACATGTACACTTATTGAATAGCTGCTACTGCTTAGGATGCAGGAAGATCTTTAGCATGCGGAGTTTCTGCTTTAAATGTTTCTAAAATGTGACTATGTAACAGCTTTGCTTTTAATAAAAAAATAAATAATCAGAGTAATGCAGATTACTCAACAGCATATAAAATAATGAAAACATTCATTTTCTAAGGCTGTTATGCCGGGGAGTGTCAGTGTGCTTTTACATTCACACAAATCAGACATTTTTCTTCGGCGTTTAGAAAAAAAGTTTACAAAACAATGTAAAGACTATATTTAAATATAGGTCTTTGCGTTTTTATTTTTTATTACACTAGAACAAATGTACTCTCAAAAGTTTAATCTAATCAATAAGTGTATAAGCTAACGTTAACATTCATACGTTTTATGTATCATAAATGTGTTCAAAATTATCAGTAATTAATGGTTTGCATCAAGTCATTCCATGTTTTATTAAAAATTTGAGATTATTAAAAGGCAAATGAATAAACAATTCTACACTATGTTAAATTACAACTTGAATGTTTACTATTATGGTATAGTAGAAAATGGTTCATACTGAATGTTGAAATGTGGTAACTGTATCTTAAATTATATCAATAAAATTATTTCGATGAAAACACTGTACCTAGATATGCACACATGTCTTCCTCTGCTGAATGCAATAAGAGTAAATAGTAATTATAAGGACTAGCAATAAAAAAAGTTAAAAAGCGATATAAATGAAAATGAATTGAAAAAGTTTACTTACATACAACTTCAAGGTATGTGTTAAGACTGAAAATTACTTTTCCTGAAGGCTCCACTCCTAAACATCGATATTCTCCAGCTGCGGAAGGTTGCACATTGTCAATGTAAAGTGTACCACTTATCTCATAAGCCTGGCGTGGTAATGATGAATTATCAGCACGAACCCAATGTACTCTAACACGAGAACCTAAAAAGAATTTAACTTTTTTTTACAACTATGGTTAAAATTAAAATATCATTTACCATCCTGATTATTCATCCGACATCTTATTTCCGCACGGGTTCCCACTGGAGCAGAAAATCTTTCATCATAACTGGGTGGCCTTGTAGTTCCAGAGGCTGGATATGGTCTTGGTGGTTCGTTGTCTCTATATCCACCTTTACTGGAAGTGGGATCTTCTCCTAAATTAATGTAACGAGATATTAAAATTTTGAATATGGTTAGAATATGCACGAATATTTTTCATGGCGTAAAGGAAAAGAGCCACTGGCCCTACTTTATATGAATTGAAATGATTGGATAATGAAGCATGTTTTAACAAAAACAACAAATACGGTTGTTATCATGCATGCTTCAGGTTTAATATAGTTAAATTAATGATTTAAAAATGACAGGTTATGCTTGAATTGAGATCCATACAAATCTTTATGTGTGATCGACAAATTTAAAAAAATATATCCACAATCACGGAACAAATTTGTGTAAGTAACTGATTAATAAAAAACACAATATTTTCATCAACTGCATCAATAAGATGACAACATATCATAATACAGTAGACACTCCATAGCGTGAATATCGCATAAGGGAAATCCCGCATAATGTGAACATATTAATTATGTCAGTCATATACTGTGAACAAACGAACAAACTTCAGTTTCGTTTATGGAAACGAAGATTATTGAACTGCAAGCTTTTGCTGAAGTGTAAATGGTTGTGATTTATGCAAAGGCTATTATGCAAAAAATAACAAATTCCCGAAAACAACAAACATTTAGCAAAAAATGATTTTTTATTACTGTTTTTCATTTGCTTTTATAACGTGAGTAAAACTAGTGAGTATCTACTGTAGTATCTTTTTTAGTTGCAACAATTCTATTATTACTGGTAACATAAATTATTTAGATATTTGCAAAGATTTATTTATACCCAAATCATAAGTACAACCACTAAAATCTTATTTAAATTACTGTAGGTACATTATTAATAATAAGCTTGTTAGGTACTTTGTTAAACTTACCTGGGTAATAAGGGCGGTCTAATTGTCCAAGTTAGTAGTGCATCAAAAAATGGAACATAAAGCGATTTGGAATTATGACAACAAATAGGCAATTTAGGTGAAAACTATTAACATTATTAGAAATTAGAGTAGTATAAATTTAATACTCCGGTGTTATTAAAATAAGTACCGAATAATTTGACAAAATACCATAAATAAAGAGTTCCTAGAAATATGGGTTGCAATATTCATGTACAGCATTTGGAAATTGTTACTACGTCAAAGTTCTGTAAATACTTCAAATAATTTTTGTATGCTGTTTTTTGTTTATAGATTTTATCACTCACTAAGCAAAAATGTTTTTTTACCAGCATAAAACTATAAAATATAATATGAAAAATGTTAATGTAATGTAATCTAAGAACCGTTTGACACTATCAATAATTCTCTACAAAATTTTCAAAATAATTTTATTTTATCTACATTTATTTCATAGTTGCATACATGAAAATAAATTACGAATTTTCAAAAGACTTTTGTTGAGAAATTTTTAGAACATGTTCTAAATTTTAATAGAATCGACGCGAGAAACTGCGCAGTGTACAAATTCTTCAGGCTGGGAGCTGCCTGGTCGCTGCTCAATCGGTGGGCTCCAAATTTGCCCAAACATAACCAAACAAAACCTGTGAACAGGGACATCAAAGCAATATTGTTTGCCTGAGAAGCATAATCTTATGCTTCTTGTCTGCTAAGATGTATTTGGAGTTGTCAAGAAGTATTAGTGATGTTAAAAGAATATAAGAAATGACCAAATCTATATAATGTTAAAAGCCTACAATATAAAAATCCTAAGTTAAAAATCAAATAAAAATCGCCATATGTGCCAAACAGCACTCGATGCGCAGGTGCATGCACATAAATATTATTTTATTTTTGAGGAAGTGGCATACATGAATTAACTAAAATTTCACATTTATTTACACAGAATTATCAACACATTTTTGTAAATAATTTTTGTGATAATTTGCAATAGTGTCAAACAGCTTTAAGAGGTGTGCATTCTAAAAAAAAAAGAATTTCTATTCCATGTTAAATCTGAGGAATGTGTTGGCTCCAGAGAAAGTTCCCACGTCCATGATGGAGGTGGAAACTTTCTCCTCTCTCTTTATTACCATTTTTAAATATTTTCAATTTCACTATAGCAAATAACATTTTCATAATACCCTCATATAAGAAATGTTGGTTCCATAGAATTGGACACTCTATTCATAGGAACTTCGGAACATTATTATAATAACACCTTGTAAAAATATATAAAGTAAGTATATGCTACAGTTTAGTCTATTACTATGGGTATTATCTTACAGATTAAATGTGAACAACATTAACAAATGTCTTTTTGCAGTTATGATTTTTATCAGTTCATCAGTGATATTCACATAAGTTAATCAGATTAATTTTGAATGCCAGTTTGCAATTATTTCAAATCATTACTATAACGGCGTTGTTCAGCAAGGCAAGTGCTATTAGACTTAGTGAAAATTACCAACTGTTCAGAAACATTATTAACCCCAATAACATTATTCTAACATATTTTTAAAATATATGAGTGGTCAAAATGGAAGTGGAATTAGTCAAAAGTTATACTGATTACTGTCAGTCAGTTAGAAAATTATCTGATCAAACAACTCTATATGGGTCTTTGCTAATATATTTAATTAATGCCAAGAAGAAATAATGGAAGTTACAGAATAAATTTGCACTAAAAACTCACTTTGTATATAAATTTTGACAGATATAAGGGTTACATAGGTTTCCACCGTTGTCCCGGAGAGAGAAGTGTGATTACCTTTGTTGTGCTATCTATCTAATTAACACCTTTTATTATCCGCCACATAAAACAATGTATCATATACAAAAAATAAAATAAAATTGTGTAACTATAAGTACAAGGACAACTTTCAGAAGGCATGAGGCATCCCAGACATGCTTCACTAAGGAGCATCTTCTGAGAATTACATGTAATAAAAAGTGAGAAGCTGGCTAAATACATAATGTATTAGGCATAAACCAAGAAGAAGAAGAAGAATATTCTTTAATTAAAATGTGTTCTTTATAAAAAATATAGGTCCAGAAACTGCAATTAATTGAAACTCCTATAACTGAAAATAATTTAATATAGGAAATCCGATTCGAGTTTAAACAATCTAGTGGTATTATGTAGAACTTCAATATATCTATTTATCATTATAATTATTAAACTAGCTACTTATGTCAGTTAGTACAAAACTAATTGAAATCTTTTCGTGTGTCATAATAGGTACTGAGCGAAATGTTTTTGAATATATACCTTAGAATAACCATATTTATATTTCGGTTGTAAAACAAAGTACTGTTTTATAGAAGAAATAACAGCAAACTGGATTTTTATATTAGTGAACAATTTTACTATGAGTTAGCTACACATATTACTTTTTATTTATGTAAGTTTGATAAAATATCATTTTATACAAAATTTGTTGAAATACAAGTTTTACTCACCAGTAATGTCGCCACGTCCAGGTTGTGGCAAAGTGTCAACCACTAACTGAATTCTTCTCTCCTCAATGCCAGCACTACTTTGAGCTCTGCAAATATATAAACCAGCATCCTCTTCTGTTAGGCTGAGGAAATCCTGATATGCTGAACTTTGAGATACATCTAGATTATTCAAACCACTGCAAAAAAGTATTATTTATAAATAATTGACGGGGCTCCTAGATAATTTATAACAGTAAATAGTGGTAGAACACTTAGTGTTTTTTGTTAAATTCTAAATTCTTTTTACCCTTAATATGATTGAAATATTGTATTTGTTAATATGATTCACTACAGGACAGTTTTATAAATATATTAATAGATCACCTAGAAAGGCGGTAGTGAATGAAATTAATACTTACCGAGTACTCTCGTAGTAGGAAGGCGTGTATTTGGACCAAACTACATTTGGCTGTGGAGTACCAGATCCATGACATTCAAGATGAAGGTACTCGCCAATATTCTTTCTAATAATTTCTTGGTCAGGTACAATTTGTATTTGCGGAGGAGTGTGAACTATGATAGTTGCTGTACCAGTTGTAGTTCCTGCATCATTTGTGGCAGAACAAATATATTCACCTTCTTCATTTGGAGTGATTTGAACAAACCTAAAAACATATTGGATATATTAGTTTATTTATCACTTGTGATATCAGTGTTTCTAAATAGTACAACTTTATCAAAACATCAGACTTCCAATTAGGCTGAAGAGCATAGCAAGCAGTACAAAAATACAAAAATTTGAAATTAATAAATATAGAAGAAAAAATACAAGAACAGTAATTAAAATTCTTCGCAATAAATTCATCTTAAGGAATGACAATTTGTAAATGTCATTTTTGATTGTTACAAGGCAGATAATAACTTTGATGTGTGTTTTAATAATTTCTTTGTTAAACACAGAGTGAGTATAAATATTATTTAATTAATAATAATTGGTCCCATTCTAAATATTTTAAATATATAGATGTACCACTTCTGAACTGTAGACTGTAGAAGTCTAACAAGTCTAGAAGTGTAGAATACTATTATACAATTAGTAGACCTATAATATCCCATATCTGTGTAAGAAATTCTATGTAAATTTTAAATTTTTCCTTGGAAATTTTTCTGACTAACACCTTTCATTAAATATATTTACCTTAAAGTTCCTTCAGACATTTGCTCAATATTTGGACTAAACGGTATTCCATTGGCTCTAGACCAAGCAATTAAAGGAGATGGATAACCTGCTATTGCTCTACATTGTAATATAGCACTATTTCCAACAACCACTGTTTGCTGATTGGAGGGGTATATTTCTATTCTTGGAAATTCTGCACCACCTAAAAACCCAAGCATATTTTTGTATATAAGAGGAAATACCATTGAGAGAACAAAATATAACCACTTTAATTTTTTAAATGGTGAATGGAAACGATTTTAATGCAAATGATTACCAATGCATCAATACCTATAAGTTTTGAGGAACGAATTAGTTTACCACATTATGTTATTACTAGGCACCGCGAATTGACCGTATATTCCAGGGTTGTATTTTATTTGTCATACCTGGATAATGATAAATTGTGTTACATTATAAGATGTTCTTTTTTCGGTGATTAGTAAAAACACTAGGTTAAACATATACGTGCCACAACCTCGCCTCTCCTCCTCTCCATAAGCTTCATAGTCGCATTTGGCATTGTTAGCAGTGGCAGTTGTAGTGTACACTTGAAATGAGTCTGACATTGTTCTAGCGAGTGAATTTCATTTATTTATTATTATGTCGCGTAAACTTCCATCACGTGTTATAGTAGAAAAGTGGATTAAGGGTTTTCCTCAACTACAGTTTAATGGCACTGAACTACGTTACAATGTAGGTGAGTCGTTGTCATGGAAAGTAAAAACAAGTGTTACAGAACATATCGCGAGTGAACTTCATAAAGCATGTGCGAGTGGTATATGGACTGCTCCAGTTACCTCGGCTGATGTTGAAAGATTGTTTTCCTCCTATAAATGGATTTTGAGTGACAGACGTTACAACTTAACTCCTGAGCATCTAGAAAATGCAGCTAATTTACTTTTACTCTCCAAAGAACTAATGTGCAATGAAACATTTAATGCTCTTGTTATGGTCGATACTACCAGTCGCAGTAAAACATGTCCTGGATCTGCCCCTGTATGTATGATCAACTCGCGACTTTTAGTTATCAGTTAATAGGCTACTTATACTTAAAAAAAAAGTGGTTGTAACCTGTATCCTAAACTACAAATAAATAGCAAATGGTGAATAGAATTGAAATTGTAATCTATATTATATGTAGGTACTTAATTATTACTTGTTAACAAAATTCTCTACTTACGGGTCACATCTACCATAGCTGATGCCTGTTCAAGTCCATGTATGTTAGTGGAAACACAAACATATACACCTCTGTCCTCAATTCGAGCATTTCTAATATGTAAAACAGATCCAATTTGTTCCATATTACTACCCAATTCTCCTCCTAGTTTGGTCCATTTTACAGAAGGTGATGGAACACCAGCAGCTATACAATTAATTTCTGTGGATTGTGCTTCTGAAATGGTAACTCTGTCAGGAGAGACTCTTGCAGTTGGATATATTCTAAATAAATAGAGCAAATATTTAGTGCAAAAATTCAATTGGATTAATAAAAATACAAATAAGACAATTTTAGTAATATCAATGGGGTGTTATCCTATTTTTTTTACATCGGCAGTGGAAAGTAGTTGGAAAAAGAAGAGATACGTATTTCTGGAATTTTAATATTGGGTTCATTGAAGTCCATAAATAATTTTTTTATTGTGCGCCATATCTATGTGACGTCACTAAGAAAAATTCAAAATTTGCGCCATTTTTTAGTGATTTCTAGGATATTTTCATTTGTGTGGTTGGTGTCACTGCGTGACAACTTTAGTTTTGTTTATGTTTGAATTGTTTGGTTAGGTTAAACATCATGGTAAACATGAGACATTGTTTTTAGTTTATATTTTTACCTGTGAATTGTTGTCTCTGCCTGTGACTGATTACAAGTGTATTTATTAGTAATAGAAGTTCTGGTAATTGAAACATCGTAACTTGCAAAGGTAATTTTTGAATATATTTAATCGACTTTGCAGTAATACTGTTAAGTTACATACTAACCTTACATTTTTCATCCCTTTTATTTCTGAAAGGATCTATAGGATCTTTATCATAAAAGGATCTATAACCGGTAAATTGTCGGACTTGCTCCATGTTTAATAAAAGTTTACTTCACAAGAAAACAACAATACAACACGTCAAGTTATCAAGCCAAACACAAACAGAAAACTTCAAATGTCAATTGTCGAAATGTCGTTTGTCGTTACAAACTGAACTAGCCACATATTATCAGTGTGGCCTCTTTATAGATACATATTCCCTAGTTTTCGCTTAGTGACGTCACGAATATAGAATAAAATTTCAAAATTGAATTAAAAATTTTCTGCCGATTCAATCTTAATAATTTTTATCCTAATATAAAAAAAATATATATTTTATAAAAATACAGGTTTCCACTTTCATTTCGATTCAAGGAAAATACCCCATTGTAATAATAGCAACAAAACATCAACAACAATAATAATGAATAGGTTTATTCCTACAGCAGTCATATACCTATTGATTACAAATAGCTGGAAACATTCGACCAGCTATACTATTAGATGGATCTTAAGATACTAAACGACTGTAAAACGTTGATGGCAGTATGCCAACTAACCACGATTGGCTGGATAGAATTTCTTATAAAAAGTTCTCATGACAATAATGAGTGGATAACTAATTAATTAATGTTTTTATGTGTAAACGATTCCTTAAAAACAATAGGAATCTATAATATTCATAACAAATGAATGATCCAAATGTTTTAGGTAGATATCTACAATAAAAAGTTATGAAATTTCTCAAGGACTTTATTTTCCATTTCATCTCGTGGTATCACTAACTTAAAAACAATTATGAAAGATATTTTAAACATTCAAAAGTATTACAAAATTTTCATCAACAGATTTAATTGATATGTTATTAGAAAAAATGTTATTACTTACTTGTCGGTACGTTCAGTAATTGATACTGTAGCTTTATTGGTACCACTTGTACCAGAGTATGAGGTAACAGTGCAGATGTAAACACCAGAGGCTCCGGCGTCAGCGTCAGATATTGATAACATGCCTCTGTCTTCTCTAGAATTATAAGGAAGCTGACCATCCTGTTTGGTCCAGCGTATAGTTTGTATATCTCCTGTGGCGACACATCTAAACATTACAGTGTCTCCCGCCTGCCCACTATAATAGGATGGTTGGATATCTACTCTAACAACTGGACCCACAACTTCATGTACTTGAACCTGGAATCTGGCAGAGTCGGACCCTGCTCTATTAGTAGCAATGCATTGATACACACCCTCATCAGCTTTTGTTGCCTGAACGATTCTGAAAATTCCATTGTCGAAGTAATGCTACAAAAAAATTTTTTTCTTAAAATTGTAGCACTACAATAGGTACGTATACCATCGTAAACATGTGTTGTAGATGTATTCCAAGTCTAAGAACATGTCTAAAATGAATCAGCAATTTTTATGTATGGGGTCATGTTCGTCTTAGAGGTTAGATTCATATTTTATATTAAATTTTATAATATATACTACAAAGACCCACAATGTGAAAATTACAGCAAAAAATTATGTTATAATGTATAGAATGTAGAATGCAGACACCAAAATTTGTGATTTTTACAAAATTGGTAGGAAAACAATGAATTCCAACCATATATTTTCGTATAAGCTTTAACTATTCAAAATGGAAAATAAATTGTTGCATATATTCATATTTTTAATATTAAAAAATCACTGAATTATTTCATAAATCTGCATGCAGAGATTTTAATAAAATATGTCATGATATAAAAATAACAAATGCAAGCTTTCACTTATAGAGCTCATAAATACATTTTCATTGAATTGAATACCTTTTATTTTGCCATCAAAGGCAGTAAAAACATAAAATGTCAAATATACCTACCAAAGGATTCAATGGTTGATCATCTAATCTTATAAGTCGAAGATCTGGTAGAGGAATGCCTCTGGCAGCACAACTAACTTCAAAAGGCTGACCTTCATTTACATCAATATATGAAGTGGAAAGTGCTATTTTTGGTGATTCATCTTCTCGTACTAGTGAAAAAAAAAAAAAAAAAAATTGAATATCAGAATTGAAATATCATTATAGAATTAATTATATAAATTAGTGTTACCTGTCTGATTCAGAGCCTTGAAAAGTTTTACTGAGGCAGCACGAAAAGAAAGTGTTTTAATAATAATTAATAATTGACCTCTTAGAATAAAAAAAATATATTATTCAATATTTTATGATATTTATAGTAAAACAGGTTTTCCGGACATGTTCTCGGGTGGCCACAGGCTTCCGTGCAAGATATTTTACCATCCTTCATATATATGTTAATAATATTAATTTTAACATAAATAAACATTCAGATTAAACAAAAGTTTCTTTTTTTTACTTTAATAAATATGAACTAACAATAAAATAACGAGGTGGTGATAACAAAAAACTTAACAAAAACATAAAAATTCTACTAATAAATGTAAATACAAACAAATAATATTAAAACAAGATTAAGGAAAAAATTATAGTGTAATAGCCTTTGAAGACGCAAACTCAACATTGTTGTATTTGGTACAAAACAGTTTCATCAGTTTCAGTACTTTTATATGAAAATTGACACTTAGTTTTTCTATGTTTCACTAACGGAAATTCTTGCTCTACATTATTCTTTTCAGCTTCCATTGAGTCCAAATACTTCATTGATGAAGTATTCGAAATATTTATCTGGCCGTGAACAAAATAACAGATGAGATTTTTTATTCCTTTGTCATTCATTTAAATTTTGCTTTTGGGTCATTTTACTAATTATATTAATTTTTTTAATAATAAGTATAATACTAAATTACAATGAATCATATGAATTTGAAAGTTTTGATTTTATCTAATAATGATTGTGCCGTAACTTAAACCTTAAACCTAAAAAATATTCCCTACTTTCGACTTCATTTGTGGAACAATAAACAAACATTATTACAAAAGTGAGTTGCTCAACATGGCTAGAAACATCTAGCTTTCTAGAAGTTTCATCTAAAAATATGGAATAATATTTTGCTGTTTTTAGGCAGTTTAAAATTTCTAGTTGAATATTTTTTGACATTATTTCCCAAATACTGAGGCATACGTTGATTGGGTTATTGTTTAGATTTTTTAATGCTATTTATTTACATATTCTAATATAAATGGATCAAATTTTTGTAATATTTAAACCAAGTTTAAGCAATTTCTATTATTGGGATCGTAAAGTCCCTGACTATCTCCTTGAAACTTTGCCTTGTGCCTTTTGTAACAATTATTTGTTCTCAATATTTCCATGATCTTCATCTTCATTCATGTTTATTTCTAAGTGTTGTTGTTAAGTAAAGGTCGATGGCAGATCTTCATAAATAATCAATGGCTCGGGCTAGAGTTCATAATTTAATGGCGATGGACTTGGAGCATTACTTTCTAAAAATTTTGTTAAAGATCTACCTCTTCTGTTTTCATTCTTTTTTATGTTTTTGATAAAAACTTGATAAAATCTGAATAAAATATTTATGATCATCAATTTGATAAATATTTTTTTTTAATCCCGTCAACTAGGTGTGAGCTATATGAGTAATAAACTTAAGTGATCTGGTGTAAATACCTAATGAAGACTTACTTCCTACATTGAGGTTAACACTGGATGTTACAATGGAATAACCATCTGTTGCTTCACAAAGATATCTGCCAGAATCAGTTACTCTCAAGTCAGTTATAACTAAAAGACCTCTTCCATCATCGGTGGCACGAGGTGGCAATTCACCTCCATCTTTACTCCATCGTATTCTAATAGTCTGGAACAGTTTTCATTAAGTTAACTATTTAAAATAATACCGAATTTTGTACCTATAACACTTATTTAATAATAAGAGCTTTAATATAAAGCATTAGGTACAATTACAATTAACATGGGATTAGGGGCATTGGTGGATGATTTGCCTGATATTAGTATCCCATTAGATTAAGAGAAGTAATGTATAAATCGGACATTTTTATGTGGCTAGACCAGATCCGGAAGAAAATAGGAGCTAAAGTTGTGTCTTATATGTCTTTATCTAAGATAAACTGATAATAGTTTCAATTATATGAAAAAATGGTGTAGAAAGCACAATGTGGATAATTAAATGATGTAGAGATTAAAAGGTTTTATTGGTATTTATAGCTTTACATGGTGATAATTTATATTGATTAATTAAGAGTCATGTGTAGAATTGTAGGTACATACATCATTTAGGATTTAGGTCCCCATAACTATTGCCATAAAAAATTACCAAAAAATATAGGGATAGGGAAGATATCATTAAATCAAAGAAGTTTTGGGAGTACTGCTGTGGCTAAGAAATGAGAATAAAAAATTTGGATCGGTTGCTTCAAAGTTTCTCCTACTGATTTATAAACTATAGTATTTCGCGTGACACCAAATACAATACTATTAAATTTGATGAAGGGCTACTGATACACGTTAGCTAATATATTGAATATTTATTATTATTACACTTTGTATAGTGGTTTTTTCAAAGCAAACTTTAAAGGTTTGCTGCTATCCAACAATTGGTATTTAAAATCTTTATTGTAAATATTAGTTTTTTATTATTTTACAGGTGGCCTAAACATAATTACTTGATAGAACATAGATGTAGGCCTTCTAAGTGTGTTTCTAATAATAAAAGATCCAAAAATATATCTACCACCGTAATATACCAAAATATATGACATAAAATAGATTACATTGTGGCAAAGCTGAAAGCATAAAGATCAAAGTTGTAATACAGTACATTATTCTTATGGTAGACTTGGAGGAATTATTTGGGCAAATCCCTGAACACGTATCCGCAGAACCCAGAATATTCTACATTATATTCACAAGAAAATATATAGCAAAATGTGCAGCAGAGTTCCACTTAAAAATATAAATTAATATATCTTTTGAAACACCATGTACATTTAAATATCTTTTGGGTATGACCTATTTCATCAACAGTTTGCACTTGAATTTAAACACAATTTTTAGTAGTGATATGATATGTAATTTACAGAACGTCACAAGTTTAGATGCAAAATTCTGCGACATTTGTATAATGACTTTGTAAAGTTGCATACATATACCTATGTGTTTAATTTAGAAAAGGTTTATCTTTATAGTAACCTAGTACAATTTAGAGAACATCAAGGGAGGCCCAGAATCTCATGTTAAAACTGTGTGGTTTTTACTTCACTTACCCTGGGTGCTAGGTGTGATCTTGCTGAACAATTATACCTTACAGTGCTGCCAACTTCATATATACCAATGTTATGATCTATTATCCTTACGTCAATGGTTGGTGGAAGCGGAGTTGAACCTGTTTCATTAGGTCCAGGAATTGGTGGTGGATTGGTAGCTGAAAATTTTTAAAGTATTGGGTAACCTATTTAAAATTTATCACGTCATTTTAGTTATACTTAGTTGTTATTGAGATATATTAATTTCTGAGTTAGAAATGAGAAGTCTTAATAAATAAAACCAAATAAAAAAATAAATTGTTTCTAGCATTTTGCACTGATATTAACTTTACAGAATTATTCCATCATATTTTATATCAATTAAATTGACAAACAGAGTTTGTAAATTTTATAATAAAGTAGGATTCACATACAGTTTATAAAAGTTGATTAATTTTGATATGATATTTTGATATGATTTTGAAAATTGATATTAATTTTATACATAATAATAGCTGAGGTGAATCCCGTTCCTTACTAGGTAGGTACTCTTATGAGATATTGAAATCTGTAGGTACCTAAACATTGTAGAATATTGTATAATAAATTCCATAGTGTGTAATAATGAAAATTTTTAATGGAAATTACTTTTATACAACACAACCATGCAGCAAGTAAATTTCTTAGGTTAGCTGTTATTCCTTACACAGCAGCAATCCTAACCTCAAAATTTTAAATCGTACTGCGCCCGTGGCCTTTGTTTTGGTAGTGGAATACATGCAGAGGTAAAAACAAAATAAAATCATTTGTTTTAGGAGGTATAAAACAACCTGCCACCTCACTGTGTGGGAGTCCATCTCTGACTGTACTAATGAGAGGGATGTATGTTTAGGGCAAAATATCTTACTTGATATATTAAATTTTTATATAAACACACTGCTCTCCAACAAAATATGTTGGCACTAGCATCTTAATCCTAAAACCGGTAGCATTAAAATAGAACTTTTGTGAGAAATCGACGTGTTTTCTTTCTTCCACATATGATTAAATATAAGCAGAAGTTCAAGATCTTTCTAAAGACATCTTTTGTAACATGTTTATTTTTTACGCTGAGCGCTTTATTGAGTCACTATTAATTATTAATTCCTTTATGTCTGTTTTTTATTAGTTCAATGCCTCCAATGACATTAATTTCAAGAACTGTATTGCATGCTATAGAAAGCAAATATCATTAAGTACTTATAGGTACTTAGACTAAATTTAACTAAGAAAAAAATTATTTTAATGTCTCATATTACTTATTATATTTGGTACATATCATTATTAAGACTAAATTTCTCTCAGAATGCATTTTCTTTAAGTTAGACTTCTAATATAAAATAATAATATAGGAATTTCCATTATGTTTGAATATTACTATTTGAAGTTAATATTGTGGTTTTTTTAAAATGTTTTTGTTTTCCAAAATAGGTAGGTACATATTTTTTTATGCTAAATCCCTTAACAGCAGTACTAAGATATACCAAAACTAATATACCTACTGGTCTTAGAGAAGTAAGATAGATAATATTATTGTTTTAAGTAAATTATATCCTGTTAACTTTTGTATACCTATTTAAGCCCACATTTTAAGTTTTAAAAATGTGTGTTGATACAGCTAACTTGAAAAGTAAATTAGTCTTTTACTCGTAAATAAAAAAAATTAAGTTTTGGCAAAACATGGACATGTAGAAGTGAAGTTGAAAATTTAGGGCAATAAATAAATAGTTTGGTTTTTAAGGGTGTTCACTTAATGTTTACCAACTTTAGTGTGCTTACTATGTTCAAGTATTATTTAACTATCATCATAAATGTATAAGCTTTCCAGTTTACTTTTATAATTCCCAACTTTAATTCATCTTATAACTTATAGGTACTGTCAAATGTTAAGTCAAAATGACTACACCGAAAATGTACTGATGTTTCTAAAACCATTATTTGGCACAGTTTGGCTTAGCTACTTTGACTAATGTTGGTATGGGTGGTTTGCTCTAATAAATATGGGTGTAGTAGAATGCCTCATTTATTATATACGTTTTTATAAAGATATGACGTTAGATGGCCATTTATGAGAAACCTGAAACATCCTACAAAAACCACATTTCAATATTTATATTAAGTTTTAAGTGTCTGTCTGTCTAATTATCTAAAGAGCATGGGTCAAAACACATGGAAAATGCTGTATGTAGAAAAATTAATATAATTCAACACAACATAGTGATTCTAAGAAAATAATTTATGAAAACTACCAAAAAAGTAATAACCATAATATACCTAACTAATTAACTTCCATAAGTATTTCAGGTAATCAACAAATAATTTTTTCATAAAATTTTATAGCTTAGAATCACATTTTAAAAATATGCATACACAAAAAATTATTACTATTCTAAGGTTAAGATGTTTCTAGACGATGAAATTAGTTTTAGTTAGAAATACCAGTACCCAAATCCAATATCTAAAGTTTTAATAATAATAAATAATTGTACCATTTATTTCTATAGACGTAAATATGATTTATTATTTCACAAGGTTATAAGCTGATATAGATATTAAAAATACACTTCTAAAACAAAGTCCTTAAATATAGAAATAGACAAATGTTTTCTACGGTCAAAGACAATGAGAACATAAATTACCACAACAAGCTTGTTTTACTGTTATTGTATTTGACTCAAACCTGGATATACAAACACGTTAATAACTCCAACTTGACGACCCTGATTATTACGTACAATGCATCTTATATTTTGGCGAAAACAGCCCACAACATGGTAAAACGTCGCTTGAGCTCCACCAGGGTATCTTGTTTCTTTATAATCATGAATATTTAAACTCTCAACGGTAATGTACAGATCAGTTGTTGATGATTGGCTTCGGTACTTACAAGTAAATAGTATTTGAGTACCTACTGGTGCAACCACTTGGGAGGGTGTCATTTCCATCTCAACACCCAATATACGGTTAATTGTGGTATTTAACTCAACTAGTATCGGAAATAAATATGTATAAAAACATTAAGCAAAAGAAATTGTTTGATATGCGCTATTTTGCACTATCGCTATCATGCAATAGTTTTTCTACTCTTATTTCATTGGCAATAAAATTATTAATATATTATTTATTCCTTATTGTTTCAACAGGCGATCGAAAAGTCTTGTCAAAAGTCAAAATATACTCTCATACATACCCCAAAACCTTTTATTCTCCCATAAACATCTGAGAAATATTATAGTGGTCAAATGAATTAATTTAATAATGAATGTAATCGTTAAGTATCACCATCAATATCAAAGAATCAAAGACTTTTAGATTCCCTGTTATAATCTATATTTAAAGAAGATTTATATAATCTATTTTATGCTATAAAAAAGCATAAAGGGAAACCATTAATTAATCTAGTTATATAATAACTTACTTTTGCATTTTATGATTTCATCGACTGAAGTTGTTCTGTTTCTTGTTATCTATAATATTTTGTTACCAATATATAAAAGCAGAATACTCGTATATTTTTATATGAGTAACTATTGATTACTATTAAATAGTACTGATTAACAGTAATCTTTTGAAGTCAAATAAATTGGCTATATTACTACCTACTCTACATCTCATAAATATATTCCTTGATAATAAATATCATCATATAAATATCAATAGCCAAACTAAAATGAAAGATTTATTAACGTTACCAGAAAAATAATACTTCCTGTCATGCCCTCAAGATTACAATTACAATTATCTATATTTAAAAGTAAAAGTTATTAAATAATAATTTCATATGGAATGCATGCCAATAATTTTACATAAACAATTAGATACCTACATAGATATGAGAAACCTATTATTTTTGTGGAAATATTTAGCGAATGACAAATCCTAAAGGCTGGCCTATTATAAGTATCTGGAGAACCAATAAAACTATTAATTTGAAATTTAAACTGAAGTCAAAGTGGACCATTATGTGGGAATGAAAACATTTTTAAAGTTTTTATTAAGACCGGTTATACCGGAACTCGACATTAACTTCATTATATTAAATAGACACCCTATACATATATTACAGCATTTGGATTCCTCATCAAATTCTGGACAACATTCATTAAGAATAGTGTATAACTACCTGAAAAGGTTTTCAAGATATCGCTTATTTCATATAAAAATTGTTGTTTGACATTATATATATGATAAATCATGTAATGACTTCCTTGATTTTGGACTTACACAAATCTGAAATTATGGGGCAATTATGTGAAGATACGTACTCCGATATCATATAATAAACAGAAAGCGAATCTACGATATACAGGATATTCAGAAAATAAATTTAAATTAATTTAATAAATTTAAATATAAATGATAAAAACTAGCTTATCTTAAATATAATAGCCTGTATTTTACTAAGTACATCATTGGATAGTCCAATAAATTATCAATCATTAGATTTTATATTTTCATTCTTATTTCCTTATTCTTATTATCATCTTCTATTGTGCTATGCAATGTTCTACCCGGCTGAGGATTGATTTGCCTATTGATTATTTGGAGTTATCACTTAGGTGTGTATGACATTAGCAGACTGTAATATAAACATATATCTCTGCGATAACAAATCCAGTATAGGTATCTGTGTTTTACCTGTATATTAAAACTATTAAGTCAGAAGAAGTAGATTTTGTAGAATCAGAGAGGTTGGCTCTAAAGTGTTCACAACCAAATTGCCTTCCATTGACCAATTAAGTAGATACAGACATTAAATAGCATTTAGACTCAATTTAAAAATGATTTTGGAGTTAATAAGTTTAGAGCACTGTGGACCCACTTAATCTATGCTTGTATACACTTTAAGTAGCAAACGGGTTAAATATATGCATTATAACCTTGAGGAGAAGGCATGAAGTACAGTATATAAATTATTATCTCAAAAAATTAAGTATTTTGCACAAGCAAAAAAAAAAAAAAGAATTTGGTATAAAGTAATACATTTATGAAATTTTATGTAACCAAATAAATTTTATTTAGGTAAGTTTTATTTTTGATTTATTAATCGTGACTACCTAGTAAAATGTTTGTTAATAAACTTTAATCCAATACTTTTTTTTGGTTTCCCCCTTTAAACACATCATGCAACATGCAAACCAAATAAAGAAAATGTTCATAGTTTTTGATAAGCTGAACAAATTATTTTTATCCTAGTCGATATTAATGACAATTTACTATAGTATATAGTAAAATAAGTAGTGCAATTCATACAAAACTTCATGCTTATTAAAGTTGTTATAAAATATAGATGTATATATAATTATTAATATATTTTAAATACAAACCTTCTAGTTCACACCTTTCCCCAGCATAACCTTGTTGGCAATGACATGCAACTCTATTGTCTCGTCCCATCTCACAACTTGAAGATCTATTGTTACAAGGACATGGCAAACACGAACCTAACGGTATAGAACTACCATAGTAGAAATCTTTATAATACCCCGGAGCACAAGATTCACAGGACGATCCACGATATCCCACTGGACATTTACATACTTCAACACTTGTAGCTTTAGGCTTTCCAGTATACTGTTCGACAGCTGTGTCCAGAGTTATATCACTGAGATATGCTGTACCGGTATCACTTGATTGTGTAGCTCTAATTAAAATCGTATCAATATTGGCCAGAACCATAAGAATATCTTCTCGAGAAGCTGGCTTTAATCCTCCACTTTGTTCCACACGGAACCAGTTAGCACTTGGATTAAGTGGAATGGATACAGGCTAAAAAAAATTAAATACCTAAGCAATTTGATTTATGTATTATAAGTCTGATATTAAAATACTATTAGAGGCGATTTTGTTAACCTAATATTATTAGAATTAAATTTTCAGAAGTTCAATAAGTCCCAAATTATTTAAGAGATCTCAGCATTCATATTTTATTAAAAATCTCATGGGTAAGTCAAGTTATAGTCAACTACATACAGGGTGGCCCAATAGTACATGGGCAAAGCAAAATTGCTGTTAGTAATAAGCAATTTCTAAAATTTTGTAAAATTGTTTTTACTTATGCTTTTTACAAGCTGTTTATACTTAGATAGTCACAAAAATATGTTTGTATATAACGCCCTATATATTTTTATATATTTTCATTCGTCTTGCTCTGGACTTTCCGCCGATATTATGTTTTTGCTATCGCACGCAGTGTTACAATTTTATTAACTTTTTTTCAAAAACTCGTGAATTACACGTACATACTTGCGTAAATTCTTTTAGCGCCGTGGATTGCCAAGATTATGAATTGAAATTTTCTGCAAGAGTAAATAGTGTCTTGTTAATGTCTGGCGAACAACCTGTATGTAATATCTCACTTCTGGTCGTACGCGTAGATAGAGCTAGAACCTGTTTACACTTGTAGAAAATTTCAATTTATAATCTTGACAATCTGCAGTGCTAAAAGATGTAATCTACAAATTTTCGAGAAGAACCTTAATGAAATGTAACGCCATTCCATTGAGCACAGAAAGTTGCTGTGAAGAAGTGTTGTTCTTTTTTCCACATCTGCTCAAATAAAGTTTGAATAAAATAAAAAAAATATCCCAAAATTAAAATTTTTTTCAAATATTTCAAAACTAATCAAGTTAGAATTGAGATTTTTCAGCCATTATGTTGGTTCCCTGATTGCAAACTTTGCCCCCATTTAATCAACTTCGTATCTCTTACCATTTCCGTGAGATCCCCATGCATAGACCCGAATTTGAATCAGTCTATATAAACAAAGCACCACAATAGGGCTGCTATGTTCATCTCTACTTCACATTGAAAAGTATATACCTGCGATTTTATAATAATTATAAGAAGTAGGTACCTAATATAAAATATTAGGTACATATAATAATTATAAAAAGTACCTAGCAAATATAAAAAAAATCACATTAAATAAAATTGCATCTCTTTCTATTAATTTTATTGTAGGGTTAATTTATTTTAAATTGCTTCCTTAGTTTCTACTTACATTGGCAATATCTTCTCTTAATTCAACTGGGTTGCTCCAATAGATGGTGATTCCATTACCATTGATGATTACATCCTGATCTGGGACATATTTAGCTTCTGGACGTTGTGTATATTTTTGAATAAATTCAAGTCTTCCTCCATATGATTTAATTTTATTGCCAGTAAACTGACTTGGCAGAGACCAGAATAACCTATCTCTTTGACTAGGTAGAAAGTTATAACTAATTTCATTCAAGTTCATATTTATGTTAAATTTGTCTGTAATTCTTACTTGATGGTATCTAGAGGAGAGATGTAGAAGAGAATAAAAATTGTAATCCTATAATATTTAATATTTAATATTTACACATTTACTGAAAAAAATATTTAAATACACATATAATTGGCAATTACGAACCTAAGCCCGCTAGCACAATCAGAATTTAATAGTGCCATAATTGAAATTAAACTAGAAATATTTAGTTGTACTACACTTGAATAAGAATCTAACTTATGTCAATTGATTTAATCTTCCACATAAACATAATTGCATCAAAATGCGCAAATAACTGACTGCCAACTAGTTACATGATACGACACTATAACTGAATGTGGTGACACTGGTTACTGGTGTTGGTATGCTTCCTTAGTTCATAAAACATATGTTATGCTTATCTACTATATCTCATAATTATGTTCATTTCATTAAATATCATACACATAAATCTTAGCAGTGTAGAATGGCAGTGCAGAAAACGATAGTGTAGAAGCTAAATTCATTAATTCATTTCATTCATAGGGACCATTCACATCTGATGGTAGTACAGTTGGTAATTGTACCAATAGTGCAGAAGTTTGCAAGGTCTAAGCTTTTATAGACGGCAGCACAATCACAACTAGGGGAATTACGAATTATTCCAACTTCACAGGAGCATGTGGTTGTTTGAAATTTAAAGTCCATGCAGTCATGCGTAGCCATCATTAATACAGGCCCTGACCTAGAAATTGAGACAACACGAGAGTGGGCCGCATGATAAAATAGTGTATATGGACATTTTCATGTCTGTATGACTAAGAATGAATAAAACCGAGTATTCTTCAATACAAACACTTACTTACGGTAAACTAAATGGGAAGAGGTTTGCACACCACCCATGGAGGTACTCTAATCGATGCATTGCTCTTATAGGAGGCATCACCAGTAGCCCTATATCCATTAAAATATATGTTATGTAGTAGAATGAAAAATGTTTCGACGCAGCCGGGGATCGAACCCAGGACCTTCGGCTTTCCGGGCCAATGCTCTTCCAATTGAGCTACCACACTACTACACTTCCATTCTACTAATCAGGATACCTTTATAACATAATTTAAACATAATTTACTACAGTTTGGCCTTACCTGACAACACAGCCGCCCTCGGCTGCCGGCCACTCTAGGAAAAATAATTCTTTGTTTACCCCTCTATAAAAATTCAGCTTCAAAAGTTCAAAAAATAATTCAGAGGGTTGTTTTAAAGCCTTGTTAAATTTTTAAGATTTTCACTCACTTCGATGATATAATTTTCATATGAGCTAATAAACTGTATAGAGAAATCTGAATTAGTAGTGACGTGTATTAACCAATTTTCACTGTTTCAAAGTTTGGTTCATTCTGTGATTGTCACAAATTAAAGAAATTACTTGAAAACCGATTTTTGTTAGAGTTTTGATTACATGTAAAATAATTTCTTTTAAATCAATTGCTGAAGCCTGTTTTACAGGATAGAGAGCAATAATGTCTTCATTCTTAGAAAAAATTGAATTTAACATAAACGCTTGAATTTCAGTCGCAATTTCTTTTTTTTCCATAGAACCAAAACATCTTTTCCTTTCTATTCAATTTTTGGCGTTCCGTGAATTTCATGAAATAAAATATTTACTATTTTTTAACTAAATACTTACCTAGGTATTGACTGATCAATAATCCTGAATTATTACTTAATTGAAACCTACGCAAATTTTTTACAAAACACGAAAATACATAAATAGAGGCACTGTTGCACAAATACAATCCAAGTACCTTGGACGAAGATGCTAAACAATGGCTACATGCTTCGCATAATTCACAACAAATTTATCTATTTTGTTTTCACTAAATTTACATATTGATAGGAAATTAGAAATACACAGAAGAATTTCTTCATATTAAGATATTATATTAATTACTTAAAACAAATAAATTACATAGTCTTCTGAAAATATTTGGTGTAAATACACGTACAAACAAATACACGCAGAATTAGGTGCGGGCAGCAAGGAAGCGCAGACTTTATAGATGACGTTACATCATGTGACGTATGTGATTTTAGGGGTCTGTATTAACGATGGCTATGAGTCATGTAATAGGTATTTACCATTTTTGCAAGCTTATTCACTTGTATTGTAAGTGGTTTTATGGTTTTTTAATGTTTTTTTATATTTGCAACTCTACCTACCTCTAAAGTAACGAACGGTAAAATAAATAATGTATATGAACCCTCAGGCTGTATTTGACATATAGCCAATTTACTCGGTAATTATCCAGCATTGTGGAAGAGAAATTTTTTTGAATTTAAAAACAAAATAAAAAAGAAAATGCGACCCTAATGTTGGTTAGAAAATTGAAAGGAACCAGTAAGTTATACTTACAAGTTGCAAATAATGTATCCATTATAAATTTTATAACTTTTTATGAACATATGTGCATCGCAGATGTGTAGTTTATTATTAAGTTTTATGTGAACTTGTTGCTAAATATTTTAATTTAACAACTGTACTACTGTTACCACCTACACTGCATGTCAGCAATAAGTTTGATGTGAATGAGTCTTTATTATGTCTCGAAGTTTATATTGTTTACTGATACCATTAATATGAGAATCTTCCTACCCTTACTTGTTCATGAAAATTTTAAAAGTTAATTTATATCAATAATTTTAATAATTTTTATAATTACATTTCTACAGAGTGCCAGAATGATTGTCCGGTACGGGAACGCAGCCTATCCTGAACATAATCAAAATTTATTTCCATTTGCTAAAATTACTTTCTTTTTAACTGTCAATTTGAGAATTTTCATATTTGACAGCATTTGACGTTTGACTCAGTGGCGTTAGCATTTTTCGTGTTTAAATTGTTTTACTAAAGTATCATTTGTGTTTAAAAGAGTACTTTTCAATACTATACAGTTTGAGAGAGTCCTAAATCAGGTTAGTAATTTTGTATTTCTTAATATTGAAATTAATGTTGAAATTAATAGAAGAACCATAAATTAATGTTTTTTAACGCTCCACAATTCACAGTTTGAATAGGTTATACCTACAGGTGATACATAGAAATAGAATAATAGAAAATAATAACTATATTATTTTTAATAAATTGTCTTTATTTTATTTTTAACTAACCTATAAGGTGACACATGAAAAATCATTATGAAGCGGCACGGACAATCATTCTGGAACTCTCTGTACTAATATTACTTCTATTCTAGTTCAAAGCACTGATATTAATAATTAAAATAACTTTATAATATACACACTAACTCACTCTTAGTAGGGAATATATTAATTGAAATAGTGTAATTCGTGCACTGCATGTTAGTACTTACTGATCAGTTAGAGTAAATCCATGGCCATCGGTGATTTGTATTGGAATTTGTTCAATAAAAAGATTACTTTCTCTACATTCAGTTGTAACTCCAGAACAGAAACAAAATTCACAACCATCAATATTACTAGAATTTAATCCAAAGGCACCGCTGCGGCAACGGTCACAGTTATTTCCTTCTACATTAACCTGAAAGGAATATGTTAAATGTTAAACATGTATATGAACCGTAAGATTTGTCTAACATTTTTTTACATAATAAAAAACAATTTAAAAAAATTTTTATTACCTACCTTACATGAACATCTGCCATTTCTACAATCATTAGAAATTGAACCCCTTGGATCGCAAGTACATGGGTATTGATTTCCTTGATATACACAGGGTACTCTATTGACTGGATCACCTGTATAACCTGGTAAACAAATGTCACAGTAATCACCAGTGGTGAAATCTCGGCACTCCTGAAAACCAAAATATTTAAATGATTCCAATCTTTATGACAAAATACAAAGTTGATGAAGTAAGTTATAATATTACACTTTTCTTCTTAACATAATGGTAGATAAATGATCAAATTAAAAACAATATATATAGAATAGCATCACAAATAAGGAAATAATTAATAATTAGTGATCATGTGGGTCACTAATTGGATACTATTATGACTGGATAATTGGACATCACCCTCTAAATGTAATAATAGCGCCTTTTTGTAAATTCAGCTGTTTTGTGATAGATGACGTAACTAATGGATGTGATGAATTAATGCTGGACATGGATTTCATCAGAACAATTGACAGTTAGGATTAATTTATCAACAGAAGTTAGGCTTAATGATAGATGGGGACTTGCGCATAAACGTCCATTTTCATTATGTTGGTTTTGTCGATTTTCACTCCTCAACGGTTAAGTTTTGTCTCCCCAACTAAAATATCCACTGGAAATTGTTCACCCTCCATTGTGACTAACAAATCTACTAGGTACTAGAGGTGTGTCATTTGCGAACGACCCGTTCGATTGAACCGGGTCTCAGTCGGGAACGAAATGAACCGGTTCACGTAATTTTAATGAACCGGTTCCTGGCTCTCGGCAGTAGGCATGTTCTAAAGTCTGTAGTTCCGGCTCAGCGGCTCACCAACTATTATATTATTATTATATATTATTTTCATTGAGAGCCTTTTGTTAAATACTTAACCTTTTGAAAATCAAATCCTCATTGTTTTCGATTTACCTACAAACAGTGATCATAAAAAATAGTATCATTATCGACGCACACGCGATGCTGCTGACAACTCCATTCGTTCTTCGTTCATTCGTTCACGAATGACGACTGCAACCGGCTCAATTATTGAGCCGGTTCAGTGAACCGGAGTGCCCACATCTACTAGGTACTTTGTGTCTCCTTTTGCTTTTATCAAAATTGCATGCCTTAAACCAAACAAAAAACAACATCCTAACCTCAATATAAATGACATGACAATTCCCCCTCTTTTTTCCATAACAAAATTTGAAATCCATCATAACTATTTAATGATGGAAGTGATGGGACATCATACAATTTTGTGCTAAATTTACGAACAAAATTGATAACCCATCACAAAGCAATCGCTGAATTTACGAACGGCTTTTACTGTTTTGTGATTTGTGATGTCCTCTTTCCATAGTACTTAAATTTAGGGGAAATTTCAAAATTTTCATGGGTATTGTCTTTTAATTTTATGCATTTTTTTTTAACTTATACACACGTTACCAGTTATAAAAAAAAACTAGCACATTATAGCTTAAACTTGAACAAAAACAAGTGTGACAAGAGTGAGTGAGAATCTTTCAGTTAATAATTAATATTTTAGTAACCACTTGTTTAAAAAAAATGTGCCTTACTGCTTGAATTCTTGATTTTTTGCTTAAAAGTTCAAGATAAAGAGCACAGAGACACTCAAAAGTTTTCTCTGAACATACTTACAAAGCACACACCAGTGTCCGCATCACAATGATTAGAATGTCCATTGCAGTTACATGGTTCACAGAGTCCAAGATATATTCCTTCATTATTTCGAGTATATCCTACATCACAATCTTCACAAGATAATCCTGCATAACCGGGTGGACACTGACATTGTTCAACTTCTGAAGCTCTTTCTAACCCAGTATTGTGTTCGGTTGCAATGTCAAGAGATACTGAGATCAACCTAAATTGATTTGTAATATATATAAAAGTTCGTACTTCAATATCTAATAAATACTTACGAAGCTTCTTCAGTATTTGTGTAATACGTTGCTTTAATATATATTGCATCCAAATCAGCCAATGCCATAAGAAGATGTTCCCTGTCTACACTTTTGCCATCAAACCGCTGCCAGTATTGTTCCAAAAGTGGTACAACAAATGTTTGTGGACCACTAGTAGGGTATGTTTGATTTCGATTGAAAAATAGTAAATTGTATTGGTTTTTCTAAAAAATATTATTCAGGGTCAGTTTTTAATATTGAAAGATAATATTTGAAATTACTCACACTAACAAGTTCAACATCAGCAGCTGAATTTCTTGAACTCTGCCCACCAGGTACAGGTGTATGTCTTAAGGTATACCTAAGATAACCGCCATATGAAGTTATCTTATTGCCCAAATAACGTGAAGGCAATGACCAGTAATATGCATTAGGTGAACTGAAACCACTATATGCAATTTCACGAGATTCTTGGTTTAGTCTAATCCCTTGATCAATTGGCAAATCCCTATTCAGATTATCAACTAATTTGAAGTCATTGATAGAATTAGTGAATACAGTTGTAATCTGGAAAGTATGAAGTTGATTTAATAAAAGATAAGCATTGAATGTTGTAGTATTACCTGGTCTCTGTACCAGTTTGAACTAGTGCAGTCATTAACAATTCCCATACAGAAACATGCAATGCAACCAAATCTATTTTTGCTGCTTAAGTAAAATGTATTGGGTTTACAGCGATCACAAGCTGGACCATCAGTAAAATCCTAGAAATAAGAAAAAATATATTGCTTTATTTTACAAGTTTATGTTTTCATCAGCTGAAAATTGGATACCATAGCATCATTTATGGTAATGATTTCAAATTCTGTATATTTTTAGAAATAATTTAGAAAATTTATCAGTTTGAGTAGCTGCGGATCTACTTTGAATTTTAAATTTTGAAATTATTAATATTTGCAATTAAAGTGAAAAAAAATGAATATACATTTAAAATACAAATTTTTGATTTTAAGTAATGTATGAGGCAAATAAGCTGTTAATAATTGATTATACTAGTAAATTGTATACAATTTTAGCTTAGTTTACCATTGTTAATATGGCCTATAATGCATTTTACATTAAGTGCTGTTTTACATGGAGCGAATGATCAGGACAGATCGTAAGGAGGATATAACCAAGCACCATGTGTTTAAATGAGTAATTTCACATGAAATGCTTATGGTGAGCTTGTGTGAGTTGATACGACGGGCATATGTTGAGCCCGTGCATCGCTGTATTATCAGCGTGCGCACGAGTTGGTTTGTATTATAAGTAGCTGACATAATTCCTTTTGAGATATAGGAATTATTTTTAATTTTTATTAATGTATTGTATAGTTACCTTTATTACATTTAAATATTCTATAATATTTTTTTAGGACAGTTTACCTGTAAAACACCTATTTAACCTACTAAAAGAAGAATTTTAGTAATTTTTTATATTTTTTAAAATTTGCCAAAGCTTCCATATGCTGGCAATGAGCCAATTTTTATTATTTTATAGGAGTCATTTCCCCAAAGAATTTTCCGATAAATTAAATTTATATACATACTTTGCATCGACATCTACCACTGGAATCCATTCCACCAATTGAACCGTCTGGAAGACAGTAAGGTCCTGGCGGTTCTGGAGGCGCTGTTCTACATGAATCACCTGATATTAGAGGATTACCAATATATCCTGGAGCACAATATTGACAGCGATTGCCTTCATAACCAGGTTGACAATCGCAAAGTACTTCGCCATCAGAACCAAGATGACATGTTCTTCCAAATCTAAAATATATTTATTTTTATTTTAATATCATATTTGAGTTGTGAGTGGTATACACAAAACAGTCTGTTATATGGTGTCTCCAGTATCCATTGATATATCTTAGCTGAATTAGACACTTTTCCTATTAAAGTTAGATATTTTCATCTAACAAAACTCAAGTAAATCAAACTTCAAACACTTGACAAGCAAAATAAAATGTACCCGATTTTCAATATATAATGTAACATATTATGAAATGCAATTTTGTGTAAGTTTTGTGATTTTGAGAGAATGAACTTGACTCATCCTAAGATAACCACTCATACCAAATGAAGCATTTCTTAACTTGTTACACAAGTAGCTATTATAACTGGGACTGTAAATGGTGGTTGGTACATTTTTAAGAGAATAAGTATTATTAATAATTACTAATAATATAATGTTCATATATGAAGAGATTTGAAAAAATTTGTATATTGAATATACAGAGATAAGTCCCAGGTATCACTTGTATGTATTTCAATGCAGGGGTACCATTCCCTAATCTCTACTGATATTGTCAAGTTATTTGTCATAATTCATGTTCGACAATTATTATGGTGTGCAATAAAATGTGGCAACAGTATGATGATCGCCAAGATTATTGAAGTTATTTTATTATTTATTATTACTGTTTGTTTAATGGCAGTGATTCTCTTATATATTTTTTGGTAGTAATTGGGTAATTGGATTAAAAGTTTTAAGTAATTAATAGTTGAAAAAAAATTAAGCACGTTATAGTTACGTGTTGATGTCAATATTGTACTCACTCTCGTACTGAACCACGAGATTGCCTTACAATCAAAGGAGTAACACTCTTCATTACATTATTTGTTAAGTCTTATTAAAACTAGTTAACTTAAATGTTTTCTCATAAATTGTCAATCATTTAATTGAAAAGGAGAGGTCCTTATATATACATTCTTATCTTACACACCACACATTTCTGATTTTCAAAATTTTCTGTTAATAAAATTAATTTCCTCTTTATTCACCATCTCATCTTTGTTATCTATAGGATCTACTATTAGTCTTTTCGTATGCAACTATCAAAAGATAACTGATTGAAACCACTAGATGCGAATTTTACTAAACATTGTAGAATGCGAGGTTCCAGAATACAATAGTGCAAATTTTAATAGACATTCCAGAAAACTCATATACGACAGGGACCATTAGAGATTTGAGAATTGACGTCCTATTTATGACTATCTATTTAGCTGTGTATATGATTGTCTCTCTTGTGCAATGCTCTTCAAACAAAGAATTGTTTGCTGTAGGCGTAGGATTATGGCATTTAATATAAGCTGTTAACGGGTGGCCGAACCTAACCTGTTTGGTATGCCGACTTTTGATAGTTTTATCTTAACATTTTTAAAGGCAGTAATTTCTTATGAGAAATACATCTTTATTTGTAGGGTCATATTATTTCTATATCTATTTGATGAGATATTTTTTTCATTTTTGATGACTGTGGTTTCAAAAAACCTTTTACACACAATAGTGGTATTGAGCATATATCACACCCTGCTGTGTATCACAAAACAGAAAAAGACTATATATTATGTCTATTGTATAGACAATCGGCTAGATCACATCGTCTGCTCCTATTTCTAGTCTGTCAACTCAGCTCAATTTAGGTACAGAGGTCTGCAATTCATTTCATAGCAATTCACTCCATGCAATTCATTTGCCATGGAGGTTCGCTAGCTGTCGCCACCACATTGTGTGACGCTGACGACAACATGCAGTTACACTTTGTAGTTCCACTTCGTGATTATTATTAAATTGTGACACCGTTCTGAAACTTCTTATAGCAATAACTATTGCTATTATAGCAATAATTATTATACACCTGGAAGTAAAATGAACCAAATACGAATATACACAATGCAAAACAACATTTTTCCTATGAATAGCTATGTATCAATTTTAAAACTGTAAAACATCACTTACTGTTCAACTATTCATGGCCTGGGTGAACTAATTGTCGATATTGTTGCAGAAACCAACGTGTATATTCAAATTGAGTTACTTAGAATTCATAATTTTACATATATTAAATATCTAACTAAATTATATTTTATATTAAATCTACATAAAATAACATTATTTGATTTGCTTGATGTATGTATTTATGAATATTATTTATCCTAATAAATATCTTTTTCTTGTAATCACACAATTTTATTTATGTGCAAAATATTAAAATAAGAAAAACATTGTCAGATTATTTCATAGAGTGGAAATATAAACGTAGCGAAAAGACATAGGTAGAAAGAGAATAGTGAAATTTTTTCAATAGGGAAAAGCTAAATAAAAATATTGGTTACTAAAACTAACTTGCATTTTGCATTATTTAAAATTTGTGAAGTATAATAAATTCACTAAATATTGTAAAGCAAAATACTTACTGATTACTTGGGTTGGTGAGTGGACAGGGGCACACCTGGCAATCTCTGCCATCAAAGTATGTTCCAGGTGGGCAAGGTAATAATAGTTCTTTGAAACATTGTCCTAACCATGGACCTGACTGCTGATGTACATAACCGTCAGCACATCTCTGTACAAATATATAATAATTAATGTACCTATTATGCATAATATTAATTTCAAAAACACATTAATATATGCATGATTAATTATATACCTTTGATTAATTAAGCATACATTTTGGATTTCTACAGTTTTCTTTAAAAAAGTTATTTTGTACTTGTTTATCACCACAAAGACAATTTATAAGGTAGACTTAACTTTAACAGTATAAACACGGTAAACACAACAGCACATATGGTTATATAGCTATTCTCTCTCACAATATGTCTGCCATGCCATGAGGAACGTTTTTAGATCAGTAGTAAATAAACCGTTTGCTCAAAATGGAGTAAATTCAAGTGCTATGTTAATAGAATAAAATATACTTTATTGTTTCAAATAAATCTACATTTGCATCATAGCAATGAGTTTGGTTAAACTGACGAGAAAGAGAGAGGGAGAGTCTGAATATCTACTCGCTTATACCTAATAATGTCTGTAATATCAGTAATAATAATTACATACTCCTATATAAACACATACAACATAATCATTCATAATACACACACATACGTATACTCCTATACATAATAATACATTGCACAAGTATTTAGCCACACTTGGGAAAAATATTAGGGACAAACAGAATATTTATTCACACAATACAAAAGACCTTAGTTTCGATTCCTTGGTTTAGCCCAGCAAGCTCACTCATAATCTCATGAAAATGACTGATATTAAGTATGCCCGAATCCTAGGGTTGGATGGTTTCATACTGAACAACTAACTGTCACAGTGGGGTCAAACAGCTTGCCGATAGGCAAATTACATGTATGGCACGTTGCTTTCAACGTGATAGATATGAGACAGAGAAAGTTAGTTAGCTGATATTGTTATCAAAACAGAAACATAATTTTGGCCCGTATTACTTGCAGACGTGTATGCATCCAAATTCAACAGAAGAGGATAGAACAGACACTTAGAGCTCTGACTATTCTGATTGCAACTCAAAGGAGTAGATATTTCTCACAATATCACATGAACAATTCATGGCAATTATAATTCGATACGTCTAGAACAAGAGCAGCAACCAAACACACTAAGAGTAAATTCAGGTACTATGTTAACACAGTTAAAACAACATGCACGAAATAAGTTCTTAAAATGAGCCTTTTACATAGAGGACTATTGACAGAAGCATATTGAAGCATGAAACTATTACCAAATTTAATAAATGTAGTATAAAATGTTCCGGTCTTGCTGTAATAGCAGATTAACTGCGTTGTTGATAACCAATTGCTGCGACAAATACAAAATACCAGCAGCAGGTTGATTAGTTCATAAAGAATTATTATCCCATTACTTAAAGATACTAAGTAATAGGTGACGATCATCATTAGTTTATCAGCTTATCAACCTGCTGGTAATATTTTGTATCTATTGCAGAGACTGGTAGTTCACATAAAGTTTATCCACTATTACAACATGACCAGGTTCACATTTACAAAATTTAATAAAGTAAAGGTTACCGTGCTTCTGTCAATAGTCTCCTTTTCATAAATGGCAGTAGTTGCGTTCGGTAATAGGCTCATGGATGCGACGAGATTACAGTCACGTGATTCCAGATGAGACGGACCAATAGGAAATAAATGAACGAAATGGATTGCACAAGGCATAATATAACCTCACCTTTTCTGTTTTGACTTTGTTGACGGTTTGTTTATATTATTTGGAATTATTTAAATAATGAATATTGTAAAATCAACCATTTTAAATGCAGTCCAAGGATATGAAATAATTTTTGAAGATGAAGAATGTACAAATTATTTGTAAAAAATGAAAACTTCGCTGAAGAAACTGTACCAAATTTTTTTGCCAGGCAGTTTAAAGAACATTTTAGAATGTCTGCGGAAACACTTGAAGACTTCTTAGGAAAATTATACTACAAAATTACCAACTACAACTTCAAGAAGTCAATGACAATTGATATAACCATGACCACCACAACCTCACAAATTCAGATTAATTTTTCTCCTTGACCAAAATGCTTGGAGCAAACAGATCTTGTTCTGATCGATCTGATTTAATTTCTGAACGATCAAGATTTACGTCCCCTACCTATAGATGTAATTAATGAATGATATGGACTAAAAAGATCAATCTGAGGTAATTACCGAACGCCACTAATGAATTTGAGTCAGATTAATGTTTTCATCAATTAACTTTCTGATAACTGCCTGTTACTTTAATTATGTTAACATAGCGCCTTCAATACATACCACTGAAACAAAAACTACATAATGGAGGATATATTGTTGGGGACTATAGCTTTATAGCCATATGCACTGTTGTCTATATAACTGTTTACAGGATTGCTCGATCCCTATACTACAATGTAATCCATAATTGTGACGTCGTCAAAGATCCAAAGATCTCGAACTTGTAGAAATAGGTACAATTTATACTGTTATTACAAACTTTAATAAATAATAATATTAATAATCATTCAAATACGAAAATTCTTTTGCAAATGTGAAATATAACAAACACAAAATAGGTATATTTCGACAATTCGATTACATAGATCTTCGATGACGTCAGAAAGGCGGATGACAAAATTGAGCGATCGAGCAATCCTGTAAACAGTTAACAATCCTTGGTCTATATCTGCCTTGTTTACTTTTAGAGATAATGACGTATGCATTACTTGTCATCCTAACTTTGTATTAGGAATAACAACATTAGATGATAAAAGCAAGAAATGAAAATGTTAAGTTTTACCATTAATTTTTTACCTTTTTTAAGATTCAAAAAATTCTGAGAAAACAATGATAGGATCATTTTACAAGCTATAATACTATTGTTTGTTTATCTATATTTACCTCACAAGAATATCCTGCATAACCCACTGGGCAAGTACATTCCTCAACAAAACTTGCTGCTCCCAATCCACTATTTGGTGCAGCTGCAGAGTCCATTTCGATATTACTGAGACTGGTATTCAAAACTCCTTCATTGTACTGCAGTTTTATTAATATGTTGTCTATATCTTCCAAAACCATCATGATCTCTTCACGAGAAGCTCTAGTTTCAGGTTCTCTTTCTGATTTTCTTACCCATTCACCTTCAAAGAATCTAACTCTGAATTCTTGATTTGTATTAGGGGTTGGGTTGTAACTAGACTGATGTAATAAAATATAACCATTGCCCTATAAAACACAATTTAATATTGAGTGAATATTTGATCTATCTGTATGTTTAAGTGTTAAATCTTATAGTTTAATTATGGGATAATCAGTTGTTGTCTAAATGAATGAATGAATTAAATAACTTTACTTAATACTTTAGTATTTGTATTTGTGGAGTCCAAAAATTGTTTCAAACTATGTACGTTGAGCTAATGTCATAAAACCTAAAAGATAGCGCAGGTGCGCTATTTTTAGTGTGAATTTATTATTTATTCAGAATTACCTTTGGTATCTATTATAAATAGATAAAGATTCTCGTTAATAATTGTACCTATTCACAAATACATGGCGACATGAGAGTATATGTACATGAGAGTATATATATATAAAAATATATATGAGTATACATACACGACACATGCTTACAGAGTGGACCATATTCCTGTTGCTCTGTTACTCACACTAGACACTCGCATACTTTTATGTGTTGGAATTTAATATTTTGATTTTTCATATCATTATATATTTAAATAAAGTTTACTAAATTCTTGTAACATGTGCTATTAATTTTTAAATATTCTATAGTTACAGAGTAAAATATTTTTTTATCTAATACTTCAGAAAGGGACAAGTTACAGGAATTTATGTTGCAGTTTTAAAAAATAATTTAAATAAAGACAATAAATAATTGCAGAAATAATATTGAAAAAACAATAAGTCAATTAATTTGTCCAGCAATCAGATTTCACAAATACGTATGAACGAACGATGTTTTGTAGCATTTGTCTACACTGGAAACAAGTAAAATAAAAACTGGCATAGATAGAAGACGTGAAATATCTGGGTATAGTACTGGATAAGTCCCTTAACTGAAACTCCCATCTGGAGAAAATGATCCACAAGGCACGACTGTTCTGTGTCAATGAATCTGTGGGAAATCTTGGAGCATTGGTCCCAAACAAATATATTTGGCTGTACATGACGGTCATATGACCTATGATAGTGTACGGCTCTATAGTTTGGTGGTCAAAAAGACTACAACGAAGGACCAAAATCAAACTTTCTGGTTTACAGAGACAAGCATGCCTGGCTATAACTGGAGCAATTAGCTCTACACTGTCAGCAGCTCTGGAAATCCTACTGGATCTACCTCCTCTTTATATATATTTGGAGGGACAGGTCAGATGGGCAACATATATACTAAAGCAGGCAGCTATTAACATGCCGCACTCTGACATTATGGAACACAATAGGCTGCAGGATGACATAAAAAATCACACCATGCTGGAGATGATTTCAGATGTTATGCCTGCAATGACCAACCATGAACTGCCTTTTAACATTCTCTTCCCAGGAAGAGATAAATGAAATCGGAATAAAGCTGATTTATTGAGGGCAGATAAATATTGGTTTACAGATGGCTCCAAAACACCCATGGGTGTTGGAGCCGGAGTATATAGTTGCAACCCAACGGTAAAGATATCCTCATGTCTTGGTAGTTATGCAACTATATTTCAGACAGAAATCTATGCCATCAAATTGTGTGTACAGAGGCTGGAACAAACGCAACTTACACACAAATCGATAAAAATCTTCTCAGACAGCCAAGCAGCCCTTGAACCTTTCGATTCCTACCGTTTTAATTCAAAAACAGTATGGACTTGTCAGCAGGCGCTCGCTCATTTTCAGCAGGAAAAATAGAAAAATGAATAAAATAGGTCTGGGTCCCAGGCCATTCCGGCCATGAAGGGGATGAAGCAATCGATTCTCTAGCTAGGGAGGGTGCTGTTTCTGAATTAATTGGACCAGAACCGGTGCTTGGCATATCCTCGAGTACTGCCAAAGTAACTCTCTTGACCTGGGCTGAGGGGCAAATCCTCCAGTACTGGCAAGAACTGCCAAGATTAGTTCATTCGAAGACGTTCATAATAACCCTTCAAAACATGAAGAAAAAAACTTTTAGAGTTAATTTAATTGGCCTATATACTGGGACCTCCCATTTAAAATATCATCTGTATAAATTCGGCCTTAGCAGAAGATGCTGAGTGTCGCTTGTGCTTGTAAAGCCAGAACACTATGTACCTGCCCCGCTGGGGAAAGGATCAGATTTTCATTTTTTGGCAAAGGACAACTTCTGCCAGAGGATCTGAATAAGTCTCACCCAATAAGGTGATCAGCTTCATTAAGAAGCTGGACCTGTTGGGTGAAATATAAGTAGGTGTGAGCCACAATTGACGACATAGTCGCAGTGGAGGGTCTGGTTTTCGGCAAACTCACTCTTGAATCTAACCTAACCTAACCTAACCTAGATAGAAGATAATATCACGAGTTATGATTTTCTAAGACCACATTGATCATACTAACTAATGTAAATACATTTTTAATGTAAAATATAAACAGAATTATTTTAATTTAATTAGGTATTTGGAATATAGCTATGAATAGTCTGTGAAAGAACAATAGGTTGTACAGGCTCATATTATACTGATTTCCTTTAGTCTTCCATAAGTGAACTGTTATGATGCAGTTTCACAAGAATATTTAATCATGACAATGCAGGTACATCTGACACTCAAGGACTGATTTCTTGGTATAGTAATTACATTGGGCACATGCAGACTGAACAGCTCCATAACCGGTTCATAAACCACTGTTCTGATTGGTTTTCATGTTCAATATAACCAATTAGAATAGTGGTTTATGTAGTAGCTATGGAACTGCTCAGTCTGCTGTATGAGCTAATTGTTTCACTAAAGCAATTGGTATCCAAGTGGATCATAGTAGCACCGTGTGATGATCACCCATATCTTTACACTTAGATACCATATAAGGTATTATCGCTAAATAATTTTTACGAAAGTAATGTACAATGTTATTTAGTAATTTATAATAAATTATAGCCGCTGGGAGTTGGGAAATAATTTCTGAGGAAAATAATGTATGAATTGTGTTGAATTGAAAATCTCTTCACCTTGCATATGTCATCATTGGCTTAGTTTTTAAAATTTTTAAATAATAACTTCCTGCATTTAATTTAAAAATAGTTCACATGAGGAAGTGGATTCAAAAACTGTCATGTCAATTTAGCTGAATAATATTTTCAACATAAGAGAATGAAACCATAGAGATGCCACTTTTTATATTTTTATTTTTTGAAAATTTGAAAATTTCTTTTTAAATTAGACAGATAACAAGTAGCAGTGGAAATTCAGCTGTGTTATCTGGATGGGTTATTAACTGGTGCTAAACTCTTTAGTAAAAGGCATTTAATGTCAAATTATCTATTTAACCTATTTTCAAAATTAGATCTTGAAGGGGGTTCAAACCTTTGGTGTGAAGCTAACAATGATGTAGTTTTCCACATAACACCAAAACACTATACTGCACTCGACGCGCGTTTCGCCAGTCAAGTTAGCTTCATCTGGAGATGATTAAAACTCAAAACTCAGTTTTAATCATCTCCAGATGATGTCAACTTGGTTGGCGAAACCCGTGTCGAGTGCAGTATAGTGTTTTGGTGTTATGTGGAAAACTACGTCAGTGTTTTCAAAATTAGAAGCAAAAAGAACTTATAGTACTTATAAACTTTTGGACAGTTAACACTACATGACTAATAATAGTTATAAAATATTACTTACGGAAATAATAACACTGGGTCCAGGTGTTGGATATCCTCGGTTAGAATGTCTTACAGTGAATTTCAAATAGCCGCCATAACTCTTCAGTTGATTACCGTGGTAATTTTCAGGCATTGAAAAATATGGGACAACATTAGGCTGACTTAGTTCTGCATATTCTGGAGCAGTGCTATAAACTCCATTAGGTCCAAGTGATGTAAGTTGTGGAATTGCTCCTCTGAATATTGGTTCATCTCTTATATCAACAACACCTGTATTGGGATCTATGCGGACACCCAACAATTTTAGAGTGTCAAATGGAGGCTGGAACTATAAAGAAATGTTTTAATAAATAAAACTACACATTCAAGTCTGGACTGCCAAAAGCCCCCTTGAGACCTGGGATAGCTTATATTTGTATGTATACTTAATTATATTATATTTTATGTAGGTATATATTCAGTTCAAAAATAGAAAAAGCATTTTTCAAGTGATACATCACATATTTTATATGTAAGCATATGTAAGTATATGACTTCACATATTAAACTGAATAAACATAATATAAAGAATTAACTTTGAAAATTTGATTTGTTTGAATTAGATTGTGAGGCTATTGTAAAGAAGTCTTCAATGTTTGAATGACATAAAAAGATTTAAAGAAGGAGTCTGGAGCCTGAATAATATGGAAGATTTAGGCATTCGAAAACTCACCGAAAATGGAACAAAATGCAGAAGTTAGACAAATGGTAGGATCTGCTAGATGATTGAGTACAGAAGATTTGATTAGTCATGGAAAAACACTAAAAAATACTTTTATCTTGACTGATAAACCAAAGAAGCGGCAATTTCAGATTTCATCTGATGTTTCTTTACATTTGGATGTCTTTGACAGAGTAATAATTACTGGAGATGAAATTGTAATGGTTTCTGGTGAACTTTGAAGGTAATAATATCGATTGGTTTGCAAATATATAAATATGTTTATGAGAAATACCTATAACCCATTCCGAGAATAACTATAAACTAATATAGTACTGATAAAGCCTCATAGAACATTATTGTTATGCCATATATCTACCTTAATTTTAGATATTGACCTACAAAACCTGGCCATTTTATTTATGGGAGAGTATTTTATGCAAATATGTAAAATGTATAGAGCAACATATTTAATTTATAGATTAAACTAAACAAACAAGGATTTTTACTCATAGAACACACAAATGATTCAAATAATTTAAGGGAAGAAACCAAAGTTGACTTAAACATGGAAATATTAAGCCTAGTCGTTCTTTAATAAACAAAATATATAATTATGTCTATCAAAATGTTCTTTATATACTCATATTAATGTCTAAAAAAATGTTATGTTAAATCAATTTACCTGGTATATAAAGAGATCTGCGGAATGGCAGCTAGTAGTGTGTCCAAAACAGAAACATTTAATACATTCATTTTCACTCCTAGCTTCATCATTAAAGTAACCTGGTCTGCAAGGACTCTGTTTTTGAACAACCAGAATTGTGTCCGGAACAGCAAATACTGAGCCTTTGATATTGATAGCTTCACAAGAATATGCTCCTTGGTCTTCAGTTTGAATATCATTACAAATCAATTCGCCGACACCATCACGACTTGTGGTTGTACATTTTGGAGGAATATGACCCCAATTTAATCGCCACACTACTTCAGGTGTCGGAATTCCTACTGCTGTACATGTTATTATAAGCGTATCGTGCTGCTGCAGATTTACCATTGGTGGAGGAGGTCTTGAAATTACAGGTTTTGCTACAAGAAATTGTAATACAATGAATATAAACCCACCTTCTTTAAAGTACTACAACTTACAACATCCAACTTCATCACTGCCATCTATACAATCTTTTTCAATATCACAGTGGTAACTTCTTGGAATGCATTGATTATTAGAGTGACATGCAAACTGGTGGAATAGGCATAGAGATTCGGGGGAATTTGTTCCACAGTTCGCTTCATCAGAACCATCACCACAATCATCATCTGAATCACACCTCCATGTCTTCAGTACACATTTTTTATTATCACACTGAAATTCGTTGGGTTCACATCCATTTGCATCTGCAAAATTGATTTACTTAAATAGGTTTCCAATACTACATGGTATATGAAGATAACTTACTGCATCTGTTTTCATCCGAGCCATCTGCACAATCGTAATGTGAATCACACACTTTATTTTTATCTATACAGTCTCCATTTGAGCAAGTTGCCTGATAAAGTCCACAAGCTGTAGGAGGACGAAGAGTAGGTGGCGGTTCCCCTATAATATAATATAGAGTCTCAGTAGAAACATTTTTTTATTATTCTAAAATTCTGTTTAATTATGTGATGATAATTACAATTAAACAGTATATTCAGGAAATCTTTAAAAACTGCTTTTATTAGCATGTAACACTTCAATACAAATATAGTTTTTATTTTTAAACATTACTTGATTTTGCTAAATGTAAGCTTGAGTTAATGATTCTATTTGTGAAGCTGCAATGCTGTCACCATTGACATTTTGTTAAATGTAAATGATTAGATAGATTATTAGGAGACAAATTTTTTACTAATGCATCTACTATCTACTAATCTATGTACACAAACATAATTTTATTTAAATCAATTGATACATTTTTTTATTTTGGTAAGATGGAATCAACCGTTCCTTATATTGTCGCCGATTATGTTTTGACCATAAGAGCTCATGGTTATCCGCTGCTGCATATATTTCACGGATATGAGCATGGTTTCCAAATACTTACAAAATTAAGTAATGTTTCATTGCTTATGTGTGATTAGTCTCGTGATAGTTCCAAACCTAGAACTGGATGTGACGTGTCACGATCGTTGCTGTATAAACAGGCACAGTCTTATCCTTTATAGGTTGATAACTCGGCTAATTAAGTTGAATTTAAAGTCTATGTCGTTTAACTAATTTGACAATGTTTAAGTGGTCCTACCTACAGAATTTCCATTTAGCCTTGAGGTATTTTATTTTTGGGACTTTGTTAACTCAACAAAATAGATCCCCATACATAATCTTTCTTTGAAAGTTTCATTTAATGAGAGAAACTGAGAATAATAAAAGTTTATTTTAGACGGTACAATTAGAGATTAAGTTTAACATAAGCGTGAATATTTCTGCACAGTTCGGCAAATTTCTTGCAAAATTTTAACATCAAATATCTACTAGCTAATAACGTTATTAGCCAGTGGATTATTATCCAAGCCATCGCAGGCATGTAAAAGTGGATACTTACCAAATATAGATATAATAGAGAATGCATGAAAATTAAAACAAAATGTTTAATTGGTAAATAAATAAGCACATTTTATACCTGTCCCATGATACTCAGTATCGATTGGTGGTAAAACACCAAATTTAGATAGAGCAGATTGAAATCTATTTCCTTTTGCTCCAACTGTTAGCATTGTAAGAAATATTATTATTATCTATAAGTAACATGTTAATACTTAGTTACTACTTACATCTGCTAACTGTTAATTCTACGGAAACTTGACCTCCAGGTGTATTGGGTGGGTAGCCAGAAGCAATGCAAAGGTAAGTGCCGCTATCTTGAACTTTGATATTTGGAATTTCCAAACGTCCATTTCTGTCTACTGATCCTGATGGCAGAGGCTGTCCATTTGGTCTAGCCCAGAAGACTTTGGCTCTAAATGGTCCCTCATCTCTACATTGAAATACCACTTCTCGATCTAATAAATGGAATATATTAGCAAAGGAAAAAGCTTTTATTTATTGCAGTCCATGCAGTCCAATATTATATTCTGATGTTAAATTGTCAATCATATTAAAAAAAAAATTATATAAAAATCAGACTAAGCATGATTATTTACATTATCAGTATATAATAGCTAGTGAATAATATGAAAAAGGTTACAAAAATGACTACCATCGCTGCTGCACTACAACCATATTACTTTTGCCTACTATTTACAGAATGTAAAGATGTTTTCTAGAATCTAATACAAATACTAGACTTAAGTTTTCATTAAAGGGGTAAATCGTTATGTTCAATGAATGAATTTTGGATTTATTATAAAAAATTACACTGTTACAAATTTTGGGCTATGTTCCATTGTCAAATATGGTTATGGTTTAGTGTTCTTGCATTCTACATCTTCAGTAGGTAAGCATCCTGTTACTGAAATTTCAGTTATTAATGCCTCTTATCACTTCTTTTGTTATCAAAATGCATTATTGCTTATGATAACGAAAATTTAACGAATTTTTGAATCATAACTTTTGTGGTGTTTTGTTTATTCTAAAATAATCGTGAATTTATTCACTTCATGGGGAAACAATAGTGCATAATATATAAACCGGTTCTTTACTCTTTCTGTTTCTATCATATATATTAATTTGTGGAACTTAAATTTTCTTCAAATAATATTACCTACTCATATTCGAAGATTGTGTGTGTGCTAAAAAATAATTTTGTAATATATAATAAATAATGATACTCTCAAAGTTGCTTAAAATTTTGAGAAGTGATTGGTACTATCACAAAGACAAATGCTGAGTACTTATATCATCTGGCTTACTAAATGCTGGTAAGAAATGGCAATCATACGACACACCTTACATAGACCTCCAAGCATAGGTACTTTATATTAGTCTCAATATACAGTAAAACTCACTTATAACGTACGCTCATATTACAAACCCACGGTTATAATGTATACCAAATAAAAAGTCCCGGCCATTATTATAAACGTTTAACACAAAAATAATTTTCATAACGTACTTTGTTATTATGTACTTCTAATATAAGTACCAAATTATCATTATGTATCATTAGACTCTAAAGGCAGCTAACCAAGACTTTTTCTCGGTTACCTCGGCACATAAATCCCAACAACAATTAAATTTTTTGTACTGGAACCATATCCCTATAGCAGATGATTTGTTCTATTGGTGGGAATCACTATTCTCGTTTTTAATGAATGATCCTTCAATTAAAATTTTTTTATAGAAACTCCCAAACACCATTATGTTTGGGAGCATTCCTAAAATAGGATCAACCATCAACTTCGAGTGCAGCTTCTGATATTCTGCTCTATATTGCTGTCTACATCCCAGTACTGATAGAGACTCGCCGAGAATAAATATATGTAGTGGTGTGTAATTCAGTTTATATGTTGAAAATGATAAGTGAAGTTGTCGAAACTGCAGTAATACTTACAATGATAGAGTAACAAGTGCAAAGGTTGACCAGCACCGTATGACAAGTGGTATCAATTGGAAGTAATAATTATAATATTCTAATCAAGTGTTTTGACCATATATCATCATCTCTATATCACATTTAATCTCACACATAACTATTTTGTGTTTTGAGGGTAAAATAGGTATATCTAGTAAATGTATTAGATTTTAGAGAGAGGAGAGAGGGAATACCACTAAGATCAATTTATTTAGGAAGAGTACAAACAATTTTGTTTTTCAGATAACTATAATTAATATGGGTACAATTATTAAAAGATACTTCTTTAAATTACTGCCGTGGTATTCCATTCAGATCATATCTACTCTATTTACATAGTATAAGTATATTTCATGTGTGAAATAAATACCGCATTAACACACCTGCATTTTACACAATATTTTAGCTATCAATTTGTTGTACCTACTAATCCAAGAGATTGTCTGATAATAGTACTATTAGTAGGTAGGTACCTGATAAATAGGTATCTGAAATATATATTTCGGTACCTACTTACTAAATTGTTGTTATAGTAATTGCAGAACTGTTGTAAAATGCAGGAATTTATGTTAAAAACATTATTAGTTAATATTATATTGTAAAAAAACCCAGTTAGAAACCTGAAAATATAAGCATGAAGTATAGTAGGTATAATAATTATAAGATATAAGGAGTATTTTGCCCTTGATATTAATAGCACCTAAATAATATATTTATTTTATTATAAGCATTTATAGAATGTATCTACATGTATTCAGTAATAAGTGAGTATAGTCCTAGGAAGATAATATATAGAGCTAATTTATAAGAATAAGATATTCCTAAATGATAAAATATTTTGGGGATTGTGGGATATACACTTGATGAAACAAACTGTAGGCAAATCTAAGTACCTATCTTTTTGTTAAAAATTATCAACGTTTTCTATAGATTTACTTGCATTTTATTAATGATGTGTTTGGATTTATTGGCTCTTAGGAGACAGAGCTGTTTGATTGTGTGACTAGTGTGACAACTAATATATGTACATCTCTTCCCATACCTTACATTACATTACATTACATTAAAAACGTACATAAAAAATATCAACCCAAAATAAATATCAGATTAGATTTGTGAAAAAAGAGTTATAACAAATCTATGTCCTCTGTATAAAGGTGAAGGTGAAGTTTCTTCACCTATGTGCATGAGAACTTAAGAGCCTTAATATGCATAATCAATCAAATCAAATTAAAATTTTACAGGGTTTAATAAGATAAAGGGTCATAAATTCCCTTATTTTGAAATTACATATTGTGGAAGTAAATAAAAATGTCTAAAATAGGTTTTGGTCAAATATTTTTAGTCGGTAATTTCAAAAAAGTATATTTGCCAAATACAACAAATAGTTGTATACAGTCCGCCCGACCCTACAGTACCCCCCCCCCCCCCTTAACATTTGAACGAGTTGAAATATCAACCTCAAACAAAAGGTAGTATGAATGGTCTAAAAAATACTACATTCTAACCGTAGACGAAATTTTGAAAACTGATAGATGGTGCCAGAGTCGCTGTGGACACATTTTTTTTAAATAGCATAATAGGTCGTGTCACGCATATTTTAAAAGGTATTTCAATTCTATTCACACCGGTTGTTGAAAAATAAAAATTGAGTTATCCATTTTCAAGTTACAATAAGCGTTTCTGCTCTCATTCGGCAAGTGAAAAGACTATCGTTCACTCTAAATAGGTATTTAAATGTTTTAACTGAAGAATATTAATGTAATCTAATCTAAGAGGTTTATATTCTCTACAAAAATGTTTAATGCATATTACTTAATTATTAACATATAATTCAATAACATAACTAAAAACTATTTGTATTCAAATAATATAGAGATATTTATGTAAAAATTGAAAATAGCTTTTAAATGTTTACCATAATAACCTGCATATTTTTACAATAAAAATGAGTAATAATTCATGATGGGACCATTTACTTGGGACATAAAATTGCTTTAATTTTTGCCATTGCCTCATTAACTAAAAAAAACCACAGCAATTACTCAAACATGCATACACAACAATATAGTTTGGCAGCAATTATAAAGCCCAGTCATGGTACAAACAACAGAATTATTACATAGGGTCTGAACTTCACTAATTAAGATTTGTTATAACTCGATAAGTAAAAACTCTAAAAACAGTGGTTTAAAAATTTCAGTGTATCAAAAAGCAAAAGTTTTATTATAAATTAAGATGAATATGAATGATATTTGATATGATATGAAGATTTGCATATTACAAACCCTGCTAAGATAACGTTTACTCACCAGGTTTATATATGTCTGCATCGCAAGACAGAGAAATAAACAAAATTAGTCATTGTGCATATAAATTTAGATAAATAACCACATTTATATAATATATACATTATCACTATTTTAAACCAGTAAGAAAGAAACTATAACAATGATAAGAAAATACTTACTTTCTTTAATATCCTGTGAATCAGGATAAGTTCGTAAATTGAGTCCTTCACTACTTCCAGCTGCAAAAAATATTTACACAAGTTAAAAACAATTTACCAATGATACATTTTACGTATATAGAAATGGAAATGATGCATGGTGATCTATATATTCTTTTATAAACCTTAACCAATGAAAGCCTGTGATTGTATGAAAAAATTTTACATGTAGGTACAACATGAATCTGATTTGACTTGGTGACAAGAAACAATTACCTAGGTACTATCCATTAGCAATTAAGTAATGGAAAGAATTATAGATAAATCACATAGAACAATTATATTCAAAATGACCAAATAAATTGATAGAATACCTAGATTGTTAGGTATACCTACTATGAGTAATTAAATTAGTCTTAAGTATATCCCTATAAGTATATATAAATAAGAACCGCTTATCGTGTAATGTGGAAAAAAAATTAGAAAATATGTAGGTAGATACCTATATGCATGTATTGCATATAGGTATTGTTTATAACAATATTATTTAGAATCACATTAGCTTTTTCAAAACTGTCAAGTTAGTAACTATATACCAATAAGCTTCACCCTGTATAAATAATTCATACACACTTTTTTTAAATTTCAAAATATTTCGAATAGGTACACAAAAAGATGAAATTCATTTTCAAATAAATACCTATACCTACATGGAAAAACTATTTTTATGCCACCTTGCAAAAAAATGTTATCAATAATTAAAAAAAATATTAATCTAAAAATATTACGCGTTTGTAGGTACTAAACACAAAACATGCAATTATTTAAAAATCTAATAAAATCCAATGTTTTCTTCATGTAATAAAAAATTAAAAGATAAATTGCATGTAACAAAATATTTAAAATATATTATTATATGTGTAGTAGGTTAAAAATAATACTGACACAGTGAGTAGGAGCAAACATTTGTTAAATTATGGTTAACTTTAATATTTCTATAATGTTTGTTACAATTGCCTCTTATCTAAAATATGCCACCCCTTATAATTCTGTAAAAATAAGATACTGAAATGTTTAATTTTCTCTTCACATTTACATCATTCAAAAAACTGATAGACATCATGAGTAGTTATTTAGATATATGTAGTAGGAATTGAGCCTGGTAATTAATAAAATCAAACGGGACAGATATTTAAACATATAGGTATCAAGTGTGGCCTATTCAGTGAAATTAGTAATGTTTCAGTACAAAAATGAAATGTGATTGATCGATTCCTTGTAATAGTAAGTAGGTAATAACCACTTATTTATAGCAGTTTGTAATCACTGTTTTATGGTATTCATTCATCATAAGGTCCACTTATACTCTTTTAAACGGAAGACTACAAATTTTTGCCAATTTAATTCCGCGGCTGCTTTAAGCTTTTCAAAAATATATTCGTATAATATTTTTTATAGTTTTTGTAGTTTGAATTATCATCCATTTTATATAAAGTTAATTTAAACTTTTCGTCTATAAAAGCTATTAATAATTAATTATCTGATAGGACTATTATGAACCTTTGTTATGTCACAACTCATTTATTTTTTGACACTTACCACAGCCTATACTAACGATGAAAAAATGTGTAATTCCAATCCCGATTTCAATTCTCTTATTTATTAGTTATTCTTTGAAATATATGTGTCAATTAAGTATTATACATTTTTGAAAAGCTTAAAGTAACTGGAATTTAACTGGTAGAAAATATACAGGGTGTTCCGTTATCCCTACCCTACCATACTTTCCGTTAAAAAGTCTATACCCTATATAATGTCTGTAACTTATTTGTGGTGCGTTTTCATGATTCAGTTTCTTTTGGGATTACACCACCTGTAAAATAACAAAAAGCAGGAAACCAGAAGCATACAAATTAAATATTCAAAGTGCACTATCTACAGGCAAACTTCTAAAGTTTGCCCCAAAAAACCACTGTATAATATGCAATAAAATATTAGTTAATTTATCAAATACTTATTAGGTATTTTATTGCATATTATACAGTGGTTTTTTGGGGCAAACTTTAGAAGTTTGCTTTGATACTGCACTTTGAATATTTAATCTGTATGCTTCTGGTTTCTTGCTTTTTGTTATTTTACAGGTGATGTAATCCCAAAAGAAACCATGAATCACGTCTAACCCCATATCTCGAAAAATGACTCTTTCGGAAAAAAGTAAGTACGTCACTTGATTTTAAGTAAAAAACTGTACACAGATCCGTTTTTGTTTTCCCAAAACTTTATCAAGTAGGTAACTGAGACAATATGAGGGTGCTTGAAAATGGCAAATTTTTTATTTCACCTTGTATCTCAGAAATTAAAAGGGAAACATGTAATATGGCACCTGCCGTTCCCCAAAAAAATATTAGTGTCGCGAAAATTGCATCGCTTTATCTTTATTAATAAGCGAGATACAAAGACAACGAAACTGGACACTGTACAATAAGGAATTACCTACCTATGATTAAAGAAAATTAAAATATTATGAGAATTTTCTTCTTTCTAAAAAATTCACTGGTTCACATTTCTTTCAAATAATATATTTATAGAATTATAGGGGTACATATTTGTTGAGACACAGTAGTTAGTATACTTAGTATTTTTTATGAGTCAGTCGCATGTCATTTATAATATATGCGACACCCTTACTATAATGCGGTCCTGTTGCATAACTAACACAATCTAATTCATCACTAGTATCATGGGGACAATCCACTTTGCCGTCACAATGGAGCTCTTTTCTTATGCATGGACCATTTTCACAACGAAATTCTTCATTTGTACATCTATCAGTCTCAAAGGCTAAGGTTATAACAACAAATTACAACACCAAGTGTTAGAAAAATGATAAAGTACCTACATACCTTACTTACTAAAACTATTTCAACATTTTAAGTACGCGTAAATATTAAGGACCCGTACTTTCACTCCCAAATCGGCTGTCAAATAGAATTCATATTTAGACTGAGCGTTTAATCCTAGTAAATGTATGAACTTATACCAGAGTATATAGCTTATACATTCTAAACGCTGGTTAATTTTAACCCGTGATTAGTATGTTAACTGGGTGTGAAAGTACCAGCCCGAAGTGATAATAAATTTAACTCTTACTCTATCATAACGATTTTACTAAATAATTATTTTTTTCCAAATCGGCAGTTAGTAAAGAATGAGAAATAATAAATAAAGTAAATGCATTATTTTATGATTTTTTCAAGTAGGGAGACGGAGTGACAGATAAACGTCAAATGAACACACAACAAAATGCAGTATTTGTGGCATAATTTTGTATCTTTAAACATAAGGAAAAGCAGTTTTATCGATTTCTCGATTTCGAAAAAACAAAATCTGTACCTGGACGCTAAAGTTTCTTTGTATCAGTAGTAATACTAGGGGGGTTCTGGGTCACAAACTCCATGTAAAAGCCCATAAGCCAAAAACATGGTCAAATTTGGTCCCAGATGTGGGTATGTCCGATATATTTTGTGAGTACGCATGACATATATGTGAACAAGAATAACGAGGATATTGCGTAAGGATAACAAGGATAACGTGTAAGGATAACGAGGATAAATGTCATGCGTACCCACAAAATATATAGGACATACCCACATCTAGGAACAAATTTGACCACGTTTTTGGCTTATGGGCTTTTACATGGAGTTTGTGAGCCAGAACCCCCCTAGTATTACAACTTGTACCCCTCGTGTGGTTTATTTGCCTCGGCACTACGAGCCTCTTCAAATAAAATCCACATTCCTGATAAAAAGTTCAACTTTGGTGCCTTGGCACACAATAGCTAGGTATTTGTGCAATAAGTTAGAAAAAGGGACTTTTTTCTGCATCAGTCGCAGGTTTTTTTAAGCCATATGGGGAAAGACACTTTTCCTACGAGTTGCATACATGATTTTTTTAATAGTGTTTTGAAAATAGCTCAAACAAGTATATTTATCATAATTTTTTATTGAAAATTGTGAATTTGGAAAATGTGAATCAAGAATACTGAGGGAATGTTGATATAGAAATGAGTTTGTTTATTAAGTTTTCGTTTTGTTAATATTATTGTCAGTGATTTGCGTGCGTTAGCAAAAATTGAACTTTTTCTAACTCAAATTAGTTACTAAATGTACAACTTTTCAAAACACTATTAAAATATAACTATCATAAGGGTATGCACTGTTATCACAAGAGTGTTAATTATCCAACATCAAACAATAGACATCTGTTTCAATGTATTAGGTTTCTTCAGTCCCATACAAGTCTCAGAGCAAAGACAATTTATACTGTTTTTCAACAGGGCACATTCTCTCACTTTGAAGACCTGCACGGCACCGAGGAGACCATCGTTTGACCTGAAATCTAAACAGCAGTATATCATTTAGCATTATAGCTGATTAACAGTCTGCAGTGACAGTGCAACATTTCTGTCTGTATATTGAAGTGAAACAGAAAAATCTGGGCTGTCGACAAATCAGGGTATTTATAAAAAACCACAAACTTACCACAATTGGTTTCATCAGATAAATCATTGCAGTCGGCTCTACCATCACAAAACTGGTCTCTTCTGATGCACTGAGTCAGAGAAATGCAAGGCTGGTAACCAACGGGACAACTGATGGGTGGACGAGTTGTTTCTGGTGGTGCAAAAGTAGTTACAATTGGACAATTGTATTCATCAGAACCATCTCTACAGTCATTCCGTCTGTTACAATGTAAATTAATGTCTATACATTGGTTATTATCCAAACATTGGAACTCATTAGTCCGACAAGCTACAATATGAAATAAAAAAAAGAAAACAGAAAAATTATAATATAAAACGCAAATAAGGATAAATAAATATATACAAACTAACAAATGTATGTGCTTATAAAATTTCATGCCAAAAAAATTTGACCAACTTAAAAAGTGCAATAACAAATAAAATTTATTATGATTGAAAACTTTGTATTATTTTTATTTTTCTGTCATTAATGTATAGAGAAATTAAAATTAGGACCAGTTTTATAATAAAACTTAAAGGATGAGCTTTTGCTAATATTACTTTTTAATACATTGGATACAATTGTCTCAATAATAGTATTCAAGGTATTTAAGGGCAACTTTAGTTAAAATTCTTTTAAGTTTCATTATGACATCGGCCCTTAGTAGCAGATGCGTATATTGTATTAGTGACGTCAAATTTTGGTTGTCCGAGTTTTATTGAAACTTATTTAAAATCGAGCTTAATGTAGTACTGGTACATATTAGATATTTCTCTAAATAAGATAATTTAGCTTACGTATTTGAAACCTTTTTTCTAGTTAAAAATATGTATAAATTATCATATTATCCACTAATATTTATTATTATAAAAAATGCTCTTGAAAGGGGCTGGAACCTTTGGTGTGAAAATAACACTAAAACGCTATACCTACTGCACTCCACGCGCGTGTCCTATTTATACCTAAACTATTTTTACGGTTCAGTGGACCATTGCGGCTGATCAGTGAACAGCTGCGACTGATCAGTGAACCGCCGCGACGGATCAGTGAATCGTGATCTACTAACCAATAAAGCGGGCTATATGGGATTGGCCCTCTGTCACCATTCATACTATTTTTACATTAAGGAATTTCCAAACTATCAAATGTATTCAGCTGCCTGGAACAATTTGTATGGCCGAATTTGTTACGTTCCTAATTAGTCTTAAACTGCTACTATCTATTTTATGGTTGTTCTCAAACGCATGTTGGGCGAATTGACCTTCTAGTTTGTCCAACATACTTTTGATTGCAGTATTTATAGCTAATTTCGTAAATCCCCGACTTTTCCTTAGTTTCTATTTTGTCTTTTGAATTTCCTAAAAGTTGTTGTGGTTTATTTCCCGAGGAATAAACATCTAACATACCTATATCTTTAAAAACTTTGCCAAAACCACGGGTGAAACGAGGATCGTATGGAATATATATGAATTTAAGATTTTCTCTTTCATTTTGAAAAGTGAAGGAATTTCGAAGTGTCTTTTTAAATTTACGTTTCCTAACTATTTTATCAATTAAACTTACAGAATTATTTATTATAGAGCTGCGAGTAACGCAGCTGTTCTGTAAGTTTAATTGATAAAATAATTAGAAAACTTAAATTTAAAGAGACACTTCAAAATTCCTCGACTTTTCAAAATGAGAGAGAAAATCCAAAATTCATATCTATTCCATACGATCCTCGTTTCACCCGTGGTTTATTGTTTATTCATCGGGAAATAAACTACAACTTTTAGGCAATCCAAAAGATAAAATAGAAACTAAGGAAAAGTCGGGGATTTACCAAATTATCTGTAAAGATTGAGATCAAAAGTTTGTTGGATAAACTAGAAGGTCAATTCGAACTAGATTCAAGGAACATATGGCTCATATCAAATATGGTAGTCTAGACTCTAATAACAGATAAAACAGATAAGTCTAGAGTCGCCCATCGTGCGTTTGAGAACAACCATAAAATAGATAGTAGCAATTTAAGACTAATTAGGAACGTAACAAATTCCAGACATCTGGATGCTTTTGAGAGTTTGGAAATTGCTAAATGTAAAAATAGTATGAATGGTGACAGAGGGCTAATTCCATATAGCCCGCTTTATTGGTTAGTACATAACGGTTCACTGAAGCGTAGAAATAGTATAGATAAAGAGGACACAACGTTAGCATAGGTTTAGTTTTAATCACCTCCAGATGATGCCAACTTGATTGGCAAAATGCATGTCGAGTGCAGTATAGTGTTTTGGTGTTATGTGGAAAACTACGTCAGTGTTATAAAAAATACTGTTTTTTTATTATATTAAAAAAAAGATAATTGAAAATATAGATACATAAATAAGAAATTATTAACTGATAAAGTCATGCAAATTAAACTAATTAAATATTATTATTATACCAATATATACAGTCCCGACTGTAATAAAACATTTACTATTTTTACTAATATCTACCAATTAGATGTTCTACCAAAATACCTACTAGATAAATAAAAAATAAACCTACTATTACTCTATATCTGTACTGATCTACCCTATACCCTAAAACAGACACAAATAGACACTTAAACTTCCACAAGAAAAACACTAAAAAAAGTTTCTAACCGAAACAGTTTTGTTCATCTGAAAAGTCTCTGCAGTCGTAGAAATTGTCACATCGAAGTGCAACATCTATACAGGCACCATCAGAACACTGGAACCAATCAGGCTCGGCGCATGTCCCTGGCCGAAAGGCCAGAATATAACATGTGATTTACATATCAATAATAATTTTATAAAAAAGAAATAACTAGCTAGTTTTATAAAAGTTCTAAAATTGTGTAGGTATAATTTTAATCATAGAAATGCATCATTGTCCTAGCAAACTCAGCGTGTTAACAGTTTCTTTATTTTTTATTGCTAATAACTTTAAAAATAAACTAAAAGCTAGGTATGTTTTGAAAAATGTATGCTATAATCAAAGTACCTATACTTGACTATAATTTTGGCAATTTTTTATTAAACTGTGTTGGTTACCAATGTTATGTTACCAAAATATGTAGGTATCTAAAGTTTCACAATAGCCCTCACAATAAATAGCACAATTCTTGTCTTAAACTAGATATGATAATACACGACGGAGATAGTCCTACATCATTAAGTGTAAGTATTGTAACTGAGTCGGAAACATTATGGAAGCAAATTGAATGAAACTAAGTATATTTTTAAATTATAGTCTTACTTGCTGATTTAATAGATAGGTATGTTGATACATCTCAGAAATAAATGGTAAGTAGGTATAGGTACCTATCTATGCCAATATGTGTTTCAATACTTATATGTACTGGATTTTCCCATCACTGAGATTACAATACAACCGGAAGACCTTTGCAAGAAATAAAGTTTGATGAAATCTCTAGAGTAGATACCTAACAGTCAAAATCATAGTTCATTTGATCAAAAGAGGTACCCAATGGCAGTATACAAAATGTATTAACAGCATGTGGACTGATTATCCTAGTAACTGTGTGGACACTATATTAACTGGTGCCCTGTGTATGTACCTACAGGAGAGGACCAGCGAATAGCATTAGGTGTATGTTCTACTAATGTGCAAGTGATGCATTATGTTTGTTTATTGCCATTATCCTCTTTCACCAATAAATTATAGTAGCTTTTTTAGTTTTAAAATTATTAGTAGGTATTCAAAATTGTCTTGTATTTTACCAGTGTTAGAGTAAATGTACATTAATATCAAAGCGATGGCCTGCAGGACGTATCAATAATTATTTTTTATGAATGATTGAGGCCCAGAATATAATTTTTTATTCATTTATTCTGATAAGGGCAAGTTAATAATTTATTTACAAGTTCAATTATTGTTGAAATACCAGTTGATTTGAGAGCAGTAAGTAGTATGAAAAAATTTTTGAGTAATATTTAAATTAAACAATATTTAGAGAGGAAAGTTACTACTTTATCTAGCTCTGTATCCACTACTGATTGAAAGTTATCCAGATTAAATATGGAATACAAAAAATTAATAACCACTGGTTCTTTATATTTCTTAAAATATAAATAGTTCTTAATAAAAAGTTTAAAGTGATCCCCATCACCCTTTTGGAGTAGCTGTTCCCAACTAGCTAGTGTCCTATCCATTTGATAATCATGAGCATTCAGAATAATTCATATACGGCAAAAAAATCTACATGGTAAATTAGACCAAATTGCTTCTGGCGTTGTCCGTTAAAGATTCTTTACAGGAAGCAAGAATAATTTAACAATTTTTTTTTACGTTGTGCAGTATGGTGTTTGGCTAACATTATTGACAGTGACTCAAAAGTAATATCAGAGCGCTATTATTATTCACCGCATATTTTTTTCCGGATAAAATTATCGCGGATAGAAATGAATGTACCTACCCTATTTAGTGTTCCCTATGGTCAGCGATCTTGAATATAAGTGAAAGTGGCGTAGAAAGTGTGTTATTTTGTTAGCAACTTATGGTTGATACTTAATTGCGAGGTTATTTATTAAATTCTTTTTACGGTTGTTTTGCAAGTGCGGCAACTATTGCCGCACTATAATCATAGACAAACCTACTATAATTTAACATACTTAAAGAAATATTATAGTTATCTTCTTATATTTTTTAAAATTCGGCTCTATATCTTACTAAGACGCGGCTTTAAAAGATAATTTTTGGAGGCTTATTGCTGATATAATTATAAATAACACGTATTTGAGTTCGTTTAACCTAATAATTTAGTGGTGCTTCTGACTTTTTACTTTTTTTTATTTTTACAAAGTTAAAAACGACATGGTTAGTATTTGTACATCTTTATTTTTACATCTTAAAATGGCATTCAAAACAAACCAGCACAACACAAACTGCCGTGTTGATTGTTTTTTAAATTTTTATCCGTATTTTAATTATTAGTCTTATAAAAACAGAATATATTTTAATTTAAACATAACAATTATTATTTAATAAAAAACACAAGTACATATGCTAATATGGTATCACTATATACTTTTTCTGCCTTTTGTCACACTTATTTTAGCCCAAAATGTAAATAAACAAAAACTACCTCCGTTTTAACTCAAAAAATTCATATGACAATTAGCAAAGAAGCACTTATGGGATATATGACTGCTTTTACCACTATTTTTATCTTTTATTTTACCCTAACAAGCATATGAAGTCAGTATATATTTATAGCAAATTGAATGCTAATACTAAGTAATTGCTAAATGATATGAAATGCAAAATTTTTACTAGTCTTCCTCCTTATTTGTTTAAAATATACATCGCCCTATTCGGTAATTTGAATCGCCAATTGCGAGTCACTCTCGATAATTTTGGCCAAACACTATAAGTACCCTTAAAATTGAGGCAATGTTAAATAAACAAGTAAATACACAAGACAGACTAAGACTACATTCTTACACCATTATGTGCGATTATTTTAAACTTCCAGTACTACCTACGTTGACATGTTTATTCACGGGAGTTTCTAAAACTGACTCATATTTGTATTTGTGACAATGTAAAAGGAAACTATTATGGGCTAATTCTAGAATTCAATGGATGGTTCCATATTTGATATCATCAAGATTATTTCATGATACCTACTTACCTAGTAGGTAAATCTAAATTGGTATAAGGCGCTCAATACTAATGTGAAATGGCGTAAACTATTCCAGTTCAAATGTTTGAGTTTCTCGGTCAAATTTCATTCGTATTAAGTCTTTTAACATCCAGTGGTATGGAGTATGGATATGGTCACTTTAACCAGCAAAGAATAAAAATACATCGAATAAGCTGAAACTATAAAACGCATTTTACGTGAAACTTTCTCGGTAACCAGTTTAGTAAACCACCTGATAAAAAGGTTAAGAGTTTACCATTAATATTGTAAAAAGTAGTTCACTATGCAAAATCAGAAATTACAGAGATCTCGAGACTTGTTTTACTACCAGTGTTTGAGCTTATAAGACAGCTCTCCTTCAGGGGAACTAAGACAAAAACATATTAATACACAAAAGTAATTCAGAGTTGCACTTTCGAAGATATGGAGTAATACTTATTTATTAAATGTAAATAACTTGTAGCCCGCGTATTCAATGTCTCATACAGCTATAGTTATTTTGTATTTCGAATCAAGTTGTTTAGAGCTTGATCTATTAATAACAAATCATATATACTTTGAATTTTTTCTAGACAAACCTCTATGATGTATAGACGAGTACATACGAGTATATATGAAGAGTTTAATTTAATTAAAAAAATAACTTACGACATCCATCTTCATCAGAGCCGGAAGGACAATCGCGAACTCCGTTGCACTGTTGGTAATTTTCAATGCAAGAGCCATCACTACAGGTCACCTGGTTTGAAGAACAACGAGGAGTACCGGGGCAATCATATTCATCGGAATTATCACTACAGTCAGGACGTCTATCACATTTTTGATGAATAGGTATACATCTTCTATCTGACACGCATTCAAATTCACTGGATGTACAAACAGCACCTAATAGAAAATAATTGAGATTATTTCCTTGAATATGCTTAAAATTATTTATTTGCAATAGGTTTTTACTATTACAAATCTAAATATCTATCCAAAATATATTTTTTAGTTGATATTGCAATTGTTATAAATGAGATGATGCACCCTATCCCTGAGTAAATTCCCTCACCCACGATTTTACCTAACCCTGACTTGACACCTGATAACTTGTACCTCACATAAGACTTATACTGTATTTATAGGCACAAAATATATAGCTATTTATACGTCTGCTCTTTTCTATTGGAAATTTACAGTACGAGACTTTGTTCATTGAAAGTCCTGAAGAGCTTATACATTTTCTCCGCCCACATTCCATGCACGAAGTTCACACAGCAAACATCCAATAGATTAATATCTTGTATATTTAAAAATTGCAAAAACATAATTTCAAGAGGTTTCGATAGTAGAGGTAGATGATAATGTTTTGAAATTCAGTATGATTTTCCAGTATTCCCATTTTTTCAGAAATGAAGTCAATATGTTATAGGATATTTTGTATTTACAAATAATCCAATAATACATCCTCTCATCCCCACAGATGGAGATATTCGTATAAAAAACTATACCGTCATATGAGGTTTCTTAGAATACAAATTTTACAATATTTTATCCACGTGTGCTGCCTTAGAAGAACGATTAGTAGAAGAAGCAAGGATGTATATGAATTACATATATTTGATGACCTCTTTATCATCCTCAGTATGTGTTTGTTGGTTTAGGTTACATATTTCGTAAGTTGCTAAGAGTAGAGAGTTTTCATTTGAGTGAAACCAAGATTCTAAAAATGAATAAGAAAATCAGATTCTTTTTGTAGTCCGACTACTTTTAGTTGATATGGCATTTAAAAATGCTAGAATTATTTTTTCCGAATCATTTCGCGTGTGCAATATAAACTTGAAATAAATTTTAATAAACTAGGGCGTACTTTTTTTGTATAGCTTCAGGTGTAAGTTGGAGTACTGAAAAATGTGCCGTGAATCGTTGAAGGCTGCTGGGAAATCCGGAATGCAAATTTGTGCACATTTGTTTAATGGGAGTGAATATATTATACTATCAATTTTAAAACAATTTTAATGTTCCAACGTACCCGCATATTTGTCTAAAATATTATTTTAATGTGTTAGGGTACATTTTTTTTTTCCGTTTATTTAACGTCGGCCTATTTCCGCGACTAAGGCCAATCACCGACGCCAGGAGACGAGCAACCCCCAACCTGGAAATTTTGCCGAACCCCTACTTTCTATAGCAGGGTAGGGATCTTTTACTTGCCTATCATTTCATAGACAAGGGATCTCCGGCTTTACATCCTATCCAAGGGATGGTACGTCTTCTACGCAAATCTCGCCTAAATTTGCATAGCTTCTGTGAATTCACCGACGTACAGTCCACTAGAAGATGCGGGCAAGCGCCGACGGTCTTCCCTGCATGGTCACCCATCCAAGTACTAACCGCGGCCTACCTTGCTTGGCGCTCATATCGATAATATGAACGCCAAGTTGCTACGACGGCTTGCCCCGTTTAGGGTACATAGATGATCTAAAATTTAGATGATTTACATCATCTGTGTATGTAACCTAACGCATTAAAATTAAATTTTAATTCGAACAATTATATTAATATTTAACATTAATATTGATTAATATCGAAAAATTATATTATAGTTCGAAAAAAAATTACAAGTCAGCTGGTGTCGGATAGGTCAGTGGTTTCGTATAGGCAGAGTGAAAAATATTTACATTTTTCAATTGTGTCCTGCAATTTTTTGGATACATATTGATTAATGTGGTCTGTCTTGCAATTGTTTGATGCGACACTGAGACTGTTTCGAATTTTTCGGCAATTTTTGTTTCATTGAATTGTTTTGCCATTTTAATTGCACAATTCTTAATAAGCACTCCATCATTAAAAGGTTTTTTCCCTTTGACAATTTCTAGCACTACTGTATTTGGTATCATTGTCAGACTTTTTGAAAAAATGTGTTTGTTGTTTTAGCTTTTTCTTATAATCCGCATTTCTAGACTCCCCTGTATACTGCTAAAACTATTTTTCATGTAACCTAGTGTAATGTCGTTTCACATTACCTATATTCTTTAGGAACTGATAGTACCTACTTGCATACAAACAATGCATTGAAGTTTATTATTGTTTGTGATTTATAGTCTGATTTTCAACGGTCATTATAAACTCGATGTTCGTTCGTTATTTTTCTTTTCTGCGAAGACATATTTTACTTAAAAAAGCTTAAATTGAGTTGTTGTGTATCGCACACCAGAACAAAATAATTACAATTATTAAAATAAACACTTGACCGTAACAATAAACTTAGCGAACCGTATTCAACGTTTTTCTGTCTATGTGTCTCTATTCCACACTATTAACTATTAACTCTGCCCGTCCCGCTTGACTCAACCTTCTTTTATGCGCGCGAATGGCTACTCGAATGTTCGAGAGCAGTCCAGCGAGAATCGAGATCTCCAATATAAGTTTCAATAACTTAGTTGCGGCCTTCTATCCATCGCCAGTGGGGTCACATAGCCTATGTATGTGTTATGTTATTTTATTTCATCGTTGGTGTAGAAATGACTGGCTTGTTGTGTTAATTTTGTTTTTTAGACAAATTTCTATGCCGCGCGGGCTGCAAAAAATGTCCTTTGCGGCTCGCGGGCCTTATGTTGGGCAGCCCTGATCTAAATAGTCAGGTAACTTGGAATATACGTATTCAATTTTAAGTTTATAAACAAATTTGTTTTATTTTTGAAAAATAATAAATCAATTCTATATGTCATTTCGAATGGCAGTGTTTTTTATTTTTCCTTGCCATCTCAATGTTATTACGAAGAAAAGATCAAAATCGTTTCACGTAACTCCAAATGAAAGAGTAATGAATAGTTAAGTTTATCGTCTTTGGTTTGTTTTATTCCAGATAGTCTGTATATTCCCCTGTTCAACCCTGTGACTTATACCATGAAATTCAAATGCGTGGGCGTATTTTTTTATCACATTATATTCTTTTTGATCACATTTCTCTTATATATTAGACACGCACTAATCAATATTAATGAATTCAGTACAAAAGGTACATTCAAATAGGTAAAAATGTACATGCATGGAGTTTATTATTAAAAAATAGAAAACCACGTAATTTCGATTGAAACAGGAACCACCGATTTCATATCACGATTGCATACTACCTCTATTCTGTATTCCTCAGTGCTATTTTTCTATACCTGCGAGATATTTATACAGTAAGTCTTTAGGTAACATATCAAGTACTTATATGTTTAATAAAGGAATGTTTACTTTTACAAAATACTTACATGTTAACAATTAAAAAATTAAATCACAAAAATAATTACATTTGAAAATTACCATGCAGATAATTAACATCAAGTTAGAAAACAATTCTTCTGGTAATATATCTGAATAAAATATAAAATTTGATTAAGTCTATTCATATTTCTATAAAACTTATAAATTAACTATATATAATTTAAAATTATAAATAGTGGTGGCTCATGCTGAATCACTGGGAATTCCTGTAGCCGCGCAATTCCAGCTTTTATTGTAAGCGAAAGCAATTTTAGGGGCTAACTTACCACAATTCAACTCATCTTCGCCATTTTTACAGTCGGCGTATCCATCACAACGGAAATCAATATTTATACAATCGTCGCCACAATCAAATTGATCTTGCCTGCATGCTAAATTTATTGATGAAAATAAAAACTTAAATTAATTCAAGCTAAGTGACCCTGAATTATTAAATACAAATAAAATGATTTCTTAGGTTCGAAGCTTCTTCCTCGATTAAGGTTAGATTACTTAAATCAGACAAATGTCAATATACAGGGTGTTATTTAAGTACGTGGCGAAACTTCAAGGGGTAATTCTTTCAGTGATTCTAAGATAAAAAGTTTATATAAACATAGGTCCGGAAATGCTTCGTTTTCAAGATACAGGGTGTGAAACTTTTTAAAAAAATCGTTTTTTCGTAAAATTTTTATAATCCTTTAGCCGATTTTGTTTGAAATTTGGCAATATTTTTTATGGTAGAAAGGGCTAATTTTGCCCTAAATTAAAATTATTAAGTCCAGTGGCGTCCCGGGGGCACCTTAACTAATATTTTTGACAAATAAAATGTGCGCCACTAAATTTTTTAAAACCTTTTTTCGCAGCAACTAAAAATTCAATTTTTTTGTCTCTTGAATTTTTTTCGTATCTTGCTTCGTTTTCGAGAAAAAATAAAAACCACTTTATTGCATGTCCCTGGGACCACATATTAAAAAATTAAGTTAAGGTGCCCCCCCCGGACGCCACTGGACTTAATAATTTTAATCTAGGTCAAAATTACCCCCATTCTACTACAAATAACTGCCAAATTTCAACAAAATCGGCTAAAGGATTATAAAGATTTTACGAAAAACGATTTTTCAAAAAAAGTTGAAAACGAAACATTTCCGGACCCATCTTTATATAATCTTTTCGTCTTAGAATCACTCAAACCATTATTACCCCTTGAAGTTTAGCCACGTACTTAAATAACACCCTGTATACAATAGTAGAACATGAATTCAAGTCTTGCACAATGTCAAACTAGTAATTCCTAGAATTTTGAAATTCCTACTTACAAACATTGAAAGTCAGTGAAATCAACTAAGCCTATTTTGTGTTATTGATAATTCATTTAAATAGAGTAAACCAATGAAGTACAAAACTGGAATTCAAGGCACAACTATAATATTCATATTTCCTGATTAGTTAATCGAACAGTAATCAGGGCACAAGTTGGCGATCCTTAATAAAATAAATAATGTAAAAAAATGATCGCAAAAGAAAATTGTTTAAAAAATAAAACTGTGGACATCGGATATTAGAGTTTGACAATATTAATTTTTAAATTGTAAGATGTAAGAACGTAAGAATGTAGAAAAGTGTAAGAAGGATTAGTTATCTTGTCAGTAATATTTTTGGATGAACCATTTTGTATTTTTTTGGAAGCGTTAGTTTTGGAAGCAAAATTGACACACTTTTTGGAACTGCAAATATTTGCTAATATTATTAGAGGTGCTAGTTTCCAAATAGAAATAAGAAAACCGTATTTAACTATAAATTATAAACCTCGGAAAAAGGAAAATAAGCAGACACCAGAAAAATTTTAAATTTCTTGGAAAATATTACCAGTATCAGTGGTTATTTGACACGAATTGGGTTAGTTAATGACATAGGAAGTAAATATGATTGTTAAACAACCCACGAGAAGAAAAGCGGTATTGTAATTATTATAAATAGTAAGGTAATGAATGCTGTTACACCTAGCAGTTTGTAAGCTATAATGACCGATGTTCGTAAGATGAATGAAGTAGATCTTCAGCGCTGTTTTGCCGTGGTCGATGTTTATTAATGGCAGATGTTTCACTATTCTATAGAAAGAAAATTGTTAACTTGAAAATAGTAAATACATTTCTTTCACTAACATTAACTTTATGTAAAAATATTTTATCTGATGTAAAACAATTGAATTCATTAATTTAGGGGATCATCTCGTACAGATCTATTTATTTAGACTTTGCTAAATATTTATTTAACAAGTAGGTGAATAGAATTATTTACTTGAATTATGTAAAGGGGAGGGTGGGGCAAGTGAGCCATAGGGAGCAAGTGCGTCTTTTGGAATAATTCGTACAACTGGCAACACAGCCGGAAATAATCAGTGCAGTTTACGTCCGTATGAACAGGTGCATCATGTCCGTAGAAAACTCTCTGAAAAATATTAAAACTAAGGCAAATATAAATATTTTTTGTTTTTGGCATGTTGTGATGTAATACTCATGGTGAATTGCGTAAGGATTTTTCACAATTTAAACGCAATATTTAGATATTCCATTATGAACACAACATAACCTTATATTTTAGTAATACAGCGTGATATTTAGATTGTTGCCAAATGTATCTGTTCCACTTGAATTTATTTTTAAAAATTTTGAGGTCACGTTGGGGCAAGTGAGTCATAGATGTCACAGTAGAATAAACTGTATATTGAAAAAGTGAAAAAAAGAGGAAACTTAAAGGAAAAGAAGAAAAGTGCATGAGCAATGGCAGCAACAATGTCAGAAGAAGAGAAAACCACAATACCTATGTATTTACTGTCACGAGATATATGGAGACACTTGTCACGAAGAATGGATTATGTGCCTGGATGCACGAGGGGTGTTCAAATATCGAACCAAGTACCAATAATTATGTTTGTGACAAGTGCCGGTAATAATTTGTATAAGGACTCACTTGCCCCCTATAGGTGATTCACTTACCCCATACCTTGGGGTAAGTGAGTCATTTGACAAATTTTTACGTTTCATAAAGAGTTAATATTTTGTACGTTTTTTAGGGTTAAGTTGTTTCTTAAAGAATTAAAGTATTTTTTTATTCAATATGCGTCGTTTAATTTCTAAAAGTAAAAAAGTTATAGATCGTGAAACCTTAAGGTGTCTCACTTGCCCCACCCTCCCCAATATCAATAGATGTTGAAAAAAGTTTTTTTTTGTAACCAGATATATCTAAAATGAATATCTTCTTAAATAATTTCTAATTATTGCAGATCATAAGAAACTTTATGACAAACAATTATTTTTCTTTAATCAATACCTACCAAATTATAAAATCTAAATATACCTATCTAATACGAATGCTCTAAATTACACAGTGTGTCCATGATGAAAGGAACAAATTCGTTTAAAATTTAGGTAATTATTTTGTGGAAAATCGCTCGGACACGTCGATTAGTATTTTTAGTTGCGGATTTTTTGAGATAAGAAAATTGTATACAGGGTGTCTCATGAAGAACATATACAATCATCATTGATTTTTTAATGGAACACCCTGTATATTGTGCAATTTTTTTTAATTGTACGGTAAATTGTGAACACTTTTTGTATAACATACCATATCTCTAAAGTGAGCGGTTTTTGTAATAATGACGTTTATAAATTTGGCGATAATTATTATTACCTACATGATATAATTAAAATATTCAAGAAATTAATGCTAATTATTTAATATACAATATCGTTCACACATGTAGAAGCTTATCTATCATAGCGTTATTTAGGTAAAGTAACTTTCTTTTATAATGAATAATGTGCAGTGAAATATGTTCAAAAATACATTTGTATACTGTAATCCTGTGTGTATGTCCAGGACATAAGCGAATATTTTTTGTAAATGTTGAATATCTCTTCGGTTAAACTACTAATAACTTGGACATACATTTATATGAGAATAGTAATAATAATGATAATAATAATAACGAATTTTTTAATCATTTGAATATGTATTTAAAAATATTTAGAATACGTAATCTTACATGGCAAAAATGTTATTTATTTTGTTTTATTTAAGCTATTTGTTCATTTGCAGTTGAGGCTATTTAAATACATATAATGTATCCTATATTAGTTATACCTTAGTGCCTTCAGTGTTTTTCGTGACGTAAACAGTGGCTGAATGCGCAAACAGCCACCGTTCAAGCTGACGCCGCGAGAAGCACCGAAGATGCCATAATTTATGTTAAAAATAGCAAAACGTCTGCAATTAAATGGCTACTGCAGAAGGTCTACTCCATCCATGGGATGAATTAACTGAAAACTTATTCTAAATGAAATTTCTAAAATGAAAGCTTATTAGTAAACGAAATATTTCTTGTATTTCACTAAAAATATTGAATGCATAATTCTGTGTTATATGTGCGTAGTTAGGTAGTTATTATTATTCAAGAAAACATTTTAAATAAGGATAATTTGAATATTATCGGGGGGAAATAATTCTAGGGAATATATTAATGTAGGTACTTATGGGTATTAGAATAAGCTAGGTATTCTACATCATTATTATTATTCTATTCTTATCTACAAACAATAATTTATGATTATACATAGTTTGCTACCCAACAGATAGTATTTATATACAATATGGGTAAACATTTTCGCTTATGTTGGTAATCAAAATAAATAATGAAACCGATTATGAAATGTTCTTGCATTTTTCCATTGCACCGTCTCGATTTAATTTAATTATTAAATTAAATAATTTTTTATTTAATAATAAATAAATTAATAATAAATTAAATAATTTAATTATTAAATCTTATGTAATATATAATAATTTTTTGAAAATGATACGAAAAAGACTTGTTTTTATATATATGTATATCAAATATGTGATATCAAAATATCACACTAACTAAAAAATTGAGATGTCAAATAAATTGCTCACCAAATTAAAAAACAAGGAATAATAATTTAAAATATTAATGAGCTTTCCCACTTTCTACTAGAGGATTACAACGATTTTTTCCTGAAGACTTATGGTTATCAACTTCTTTCTCAATATCAAATTTATTATCTTTTATCGTTCGAAGAATTTCATGGAAAATCAGACAAATATGTACAATTTATAAAATTCCCATCTTTTTGTTTGTTGACCTAATTTAAAGAAGTTAAAAAACCCACGGCATATAAGAAGAAATTTAAATTTCTTAATATAGATAAAATATTTTTATAAAATACTTAAAAGCGGAAACAAAATTATTCCTTGTTTACTTTCAGTTATTGAACACCGTTCTAACCACGTAATTTAACCTTAAAACTTTAGAAACCGAAAATGTCTTGGCGCAATCATAATCTCTCTCTATAAATATACAGTATTTCAGAAAACCTACTTAGATTGCGGGAACAATTAACCTCATCAGAACCATCGATGCAGTCTGGAATACCATCACATTTCCTTCTGCTATCCAGGCAGATCCCATCGGAACATCGGAACTGATTGTCAGGACAATGCGTCACTAAATGGAAACGTTCCGTAATGAAAGGAATGATAAACAATTTCTGCGACAAATTTCAAGTAAGCGATAGCATCTGTTAATTCTGGCGCATCCGGCAGAATTTTAAATATTAATGCATCAGAAGACCGGTAAAACTGCTATTATTAAGTGGCACTATTAGAAGAAAGCAACTACGACCAAAACTGCTACTGTTATTTGAAAAAAGGGCTTCAAACATTAATGTTTTAAGATAGCAAAATGTTCTAATGGATGTTAATGTGTCAGAAATGTCTATATTAATATGTTAAATTCGACATATTATTATCTATATGTTGGAATATGCGTAAATTTCGACAGATGATTATTAGTAAACGTTATACTTTATCTTAATTTTTGTCATACATAATAAAAGTACATTTATAAAATGTTATAATCTCCAATACGCAAAACCTGTTGCACCATTTTTTTTTAGCTGCAGGCTATTCGATACTGCCATAGGAATATAATATTAGCAACAACAAATACGTACATTTTGAAGTTAAATAACTAGTAAAAACGTTATAAATTTATCTCAAACCATATAATAACTAAAACATGTACGTAAAACAGTAATTTTTATGAAAACAAATAAAGAAATTATGAGACAGTAGACATAACACTTTAAATAATTAATACATACTATATATAACAGAAAAACATGATGAATCGTTTTGATTTTCCATAAAATTAATTAGTCTTGCATATTAGTGTTTAAATGGTTTAAATTCGTGAAGTGTGATGGATATTTGAAACCTTTATCATAGGTATATCATTTTAAAAAATAATTTTTGAACTACCCAAATATTTTAAGTAACTGTTTGGGTAACTATCCCAATCTATGATACCATATTGCTAATCGGCTTCAAATAGATTGTAGTGAAGGAGGTTTTGTGCAGAAAATTTTGTGGTCGACTGTAAAACATCATCCGGAATATAGAAATATGATTTTCAAATGATTTTTTGTTATTTAATGCATTATAAATTTTATATACTTGTAAAAATATTCTTTCTACTACAGTGTACTGTATCCACTGGGAATTGCATCGATCGATTGTGGGAAAACTATATAATCAGAAAAAATAAAAAAAATTGGTATTGTACTAAAGCCATTGGAGGACACTTGACTAAAATATTTTCAAGATGAAGGCACTTCCGTTTATACCGGAAGTAGATGCCAACTTCGTTATTGCAAATGAAACACCCTATATATTATTAAATTTTAGATTCTACGTACAAATCTAAATATATTTCAGGTATAATGTCCAGGGCCGTGCCAAGGGTAGCTGCCGCCGGGGTGCGGAAATTTTGCCGCCGCCCTAGTAGCATTCTAGGTTAATCAGCAAATAATGGAGCGTTAATTCGATAAAATAAATATGGAAATATAAATAAACATTAATAATAATAAAAATAAATGTATTTTCTTCAACAATAAACAAAAAACAAACAATATTAAAAACAACAACAATTAACAAAAAACCAACAATATTAAAAAACAAAAAAGCTATAAGAACAGGAACATCAATAGTCTTTTTAAGTTTCTTAAGTCATTATTCAAAAAATAATTTTTCGGACCTTCCTTCTTGCAAATTTCTCAACAAAAATCCGACATATCTAGGTTTTTCAATTTTTTTTGACTCGGCCTAGTCAGCTGAGTGACTCCCCGCCCCGACCAGTCGCGCGCGGGTCGCCCTCTAATCGAGTAGGAAAAACGGCGTTTCGTTGCTACTCCCGACAAATGTGATGACCGGCGACTAATAGACCGTGAAGAAAACCTATTTACTTGGCTAAAACTGCAAATTATAACAAGTCAAGTGAGATCTTAGAAAGTACTTAGTTACTAAGGGGATCTGATCTAACTAACGGGCAAAAATAAAATGTAAAAAAGGGAAAGAGATATCTTGACGTCTCCTACTAAGCAACGGTGTCTTTTGCCGCCCCCTGGAACGGGGCGCCTGGGTGCCACGCACTCCTTGCACCCACGGGTTGGCGCGGCCCTGATAATGTCCTATACCTAAGTCTAATAACACTGGTATTCATAGTCGGACGCCAGCGGCTCACCAAGCGGCGCTTCTCCAAAATTTTGAATTTCTATTTAATAGTGGAGCGTCCGCTGAATGCGTACTACTTTGGAATATCGTCCTGGAACATTCTTTTGCCGGCGAGCGGATTCCGCAATAAATAAGCGTTTTATAGTCGATCTCCCGCCAAAGAACACATGCGTAGTACTACTATTTCCTGGTTCGCTACTTAACAGTTTAAAATTAAAACAGGCATTGTCATGGATCTCCTATATAACGTTGTCCGATTAAATGCAGAAAATGAAGAATTGGAAAATTTTAAGCATAAGAGTTCAAGCGCAGGTACAGATTTAATAAAATTATTATTATGGAGCATTTTATGTCATTTGTAGAGTCACACTTAACTAAAGTTAATCAACGTGGTTTACCGTGGCTACCTTTAATTGCATTTTTATGTGCTTTAAGATTTTATGCTACAGGAAGTTTTCAGGTATGTGATTAAAGAGTATTTATGGTGGTAACTTTTTTTATCTTTATTGTCTTTTACAGCTTACACGTGGAGACCTTAGAGGTATATCGCAGTTTACAGTGTCCAGAATAATAAATAATATTTCCAGAATCATTACCTATGAGGCTCGAATTAATATTAAAACGCCTGCATCACCTGAATCTGAGCAACGCAGTTTTGAACAATATTACGAAATTGCTCATTTTTCGAAAGTAATTGGTTGTGTACTGATTGCACACACTGTGCACTGTAAACTGTTAAGTGTTTATAAACATCATTCGGCGCCTTGCCACCTTGGTTCGCCCGCCAGCGACTTCAATTGCTCAACCATGAAACAGACGTTTCGGCGATTCGCCAACCCTCCGCTCACCGGAAAAATCACCGGCGGGTGGTTGGCGCAGCGCCGCTCTCAGCAACCAACAATAGTGGCGTTCGGTAATTACCTCAGATTGATGTTTATAGTCCATATCGATCATTAATTACATCTAGAGGTAGGGGAAGTAAATTTTGATCGTTCAGAAATTATATCAGATCGATCTGTTTGCTCGAAGCATTTTGGTCGAAGAGAAAAATTAATCTGAGATTGTGAGGTCGTGGTGGTCGATTTCGTTCATTTATTTTCTATTTGTCCGTCTCATCTGGAATAACGTGACTGTAATCTGATCGCATCCGTGAGCATATTACCGAACGCAACTTCTATTTCGAATTATTTAAATAATGAATATTGTAAAATCAACCATTTTAAATGTAGTCCAAGGATATGAAATAATTTTTGAAGATGAAGATGAAGAATGTACGCAAAAAATGAAAACTTTGCTGAAGAAACTGTGCGCCAAATTTTTCAGGATCAAATTGTAAATCTACTCCTTTCTCCATTTCCAAAAAAAGACAACTCAACTCAACTACAACCAACTACAACTTCAAAAAGTCAACGACAATTGATGACCACAACCTCACAAATTCAGATTAATTATTCTCCTCGACCAAAATGCTTCGAGCAAACAGATCTTGCTCTGATCGATCTGATTTAATTTCTGAACGATCAAGATTTACCTCCCCTACCTCTAGATGTAATTAATGAACGATACGGACTAAAAAGATCAATCTGAAGTAATTACCCAACGCCACTAGAATATAAACAAACCGTCAACAAACTCAAAACCGAAAAGGTGAGGTTATATTAGGTATGCCTTATGCAATCGATTTCGTTCATTTATTTTCTATTTGTTCGTCTCATCTGCAATTACGTGACTAATCTCGTCGCATCTGTGAACATATTACCGAATGCAACTTATGAATACCAGTGTAACCGTTTTTGATATATTTAAAATTTGATGTCAAAAATGACTTTTGCAGATTGAATAATAATTATTAATTTTTAAGATTAATAATTAAGTCTTTATCATTTAATTTGGATTGGATTTCTGGTAGAAGGGGACTTATTAATACAGGATGATCAAAAATAGGAATAAAAATGCAATTGAAAAAACTGTCAAAAGTAAATTTTTTTCAAATGGAAACTCCCTGTTTTTATTATTTTATCTTATTTAGCATTAAAAGCACATATTGGCAATTTAATATGCTTGTATTGTAAAAAATCTATACGGCTTTTATGTTGCGTTATTAGTTGGTCTTGATGGTGTTAGAAAACAATTAAGTGCTACAGAAGTGTCAATGAAGACTAGAATTTTCTGAAATCATCCTACTTTGGTCACGAGAAATTTTTTTATTTTTTTTTTGATAATGTTATTTGAACGGACGAAAGTAAATTTACAAAAAATGGGGTTTTTAATTGACACAATTCCCATTATTCGAGCGACTCAAATTTACATACTTAGGAATCCTGATGACAATTTAACGTTTATTGTGCCATGACGACGTCGGCGAAATGACGGCGAAATGACGACGTCGTGGTCATAGAATTCTATTAAGATAATTTAAATGGTAAGTTAGGCATTTTTGAATCGTTCTAGATATAAAATACGTTTATTAACTTATAGGTGAGCGCCATCTCAACATCTTGCACAATTTTGAGGTTGACTATTTAGACAACGCCGCTGGGTGATCATAGAGACTTATTCTATCAACATGATGGAGCACCTTCACATAATGGCCATTATTTGGTCAACAATCATCTGCAAAACTTGTTTTATAATAAATGGATAGCCAACAATGGACCAAATTTTTGGCGACCCCGGTCCCCAGACCTATCAGTACTCGATTTTTTTATTTGGACAGTATTTGAACAGTAACAGTCAAAACAGCATTTGAACATCTTAATCCCCAGTCAATAAGAAGAGGCATCCATGAAGAATTGCTGCTTAGATGGGAAAAATGTCTGGAAGTTCAAGGGTGTCAATTTGAACATTTACTAAAATAATTTTTTTAACTTTTCTATTTCCTATTTGCGATTGATTTAAATATTTCCATTGTTAACGACTCGTTTATTTCTTTGTACTTTTGCCGTAACGAGTTCAAAGTTTTTGAAGTTTTGTGTAATTATTCGTTTAACGGTATTTGGTGATGGTTTCTGTTTTTGCGGATATCGGGTCGCAAATTTATCACTTGCTCTTGAAATAAATTTATCGCATTCTCCATAAATAAAAAATAATTTAAATAATCTTCGTTTGAATAATTTAATCGTCCCGGGATGATTATTACTGACCATTTGCAAATAATGACAAGAAGTAATAGTGACACTTCTGCAGCACCTAATTGTTTTCTAACACCGTCATGGCCATCTAATAACACACCATAAAAGCCATGCAGTATTTTTACAATAGAAACATTTATATTGCCAATATCCAGAAAATTACGAATTTTCGAAATAGACAACCTTATACAAACTTACCCGTATCTTGAATGCTAAATAACATAAAATAATAAAAATAGATAATTTCCATTTGAAAAATTGACTTTTGACAGTATTTTCAATTGTATTTTTATTCTCATTTTTTGATCATCCTGTATTAATAATTATCAAAATATTATACAAAGACTAGTAAAATAGGTCCCCTTCAACAAGGAATCCAACCCAAATTAAATAATAAAGGCTTCCGTACAGGAAAAATTAATAATTATTTTTCAGTCTGCAAGCGTCATTTTTGACATAAATAAAAAAAGGTTAGACTGAGGTATAGGACATTATACATGAAATGTATTCTTAGATTTGTACGCAGAATCTAAAAATAAAATAATATAACAGGGTGTTCCATTTGAAATAATGAAGTTAGTGCCATCATCTAGAAAATATTTTAGTCAAGGGTCCCCCAATGGCTTTAGTACAGCACCAAATTTTCAGATTTTTTCTAATTATGGTTTCCCCACAATCGATCGATGCAGTTTCCGGTGAACCTCCCTGTATACTTGTATCCAATAATATTGCATTCAAAACCCGTTATTTTTTAAAAATATTATGCGTAACATAAATTCAGAGCAAAAATTTGGTAATTTTTTGAAGTGAACTACATAATTTATGAGTTTTGCAAAGATAGTGTATTTATTATATGTGAGGAGCATTATAAAGTTTTAGGAAAAATCATGGAGACAGAAAATAATTCAACAAATCGATATTTCTGGAGATAATTAAAATATCTAGATAAGGTAGGTAAAAAAAATTACATATTATTATTTTCCAATCGCTAAACCTCATATGTTCCCGAAATATATGTGAAATAACTGAAAAAGTCAGTACATTATCTGGGAAAATAGCTATTAAATTTATTTAAAAATATTATACCTAATTCCTCAAAATGTAAGAAGCGGAATCATGTGATGATAATTACGAACATGTACCTTTATAGCATCTTAAAACTCTTATTTAATTAACACAAAAGTATAATAATATCTGTCAAAAATATTGCAATTCAATTGATCCTGAGTTTTTGAAGACATTTCTCTTGAACCATACTATTAAAGCATTTCCAACAAATAGATACAGGATTAAAACTAAAAGATTTCAACAGGAGATGAAGCAAACAACTTGACTGAAGCATCGGAACAGAAGAACGCAGACTAACTAACATACCGCAGTTCTGTTCATCGGAACCATCCCGACAGTCTTTTAGTCCATCACAACGTAACCGCTCATCAATACATGCTCCATCGTTGCATCTGAATTGGGACAGAGAGCACGAACCTTCACAACCAAGTTCGTCCGAGTTATCCGAACAGTCGAAAATATGATCGCATCGTTGTCCTGGGACACAGCTTCCATCATCACAAGTTACTTGGCCTTCCCCGCATGCTGTCGTATACACATAATTTTAATATATATATCGGGTGTTCCACATTAAAGTACTCAGCCTCGTATCTCGGCAACGGAAAGATATATTTTGATTTTGAAAAAAACAGATGATAGAAGTCATCTATGGCTTCGTCACGGAGTTCATATTGATTTTTTTCATGGCAAATTGGAGATGGCGTTGAAGTCGAAAGAAATTTTTCGTTGGCGGGAGCATTGTAACGAGGTTTATCCGATACTTTGTTCAATTCTAAACAATTTTTGTCAAATGACTATTTTTCAAAATCTTAATAGTTTCAGAGATATTGGGCTCTTCATTTGGTGGGGCCCAAACTCAAGCGTATTTTAAGAGTTTCTAATTATTACCTTATACAATGAAACAATAACTATCCAACTCAATTTATAAGCTCTTTTTAAGGAATAGTGAAATAATATGTATTTCTGTAAGATATGGCCAGAGTTTTTTAAATACCTATAATACATATCTAAATAATTATGAATTATTATACAAAATCTATTAGGTATTTAAAAAACTCTTGCCATATTTTACAGAAATATATATTATTTCACTATTCCTTAAAAAGAGCTATTAAATTGACTTGGTAATTATTATTTCATTGTATAAGGTAATAATTCGAAACTTAAAATACGCTTGAGTTTGGGTCTCACCAAATTAAGAGCCCGATATCTCCGAAACTATTAAGTTTTTTAGAATTGTACAAAGTATCGGATAAACCTTGTCACAAAATTCCTTCTAACGAAAAATTTCTTTCGACTTCAACGCCATCTTCAATTTGCTCTAAAAAAAAATCAAGTTGACCATCGTGACGGAGCCATAGATGAGCTCTATCACCTGTTTTTTTCAAAATCAAAATATATCTTTCCGTTGCCGAGATACGAGGCTGAGGACTTTTATGTGGAACACCCGGTACCTATATAAATAATAAAAGAGTATTTTTTCGAAGAATTATATGATATTCTCCTTAATTTTTCAGTGTTTCAGAACAAAATCAGTTTTTCGGCAACAACTCAAAAAAGGTTTAGGTACTTTAGGAATTTACACATAACTCCATTATTTTTTTGAGTTTTTGTGAATTTAGTCACTAAATGGATAGGTATTTTAAATAGCCTATATGTACAACATTCTGAACCTATTTTCAGCAATTTTAAGTACCCTTGACATTTTATAATAAAGGTAAAGGATAAATTTTTTTTGGTGAGTTGATTTTGAAAATTTTAAATATAACATGGTCGTAAAACCATGTCTCCCAGAATTAAATGTCTTAAAAACAGTACAATTTAGGTACTTACAGGAAATCCTAAATAAAATGATTCTTAAATTTACCAGAAATTAAAAAATGAAGTGTTCGTTTAAAATAAGGAAGTAAATATCAACTTCCGGCACAACTGGAAGAGACAGGAAGTTTATATGAAACTAAAAATCAGTTATTTGGTAAAAATGGAGAACGTGATTAAAACTGGTGAATTTTTAATTATCGCAGGTGATGTGAAATTAGCGCAGTACTCGTCAAGCGGCGAGTGCATTGTTTTGGTGTTTAGAGAAAACTTGAGTTGGTTTTTGTGTTTCACACCCAACTCAAGAACTAAGGAATATATCCATTTAAAAATACCCAGAACCTTCCAAAACGTACCGAAACCAGAGACGAAAAGACGCAGAGGATACTTTCGCCCACTGCTCATTACATCGAGGGCAAAGTTGTGAGTATAGAAAAATAAAATAAATAATAGATAACAGAATTAGTCATATAAAATTGGGATTTGATCTTTTCCTTTATTGTTTAATAACGTGCTAGACCAACACCCTCTACATCTACAGGGTGTTGGCTAGTGTTTAGTAGCGAAATACCACCGACAGGCTGCAAGACTTCAACTTGGACAAAATGTGATTAATGATTAAAGATGGTCAATTACTAAACTTGAACAGTAAGCAGCATATCGTATGGGCAATAGCTTACTTACTGCATGCAATTAAGAATACATCTGATTAGGCACTTGGCATGCTCAATGAAATCTGGAATAGTAGAATCTATTCCACTATTACAGAAGACTGTATCTTTAATAGCAATACAAAATTAATATTGTCGCATGGCTATGAAATGTGGATGCTCTTCAAAATCATTATCATTATCATAGATTTGTAAGTATTTGATTTAACAGATGACGAGAAAAACAGAAACGTAGATGACTGCACTGTATTTTAAAGCCGTAGTCTGGAATGACGCAAGGCATAGCTACTATTCCAAATTCTAGGAATGCCTAGATGGTTGAGGTTATGGATCTATCGTTGAAGATACAGCTAGAAGTGTGTAAATATTATCGACAGGAATGCATTCAGTTTAGAGTAGGTATTTAAACTGCATTGGGATTACTCTATCTAACATACGAGTATAATGTTCTGATTTTCCTGAAAATATAGATACGCTAGATGTTTTCCATTATTTAAGGCTAAATAATGGTATTATAGACAATTCCTCTGTTAACTTTAGCATTTAAACTTTATTTCTTAATATATTTTTCTATTTATTCATGTAATGGGTTTTTCAATAAGAATGATATGGTAACCATGGTAATTAAGTTATACCTGTCACTAGTTGTCATTTATGTTCAGTATACTCTAACAATTTATTATGGCTAAATTCGTGCTTCAAGAAAGTTTGGTTATTATCCAAAGATTTTATGAAAATAGACGTTCTTTTGTGAACACATATCGCGTACTTCGCGAAAATTTGGGCCCAAATAATCGCCCTTCGTTGCTTGCTATTCGTCACATCGTTGAGAAATTCGAAAATAATTTTACTCTTCATGAAGTAAAAATACCAGTAAGACGTCGAAATGCAAGAACTGTTGAGAATATTGCTGCTGTAAGAGCTGGTGTTGCTGAGGATCCAAATTTATTCCTCGACTTGCTCAAGAGTTAGGGCCTAGGGCTAAAAACACTACAACTTGGCGGATTTTGCAAAAGACTTGAATTTACACCCGCATACACAAGTCGATATGCTAACAAGCAAAATTGTCGTTTTTAGTGTGAAAACAATTCATAACAGATTCACGAGAAGCCTTTGTATCATCTAATGGTAACTGTATGGTGTGGTTTATGCCATGGTGGACCATTTTTTTTTTTTCAAAATGAGGTAGGAGATGCAGTTATGTACAGTAAATGGTGAACGATACCGGCAGATGTTAAGAAATTTTTTGTGGCCAAATTTAGATGTACTTGATTTGGAGGATATGTGGTTCAAGCAAGACGGTACCACATGTCACACTGCCAAGAAACTATCGACGTATTGCAAGAAAAGTTTGACGAAAGGATAATTTCAAGGAATGCAACTGTTCCCTGACCGCCAAGAAGCTCTGATTTAACTACTTTAGACCATTAAGATTGAATATTGAACGTTGTTCGAATATTCTGTTATTGCACAAACTCATCCAAAATTGGGTTCGTCAATTCGCTCGTGTAGATGAAGTCGAGGTGGACATTTAAACGATGTGTTATTCAAAACATAAATGCTATCGACTGTAGTTTAAGGTAATATAAAAAGTTTGGTTGTATCTGAAATAATTTTAACTTTATTTCATTTTAAAATCATATCGTTCTCATTGAAAAACCCTTTAGATAGATTTAGTGAGACGTGCTCTGGTATGCATACTTCTACCATCTTGGGAAATATTATCCTTATCTGGAAGTACGAGATACTTACTTATATATTAGAAAAATATGTAAAACTCATTGTATCAATTTGACGCATGAGTTCGTGAAGACAACTCATAGACAAGTAAAAATAAAAAGAAATGAATCGATAGATCTTTCTTCACAATTATTTTGGCAATGCTAAAAGTATATTTCGAGTACTATATACTCATCGTCAGTAGTTTAATACTAAAAAGTTTTCAATAAAGTGGCCTAGTTCATATACAAGTATAGTTAGTATTTATTTGGATAATATTTATTTAGGTATCCTTTCTATGCAGGTAGTAAAGTTATAATTTTTTAATACTTAGGGTTTTTTTCAGTTTGTAAGTACTATTAAGTATATATTGACAATAGCGGGATCTAGAACCAAGTTCTACTACTTGATAGATGGGTTGTACATAACACATAACTAGGAATAGTACGAATCTACTTTATAACTACATCGGTAAAGGCCTTATTTAAATAAGGACTAAAACCAAAAGAGCTAAAGAGCCATAAAAGCCAAAACAGCTATTCTCCTGGCAATATGCCACGCCGAGAGCTGAATTAGAAAGCAAATATTGCCAGGAGAATAGCTGTTTTGGCTTAATTTGTTTTAGTCCTTATTTAAATAAGGCGTTTACCGATGTAGATATAAAGTAGATTCGTACTATTCCCAGTTATGTACTACCTATCATATTTCCTTATTTTACTACATATATAGGGTATTAAATTTAAAAGACCGTTGTCTGGCAGCCATTATTAAATCTAAAAATCCATTGTCTTTTATATTTAATACCCTGTATAGTAAAATAAGGAAATATAATAGTAGTACAAAGTGAAAAAACCCTCAGGTATTTCCAAATTATAAATTTACTAAATACTATTATTTACTAATTTTACTATAAATTAGGCCATTTTATTAAATACTTATTAGTATTAAGCTAACGACGATGAGTACATAGTACTTGAAATTTACATTTAACATCGCTAAAAATAAATGTGAAAAAAGGTGTATGGACTTTCATTTCTATTTAATCAATAAATATTACATTTATTTCTAATCAAGTCGATTGATTTAGTTGGAAATGCTTTTATATACAAGACTATATTATCCAACTTTTTCAATTTCTGATAGTAGATATATTAAAAATTTATATATTTACGTTTATTATTGCCGTCTTTAAGCATGTTTGAAACTATTATTAAATATTTTCGCATTTTATTAAGTGTTCACAAAAGAATTAAATTGATTTTATTAGTACCTGAAATGGTGTTCTGCAGTTTAAAAACGAATTTTTAAATATATAACTTCTGATTAAAACATAAAGAAAGGTCGGTACATTTAGTTAAACTATAATTATTGTACCCTAATACTATCTTAGTCTAATCTAATTTGCATGCAAGTTATTATCAAATAAATTATATAGCGAATGAACATGTAAATGTTATTTTCTTTTATTTTAATATCTAGCTAACAGAATGGCATATGTGACATAATATTAGTACCTAGATATAAAGCTTTTATGAACTCCATCTCCATTCACGATAATTTAACCTACGCGCTCTGATAAACTCATCATTATAATGTCTCACAACCTCTGACTTTAAAGATGGAGTAACGTGAGATGAATTCGATTCTAAAAAATGCGTATGTTAAATCACCGTGAGCAGTTTAGGATGATAAAAATCATTAATAGAGTAAACAAAGTAAAAGAAATGAATGAGTGATTTGGAGATATACCCACCGTTGAACCCACCATCACAGTTAATTTCATCTGATTTGTCAAAGCAGTCTGGCATGGTGTCGCAGAGAAAAGAGGCATCGATGCATATGCCATCATTGCAGCGATATTCGTTAGCAGCACAAGGTGATTCTGTAGAAAGCAGGCGCTTAAGCAGTGTTTAGTAAAAAAAGCGAATACTTATATGAATTAAAAGCAACATCGAGAATAACAGGTACACGACAGTATTGTCAACTATCGACACAGACAATGAAGCAAAGCGGTGATTTATCTACTTCTTTACTTTTAATGAGTATAAATAGATTTATACGGCAGATTATACTGAATGTGGAAGATTCAAATTTACTTAATTAACACTAAGTCCTATTTACCGTTTCAAAATAAGCTACGATCTGTGGTCCTTAAATTATATAAATGATATCTTATTACTTAGACACAGGCAAATATCCAAACATTATTCTAATGTTTGGATATTTGCCTGTATTCCATTTTTAGTATATAGCTTATCTACCTACTTATTTCTAGTACGAAGACATTTTTAGACAAAAGAATTTAGGTATTTTAAATCTTCTTAGAAGGGCACGGCAGGTATAATTATAAAAAATAAAAATAGGAGTTAGTCAGAAACTTTTGTCTTGCAGGCTGATATTTTCATAAATTAGGAAAAGTCCCAAACTCCATTTGCGGGTCATACTCATCTGATAATGCTGAACGCATGATGATGTCCGAACAATAAACAATCAAAACGCGAAAAGAGTAAGCAAATTAAGTGGAACGGTTTCATGATTAACTGGGGGCGGTGATATGAGTTGGAATTCACTGGTACTGTATTCGACCGTCTATGTAAAATTGTCAAATCTACTACGTTTCGTTTGTACTTTGGAGATAACTGCGTTTTTCAATGTTATGCATGTACAGGGTATTCGCGTATATTTTGACCCCTACCTACAGGTGTTATTAAGAAAGTTAGAAAAAAAGTTTAAATATAAAAGTTGTTTGGTTCTTCACGTATTATCTTTTGGCTAGGTCGAAAAAAAAAATTGCATGTCGTAAATTTGAGGAAACCAATTGAACATAATATTTTTAAATGGGACACTCTGTATAATTTTAGACGCTTGGGAAAACAATTTTTCTCTGATTTCAAAAATATATATTTTGTTGACATTTGCAATGACAGTTTCCGAAATATTTAATATTTAATGTTTACAATAAATTATAAAAAAAATTATAAAAAAATTTAAATATTATAAAATGTTTAAATAACTAAGGAGGTTACATCGAAAATCGTTAAATATTTGTTATTACTGTTGGTTTCTAGTGTTAAATATGTTTAGTTCTTTGTATCTTTTGTATTTTTTTATGGTACTCGCTGTCGAATATTTCGAAAACTGTCAGTGTAAATGGTTGTTGACATAAATTAGTGAACTAATAACAAAGAATATAGACTAATATTGTCTTTGCTAATAAGATACTCTTACATTGTCGTAAAAACTAGGATACGGAAACATTGAGGCTTTCAATCTCGGAACAAAATCCACGCTGCAAGCTACAATTTCAGACCCACGGAAGGCACTTTCAACACTTTTTGAAATAATGCAATGTATAACCTTTATCAAAAAACTAATTATTAAAATCAGGAGAAATGCGGCCGTCCTAAAATAATAAATATATCGTGTCCATTTATAATATAGATTAAAAAAAATTATTAGTAGAAACTAAATAAGTAAATAGCCTAAAAACTGAATACATCGTGGTTCTTGAACGGAATTATACCAGTTTCTCTTCGAGACATTATTTTTAAGACTCCATCTTAAGACTCAAGAGTTTATACTAAGATTTTTAAGACGTTTCTCTTATTTTTTCATAATTATATCTGCCATATCCTATGCATCAAAGGAGTAACAATTTAAAAATTCTTTACAGATATTATAGTAGATCTATTAAGGCTTTACTCTATTCTAAAGAATAAATAAAACTGGTACAAAGTTGCCATGGTTTTTTGACACGAATTTATTTTTCAAAAATTTGTTTACGTCTCCTGAGTAGGTAGACACCTCTATTGTTAAATAAAATGCTTGTTGTGCATCGTTTAAAGCAGTAAATGGTTGTCTATTTGTAAGATGTTTGGTTGTGTCTTCAAATGTTAAAAAACTAAGTAATAAGAAGACTATGAGAATATGATATCAATTTAAAGTCCGAGAGAAAAATTAAAATTGCAGTAAATCAACATACCAGGTGGTTCGGTAGGGGGTGGACAATTCTCTTCGTCGCTGCCACTAGGGCAGTCGTTTATACCGTTACATTTTTTGTAGGCCATAATGCAAAAACCTTCGGCACACCGAAACTCCCCATCTGGACAATAATACTCTGGTCCTATTTAAAATACGCAAAAAAATAAATAATTTTCAATTTTAAAACTAATGCTGCCGTGCTGTTAGATTTATCAAAAAGATTCTCTTTATACAGAAACGGATGCGTGTTCCCAATTGGTGCAAAAACTCAAACCGTGTTTCCATTCCTGGATATTTTTCCTCAAACCCTGGTATATATTTTTCACGCCGATGCACTCAAGATGCGATGCATTGTTGTTAGTAGCATGATGCATGTGTTATTTTGGTTAAATATGTCACAAAAATAGTGAAAACACTGAGTTTCTTTGTAACAGAAAATGAAGATATAAGATAGGAACGTACATACAGGATGTCTCACCAGGAACTCCGTCGATCGATATCTGGGAAAATTCTAATCTGAAATATTTGAAAATTTGGCAACATGGTAAAATCTCTAGGGCGAACGCAACCAAAATATGTAAAACTCTCCAGCTGTTCTAGTTACACCGGAAGTCAACATGAACTTCGTTCGTTATTTTAAATGGGACATCCTGTATATTAGATATCGCATATTTAGATTCTACGGAAAATTTTAGGGTCAATTTATGTGACATTCACTATAAGAGTTACGCATTTTGAGAAATTAATATTAGAGACTTAAAGCAAAGACACAAAAGTATACGTTACGCTTTGACGTAAACGCAAAAATCATGCAACGTTATAGAATTAAAAAACCGTCTTAAAGCATCCTTCAAGACGTAGACGTAAACGTACATAGAGATATTTTTTCCTGTTACTTGCATCGTATTAATTTGTATCAAATTCCATCTTCCTGGATCTTCATAGAGGTTGTGACCTACGACTTCTCTCGCAAGATGTAAATTGCCCTCTGTAGTAAAACGAATTATTTTTTGTGAATCCATCACAATTACCGTAATACCCAATGTGGAAAGGTAAATAGTAAACACTTAAAATCTATTAAAAATGTTGTAAACTGTAACACCCCGACAAAAATAAAAAAAAGATATATGTTGTATGAAAAACTAACCAAAACGCAACAGAAAATCGAAAATTATATTTGACAACACCATTCGTGACTAATCGTGTATTTTCGACGTCGACCTCGGCTCAATACGACTGCGTTCACTAGGTACGTATGTGCCCGTAAGTATACGTCACACGTAAACGTAAACGTACACAAAATTACCACTGCGCATGAGTACATGTCAATTTCTGCGTTTACGTATACGTTCATGGCACTGCTTTAAGACTCTATTAAAGAAAAAAATTGACGTATATGCTTATGGCACGCAAGAGTGTCCTCAACTTTTTCCGGAAAAGTAATATAAAGTTGATTTTTTGTGTTCTTAGAGAACTTAAGCGACGCTAAACTATGGGGTATCCGTATGTTCAAAAATATTTTACCAAGTGTTCCATTTTCGCTGTTACATTCTGGAAATTTCAAACAGCCATAACTTTTTAAACTCAAATGGAACACCCTGTATTGTTCCAGTCTCTCCTGTGCACATTGAAATTCTCTTTCAAGCCATAAAAGCAGCATTAGGATTGTTATTATTACTTTTGAAGATATTTGCAAATTTCTACTAGGTATTTAAACGCGCCGGCATAATTATAATAGTAATTATTTATAACGAGTATAAATTATACAGACACAACACCCCACAAGTATTTGACACATGCCAAACTAATCTTATTGTTTTTGAAATGTTTATGTCCATGGCAAATTTGACAATACTCTATCTGTAAATATGATGAAAATTGCCAAAATAGTAGAAATTTGCAAATATCTTCAAAATATTAATATTTCAAAATGCGTAACTCCTAGCTGTAGAGAATGCCACATAAATTGACCCTAAAATTTTCCGTATAATCCAAAAATGCAATAATATACAGGGGAGACGCATTTAAAATAACGAAGTTCATGTTGACTTCGGTATAACTGAAAGTGCTGGATAGTTTTATATATTCTGGTTGCATTTGCACTAAGAGATTTTACCAAGTTGCCAAATTTTCAAATATTTCGGATTAGTACTTTCCCAGATATCGATCGACGCAGTTCCTGATGAGACACCCTGTAATGACAAATATAAAAAATAGCAGCACTTCAAGTGTCTGGTTTTAGTAACAAAGAATAAGAAAGTACTATATATAACAGAAGAGGAACCAATATTTCTTTATATATGTGCCTTTAATTGTAATTAAAGTTAATTATAAATCCATTAATTACTTAAACTATAAGAAAATATTACCATATAGAAAATGGCTATATATACAACCATATACAACCACAGGGTATTTGTGAAAATGTGGATTTAATCATTTATATGAAAAGCCAAGAACAGTGAAAGTATACGTGTTCCTAAAATTAGAAAAAAGTAGACAATTTGGCCTAAATGTGGAATTTGTATAAAATATATTCTAGAAATAATTTTAGTGTCGTTTTATATAACATAAAAATAATAGCTGTCTTCGTAATTGTAAACAAATGGTCTACAAATATAAGGAAAGCCATAGAAAACATTTTATTTTTAAGATTAACTACTTAAAAGGTAAGTTGTAAAAGCTATATATAGATAGAAATAATAATTGTTGCAGTTGTACAGAAGTCAATCCAAGCATTGGCTACAGACATGAAAAGTTTTACGGGTTTTCTTATTTTTCACATATTTACCTACTATAAACAATACTAGTGGTTTTTTTTTTGGAATATCCATATTTTCCCTTACAATTGCCATTTTATTGGAAGAGTTATGACAAAAACAGTATGATAATATTTCTCTCGTTGCATAATTTAGCTTATAAAAGTTTCCGATCATCAGAGCGTTAGAAAACAGAGAGCCAATAAATATGTGAATGAGTATGAACTATGTGAGATATACAAGTTGTAGATAACAAACGTTAGGCAATTACGGTAGGTAATGTTTAATACTAAAATCTGCAATACGTATTTATAGGTATAGAGTGAGAAATATTAATGCAGTATTGTTAAATCAATTTATTTTACATCTTCCATTAAAGTCTTATATGAACATTGGTGGACAGTTTATCTATTAAACTGGCTACGTATTACCTACATGTACCACGTTGGAATGAAACAACAAGAAATACTCACAATATTCATTCTCAAATTGCATAATTTAAAATAAGATATGTCACTACAGTTAAAAAATAATATGTAAAAGTCATATTTGCCCACTTTAACACCATTAAACGACTTACAAAGTTTCAATTAAGAATCGTATGTCATAATATTTAGTACGTTACGATGAACATTTCAGTTTCAATGTTTAGAAATCGAATAGAAATATTTCCTCTATTAGAATTCTAACAGCTACATTAACTAAATATACTGACACCGATTACTGACTAATCGAATTGAATGATCGGAATCGGATGAATCGGAATGAATGATTTCGAAATCATGAATTCGGCAAAACGAACTGACCTGCTCTACTAACAAACCTGTATGACAAAAATAAAATGAATAGCTAAGCGAACTAAACTGATCACATGGTTCGTGATCATTCATGGATCATTTAAGCGTTGTATATTTTCTTAAACGTAATGGCGGAAGGTGGTGCAAAATAGAGTGGTTCAGGCAGCTATCAATATCATTTTTTTATCGTTTACATCTGAGAAACAAATAATATCAGATATTTAAAAAAACATATTTTTTTACTTCATGAAAAAGTATGGACAATCACAATATGGACAAGTAGTATTTCATAGGACAATCCATAGGAAATTTATTCTATTTAAACTCTACAAAAATAAAAACTCCCGCAAACTTTTGGCTACAAATGCTTGGATTAAGTGGAGTAAAGTCACATTTTATGGAAGACACCCATATCAAAATGTTTATACCTTTGGTTATGTGTTTTATATTTTCAGGGATCGGTGTATATCTAGCACATTCTTTTTCGTCACTCAAGTCTTCACAGTCCGCTATTCCATTACAAAGACTACTCATTCGAATGCACTTAAGGTTATCGGAACATTTCCAAGTGGATGATATACAAACCAATTCTTTTCCTACATGCCCCGTTCCAAACACCAACAACATGCAAAATTCGTGTATTATTTAACATGCTAATCTTTAACTATATTTTAGTTTAGTCCAGTATATTTAATTACTTTTGGTCATCAATAACAATACCTACTGGTGGTGGTGATGGTTTTAAATATATTGCTTATCAATAGGTACACCTAATAAATATATATTTGTATAATCTGAAAAGACTTATTAAATAAATTAACGTTAATTTATTTATAAATGAAATGGAGAAGTAGAACTACAGAAAAGCATGACAACTTAGAGGCTCTAGTGTTTGTAAATGCAATTAAGAGATGAAGAGGTAATAGAATTAGACTTACGAATTTGAATATAAAGAAGAGGAAAGAAAAACAACACTAACACATTTGTGAAATATTTGACTATTTTTCCAAGAAAATCGAAGCTCAACATCTCGTATTGTACAAGTATCGAGAGTTTTCGTTCCTTTGCTCTCAAAGGTCATTTTAGGTAAGAAGTTTTTTACAGAAATTTTTTTATTTTTTGGACGGTAATTCATTATTAGGTGCACATTTAAAATACGAAAAGCATTACTTAAAAAAATGTATTTATTATTAACCTGTACATTCTGTTTTCAGTTAATGGTATCGCTTCTAATCTTACCAAGAATGAAACAATCAAATATTTCTGACACAATGTTCTGGCACACGAGAGACAAACAGAAAGAAGTCTAAAGATAACATCACAGGAAAGAAGTCTAAGGAGAACATCAAGAGAACTATTCTTAATTTGGGTGCCTTACCGTTGCAATTGCGTTCATCAGAGTGGTCAGAACAATCGGAAACGTTGTTGCAACGCAATCTTCCATCAATGCATTGGCCATTCGCACATCTAAAGTCATCTGGTCCGCATAAAGCTGTTTGTATGAATAAGCATTAGCGTGAAAAAATAGGCATTTTTCTTGTGGCTAGAGTATGACAATATAAAAAGAAAAGTGAAAGTATCGAACAACTGCCTAGTCAGAACACAGAGTGTGCAAATATTATTTTTTAAGTGGTAATACCATTCGTTTACAAAAATATATAAATATATTTTGAAAAAGTCATATTAAAATGAATATATACAATATATACAGTGCGAATGTTTAGAATGGAAACCGTAAATGAAATGCGCCCTGTAGAGTTTGCGTAAAACCGCTCGGACACGTCAATTTTTAAATTCAATTGCGCTTCTTTTGATGCCATTGTTTTGGATATGACGTCATTAGGTAATCTCTGTGACGTCATCGTGATATTTTTTCATATGGGAATATCCAGTTCTTTCATTAAATTTAAACAGAGAAAATATTCCTGAAAATGGCAATATACGACACTATGGCCTTAAAGTGGATAGTTTTTGAGATAAAGGGCTTTGAAGTTTGAAAAAAGAAAAAGTAGGCTAGTCACAAAAAAATTTCAATTATTTGATCCTGATAATGACAGTTCCATCAATGATGGAAGCGCACATCCAGTTCCATCAGAAAATAAATGTATGGGCGGGAATTGTAGAAAACCATATTATTGGCCCTATTTTCATTTATGGTAGTTTAACAGGTGACAAATATTTAGAAATATTACAACAACAAATTATTCCGGACTTAGCAGCACTATTTCCAGATGACAATGATCCGAACATTCCCAATGACTTATCATACCGTACCCTCATGTTGTTCGAAGAAATTACCATTTAATCGAAAGCAATTTTGTTTCATGCAAAGTTTAATGAGTTGAAGATATTATTTTGCTACATGTTGACTGAGATGTATGGTGTCAACAAGATGGGGCACCTCCACATTATGCCGTAAATGTTCGTAACTACTTAAATGAAGTATTTCCTAGTCATTGGATCGGCAGAAGAGGTTTTATTGAATGGCCAGCTCGGTCCTCTGACCTCACACCCCTTGATTTTTTTTGTGGGGTTATCTTAAGTCGAAAGTGTATAATAATAAACCACGAAATATTAACGAATTAAAAACAAAAATTCGAGATGAAATTAGAGCTATACAGCCACACACAATCAGTAAAGTATTACAAGAATTCCAACAGAGGCTTGCCTATTGTCAAGAAGCACAAGGATTACAGTTCGAGCCCCTTATTTAACTAGTTTTCATTGCGTTTATTATCCATTTGTTAGTTATGTTGTGATAAACAGTTTTTTTTGACTAGCCTACTTTTTCTTTTTTCAAACTTCAAAGCCCTTTATCTCAAAAACTATCCCCTTTAAGGCCATAGTGTCGTATATTGCCATTTTCAGGAATATTTTCTCTATTAAATTTAATGAAAGAACTGAACATTCCCATTTGAAAAAATATCATGATGACGTCACAGAGATTACCTAATGACGTCATATCCAAAACAATGGTATCAAAAGAAGCGCAATTGAATTTAAGAATTGACGTGTCCGAGCGTTTCTGCGAAAAATCTACAGGGCGCATTTCATTTACGGCTTCCATTCTAAACGTTCGTACTGTATATATATATATGATAATATACATATTTATTTTTCTTCAATATTAGAAACCCAGTTAATCTAGGCAATGGGTAGAAAGCTGAGGGTTTACTTGGAATTAACTTTTCCTGTACTTAATACCATGTAACCACGGTAGTTTTTCGTCGGCGTTGTCATCTTGGCAAAATATTTATTTAAATAATAAAAAATAAAGATTTCCTACAAATTAAGATCCTACCTATTATATATGGGGTCATCATAAAGTAAGGGGTATACTTTAAAGTCTTATATAATTTTAAGAAATCAAACTAGTACCAAAAAGTAAATGGAATCTAGTTGCTTCAATAATTGGATTTTCCTGTATCTATTATAGATCTATGATCTATGGAAAGCCGAAGAGTTTTCGTGTTAACTGCTGATACAAGTGTAAAAAGTAATCATTGCGATTTAGAGAATTGTTCTCAAAATAAAACTCACGTAAACGTAAATTTAAACTTTAACAACATGGATCTACAAACAAGAGTTGGTTTAGTACAATGTTATTATGAATGCGACAGAAATTATAGTTCTAGATAACGAAGATTTCGTACGAAAATGCGTACCGTATTCGATTAGCAAATTTGAAAGGTCAGGGTCTGTAACTGACCTACCGAGGTAAAAAAGACCAAGGATTAGTGATGTCCAAGTGGCAGAAGTTCTTCGGGAAAATCAAAACATAGCCAACGCTAATCCGTTAGCAATCAGCAGTGTGAATTCGATATCAAAATGATTGCAAATGCCATACACCATGGTTTGGAAAATTTTACGAAAAAATCCTAAAAATATAGGTATCCCTTAAACTTAAACTGCTATTTGAATTAAATGATGCAGATTTTCCTAAGAGCACTATTAGTGGGTTTTTCTTTACAAATATTGGCTCAGATGGAAATTGAACCCGTATGGTTAATCCGTATGGTTATTCCGTACGGTTATTTCTGAATTAAATGCTTGTAATTCAACCAGAAATGCTGAATAATGTGATATGTACAATTTGGAGGAACGGTTGGTGATTGTACAGCAGCAAAATGGACGAGATATCGAACATTTGCGTTAACCACTGTTGGACATAAGAAATTCCATTATTTAAGCAATCGAATTTCTTTCACATCCTGTTATTAACTTAATTTGTTAAAAATACACAATAAACTGAAATACATCTTACTTTATGATAACCTTGTATTACCCTCGGACAATCAATAGGAAACCCTAGAAAAATGAGGTAATTTCTGTTATTTCTAGAATAAGTAAATTCTTATATATTTGCTTAGTTTTTGCTTTCTGTGTATCAACTTACAGTAATGTCTTGATATTTTTGTAATATTATTATAGAATTTAGGGTGTTGGAGAAGTATAGTTGTTCCATTCATCAAAAGTAATTTAGTGATAGAATGAAGATATTTTATGTTTATTCTGAGTTAGCAAGTTTATTTTAGCTCTCAAAGTCTACTACTAATATAAAAATGTTTTCTGATCTGGAAGTAAAGTGTAACATTATATATATTCATATATATTCCAAGTCTGCTTGTGTACAAATTTTTACAATGTAAAGCAGTTATAACAGATAACAACTCCAGATTTAATGGCGAATATTAAAACAGTAGGTACCTATTAAAAATAAATATTGGAAGTGAAATTTGACGCGAAAAATAGTGCCCAGATGATTTTTTTTTAGAATGAGTAATTTAGGGAGTGTCAAGCTCACTTCCTTTACTTAACTAGAAAAATATTTGTCGTTCTCATCATGATTATATTAGGTTTAGGTACATGGTACGTATTTTCAAAAAAATGTCTGGCGCTAGGCAGTTGTCGTATTCAAGAAATCAAAAAACTAACCACAAGACTCTTCGTCGCCAGAGTCCGGACAGTCAGACACACCATCGCATCTTTTAGACAGGCTTAGACAAGTTCCATCAGTGCATCTAAACTGGTCATGCATGCACATGGGACATCCGATTTCGTCCGATCTATCCGGGCAGTCGAATTTCAAATTGCAACGGTATATTTGATCTATGCACGTGCCGTCGTTACATTTCCATTCGTACGAGGAACAGGCTGTTGGGGTTTGGTCAGTGTAGGTATTACAATTTCGTGCAGATTTGTTAAAACATAGGGATATTATTTCTAAAGGTAGGCGTAGGTATTAATGAATTCAAATATTAGGGTTGAATTGTTACCAGATAATAAATTTATAAGTGGATTTATTTATACTTCTGATAAATAACGTTAGTTCGAAAATTTTCATATCAACCTTTGAATACAATACCGGGTGCCTTAAAGTGGATGGCCTATTAGACGTATCTCGAGAATGAATATATGCATTTTTCTCAAATCTTGGCTGTTGACATAACCTCGAAAGTTCTATAAAACCAAAATATTTTCAAGGGTGTGGCACTTCCGGTTATACCGGAAGTCGACACCAACTTGCTTATTTTAAATGGAATATCCTATACTCGTATATTATATCATTTCTGGATTCTACGTAAAATTCTAAACACATTTTTTCATGTAGTATGTCCTATACCTATCTTCAACTGTTTTTGAAATATTGACAGGTGAATATTGACATTTTGCAACTTTGACACCGTGTAAAATCTAAATGGTTTGAGATCATGATACAACTACACAGATATGCTCATAACTTTCGTTTGTTTGAGCATGACGTCATTCGTGAGGGAAAAATGGCGATGCGATGCGAAAATTCGTAAGTGATATAATTATTTTCGTGTTTATCAATTATTGTTTTTCCTCGTAACTGACGTCACTATGCGCATTGGCATATCTGTGTAGTTGTATCATCGTTTGAGATCAATCAATAGTATATTGTACAACAAGTGTCGAAAAAGACATTTTTCACACGCAGTGAGACGGTTTGTGCATGAGCCCAAAAGATGAGCGCAACAAGTCTCACGAGGAGGAAAAATACTTTTCGTACGTGTTTTACACTATGCTTTTCCTACTGCTGCACTTAAATCACATTAGAGGGATGTATATCTTTTTCTTGTTTAAGATATGTTTTCAAAACGATGATTCTTTTCTCTGTCACTTCGGCGGCCTTTTCCGTGATTTCAGGTGGCGTACATTCGAAGGATTCATCATACATTTTGATATTCAATTTGTTTAAACCAAAACTCACTAATAATAATCAAAGGAAAATAAGGAATGTTGAAGGCGAAGGCAGAAATTAAGCGAAATATTAAATTTAAACGGATTGATTGACAACTGTTACATTTGTTTACTATGGTAACGCGCCGCGTCTCGATCAAAGTCGTGGTCCTCTTACATCTCGAGTATCGAACTTGGGTTGCCTGGATGCTAAGAAAAAACGGTATCACCACTCCACGGTGTTTTGCGCACAGCGTGCGTAAAATGCCGTTTTACAGTTGTGTTTTTAGTGTGCTTTTATTTATTTTCTAAGCAACTGTAGGAAAAACGGTTTGCACATCCTATCTTAACTTTTCATAAGCTATCGTTTGACATAAATTTTAGATTTAACCAGAAATTTAAAATTTTCGATTATATTTAATCTCTTGGTTAAATCTGAAATTAGTGTCAAACTATAGCGTATGAAAAGTTAAGATAAGAATGTGCAAACCGTTTTGCTTGATTTCATCAAACTGTTTAGATTTTACAGGATGTCAAAGTTGTAAAATGTCACCTGTTCATCCTGTCACCTGTCAATTCACCTGTCAATATTTCAAAAACAGTTGAAGATAAGTATAGGACATCCTACATGAAATGTGTTTAGAATTTGACGTAGAATCCACAAATGAAATAACATATAGGGTGTTCCATTTAAAATAAGCAAGTTGATATCTACTTCCGGTATAACCGAAAGTGCCACACCCTTGAAAATATTTTGGTTTTATAGAACGGTCGAGGTTATGTTAACAACCAAAATTTCAGAAAAATGTATACATATATTTATTCTCGAGATACGTCTAATAGGCCATCCACTTTAAGCCACCCGATATTTTATATTTGCATACAAAGTATTTTATATTTGTATTATTTTACCGAATACTTTTAAACTTATAGGTATACATTCTTCATATATTTTTTAAAATACAATATCATCTGCGAATCATTAGTCGTATTTTCCAGTGAGCTCTAAAAATAAGATTGAGACTATTTAAGAAGAAATGACTAAATCGTAGTTATTTAGAAAATATCAACTTGCTGGATACTCTTGATATGAACTTGAATTTACTTATTTTTATCAAGCTTTAATAGTTTTTCCATATTTACTTTATTCATGGGGTGGAGTGTTGTGGGACGGTACCTTATTCAAACAAATAATATGTTTCCCTCTCTCCCACACAAACCTCGGCATTTCAAGATAATCCTGGTAGTTAAAATAATTGGTAGGGGCATTATACTAAATTGCTTAGATTAATAATATTGTAAATCTATTCCACTTATAAATTTTTATCTCTTAGTAACATTTAGTTAAATTGGAATACTGGAAAAATAGACCAAACTTATAGTCAAGAAAATGGGATACTTTCAATTACCTACATTTTAAAAATCTGCAATTCTTACATTTCGATTATTAATTTTACTACAATCAAATATTGTAGGAAAATAAAAAGATGGCGTTTTGAGAGAAATATTTAACTTTAATAATGGATCTTTAATGTCTAAGGGATCAAGGAAAATGTTTATTATAAAAAATAAGCATCTATTGGGTGTAATAAAATAAAATTTGTTATTTTTTTCAATTCAATATTCAAGTTCTGATTTCATCCTATTTATTTTAAGCATTTGCATATCTAAACTCAAGTTTTGCACTTATTTATTTTAATTTTTCAATTTTTGACCTTCAAATATCTTATTAACATTATTTAATACTTTATTAATTTAACGTCTACAAAATTGTTACTTTTTCAAAGGAAAACATAATTTCTTAGATTGGAATTGAAAAATGTATTAGTCTGATGTTAAAAAAATGTGTATAAACAGAAAAAATTGATACAGTTTAAAAATAGGTATATATTCACGGAAATAAAAAAAAAAATAAATAAATAGCTGTAGTCCAGCGTATGGACATCGGATATTTATAAAAATGATAATTTAATAAACTCTTTCTATTTAAAAAGAGTCAAACTTTGAAAATATATCCCACTTTGAGAGTTTTTTAACATATGTCTAATAAAACCAGTGTAAAATCATCTGCCTCTATACATAATGTTAAAACTCTTGGCTTTTGGAACTAAATAGTATTGTTATCATATGACTTGATGTACTCGAAAATCAATTTTAAAAAGTAAAAAAAATAGTATAACTTTAAAAGATGTATTATAAAATGTATTTAGTGTGTAAATTTTCTTCAGTACTAATTTGGAGCAGTATATTACACAACTGTACTTGAGAATGTCTAAAATGTATAATACAGTGCCTCGGAAAAAGTTCCGCTTTGATCTTATAACATCTTACGGGGTGGAGAGAAAAAAATTCAAATTGAAGGATTGATGTAGGGTTTAGCACTCTCTCTTTCCAAGGCTTCCAGGGGAGTAGCACCCTTATGTTTTTAAATTTCAACTCATGTCGTTTTGCACCACAGTTAATGGTGGAAAAAAATACATTCTGGCGAAAACTGATCATTCCGATCATCTTTTCTTTGGATAAGAAAAATGTTTTATTCGATACGAAAAATATTCTAACGATAAATTAATACAATCCTACCCATAACTTTGTATCTCCATAGAAATGAGTAAAACATGGAAAACCACACACGAACTCCCCAGAATATTTCATGAAATCGTGCCTTTTTCTTTCGAAATATATTGGATGGAACTACATATAAGGAATTATCAGAAAATCGCATAGATAAGTCTATGGAAAATCGGCTTCTTTCAGCTATCTGTGGTTTATATATATTCTGGTGAAGTATTTGATAATGTTTGATTCCAACAGGATGGTGGCACGCACACCTTAATTGCATGGTTTGAAACTTTGTAAATTCTACAGAATAAGTAAGAGAGATTAGATTGAGCGGCCGCCATGATCGTCTGATCTACTTAAACACTAGATGAACTAAAAAATTATTTATCGCATTTAGGTGACGGCGAAATTGAAGAAGGCAGCCAGTTTGAACACCTATTCTAAAAAATAAAACTGATTAACCTAAATACCTTCTTTTCTAATAATTTGTTTTATTTTGATATTTACGCACTTTCTTATTAACTTTACAAAATAATGATTTTTGTTGAATACATTAAAATATTTTATCCACGACCACTGTATTGGGAACTCTGATCTGGGTTCCAGGCCATTCTGGCCATGAAGGGAATGAGCCAGCCGACTCTCTAGCTAGGGAGTGTGCTGCTTCTGAATTTGTCGGACCAGAACCGGTGGTTGGCATATCCTCGAGTACTGCCAAATCACCGCTCTTGACCTGGGCTGAGGGGCAAATCCTCCAGTACTGGCAGGAACTACTACGATTAGTTCATTCGAAGGCGTTCATAATAAACCCTTCAAAAACAAAAACTAAAAAACTTTTAGAGTTAAGCAGGTTCCACCTACGAACTTTAATTGGCCTTTATACTGGTCACTGCCGTTTAAAATATCATCTGTGCAAATTCGGCCTAGCAGACGATGTTGAGTGCCGCTTGTGCTTAGAAGATGATGAAACGGCAGAACACATATTGTGCACCTGCCCCGCTGGGGAAAGGATCAGATACTCATTATTTGGCAAAGGACAACTTCTGCCAGAGGATCTGAATAAGTTCTCACCCAATAAGGCGATCAGCTACATTAAGAAGCTGAACCTGTTGGATGAAATATAAGTAGGTATGAGCCACAATAGACCACATGGTCACGGTGGAGGGTCTGGTTTTCGGTCCACTCACTTTTGAACCTAACCTAACTATATTAGGAAGGTTTAATACGTCTGTTTCCCGTAGATTAGATGCCTTCTAATACACTAGTGGATTAAAATTCATAACTTCACGTTTCGATTTTATAATCATAGAGACGACTCCAACACTTTCTAGTTTTCAGCTCAAAATCAACATTCTTGGTCAAAACAAAGTCAAATCTGACGCTTTTCAAAACCATAATTTTTCACCTGCTCCCATACGGGTTTCACTCTCCTAATTGACCGCTTTTGGCCGTGGTTGTGGATAAAACGTTGAATTACATTCAATTAACAGCTCTCGAAAAAAATGTAAGTCATTAGCTGCGTCTCGAGTGCCCATTTTTTCTCGTGGATTAAAGTGTTGTTACTCCCCTTATATAATTTAATAACTATTATACAATAGGCAAGATTGTATTAATTTATTGTTCGAAAGTTTCTCCTATCGAATAAAACAATTTTATTAATAACGAATCAATGGCCATAGAGACCTCCGGTTGGCCCAAAAATATTTATTTTTAATCACCATTAAATTAAGATGCAACACGACATAGGTTGCCATTTAAAAATTCGGGTGCGGGCCTTGTAAAGGGATTTTGAATACATTAGTCTAAGCCACCACCACTCCAAAATATAGCTTACTAACGATAACACTCCAATTTTTTATTTTTCTCTACCTTGTAAAATGTTATAAGACCGTCTCGGGACTTCTGCCGGTCATTGTATAGAAGAACTTATACAGTAGAGATAGTTCTCTTATCACACGTGTCAAACATATGTTGTAAAGATAAGAAATAGTATATAGAAGTAGTCCTTTCAATAACTAATAACAATAATATTTATAATGTTTTTTTCCAAACACTTAGATCTGATATGTTGTTAGAAGTGATTTTACTAAAACATATATTTCAAAAATGATGAAAAGTATGTAAAGTAAACAATTTAGAGGTTATAGAGGTTTATCATCTTTACTAATATACTATTTATGGTACTTTGAGAACCGTCTAATGGGCAGTCTCTCTAATGTAGATTTCTGAGATATTTATTTTCAATACATTTGACAGATACATCTTCTGTTGAAACAGCGAATACAATATGTGATTTTGAAAACAGATAAGCACAATATACGTATGAATTTAGAATAATATGGGTACATGTTTATGTAGATATATGGATTACCATAAAACCTGTTTATAATACAGTATTGTTAGAGTTAGTACGTTAAAGTTAAAATATTTCCTCAAAACCCTACCGCCACCGTTAAATAATGATTACAACGACCCAGACCAATGTGTAATTACAATTATTTTCAATTACTGCCAAAACTACTCTTGTAATAAGTTACGGCTAATGCTACGGCGGAGTTACAAAAGAAGCAAGTGTGCATACTTATACATCCTCTCTCATCAGACCTATCTTGACAGTTATGAACGCCATCACATCTTTGGGACTGTGGGATACAAAACCCATTATTGCAATGGAAATCCGTGGGTAAGCATGCTGTAAATAAATATTCTCTACCAATCGGTACACATTTATTTGAAGAGGCTGTGTTAGAAGACGGTGAAGAATGGAAGTATTAGAACATTTAACGTAACAGGAGAGGAAATGATTTTTGATATTTTAAGTAGGGCCTATTAGACGCTAAAGTTGATTCATGAAAAAACAACTGAAGTAAGGAGCTACGGAAATGAAAACACTATTATTTTCTTAACAAGTTATAGATGTTAAAGTCGTGTCCTTGCTTACAATATTTTTTAACTACTGTAACCAAAAATATTTTACTTACATTGTATAATGTACAGGATGATTCACTATATTTTGACCCCCCTGACAACTTTTTAGTTTACAGAATTATAAAAAAAATGTGAAATATAAAAGTTGCACGATTTTTTATGAAGTTTTCGAAAATGATCTAAAAACAAATGAAACAAAATGGCAGTGGATGTTAACCCTGTTAATTTAAATGGAACACCCTATATATTTTTGCATATATGGATAGAACGTTTACTCACGAATACAGTACCTAATATAGATATTGATGGGTCTATCTTTAATAATAAGGGAGATATGATCTAGAAAATGCGAAGTGTTGGAGAGAGACTGTCCCTAGTAACGAATCGAAATTCTTGCACTTGGTTATTATTAAAGATAGACCCATTAATATCTATATTACTGTATTCGTGAGACAACGTTCTATTCAAATATGCAAAAATATACAGCGTGTTCTATTTAAATTAACACAGTTAACATCCGGAGCCATTTTGTTCGGACTTCATTTGTTTTTCTACAATAATTTTTGAAAACCTCATAAATAACCGTGCAACTTTTATATTTCAAATTTTTTTATAATTCTGTAAACAAAAAAGTTAACAGGGGGGGTCAAAATATAGTGAATCACCCTGTACAGAGCAGTCCATTTTAGATGGGAATCCAGGGTAACTCAAAAAGTGTTAAAGTTAAGTAATATTACAGTCTCGACCTACTTTTTCAAGGTCAGGTTGATGGTGTTATCAGATAAATTCTATTGTTACACTGGTTCCAATTACCTACAAGTAAGTCGAGACTGCAATTCATTTGTCCGTAACTTTACACTTTTTGAGTTACCTTAGATTCCCATAAAAATGGACTGCTCTGTATATAGATGATCATAGCTACAATATGACAGACTTACACTGTATCAACTCAGCTAGTTACAACAGTAGATATGTTAGCAAAGAACACTACTGAAAAGCAATGAGCAGTTGTTTTTTAAAGGGTATTGACCTTATGAAGTCGTTTTATACCCGGAAAATGAAGAGTTCGGACTAGCTGAGAAAGTGAAATGGAGACACCAATACAGATGTAGATATAAGGGGTTGTAAGGTATGTCACAAAAGAATATGCTGGAGATTTTAAACACTTACGACAATTTCTTTCATCGCTAAGATCCTCGTATTCGCAATCGTATTTTCGATCGCATTTAGAAGAGATCGGGATACACTTTCCAGTGTCACATGTGAATTCGTCAGCTCTACATCGTTCTGTTTTGTGTGTACATGCAAATATGTAATTTATTATAGTAGATATTTGTTAATATACTCTGGCTTTTTTAGCATTTTTCGAATAGGATGTACCTCTGCTTCAATAGTCTGTTATTATATTTCGATTATTCTAACCTAAATTATTAGGCTAGTCTACTATTACCTGGTTTATTCGTGGTGATAATAAATATACTGCAGATTTAAACAACGTTATCATAAATGAAATTCAAATACATTGGGATGGCAATTATTTGGATAATGTTAAGAGTTATCTACATACCTACCTCCTAAAATTCTATTATATTATGTTCTTGTTATTTCGATAATTTTAACGATCGATTTGGCTGATTTTGGTATGAGATGTTGCAAACTGAGGCTAGCAAATATACCCAGCCTAAATACCAACAGAAATGAATATGATAAAATATAATGATTTCTTTTTCTGAAATTGTGAATCTGATATTAATGGTGCATTCTTAGCAGTGAAGCTGAGAGAGCCAACAACCAAAATATATAGCAGACTATTTTAAATAAATTATGTTGTAAAAAGCGTGGAAACATGGTGCACGACGTGCAAACAGATGCAAATCGCATATGAATTCAAAAAATGCAAAAAATAAAATTTTATCAAAATGCAGTTCAAAAGCCATGCGTTTAGGCAAGCTGTTAATACAGCCAATATGTCTAAAAGCAACACAAGTAGTAATGTCAACTATTTCTAGATGGGAGAGCATTTAGTTTTATTAGCACGCTCACTTAACATCAGTTATTTTTTAATTTTCACACCTCTAAAATGACGTAACCTTGAGTAAGGAACACAAACAAATCACAAACTGAATTTTCCAGAAAAATACACTTTCCTCGATGCACTTTTCGTTGATCAAGTCACTATCGTATGGAGATGGCTGTGCATCTGATGACAATGAATTTAGTCATCTCCCGATACTGATAACTTGTTTACCGAAACGCGAATCGACGTAATTGCAGTGTTTTGGTTATTAATGAAAAAAATCAGTCTGCACTTGCGCTTGAAAAAGTGGAATGGGTAAAAAAAGTCGTTGTAATCTTGATTGTGTTTGAAACGTTTAAGTTTTATAAATATATAAAACTCAAAATATTGTGTATACAAATTTTACCATACATTTCATTAGCAGTTCGGCAAAAAACCAAATTTTCTAATATGCGAGTGAATTAATTAAGGTGAAGTTATCCACAAAGGCTGACGTAGAGAAAACTCTATTCCACATAACTTGTGCGTATGTGCTTGTGCCTAGGTAAATCCTCGCCCTGTGTCTTGTTTGTAAGAATCACTGCATTCTGTGCATTGACCACTACCTGTCAAACAAGACACAGGACGAGTGTCTTACCTATAGTGCACATGCGCAGCGTGTTGGATTTATGCTGCGGATATATCATTTATAGCTAACTGTACTACTTATGTGGAATAGAGTTTCTTCTACGTCAGAATTTGCGGACGAAAATTTCTGGATAACTTATCCTAATCTGAATTATTCTGATAACGTTTTTTTAAATAACATATACTCCCTTGGTAGATACCAAGAAACGATTTCGTTTTTTCTTCTCGACACGCCTGAAGAGCACGATACAACTATCCAGGTGTCAAAATTACAAAGTGTCTTCAACCTGTAGTTCGTCCTTGGCACATTGTACATAGAGGTGTAAGAAAATTAAATTGCATCTAGCATTGCTAATAATTTAATCTACCTATATCAATATTCTGAATTTAACTCTTGGCATGCCAAATAAAAATAGTGACATTACTTTATACTTCATGCAACGGATAGTACAATAAAATATGAATACCGTAGCTTACCGGGTCTTGTACAGTTTAATTCGTCGTTTCTATTCCTGCAGTCTGGTCGACCGTCGCATCTCAGGTAGTCGGGAATACATTGGCCATCACCACATGGGAAGTCTCCTGGTCGACACTGGGGTTCTGAAACAAAATACTTATATTTAGTTTACTTTCTAACAGTCCTGATATTTGTAATTTCATTTGCAACAGTGTATAATGACTGTGGGAACTTTAAAACAAAATAAATTAGAATACGAACTTATTCACAACTTAAGAAGTCTGAACTGAAAGCAACTCTCACTATAATGTTTATTTAATTGATGATCGATTCGTAAGGAAACAATGAAAACTTGTATTTACAAACCATTAAGAAGTAAACTTGAAGCATTGATGAAGGGATCATAATGACAGATATATTACTGCTTTTAATTTTAACGCAGTAAAGTACTTACTGTTTTATTTTATAGTAAAAATGTAAGATTTCTGAGGATGACTAAAGAATCTGGCATAAAAACAATATTTTTTATTGTAATAGGTAATATACATATACTTATTCAGTGGTACAATGTTCAATTCATAACAAACCACCCTAAATATCCTGAAAAACCACTGATGAAATTTAGTTAATATATCAAATATTATTTTATCACATATTATACAGTGGTTTTTTGGGGCAAACTTTAGAAGTTTGCCTTGTTTACTACACTTTGAATATTTAATTTGTATGCTTCTGGTTTTTTGCTTTTTGTTATTTTACAGGTGGTATAATCCTATAAGAAACAAACTATGAACCCTAAATATCTCTCGAATTAGAGGAAATTTTTAAAAAATACAAAAAACACGTCAATTGAAATATCAAACCACTGATGAAATTTAGTTAATATACCAAATATTATTTTATCACACATTATACAGTGGTTTTTTGGGGCAAACTTTAGAAGTTTGCCTTGTTACTACACTTTAAATATTTAATTTGTATGCTTCTGGTTTTTTGCTTTTTGTTATTTTACAGGTGGTATAATCCTATAAGAAACAAACTATGAACCCTAAATATCTCTTGAATTAGAGGAAATGTTTAAAAAATACAAAAAACACGTCAATTGAAATATCGAGGGGAAGTTTAATTACACATTGGATACAATTTTAGCTGTCCTTCCTCCAGCCTCCCTCACTTTGAAATTTCAAATATCAACCACCATCGAGTGGTATACATCATTGCAAAGAGTAGGTATATAATTCCCTATGCAACCATACCCAAAAACATTAAATTGGTGATTGGTTCGCGAGTTAAATGCCCCATACATCATGATCTGATCATCATGATGAGCGGGCCTATCCGCGGACCTGTATGGGCATTTCGGCGCGCCGACTAGCGCTCCGTGGAAAAGTCCGCGATCTTTCAACTAGTTTAACCTTGCGGGCCGGATCTGTACAGTGAGAAAAGAGATGATGGAAGGAAAACAAAGATTTTAAGTATTATGATAACAATTATTATTTGTAATTGCATATACTTGAATTTTAGAATCAGTAATCTCCTAAATACGTAAAACAATTAATAGGTCTATTTAGAAAGCATGAGTGTTTGTGCAAGATAAAATCGAAAGCTTATTGAAACAGAAACCTTGAAGCACAAGCATATAAAGAATTACTGAAATTTACAAAAAACGTGATAGATGAAAATTCCACTGTAGATATTATTAAAAAAAAAAGAAGAAAAGTTAGAGTTAGTTCTTTTCTAGTTAACAGTTAACTAGAAAAGGTCCGCGGATCGGCCCGCTTATCACGATGAGGTCATGTATAGGGCGTTTTAGGAGAAAAATGGGTCAAAAAATTTAAATAAATTCAGCTAAATTGTCTAAATTTTAATAGGATAATTTAGTTAAGAATTAATTATTTCATTGTACCGTTAATAAAAAAACATTAGAATTATATTTTAAAAAATCTGTTATAGTTGCTTTTTTACGAGTATGCCACTTCTCATTTTTGTCGTATTGCGTTGGCCATTTAAGTCAGTTTGACATTTAAAATGGACTATAGTTTAGCAGAACTAATCAAAATGATCTTCATTTACGTGCTTGAAAATCTCTGGGCGCATAAAACCGAGTATTCAGTGCGAGGTATCCAGACAAAAATATCGCGCATAAGTGTGTGATAGAATTGGCGCAAAGTTTCTCTCATAACTCTGGAAGCAATCTACCGATTTAACGTTTTTTGATATAGTAGGATAAAAAATGCCCTTTCCAACCATGTATCGCTCGATGGGGGTTAATGTTTAAAATTTCAAAGCGAGGGTGGCAGTGGAGGAAGAAGTGACATTTGAGTAAGTGCTATCTATACCACTTCATGTGATGTTGGAAAGAGAAGCAAGGATAGCAGCATACCGTATCATAAACAGTAACGTTCCCAAGGAAGGGGACCCTCCAAGATAATAAACACATTGATGTCAGAGCCTATCCTAGAGATGATATCTGGCAGAATGATTGCAAGGTCTAACTTCCCTAAGCCAATCGAGGTTCAAATACAAGATCTCAGTGACTGAGAGTAGAAGATAAATTTTCTGGAGGCTTGGAGCCTTGTATGGTTTAGAGATGACTCAAAAACAGGCAGAGAAACAGGGGCTGGAGTATTTGGGCTGAGACCTAGATAGTATACACGTTATAGTCTGGGGACTTATCCCACTATATTCTAAGCAGAAATTTTTTTAATAATGGCATATTTGGCGGAGCATGTGAGGAGAGGGTACATTAAACTCATCTACATATTCTTTGATAGTCAGGCCGCAATCAAGGCTCCGAACTAATACAAGATAATTTCGAGGCTTGTATGGGACGGCTTGCAATTCTTTGTGGAACTGGCAAATACCAATACCAAAGGGATCTGAAATGGCTTTCATGGAACTGGAGCCAGCTTACGGAGCTTCGCTTATATTGCTGCCAGAACAGCTCTGAGAAAATGCATCGAACTAGAACATAGGAATTACTGGTTTTTAAAACCAGGGCAGAATCATGCGAAGTCACTCATGGAAGGTCCTTTGCAGACAAGAACTGTAGAGATACTGGGCATGAATAAACTGCAGTTCAGGAGAATGACAGAGCTCATAACAGGGCACTTCCATTTTAAGAAGCATCTCCATAATTTAAGATTAGCAGAAAGCTCGGTATGCTTGGGCTGTGATGATGCATTCTAAGTGAATGTGAAGGCTACGCTCGTATGAGGCTAACGCTCATGGGTAAACCATTTTGGGAACCTTGTGAGCTAAGAGAAATTTCAGCGAGTACACTTTTGGACTTTATGCAAAGAACAAAGTTGCTCGCTGAATAGAAAATCAGCGGGATGCACAATAGGCCTAGATGTGGCCGCAGTGCTTTGGGATTCGCTATAGAAGAATTGACCCACAGGGGAAAGAAGAAGAAGAAGGAAAGAATTTGAATTGACGTGTTTCTTATATTTTATAGGTTTTCTCAAATTCAAAAGATATTTAGGGTGGTTTGTTTTGAAATTAAAGCACCGTAAACTTAGTAGTAATGTTACATATGACATCTCCTGAAGATAAGCTTTTTGTAATTTATAGAGCTGAAAAATAAATATAAATTAAATCTGTAATTGATTGTTGTCATAAATACATACCAACTAATTTAGTAAACAAAAACACCAGGAATTCACTAGGAGTATTTCGTCGTGATTTCTTATTTATTTAAAAAGGAATTATGTATGCGGGTATCAAATTTTATTTGATAAATTTGTAAACAAACATTTCTGTACTATCCTTCTCATAGTGCAAAAATCAACCCGTTTGATGAATTTTTAAAGAAATGCACAATACTTTTTATGAGAAAGTATTCAAAAACTGTATCGCTGGCTAGAATTCCCGCTCTGATAATGGGGGCACTCAGCCCCAGAAAACTTTATACAGGTTCTCTAAAATTCTTTCCATAACCCAAAGATTATAGATAGCCCAAATTTATGGATTTTTATGGAAAAATGCAAGAATAAAGGGCTAGAAAACTGAAATTTTAGCCAGAGAGTAGTTTTCCTATACAGTTTCTCTAATATCCTCCCTATAACAACACTAATATAAACCCCGTTTTATATATATTTTTTTATAAAAGTGTAAGTTCTCAGTAGCCTGTATTTGCAATGTTTTACTTCGTGGAAATAAATGTATTCTTGATGAGATTATTTAAAACCATCTACGCCGTAAATAAGATTAACATATTTGTAAAGAACCTCTAAGGATATAATTAAATATTCTTAGTTCCTGACGCGCTAAATAATGTTCCCTTACTAAACGTGAGGGCTATTAATATGAAATGAAATAGCTCAATAATCTTAAGGAACAAATAGTGATTAAACGTTCCAAATACATTTGAAAAATGACTGTATTTTACTGTACCTACTATGTAACGTGAACGGAAATAACATAATTTACGAAACAAAAAAAAAAAACATTGGTTATGGCCCCCATAAATGTTTACAAATGGCAATAATTTTAATGCTTATACTTAAAATGATTTATTTTTAGTATCGTTTCTGATTTTGAGCGAATTTTGTACCAAGCACGAGCATATACGACGATGAATATGAGGGCTATTTATTAGAGTAATTTATATAAAAGTATTTCTGATGAATTGAATTCCCAATACGTGCTTTATTAGAGGCATGGCTGGTGTGAAAATCAACGATTATTGAATATAATTGAGGTTTATTGCTAATAACTATTCATAGCCATTCAGTTTCCAGAAATTATTAATATAATTTCTGCAATATCTATTCCTGAATTAATTTCCAATGGCTTTATCACATCTATTCGTTTATTTTAGCCATAAATCCTAGTCAGGGATTAAAATATTATTGCGATTTATAAATACTGATTTAAAATTAGACCAATTTAAACAACTGCTGCAATAAAGCAAATAATGTCAGATATATTTACCACTTTGTATTGTATGTAATAATATAATATATTGTAATAATGAAACTTCAGAAATTCCTCTCCAGTAGGAATAAAAAGTTAAAGTGAAGATATCAAAAAGGGAACTATAAACTATTCATCTAGCTAAATATATATTGTTTTTTTTTATATATTATAATCACCATGCCATTTGCGATATCTAAATGAAACATTTTCGAAATTGGACGAACATTATTAAAGATAATTTTGAACTGGATTTTAATTATAAAAGGATAATCTTTGTTTTAATAAAGATATACTGTTTTTTTTATATATTATAATCACCATGCCATTTGCGATATCTAAATGAAACATTTTCGAAATTGGACGAACATTATTAAAGATAATTTTGAACTGGATTTTAATTATAAAAGGATAATCTTTGTTTTAATAAAGATGTACCTATCATACATGTACAATTCTGAAAAAAGTTTTAATTATGTACATGCAAAAATCTACAGAGATATTGAAGTAATAAAGTTGCACGATCTTAGACAAAGGCTATAGTGTAAATTGAAGTTGAGCTGAAAAAAAGAGTTTGATGTGAAATACAAAAACGGACAGAAACAGTGTGTTATTCTTCACGCGTATTGTGCTGTGTCAAGTTAGAGTCACCTGAAGATAACTATAAAGCTGGTTTTAACCTCAAAATGACTGGGAATTGCTTAGCGAAACGCACGCCAATAAAATTGTATATTTGAGTTTTATCACAATCTGCGGAACAGTTAGGTGGAAACAAATTTTTTCACGTCAACATTTTGTCGATAACACCTATGGTTTATTTTATTCAAAAGCTTAAATATCTGAAATACAGGTGAAGATGATGAATATTAGAATTTTAGTGACATCAAATAAATACTCGAAGACTTTAAGGGAATTCTAAACCAACTTTATTAACTTAGGTCCCTATTTCACTGTAGATCAGAATATACAAGCACTTCATAGCAGTGTTAGATGTCACAAAGCCCTACTTTACTCAATTTAACGTAATACTGTAACGCGATATAGCTGTTTCCCTTTGATAGTCACCTTACACGGAATATCTCAAACTTACGCAATGATATAATGGGTAAATAGCGGACCAGAAAGTTTGAAATGTGCGGATCGTATATTTTATATTAAGAATGTAATCCGATTTACTCATGTTATTAGAATTTAAAATGGCTTTATTGTAATGTTGATGAAAGCATAAACTTTATTTACTAAAATCAATTCGCTATCACAGCTAAAAAAATCGAACACGGTATTTTAATAATTAATAATAGTAATAATAATAATAATGTTGATAACAATAATAATAATAGCAATAATAATAACAATAATAATCCGCTTGTTTGGCATATGCAGTCTCTGTCTGTATCCATAGACACAATGCAGCTTTACGAGTGCTCTGCTACTTTCTATGGCACTCGTACGAGATAGACGAAACACAGTGCTGCCATACGCTCCAGGGCATATTGAATCCGTTGTGGGGAATGAGAAGTGCCGAATTTATTGGAACTACTCATTTCCCACTCTCTGGCAGATTCGAGCCAATAAGCCTGATCTAGTCCTCCTCTAGCCCTAAACGTTTGTTATCGAGTTCGTGGCAGTAGATAATCCGGGCCGGTTCTAGAACGGAAGTGCGTAATCCAAGATGGCGTCTGACATCGTTGTCGGTTTTTAATTTTTGTATGAAGGTTGGTAGCACTGTAGGTGTTTGTGTGTGGCACACCTGTCACCAGAGGCTTTGAGAGGAAATGACGTCGCTTAGGTCTTTTTGGCTGTCATGGCGTATGACCCGAGGCTCCTCGGACTTTAACAACGAAAATTGAGGTTACGTATACCTTGTGTAGAAGGTTAATACAATAATTTTAAAAGAACTACTTTCATTAATTGCTAATAACAACATAATTATAAGGTTAAGTAAATTGAGGTCTCGTATACCTTGTGTAGAAGGTTAATACATTAATTTTAAAAGAACTACTTTCATTAATTGCAAATAACAACATAATTATAGGGTTAAGTAAATTGAGGTCTCGTACACCTTGTGTAGAAGGTTAATACAGTAATTTTAAAAGAACCACTTTCATTAATTTGGTAGCAAAGTATTTAATTAAACGTATTTTTATGATATATAATAATGTAGGTCACTTGTTTGTTTGTAATAAAACACACAGAATTATACATATACATATATTAATCATTATCTATAAGACTAAATTCAACAATATATTCATGTGGTAAAAACATTTTAATATCATACAGGAAAACTTTCATGTCTGCTGCAATCATTTTGCTGCAGAATTTATGTAGGCTGATACGCTCATCGAGAAACTTGTCACAGAAATCCAACGCCGTATTGTACTTATCTATAGTCTGCTGACATTGTTGGTAACGAGTTTCATCATCTTCAATATGAAAAGAATGTATATCGTAATTTAAATCATGTTGTTTGCTAAATATTAATGCTGAAATTTCTTGATATACACGTTTAACTGCACTTTTTAAATCTTCCGCCTTTGACCAATGCTGCTCTGCGTATGCCATCCACATTTTAAACTTTTCTTCTGAACAAGTCTTACTACACACTTTATTATTAAGAGAGATGAACAAACTGTTATATAGTACAGCAATCCTGCACTGCATTTATTTAAAGTAACAGAGGGATCGCGTGGTGGTAATAATACCGGCTTTGGAGTGGTGGCAGATGCACAATTCAACTTTTTCCAGTCTGTATCCCCCACAGTGTTATTTTGAAACCGTATTTTTAATTTATATTGAATTGTATGGTTTAACATTATTGCAGAAAGAGTAGGTAAATTATCATTAGTTGTATACGCTATCATTCTTTTCCAATTTGATGGCCAGCTCTCATTTTTCTGTCCATTGTTATCGAAACACACAAACACTTCTTGAGTATTGTGTGGACGTTGGATGTATAACACGTTTTGCAATATCGCTTGCAGAATTATAAAATTTGAACTTAACATTGTCACTTTCACTGGAATACTACTGCATTTTATATACATTTTCTTGATTTATGTTGAATGTTGATGGTAAACTTTTGTACAATCATTTGGATTGTTAAACCTAGCAAAATTTTTAAATACGTTTTGTTCCCATAGATCCATCGTTCTAGGTTCGATATTAAGTTTTTTAAATCTGTTAAATATATCTTGCTGATCTTCATATAACGTTATAGCCTCTTTTAATTTTTCCAACTGTTTAATATGTTCTTGTAGCCTCATTTTAAATAACTTACACATATCCTTATTTACTTCACTATCAGTCTTTTCAGAGCTTTCCCAGCTACCATCTTCTGGTATGGAATTTGGTACAATTTCAATAAATTGATTATTATTATTTTTATACATTTTTGTTTAAAATTATTATTTAAGGATGTTTTTATTTCTAGATTTGCAAGCATACTAACACGCATCAGGATTAAAGACAATAATAATAATAATAAAATTACATTAAAGTATAAGGTGGAGGGGATTAAATGAAAAGAATATCTTGAAAATTTATAATTTTTTTTATTTGGGTAAACAGGAATACAACCAATGATAAAGCTCTATACAATTTTTTAAGCTACACATACTTTTAGAGTTACAATGATTAAAACAATGTGGAGCGTCTTTAATAAAAACAGGAGGTGGTTGAAGTGTATTTGTTAAATTCTCCACATTAACAATGGTTGGTGCGGCTGTTGTGGATTCCAGATCATATAATTTTTGTCTAAGAAATTCCTCTTTCTGATGTCCTTTTACATACACAATACAAGTATTACCATCCAACAAGTGCTCACTTAATATATCATTCAACATATCATAATTTACATAACCAGAGTTGTATTTTAGACCATGATGATGTCGTTCCAAGTATTTAATTTGTTTCTTCAACTTACCATCTAAGGTATTGAATTGCACTGGAGGTTTTAATAGGTAATGAGCTGTCCGTTGTCCGCAGATAAAGGATACTTCTTTCGGGTGAAAATCGGGTAGGTTAAATCCTTGTATATCAGCCACAATGAATTGCATCTTGGTTGAGGAGTAAATTGAAACTGAGACTTATATCTCTGTACAACTAATATTATCATTTCCATCTCTCACCTCACTTTTTAGGTTACATTTGTCTTATAATTCTTGTCATTGGGTTATATTTGAATAAACGATCATACAAAATTAAGCAGTATGCTGTAGTATCCTTTGGGAATTTCTCATCGGTTTCTACTTCGATTCTTAAAACAATACTAGACGCCTGTGTAACTGTCTTTTGGTGCGAACAATCGATATGGGCTATGGGTGAGATTGACTTGAATTCTAAAGGTGTAAATATTGGTTCATTCTCTTTTTCGTAGTATGAGGTTCGAAAATTAGCGAACATTTCGTACAGCGTAGCGTATTTATTCTCTTTGAAATGAAGGAATAAATCATGGTAAGGGTATCTTTCTGAATTTAAAAATACTCTCACGTTTTTCACTGAACAATCATCAAACGTGCTCATATTCGAAGTTATTTTATCTTTTTTATCTGTTTGAAAAGCAACAATAACATGTCGAGGTGTTTCCAACTTTGTAGACGTTTTTACCGGCCAAGTATAGCTAGTTGATTGTGGAACAGAAGTATCTTCGATAAGCTCCCAACTTCTAAACGGAACCGATATTTCAATATTTTTTTCTAAAATTTTGCTTAAAGCTATTTCTTGTGGTAATCCCACCAACACATGAGGTACTCTCCAGTAGAGCTTATCGATAGTAATTTTAGGTTTTTCCGTTTCATCAACAGCAGTGACTGCACCAAAATCATTGCTACTGCGAATGAGAATTAGCTCCTGCTTTACCGAGAAAACTATGCGACGGTAGTCTTCGAAAAAACCCATCAGTATTTTGAGTGGAATGCATACATTAAATTTGTTAGTATCAGGCAATGTACTGACTTTGGGAAACCATCCAGAATTTTGAAATTTGACGCTTTCGCTTTCGTTAAAAGATAAATATCCCTTAAGTGTTGATGTCAACCCAACATTTCTATTAGAATCAATAACAATACCATTCATCTCATACCGAATTTCTCTAAACAGAAATGCAAACGCATTATTTATAAGTTTTAATTTAGTTGCTGGAGAGCCATCTTCTTTCGTTAAACTACCCTCTAGATACAATACGCTTTCACTCGGTAGAGTGTAGGCATCCAATTCTTGAATTTGTATCCTAATCTGATCATTATAGTCAAATTTTGATACCACGAATGGTTCATAATTATGATACTCAAAATTAACAATAGAGTTGTCTTCAACGGGTTCTTGCAGTATATTTAAAATATCCATCATATTAACACTTCCAAACCAAGGGAACGAAGAAACAATTTATTTCGACGTGCTACTCTAGGAGCGCTCTTATTTGTACTAAATGAAGGTTTGGTTATAGATCGCCTTTTATAATTACGTTTAGTTACCACACTGGATAGCGGGTACTTCACATTGTAACGAACTACCATATTAGAGCCTCTTCAGATGTAGTCTTACTGTAATGACTTCGTTGCGAAAATTGACAAGATTTCCGTCCTGATCAAGGATTTTAACTGTTAAGTTGTTGATTGTCTTGATGCTCACAGGGAAATATAGAATGTTGAGGGGTGATTCCACTATTTTATAACCAGGTGCAACTGCCGGGAAGAACTGATGGATTATATGAACTGGGTGCCCATTTGAATACGATCCAACTGCAATGTTGCAATCTATACATAATGCGTTGACGGTAATTATTTCTACGGGAAAATCAGATTCATTCAAATTATTTGCTTTCAGAATTCTCTTGTCAAATCCTAAGAGACGACCTATTGAATTATCTGATGTAAAATCTATGTCTACATTTGATTCAATGTTAACAGTAGAAGTATTGCTATTAGGTATAATATTAATGGTAGCGGGAGACTGAACAGCCTTTTGTAAGTAATTATTTAAATCATCAATTTCATATGCTCCTACTGGAATCGTTAACGTAGTATTCTCATAAATAAACTTATTATTTGTCTCATCTATGTTCGGTATAACATTGAAACTTTCAAAATTAACAAAACCGATAACATATTCAGAGTTATCATCTAAATAAATGGGTGGATTGAAATCTGCGCTTAAAACAGAACTATTTCCAGAAAGGGATAAAGTAAACGACATGTTGTTGAATTAACATCTATATTTATAATAACATAATTTTCTAGTTGAATACATTATATAAAAACTTTAAACAGAGATGACCACAGTTCTCTGAATTATCTCGTTGAAACTTGTCATGATTATATTTAATCTTATTCAAGCTGCCATCGCTTTGGAAATACTTTGTTAATGAATTTGGTGGTCTCAAGTTCCCATAACTGTCAAAGTATACTATATCATTATTCTTCTTAGCATATGCCGTCCAGTGAGTACCGGGACCAGATGAAATGTCTAAGTTAACGATTCCACATTCATTTTCTGTTATTTTAGGGGGTAGATTATCTTTCATAAATACCCCCCGAAAATATGGGATATACAACTTTTTAGCGAACTTTAGTAAATCTAGGTTAGTTAATGCATGACGAGGCAGCTTTATTGGAAGTTTTTTTGATATGGTTCTAGATACAACCCTAATCCTTTTTTATATGGTTTTAAATATAATCCTTTTCCAACAGTAGCTTGTTCCATAGCCAAGTTATGTCTTTTATCTTCCTCAAGTTTTTCCCTTGCAGCTTTTGCATCATTAACAGCTTTCGCAATACCGGCTGCACCACCTCCAAGACTACCTAGAGCTCCTAATGCAGCAAACAGTGGTATGAGTGGTAGAAACCCACCAGTTTTAGGTATTGGTATGATTCGTTTTCGCGGTACTGTCAGTTCTTTTGTTCCTATAGCAGACAGAGCCTGTTTTGCCATATCAATCAGACTTTTAGACGGTTTACGTCGAATACCACCTCGAGCTCGACGTACTGCTTCATTAAAACTTATAGTACTCTTGCGAAGAGCTCCTCCTCTTTTACGTCTAACGGACTGTTTTTTCTTACGGATACCCATTCCTAGTTTGGTTTTTGCTTTCATGGCGTTGGTAACAGCCCACGCTGCGGCCTTTTCTCCGTAACTAGCGTCTTTAGACTTAACTCTCTCCCAGGCACGTTGTTCAAGTTCACGATCTGCTGTATGACGATCTTCTAAATTGGAACTCTTACTGTAAGCAGTATCGTGAGATAAACACGCTGTGTCCAGTGGATTAATGCCACGATCGCCTCTTGCAAGTCTTTTTGCAAGCTTTGTACCTGGACCACAGTATTGGTATCCAGGAATATGGAGTTCAAATGGAAGCTTATTTATAAGCGTATTAATCAACCCAGATCCGCTCTTCTCGCGCTTTTGATGATGAATAACTAATGATGGATTGTGTATCAACATTATATATCATGTACAGGTCTTCTATAGAACTAAAATCATTTTCATTTATACTACACATATATATATATAATATGGTTTGTGATTAAGTAGTTCAGACTTCCTTTCATAATGAAGATAGAACAACAAGAAACTTTACTGCCAATAATCAATCATGATGAAATTTCAGATGAGAATACTTATAAAAAGCATGGTCCACTTTTTGGGGGCTCATCCAAGAGAGGTCTACTAGTTGGTCCATCTGGTTGTGGCAAAACAAATGTAATGATGAGTTTGATCGAACATGCAAATGGCTTAAGATTTGAGAATATTTACGTATATTCCAAGACGTTGAACCAAACCAAATATGAACACTTGCGACAGTTATTGCAACCGTTAAAGGAAATTGGATATTATGAATATGATGATAGTTCTCAAGTAGTACCACCCAACGAAATAAAACCAAATTCCATTATAATTTTTGATGATGTTGTTTGCTGCAATCAAAGTGTTATGAGAGATTATTTTTGTTTCGGTCGTCACAAAGATACTGACTGCTTTTATATAACACAAACGTATTCTAAAATACCGAAGCAGCTTGTGCGAGATAATGCGAACCTTATAGTACTTTTTAAACAAGATGCAACAAATTTAAAGCATGTATATGATGAACATGTTAATGTTGATATGTCACTCCAACAATTTAAGGATATATGTGGTGAATGTTGGAAAGAGAAATATGGGTTTCTTGTTATTGATACGGACTGCCCCTTAAGATGTGGACGATATAGGAGAGGCTTCGATGCGTACATTTTACCATAGAAAGTGTTGTGGGATTCGAAAGCACACCTAACCGTTTAAACAACCAGATTTATACCATTTTATTATAAATATATTTACTCTTATCACTCTTAATCATTGTGTAAGATCATAGCAATGAATAAACAGTTAGCAAGACAGCTGGTTAAAACCAGACAGTCCATCAGGGAAAAATATAGAAGCTTAAAATCAGATGTAGCTCAGTCGCAAGCGCAATTGGAGAAGGAGTACAAACCTATTACAGGGCCATTGCAGAAGCTACTTTTAAATTTAAAACCAGATGTATCAATTAAGCAAGAACCTTTAGATCTTAAGTATGAAATTTCATCAACACCGAAAATTTCACCAACTGGCACATATAAAAAGTATTTGCCTACGTTACCCATGACCATGCCGAGCTTTTTGGAAGATACCTATCAACATGATGCTGTAAATAATTCAGATACCATCGAGGAAGACAGTAACGAGCAGATTGATAAAGAAGTTGAAAAAAGTAGAATTTTTCTTCAAGATCTGTCCAAAACCCAAGCTTATAGTGAATACCTAGAGGCTTATAATCCTCTACCACGTTATTATATAGATATGTCAGTACGTGGAGATGAGAAAGATAATGATAGGGTATATGGTGTAAAGCATGACTTTATTACGGAAAAGCTAAGAATTGGGAACAGTGATCTTGACATAGTTGATAAAGATATTAAAGTAGATGGAAAACCATACTCTGGAACACCTGGCCTGTATGAATTACTATTTAAAAAACAACCAGTAGGATATAAGCAAGGAGATTTAGATAATTATATGGATATATTAAACAGATCTCATGCTTACCGTAGACACTTCGATCCTAAAGGACAAATCCAAGGTTCACAGAATGAAAAATATAGAACAATAATTAAACCATATTTGATAAAGAAGGGAATAATTAAACCTACTATAAGTACTCTTCCAAGAACATTTGCGAAACCTCCCCCACCAACTAGACCCCTACGAAGAACACAATCAGAACGCACGAATAAATCAACGACTACCGGTGGTTTGTTGAATTTATCTGATAAAAAAGTCGATTATGTGTATTACAATGATCCAAATGAATTAATAGATAGGTTACGTTTATTACTGGCATCGCAGAGTGCGGGAAATAACGCTCACCAAAATGAAATCGTTTCGATTATTGAAGAACTCAGAGAAGATAAAATTATAAAATAAGGTGATATACAAGACAAACATCATTTACGTGCAAGCTGTTGTTGTTAAATATGCCCATAGATAAATTTGGCAGACATATGTTAAGGGGCCGATCTGTTCCTTATTCATCCGTATCTTCATTGACTAGTTCGCAGGCACCAATTTTAACATCTTTCCCGCAATCAGCTGCGTTTTACATTTGTGAACCTTCCTTACATCACAGTAAATGCATAATAAAAGTTGTTGGAAAAGCACCACTTGTACTCCCGGGTCATTATAGTTTGGAAAATCAGAAGGAAGAGTATATCTTCCCAGTATCTGGAACTATTGAAAACATAGAAATCGTGCCCGATAACTGTGAACTGTTTTATAAAAGCGGTGTTAGTATTAAAGCTAAAGACCTTATTGGGCGAACCATAAATAAAGGTGATATCATCCTTTTTATATATGAGCGAGGGCAGCCGCAGTCATTGTATGCAGAAATAGTTTTACAGTGTCCTATAGCAAAAAATGACTGATATTAAAGAGGAAGTAATTAACGAACTTCATAAACCTGCCAGAAAAAATTTTAATAGAAGACATGTTGTTGTGAAGGGATTGAACGATTTAATTCAGGCTGATTTAGTTGAAATGATTCCATATGCAAAAATTAACAAGGGATATCGATATATTCTTGTTGTAATAAACGTATTTAGTAAATACTTGTGGGCAGAACCTATTAAAAGAAAAACTGCTAGCGATGTAACTGATGCCATGAAGAAAATTTTATTGCAAATGAAATCTATACCACTCAACTGTCAAAGTGACTTGGGTAAGGAATTCTACAATAAATCTTTTTCTGAGTTGATGAAGAAGTTTAAAATTAATCACTATAGTACATTTTCCAACTTAAAAGCTAGTGTGGTAGAACGAGTAAATCGAACACTGAAGAATTTAATGTGGAAGAAATTTAGTCTTCAAGGCACTTATAAGTGGGTAGATATACTACAAGATATTGTAAGTAAGTATAACAATACCAAGCACCGAACTCTTGGATTAAAGCCTAATCAAGTTAATGCAAGAAATGCTAAAAAGTTGTTGAATACAGCATACAGCTACATAAAGACTGTTGATTTAAGTCGTACAAAATTTAAAGTGGGAGATTATGTACGGATCAGTAAATACAGGGAAGCATTTCGGAAGGGATACAGACCCAACTGGACTACTGAATTATTTAAAATTGTAAATGTACGAATGACTAATCCTGTCACATATTTACTGGAAGATACTCGTGGTATACCAATTAGTGGAGGGTTTTATAAAGAAGAGCTTCAGAAAACGAAGCATCCAGATGTGTACCTCGTGGAAAGAGTGTTACGTAGACGTGGTAAAAAACAATATGTAAAATGGTTGGGTCTAGATGCTTCACACAACAGCTGGATTAATTCAGAGAACGCTCTGTAATCTGTTTACAATATACATGAATTGTTGGAAGCCTTTTGAAAACTAGAATTTCAACTCTGTCTTTATCCATTTCGGTATAAATGTTTAACCATATTCTGTTAGTTTATCAGTCTTTAGTGATCTCTTTTAGTGTGCAAGTAGTGAAATATGACGTCCATCAGTCCCAGTCCAAGTCCAACTTTTTCCGAAGAAGGCTCCATTATATGGCAAGAACTTGACAGAGTAGCTGAACAATATCGAAAAAAGGTACAAAATGAGGATAAATACATTAATGAAAGCTCTTTTCCCATAAATACCTCCATATACAAGATAGTAACTGGATTTAGTGCAGCCAGAAATTACATGCCGGCTGTTAGGATGTTAATGAATACGAGCGACAACAGCACAAATCATATTTCCTTTAATGCTGAAGAATGGAAGGATTTCATGACTTACTTGGATCATTTTATTAATGATTACTTTAATTATCATGGTGCCTCTGCAGACATTCAACATGCTATAGAGTTCTCACATTATAGCATTAGCACGGCTCCTTATATGGATATTAAAATGTTGAAGGTGACCAATGGTTTTTGTACATTTTACCTGTCTGAAGCTACTGTTTCATGTATTTTAAAACTTGATAATAGTCTGATTCAACCAAATATAGAATTGTTGAATCGTATAGATTTTGCAAACTTTTACAATAACTTTTTGAATATAGCAAGTAATGTACTAAGTGACACAAATTACGATATGGATTCGAATCAGAATGATAATGTAATATTAAACTTGTGTGATAGTCCACCTTTTTGTATTCGAAAGTACTGTATTCGTGAATGTTTTTATTATAAAAGAAATGAAGTATTTAATGATTTAGAAAGAAAAATGTATTTAAGTAAGTAAGTTGTTGAACTAAATAAATAAACTAGTATATACCTACTTATATAGTTGTATTATTTATTACTAACAAATAAAACAAGTTAATAAAAATGCACAAATGTTTATTGTATAAATAAATCATAAATTTATAATACATTAAAATACATATAATCTTATAATAACAATAAAATAATATTAATAATAATAATAATAATTATGTAGACATAATAGAATAATGACCCCAGCATAAAGTATCTGTTACACCCCGCATCAAATATCTTTTATCATCAAAAGGGCTTAAAGCAATTTTCGTTTGCTCAACGCTATAAACATTATGCAGATATGATTGAATACTTCTTTGGTTTCGATATAGTTCAACATCGTTATTTAAACATTTCTTATAATCCTCGAAAGTTATACAATTTTTAACTACATTGCTTTTAACACCTTTAGATTTTTTAATCTCATCTTTTCCTTCAACTCTCAAAGCATACATTTTCGATCGAAGACCTATAAAATGAGTCATTATACAACCACTGCACTCATCTTTCATTAAACCGGGTATTTTTTTATTTAATAATGGTATCCTATATCTGTTATTAAGGGGATAATCACTAGTATCGAATTTCTCTAAATTCTGCCTAATTACAATATCATATGCATCATCACAGTGTACTTCATATATCAAACTATCTGTATCAGTATATAGAAGCTTACATTGGTTTGGAAATTTTGTTAACATGAAATTATAGTGAAAATCGTACACGCATGTTTTTGAAATATCTAAAATACACATACCGATATAAAGAGGTTTGTTAAAAGTAATCTCAGTCTTACTGAGTTCAATCGCTACTAAATTTTCATCGAATATTGCTCGACTATGGAAATTTGGGCTGGCAATATAATTTTTAACACCATAGCGACCATCCCAATGATTTATTAACTTTACAATCCGATGCTTACGTATGTTCTCCATAGTTTTGCCAAACACTGCATTAATTAATAATTTAAAGAGATTCTTTTCAAAATCATTCGTAGCTGCCTGACGTAATTTAATATTTAGATCAATATAGGCTTTTAACCAAGGAGCTTGATTGAAACGCAAAATTCTATGTATTTTTGTAAGTTTAACACCTAGATTTAAAGCTTGTTTTAAATTTCGATAATGTATCACATATCGAGTTTTATTGTAGAGGGTAGTCAATAATTTCGGTAATTTCGAATTTGGTGGTATTCTATGTTCTGGACACAAAGGCATATCTTTATGTAAATTATGTAAATATTCAGGGTACTCAAGGTCAACTTCTAATAAATATCCTACATTCGAAGTGTCCGAGACAGTTGTGACGTCAATGTTTGGATCAACCCATTCGAACCCACCGTAAGGTAAATACTGGCTCATTGCCCACCCATACAAATTATTAACATCGAAATATAATAAATAATTCGCTTGTTCATTAGGGTCATAGTCGGACATAAATTTATTATTGGCTTTTGCATATCGATTACAACATTGACTTACACCACCTCGTATACCTCGTTCAATAAACATGAGGATATCAATATCTTGCAAGAGATCCAATTCCACTTTAGTATATTTAAGCATACAATCCCAGGTATAACCAGGCAAGGTGAAGTAATGAACAGGATCGAGCTGATAAATCGATATACATTTGTTTCGAAAATTTTCGAAAATATCCGTCAACAAAATAATATCAGTTTTTAAATATAAATCAGAATATTCCCCTAAATTTTTAATTTTAAATGAATCCCAGACCTTTTGAGCATGCTGATAATCATCGTCAGTTATATTACTATCATTTAGTTTGTTGTAAAATTTATCTTTATGAGGTAATTTAGTTTCAGTCAGTTTTTCTAAAGAGTCTACATAGTCATATGGAAATATACCTTTTCTAGTAAGTAAATTAATTTTTTGATCATCGAGGTTCTTAAATTCCTTATGCAAATTTATCATTTGACTTTTATTTAGATATGACGATAACTTATCTAATGAAGAGGCCATAAATCTGAAAGAATCTATGAAACGAAACTTTACTTGAGAATTTAACATAGTTTTAGTAAAAGATATATATTTCTCCTTATTTATGGGAAGTAAAGATATATTGCCAGTTTTCGCTAAGTCTTTAATCAAAAAAAGCGCATCATAATTACTTAAATTGTGACATACAACAGGCACTACAAAAGATTTTTTAAAATTTATATTGCAGTCATTGTGAGCTGGACCTCTGTAGTTACCAGTGAAATGACAATGATCACGAACCTTTTTATCATCTGACTTGAATGGTCTTTCACAAATATGACAGTGAGTGGATATTAAAAATTCAGCTTGTTGCAGTGCCGAAAAATTCATGGGGACAACACTTTTTAATTTTGATTCAATGAAAATCGAAATACTTTCTAATTGTTGCTTAAACCACTTTATACAATCTAACCCTCGATAACTGTTGTAATAAGACAGATTATCATCATATTTGCATTTAAAATAAAATCCAGCACTAAAGGCTTTATGTTTTTGATACTTTACAGTTTTAGATTTGCTATTTTCAGAAAATGGTTCTAGCAGTGATTCAAAATCACAGTACAGAACAAAAGGCATGGGCTCTTTGTATTTGAAATTTTTAAAACTTAATATTTTTTCTTTGGGAAATGATACTTTACATTTATTTATGTTTTGACAATCAATGGAATGTAAATTTAATTTTTCTTCGTTGCTAAAATAATTTAAACATCTGTCGCAGATGTATTTTTTATGCGCCTTTAATGATAATTGACAAGAAACAAGCCTACTCAAATTTTTTATCCAGCAGAAGTGATATTTTATTTCTTTATTTGTATGACTATCTGCAAGATCCTGTTCATCAGAATATTCGCTTTGTATCATTAATAAGTTAACATGTTGTTTCAATTTACTACTGGTTAATCGCGCAGGCACTACATTAAATCTTTTTCCAATTAATTGAAGCATGTACACATTTACTGATATATCATTTTGCTTTTCAAATTTTTCAATTTGCGGTATTGTCATTGGAAATTCAATTCCAGTCATATTTAATACACTTGAATAATGTGGATAAGATTTAGTTCTATTAACCTGAGTATTAACTGGGTGTAATGCAGAGACTATTGACCAAGCAAAACAGGCATTATCCTCATAATTTTGAATATTTACACAAGCTTTTTTTCGTTCAATGTATTCCGGTAATCGAATAAAAGACGTGCCTCCATTTCCCATTTCAAATTTATTTATATTTACTTCCAAACTAACAATTTTATGTAGTGCGAATCCGCTGTCGCGTTCTTGAAATTCGTCTAATTTATTTAAAATTTTATCAATTACATTTTCTCTAAACCAAAGGCTTAAATCTGTACCTAAATCAATTACATAATTTTTTGTGTTTAAATACTTAAATTCTATTACTTCAGAATTAACGTTACTTTTAATAAATTCACCACAGAAAACCGTATTAACTTTTATTGTTGGGTGTTTTTTTAAAATTTTGTTTATTCGCGTTTTAAATAAAAAATATGAATCATTCAAAAACTGCAGTATATCTTTGTGCTTCAAGTTTATTATTAAGCCTGAGACCAACCTACTTTTAAATGCTGAGTTAATATACTCAAAACGCAATCTAGAACTTCTATTCTCCCTTCCTCCAACCCCTCTTCCTACATGTATATTTTTTAAAAAAATTTTAATAGCCTTTAAATGACCAATATTTGTATTAATTTTTCTTGTAAACCCTATAGAATCAGAGTTTTTTATAGCTCGGTTGAGCAAACGTAAATGTTTGCTAATTGATTTAAGCCACTTTTCTCTACTAGCAAGGTTTTGAGAAGTAATTAAAATGTTTTTAGCTTTATTAAAATTGGTAATAACTTGATCGCTTAGCTCACATATATTCATTATTAAACTTTGTTGAAAAACTTGAGATTTTATATATACTTAATATAAATAAATGTAGAGACTGTACTGAATGTAGAATTATGAGTATGTACTACATATATATTTTTCACTTATCATAAGGTTGAATCTCGAAGTTAATGGCAGCATTCGGTTTATTACACTCTATCATACCCTTAAATATTAAAACATACTTTTCAGCTTGAAATTGTTCTAAATTCTTCTCAATAACAGGGAGCGCTCTTTTTGGTAAGAAAACCAGATTTTCCTGAAGTTCAGCCAACACTGCTTTACCAAACTTTGTTTCGATTATTTTTATGCCTAGAATGGGCACTGGTACATCCTTAGGCAGGTCTTGTAATTTTATGGTATCTTTCCTACGGAGACAAGTAATACCATTAATTTCATTTAAGTTCATTCTATAACAAAGAAAAAAACAGAATAATTAGTTGTGAGTAACCATGTATATGAAAATTTCGAAAATACCTTTTAATCATACAATTCACAAGACAATTTTCATTAAATTTCTACTTGCATATTACCTGGTGCATAAAAAGTGAGTTGGTAGTGTATGTCTAGTACTGCTAGTTGATGATAATGTAAGAAATTAACATTTCAATACCTCATTCAAGCACTGAATGGTGGTTAGGTCTTAACAAAATAAGTCGTTCCTGAGAGGTAAATGCAGTCTGCTTAATAATAATATGTCACCCCCTCTTCCACACAAGTCTCATTTATGTAGAATGAGATGCAAAAACAGAATAATTAGTTCTGAGTAACCATGTATATGAAAATTTGGAAAATACCTTTTAATCATACAATTCACAAGACAATTTTCATTAAATTTCTACTTGCATATTACCTGGTGCATAAAAAGTGACTTGGTAGTGTATGTCTAGTACTGCTAGTTGATGTTAATGTAAGAAATTAACATTTCAATACCTCATTCAAGCACTGAATGTTGGTTAGGTCTTAACAAAATAAGTCGTTCCTGAGAGGTAAATGCAGTCTGCTTAATAATATGTCACCCCCTCTTCCACACAAGTCTCATTTATGTTGAATGAGAGGCAAAGATATTATTATTATTATTCTCTAAAATCTATTATAAATATAAAATTAACTTTAAGACTCTGTATCACGAAAACGAAGAAATATTTTATAAAGAAAGAAATTATAATTGTACGATACATCTTTTTCTGAAAACTGTACTTACAAGAATAAATTTGAATGCAATAATATTGATTGCTTTTAGTCATGTTGGATGATGGAACAGTTTTCAGAAAAACAAATAACAAATGATAGTTTATAGTAAAAAACAATGTAAACTTACCTGAAACAGCTTGATGGAGTACTATACTGGTATTCGTAACTGCAGTTATAACTTACTTTATCTATATCGAATTTGGTTATTTATAGGTAAATCCCCATACCGCGAGTTAAAACAATCACTTTCCCACCTATGAAAAACGTCCTTGTGACCGAAAAATGTGAACCATATTGAGAAGACTATCAGTTTGGTTCCTTTCACTGCACAAAAATTATATAAGCGAAGTATATTGTAATTTAAATCAAAAAATGTTTTGCCCTAAGTGTCTCATTGTTGCGACTAATCGTTTTACACCCCCAATCTGCCCAAGTGCATATTTTTTCGAAAAGTAAGTAGGTACTTTCTATATATGTATTTTTTCTGCCTTTTATAGCAGTTTATTATAAAAGTTTCCATTTCTGTTTGATTTAACGTAAAAGCAATACTAATAAAATATATCTTTCAAAAGTAGGATTGTTTAAAATCAGTTATAGCGTATTATTATTATTATTATTATTATTATTATAAATATTTTGTGTACCTAAAGATTCTTCATAAAAGAAGCAGTAATTTATTTATTTTCTGTAACTATAAGTTATTTTTCAATTATTTTTCGTTAAGAATAAGGGATTTGGTTGTATTTTAATAGGAACACTTAACTATTATTAAACTACCTTTATTATTATTGTAGCGATATACAGTACGAATGCATCTGTCTAGATTTTGTACAAGAAGACGACCAAGTAGAAAATAACAGTTATTATTGCTTTGATATTGACATGGGAGAAAAACACCCGTGTTGCAATGAAGAAATATGTTTTTGCGACTTTGAACAAATGGAAGTCGACGCGGAGGAAACAACAAGGTAATTTTTTTTTTTTTAAATGCTCGAATATTGTAAACAGTAAGTTCCAAGTAAAGATTTTCTCGATTCTAACTTTTATTTAATCCTTGTCTCTGTATACAATACAATCTACATATAAACCGATTATTATTATTATTTTTTGTTCTTACAGCATTCCAGAATGTCTGCAGTTACCTCAAGAAGATTTGCGGAGCCTACCGGAACAGATCGAAGCGACTATTCCGAGAACAGAAGAATTTGGCATGCAAATTGAAGACGAATTACCAGCAAGGTAAACATTTTTTTCTTTAAATCTGCACTGAAGAAAAATCAAAGACAGCTTGAACATTGCTTCTAGTAAAACCCCAAGTAAAGTTTCGTTTCATAGATTCTTTCATTCTTCCCTGTATACTAAATAGTCTACATATAAACTGATTATTATTTTTATTCTTACAGTGTCCAGGACAATACTCTAGAACAAGAAGAAGAAGAAGATCTGTATGGGAGATATTTAAGAGAAGACGAATATGAATCTTTATTGCCTGAAGAATAAAGTTAATAAAAATGTAAAATAATTATGTTATTTGTTTCAATATATAAATATTTCATGACTGGAAAATCTAGGACAGTAATTTTTGAAATCTCATAAAGTTGGGCAAGGTCGCTAAAAATGTAAATTACTATAAATTATTTTTATATCCATACAGCACGGCCTCTTTACCTAAATTAAACTTGGTACATTAATAATACATCTTGGTAATTGACACTATAATTTATATGTAAAAGGGAAAGTATAATTAGCTCGCGAGGTCCGCTGTCAGAGCGCTCGCGGTATTACATTAGCATATTATCTGGTCGCCTTCTGCCTTGTCTTGTTAATTGAAACACCAATTTATATGTAAAGGTATAATTATTTAGCCCATATATTAAAAACTGTTCAATAACAAAATTTAAGTATCGTAATTATACATTCCGAGTTTAAGCCCGGCTCCAAGCCTCAGGCGCTCGCGGTTAATACATTAGCATATTACCTGGTCTTCTTTATGCCTTCAAAGCTTAAGGAGGTCGTACACTATAAAATCCTTAAGGTAGTCTTACATGAGTAGAGGACTATTTAAATAAAAAATAATGAATTCTATAATTATTAAAGTCTATGATTAAATAATAAGATTATCATTACAATACGTTATATAAAATAGATCCTTGATGTTTATAAATTAATTATTTAAAAAAATAACTTTTTTAAGTCATACGCCATTAGAGCAAAAAGACCTAAGCGACGTCATTTCCTCTCAAAGCCTCTGGTGACAGGAGTGCCACACACAAACACCTACAGTGCTACCAACCTTCATACAAAAATTAAAAACCGACAACGATGTCAGACGCCATCTTGGATTACGCACTTCCGTTCTAGAACCGGCCCGGATTATCTACTCGTGGCTTCTGCCGAGACCAACACTGTCTCGAAAGAGGAGGAGAAATATCGATACCTCTTCGAACTCCGTAGACTATCCAAAACATACAGTCAAACTTGCGGTACTGATTATAGGAGGTCTCGGTGGAGCAAGAGCTTTTGGAACTAAAGATCATACCAGCATGTCGAAATTTGGCAGATCTTCTAGCTGGATCTTCAGTAGTTATTTACCCCAAGGACGTGGGGAATAGCTACTGGTAACCACCAGCGCCCGACCCTGAGAATCGGAGCCAGGGAAACCGGTCGACTGGATTTCAACAAAAAAAAAATAAATAATAATAATAATAATAATAATAATCATAATAATATCTCTATCCCTCACTCTAATTAGTACACGGAATAGCCCTGAAGTTTGAGATTTATGTGGGAGATGGGGCGGTATATTATTATTTAAAGGGCATTCATCTCAGGAACGACTTACGTTGGCAAACTCTAACCACCATTTAGTGCTGGAATGAAGGAAACCTGGAAAAGTTAATTAGTTAGGAGGATAGCTGATCAACTGATCCAAGTTGAGTATCTTGCATTCTAGGCATATACGGCAGGATGGTTTACAAGTAGACAGAAACCAGGATCTCTGGGTTAACCGATCGACACTAAACTCTGAGCCATATTGTACCCATCTTTGAGATAGGTATGATATCAGTGCAACAGATAATTGAATACGGGTACTTAAGTTTAAAAAGCTAACAAAATCGTTGTGGGTAAAATACTGATAGCTGTTTAGATCTGTCTCACCGTTTGTCTCATTGTTACCTATCATCCTCGATATGTAAAAGAAATACCCTCATTATTTAAAAGAAAATATCCGAAACTACTCTTTAGGCAAACATCTCTACTAGTGTTCAAATATACCTATAATAATATATCCTTATATCCTCTATAATATACACTTTGTCATCACAGGTAGTAGGAACACGCTCCTTTATTATTCATTTTAGTTTAAATATATAAGAAAATATATTTGACACTTGACAGCTAGTGTATCAAATAATTTATAACAATAAACATTTTCACAAATTATTGTGGTCTATAAAGTTCTAGAAAACGCATGTTCTGTTCGTCTACATATATATTATTATTATTATTATTATTATTATAAGAATGTGAAATAAGTAAACGTATTTATAAAATAATATTTTATATATCTTTAAAAATATATAAGTGCATATTGAGCTCAGTAACTACTACATGCATTAGGAATGGGAAACTAAAATCTAGAATATTTATTTCACCATGCATCACCGGACTGACACGAATTAGGGTTAAATCGAATCGAACAGCTTGAATTGGCTGTAAAGGTGCAAGATACTCTGAAAAGCAGTGTCATTCAGGGAAATAGCTGTAATTTGCATTCCCATTTTCAGCATGTTGCTCATATCATAATGGGTGGCCACCTGTTGAACGTCACCGTAGGAATACCGGTAAAAACGCCGTAATCGGATTCAGTTTATCTACTTACGAGTACGTACTGCAATATATATTTATGGTTTAGACATAGCTCATATTATTCTTATAAGATTTCTTATAAGTAATTTTTTATCAATAATTTATTGTTGTCGAATATACAGGCAGCAATATTTCACATAAATATTACCGATTGTCTAGATACCCTTTCAAAAGAAAACGAAGGAAGGATCTAAGGATAATCATTTCAGCGATTTTCAGGACAGCTTTATGATTTATTCGATTTATCCGATTATCTATTTATTAAAAATTTTTTTGGAACATAAAATATGGAAAATAAAAACAAGCATGAATATGTTTCAGAAAGAACTAATTCAAACGGGATTGCACTCAAATAAGGCAGAAAAGAGGAGTACTTTTTTTACAAATTCAAGCTTTCGAATCCATTTATTGCGCCTTCTTCAGGAATACTATAAATTCATATAATTACGAATAATACATTTCAATAAAGCATGGTACTTACGAAAAGTAGAGGTTAAATATAAGCAATTGACTAAATGATTACAAAACCACATCACTATATAACAAATAACAATTGTCAATAATATCAAACACTACATTTTAAGACATATTTAAATAACCAATGATAGTAAAAATAATCACGATCAATAATTAAAACATATTTAAATTACAACAAATCATGTGCTGTTTTTTTTTAGAAAATAAAAAACAACAGGTTGGTTAACCCAATTAAACAGTAAAAGCATATAAAAATAATAAATTTACTAGGTATCACGGAACAAACGTATGACTGCCTAATTAACTGTAACCCTAACTAAATGGAACTAAATGACAAGGTTACTAAACAGAGATATCAATATTAAAATGAATGAGAGGGAAATTTAAATTATATTCAAGTCTCAAGAAAAAGCGAAAAAACACCCATCATCAACCGTACGGGTACAAATCATTGAAAAACTACAAAACGTTGAGAAGGGTAGTTTTCTTAGTCAAAGTTATAGTAAGTAAACAAATAAACTTCTTTGTCAATTGGAAAAAGGAAAATTCTTTAATTAAAAAGTACTAACAACTGAATTGTTATTACTTTCATTTTTAAATTATAAAAGATAAGTATATATCAGACTGAGATTATCTATATCCTTCCTCGAGTTAATACAGCCCTCATCTCTGGAGATGGTACACATCTTTATTTGTTAACTTTTGTGTTGTGTTTTTTTTATTTGAAAAAAAACATTTATTTATTTTTATTTATTTTTGTGTTGTGTTGTAATTATTATACAATTCAATCTCAGGCGCAAGATATCGGGAAGGGGACAGCAAAATCGTCGTGGTGCACAAAAAAGAAAAATCCAACACGACAGAATAGAAGGCGTTAGTAAGGTTCCCAAAATAAGTAAATACATTTAAAAAAAAAACATGCGAATTGGCTGCACGTCAGTCTGAACAGGAACAGGATAATAGTAAAAGCATTTGTGATACCGGGGAGGGTAGTAGCTTTTCTAACGAGGAGGCTACTTCCATTAGCACTGAAACTAAATAACTTGAAATAATGGAAAGTAGTGTGCAAAATGTCACTGGTGAATAAGATTTTAAGAATCGGGCAATGACGAACGAATAGCAGTCACTTCAGAAAGTACCATCGATAGCTGTGATAATTCATTTAGTACGAGCAGGGGATTATTTTCCGAAGAGCTTTCTGATGATGAGAAACGAAAGATTATAGCTTTAGGTCCAAACAGGTCTTTAGGTCCGTTTCCTAAAAATAATGATAAAAGAAGATCATTTACCTCTAATTATTATTACACTACCACAAAGACTGGACAAAATATTGAAAGATTCTGGCTGTGTTACTCAACAAGTTTAGATATAGTCTACTGTCAACCGTGTTGGGTATTTACCGAGAATGAATACTTACTTGGTGCAATGGTAACATTCGTGACTGGAAAGGACTAAAAAAAATTAAAGTTCATGAAGGTAGTGCAGCACATCTTTGTGCATGTGCGACGTGTGACTTACGCACAATGGCAGCAAAGTAAGACAGTCAATAATTTATTAGCTGGATCTAATGAAAATATAAAACAAATAATAATACGACTTTTAGACGTGACAAGAACCTTAGCAGTTTGCAGCCTACCATTCCGAGAACATCGTGAAAGTAGGTATTACAGAGATTGGAGCAGAATGCGGTAATTATTTAAATCTTATCAATCTGTTGTCAAGGTATGATCCGTTACTTAAGTCTCACATTACAAATACAAAAATTAGTAATAAATATTTGCTTCATGACATACAAAATGAAATGATATCTCTCATGGCAATTTCTGTCAAGCAAGAAATAATTGCAGACATTTTTAAAACCTCCTTTTTTCCATCATAATGTTACCATAATCCACCCAAGATATTTCTAAAAAGGACCAGTTGAGTATTTGTATTAAATATGTCAACGTTACTGAAAATTAGAATACAACCTTTAACAACTCTTATCCTCGCCACTCCCACTGCCATATGGTGAATTTTTTTAAAGGGAAAAATCGGTGTATCTCTCTTAATATTGAATTTAGACTAAGTTCTTTAGAACTTTTTTCATGTAATTTTATGAACAGTCAAATAGCATATGGATATATTTTTCATCACTTCCACTTTCATCGGAAATAACTTTTAATGTGTAAATGGTACTTCCTGTATCTTTTCATCTGGTCTTATCTATCCTTCAATTTTAAACAATTTTGCAAATACAACTATACCTCTAAAAGCAAAATCAATGTTGTTATGTACAAAAACCGGTGGCACGCTTCTGGAACTACATATTAAACAAAGGAATCCTTTACCAAATTTTAAAGGAATATATTCATTACTTTCAGAAACATAAAAAAAATGTATTTTAGCGTTGATTGTCTAGTATCATTTGTGTTCTTTCATTTAAATACACCCTGTATAACCTCTTGCTAGATACTTATCAATATTAAGAACCGATTTTATAATACCAACATTCATAATCATTTTATATATTTCTTGTCTTCAAAAATGAAAGGAAAGAACTCCATTAGTTTGCATTAACTCTTTTTTAGGTCTGATATTATTTAGTTAGAAAAAGTATAAAAGTACCGGCTATCGAAGGTTTATTAAAACCACTAATAAGCATAGATCTCTTAAAAAGAATACAGGCGCCATAAAAGTGATACCTACAGAAGTCTTAATTATCATTATACTAAAGTAAGATAACGAACTCAAAGTAGAGTACCACATTAATCTTAGCCTGCAGTAGGTAGTGGAATAGTTTCCAGGCATCTTTAAGATTGTCACAATTATTTAATATCAATTAAAAGATCCACATAAACCTTGTCACAGTATCTTACCATCTTATTACTTGTATAGTATTCAGCAGCTTTATTAATAACTACTGTATGTTTCTGTAGTAAGAATGTTTAAGTGAAATAAATGAATATATGATTAGGGTGAAGTTATCCACAAATTCTCATCCACAAATGCTGACGTGGAGGAAATTTTATCCGATATAGGGATATAAGTAGTACGGTTAACTGTAAATGATCGCTACGCTAACCATCTTTCAGACGATCTGCGCATGACCACTATAGGTATGATACTCGCTCTGTGTCTTGTTTCAAAGAATTATTTTTTTATCCCACCAATTTTTATCACAGTTTAACATAATATTTATTTCAATATTTTCAAGCAAACATAAATACCTGAGGAGCCGAACTTTATAGAAAATTAAATTATTTTTCATTTTTGTGGATTGTCTTCAATTTGTTATTACATCCAATAGATCTTTTTTCTTAAATGCCGACGTGTACCCCTACCAATATTTTTTCACAGTTTAAGAACACATATATCAATGTTCTCAAGCAAAAATTAATGCGTGAGGAGCCGTCCTTCATAAGAAATTAAATTATTTTTCATTTTTGTGGATAGTCTTCGGTTTGTTAGTACATCAAATAGATCTTGTTTTTTCTTAAACGCCCACGTGTACCCCCAACAATATTTTTTTACAGTTTAAGAACACATATATCAATGTTCTCAAGCAAAAATTAATGCGTGAGGAGCCGTCCTTCATAGGAAATAAAATTATTTTTCATTTTTGTGGATAGTCTTCGGTTTGTTAGTACATCAAATAGATCTTGTTTTTTCTTAAACGCCCACGTGTACCCCCACCAATATTTTTTCACAGTTTAAGAACACATATATCAATGTTCTCAAGCAAAAATTAATGCGTGAGGAGCCGTCCTTCATAGGAAATTAAATTATTTTCATTTTTGTGGATAGTCTTCGGTTTGTTAGTACATCAAATAGATCTTGTTTTTTCTTAAACGCCCACGTGTACCCCCACCATTATTTTTTCACGGTTTAAGAACACATATATCAATGTTCTCAAGCAAAAATTAATGCGTGAGGAGCCGTCCTTCATAGCAAATTAAATTATTTTTCATTTTTGTGGATAGTCTTCGGTTTGTTAGTACATCAAATAGATCTTGTTTTTTCTTAAACGCCCACGTGTACCTCCACCAATATTTTTTCACGGTTTAGGAACACATATACCAATGTTCTCAAGCAAAAATTAATGCGTGAGGAGCCGTCCTTCATAGGAAATTAAATTATTTTTCATTTTTGTGGATTGTCTTCGGTTTGTTAGTACATCCAGTAGATCTTGTTTTTTCTGAAACGCCGACGTTTACGCCTACCAATTTTCTTTCACAGTCTAACAACATATATATCAATCATGTCTTCGGTTTGTTTCCTTATCAATCCTAATCGAACTACAAGTGCATAATATGTTTCATGGAAATCAATTCCTGGTTTTTGTGTAAATCCTTTGGCAACTATTCTTGCTTTTCACCTTTCAATGATTCCATCTGCATTGTATTTAGGTATTCCTTAGTACAATTCTGGAACTAATTATATCTCGATTGGTTTGATGTACTCTTTTCCATTCTTGTGCTTTAGAACTAGAAATTGCTTGTTTCACAGAAATATCTGTTAAATTTACATAGTTGTTTTGATCTTCATCCGTTCGTTCGTGGAACTGCTCGTTTTTTAGCATATTGTAAATTTTCCGAGGTCGTCCTGATTTTCCGATTCTTTCTAAATGTGAACGTCTCTGTCCTCTTTTATGGACATACCTTATCTCTCGATTTATTTCACCATTATTTTTATTTGATGTATTTTCACCTTCGATATTCACCTTTCATTCTCATCAAATTCTTATCAAAAAACTTTTAAGTGTGAAATTGACTTATTATTATTTGACTTTATATCTATTTTCACCAGTCTACGTATTGATTTTACTGTTTCTTGCGATCTTCTGGTATCCGCACTTTATATGCTTTTGATTTCTCTGAATAGCCAACCAAAATTCTTTCTTTAAAACGTGATTCGAATTTTCCTTTGGCTAGATTTCTATTCGAAGTAAAAACTTTCCATCCAAGTTCTCTCAAATGTGAAAGAATAGGAACTCTTTCTGTCCATTTTTCAAAAGGGGTTTTCCCCATTTAGATTTCTTATAGGACATCTATTTCTTATAATAAGTTGAAGTTGCTATTATAGTTTGTGCCCAAAATGATGGAGGTAGACTCGATTGAATCAGTATACATAATTTCCATTTCAATAAATGTTCCATTTTTCCTCTCTGCTACTCCATTTTCCTCTGGTCTATGTGTTACGATAAGCCTTTTTTAATTTCTTAAATTCTATTCCTAAACAGTAATTGATGTCTCCCAAAACCCTTATTTCGAACTGTTGCATTACATTCTTGAATTTTATTATTTCAGAAACATTTTGACAGGCAATGATAAGGTCTTCGACGAAGATATACACGATTCACAAATTTTCTCCATGCTTTGTGCATACACAAGGATCTGCAGTAATTGGCATCAAACCTAATAATGTAAGTTTCACATCTAAACGCTTATGCCACTGCCTTCTACCTTGCTTTAATCCATATAAATATTTTTAATCGACATACCATATTATTCCCCTGAGGGATATAATAAAAGCCTATGAAGGACGGCTCCTCACGCATAAATTTTTGCTTGAAAACATTGATATATGTGTTCTTAAACTGTGAAAAAATGATGGTGGGGGTACACGTGGGCGTTTAAGAAAAAACAAGATCTATTTGATGTACTAACAAAACCGAAGACTATCCCCAAAAATGAAAAATAATTTAATTTCCTATGAAGGACGGCTCCTCACGCATTAATTTTTGCTTGAGAACATTGATATATGTGTTCTTAAACTGTGAAAAAATAATGGTGGGGGTACACGTGGGCGTTTAAGAAAAAACAAGATCTATTTGATGTACTAACAAACCGAAGACTATCCACAAAAATGAAAAATAATTTTATTTCCTATGAAGGACGGCTCCTCACGTATTAATTTTTGCTTGAGAACATTGATATATGTGTTCTTAAACTGTGAAAAAATATTGGTGAGGGTACACGTCGGCGTTTAAGAAAAAAGATCTATTGGATGTAATAACAAATTGAAGACAATCCACAAAAATGAAAAATAATTTAATTTTCTATAAAGTTCGGCTCCTCAGGTATTTATGTGTGCTTGAAAATATTGAAATAAATATTATGTTAAACTGTGATAAAAATTGGTGGGATAAAAAAATAATTCTTTGAAACAAGACACAGAGCGAGTATCATACCTATACTGGTCATGCGCAGATCGTCTGAAAGATGGTTAGCGTAGCGATCATTTACAGTTAACCGTACTACTTATATCCCTATATCGGATAAAATTTCCTCCACGTCAGCATTTGTGGATGAGAATTTGTGGATAACTTCACCCTAATAATATATGTATACTACCTACTACTATCAAAGGAAATACATTTAAAGAAAGTAGCAAAGCTTCTACCTATTTTCACTTTAAAAATGCTATTATTTAGGTCTGGTTAAAATTAGATAAACATTTGACAAGCTACATTATTAAAAAAGGAATTCGATTTCGATTAATTGCTATAAAATTTAAAACAAACCGCAAGTGGGTTACAGTATCAGGAATTTTAAGAATATTAAGAAGAAATTAAACTTAAAATCTTTGAACGGCATTCCTTTATTAATATCTTATAGTATTTCTACTAAAAACAATTTTATTTGCTAAAAAAGTAATTTTCTAGAAATAAATGTTACCCAAACAATTATTAATCAGAATCTGTTATTAATCAGTTTTTAACCAAATTATCTGGATTTATGTAATAATATATGATGAATAATAGTGTAGAGTGTAGACCCTGAGTAGGTAAGCAACACCGCTATCAGGCCAGTTGTCTGGTCACCGCGCTCTGGATGGCTGTAGGTCCCCTATACCGCTGTTAGTGCACCGAGCTCAACAACAGAAAACAGATATTTGCAAACAGATATGGAACAGAACAGGTATGAAAACAGAAAATAGGTATTTACAAAACAGGTATGAAAACAGAAAACAGGTATTTGCAAACAGGTATGAAAACAGAAAACATGTATTTGCAAACAGGTATAGAACAGAAAACAGGTATGAAAACAGAAAACAGGTATTTGCAAACACGTATGAAAACTGAAAACATGTATTGGCAAACATGGATGGAACAGAAAACAAGTATTTGCAAATATCTGTTTTCTGTTACATACCTGTTGAGCTCGGTGCACTAAAAGCGGTATAGGGGACCTACAGCCATCCGCAGCGCGGTGACCAGACAAGTGGCCTGATAGCGGTGTTGCTTACCTACTACCCTGTATATTAAATATTTAAAGTTAGATAGTTAACAGAATTTATCAATGTTGGAATTAGTTTTATTTCATTACAAAGACCATTATACAATATTCTTATACACCTATATTTTGTAGAATAAAGGTGATGCGTGTTTTCTTCATTGACATATTCGGAAGAGTGTTGCTAAAAGACAATATAAATATTATTGTTTTATTTGAAGCTTTGTTTCTAAAAAAGTTTCCTACCCACTAACTTTATTCAGAATATTAAACAGAATAATAAATCGCAATTACCCAGAAAGCTTCGATTTTATGAGCTGTTAAAACAAAAATAATGTAGACAGTATTAATAAAATCATAAATAAGGTGTAAAATTTCACAATTAAGCTGAAAATGGGTTTATAGATATTAAATGGAGATACCTACACGTTGTTTGAAAACACTTCCTCGTTATTCTTTCAGGAAAATTGTCTACTATATTTCAAAAGTTGACTAAAGTTTATGTCTGCTCTTTTGTCTTATTCCCATTGAACTGAAAAAGTTGGCTAATAAAACATTTTCAGGACATTCTTTAAAGAGATGTAACAACATGGAAGCTGTTAGAGGTATTAGACAACTAAAAAGGGGTGACATTTCGAAGAGAACCACAGTTAAAAAAGTTCACAATAATGAAATGAAATACATAAATATTTGAAGCCTCACCAGAATACCAGTGTCCTATTGTCTCCTAATCAGAGGTAATCCTCATTTAATTAGAAAAAATATTAATACGATTCGCATATTACAATTCTAAAGTGTAAATTATATTATTCTTCCTAAAGAGATATTTAGGTATCCGCGATGACCGAAACATGAAAAAATTAATAATATACTCACAAAAAACATTACTTGCCTAATAATAATTAATTAGGAAAATGATTTATCGAAATCGTAAATCACTGTTATATAAGTTGACTCTTACAACTTAACAGTGGTGGAATACTAGATTTGAATCAGTATAAGAAATTGAATGGTAAAATATGAATGTAATATTTAAGGTCAAATGTAAATGGACTGGTACAAAAATACGAGGATGAGATGAAAAGTCTCCGGCCGGACCTATTGGCGATTCAAATTATCGATGAGGGCGCTGCAAACTGTAAACGAGTAAACATTTTGCATTTCATATCACATCATTTAGCAATAGCATTCAACTGCCATAAATATAGTGACTTCATGTGCTACTTAAGGTGAAATAAAGGATAAAAAGAGTGGTAAAAGCAGTCATATGACCATAAGTGTTTCTTTGCTAATTATCATATGCATTTTTTGGGTTGAAACAGGTACCCTAGTTTTTGTTTACTTACATTTTGGGCTAAAATAAGTGTGATAAACGGTAGAAAAAGTGTATGGTGATACACATAGAAGATTATTACTTGTGTTATTTTGTTAAATAATTGTTATGTTTAATTAAAATATATTCTGATTTTATAAGACTAATAATAGAAAAGTATAGACACACTGCCACATAGTGGTTATGTTCTATAAATAAACGTATTCCCTTTTATTAAATTGTTAGATGCCTTTTGGAGAAGGAAATGTTTCTTATACTAGGGCCAAACTTCTAAACACTTCTATTAACACATTTTGTGGAATGACTCTCAAAAACAGGGTAGTTTGTGTTGTTCTGGTTTGTTTTGAATGCCATTTAAAATGTAAAAATAAAGATGTACAAGTACCTACTGGCCACGTCATTTTAACTTTGCAATATCAAAAAGTTACAAGCACCACTAAATTGTTACGTTAAACAAACCCAAATGCATGTAATTTATCACATCAGAAATAAGCCTATAAATATTATCTTTAAATAGGTTCAAATATTTTCATGTAGAGGGCGCATTTATCTTTTGAATCGCCAACAGAAAGCAGAATTTATGACAAGATGATCACGTGTTTACGCAGCCACACTCTTCGTTAAGGTCTCTTCACATTAGCCAGTCATGCCACGGGAATGTTATGGTGAAAGCTTTTTGCAAGTATTCACTGTCCGGTTACAGTTCAGGCCTCGTTCATTCTTTTAAACCAGCGTTGCATTGCTCAGTGAGTTGCGTGCCTACAAACAGGAATAGTTAAAATGCTTATGTTTTCTAAGAGTTTAGTAATTCAAATTGAAATGATTTTAGACGAGGAAGAAGAAGAAAGAAAGAAAATTAATATAACAAAGAGAAGATTTTGCGTATTGAGAATCGGAGTCAGTAAACCGGTCTACTGGATTTAAAAAAAAAAATTAAAAATAATAATATAATAATATCCCCAATTTTATCACAATTACATTGTTTGTAGAGATACACTAAAGCTGAATTCTCGGTTTTTATCTCAACCAACGATCACGGTCAAGTCATAATTGACTTGACCGTGATCACTATTATGGAATATCGTTTAAAAATAATAGATAGCCGTTATTAGGAAAACTTTTCATATTAATAGTTACAAATAGAAATCAGTACCTATCTTTATACACCTGCTGCTGCACAAGTATAAAAAAGTTTTTCTGGGTTAGATTTTTAGGATGTTGGAGGTTAGAAATAGTTTGTGTTCTGCAGCCGTTTAAAATTAAGTTTTACGTTTGTAAAATATTGATTAGTACATAAAAAAATCGGCCTTTAGGTGCTAACTGCACGTGGCGGCAAATTTTAAATAGATATGTTAAGCCGTTTGATGTCAAGATGTTAAGGCGTAATTAAACATTATGACTTAATTTAATTAAATTAATTTCAAAGAAACTTTAATACCATGTATTTCGTTAAGGAGGCATCTGCGACCCCTTGTTTATTAGGACTTTTTGCCTTAATTTTTGATGTACTTTCTTTCCCAGAAGTTTGTCAGCAATTTTTGAGTCACCCTGTATAGGTCTATTAGACGTTATAGAGAAATAGGAAATTATTTTAATCTGAAAACTTGGTGTATGGGAGATTTCGGATATTTTAGCTCCAATGAAAATAAAGTCATGTATATGGTACTTCCTGGTTATACCGGAGGTGGTTCTAAACTTCAATATTTTAAATAGAACTAGAATTTGTAGAACGAAAACATCTGATATGGCTGATGATATGACACATCTTTATGTAGCATATCTTATACAAAAACCGGTATACCGATGGTATTTAACATTTTATAAAATTTTATATAATTAGTGCACCTTACCTTCTACAAATACTTCAATAAAAAATAATATAACCAAGTGATCCATTTTTCTACAGCAAATGTCTGTATGTAGTTCAAAAACTTAATTCTTAATAATATATTATAATTTAATATTTTTTTCTTTCTAATTTAATTTATTAATTTTATATTTAATTATTGTTCTATACCATACCTACAACATTAGTGGGAGTTATTATTATTATATTTGTGTACCATCAATAATTACATAAACTGTATAGAGAAACTTTCAAGAATATAATCTACTAATTATGTAATACCGCTATATACCTGCTTATTTTGAGAAGTGGTAGGTAATGACATCTATCAGTGTTATTTATGACCATATTATACTTTATCGGAAGGTGAATGTATTTCTGACATGATTATATCTATACCTAATATGTAAGTAAATATATTTAAACTAGTTTCTCATTAGATTACAATAAATAAATATACCTACCTATGTTGGTAGGTTATTTATGGTATAACGGACATAAATATGTACATATTCGATAATAAAATGTACAATTTATTAGATATATTATATTTTTCAATATTTTTTTATATAATAGGTATATTATATATTCGCAAATTTTCCATGTATGTGTCCCTCGATGAACTGCGGCAACCGATCTCTTCGAAAGTACCAGCTGGAATATTTTGAAATTTGGTAGTATACTAATGTCGATAGGGGCTATTCGACTAAAATATTTTCAAAATGGTGGCACTTCAGGTTACACCGGAAGTAGATATCAACTTGCTTATTCTAAATAGGACATCCTATATATTATTTAATTTTTAGATTCTACGTCGAATTCTAAACACATGTTATGTAAAATATCCTATATGTCTATATGTCTAACCGTTTTTGACATATTTTAAATTTTATATAACAAATGACGTTTGCAGACCGAAAAATATTTACCAATTTTTCCTATGCGAAAGCCTTAGTATTTAATTTTGGTTGGTTTCCTGGTAAAAGGTGATGCACTTTACTAGACTTTGCAGACCGAAAAATATTTACCAGATTTTCCTATGCGAAAGCCTTTAGTATTTAATTTTGGTTGGTTTCCTGGTAAAAGGTAATGTACTTTAGTAGACTTTGTATGATATTTTAATAATTATTAATACAGGGTGCTCAAAAAATAAGAACAAAAATTAAATTGAAAAAAATTGTCAAAAGTAAATTTTTTAAATGAAAATTCCCTGTTTTTATAATTTTATCTTATTTAACGTTAAAAAATAAGGTTAACTTTGTATAGGATTGTCTATCACGAAAATTTGTAATTTTTGGAAATATTGGTAATTTAATAATAATTCTCAGTATGATTGTTGATCATTTTAAGCAAGTAAATGACAGTAACATTTAGTGAGCACTGTCTAACGCCGTCATGACCAACTAAAAGTAACTGAACTTAAAAGTCGTAGTATTTTTGCAACAGAAAAATGTTAAATTGCTAATATTTCGAAAACATTTCCACATTTTCACATACACATTCTCGGAATAGACAACCTCATGCAAAGTTAGCCTTTTTTAATTGCTGAATAAGATGGAGAGCCTCAGAGTGAACGGCTCCGGCCAAATACTCATCCCCGTCCAACGAGATTAGCACAGTAGCTGTTTAGATTTTGAGCTAACCTTCTGTTCGGCAACAGATGATTGTATAATAATAATAATAATAATTATTATTATTATTATTTATTATCCATAAGACCAATACAAGCATGGGAGTCGTCAACAAGTACAAACAGTAGATGATCAAAATCTGACAAAAGTAACAATTACAATACTTAAAAACTAATAAACAGTTTTTGTTTTTGCTTCATGTTTTTTTTCCAAAAAATTACAAAAGAAACAAATAAAATAAGTGCAAAAAAAAGCAAAAAGCAACAAATGCGCGAAAAATAAATACCTACGATTAAAAAGGATATTGCAGAAATTCATTAACAGTATAAAAGCAGTGATTTAATAACAATTTTTTAATTTCAAGTTTAAACATCTTAATATTTCTAGTCTGTTTATATTTTTGCGGTAGTTTATTATATAATTTTATCCCTGCATATTTAGGACTCCTCTCATATAGAACTAAATTATGATTTGGTAAAAGTAGTTCATTTTGCCGGCGGGTATTATAATCATGATTATAGTTGTTCTTTAAAAATATGCTTTCATTAGATTTTGCAAACACGAGTATTTCCATAATATATATACAAGTTAAAGGTAGCATTTGTAAATTTTTGAAGTACGGCCTACATGAAGTAACAGAACTTATTCCCATAATATTCCGTATAGCTTTCTTCTGCAACTTAAAAGTCCTTTCAGAAAAATGAGAGGAACCCCAAAATATGATACCATAAGAAATCCTAGAGTAGAACTGCCCATAATTGGTTTACAGCTCGCTTATAGGTACATACTAATACACTATTATTTCTACATGCCTTATAAAAAGCTCTTAAACTGCAAACAATTCAAATAAAATACACCGATGTCATCTCGTAAAACATTTAATAGTAGAGAGTTGGTATTTTGCTTGCCGCTAAGGCATTTTCTTAGTAGGGGATATTTATGTCCGCGAATCATATTTGCAAATAAGAATCATTTCTCGCTAGCCCGGTGTAACTATGTGTGTGTTTTTTATTATTCCGAATAGAGGGTGATATATTGTGATCGTTAAGTAATACGAAATAATCCTGTCTGCAGTAACTTGCAAAACCAACGAACGAGTTAATTTGTATATACATAATAGCAATTTACACATTAACGACTGTTGTTGATTGAAACATTCTTATTATGCACATATAATGTTTCATTTAGTTTCTTTTGGGAATACACCACCTGCAAAATAATAAAAAACAGGGAATCGTAAGTATTCAAAATAAAGATTGAAACTGCAGCATTAAGGTAAGCTTCTAAAGTTTGCTCCAAAAAATCAACGTATAGTATGCAATAAAAATAAATATATGACAAATTAACTAAATTTCATCAGTGGTTGTTTGATTCAGAATATTTCTTTCGATGAGATGTAGTTATCACCATTAAGTTTAGTATATAGAGGCTGTCACAAATTCGTTCTCACCATTGGTATCTCGGAAACTATAAGAGATACGAAGAAGTTTAAATGGGAGCAAACTTGCGTAATCAGCAAAGCTAACTTGATTAAGGTTTTGATATATTTGAAAAAAAAGTTTTAACTTTTCTGCAGCCTTATTTGACTAGATATTGAAAATGAAGAGCACTTCTTTGAAGGAAAATTTGTGCTTTCTATTGGTCAGGATATTTGGATTTTAAATGTGACGGTTCGTTTTTCCAGAACCATCGTCAACTTCATATTTTTAAATACGGATCTGGAATTTTCAAACCCTCATTTGAAAGCCTCCTTTACCCCTAACAACATACTATCCCAGAATTAATCATATTCGGACGTTTGGAAATGATAGGGTAGTCGAATGGCCTGCAAGAGCGCCCGATTTCCCCACTATATAGTTTTTTTTGTGGAAAACCCTAAAAAATAGGGTATTAGAAACGTACCCAACAATGTATAAAAGCTGAGGACAAATATTCTGTAAATGCCTCTAATTCCATTAGAAGAAGGAACATCCAAAGGACACTACAGAATATTTGTAGAAAAATAAATTTTTGCATATCTAGTTCAAAATGGAAATTTTTGAGCATTTAATGCAAATTTTAAATGTTGAATTTGAATTTGGTAATATTTACCGACATTTATGTGATTATGTATACGATAAAGGAGCAAAAAGTGGGTATGTAGATAGAACCGAAAGATTGAGGATGCATTTTTTGTTCGAGACGTCCAAATAGGATTTATTCTGAGTAAATAAGACTTTTAAATTATGATTTAAAAATTCCACGTCCGTATTTAAAAAAGTGAAGTTCATGATGGTTCTGGAAAAACGAAACGTCAGATTTAAAATCTAAATATCCTGGCTAATAGAGGGCACAAAGTTGCTTTGAGGAAGTGCTCTTCATTTTACCTGCGTGAATAAAACTACAAAAAAATAAAAACAAATGTTCAAAATTTCAGTTTTTCCAAATATCTCAAAACCTAATCAAGTTAGCCTTGATTTTTTGGGGCATTATGTTGGTCCCCTGATTACGCAACTTTGCCCCCATTTGAACTTCTTCGTATCTCTTAGATACAGTTTCCGAGATTCCAATAGTGAAAAGCAAATTTGTAACAGCCTGTATAAAACACTTAATAATAACGGTGATACCTGTCTCAGAAGAAACCATATTCTTGGATCAAACTTGGCTAATAGCTAATTTTGACAAAATACCTTTTTATTATTTTTGATTATTTTTTGAAAGTTGAGACGTTATCGACATTTTTTAAAGCGTAATATGGTTAAACAATAATAATACCGTAGATAGATATATAAAATATACAGCAAAGTAAAACTAAAGTAGGTTTAAGAAGGGCAGTGATGCCATCCGTCGATTTTTCTGCTGTTATTTTTGTTAGTTTAGGTACTGTAATAATTTTTAAATTACTATTGAGAAGATAAGGCAGAATTATAGGTATATCTAGGTTTAAAAAATTACTAAATCGAAATGTTAAATATAAACCCTGCCTAAACTGACTAAAAACTTGCCTGCGTGTTCAAAATCGAACTAGGTATAATTCAATAATATATTTGTCTGAACTGTCATCGACCAATCAAATTTAAAGGCCTCCTACATCAGTCCCTTCTTTATAAGGGTAAACTAGATTATATTTCCAAACTAGGTCATCATAACAATGCCACATAAAATAGGTATACACAAAAATATATACCAGAGTTGTGACCTGTATTATAAATAATTATTATGCAAAGGATCCCGTAACCATGTCGTGTACGTAAATCCGAGCGTAAATCAAACTCTGTTATTTGCAGTCAACTAGTTGTTCGCTATGTATTGGTAAAGCGATCACAGATGGTTCGACATCAAAGCGACCGAGGTGATACACATCATTTAAAATATAGGCCTTTACAATACCGAATCACGATATTGACGGAATACACTGAATATATTGTAGTTCTCGATCTTTAATTCATATACCTATTATATTTAAAATACATTTTTTTTTAAGATTTATATTACCTATATACATTATTATATAGGTCCTCAAATAAAAATATATTCAATTTGGAAACGAAGACACAAGATAGTACATGATAAGTTACATAAAGATAAGTAACACAATACTGGAAAAATAGGTACTACTATAATTTGTAATGTAGTGGGGAGAACGGAGCTGAGGGCCACACCCACAGATTACCTGTGTGGTCACACCTCTGACCTCTGTTACTGTTCTTTTCTTTGTTTAATACACACTTCACTTATTATCAACCCGTCTTTATCTCCAAATTGAACACTTTTTATTTAGGGATCCGTATACGAAACTTAAGTGCTTCCAGTTTTTCATGTTAACACCCCTGGAAATATGAAAAGGCGATAGAATTTCCGCAAGGCAATTTTTTTTATAAATATAACCCTGAAGGGTGATTATATTTAACTTACCATTTAATTCATGCGACAAAAACATGATCCACTACGATTTTTAAAGGGGTAGTTTTTTCAGAAAGTTATAAAGAATTTTTTTACCGAAAAGGTAATATTACCAGGCTATTCAACACCCATCCAAATACCCATATACCAAATTTGTTCGACAAATCTCTATTGAGTGTTCTTTTATTGGGTGCTAAATTTTGAAAAATCAGAGAATTATGAATCATAATAAGCAATCAAAGATTGCCATGAAAGAGAAAACAAATACCAATCGAACAAAGAAAAGACAAAAGCAGTACAAGTTTACACTTTTAACTGGCACAGTAAAAATAATGAAAGTACAATAGTTATAATTAATTATAAACAATGAATACAAATTTGTTAAACTAAAACTTACTAAAAATTGTATTTCGTTATAAATCTAATTTAAATCGTAGTAGCTTCTAAAACTTAAGCAGTAGCTTTTGAATTTAGCAACATTTGCCTTAGTAGATTTATTTTTAAATTAAATTTTATTTTCAATACAATCCAGATTGAAAGCAACATTCTACTTCTAGTTAATGACGTGTCAGTGTAATTGGTAAACTAGTTAGTGTCGTAAAGTATCTCTTTCAATTATGGTAGAACATTTATCACAAAAAATAGGGATTTTTAAATAAGGGGTGAAAATTTGGCCCCTTTAAAAAATCGTAGTAGGCCAGGCTTTTGTCGCATCAATAAAATGGTCAATTGATATATAATCACCTGCCAGGGTAATAATTATAAAAAAATTGGCTTCCAGAAATTCCAACGCCTTCTCATATTTTCAGGAGTGTTAACCTGAAAAACGGGGCATGCTGTATGTGTAAACATATTAGAAGGTGGTTCCTTCACCAAAATTTAGGTGAGTTTTCTTATGTCCTAAGCCCCCTTCCTTCAAAGGGTTGAAATTGAGTTTTTATTTTTTCCAAAAATTTTGAATTGGATAAAAAGTTGAAATTTGGGGGACACAATGTACCTACTTACATAAGGGCTTCTATAATATTTCAACCTTCTCTGGGTATTAGAAAGGGATGAAATTTGCAGCCCTCTTTTGTTTTTTTATTAGAACTTTTTATAGGAGCGGAATTTTGTTAATTAAAAATATGCGCTGGAAAGCTTAATCCCTTTGGATTGTTTTCCTCTTTTTTTGGTAAAATTGATAATTTTCATTTCACGTCAAATAATACAATGTCCTAGCATGCATATTGTAGTTATTTAAAAGGATAATTTACAAAACTGAAACGCCTAAGTAGGCGGTAATATTTGTAAGAAGAAAGTATTAAGAAGTATTTGTGAGTACATTAGGTACGCCACCAAAAATGGGACAGGTCACGCCTGCCCCATGAGTTCCTCTGGACCTGACTCAGCAGAGGGACCCGAAATTGTTTATAAAGAATGACACACTTCGATATTGGAATATGATTATTTTTAAGGAATTCATAATCTAGACTAGTTGGTGTTCAGTTCAGCTCTTAAAAGATTTATTCTATACAGAGAGTTATTTTATTTCCTAGATAAATACAAGTATCTAACAACCTATAGACAGAATTAAATGCATCGTCATCACATGAGAGTCAATAACCTCCTTTTTTTCATTAAGTGGCGAAAACAAAGAGTAAAATCAAAGTTGGACCATAAGCGAAGCTCCTATTTAAAAGATTTTCATCCTAGGTTTTTGGTATAATCGTTTTGCCTATATTTAGGTACAGTAGCAGCTCATAAGCTTTTACCTATTTCATTTTGTCATTAAAAAATATTAGTTAGGTATACTGAAATTATTAAGAGCTAAACTGATTTGATATTTCAATATTTGGCGGATGCGCTAATGATAAATAATTTTATATTTGATTACGGGAAGAAAAATATTTATTTGGTTAGTTACATATACAAAATTTTAAGTAAACTTCAATGTTGGACAATTGGTCATTTTTTTAGCTCATATCGAAAATTAACATACCTTACTAAATGGGAAAAATGACAGGTAAGTATATAATTAATTATTACTGAAACGCTGAAATATATATCAACATATTTATTTTAATAACACAACACACAAAACCAAACTGTTTAAATTCAAGTAAACACCACTGTCATTTTTGTTAAAAAGAAATAATGTTACATAAACAATTGCCTGACACAAAAATAAAAATATGGTATTTCTGTGATTCATAGTTTCTTTTGGGATTACACCATCTGTAAAATAATACCTGTGTAATCCTAAAAGAAACCATGAATCATGAAAACGCACCACAAATAAGTTACAGACATTATGCGGTATTTCTATATTATGTTATATTGCTTGTATATTACTGTGCGTTTTCCCACCGTAACTTTCTATTTATTTTCTAATTATTTTCGATTTTTGTCAGTTGAATATTTCGTTCCCAAAGAAAAAACAGCATCGATCACTACCTAATGGGGACGGGTTGAACAGTTGAAAATTTGGAAAATATAGGTAGTAGGCTTTGTTTTATCAAAAAATGCAATTAAGAAAAAAAATTTCAAAATTACTAACTCAGCGCCTACATTCAGATTTTTAGGCAAAATATAAATGTTTCCTATTTTATTTTATTTTATTTCAAACATTTAAACTAGTTTTTATTAATTTTTAAAAATATGGTATATAAATAATAATATTCATTTTGGTTGTTTTCACAAGTAATAAAAGTTTGAACTTGATTCCAATATAAACGAGAAAGATGCAAGGGTGTGTAGACGAGAGGTGAGACACAAAATCATTGACTGAAAATTATTAACTCTAATGGATAGCACATATTTATAGCCGATAGAGGTAACAAACATAGTGTTCCTTTTGTATGTATACTTAATTTATATGATAGTTATTAAAATAATTAATAAATTGAACTTAATAAGTTTGGAAAATATTTTTGTACGAATTTACTGGATAGAAAAAACTTCGTGCCGATTTTACAAATTTATCTCTCTCTTTCTATTTATTGAACTACGTTATTACACAACTAAATGTCTTAATAGAAATCCTTGGTATTGAAAAATATTATTCTGTGGCGTGAAGCCAAATATCTGTCACCATTCTTGTTCAATGTTACTAAACATAATAATGCGTACCGGAAATAGGAATTTAGTAGATAAGATAATCTGTAAAGTATTTTAAAACTATTTTTTTATTATAATAATTGGAGTATCTACTGCCTCAGGCTAAGAAATGGAAATAAATCATTATAATATAGGTATATATATTATCACTGATCATATAACTATACCTATACGCAAATACTACCTATAGTATCACATTAATTTCACATTTATCACACCATCACGCATTTGTCATAAGGTAGGTATCGCGAATTAGCATCGTGACTGTTGAAATAAATAATATTTAACTATTATCCGTGCTGTTAAGATTTAATGTCATAGGCTAACATTACTTTATATTAAAAAAAATAATAATAATGGGTAATAATAAAAAACAAAAATGCTGTAAACATAATGGATAATCACTTCAAAACAGACCATATTAAATTCATTTCTGCATCGTAAAACAAAAAAGCCTGGAAATGAAACAGGGAAATCTTTATTAAACCTGTATTGGATGGGTATAGGGTAGTGGAGTTAATAATTATTACTAAAATAATGAAGTTTTTACTGGTAAAAATAATGAAGTCTGCTCTCATACCGGAAGATTGCATCAAATTTCACATCTGTGGCAAATGGTCATTCATTAATGAATGAAATTTTTATTTAATGATGTAATACGATACACCTTTTCGTTGTGATAATTACTGGAGTTGCTGATAAAATTGGTTATACGCTAACTGATATCTCGTTTTAATTTTTAGAACGTTGAAATAATATATAAAATTATCATTTTTTGTTTATTAATGAGGATGAGTATAGATAATAAGTATAGATACTTTTCTTAATTCAAGTATCAATAGATAAGCATGTAGCATATTCTTTTATGAAACTACTGAATTAAAACTAGAGAAATAAGAAGCTAACTGAAACAAATGTATTAATTTTCATTATAGCTATAGTGTATAGTATTACGGAAATAACAATATCGAAAGAGTATACCTGATTTAAATTCTCGAAATAAAAAATGAAACGGAAAACTCTCAATCAAGAAAAATGATTTAGGTACCTAGGATTTAAATTAAATTTAATGTAAAAAGTGATTCTTTTATAGTATATTTTTAATATTATTTATTGGCGCATTTAACTGTTATCAGTATATCTGTATCCTAAAAGCTTTCGGTATATAGAAATTAAGCCAAAAAGTTAACTAAGAGATAAATTGTTAATGAAATTGTCAAATATTATGGTCCAATAAAGTTTCTATATGGGTTTGGATCCAGTAGATATTTTAAGACGAATAGCAGAATATCAAAACATATAGCTTGCTAGAATTAAAATAAACCCTATAGCTTAGTGGAAAGGTTTCTTTGCAAATGAACTTTTGGTTAAAATAGCGAAAATAGCGAAGCGGATAGTAGAAGCTGTGAAAGTAACTTCAAAATATTCAAACGCTGATGTAGTTTTTCACATAACACCAAAACACTATACTGCACTTAGAGGTTTAAAATATTTTCTAATATAAAAACAATAACAAATAGAACGTACTGAAAAATTAATGTTCATAAAATATAATACAAAATATATAAAAGAACTGGAAATATCAGATCGGGAAAACGAAAAGCACACTGAAATTAACAATGAACATCTTAGATCGACTGAAATTATGAAATTGTTAGACTTAGAAGAGGATCAAACAGAAACTGAAACAGAAGAGGAATATCAGATCGATGAACTTGTTTGTTTCTAATAAATGTTGAGGTAAGTAGTGAAAAAGAAGGTGGTGATAATCTTGATAATAATCGTGATAATATGAGAATGATGATGATAGATGAACCTCCGAATTTAAGTAACTAAGTTGTAACTTGGTTACAACTTAGGCTGAAAGTTATGAAGTAGACTACTACTTCTACTAGGCTTACTAATAAAGTAAGAAAACATCTCTAAATATTTCATAGCAAAACCGCATACTGAAAAGACATCCATGAAAATGTAAATCGGCTTTTATTTATACATATATTACTCATTTAATTCAGTCTAACTTGCCGTTATTGGTATTATAAGGAACACTCTGTAATATACTTGCATATTTAGGTCGAATAAGTTTCCATTACTAATAGCAAGACTCATTTTATTAAAATAATGTAAAAGTATGCTGCATCAGACAGAAAGTCGCTTGGCTGTAGCAACGTATTAGTATTTTACTTAAGAGTCCATTCTCTGGTCCGAAATAAGCCCAAAATCGGCGTTCGTCTCGTGTCTAATTATAAAAAAACTATAAAAGATAGCGGCTTTTAGTAAAAAAGTATTGAAAGATAAGACTTTAATCTAAATCCCTATAGTAGTAATTTTTTGTAATTCTTTTTATTCTTAAAATTCTAGGCAAACAATCTTGTACTAAAATAGCGTATTTTCAAAAATTATTTTCTCTAAAATACATGTATTAAACAAAAATTTGCTACTACAGCGATCTAGTTTACCTTTTGATCTTTCCGGTGATATATAATTTATAACATTAAAAAGAAATTTCGTTGCAATTATAAGACAAATCCGCTACCCTTGCAATGAGGGCTAACTTTATTTCCATGTGCCTTTTTACTTCGGCTTTACGTGCACCTCCGAAATCTAAATAATTCGGTAGTGGAAATATGTAAGTCTTCACCCATCGACTACCCAACCTATCAATCCGACCCCGAATTCATCTCTGTCAAGTCTACAGTGAATGGACCCTTAATAGCAACTTTTCAGGCCAAATCTTCCTTAATTAATATTAAGGTTTATCTCTAATAATAATTTTCAAGCGTTTTGAAAATGTATCAATGTAAACGTGAGAGAATGTCTAGTGGTAAATATGCAAAAATATTCAGTGTTCGCTACACTAAAAAATATTAAAGGCATCATATCTAGATCAGCGATGACGTCATGAGTAAGATAAATAAGGCATAAAACGTGCTACTAGGAATAACAATAGCGACCTGTTCGAGCGGTTTTTACGTTCTTAGATACCCTAACAACATTGTATAATAAGGTTTCGTTTTCATTGCAAAATGTATCAGTAGTTTACTATTTCTGAGTACTTTTGTAATTATCGCTGTGAACAGCAATAATTAAAAGTACGCGAGAACTTGTCTTCTACATATGGAACTTTTCTCAGTTCTAAACGCGTGTTTAATTAATTTCATTAAAGTGGAAGTATGAAAAATCGGAGAAATTAAAATATCTGCGAGGGTAAACAAAGCAAAATACCATCGCCGTAATAATCTGTGTAAAATGTAAAATACTTCCCAGTCTCTAATAGTATTTTGCGTTAAAAGTCCGTAAACGAGTACTATAAATATTGTAAAATTTAAACCAATCATTAAAATAAAATCTCATAATATTCAAATTGCATCAATATCTTAATGGCCTTGACATTCAAGGTGACATTAACATGGCATCAACCTTCTTTTGACGTATCATAATTTTCTTTGGTTTTATAATAACGGAGTGCTCAGAGGAAATTTTAAATAAATTCCTTAAAATCGTAGCTTCACTGAAAAGGATAGAAAAGCGTTATTTATATTTGCCTGAATTTTAGTTTACTAAATTAAAGCGGATAAATGTCAAGAATTGATTTAAACTCAAAACGTAGCTCCCTAACAGTCCGGTAAAGTGTTACTTAAAAACAATATTACAGTATCAGGCACGGTAATGTTCCATTTACCGGCTGCAAATCAGTGCAGGGTAAATAGATTTACTGAACAGTATGAAATAAGACAATTTTTCGGAAAAAAATTAATATTGCAATAGATTATTCCGTAGGTACTTTGAAAAATTCCATTCTTTGTAAGAGAAGATGTGGTTCATCAACTACTCCCTTAAAAAATTGAAAATAAAGTTGTCCAATATAACATCTACTTACTTTACTACTTAAATATAATTTTGGTAACTACAGATTTTATAAAAAAATGTATAAAATATTTTCCTGCTATATGAGGGCGGATTAGGTGAAACATAAAATCGTAATTTGCTAGCAAAAATATATGAGGAATCTAGAGATGAAAAATTCTTCTCATTTTTATAAGCAGCGTATAAGCAATTATGTTTTTGTTAAAGTGTAATAGAACATAGATGAACAAGATACCTTAAAATACTTTCTTATATAAAAGTAAATCTTTAGGGATCTAGTCGACATTTTATGAACGACTACGGCCTTACTTTTGGTCCCGCATCTTGGATTAGTTGCTAATGTATTTGTATTCCGTTTGCGACACAGTGGTGTCCTGCCAGAGAAACAATTTAAAATTATTAAGTTCTTCATTTAAGAATATGATACCTTCTAATTATTTGTCTCTATGTTTACATCAAACTATTCCTACCTAAACATAAAAGCATAGTTTTTTTGAAAGAGAAATTAATTAAGAATAAACTAAAATGAACAAAAAGCATACTACAGTGCATTTCGCTTAAAAAATATTTAAATTTTTTTTTTTAAATATTTTCAAAATTAAATTAAGAAACTATATAGGACTATATAGACAATTATATAGGTAACTGTCTACTATAATAAAGAATACAAATGGTTTGATTTTAAAATGAAGTTATAATAATCTAAGATACACAGGATGCCAGTGTATTAATTGATTGATTGATCTTATCTATTACAATTAAATTGTAATATCAAGAAAATTATTTGGTTATTGAAATTCTAGGATGTAGAATATGATTAAATTTTTGTCTGTTTGAGGATCAATTGATACAACAAATATTCGCACAGAAATTTAATTCAACATAAATAAACAATCAACAAACAAAGTTAAATCCATACAAGTGTACTAATTATACCAAATTATTAATTAATTTAATGTTTATATTTAATTTGAAGTATAGTAATTGAAAACTTTAGTCAAAATTTGATTCGTGTTTGTAACAGGTGGTACAAAACAGTATTGGAAACAAACAAGAAAATGGGTATTTTCAGTTTTTCCTATATAACTCCACACCACTGGAAAATTTATTGAAGTGCTTTCCATATTCTTACTTGCAATAAACCTAGGACATTTTTCTAAATTTGACTTTTTTACATCTCACAACAGTTCCAAGACACCAATGATGAACATTTAGTTCCCATCTTATATATTAACCTTGTTTATTCACTGATGTGCTTATGATACCGCTCTAGATATTTGTCGGCCATGTACAATTTACATGGCAAGCAGTACGGATAGTCATCTGAGTGTTTTTTTCATCTGGTTTTTTTTCTCAATAATTCGTAAAACAAATATATGTCGGCGGGTATTTTGCGGGTTTTATGCTAAGCTTTTTCTGCAATGCAGCAAATCCTTAGGTGTGAATTAAGATTCCATTCCAAGATTAAGAAAACTAGAAAACAATTCCAGCAAGGAGCAAATAAGAAAGTACAAAGATTATATCGGTTCTGATCAAGTTGCGCTCAGGGTAGTATGCTCTCCAAGAACAACAGGGCTCTTGAAATCCCTGCCATTTGGGAGAATCAGGGAATGAGAAATCTGACGAATTAGGTGGGCTTAGATCTAACAGATCCTGCCAGGGCTTTGAACGTTTTATGGGGATTACTAGAACATGCCACTAAAGCTCTTGGCATATGGGCTTACATGATGGTGACAAAGAACTGAAGGGGAAATGAAGCTTACAGGCAGTCTAATAACTTTTTATACAGACTAAAATTTAAGATAGTTTGGGTATTGAACCATACTCAAAGGATTGTTAACCTACTGGCTGCAATTCTAACAAAGCTAGTACCCAACTATCTCATGGAAATAGAGGATCATACTTGTCTGGAATGTGGGGAGGAAAAAGAAATGTCCTTTCAATTTCTGGGACAAAGTGCGGCTCTAGGGAGGTTAAGGGACGATGCCTTGGTACTAGGGAGTTGCAAAGAGAAGAGGTCCCTCATACGGACAGAAGTCTTGACATTCATTAGAAGGTCTCGAGCAGGTTTGATGAGGGGAAATACGAATCTACGAAATAAAGGAGAATAGAAAATTGCTAATAGAACGCTAGGGTTAGGTAAAAAGAGCCCAAGTTATATACAACCTTACGACTACTAATTTTATATCGTCTGTTGCGTGTTTGTACTTGGCAGTTGCCCATTGCTTTTGTATAAATTTTTTTTTAGGATATTTATTATATTCTTTAGGATTATTTGAAATCCTTGGGTATCTCCAAAATGAGCAAAATTTCCAAATTTTACCAAACTGTATATTGAGAAACAAGATTGGAACAAATAAAAATATAATATTAATGGAAAATTATGTTATAACTGTTATAGCACAATTGAACAAAACTTCACGCACTTCCAAGCTTTTCCCAAGCACTTTGGATTGGATGTAGAAAGTGCTTCAAATGTTATATTTGGTAGGTATACATACTAAAATAAAATAGCTTATATATTAGGGATTCAAATTAACGATAAGGGCGTTGCAAGTTGTAAACAAATGTGGAGGAAGACGAACAAAAATGTTCTATTTCATATCACATCATTTAGCCAGAAAACTACCTTTCCACTCCTATAAACATATGCTAGTTAGGGTGTTATAAATAATAAGAAGAGCGGTAAAAGCAGTCATATGTCCCATAAGTGCTTCTTTACTAATACGAATTTTTTGGGTTGAAATAGGTACTTTTGGTTTACCTACATTTTGGGATAAATATGTGTGACAAACGGTAGCAGAAGTGTACGATGATACCATATTAGTGTTTATGTTTTTTTGTTAAATAATTGTTATGTCTAAATTAAAATATATTCGGTTTTTACAAGACTAATGTTAAAGTGTAGACATACTGCAACAAAGTGGTGTATAAATATTGTATAAATAAACGTGTTCCCTGTTGAATTATTACATGCCTTTTGGAGAAATGAGTGAGGAACTGTTTGTTATACTAGGGCCAAACTTCTATCTTAAACACTTGTATAATACATTTTGTGGAATGCACCCATAAACCCGCCAGTTTATGTGTTGTTGCTTGGTTTTGAATGCCATTTTAAAATGTAAAAATAAAGATGTACAAATACTAGCCACGTCGTTTTTAACTTTGCAATACCAAAAATCACAAGTATCACTAAATTATTACGTTAAACAAACCCAAATACGTGTTATTTATCATTATATGCTTCCAGGAATCAGCTTCCAAAAACAATCTTTTAAATAGGTTCAAATTTTCAAATGTTTTCATGCAGAGTGTATTCATTTTTGGAATTGCCAATTGCCGAATATATTTCACATTAACCCACGTATATAAGTAACTATCTATGTTTTGTAGTCTATCCACTGATTTATGTGTTTGTGAAACGAAACAACCTCAGGAATTTGGTATTAAGTGGATCCTATTAATACCCTGGGAAGGTTATGTAATATTTTTTTAATTATACATACGGTGGCTGCAAAAAAAAGTTTTCAATTACAAACGAATCTCTTTGGAAAATACCCTCTAATAGTAGAGCTAATAGCAAGGGAAACGTAACGATTAACTCAAAAAATGATAACCAAAACCAGTGAAGTCATTTAATGCTAAAAAAGAATACAATAGGAAAAAAAAATGATTCTCTGAACCAAACTAGAAGTGTATACACACCTACAAAAGTCAATTGTGAGCTAAAACTAAATATGGAATAATGAAAAAACCAGGAAAATTAATTGGAATACAGCAATGTATGAAAAATAAAAGAATAAGCACGAGACGAATAGATAGCAGTACAATAAAATCAACTACGATGAACGGGTTATGTGCAAAGAACAACCATTTGATAAAAGGGGTTTATATCATTTCAAGAAGTAAAGAAAAAGCAAGGGAGAAGAACCTCCAAATACTTAGGACGCATAGATGCGGAAGGCGGCAGAAAATGGAGGGGTGAGGTAGATAGATAATGTCTGACTCTCAAGAGATAAAAAAATAGAAATAAATATGAAGAAAAATGCAATAACAACTCAACCCCCATGGTGATTTTTAAATAGAATATATTTTCTCGGCATCGCTCCGCCCCTGGCTTCTATGTAAATTAAGTTCTAAATATATAGTTTTAGAAGGTACTTCATATACCATTCTTTTGATCTCCTCTGTGCTTTCGCTAACTCACGAAACACATGAAAATGTTATACTGAAAGTGGATTTGTGACAAACAGTGTATACAGCCTTCTCGAGGCTGTTAACCTGAATAATGTAACAATTAGAAACTGATCCTTCAAACTAAAGTTTGTAGCTCCCTGTGTACAATTAAATTAAAACCAAGGGGTGAACTTAAACGGATAGATATTACATTTAATAAATTAATGAAAAGAAACACTCTTCAGACAGATTACAATTAAGAGATTCATTAAATATTAAATGACATAATAAAAATCCCCACGATTAATTTAAAAATTCTACAGGAGGAAATAATTATTATCACACCAATGAATTTTTATTGCAGACAAATTGCTATAGATGGCGACGACAATTATTTTAATACGAGGCCAAAGATTAACAAATTTGTTTATCCCAAATTAGAAGCAATTGTAAAAGCGAGTAAAGATATAAATATTTATATTGAGAAACACTAGTTTTAAATAGATAATTAGAAAATAGTCTCTTATGCATGTCAGTTAAAAGTATATCATGAGATTTAAAATGTTCTATAACTTATTTCCAAATCATGAAAACTGTGAGAGGTAGGTTTAGATAGGTAGGTTTAGATAGGTAGGTGATAGGTGGTATAGATGATAGGTTTATTAAAATTATAAAATTTGCGTATACCGAAGTATATAGTTGGGTTTTCAAGAAAACAAATAAAAAATAAAATAAAATAAAAAAACCAATTAAGCAAGAAAATATATGTGGTAAATTTTCAATAATAATGTAAAGAATGATAATATTTTTGCTGTATCATTTTTACTTTTATTGAAGAACATATTTATACATATATGAACCATATGCATTAACTGAATAATTTAAAAGGATAATACAGATTTCCCAATTAAATTTGATATTACGTGACCTGTTAGTAGCAAGTTTCATATGAGACAAAAATTAAGACGAGTTTTGCTTCTTCACAAATAGAGTGTGCAATGAGTATCAAAAAATATATGTTTCACTTAGTGCATTAAATCCCTCGGTCAGGATATGTACCAATAGCGTACAAATGAAGAAGAAAAGAAACGGAAGAGTGGGAGAAAGAGAAAGAGATAGAAAAGAGTAAGATCCAACAGATATTTTAAGCTTATTGGTTAACTATAATAATAATAACAAATCAACACGATACAACAACATTTAAAACACGAAGTAGACATAATGGGGGAGGTATTAGTTTGATTTTTATTGGGTAATGGATAGTGGATATTTAGAATTAGATACTAACATTACTAACAATATAGGGTGTACAGTATAGATGTAAAAATAATTAAGGTCTAATTTGTTGAGTTGCCCGTACCTTTTTCTTAGAGAGTAATTAATGCTAAAGCAATATATTTTTTAACAATCGGTTTTTTAAATTAATTTAGATTTTGAATTTGAGGTTAATACTATTCAATGAGGAATACAATCCAATATTATTTTTTTAACATTGACGTAGTTTTACACATAACACCAAAACACTATACTGCACTTGACGCGCGTATTAGCTTCACATCAAAGATTCCAACCCCCTTCAAGACTATCTTTTTTTTATTACTAAATTAATTCATTCTTATTTTCTTCATAAACCAGGAGGAAAACACATTAAACAAAAAAATATATAATATATGTTTAATCTTTTATTTCTTAATATATTTTTTCAAATTAACTGTTTATCGACCAAAATAAAATTTATATAATAATTTTATGGGTTACAATTTTAGTAACGAACACTACGCCAGCCTTAGTTATAATTTTAGTTATTTTTTGGAAATAAACTTACTGATGATCAAAGTTGCATGTAGGTGTACCTATACTTCGGAAATATTATACTGTGTTACTAACAGTTGTGTATAATAATAATACTGTTTTCATTATAAATTTGTACAAAAAAAAAACAGATTTACAAAGTAAATAATGTTATAAATGGGAGAGTTCGGTGGTTTTTTTATAAAAAATCCCCTGTTCTTCTACTTAACCGAGAAAAGAAGAGAAAGGAAATCTACCTTTACCCTACCTAGGCTAAAGAAATTAGCCCTACACAACTATTTTGTAGTTTTTGCAATCGTTTGACATCGACTTGAAGAGGAAAGGATAATATCCTATCGACGCATAATTTATATGAGATAATTCTAGAGCTTCGCATAACAGTTTAAGTTTTTTTTGTCAACATTTCCTTATTTGCGTAAACTAACTTCAAATGACCGAAGGATCTTTTAATAATAATATGGTTTACATGTTCAGTAAATATTAAAGCTGAATAATATATAAGCCAAGATTTTTTGGTCCATCCGTTAATTTAAGGGCATTATTACTTATTTTTACATTAAACTTCTCCTTATACCTATTTCTCACTTTTTCCCTATCATATAACATGACATTGAATTTATGAAAAGACAAAATGAATTGGATATTTGAATGAGTGAAGTTATGTCCTGACTAATTATAGACTACAATAATTTTCAATACTGCCTTCGTTAAAAGAATGATACAACTGAGTGTTGTCAGCACAGAAATGGCTTTTACAAGTTTTAAGCACTTTTTGAAATTCAGCTGTATATAAAGTAGACAAAAGTGGACCAAGTATTGAACCCTGTGGAATGCCTTGCTCTATTGGCAATATGTCGGAAATATTATTGAAATAAACCTTTTGATGCCTGCTCGTGACACATTGTCTTATAAATTCAACAAATTTCCGACGGTAACACTATGAAAAATTTCTTCTGCCCGCTTTAGTTTTGAAGCTGAAGCAGCTATCTATAAGAACGTATAAGCTGTAAGCTGTTACACTGAACATTTACGAGTCTATATACCTACAAATCAATCTTTGTATATTTATAAGGGACTATTATATGGATATATTGGAAACATCATTTTCAAATCGAATAGTAAATAGTGAGTAAAATAAAAATCGTAACACATAATAAATCATGCAACTGAGATCTGCAAAAGCTCTGGAAAACTGTTTGAGTTCTTCTGAATACGTAATCCGTTTAAAACCGTTAACCTTTTTAATGGTAAAAATAAATCTGGCCTACTTTACTGTAAAATATGCAGGGACTTTAGGGATACAGGGCACATTAGTCCATTTAAAACAATAATGACAACAAAACAGATACTTCGAATAAGCTCTGAAACACTATAAGCTTGCTTAAAAACCGATGCAGTGGTAGTGCTATTCTGCTCTATCTAAGTCATATTAAAATATTAGACGCCGCATGATACCCACCTAATTTTATTAGCAAATATTATTTGCGGGATATTTTACAAAATATTTGATGCCATTAAATAAAAATATACCTACTGGCTATCGATCATCTATATACAGCAGCCATTGACAAGCTCAGAAAAAAAATGAATATGGCTCGGTCATGTGAGAGAAACGAACACAATCTATTTTATTGTAAAATCGTGATGAATAAATTTCAATACCATATTTATAGTCCTTGCCCACCCAGGGCGTTTTGTTGGAGACGTCTTTTTCTCGGTAAGAATATATATTTTTTATTAATACACCACTACACTGAAGATTTATCGATTCTAACAAGCGATATGATATTGGCAATGAAAGATATATTGTTTTATCTAATTTCAAATTTAATTACTTTTAACTCCCACCACTGATACACTAGAAAAAATATGAATAGAATTATTGCAGTGTTTATATGCATACGTAAAACGCAATGGGTCACAATAATTTTGTACAAGTTGATCCACTATAAATTTCCATAACTCTTATGTAAGGGTCATTTGATCTTGTAGAAAAACAATAATAACGCACAAGAAACACTGTAATTAATATACATATATTGAATAACAAAATATCTATCACATTCAGACGTATCAGACGCTTTACTAATATGGTTATACCATAAACATAACTAAGACTGCTAAATAAGCGTCTTCTTCATCGGTGCCTTACACTTATCTCTGTTACGAGGGTCATCTAAAAAGTCAGTTCTAATATTGGAAATGTTTACGATCATATATGGGGACCAAGTTACGAGTTTTTGTCAAAGCCAAAAGACAGCGGTGTCGCGATCGAGTGGCGCAATGGTGAAGCAGATGAAACCCATACCATCTTGTAGAGCATGTTCTGGGGCATATATGACGTGATCTACAACTTGTGACGTGATCTAGAACACTGTGTGTTCTATGACTAAAAACAATATTTTTCTTCATATAAATATGGGTCAATATGTTTCCTAAGGCGAGATTTTTTTATGGAGGAAGGGAAACCGCTTGGCGCCAGGACCTTTGATTCGATCGCTCCTGGCAGTGACGAGCGCTACTCCGTCTAAAACCTCTTCTTTTTCCATCTTTTCCTGTTGGAACCGCCCTTCCAGGACATTACCTCGACAGAAAAAGAAGTCTTGGACTTTCTGTTTTAACCTGCTTCTTCTCTTTCTTTTCTCACCATAATCATTTCCGCACCCCTTTCTACATCTCTCCAGGTTTTCTCCCCTCGTAGGATTATCCTTACCAGGTTGTCCCTGGTGATCATCTCTCCCACGAGCCCCAAAGCCACTTTCCTCTGTGCAGATGGGTGCAGTAAGAGATTAGATAACAATACTTTTGAATTCATCTACTTTGACGATTCAGTTACTTGCATTTGCCTAGTTCTTTTTGTTTTTAATAATTTATTTTCGGGGGTAAGTGCACAAGTGGATCAAAATTACCGATAATTTTGCATGAAAGCGTGTTGTCTAAAAACGACATGGGTTTATTTATCAAAATTTAATAAACTCATAATCAGTAATCATCACATACCTACCATATACATTCAATAAATACATTTTTTTATTAAAAAGTTCTCTAAAAATACATTACTCGTATATATGTCACTTTATTCAGGTAAGTATTAACAATCAACTAAAAAATTGATTAAATTAAAGATGACAAATACTCAAAACAGACAAATAATTAGTAAAATTAAATATTACTTGGTAGTTAAAAACACTATTAGGTATGATAACAACTACTTTGTTGGTGTGCTTTACTTTTTGAAAAACTTCCTGCAGACGACGAATTGCTTATACTGTTAAATTAAACAAACTTGAACCAACTACAGTGGTTTCACATACACATGTACTTGCCTGGTCATTATCTCGCATTTTACTAACAATTTATTTTTGATGCACTTCGTCCATTTGGAGGTAGGGTCCAATAGATTTTCGATTGGAATGTCCGGTAATTTTTATTAATTGTTGTTCACTATGCTTTTCAGTTAATCAAAATTCGATATCGTTGAATGAGTTATTGTTCTCCACAATACAGAAAAAAGTGCTTCCAAACGATTGGTGCTTATTTGAAGTATTTTTGGGTACGCTTTGACCTACTATGGATTCTTCTATGGAATTTAACGTTTATTGATTTTTTGATTTTGATTTTTGATTTGATTGATTTTTTTAAATCTAACGAGAGATGGATTAAAATCGATTCTGATGTTGTTTAATATAGGTAACAACACATGGTAAATGTCATTGTTGAGATTTTTTGTATTGAGTACAACTTTAAGATATTTTATAAATCGATTTTACACCATCGGAAATATAGAGTATCCTATCGTTACGGGACGCTATTGGGGATACTATTGTGTTATCTATAAAGGTAATCATGGAGTTTACTCTAATAAACTTGAATTTCCCACGTGTCTGGATCTATAAAACATGAATGTTGAAAATGTGCGGTTTTAGTTTTGATTCTGTAACATTTACAACTAAATAAGCAGTACTTCATAATGTTACCGCCTGGATTGTTTCCGTAATTCCTGGTAGTGACACTTTACTTAACAATAATAGCCCCTATTGAATCTTTAAGCGATCAACCAAGATTGTGTGGGTATTTTCTGGAGGAAACAGCAGCAAAAAGAATAACGGAAGCGGGGAAGCGTTCGGCGGAAGCAGAACGGAGAGTGTTCGAGGGCCGACGAACTAATGACTTATTCTTTTGAACTCATAAATCCGATTTGGACAGGTGGTTGTGTCAAGAAGACATATTAATTGTTAAACTAGGGCAGTTAAGAGATAATGGCGCATTCTTTCGTAATTTCTCATTTAACGATTGTGACTGCCGCCGGTTCGGGAGAGCTGCAGGAAAATCATTAACGACACATCAAACGGCACAAATGAAGGGTGAAACTTCAGGGAACAATAGATGTCAGGTATATACAGTATTTATATGTCATTTATTACAATTTTGAAACTTCAGGCTCTTCACAGCTCTACATCCTACTTTAAATGTTCAGAGTAATTATAATTAATCTACTGTCGTCTGCTGCCTCTTTCACATTTTTCCTTTTTAAGTTATAGGAACTGATTTTTATAAAATGTTATTAAATCGGAAATTTTGATGAAACAGAAGGACATGGAAAAACAGTTAGACAGGGAACATTTTTTAGAGCTAATAAGAGTAGGTAGTTCCCAGTGTACGTGCATCCACTAATATTTTTTTTGTAAATTCAACCTGATTCACAGAATGTCATATATCAGAATTCTACTTATTTTTTCATATTTTTGTGAACTAATGTGAACATATTTTGATACTAATGTGAAGCAAAAACTTCGAAACATCGAAGTCTGAAGTTGCATGGTTATTTATTTTCATTATTTTTATATTTTTTATTTTATTTATATTTTAGATAAATATATATTTATATACAGTGCTTTCGAAAAGTAACGAATAAATTCATTAATTTAGAAATTGAGAAGTTTTCAAAAAAATCCCCTGACACGTCGATTTTGTTTTTAAAAAAGGCACTTTTTGACATACGACCCATATTTGTGACGTCATCATTGTTCGAGATATGACGTCATCGACAATTTTTGTAAATAGCAACCCCCAATTTTGACCACGCCATTTGAAAGAGCGCATCATTCTTACGCATCATGAAAAATTTTGGTGTTACATAACAAAAATTTCAAGAAAATAATGTTTGAAGATCTTAAAATTTAATTTTCACAATACTGACAATGATAATGATTATGTAAAAAATCGACTAAATTAAATGTTCAAATTGTGCACCGTTGGCTGCCTGACAGTAGCCAAGACGATTAATAAATTCTTTTTGGACATTATCTATAACTTCAGGAGGTATACGATGTATCTCATGACGAAAGAGATAGGAAGAGTCTAAGAAATGACATGTTCTTTCAACAAGATGGTGCACCACCCCATTATGCAGCACCTGTCCGTGTTTATTTAGATCAGCTGTTCCCGAATCGTTAAATAGGGAGAAGGGGGGCCGATTGAGTGGCCAGCCAGATCGCCTGATTTGACACCCCTAGATTCTTGTGGGGATACTTAAAAAGCAAAGTATACGTTACTAGACCAGTTTAGACTAGAATTTATTAATCGTCTTGATTACTGTCAGGGAGCCAACGGTGCACAATTTGAACATTTAATTTAGTCGATTTTTTACATAATCATTATCATTGTCAGTATTGTGAAAATTAAATTTTAAGATCTTCAAACATTATTTTCTTGAAATTTTTGTTATGGAACACCATAATTTTTCATGATGCGTATGTAGAATGATACGCTCTTTCAAATGGCGTGGTCAAAATTGGAGGTTGCTATTTAAAAAAATTGTCGATGACGTCATATCTCGAACAACGATGACGTCACAAATATGGGTCGTATGTCAAAAAGTGCCTTTTTTAAAAACAAAATCGACGTGTCAGGGGATTTTTTCGAAAATTTCTCAATTTCTAAAATAATGAATTTATTCGTTACTTTTCGAAAGCACTGTATTTTAGATATATTCCTTTGCCACGGGAGTGTCAGTCACTCCGAACACCAAACGGCAAACAGCTGTTTCGACCTATTAAGTCTTCTTAGTGCCATATAAATCTCAGAGTGAACACAATCAGTAGATTTAGATATAGTGCAGCGCATATACTATAACTTTGCCATAAAAATATGGGACATAAGTAAGCCATTTATGATATTAGAAGTGACTGACAGTCATGTGATGATTGTGCACACACACTTCTGCATATACAGGGTGATTCTTAACCTGTACGCATAAACTTAGTTACGCAAACAGTTACTGTGATAAATTAAATGCATTTTCAATTTTATGCAATTCACGTTCTTTTATTTTTATTTGAAATAAACTGGTATTTCCGAAACTAAAAATGTTTTATTTCGAACAAACAGTTACTATGATAAATTAAATGCATTTTCAATTGTTTTATTAAAAATGTTTTACTACATTTTTTTTTTCATTATTATCCTCAGCTATAATTTCCCAAGTTCATGCGTATAGGTTAAGAATCATCCTGTATATATAGAATTTATGTGAGAAATACCCTCAAAAACATGTATTTTTTAAGGACTATTGGTATATCGTGAACCAGAGGAGATACAGGGTTGCTTAAATTTATAAAAATGTTGCTCATTTTCATGTCATTTAAAAATATGAAAACTAATTGGCGACATATTGCATCATTCCTAAAATATCCTTAATAAACTGAAAACTTGGGTATTTATTTTTTCCACATCCTTTTTATTACTGAAACAAATTTAGTGAAATTTGGGATGTTTACATACATTGATACACTGAATCTATTGGATTTAAAAAAAATCCAGGCCTATTAGATCTCTATGTTTTCGCCCTCAACTTTCGATTTTCTTATGGGCCCCATATTTTATTATTGCACCATTGTATAATAAATAACATCACGATATCAACGATGTGTCAAACCTGAGTCATCCGACTAGATTAAGTGACTTAAAACCATAGTTACCTACAAAATTTATTAAAAAGTCACACTTAGTTGCCATGAAATAACAACTATGAAATTTTTGGAACACGATTATAATAGTATATTATACTATAAGGGACAGAAATGCGTTATTTTGGCAGAGGTGCAATTTGAAGCCCGAGGGCGAAGCCAGAGGGCTACAATGCACCGAGGACAAAATAGCATTTCTCCCGAATGGTATATACTATTTTTTCCACGGTCTCATTAACTTAAAAACACATATTTTGTTATTATGAAGTAAGTAGCACCAGAATTATTGTATTCAGATTTGAGCATTTATTTAGTAGTCGTTGAGTTATTGTCATAACTACAAAATAAACAAACAAAAAGAATTGTCAAATTAAGATGTTAGTTTGGTTTAGTTTACAGTTTGTTTAGTGCACAATGAATAATTGTGAGTCGGAAGAGATTGTGGAGGCTGCAAATATTGCAATAAGCAATTTGTTACCTAGGAAGTCAAGATCTTTATACGATATAGCTTACAATCGGTTCAAAACGTGGTGCGCCGAGAAAAATATTCAAGTATACAGCGAGAATGTTTTGTTGGCATACTTCAGTGAAAATGCAAAGAATTACAAGTCTTCCACATTATGGGCGCAATATTCTATGGTTAAGTCATGCTTGATAATTTACAACAACATAGATATAAGCAAATTCCCCAAACTGATCGCATTTTTGAAAAGAACCGGTGACGGATATCAAGCGAAAAAATCGAAAATATTGACAAAGGGTGAAATCGACCGTTTTCTATCAACTGCAGATGACAAAGAATTCTTAATGATGAAGGTAAGGTTACTTTTGTTGTTAGGTATTTCAATTATTTAGTATTTTGATTTTTTATAGGTTGTATTAATTCTGGGGATTGCCGGAGCTTGTCGAACTGATGAACTAGTCAATTTAACTGTAGATGATATTGAGGATGTAGGCTCATCCTTGATTGTAAAAATTCCAAACACTAAGACAAAGATTCCACGAACCTTTGTGGTTACCGATGTGGGAAATATGCTTGAATTGTATCGAAAATACCTGTCCCTTCGTTCTCCCCACGTCAAGCATAAGCGCCTTTTTTTGTACTACAAAGCAGGAAAATGTAGTTCGCAGCCAGTTGGCAAGAATACCATCGGAAAAATTCCTAGTGTAGTAGCTTCGTATTTAAAATTACCTGATGCTGCATGTTATACTGGTCACTGCTTACGAAGATCTTCAGCGACATTACTGGCAGATGCTGGTGTGGATATCACGACAATAAAGCGTCATGCTGGTTGGAAATCAACGACAGTCGCTGAGGGTTATGTCGAGAACTCCATTGAAAATAAGACCAAAATTGCTAATCACGTTTTAGTAGGTACCACCACTAGCGCAATCACAAAAACTTTAAATGTAAGCGAAAGTAATATTCCTTCTAATATTAATTTTGAAAATTGTACAAATGTTACATTTAATTTAAATGTCAATAAATAATTTCAATGTTACCTCTTTTTTTGCATGAAAAACGTTCTCCATAATGTAAACTCTCTTGGGAGCATTATACTCCCTTGGGAATAATCGACTACTTCTGTTTCAATTTTGATGTCATAGAAACTGATTTCTACTCCCGACCGTGGAAAAAAAGTTTTTCTGTTAAGGGTGCTGAGATGAAAAATCAAAACTTCTTGAAACTGTTGCTTTACTATTTCTATGTAGGTAGAAAAATTAAAATCTGAAGCAGGAGGGAGCACCGTTCTTTAAAACCTGCACGTGGACTATAATTACTTAACTACTTATTTCTTTAAAAATCTAAAAAATGCGCATGTGGGTGCGTTTATAGAAAACAGTCGCAAAGAATATAGAATAATCATAAATCAATTCGCAGCTGTTTAAAATATACCTGTGACATAAAATAGACAACTGGTATTTTTGTTGCCTTGGAATAATAAAATTCATTTGCTGTGTTTGTTTAGTGAGCATGACAGGTAGTTACGACCCACAATGAAGTGCTTTCCTGACAATTAATAATTAATGTAAAATAATTTGCGACTTTTGTTTTTGTTTTGCAAGTGCAATCATTTCAGTTTGTAACATGAATGTAATTATTTGAACAGGTCAAAATAACATTGTGTGTTTGAATACTACTCTAAATTATAATATAGCAGTTTCTGCTTTTATAACCTACAAAAGTGAGTATAAACGTAAACATTATCAGAACGGAATGCACATAAATTCGTTGTTTTGGAATAATAAGGGCATTCGTCTTTTGTAAGTTATAATATACATTTTACATTATTCTGACTGAACGATCAGTAATCCACTAATCAAATTATTTTAGTGCTATACTTTTTATATTTTATTTATCTTTTACCGTATACACATTTATTTATGGGTAAATTAAGACATATATTTTTAATAGAATTATCAAGAAATTGTAATTTAATGAAGTCTAGTTTCCTTGTTAGTTAAAAGCTAGATATGCAGAGGGAATAACTGTTTTTAAAAAAATAATGCAAAAATTTGCACCACCTATTATTGAATTATAATCGTTTGGTTAATATTTGGTTTTTTATTTTTAATGTCTGTCACTAATCTTTTCACTTCTGAAATAAATTGTGGATTTAAAGTAACCAATACTCAAGAAAGATAATGCCTAGTATTAAAAAACCAATACTTGAGTATATTCAATAGTAAGTGCACAGTAATTATTTACCACATATTTGTTTCAATAAGTGGTTACTACTTTACCTACCTAGGTTACTTATGTAACAAAAAAAAGTAAATAAATAAAGCTATAGCTCTAGTAAAAGAGCTCATAATTTAACTGTTTACATAAATAAATATTGTACAGTGCTTTCGTAAAATACTTACTGCATAAATTCGTTATTTTATAAATACCCAATTTTAAAAAACGGCTCGGACCTGTCGACTTTCTTTTATATTTCCCCTTATTTCACATTTAGTGTGTTCATTTAGTGGGTAATTATTTTATATCTGGTAAGCTATTACATATGGAGAAAACCTCAAATACAGAGTTGCTTGGTTTTTGATGCAGTTGATGATGCTGATGCAGATGCAGATGATGATGATGATGCAGAAATTATGCAGGTTTTAAAAATATTTGCAACTATATAGTGTGCTTCACAAAAGCGGAACAACTGAGATTTAACTTTTTTAAATGGTACACCGGTACACCTTATATTTTGCATGCAAAATTGATTCCCTTTTTTCATCTTTATTCAACTCTATATTTTTTTAATCCGTTGACAAGTTATAATTTATTTTCTTAATTTCTTTACTTTTGTAGGGTCGTAATAGATGCGTAACATTTTAATCATTACTTTTGATTTGACAAACATTTTTTGCACAGAGTGACAGAAGGGTCCTACAAATACTTCAAATATTTCTGAAGTATACTTATGTAGTACAGTATGTTCAAATTTTACGACCAAAATAAGTTTAGACTTATTTTACTTGATTTTTTCAAATGTAATACCCTGAAATAGTTTAAAGTTGTTTGCAGGACCCTTCTACGAGTACCACTGTGTGTAAAAAATATTTGTCATATTAAAAGTAATGATTAAACTGTTATGTATTTATTACGACCCTGCAAAAGTAAAGAAATTAAAATAAATTATAATTTAACAATACCGCAACGGATTGGAAAAATGAGGGTTGAAAAAAGGACGAACAGGGGAATCAATTCCGCATACAAAATATAAAGTATTCCGTTTAAAAAAGTGAAGTCGTTGCGCTTTTTTAAAGCACACTGTATAATTAGAAATATTTTTATCATCCACATATCTAAACATATCTACATATCTTAGATACGTGGATGATATTTTTGCAGTGTTTGACACAAAAGTCAATGATGTTGAAAACTTTGTTTCTAAATTCAACAGTCGTTTCGCGTCAGATAAATTTACATATGAAATGGAAAACTCTGGACAACTACCATTCTTAGATGTATTAATAATTAGAAATAGTGAAAATAACTTAGAATTTGACATATACAGAAAAGATACCAGTACTTTAAGATATATCCCTAAGAACTCTCGCCATTGTGTTCAACCCAAAATAGCAAGTTTCAATTTTCTAATTCATCGCCTATTAAGCTTCCCTTTAAATATGGAGAGGTTTGAAAAAGAAAAGGCATTGATTAGGGATATAGCGAGTAATGGATATTCTGTAAGTTTAATTGAAAAAATAATTAGGAAACGTAAATTTAAAGAGACACTTCGAAATTCCTTGACTTTTCAAAATGAAAGATAAAACTTAAAATTTTTATCTATTCCATACGATTCTCATTTCACCCGTGGTTTTGATAAGGTTTTTAAAGATATAGGTATGTCATCGAGAAATAAACTACAACTTTTAGGCAATTCAAAAGACAAAATAGAAACTAAGGAAAAGTCGGGGATTTACGAAATTTGCTAAGACTGCGATCAAAAGTATGTTGGACAAACTAGAAGGTCAATGCAAACTAGATTCAAGGAACATATGGCTCATCTCAAATATGGTAGAACAGATCAGTCTAGTGTCGCCCAACTTGCGTTTGAGAACAATCATAAAATAGATATAGTAGTAATTTAAGACTAATTAGGAGTGTAACAAATTGCAGACAGCCTGATCTATTTGAGAGTTTGGAAATCACAAAATGCAAAAATAGTATGAATGGTGACAGAGGGCCAATCCACTACAGCCCGTTTTATTGGTTAGTAAATCATGGTTCACTCAACCATAGTAATAGTGTAGATATAAATAGGGCACAGTGTTGGCATAGGTTTAGTTTTAATAATCTCCAGATGATGCCAACTTAGTTGGCGAAATGCACGTCGAGTGAAGTATAGTGTTTTAGTGTTATGTGGAAAACTACGTCAGTGTTATTTTCACACCAGAGTCCAACCCCTTTCAAGAAAAAAAGATCTATAACACAAAATTTGCATTTTATTCCTATTTGGAATAAATCTAATTTATTCACATTTCCATAAACTATTTTCCCACGCAGTTAATTTTAATGCTTAAGCGAATCGAAAAGGAAAGCTAAATCGTCACAGGGCAAAATGTAAAAATTCACTACTACACATTTTGCGCTTTGAAAAATTAGAGTAATAGTAATAATAGTAATAGTACATAGTGTATTTTTTTCGATAGTCTAGTTGTGCATAAACAAAAGTTGTAGTTGTGAATAAACAGTTGCCATCCAACACATTTTCAGTGTTGTATTTTATAAATTACACCAAGCTTACGCATAAAACAAATCTTTTGTTGGCATACAGATATAATTTTAGCGAATAACTGGGCGTAAAATTGATACATTTGAAATGCAGGCACGTGGATTATAAATTAATTATATTCATTACTTAATACCTTCAATTACAGTGTATGGAAAAAGCCATTTTATTATGATTTTAATTAACAAACCATCACTCTGTTAATGACAAGTCCAGCATTCAAACAGTAATTTAACAATGCCCTAACTTCCTCAATGGATTCCGTTGAAAGCCAACGCTGGCTGCATTAGACAACTTCTTAGATAATTTAAAGCTGATTGGGCATTACTCAGGTCAGTTGTCTTGATTTATCCAAGAATTGTTTGTGTAGGTATAAATATCACTGTACATTGTAACAGCCTCAATAGTTAGTACTAAAGTGAATATATCTTTACTATATGAAATTTGAGTACTTAAGTCGGAGCTATTCGTTACATATGGCATATTTTTTACATGTGTTGAAAAATATAGTTGGCATATTTTCGGAGGTCATAAAAAGGAGGTCCATTAGGTGGATTATGGAAAAGAAAGATAGATAATATTGAACATGGTAATACTAGAGACTGAGCGTAAGAATTTTACTTATTTTCACTATTAGTGAAGCTCTTGTCACAATAAAAGTAATATACTGTGTGTCCCAAAATGATGCAACAAAATTCATATCTTTTTTTCTAGTTGAGATTAAAAGAAAAAGTTGAAATAGGTCAATTAAATAGAAAATACTGCAGAAAAGTGGCAAATTCTATATACTAATTGATTTGTATAAGAGTTTTATTTTAATTTCAACCAGAAAAAAATATGAATTTTGTTGCTTCACTTTGGAACACAGCATAGGTACCTATTAATATATATTATGAATATATCAGTGATGTTCAATCATTTAGATTAACCTTTTACTGTGCCTTTGCTGACGATATAACATTGATTACAAGCGATGGAATTGCAAATAACATGACAAAAAAAAAAATAAATCTTAAAAATATCGCCGATTATTTTACTCGATTTGAACTATTTACGAATCAAGAAAATAGTATATTTTTCAACAAGAGATGAAAATACAGTTGTTTTCGTGAGATGAAAAGTTGCCCACGAGCGAAGCGAGTGGGGCAATCTCATCGAACGAAAAAAACTGTATTTCATTTCGAGTTTGAAATGTAATTTTTTCTACTGACAACTTTCTTAGTCCATAATAATATGCAATAAAATTATAAACGAATTGTTACAATTTAAGTTTTATTTGTTTGTGTACTCGTTGCTATGGTACTGGCAACATGAATATGCAGACGAAAATATTTTCATCTCTAGAGAGCGAAAGTGGCACTTTCACATAGAGTAGACTGTGGAAAAAGTAGTTTTCATATATGTCAGTAGAAAATAGTATATTTTTCAACAAGAGATGAAAATACAGTTTGTTTCGAAAGATGAGAAGTTGCCCACGAGCGAAGCGAGTGGGGCAATCTCATCGAACGAGAAAAACTGTATTTCATCTCGAGTTTGAAATTTAATTTTTTCTACTGACAACTTTCTGAGTCCATAATAATATGCAATAAAATTATAAACGAATTGTTACAATTTAAGTTTTATTTGTTTGTGTAGTCGTTGCTATGGTACTGGCAACATGAATACGCAGACGAAAATATTTTCATCTCTAGAGAGCGAAAAAGTGCAGTTTTCATATATGTCAGCAGAAAAAAATATTTTCATGGTGGTTTATCTATAGTAATCTATTCATGTTTCTAATCCACCCATACATTTTAAAGGCAAATTTATTTAGCAAGTCAGATATTTTAAATTATTAGTTATATACAGTGTGTTTCAAATGGTTGTAATAACATTGGTATCTTGGAAATGGACAGATTGCTCCTGCCCCTGGATATTAAAGAGCTTCCTCTGGAACGGGTGTTGGCCTCTACGCATAGCACGGGTCTCTTCCAATAGCTCTCGACTAGCGGCAAGCACAATGGGTCGAAAGACCTGAGTGCTGCGGGTAACCGCGCAGCCTTCCAACAACAACAACAACAATGGTCAGATACAGAGACTATGTTAAATTGGGATAAAATGTGTAATTTGGTGACCAATAATATACCTCAAAAAATCAAGGCTAACATGATTTCGTTTTTCTGATATTAAAAAAAATCCAAAATTTTGGAAATCGTTTTTGTAAAATTCACGGCTTGTTTGAAGAGCTACTGAAATAAAAAGGACACTTTTTCGTAGCAACTTTTTATGCTCTATCGTATGGCGTAAACAGTTTTTTAAAGGTAACGTACATATAACAAGCTAGCAGATAAAATAAAAAAAAAAATTAGTAAAGTCCTCTAAATCTGCTGTTAGGAAGCACCTTAAGCACCTTGTCAAAAATTAATTTTATTTTATTCAATAGAAAAATATTTAGTTTTCAAGAGTATAACATAGTTATCTATATATAATATTATATGTGTGCTTTGTATTACAATATTATTTGTTTGTAACAGATATGGAGATTCGAGTTTTATTTTGATTTTACGTTATTATGAGAAAATTACATGACAGAATCCATACAAATCTTATATCCTTGAACTCAAAACTATTTAAAATATAAAAATATGAAAAATATATAGGGGGTTAAATTAATGGTTACGTTACACCATACAGTTACACACATGTTATAACATGTAATCGCAAAAGAAACTATGAATCATGAGAACGCACCACAAATAAGTTACAGACATTATGTTATAAAGTTCTAAAAATTTCGTTGATTGTAGTGCCAAAAATTCGAATTTGATACGATTTTTCGTTTGGCTGTAATCGAGCGGTTCTGGGACTTTTACCCAACCCGGTGTATTTAATTTTTTTAATGAATACGAAGAGAAATATGTTTGACCTTTACACGAGATTAAAATGCAAGTCAATCGAATTCTATTCGAATATATCGAATATAAGAATGCAATCTATTTTATTAAGTTGGCTGTTTATTCCAAGAAACGCTTATACCTTGAGAAAGGTATAAGGTATAACTTTTTATTTTTCTAGAACAAATATGGAGATAATGAAGTATCCTGTAAATGATATGGTATGAATTTTGAAGATTTTTAAATTTTTAGTGGACAAAGTTTGTGGCTCCATTTTTAATTAAAAAGAGAACTTATAATCAATAAATTCCTCCGCATGATCATACATACTGTATTTTCTAACACGATTAATTCAAACAGCGAGGACAGACTTTAGACGTCCACCGTACATTGCCCCATATCGTATTACGTCGACACTTTTATTTATATACATATTTCTGGTCTTAGCTGTACTTGATTTTTATATCCAAATTATCTTTACGAATGAATAGATAAATTCATGTCTACCTCAACTTAGTATTCTAAGGCCCCCAGGAAACGTCAGATAACCCTTTGTCATTTAAAGTGTTCTCCTTGTGACAAATGATAAGCGCAGATGATAGAAGCATCAAGGTTATTTAAATTTAATAACCCTGTGTCATATATGATGTTACTTCATTACGTCACTGTTTAACTCACGCTGACGTTGTTATTACATTAGAATTATATTATACAGTGCGCCTCTAAAGTCCGCCTCCCCTGCTAACTTTTGAACTAATTGGATTAGGGACTCTGGACAAATTGCAGGGTGACTCATGTAAAATGTATTATTTTTGACGATAAATTAATTTATTTTTAAATGAAGGATGGGGGCCGCAGGCACTATCAAATATATTTTTTTTTTAATTATAAGGTGGGACGTGTTGCATATCATTTAAAAGGTCTTTCAATTATCTGCATAGTAGTCTTTGAAAAGTTGAAATTGGCCCATCTCGAGTTATAACCGTTTCTGTGATGAAAGATATAAATGAATAAAAAGCAGTCAAATTCAACAGTTTAATAAAGAAAACAGTATTTTAATAGGAATAACAAAAGATTCTGTTCAAAATGAGCACCTTGGAGCTCCTGACGGTAGAAGAACATATCAGACATTGCCTGGGGATACCTAGATACACACTCGTTGGTGATTCTCTACCGAAATCCAAAAAAATTGGTTGGGTACATCTTAGGTTTAAGGAACTACGTAGAAAAAATCTAATGGACTCAAATCCGGTGAACGAGCAGGCCACTAAAGAGGACCTCGACGTCCAATCCGCCAGTTATGATAAAAGTTAAGGTAAAAGTAAGGAATACCTTAAATCTAAGGTGTTCATAGGGTCCATAGGATTGCTTACTACTTCTTAATGGGCCTATGAGTTATGATAAAATATTTTTCTATTTTACGTCTATAAACAAACAAGCCACTATGAAACATTTTGTTTTTCAAAGTTGGTAGCAACAAATTTACATCCTTAGTTTTGTATGGTGTGCTATAGTTGCTATAGTAATGGCATACAAAAAGTCTATGTGCATTAGGGATTGCAATACCGGTTTACCGATTAACCGGTTCACCGGTAAATGGACAAAAAATCCCTTAAAAATATACCCGTAAATCGACCAACTTTTACCGGTTGTTTCGATAAAAATATTAAATTACGAAGAGCTGAGATTTGCCGCCTACGACTGATACGCAGACATGTTAGACAAGAATTGAGCCCGAAACCGGTTTGTGCGGGCATTTTCATGTTTTCATAGTTCACGATTATCTTTCATTTCAATTCAAGTTTAGGTTTCAAAGAGTAAAGAGTCATAACTGATTAAAAAATATAGTGAACATAGTTGTTTTCGATTATTTTGTACTAAGACAAAAAAAGTATTTATAAAAAAACGCTTAAATTTTGATAATACGTTTTAAGTTTAATCGTGTTTTGAAAGTTTATTTTGGTTTTATTATTTTAAATACAAATGCTGAATGTTTAATTTTGTTATTTGTCATTGTATGTAAAAATCCGGTAATTACCGGAAAACCGGTATTTCTTAAAATAATTACCGTTTACCGGTAATTACAAAAATAGGTAAATTTGCAATCCCTAATGTGCATACAAATAGTATATAAATCATAACCTATCTAAATTTGCAAGCAAAGAAAAGTTGATGAACGTCAATGACATCAACTGTTCCTGAATATCCCTATAAAAATCCCTACACGGGAATTCAATTTTCTGATGATTTTTCTTTGCTTTCATAGGTGTAAAACATGCAAAATAGAAAAAATAGTATAAACAACGCATTTTATAAGGCGTTCATCGCACTTGTCCTTTCGAAAACTCGCCGCTAGGACGCGTGCGATAAAAGTAGGCTTTATGATAGATACTCCTTGTTTAAAATATACGTAGACTTTGATACTATTTTCTATTTTGCGCCTATAAGCAAGTCATTATTAAAGGCAATTACGTATCGAAAACAAACCCTTTTCGATACTCAACTTTTTGTTTTTAAATGTTGGTAGCAACAAATTTACATCCCTTAATGTGCGATAAAAGTACGCCTTATGATACTCTTATTTAATATCTACTATTTTATATCTAAATTGCAGTGAATATACATAAAAGTGATAAGCGGCACCTCAGCTTTGCTCATTGATTTTAAAAAGTGAAAAATTTACAAAAATCTCGAAGCCCTAAAAAAATCAATATATTGAGAATGAGTGAATATATGCAGAATAATGTCAGTATATATATTAAGTTTCCTAAAAATAAAAAGTATGTTTGACACCAAGAGGCTTTCGACCCTATGTAATTACGAATAGTATTTTTTATTTTAAAATAGATATGTCTCAATATTTTCATACTTAAAATAATAGTGATATTACTATTAAAAAAGAAAAGTATAGATTTGATACGACTTGAAGATATTTCACGATATACCTACTGATGTCATTCAATCCTAGACACAGATTTAATATCCTTCGGACAAGATGGGTAACAGCCTATTTAAAAGCATTGGAACAAAGTGGCACAATCATGGAATACGTGAGAATACGTAGAGAAAGTTTATGAGGGATAGAGATTCTCTTTTCAGTTTGTTTACTTACCGATGAAATGATAAACAACCCCCTGGTTTTCCTCTTTTCTTGCAAATTATACACTTATTGGTCACTATAAACACTAAATAATAAATTACAAAAGTTTTTAGAAGGATTTTATCAAATAATATCACTTGGAAACACCGAAACACTAGACAAAAATACGACTCACCACCAAGAAAACAACCGTAATAAAATAGAGTAAATAGTAAATATTTGCGCTGGTAGACGACGGATACGGCAATCGTAATAGTTCGGTTCTTGTCGAGAATTCGAGTGTCAAGTCGTTGAACGGTTGTCTCTGTTTATATTTTGTGTATCTAAAAGACATGCATAGAGAGCTTCAAACATAAATGCATATTTTAGACATGTGCTATGGAAAAACCAGCGTAAACAAAAACAAAAGAGATACATCAAAATATTTAGAGAGAGATCTTTGATCCATATTTGTGATTTGGTTACTCATCTTGTCCGAAGGATATTAAATCTATGATCCTAGATGTGTTTAGTCCGCAGGCTAGTTGCCTTCTATACATATATTATTTTAACAAAATAATCTAACATTTCATTTTCATATATATTTAAAGTCATTAGTATTGTAATAGTATAGGTACCTCTTAATGCAATTTCCTTGTATTCGTACATGTCCCATATCCGTTAAAGTAAATTAATCTCGGACTCAACTCAGAATATTTTTATTATTAGATAAGAATATGAATTTATTAAAATTCCATTTAAGCAGTATGTGGTTTGAGGATGTAATGAAATGAAGCAATTCACTCCTAAACTAGATGGATGGACAGATCGTTAATATATTTTACTTAGCAGTGTTTAGTCAAGGCATCCTTTATACGCTCTATTCGTGGCTTACCCCGTTTGTTGAACGGCTGTATAAATACATATACACATAATGCGATTACAGTAGATATACATACTTGCATTAAGAAACTATGCATGGCACAAAATCCAAGATATTTGTTTCGAGGGAGGCCGCGACCATTATGCTAATGAACGATGATGATCCGTGTCGTCGCGCGATATTCCCTTTACATTTTGCCATCAAAACTGTTGTCATTTTTTCCGTCGACATTATAAATGCCACAAAGATATACATAAATTTACTTTACATTCTATGTTGCAAAGTTACCCCACGGTATTGTTAAAGATTTCTCCTTATTTATATTTTAATGCCGACTATAAAATTCGCTGGTAAATTACTTCTGCTGTATTACATTTTGTGTATTGTTGAAGTTTGTGAATAAAAGCTCTCTATAAACACAATCTGCTGTCCCAAATAAAAAAATATGTTTAATGTGAATGATTTAGAGACGCCTGATTGCAGGAAACGGTATTGTTTGATTTATCATCATCATTAATTATATTAGGCACGACATAATAAATATTGTAAGCAATATTGCTTATAAATATAGTACCTTAATAATAGTAGTATGTTACTAGTTACTTTGCTTTAAACTATTTCAACGAAGTCACTGACATGTATTTTATATAATACAATGCCAAATTTATTTAAGTTACAAAACAACTAAATTAACTTTACCAATAAAAAATAAGAATAATAATAATAATAATAATAATAATAATAATAATAATAATAATAATAATAATAATAATAATAATAATAATAATAATAATAATAACAACGATAATAATGTTTGTCATCGGATACTCGGCTCCTGCCGAGACCAACATTGACTTGAAAGAGGAGGAAAAACGGACGAAATATCGAAACCTTATCTTCGAATTCCGCAGACTCCATTCAGAAAATACGGTGAAGCTTGTGGTACTGATAATACGAGCCATCGGTGGAGCAAGAGATTCAGAACTCAAGATCATACACAAATCCGTTAAAGCGATCCGAAAATACAGCATTTTTTCAAATGAATAACAAAAACTTCTCCCACGCCTTTATTTATCGAGGAAATAAAAAATGTCACTAAACAAGTTTTAGGGAATGGACTAACGATTAAAACCGATAAAAAATATATCCAGGTTAATAAGGAATTTTTTCATTTAAAGTCAATTTTAAAAATTACATGGTCAGTTGCGCCCTCTTGCGGAGATTTACGGAAGATAAAAATATTTTTAATGAAATTTTCATGGCCACTTTTATTATGAGAATTTTTTCCCAAACCTGTAGGACCAATAGTTTCCCATATACAGCCGGTGGCCGGCCTTAATCAATCACCCTGTATATAGTGCTTTCGTAAAGTACTGGATAAATTCGATAAATTATTTTATAAATAACCAATTTTTTAAGAATCGATCAGACCCATTGATTTTCTTTTATTTTTACGGGTATTTTACATATACCTATTTAATTTTTTACAGGGTGATTCAATCAACTTTTATATTTTAAATGGGTGACCCTGTATTTTTTACATATTTGAAAATAACTCTTTTTTATGAATATGGTCATATAAGGTTTTATCAGTCTATCCCTAATAATAATGGAGATATGACCAAAAAAAATTTCCCTTAAGGGCAATATGCTAGGAAGATAAATTGATTCGTTGCTAGGCACAGAGCAAATCTTATATCCTTAAATATTGTCTTTCTCCAACACATATCGCTCTTAGCACACGTTTTTGGACATATCTCTCTTATAATTAGAGATAGATTCATAAAACCTTATATAACCGTATTCGTAAAAAATATTAGTTTTAATCTGTAAAGAATACAGGGTGTCCTATTTAAAACATTAAAGTTTATATCGATGTAGCTTCATTGAGTCACCTTGTCAAAAATTAAATATATGGAAAATAAGGGCAAAAATAAAAGAAAATCGACGGATTCGGGTGATTTTAAAACAAATTGGTTATTTTATAAAATAACGAATTTATCCACTACTTTACAAAAGGACGGTATAAGATTCAAAATATTACTACTTACACCATGTATAACATAATACGTTTCCTTGTTAAAAAGTACCTCGTAAGCCTACCTCGAATCTATACGCTGAATAGATCGATTCGAATAAAGTGTAGTACCTAATATAGCAATAAAATAATTAAGTTTGCGTACACCAGCTTAACTATATTAAATTTTTAACAAAACCTTTTAATTAGGCTTTACATAAGGTAATTTCCTTTAATTATAACTCAACTTGACGTACTGTATACATTTTTAAGAAACACGGTTAGATCATCATTACTCTGCTGATATACAATTACGTCCCTGATTTCAGTTTATCTATTATTATAGGACTAAACCGTTAGTAGTGAAAATTAATTATCAAAATGTATATAGGTGCTGAATAATTCAAATAATTTCCGATTGGAAATGAAAACAAATAAATTATTTACTACATTTTCACTACATCACATACAGGAGAATTAATTTAATATTAAAATATTTTTAATCAGTTTTACTAATAGAATATTAGGTACATGTGATTATATATAATATAAAAATAAATATGTAAAAAGAAATAAAAATAATACATTAAAAGTTCTTACATGTCAAAATCTACTTACGCTCCATAAAAAAAGTAATTATAACTAATAATGAAATCGTAAATAAATCTGCAAAAATGGCAAAACTTGCGCGAAAAATCTTATTCTTACATTTTTGTTTATAACTTTTTTCTGAGAGGTAGGTATAGGAATTGCTTCAAAGAAAAAAGTAGAGATTCCAACCGTTAAAATGAGCTATGAAAAAAGTTCTGCGATGAAAATTGGATGAGGAATTGCTGTTTAATGTTGATCAAAATTGATTTTTAAACCAATATTTGTAATTTTGTTGGAGATACATCAGCTTAACTTTTATATACGAACATCTAAAAAAACACGTATTAGGTATGCTTTTTTTTATTTGCAACAATTATTAAACTTTACAAATTAAAATAAAACATTTTATTTATCACTCAATAATCTTAAAATTGCGATATATCCAATAAAAATAAAGTTTTTCATTGAAAATTGATAACAAAAGGGAAAATAAGCGACGGTGGTAAAAAATCGACAAAAAATAGCCTATACTTTGAACGGCAATATCTCAGCCAATTTTTATCGTACAACCTTTTTTCACATCTTATTTAGCGGTTGGAATTTCTACTTTCTTTTCTCCGAAGCAATTCATATACCTGTCTTGGCTCAGAAAAAAGTTATAAGGAAAAATGTAAAAAATGTTGCGATTTTCACATTTTTGTTTTGTTTATATAGGTACATAGTATAAAAAACAGCTCTTTCGAGATTGAAAAGTATCTGTTTCGACAAAAAAGTCATTGTTTTTAATTCCGCTTAGTTTTTGAGTTACTTATATTGAAAAAACAAAAAACTATTCCTTTCACCCCGTTCCCAAAAACGCACCCCTAAATTTAGGTAATAGCTTTTCGTGATTTTATCATTTTTGGGTGACCAACAAATGGATCAAACAGTAAAAATCCTTTAACGCAATTATTCCTTACTTCCTTTTTTTTTATACAGTTAATAGCCTATAATGTGTTAAAAATAAATTATTAATTGGAACTTTTATTGAACCTTTACGACTTGCAATCTAATTGTTGAAAATATTAACAGGTAAGATAATAAAATATAGTAGTGGTGAAAAACACACCGTAGTGCCCAATACCAGTCGGGGCACATTGCCTGTGCAGTAGTTGTTTTCGACATCTCCTTCAAATAAATATATATGGTTCTTGACAAGCAATTTTTTACGTTGACCAAATTGTTTCTACTCGTAAAATACATTCTTCTCAAGTCTGAAATATCAAATGGATAAAGGAAATCACGAAATTTTGGATGGCATATTCACTTTTCTCCGTTCCGTTAATTCATTTGTAAACTAAATCCCTTGAAAAACAGTTTTATAGGTAGGCATTAAAGTCTTTTGCCCGCGTCTGTTCATTAGTTTGATGTTGTTAAATAAAAAAACTAGGGCAACTAGAAAATAACTAAATGTAAGTAGGTTATTTTATAAACTTTTGTGAATAATGACTGTGAACTCAGGCAAGGCAACAGCCAAACGTTGCTACAGTTATTGGGGTCAAAGGTTAAAAAAGTGCGTGTTGTGATTATGAAACCTACCATTTGACACATTTCATGGAAGTTGTTCAATTCAGTGATGGATCCATCCGATACCATTAAAACTTTCCTCAGCCTTTGTTTATTTGTTGGAGGAGAGAGGAAATAAACTTGGCGATATCGTAGAGAGAAAAGAACTTGTGAATTGATGTCAGATTTTTTTACAAGAAGCCAGAAGGAATAAGTGGCAAGATATTTCGAGTTTGATAATTATCGATCATCCAATAACAGTCAGTTGCAGTTACTATAATAGATGGCAGTGAATACTTGCATCGACAGCACCAGTAATGAAATAATCAACAAATGGCTTCCTAAATTGAGGATAACAATTGTAAAACAGTGGTACCCCATTATTGGCAACGATGCCTGTATAAAGGCAGACTGGAGGATTGAAACTACTATAGAAGTGCCTACAGTCGCTGACATCGAATCATTAATAGGAGAAACACGTTTTTCAAGGCAGTAGTAGCATGACATAAGATTAAGATTTTGATCCTGAACTACCTACGGAGCTTTCTAATACTGGCGAAACATCATGAGTGATACTTCAGTGGAAAATATAGGATAAAGAAAGGTAATCATTCATCTGCAAAAAATTGCAGACGAATGTCAAGATGTATTTACATAAATGTATGATATTCTTGACTAAAACACGATAGACCCTCATGTCATGTACCAGTGCAAAGAATTGTGTTGCCTGAAGCAACAGCAGAGAGATCTTCTCGAGAGTAACGCAGTTGTTGAAAGTCACAAACCTATTCACTTGTAGAAGCAATAATGATTAAAAAACAACATTATCAGTTTTAAATATAGGATTTTTCCGATATAAGGAAACCTTTTTAATAACTAAAAGATTGAACATTGTAAACAAACGTAAGCCATTTATTTATATAAGCTCATTTATCACATTTCAATTGGATCGAAAATGTAGATTCTATAAGAGGGATATAATAACTAAAGTCAATCCTTCTCCAATGCCAGTGTTTACTTTAACAAAAAGAAGTAGAAAACAATTTTAACAATATGAAAATACATTGTACAATATCCACGGCAGAGGACTGTGCGGTGTGCGCGCCTTCAACATAACTTGGATGGCGTAAAGGAGTGGTGTGATTTCAATTTGTTGACTATATGAAATATGAAAAACTATAACGTGCTTCCATTATCTTGTAAAAATAATCCCATTACATTTTTATATAGCCTAGACGGTACCCATCGAGAGCGACCAAGCACACTCAATGATTTGAGTTACCATAAACTCTCTTTTAATAAACATGTTCAATCAACTGCAGGTAAAGCTACTAAAGACTTTCCATTTCAATCAACTGATGTACTATTGCCCTCATATTATTATTTAGTACAATGACGTCTTGAATACTGCTCCATTATATGGCCTCCCAAATTTGATTATCAAGTACATATGGTTGAAAGTGTTCAAATTAAGTATTTAAAGTATGTATCATATAGAACAAATGGTGTTTATCCTCAGATTGGTTACCCTCATGAGATTTATTCACCAAATTTAACGTACATAGTCTGCAGTTACGTAGAGTTTTCTGTTATTATGTTATTCAAAATAATTTACTCTAGAATAGATTGTTTCCAAATTCTCAATAAGTTAAATATTAATGTACCACGATTAAACTCTAGATGTCAGGAAAAATTTGCACTTGATATTCCTCGAACGTTTCTATTACAAAAGTCTCCGATTTTGCAAAAATTTTAATTTCATTAAGATAGAATCGATATATTCAACATGTTGGAGTCAAAAATTAAGAATTCAATTTTTTAAGGTTGATTGCAAATTCCATCCTACACTTGTTACTCTCTTCAGTTATTCATCTCTTACTGACATGGTTATTTAGCAATTAGTTAAGTGTTAGCTTCAGTTTTTGTTTTTTTTGTGTTACAGCCTTGAGTGACATAGTCACTCAACGGTTACAGGTTACCTTTTTGTAGCTATATAGAATACAATAGATATTGCATTATAGAGGTAATCTCAAAATTTTTTACTCATAACTTTGATAATACTGACGTAGTGCCCACCAAGTTGGCATCATCTGGAGATGGTTAAAACTAAACCTATGCTTAGCTATGCATAGCCTATGCTTTATAACTAAATTATTGCTACGGTTCAGTGAACCATAGCGTCGGCCCAGTGACGGCCGCAACGGATCAGTGAACCGTGATTTACTAACTAATAAAGCGAGCTGTATGGAATTGGCACTCTGTCACTATTGATACTATTTTTATACTTTGCAATTTCCAAACTTTCCAATGCATCCAGCTGTCTGAAAATTTGTTACATTCCTAATTAGTATTAAATTGCTACTATCTATTTTATGGTTGTACTCAAACGCATGCTGGGCGGCACTAGACTTATCCGTCCTACTATATTATTTGAGATGAGCCATATGTTTCTTGAATCTAATTTGAATTGACCTTCTAGTTTGTCCAACATACTTTCGATTGCAGTCTTTACAACTAATTTCGAATATATATCCCCGACTTTTCCTTAGTTTCTATTTTGTCTTTTGGATTGTCTAAACGTTTTGCTGTAGTTTATTTTCCGATGAATAATCCACTGACGTACCTATGTCTTTAAAAACCTTACCAAAACCACGGGTGAAACAAGATATGAATTTTGGATTTTCTCTTTCATTTTGAAAAGTCGAGGAATTTCGAAGTGTCTCTTTAAATTTACGTTTCCTAATTACTTTATCAATTAAAGTTACAGAACTTTCGTTACTCGCAGCTATATCCCTAACCAATTCCTTTTCTTTTTCAAACCTCTCCTTATTTAGGGGGAAGCTTAATAGACGATTAATTAAAAAACTGAAACTCGTCATTTTGTGTTGAGCATAATGGTGAGAGTCCTTAGGGATACATTTTAAAGTACTGGTATCTTTTCTGAATATGTCATATTCTAACCTATTCTCACTATTTCTAATTATTAATACATCTAAAAATGGTAGTTGTCCAGAGTTTTTAATTTCATATGTAAATTTAACTGACGTGAAACGACTAGAACCAAAGTTGCCAATATCAGTGACTTTTGTATCAAACAACGCAAAAATATCACTCTGATGATAGATTTTTGTACTGTCGGTATTTTTTCTTGTGTTTTTTATGTATTTTTTAGTTTTATATGTATCTACTTACTGCATATTTCATATTTTTATGTAGGAATTGTTATATTCGCTGTAATCTGCCATTTTCTTTTGTACACCCTTACCTGTAATTGGTTTGTTACAGCTTTGTTGTAGTTTAAATAAATAAACAATTAAAGCAGCATCGAACTTATTTTAAGTTCCATATTTTTCTTAAATAAAAATAATTTCAGACTTTAACGACGGACTTTTTCAATGATTACTATTAATCTATTCAAATAAACTCATTTTAGGCAAGTCTCTTTATTTCAAATAAACTTTTCTCACTTTTGTAAGGTGATTTGTGTGTTATACGTGTTTAACAAATGTTACTTTACAATAATTATAATTAAAAAATGAAGCAAGAAGGATTTGATTTAATTGTGTGTAATGCTCTTAAGGTCTTAAGAATAGTATTAATAGATATGTTTGCTTTGTTATCTGAGCAGCTGAAAAGATCGTCCTAGTTGAATTTGTTTAGTTTACTATATATAACGCATGTATACATACCAGTACGTTATGTTGCCTTGCGTTAAATGGTTTATTTTCCTTGCTTTGACATTGCGGTCGAAAAAGGGATTACGTATAAATAGCAACAGCGCTTTACTTTAATCGTTTAGCATTTCATGAAATTGTTCAAGTTTTAATCATTTTCAGGTATCAAAGATATGGAAATTAATAATGCAACTATTGTGATAAAACTAGTGTTATAAAATTCACCTCACCAACTTAATGTAAGAAAATGGTCAACTCTTAATTGATTTGAGTAAAACATATATGCTAATAGAGACTTAAAGCAAAGACACAAAAGTATACGTTACGCTTTGACGTAAACGCAAAAATCATGCAACGTTATAGAATTAAAAAACCGTCTTAAAGCATCCTTCAAGAAGTAGACGTAAACGTACGTAGAGATATTTTTTCCTGTTACTTGCATCATATTAATTTGTATCAAATTCCATCTTCCTGGATCTTCATAGAGGTTGTGACCTACGACTTCTCTCGCAAGATCTAAATTGCCCTCTGCCTTCTGTAGTAAAACGAATTATTTTTTGTGAATCCATCACAATTACCGTAATACCCAATGTGGAAAGGTAAATAGTAAACACTTAAAATCTATTAAAAATGTTGTAAACTGTAACACCCCGACAAAAATCAAAAAAAGATATATTATGTTGTATGAAAAACTAACCAAAACGCAACAGAAAATCGAAAATTATATTTGACAACACCATTCGTGACTAATCGTGTATTTTCGACGTCGACCTCGGCTCAATACGAATGCGTTCACTAGGTACGTACGGGCCCGTAAGTATACGTCAAACGTAAACGTAAACGTACACAAATTTACCACTGCGCATGAGTACATGTCAATTTCTGCGTTTACGTATACGTTCATGGCACTGCTTTAAGTCTCTAATAACACTGTCAAAATCCACTTTAAAGCGATTTAAGTACAAGCTCCCGGGAACATATACACGATAAGAAATACCTAAATCCTAATCCTAGATTTACTTTCAATCATTTAGTTCTTTATAATCCTGACAGTTCCAAAAGAAGAAGAAACAATATAAAAATTTCATTAGACCGTCATTTATTATCACTTCTGTCTGTCTAATTAGGCCTGTCCAATTAGAAACTGTTTTAGGAGAGACCTGAGCATATAATTACATTAATCAATTTCATGCCATTTTCAGGATAATTAAAAACTAATTAACTAATATGTACGCCTATTATAAAAGTGGCTTGGAGTAAATAATTCACTATTTAAACACTTGCTGCACCCTACCATAGCTTTATATACTTGGTGTGCAAGGCGCTTATTACTTTCAATTAGTTTTATGAGCGATAATTTCACTTCTGATTGCATGCAATTAAAATCACGACTGAAGCTTTTTGTTGATTAAAATTTTAAATCCACGTACCGACCTGCTTGTCCACAATCAAGATCATAATAATTATTAACTACTGGATATAAAACATACATGAAATAGTTAACCCCTCTGTTAATATTAATTTTGATTTTTGCTTCCGGCTACAGGGTTCTGAGCGATTTTTTAAAATTATACTTTGTTACATTTGTAGATCAGTCCCTTTATCTATTTTCTGGTTTTGATTTGGTTTCATATCTGATATCTGATTTTTTATATATATAATCGCGATTATTTTTACAATTGTTGGTTATTTAAATATGTCATAATATGTAGTGTTTAATATTGTTGACAACATTTGTTATTTTCTATATAGTGATGTGTTTTTGTAATCATTTGGTCAATTAGTTATATTTAACCTCTACTTTTCGTAAGTACCATGTTTTATTGAATGTATTATTCGTTATTACATGAATTTGTAGTATTCCTGAAGAAGGAGCAATAAATGGCTTCGAAAGCTTGAATTTGGAAAAAGAGTACTCTTCTTTTTTGCCTTATTTGACTGCAATCCCGTTTGAATTAGTTGAATATATACTTTTTTACAGATAGTTTTTTGTACTCTAGTTTTTCTTAAAAGAACTCTATTTCAGTGCTTATAACTTTGCTCAGAAAAGGACAATCAAAGATGTTTCCTAGTCTTTCTAAATGAAAAATGTTTGCACTTCAACACAGCAAATTTCACTAGTCTGTTAACAAGTCAATGCAACTACAACTGATTTATAAAACAAATGTTTTCGATGCAAATTATTGGAGATTGGTCAAGTGCCTGATATTGCACACATATTTTTAATTTGAGTTCAGAGTATAAAAAATCAGTTATAAAAATATTTAAATCCTTAAATGCAACAAAATATAAAAATACACATAAACATGTGATTACATAAAGCACAGATGATGACATGATGAGATGACAAGTGTGAATGAGGAATACAACTCACGACCAGTCGGGACTTTGCTGATGAAAATATTTGTTAACATTTTGAAATGTACCTAATGGGAATCATAAATAAATCAATACTGACACTGACAACGATTAAGTTATCTTAGAAAATAATAAATATTTGAATAAAACTTTTAAGAGTTATAAAGGACGTTTCAAACTCATTTATTTACAAATTTCCGCAGGGGCACATTATTTTCTTAATTGGGCTATTATTGTATTAACACTCGTTATTGAATTTAATAAATATTTTCCCTGTTGACATTAAGAAGAATCTTAACACTCCCAGGAGGTTTCCCGGCCAAGATTTCAAATACCAACAAAATTACAATTTCAATCTGAAATTTTAGATAATTAGATAATTCATACAAAATGTAAAAGAGATTAAAACGCTGGTGTCAAAAATATACCAATATTTTAGAAAGATAGCGGTAATAGCTTTCGATAACATATCGGGTTTAAATGGAAATGCAGTTTTGAGGAAATAAGTGATTAAAAATTGACAGATACTGTTGACAAATCGCGAGATTTGGAAAATTAATGATACTGGTAATCTATGAATAATTCTGAAACCGGGAAATGAAACAATATTAAAAATTCTGCTATTTTCTAACCAGCTGTATTTCAGAAACAAATGTAAAATCAATAGGTATATGTGTTATGGTATAACTATGTCGTATTTTTGCATGAAAAGTTCTTGAGCTCCCCTTCCCCAACCCACAACAACATATTATGTAAAAAATAATTGTTTTTCAATAACGAGAAACCAAAACACGTAATAATAATGGACGAGATATGAAAGAACATAACAAAAAACTGTAACTCCTAAATTAAACAAAACAGATTGATTAAAAAGATAAGATTAAAAATTGTACAGAAAAAATCTGAACTTCATTTGTTAATTTTGATTCGAATTTTAATCTTTCTCTCGATTACCTCACTTTTAATGATTTAAAACCATAAATAGTATACTTCCCCAGCTAATAGCATAATTCTACTGGATAAGCACACAATGGAAAAATGTAATAATCAATTGAGAAACAGCAGGAGGCTCTGGAAAGGCGAATAAATCCTATATTCTGTAACAGAAAAACAACGGATACATAAAGAGAAAATAAAAGTCCATGAGATAGAAATGTGAAAAATTAGATTTGAACACATATTACGACGTCTAACCATATTTGAAATAGATGTAGAAGGCGGTCAATTGTAAATATGATTCAAATCAAATTTACAATACATTTCTTTCAATATCATTCCCCTTTTATTGGGTAAAGTGGAGAATCCGTTTTCGACTACTTTATTACATAGAAGATAATATTGGAGAACAAGAAGAATGTGGTTTTATATATTGAAAAGAATGCCTTCAACTCGTTTTTGTGTTTTAAAATTCAAAAACACGTAAGTAGAAATTGTTTGTTGGTAGCCAATTTACAATTATTCAGGTAGTAATTATTGCAAAATTTATTATTTTTGATATTCGCAACTGTGATATGACTGTAAATGTGTGTATATGTATGACAAGAAAATTTTAAATATTTTCTACATGCGTACATGTTTGTTTTGATACATTTACGAAGCATGAAAGAAAATAATGTAAAAAATAATAGGTACGTCGTGTTGACCTTGAAAAATCATTTATCAATTTTACGAATGTGCAACCAATTATTGCAAAAGAAAAGTTAACTGCTAAAGTATATTTAACTACTTAAACATCGTGGAATAAGGAATATAATATATGATAATAAAATACAGGATGAACCAAATTTGATTACCACTACAGAGATCTCGGAAACTATTAGATCTACGAGAAGGCTTAAATGGGGAAAGTAGTGCAGAATTTATTGTGGATCAAAATTTCGTTCAGAAAACATGTTTGATCGATTTTATTTAGAAAAAAATTAAAATCGTCATTTTTGAAAAGTAGTTGTAACTTTTTGTTTGTGGTCCGATCGAAAACATCTTTGAAGGGTTTTGTTTGGTTTTCTAAGGGCTTTACAGTGGCGTAGTTAATTATATCTTTTAGATCATGGTTTCCGAGAAAATAACAGTAACTTTAATTTTCTTATGGGTACTTTATTGGATTTTATCATTTCGAACTATCGAATTTTTCTGATTAATTTGATGTATAATATATCAATACTTCAAAAATGCGAAATAGGCTTGTGGCGTAAAATATATTTTTTTAATATTAAATTTCTTAATAGGCCATGAAAATGGAATTATGTATATGATACAAAGAATATTTTGAAATAACTTGTGCGTTGAAAAAAAATAATAAATGTTAGTGTAGTACAATTTAAAAATATATAAAAAAAATTAATTCTGTTATTATTATTTTATGAAGTTAATAGATTCATTAACTTCATAAAATAATAATAACAGAAGTTATTTTTTTTTTCAGTTAACCCAGTTCTAGCTACTGCGTAAATGTTTGACGGAAGAGCTAGAAATGTTTGAATGAATGTACTGTGTTTGACGGAAGAGCTTTTTCTAGCCGCTATATTGAAAAGAAAGCGAAATAAACATGCTCTAAGGCCTAGAAAATGCTACCGCTCCACTGGTGACTTGGATTAGACACAGGGTCTTGATAATCTGAGACGGATATTTTATGCATTTTTGCTAAAAAAACAAAACTGCAAACGTTCTATTGGCAGTAATGATTTTTGTTAATACCGCTAACTTCAAAAATTTATACCTATTTGAATTCATTTTACAAATAAATGGAAACGTAAATTTTTAAATATTTTTTTATGATACTACACTAGCAGTTACTTTTTGTTTTCCAATGCACAAGTTAAAAGTTATTTCAAAATATTTTTTTAATCATATAATCCCATTTTCATGGCCTGCTAAGGAATTTAATATTAAAAAAAATATATATTTTGCTCTCGATTTTGCCTCACAAGCCTATTTCGCATTTTTTAAGTAAGTATGGCATATTATACATCAAATTAATCAGAAAAAATCGCTGAGTTCGAAAATGAAAAAATCCAATATGGCGCCCATAATAAAAAATAAAGTTACTGTTATTTTCTCAAAAACCGTGATCTAAAATAACTAACTACGTCACTGTAAAGCCTTTGGAAAACTAAATAAAACGGTTGAAGATTTTTTTCGATCGGACCACAAACAAAAAAGTTATAGCTGTTTTTAAAAAAACCCGATTTTCATTTTTTTCTAAATAAAATCGAAATTGAATAAAATCTAAACAAAATTCAATTGTTTCTCTCAGCGGAATGTTGATCCACATTAAATTTTGCACTACTTTCCCCATTTAAGTCTTCTTGTAGCTCTAATAGTTTCCGAGATCTCTGTAGTGGTAATCAAATTTGATTCAGCCTGTATAGTTACCATTTCCCTTTTATGAACATTTCAAACTCACAATTTTATGAAGATGGAATGTGTACAATTTTTAAGGTAAGAAGATATTATTATCATTTATTTTGACTCACAGTGTAGACGTGTAGACTCAGTATTTTGCACCTATTATTGTTTTATCCACTACTGCTGGCAAAGGGGCAAAACTTTACAAGAATTAATAGATTAGCAAGACAAATAGGAGGATAATAAACGAGACAAAGAAAAACCATGCTGGCGTTGAGTCTCCTAAATATGACACAAATCGACTATCTAAAATTTAAATCAGAATGGAATACAGGTCATGCCTTATCCTAAGCTTTTAACATATTTCTGTGGGGAAAGGACTGCTATTGTACAGGTCTGGCAGCATTATAAATACGAAAGTTCATTCAAGTAATCCCAACCATATTGCTAATATATAGACCCCGTTAAGTAAATTAAATATATGACCGTATAAAAGCTTGCATATATTGTAAAAGCTATAAACCTAAAGCTGCGTCCACACAAGCAAAAATTAATTCTTCCAGGTTATAATTTCTAACTAGGAGAAGATTGTACGTATTTATATTTTTCTTTATATAGGAATTATGCTCGACAAAAAGTTAACTAAGAGATAAATTATTAAAGAAAGAATTATTATCGTTCAATAAAGTCTTTAATTTTCATCGTTACCTAGTACGGAAAGGAATAACTATATTATTTTAAGATATGTCCAAAACAACTACTTTGCGTACAATACATGCACCTCTCAAGATTGAATTACAATGGCATATCTTCATATAACCTGAACTAACTACATCTTTTAAATAATGAAATATGAAAGAAGCATCTACATTACGTTAAAAATAATTATTTTTCGTCACATACCTTTTGTATTGAATTTGAATGAAAAAAATTATTTTTTGCTGACAAAACTGAAATTGTAGCAATTCTCCTTAGGATTGTTTTATTACTGTTATTATATTATTATTGTTTTCAACATTGTTAATATTTTTACGTCACTCGATAGCATTTTTCCTTGTCAGCTCAATGATGTATTGTTTATTGTTCCATTAATTGTTCATTATTATTTTTTAACTTGTTTTGTTAATTGTTCTTTATCTTTGTTAATTAATTGTTGTTTATTGTTAAACAGATCGTAAACAGATCGTTACTTCTTCGTTATCTTTTTGTTAATACATACAGACAGACAGACACAGATGAGTGTTTAATGATGGTTTTCCACGTTCAAAACGTGATCAAACTTTTTGAAGAAAAAATGCTGTCTATCGACGTAAAAGTATTAAAGGAGCAGTATTAGAAGAAGAAGAAGAAGAAGAAGAAGAAGAAGAAGAATAAACATTTTATTTCCCTTAGTATACATACATCAAGTTTTTTACATCGTGAAGTATTTTCATACAGGTATATCACATAGGTAAAAAAAAAACAAAACAAAACAACGATATTAGGCGTATTAACCGTATTTGAGGCATATTATTGGTCACCAAATTACACTGTATATACATAGTGTGACTGATTTTTCATTGTCCAGGTCTCTTCCATTGAAATATTAAAGATACAAAAAAATATTAAGTAAATCTGGGACTTATCAAAGAAAACCTGATCGATTAAATAGCGCATACAATTTTTCTCCAAAGCCTATTCTCTGGAAAATTATCTAACTTGATTTTTTAAATGGAACCCCTATATGATTTACAGATTTAGATAAAACGTTCTCTCACGAATACAATGATATAGGGTTTGTTGGTTTAAGCTCTAATACTGAGGGAGATACTCTACAGATATAATTAAGAGACTGAAATAATTTTAAAATGACTCAAAAGAAACTATTCATGAATGTGACGAGTCTTAGGTCTTCTCTTAATCAACTACTAAAGAAGGGATAAATTAGCCGCACAAACGAATTCTTCTTACTGATAACAAAAGATACAATAAAGTGTATACTAACGTTGGACGAAACTAAAATAAAATTGTTACAACACGACCTGAAAAACTGACGGCATCACAGAGATAAATCTGGAACGAACGAAAAAATTCGCAGTAAAGCTTTGTGTAGTAAACATAAGAAACGCTGTAATGTAGGAGCTATTTTCCATAAGACAGGCGACGTAGAAAGAATCAGCCAGAGAGAAGAACACCGAGAAACGTAACGATGAGAAGGAGAGTACACTGAAAGGACCCGGAGTCGAGTGAATCCTCAATTCTCCTCCTCCTATGGGAATGACGAATGCTAGGCGCGACAAACTCAATTACAGTAAACCACCACGTGTCCACGGAACCTTTGAACTGTTCGCCCAATTCCTTTACAAAATCCCCAAAGTATCCAGTGTTGCACTCGGTCCCGTATAACTTACAGAATAACACATGGTAAATATAATGTCTTTATCTGGAAATGCTTTATTTGATTCAACATATTGCCCTTCCCTTTAGGGAAATTTATGTCTGTGACAAAAAATATGCAGTATCCCTTGCCGAGGATGTTTCCTGGATATTATTTATATACATATTTTGGGGCTTAGATAAAAAATAAATATAAATCTGTTTTCTATTTCTTGATCCAAATATACAGAAATGATTATAAGTAATCTTAATAACCAATATATTTTTCCTTTATTGGATGGTTTTATTTAGAAAATAAAATAGAAAATAGTTATTTATTTAGAAAATAAACACCTTCCTCCAATATGAGAATTTTATTTTTGGTTAGGTAAAACACAGGCTGGAATTTGATTTCTAATATTTTTTATATTTTCAGAAACTTGGCAAGATACGCAAGAAGAAAGAAAGAATATCGAGATAATTCAACAAGTACTAACACCAACATAATTTTGTCACGTATTTATTGAATTATTTATTTAGATTGGATTAAGTGTTGGTACAATACTGGGTGATGTGATATTATAACGCTATATAAATCGAACCAGAAACTAATTACCCAAACGAATAAAATTCTTATATTATTATATCCAAGTAAAAGTTCTTTTAAATTAGGGATAATTAGGTGTTAATAATAATTAAAACGTCAAAATTTATATGTCGGTGTCTCACAAATTTATATATGGTGTTTTTCCTTATGTTCAATTTAATTACTGATAATAGGAATAATTAAATGTCAAATTTGTATACTTAATATTACCTCGACTTTGAATTTAAATGAGGGTTAGGCCACTTCCGTCAAATATTCATGATATCAAAGACAAAGTGCGCACTCCATCGTGCTTCAATCTATGTATCGCTTATATAATGTATCCGGAAACTGGTATCATCCGCTACATTTCAGCAAGTTCTATTAATATAAAGGTAGGAATAAATTAAGAATGCAATAATAATTACAAGTAAAAAGGGGCTGGGCAAATTTGTAGATCATAACTAATTCATTATTTTTACTACAAATAGAAATATTAAAATTATTACTTTACTAATATTTTATTTAGTTTTACGCAAAAATTGTCTTCATAGACTATTTTTGTAACTACTAATAAACCTTTCAAATGCCATAGGTGCTTATTCTTATCACTCAGTAATTATTTTTGTATTTAAGTATTTCATGTGTTTGTTATATCGTTTTAGAAATGTCTTGATATTTTAAAAACATGTATTGTTTCAGATCCAGTATAAGTTTAATTGATTTTCTTACTATAAAAGAAATTCCTGCTGTGACTATTTAAGATAATTTTAAGATATACCTATACTACTGTAATGTTCAATGTAATATATCGTAATATACCTATTATTTTTTAAGAGTTTTATAACATAGCGATATATTAAACTTAGAACAAAAAACTCTACAAATAGTCATTCAAACAATATTTAATGAAACATTATTTTATCTCTAATAACCGATGGATATGTATGTGGAGGGATATGAATATGTATATAGTGCTAATGAGAAGAATGGCAACAGCGGTAGAGAACTGGTAACATAATCCTATGAAATAAAGATTCGTATGCTCTGCACGAAAAGATTCCGTGTAGTCGTTTCAGATTACTACTGCAGACATAATCTCTTACCAGATTTCCTCGAAAATTTGATGGGCACTAAAATTTAGAAACGGTTTCTTATCACTAGTATTGTAACAAAATATGTCCGATTTCAACTGTGCCATGAATCAGACTTTTTAAATATCGGTTAAAACGTTATTCAGAAGCAACACTTAAGTGATAGTAAATTTTGTTATTTATTATTATTATTTTTACTATCTATTTACAATTTCTAATGTCGTTCATTCATACGAAAGATCTGAAAGCCCAGAATAAAATTATTTAGACGTCGGATATTTCCGAATATTATCTGGAAATGTCTAAATCTTACCTAGAAACTTCAAAATAAATTCTGTAAATTTCCTTTATCCCAAAAATGTACAGATACATTTCTGGGTTTTATAGTATCAATCTCAACTTTGACATAAATTATCCATGAGAAGGCTGTCAACATGTTATGGGAAACATATTTATTTCTTGAACAAAATCTTGATCTTGCAGTTGGTTTATGCATGTCTCCATGTAGCTCTATTATAAACGCTTCTTTTACCCTCATAAATGACATAATTTACGAACTGGTTCATATCTTAAGATGACGTAACAGAAAAGCATCCTTATTTATCAGTTATGGTGTCTAAAGAAAAAAATCGTTCAAAAAATTTTAAGCTTCGATCATACTTAAACTATCGTACCTTGTCTACATATTAATATTTTTGTGTAATTTGAATACTTATTTTGGCTCTAGAATATGTCTAAAGTAAATGCGGAATTATGAAATTTTTCCAACCAATTCTTAAAAAAAAGGTTTAAGGTCATTACATTTCCTTATAGACATTATCTATACTACCTATTTGGGAATTTTCAGCTATCTATTTGCAACATTGTAAAGCTTGTCCATAAGCCTTCAGAACTTATTTGTTATTTTTCTGATCGTAGGTATTCGCAAATTTCCACATAACTTTATCATGGCCCTTTGAAACTTTGTATATCTATAACTTTCATTGCCCCAATAATTGTTTAAGCCAGTAAGAAAAATAGTTTTTCGTATACTTCATGGAAATGGACCATATTGTTTAATCCAAAATCGTTAAGAAAAGAGGAACTTTCTTCATTAGCAACAGTTTTCTTGTTAGCAACACTTTTTTTCATTCATTTATTTTATTAGAATTAATTACAAATGTACAATGTATAATTGTCATTTTGACGTTTCAGATAGGCTAGCAATTTTTTATAGGCAGAAATGTCTACGTTTTCGTTTATTTGCAGAGTACTTTTCACCATTGAGTACAGTGACGAGAGTGTTGAAGCTTTAAGAATTTTCACCTAACAATATTTCTAAATTAATCCATAAACATGAGGAATCATAAATAAAACAAACCTTTTCACAAAAGTACGCAATTAGAATGTCTTCACTGCCTCCTTGTACATCTTTCTCGTTCTTCCAGTGGCAAAACTGTTGGTAACTTTTCTCATATTTTGCTCTGGACTTTACAGGTAGTAAATTTGACTCTGCTTCTGATAATAATTGAGCAATTTCCTCATTATATTCATTTAAGCAATTCATTTTACGTGAATGTGACATGAAAACTTTTGCATAAATTGTTTACATGTTCGCATGTTTATTATTGCTATGGCCACAAATGCTACCTTGATATATTAGAATTTTTCATAATTTTTAATAAGTCTTCAAATTAAACTAATTTTTATAAAGTACACGAAAAAATAGCATGTTCAACTCGTTAAGAAAAGTGAATTTTCCATTTTCGTGTAAATTTCCTCCACTCGCTCGCTAACGCTCGCTCGTGAATAGAAACGTTTACACTCACTGGAAAACAATCACTTTTCTTAACTTATAAAACAATCTACTATTTATTGTGAAAACAAATATTCTCAAATTACTCAATTTGTGGAAATTTTCTTCTTCATTCTATTATTTAGAGTATTCATAGTTATAAACTAGTTACCTGTTATTTCTCTAACTTCATAACGCAACTCACTCACTATCATTAGACACAAAAGCTATTTAAATGAACGATATTCTAATTAAATATAATAACGTTTTATTTAAACTATTAACTCCTTCAATATAAACCTGTAACATTAGTAAAGCATTCTTACCCAGCCTTAATAAATTCAGTATGTATTTACCTGAAACAAAAAGAAAAAATATAAATTAGAATAAATTAAACATTCTGAAATAATAGGAGGAAATCAAGGCAATAAGTTTTGACGCGGAAAATACATTATGGCGAGAGTATATATTTTATGTGTCCGTTATAATTACGGTTAATGATAATTCTAATAAATTAGCTTCATATAAGACGATAAATCAATGGTTTGCTATTTGTGTGTGCACAATAAATATTTATAAAAAGAAATTTGATTGACCCTATAACTATTTTCCATTTTATTCGTATTGGAAATTACGTGAAACATGCTTTAAGCTAATAATTTAAAAATGGACGGTGTGTGTTAGAATAGCCGTTGTTACTAAAAAAATGTTATTCATAAATAATTGCGTAAATGTCTTTTAGTACAAGTGCATGAGGAACACTGTACACACGGAAGCAAAACATATATTGAATGTCAAAACATTTTGTAAAGATTTTTTTTCCAGATGCAAGGAATCTTACCCGCTAAGTCGAAAAAGAAAATCCAAAATTCATATCTATTTCATACGATCCTCGTTTCGCCCGTGCTTTTCGTAAGGTTTTTAACCATATAGGTAGGTCAGTGATTTATTCATCGGTCAGCTGTAAAGACTGCAATCAAAAGTATGTTGGACAAACAAGAAGGTCAATTCAAACTAGATTCAAGGAACATATGGTTCATCTCTAATATGGCAGAACAGATAAGTCTAGTGTCGTCCAACATGCGTTTGAGAACAACCATAAGCAGATAGATAGTAACAATTTAAGACTAATTAGGAATGTAACAAATTCTAGACAGCTGGATGCATTTGAGAGTTTGGGTGTAAATAGGACATAGTGTTAGCATTCACATGGTTCACTGAACCGTTACCATAGTTTAGGTGTAAATAGGATATAGTGTTAACATAGGTTTAGTTTAATAATCTCTAGATGATGCCAACTTGGTTGGTGAAACGCGTGTCGAGTCCACTACAGTGTTTTGGTGTAATGTGGAAAACTACATTAGTGTTACCAGTTACACTGTTAATATAGTTACTTATTTTATCGCTTATACTGCCTACTTTATGTTTATATCGCCTACTGAGGCCAATCTCCAATATCTATGGACTTTACTTTTAAATGCCCCGCTCCAGATGATAAAATAATTAGATTGCGTAATATCATTAGTGTTACTGATGGAAATTTCGATCGTTCATTAAACTCTCAGAATGATAGTTGAAAATCTGGGTAATCCAATCCCAGTTTACATACCTCTAAATATTTGACAAGTCCGGAAAGATAACCATATTCTATTCGTTTTTGTATGAAGCTGACTCATCCAATTGAAATTTCAAAGTATGGTGCCACAGCTTTTTATACTAGCATAATGAGGGAATAACTTTATTCTTTAACTCAAGTTAACAGGTGGTTAACGCTTGATTGGTTTTTGAAATATAAATATAAAAAAATAAGAATATTAATAAGTGTCTCTTTTATTTAAAACATTTAAATACTTAAATATATAGTGAATATGTAGTTAACTATTTTATTGGTCGTAAAATTTTTATTACTCATTTTCACAAAATCAACATACATATAAGACCTACGATGAACCATGTAATGGTACCGCCATCTATAGACTCTTTAAATAGAACGCCTTAGACAACTCTTCATAATCGATAAAACATTCTCTCACGAGTATAGTTTCATAATGGGTTGTATTCATTTTTACAATAAGAGAGCCAATAGGACCACTAGCACAAGGTCTTGTGAATTTTTCCTTATTATTAAAGATAGACCCTATAAACTTGGGAGTATGTGAAGTCCATTTCAATTAAAAAAAACCTTATACGTGGGTCACAGATCACCATGTATATACTGAATGTATGATTAACATTTCGGCTTATACCGTTGGATTTTATGTAATCCCGCCTTTTTTCATTCGAAATACTTTCTATTGTATAAAATTATGAGAAAGTCGAATTGTTTCAGCTTTCCGTGGTTTATATCCAGTTGAAGCATTTGATATAATGTTCGGTTCCAACAGAATGGTATAACACTATTCCTCTTTACACTGTGGTGCATCTCCGCACTATAAAGTGTGGAGATGCACCGTGGCTGCAAACTTTAGTGGCATATTTCGATATTTTATAAATTTACAGATGGATGCAAGATATTATTGCAAGATATCCTAATTTAACATCACTTGCTCTTGGATCACTGCGAAATTCAAAAAGGCAGACAGTCTTAAACTTGTTCTAAAACAACTAATTAAATACCTTGTTCAATTTAGATACTAGAAATAGGAGAAAATCGCTGGGTTACCCTTCGGGTGACAAAAGCATCTGGAATAATATTATTTTAAAAAAAATACATATTAAAGAAATGTTGTGTCTGGAATGATGATGTAATTATACTAAACGATTTTTCTTAATATTTTGATGAATTGTAAGAGCACCCTATTGTTGATGGTAAAATATCATAATTTTGTAAGTGCTGAAAGTAGAATTTATTTTTCAGTAAACATTTTTATCAATTTTATCAATGGGACCAAAAATATATTGCTGTCATAATTGTTGCAGCAAATTAATATTGTAAATATGTATTTACTTTTGTAAGCTAAAATGATGAATTTTACAGACTGCCAAAATGAACGAATTAATTCCAAGAAAGAATAAAAACTATGGACAATGAAACAATAAGTATACATTAATACTAATAAATAATTGGATTTAAAAAGTAAAAAAAAAAAAAAATTGCCTCCAGCGTGATTCGAACTCGCGAAATCAGCATTACGCTGTTTGGAATCCCAGCTACGACATTTAAGTATGTAAACTGAACGTATCAACCTGAAAAATTATTTTTTATCAATTTTCTAATTGGAAAAGCATTTTGCTTCCAAAATGCTTTTCCGAAAGCATTTTGGAAGCAAAATGCTTTTCCAATTAGAAAATTGATAAAAAATAATTGAGGTGCTTGTTTTGTTAGTGTAATCTCACATCGGTAGATAAAATGACAAAGAAGTTGAGACGGACGGTTTTCGAAGCTGTAAAAATTAGATAAAGGGTCTAGGAGGTCCCGCGAAAAGACGGGATTTCGTTAAGCGTGACAGGACCATTAGACGCGAGAAAAAACGCCGGTGCTATCCCTCGCTGAAAATTCACATCTCTTTCGCCGGTTTTTTGAAAAGGCGTTTAAATTGGGAAAACTCGTAGAAAACGGGACGAAAATGCCCCTACGCATAGGAGAAAAACTCGGGGCGACCTCCGATCGCCCGCGGCAATCGCTTCGCGATCCCCGCTCGGAGGAGATAGCTTAGTTTGGAAGTTCGTCGATTCGGCGACGGAATTTAGAGCGAGACAGAATCGACGCGATTTAATATATATGGATTTGGGCAAGTATTTTTTTAAATTTTAAATACTAGATGCTTTTTGTTGATTATCTTAAAATATTCCACATTAGTAATAGGCAGGATATTTATTGCTAGAAAGTTTCTTCTATCGAATAAAACAGAATATTTCTTTTTTATCATCAAATTCAAGTGCAACATAATACAGGTTGCCATTTAAAAATTTCGTAATGCTCCATCCCTGGGAATCTTGGAAGGGGATGGGGGTTACCTTATTGAACTCTATGATAATCTTCTTATTTTGAACTTTTTCCTGACAATGTGTAATAAAATAACAGTCAATTGTGAATATAGCCAATTTATAAATTTTAAATTTAATTGATCTGTTGGTCAAAATGGTCAATTAATACGATGTCCGATTTTGTCCGTATGAAAAATAGTCTTCAACTACAACAATACTTATATGTTATGTATTTATTTTTTCAGTTAAGAAATCTCCTCGTGCTACATGTATATTGTTCCAAGTTATACAATATTCTGGATACCCCGATAGTTACAATATTTACTTTTTTTAGAACATAATTCACAAGTGGGTATTACAAAAAAACATTTCTATTAACAGGAGGCTATATTAAAGTTAAATATTTGAAAAGGTTCTCTTGAACGTGAACGTCATATCTCAAATTGAAAACTAACAGTAGCTCTAATATTTACTCAAACAGGTGGCGATAATAACAGAAACATGAAATATCCAAATATTTTATTCTACAACGATTTATTTAATGAATGACTAATTTTATATGTGAAACTGGAAGTTCGAAATAACGCACTAATGAAAAATCACCAAAAAAATTTATATTTCATATGTAAATGCTTACTATAAGTGTACCTATCTATATATTGGCAAAACAATTTTGTATTACTTATTTCATTATTATTTACTCTTAAGTATTCATAGAATAAAAATAATTTGTTATTATTAGTTTTACGTATTCTTTTTAGCTTTCTTGGACATGCTAACAACCTTATCGAATTCACATTGTAACTAAATACATATAAACATATATATAAGAAAATGTGCCAACCTAGATGAATGTAGTTCTAAGAATAATGAAGTAACAATAAGTGCATGCATATTTTGTACTTATATTGGTGTTCCGATTCATACCTTTGTATTAGAATACCTATACATGTTTTCATCCTACATAAGCGAATATGTATTTATTTTACCTTTACTTTAACTTACAGGATTAGTCATTGAAAGTCTGGCTGTGGAAAGTAGATAATAATAATAATATTTATTTCCCAAATAATAAATAGAACAAAGAGAAGGACGTTCAATTTTACTAAATTAAGTTGAATTAGTAACTAATCCTATACAGTGTACAGGATTGGCTACTAAATTTTTTTCACACTTTTACTAATTTAATTAATCCTACGTTACCAACTAGGCGAAACAATGTGCTTTCGGCAGTCCGTTCTATGTAAAGCGTAATCGAATCAAATTAAGTAATGCATGAGATGGTTTCGTGATCGTTTACAACCGCTACTCATTGGGAGATATAATTATTTTTATAATAACTTTTAGAAAACGGAATTGTAATTTTATCGCAATATCGCCCTTATTTTGCCGGTTAAACACTAACATTAGGTACAGTTTTAATTTTCTCAAAAGTATGTATGTATATTCTTTGGGCTGATCTTGAAAATCATCTCAAGAATGAAGAAGCAAGAAGACGTTTTATGTTACTTGCACAAAATGTGGTACTTATTTGAAAACCCAAATGATGATGATGATGATGATGATGAGTAAAACATGGAATATAAAACATCTGTTTTTGTAAATAAATCATCACTTTGAATATGATTATGATGAAGTTTATTTGGCGAAAGAATATAGTGGCTGTTAACAAAGCTCATTGGTACGATCATAATATAGCGGGTAAACTGTGTGCCTGGATAGCCTCATATCTGTTTAACAGGAAACAATTGGTTCAAGTAAATGGTGTAAATCCGGAAGAACTAGTAATAGAGATGGGAGTACTTCAGGGCTTAGTCTTGGGTCCTCTACTGTTTGCCTGGATCTTTTGATTACAATTCCCCAACAGTACTTGCTGATGATACCTACATCTATAATTATTGTTTCTGAAGAAACTGTATCAGAACTGTTAGTAAAATCTCAAAACATGCAGCAAATGCACAACACTCATAATAGACTGTTTTTGAATATTTCTAAAATTGTGTTTATTGATTTTACCCTACGTTTTACACAATTATGTCAGACCTCTCTCATAAAAATAAACAGTCCATCTTTTGCACAAGTTACGTCCACAAAGTTCTATTATCCAAAATAGTTTGCCACGATTAAATCCAATATAAACACTTTCAAGATTAACAAGTTTAATCATAGCTACCTCATAGTAATTTGTGTGTACTACTACACAATATAACAAAATATGAGGAGTGCCCTAGATACATGGGAATAAAACTGTTTAATAAACTTTTAGACAATTGTTCAAAAGAAGACAATATTGTTCAAAAAGTCAGTTACGGAGTTACTTTTAAAAAAGAGTTATTAGCGTAGAATAGTTTTTAGTTCATCAGTTTACATGATTATTTACATTTTTTAACTTGATGATTTTTTATGCCTCTGAGCTTTTATGTGTTAGTGTATTTTTACGGAACTAATAAAAAATTTCTTATCTGTATTGTATATTTTAACAATTTTAATATCAAGAACACAAATTTTCTTCCAGTTTTGCGTTTTTTATGACTAGTTCTATACCACCATTGTTGTGGTCATTTGTACGTTTGTACTGGGTGGTCAATAAAAACTTACTTGCTCACTTACTTACACAAGGAGAAGGATCATATTGGATGCTAAAAACTGTGAACTCTGCCTAAAAAGGAAAGCAGCCACGATCAATACGTCTATATTAAATTCTTCACGTGCGATGTTTATTACCACTATCGCTTTTTACCAAATCGTTTGGTGAACAATTTAATAAGACGTAGAACTGAGTGAAATTGAGATTTTAGTAATCTGAATTTCTCCGACAATATTTCAGAATTTCCAATAAAATTAGATATTACGTGGTCACTTGATGAACCACTTACAATAAAATGAATAACATTCGTCTTTTTTCGTAACAAGAACATTAAAAAATCTCGATTCCATTCTGTTGCGTATCTTATTCAGGGTAAAATTTTTGAAGGACCAAATAAACTTTAATAACTAGGTATATATTTTGCTATCTAATAGATCCATACAAGTCGGTCGAATTAAAATCGGGTCATAATAGAAATAACCATCAGCTCTTAGCGGTTAAATACTGTTCTACAAATAAGCAGTTTTTTGCTTATATGGCTGAGAGTAAATAGAGTAGTCGATATAACGACAATGGTCTTTAATAAAATATACATTATATAAAGTTTAAGCTATGCTATGACTTAAAAATCATTTGATTATTTTGAAAGTTATGTGTGCAAACAATTATGATACAACTTTATTTATAATATAATATTATTTATAATATTCATGATATATTAGAAAGGTAAAAATTGGCATTACCGATCGGAAAAGGCTTCTTGGAAAGGACATAGAGGCATTTTTTATTATTCAAATGCCGAAAGTCACACATTAAAGTGCAATGCAAATCTGCAACGCTTTTTTAGTAATTTGTAACAGTATACAGCAGCATATTATTGAAAGTTATGCCAAAAATTCACTATAAATTACTCTTCAATTTCGTAAGCCATTTTATTATGACATATTTATTTGACTGTAAAGTATTAAATTCATTAGCGGTTGCATGATTCATTAGAGCATACGCAACTATCCTAAAAATACAATTCTTACGGAATAACTATATGAGATACATAAAATAGTTTTCAATATAGACGTTTAATTTTTAACAATGTACTATTACAGTATAATTACTAAGAGATGAAGATACATTATGTCATTGATCACTGGAAATTAAAGCCTTGTTATATTAGTATTTCTCGGATTAATGTTAGCATTGAACGTAACTACTATTTATTAAGTGAATTAACTATATTGGTTGAAAAACTCAACAATACAGATTTCACACTGAGTTTATTTCAGGTTTTTTTCATTTAATAGGTGTACTTTTAAACAAGATAAGAAAGAAATTAAATATATTATTCAGATACTATTATATTTCACAAGTAATAACATTATGTTATTTGATGGAGATGCCGAAAACAACTATTCCCACAGGTAATGTGCCTTTTAAAGTTTCTCTTTCTCATTGTTCTTCTTACTAAATATAATATAAGTAAGTGAATGTAACAACATACATACGTTATATGTATCTGAAATAAACTATTAGCTATACCTTAACTGCAATCAAGTTCATTAGAATGTCATTAGACAGAATTAGAATTAGAATCTGCAATATTAATATACTTCATAATAATTTCTTCAAACGTTTAAGAATGTTTTGAGAATGAATGGATTACCAAAAACTTAAATTGATAGGTCAAGTTAAGATAAGTTTTGACTAGGTCTAGCTCTGCATATAATTGCGCTTTTAGAAATAATTTTGGAATTGTAGAGACGTCTATACAATAACTACTGTATTGCATCGAAAAGCTTTGGAATTCATAGTTGGTTTCTTTTGGGATTACACCGCCTGTAAAATAACAAAAAGCAGAAAACCAGAAGTATACAAATTAATTATTCAAAGTGTAGTAACAAGGCAAACTTCTAAAGTTTGCCCCAAAAAAAACCACTGTATTAACGTGTGATAAAATAATATTTGATATATTGACTAAATTTTATCAGTGGTTTTTCAGTTTTATACAAAATTTTATAATATTACATGTCATATTCTAAAATATGTCCAAATAAAATAGTTATAATAAAAAATTAAAAGAAATTAAACACTTAACTAGCTTTCGTCTAGACGTTTCGAGTTGATCCTCAACTCTTCAAAAATCAACTCGAAACGTCTAGACGAAAGCTAGTTAAGTGTTTAATTTCTTTTAATTTTTTATTATAACTATTTTATTTGGACATATTTTAGAATATGACATGTAATATTATAAAATTTTGTATAAAACTGAAAAACCACTGATAAAATTTAGTCAATATATCAAATATTATTTTATCACACGTTAATACAGTGGTTTTTTTTGGGGCAAACTTTAGAAGTTTGCCTTGTTACTACACTTTGAATAATTAATTTGTATACTTCTGGTTTTCTGCTTTTTGTTATTTTACAGGTGGTGTAATCCCAAAAGAAACCAACTATGAATCGTCAAAATACACCACAAATAAGTTACAGACATTAGCTTTGGAATGTTTTATATAAAAATATAAGGCCAAGTATTGTGATAAACATTCTTCTAAATTCTTATATGGGAAATGTGGTGCGCTGGTGTACATTTACCATATAAGTATACTAATTTACATTAAAAATGCAAGGAAGGCAAGGCCCCACAAAAAACATAGAAGCACCACACAGCAACATGTTCCAAAATCAAAAGTTTTTGCAAAGATCTTGCCACAAGTTATTCTATTTTGATTTCTATTTTAATTTACCGTATATTTTATATAATATTTACATTTACTATATAAATAGATTTATATAATTTATAATATTTTACTAATGTGGATGAAACGCGTACCATCGTACCTAATGAGAGTTACTATATCCACATTTGGTTTTTAAATATTATATCGGCACAATATAACAAATTTCAGTACATTACTGAATAAGCGCGCCCAGTTTTTAAACGACTCCATCCCATTGCATTGTATATCCTATAAAAAGTATGTATCGTATAACAAGACATTCAACTGAAGATAGAAGAGATAGAATTATTAGTAGATGCACGTTCACCATGTGATCTTTAACGTTATTTTCTGTTGAATTAACGATGAGAATCGGTCAATTGTACTGTACTGAATGTACTTTAGGTGAACATTCACATTAGTTTCGGAAATGTCAAAGATTAAAAAATAATCTAACAAATCGAACCAATATTAACTGTACATAACTGTCCCATGAAACATGGGAAAACATGTGGGATTTTGTTTCTAGAGCAATTCACAAACGCATAAACCCACTACAAAATGCGGAAGAGTTCGGGGAGGAATGGAACAATATTCCCCAAGAAATGATCAACCATTTGATTGTTTCAATGCATATGCGTGTCAATATGCTATTGAGAACAGAGGTCATACCGACTATAAATTTGATGTTTACTTTGATAAAAAAATGTTTATGTAATCACACTAAATCACACTATAGTGTAAGCTATGCTAAGGTATATCAAAATGGTATATATTTTTTATATTTCTTGGCAATTAACGTTGTGGATCCTTATGACGTGCATCGTTTGGATTCTTGTTTCGAGTTTACCTCCATTATTTTTCACTTATACTTTAACTTTAACTTCTATTAAAACTTAAACAGTTAGTCTAAGTTTTAAAAAAAGATTCCTATATTACTAAAAATACATTTAGAAAACACATACTTTGAAAAACAAATACTTGAAATCTGACAGTTGCTTAGGGTATGAGGTAAAACAATAAGGTTTTCTCATGTTTATAGAAAGTAACCCGAGCAATAATCAGCGATTAAACAAACTATTGCGCGATTTCTGTATTTGGATAATTTATTAATGACTTTTTATTATTTTATTCAACTCGTTATCAGAAATCACTAGTAAATGCGAATAATGCGTATAATTCATATATGAAAAAGTCTATCAGCCGATTATTCATCTGGTAATGGTTGGACTGTTCATCTTAATTGTTACCAATGAATAGATTTACGTTCTTACAAACCTACGAAATGTGAGCTAACCTTAAAAACATACTTGCATGCTTACATTAAAAATATTGTTAAATGCTCTATAAAATAGATTGCTATTTTCACAGATAATATAAGTAATAATCTAATTCACGTTTTTATAATATAATTTCTAGTAAGAACTCTTTCTATAAAATAGTACTTCACATACTGGATTGATAGTTATACTTCGGATGAAATAGAAATGGATCGATGGCTTGAATCTGGTATTAGACAGAGGTTTATGTAGTAACTAAACAGTAGAACCAAACCACATATATTTGCAGAAAACCGGGAGTGGGAACTCAATAAAAATCTGTAAACTGTTTATTCATTAGTGTCACGATTTATATTGTGGTTTGTGACCGACGGAACAGTCAACGGACGATTTGCAATGATACGATGATGAGATCACAGTAATCGCTCGAGTGGAATACTAAGAGCACCAACAGATTGTTAAAGGGATGGAAAAGTAAATTCAATCTTCTTTGCCAAGACCTCAGTTTAAACGAAAGCTCCTTGAATGCATGAGCTCATTAATATGATTTAAAATGAATTATGATAATGTTAAAATACTTGATATTTTTAAAGATTCTGTATGTAATTATAGTGTGTCCACTATGTTTGAAACTTAAAATTGGACAAGCTTAAAATTAATAGCAATATAACACATATGCGAACTTAATATAGCGAATACATAGGTACACGAACCCTGTGTAGCGACAAGGGTAAATAAAGCAACGCGAATATAGCAAATAATTCAGTTAATACGGTCAATAATACGTCTCATCAACCAAATTGGTGTCAGTATTAATATTTCTATCTGTGCTTTACACACAAAGAGATACAAAAATAAGTGACACAGTAATAATGGTGGGAATATCGCATTTACACACGTGTTATTTTCGGAGCTCGGTGGATACATATTGAAGGGAATGGAACCGTTTTTCAAGTTATCAAAATATTTACGATCGATTAAACGAAAACGAAAACTGACTATCAAGTTAACTATGACTTGAAAACTAAAAATATCAATTGAATTTTTAACAATTTATCATAAAATGTCTTTATTCTGAAATTTGTTCTTATTATGAACGTTTAGGAACATCTGAATTAATTACTGAATTAATTAATAGTAATAATTACTAATTACGAATGTTCCGAATCAGAATACTGGTTCGGTGGTTGAATGTTACGGAATATTGAGAGTTTCCTTCCATTCTACCTATTAACATAGACCAATATTTTTTGAAAGTAGGTGTGTATTATTAGCAAATCTAATTATTTTTTCTGCGTGCACTGTTTTCTGTTAATGTTTTTGGCAATAAGATTTTCATTTGACAATTTTGAGTAAACTTGTTTTATATTAGATTTATGTTTTATTTTGGGACGTGCGGATTTTATTTTCTCAAACTGCCTATTAATAAAATTTATATAAATAAACAATAACAAAATAAATAGGATAATATAAACCTTTCTTAAAAAAAATTTAGGTGTTCTACTGTCTAGTCTTAAAAAAACATGTTTTATCCACATAGCGACCCCGATTTCCTTGGGAATATATATATATACTTTAAGTAGCACTGTTACGCTACTGGTAATGAATATAACATAAAAAGCAACATTTAAAATTAAAAAAGCTGTAAATCAATACTGACTAAACAAAACCGAATAATTAATTAATTAATAAATAATTAAAATACAAAGAATTGCATTTATCAAATTCCTTGTAAATGGGGTGTAAATTCTATATCGGTGACAGACTAAACCGTTACAAATAAGGGTCCATGGGTACAAAAATTATATTAGAGCAACCGACCAACAGAGCAATCAAACCAAATGAAACTAAAAGAAAGGTGACACTTTCCAATTTCATGTTTCAATATCGGATTGAAGTGTGTGATACAGACGATTATAATTTTAATTTAAATATACCTTATGTGTTCAAACAGAAAAACTTCTTATATTTTTATTGAATAAGCGCATTCTATACATTTTATAGTGTCTTTTTTGCACGAGTTTTAAAATTTTCCCCCGATATTGTACTTTTGTTTTTTGAGTGGTACTTTCTACATACTAGAGCTTTACCTACCTGCTACTAATATATTACAGGCAATGTGCTTTTAATCATTTTACCATTATATTAATATTGTTTGTATCTATGTATTCACAACTTTTGTAGTATTTCTACGAATTTAAAAATATGAAAACGCCAACACAGAATCGAGATTAATTATTGGAAAACACCACACTGGATTTTTTCATACCCTCGCGCTTACTAAATATAAAATACATTTCTGAGAACAAATGTTGATATCAAAAATACAGCGCTATTAAATCTGAATTATACGCCCGTAGCATTTGCATAAGTCTGTACCGATTTAAATACAATTAGCAATGTAAAATGATGTCGTAATAATTACTTTTTAATTGTGGCATCGGCCTCCTGGATTTAAGACACGACTGTGCACGATTGGTTGATTGATATAAATATGTTTGAAGTTTAAAATTACTATTTGATTTTTTTCAACATAAACGACGTAACAGTGCTTTGAAGCTACACCAGCCATTTCGGCCCACCACCAAAATTTCTATACCATAATTTATTACACTTTTATTACAAATTTATTCCACCAAAATTAATTTTATTACCCTTGCCGTAAATTAGTTATAAGCGAACAACCTAGGTTTAATTTAAACCTACACCAGCCACTGGTAACTTTTGAACTAAATAAGATATGGAGATGGTTCTTTCGCTAGAATTTATTACAAATTTATTACATTCGACCCCGCCTAGTTTAAACTCCCTACAGTGAAATCCAAGGGGTGAAAACAACCCCAAAGAGGTATTTTCAATTTTAATGAACCTAAAACGTGCAAATTCATCCGAGATATATTTTAATTTATCTCTTAGAAATATTAAATAAACATTTCATACCCGGGGGTGAAAACCACCCCATCTACCCCAAGTACGTCCAAACACCGATAATCGAAATTTAAATTAAATTAAATTTTAAAATATTGCAAATACAAGAAGAATGAAACCTGCTTCATATTTTCTTCCATTTAAATTATAATCGATTAGAGCAAACCGCGATTTTATTACACTTGCCATTTTCGAGAAATGGGAGTGGTCGGCGTGAATCTTAAGCTAGCCCGCCCACTCGTATCTCCGAAACTACATAACGTATTGCAATGAAACTTGCATAATATTTTATTACATTTTATTATAATTGACTAGAGCAAACCGCGATTTTATTACACCTGCCATTTTCGAGAAATCGGGAGTAGTCCGGCGTGGTTTGAAGCTAGTCCGCCCTCTCGTATCTCCGAAACTAAAAAACGTACTGCAATGAAACCTACATCATATTTTATTACATTATAATTATAATTGAATAGAGCAAACCGCGATTTTATTACACCTGCCATTTTCGAGAAATCGGGAGTTGTAGGCGTGAATCATAAGCTAGCCCGCCCACTCGTATATCCGAAACTACATAACGTATTGCAATGAAACTTGCATCATATTTTATTACATTTTAATCATAATTGAATAGAGCAATCCGCGATTTTATTACACTTGCTATTTTCGAGAAATCGGGAGTGGTCAAAATTGAATGGTAAGCTAGCCCGCCCTCTCGTATCTCCGAAATTAAAAAACCCACTGCAATGAAACCTACATCATATTTTATTACATTTTAATTATAATTGAATAGAGCAAACCGCGATTTTATTACACCTGCCATTTTCGAGAAATCGGGAGATGTCGGAGTGAATCATAAGTATAGCAATGACCACATCATGGTCAATGGCCACTTGTCATTTCTCGAAAATGGCAAGTGTAATAAAATCGCGGTTTGCTCTATTCAATTATAATTCAAATGTAATAAAATATGATGTAGGTTTCATTGCAGTACGTTTTTTAGTTTCGGATACACGAGAGGGCGGGCTAGCTTACCATTCAATTTGAACCACATCAGATTTCTCGAAAATGGCAAGTGTAATAAAATCGCGGTTTGCTCTATTCAATTATAATTCAAATGTAATAAAATATGATGTAGGTTTCATTGCAGTACGTTTTTTAGTTTCGGATACACGAGAGGGCGGGCTAGCTTACCATTCAATTTGGAACACATCAGATTTCTCGAAAATGGCAAGTGTAATAAAATCACGGTTTGCTCTATTCAATTATGATTAAAATCTAATAAAATATGATGCAAGTTTCATTGCAATCCGGTATGTAGTTTCGGAGATACGAGTGGGCGGGCTAGCTTATGATTCACGCCGACAACTCTCGATTTCTCGAAAATGGCAGGTGTAATAAAATCGCGGTTTGCTATATTCAATTATAATTAAAATGTAATAAAATATGATGTAGGTTTCATTGCAGTATGTTTTTTAGTTTCGGAGATACGAGAGGGCGGGCTAGCTTCAAACCACGCCGGACTACTCCCGATTTCTCGAAAATGGCAGGTGTAATAAAATCGCGGTTTGCTCTATTCAATTATAATTAAAATGTAATAAAATATGATGTAGGTTTCATTACAGTGGGTTTTTTAGTTTCGGAGATACGAGAGGGCGGGCTAGCTTACCATTCAATTTTGACCACTCCCGATTTCTCGAAATTAGCAAGTGTAATAAAATCGCGGTTTGCTCTATTCAGTTATGATTAAAATGTAATAAAATATGATGCAAGTTTCATTGCAATACGTTATGTAGTTTCGGAAATACGAGTGGGCGGGCTAGCTTATGATTCACGTCCACAACTCTCGATTTCTCGAAAATGGCAGGTGTAATAAAATCGCGGTTTGCTCTATTCAATTATAATTAAAATGTAATAAAATATGATGTAAGTTTCATTGTAGTACGTTTTTTAGTTTCGGAGACACGAGAGTGGCGGGCTAGCTTTGAGTGACGCCCGACCACCCCCGATTTCTCGAAAATACCAAGTGTAATAAAATCGCGGTTTGCTCTATTCAATTATGATTAAAATGTAATAAAATATGATGCAAGTTTCATTGCAATACGTTATGTAGTTTCGGAGATACGAGTGGGCGGGCTAGGTTAAGATTCACGTCGACCACTCCCAATTTCTCGAAAATGGCAAGTGTAATAAAATCGCGGTTTGCTCTATTCAATTATGATTAAAATGTAATAAAATATGATGCAAGTTTTATTGCAATCCGGTATGTAGTTTCGGAGATACGAGTGGGCGGGCTAGCTTATGATTCACGCCGACTACTCCCGATTTCTCGAAAATGGCAGGTGTAATAAAATCGCGGTTTACTCTATTCAATAGTAATTAAAATGTAATAAAATATGATGTAGATTTCATTGCAGTACGTTTTTTAGTTTCGGAGATACGAGAGGGCGGACTAGCTTCAAACCACGCCGGACTACTCCCGATTTCTCGAAAATGGCAGGTGTAATAAAATCGCGGTTTGCTCTATTCAATTATAATAAAATGTAATAAAATATGATGCAAGTTTCATTGCAATACGTTATGTAGTTTCGGAGATACGAGTGGGCGGGCTAGCTTAAGATTCACGCCGACCACTCCCATTTCTCGAAAATGGCAAGTGCAATAAAATCACGGTTTACTCTAATCGATTATAATTTAAATGGAAGAAAATACGAAGCAGGTTTCATTCTTCTTGTATTTGCAATATTTTAAAATTTAATTTAATTTAAATTTCGATTATCGGTGTTTGGTACGTCCAAACACCGATACCACCTTGGGGTAGATGGGGTGGTTTTCACCCCCGGGTATGAAATGTTATTTAATATTTCTAAGAGATAAATTAAAATATATCTCGGATGAATTTGCACGTTTTAGGTTCATTAAAATTGAAAATACCTCTTTGGGGTTGTTTTCACCCCTTGGATTTCACTGTAGGAAGTTTAAACTAGGCGGGGTCGAATGTAATAAATTTGTAATAAATTCTAGCGAAAGAACCATCTCCATATCTTATTTAGTTCAAAAGTTACCAGTGGCTGGTGTAGGTTTAAATTAAACCTAGGTTGTTCGCTTATAACTAATTTACGGCAAGGGTAATAAAATAAATTTTGGTGGAATAAATTTGTAATAAAAGTGTAATAAATTATGGTATAGAAATTTTGGTGGTGGGCCGAAATGGCTGGTGTAGCTTCAAAGCACTCGACGTAACTCTTTGCCAAAAGAAAATAAATGTATCAACAACATATTTTCTGATTGTAAATCAAAATGTATGAAGAATTTTCATTTTCATTTTCATTGAATTGTTGTTTATAAACTAAACTCAATTAACAAATCAAATATAAAAATACACCTTTAGTAATTGCAGGTGCTAATAGCGATAGTAGAAGTTAATCTCTATACAGGTGGTTCGGTTTCTATACCACCTGTACCGTTCAAGCAAATATCCCTACATATCTGCCTTCATTGGAGTCACCTCCAAAATCTCTAGGGAGGGGGCGAAATAATGTTTTGTTAGAATTAGCCTTCAAACAATAGAATACAATATTTCTATTAACTTCGCAGTGAATAGTATAAAAAATGTTTTTAACAAAAAGGCATTTTCTTAAAATAAAATAACAAAATAAACCGTTTGCACAGAGGTAAATTTCAACCTTCCATAAGAAGATATATGACATTTGTTATTAGTTAAACTTGTCATCTGTGTTTCGTGTGATACCTAATACATTTCATTTTGTCTTTTTTTCCTATTTATTTCCTTGTTGCTGAGTATTTATTATAAACAGTTCTTTTCAGAACTAATTGCCTTCATTTTTGGTCTGTTTTTTAAGAATTGCGAACTATGGATGCTGTAGCAAGTACGAGTACCGGTATAGTAGACGGAATGTCTCCGGCAAGAAACGTTAACGAAAATTAGGACATATTCAAGTTATTAATTAGGTATGGTGATTTACTCGTAGAGTAGGAAGTTTTTCTATAAAGTTCAGTAACTGAAATAATAAATAGCAATCACTAACTGAAGTTTAGTATTTTATAATTTGGTTCGAAATCTAAATTTAAAGAAATATTAAGTAACCTTAACCTTACTTTTTAAAACTATGATCATTAAATTAGGTATACCTATCAACCTTGAAAGTGTTCCCCTTTGTAAATTTAATTTGTGATGCCACTTTTCCTACTTAAAAAATGAAGTTATAAGTATATAATTTATGAAATTTCCCCTTAAACTATAAAAAATATGGCTTGTGCGTGGATACGTGGCAAATTATATTAAAAGTAAGTGTGACTACTTTCATATTACTTAAAAAAGAATAAAAAGGACGTAAATACTTTTAAAGTTAAAATTAAATCTGTAACTCTCTATCAATGTATTTAATAGCCAGAATTTAGTTATCTTCAAAAAAGGCAGGTAATATAAGAGTAGGATGGTTTAAATTTTTAGATAGCCGACAATTAATTCTAGGGGCTAAAAAATTAAGTGAACGTTGCCCAAGCTTCAGGTGCTTAACGTGCTGGTAACTATATTGTTTTCTATTTTTATCTTGTTCCGTAACTATGTTCTATTTCCGTTTGTTATTTTTATTTTTATGTTGCAGTAACAAAATTTTGTACCTGTAACTTTGTCTAATCTAATATCCATTAATTTGGATGCAGTGTATAAAAGATTAGATGGGTATATATAGTCTACTTTTATTAAACATTAATTTTATAATTACTTCTAGTTGTTTAATAGGTACAGGGCAAGTCATCTAAGCCACCTCAGGTCATTACTCGGTTGCTATAGAATATACATTTTCTTCCTTTTAGGGCATTATGTACACCACTCAGAGCTATATTTTAAAATTATTCTGGAACATACAGGATGATCCATTGCAGAGGGGTGAACCAAACTTAATTTTTTTAAACAGAACTACCTGTATTTTTCAATCGTATTCCATTCGCCTTTATCTTACATGCAAAATGATATTTTATTTTTGAAATTCGGATACGAGGATGCCAAGTTATCTTCAAAAAACGCATTTAACAGGGGCGCATTAAAAAATCGCAGCTGAATTCCTTCAATTTTCCGAAAAACTTTTAATTTTGGACATGTCGTGCAGTAAACAAGTTCAAGATATTTATCTGTCCTTTTCAATGGAGACAAGAAATACAGGGTGTACCATTTAAAAAAATTGAGTTTCAGTTGTTTGAAAATCGATAAATTATTATACCTTTTTTAAGGGTCCGTTCACTGTAGACTTGACAGGCATGAATTCGGGGTCGGGTTGAGAGGTTGGGTAGCCTATGAGAGGAGACTTACATATTCCCACTACCGAATTATTTAGATTTCGGAGGTGCACGTAAAGCCGAAGTAAAAAGGAACATGGAAATAAAGTTAGCCCTTATTGCAAGGGTACCGGATTTGTCTTATAATTGCAAAAAAATTTCGTTTTAATGTTATAAATTATAAACCACCGGAAAGATCAAAAGATAAACTAGATCCCTATAGTAGCAAATTTTTGTTTAATACATGTATTTTAAAGAAAATAATTTTTGAAAATATTCTATTTTAGTACAAGATTGTTTGCCTGGAATTTTAAAAATAAAAAGAATTACAAAAAATTACTACTATAGGAATTTAGATTAAAGTCTTATCTTTCAATACTTTTTTCCTAAAAGTCGCTATCTTTTATAGTTTTTTTTTATAATTAGACAGGAGACGAACGCCGATTTTGGGCTTATTTCGGACTAGTGAATGGATCCCTAAGAAATGTGTTCAGTTTTAGTAAATTGATTCCATTAAGGCTAAGGGCAGACGTAACTTGACAGTCGCCGCTTCTTGCGGTTATCGTATTGTGTCACTTATTGTAACAGCTACAAAAACCGACGTATGTGCTCGGCGTTATCTATTTACTAGTGTTCTACCCCTTATGAAACTGTTAGTTGCAGCGAAAAAGCAACAAAAAGTCGCCCGTCTGCCTAGGGCCTAAAAGTTGAAACACTGACCTGTCACCTTTCAGCTTGCTAGACCATCCGAGAATGTGGTAGTTGCCTTTGTTACCTTCCGTTAGCATAATTTGTATAAGGCAGTACTAAGAGATTCCACCGGAAATTAAAGTTTTTGTTGTCGATGACAGATTTATTTATACTTTGAAACCGGCAAGGTGGTATAATTTGTCAATAGTTCAAGGCATGGGCGTTGTATAAAATCTAGGATATTTTAGTCGTATATGTACAATGAAAATGGATTCCAAGTAATCGGGCTACCATTGATAAATTATGAATATAATGAAGTTAATTCTTAAAATTTATAATATTCTTCCAATTTTATGCAAACCGGTTGTAATATACATTCAACGATTAGGGATTTTCAATAATAATTTAACTCAACTGAATGAGTAGATATTTTAGTTAAATAAACATATATAGATAAAACTTATTTGTGAATTGGCTTTATAACTCATTATAATTTATCTTCAAATTGCACCACGTGTAAAATAGTAAAATGGAAATAATATTATGAAAAAATATGCGGCAATTGGTTAGTATAAGCACAGCAATTATTTGTTGTATTCATATTTGGGTTCACAATTTGGAACCAATATTTTGATAATAATATACCTATGGATCTATTTTAGTTATAGTTCAGCTTCCAGTTATTTGTTTTATTAAGCTTTTCCACTATCAGATTTTTATAATTCTTTCAGACTTCAAATACAGGGTAGCCCAATAGTGTGGCAAAGCTCCATAACTTCTATGCCGTAATAAACAAAACAAAAATATTTTAGGACCTCATAGAGCCTAAGAGGACGCACATTTTAAAAATATACAAAGTCATATAGGGTGCTTTATAAACCGGAGCTATGTCAAACTTATGATTTTTAAATGGAATGATACATTTTTTATTTCATATTTGAATTCGGATAATTTTTTCAAGTCGTCAATATAGGGTTTACTAGTATTATACAGATTAGTTCAGAAAATATGATCATTTTTGTATCTTAATCGTAATGAATTGAACACCATGTATCTTCTTTAAGAAAATAAATACCAGATAATTTTTGGCTTCATTAATTATGCTATATTGTGTAATTTTACTTTCTATAGAATTTCCTTCAAAATAGCTTTACTTGTATACAGACCAAATGAAAACTCGCAACTACAGTTTTCTTAATTTTTATCAATGAAACATCCTATATTGTATTTTCATTAAGGTCTCACACGACTCTTTCTAGTCGCACATGTAATATTACGCTATACGTAATTGCAACGGTTTTTGGGATATTTGAGATAATAATTAGTTAATCAATTTTGTATTGCATTCTGCACCAAGTGCAGAAGCTCCAGGCATTTCGAGGTTTCCTTATTCTTGTACTAAATGGTAGTTAAAGTTATAACATCGTAAGTCGTTCCTGGGCGCACTCGCGGCCCGCAAAATAATAATATGCCGCTCCCTCTCCCATACAAATCTCTGACTTCCGGGCTCATCGTTAGAATGAGAATGAGGGATATAGATATTATTATTATTATTATTAAGTATAATATTAAAAAATATTTTTTATTGAAGGTCGTTCTCAACCCCCCCTCATTCTACAAGAGGCGAGCTTTTATATGTTTTTTTTTTACTAAAACCGGCGAAGGTTTTAGTAAAAGGCGAAGGCGAAAAAATTAGCTGTCGACTAATCTTGTGAGCAGTTTATTAGCGAAATTCGCGGTTGATTATTAAATGAAAATTTAAAAAAAATTGTAAAAAATTGTGAAAATGATATATTATAAACTGCTCTGCAAAATTCAAGGAACACCTGAAATTTTGGTCACATTTTCACACTGTATATCTTCGGTTAAAATTAACCGATTGGGATAAAATTGGAATCGTTTTGACGGAAAATTCATTGGTAATTTATACAGGGGCTATTAATTACGAAGCAATTTGTATCCTATGATATACAGGGCGTTATTCAACCCCATTACATTTTTACAAAAACTTGACCAGCTCCCAATTCTTTCACAGCCGTTGCGGATTTTCTTTTATTACTTACATTTTATCCTTAGGCTCATACCCCCAGACGTTTTTGCTAGTTTTGGTCTAACGCCGTTATTTATAGAGATACAAAGTTTTTCGATAAAAGACAACACGGCTTTAGAATTGCAGCATAAATTGAATAAGACTTGGAAATTTTCATGTTATGTGCCTATAATTATGTGTAAGGATAAACTTTCTTTTCAATTGCCGGTTACATCTATACAGGGTACGTCAGAAAGTAGCTAAAGATGTGAATTTCTGCACGAACCCAGAATTTGGTCATCTTTTATCGCGGTTACGGTTAGCCTATGGATTAAAACCACTTTGACTTTATCTACAAACTCGTACCCCCAGACGTTTTTGCTAACTTTGACCTAACGGGGTTCTTTATAGAGATACGAATTTTTTCGAAAAAATACACACGATTTTAGAGTTATCGCATAAATTGAATGAGAGTAGGCAGTTTGCATGTTCCATTTCTGTAATTGTGTAAAGGATTAAATTAATTTTTAATTACCAGTTACATACATACAGGTTACGTCAAAATGCTGCAAAAATGAGAGTTTCGCAATTGAAAAGAAACTTTATCCTTACACATCATTATAGACACATAACATGAAAATTTCCAAGTCTTATTCAATTTAAGCTGCAATTCTAAAGCCATGTTGTATTTTTTCGAAAAACTTCGTATTTCTATAAAGAACGGCGTTAGACCAAAACTGGCAAAAACATCTGGGGGTATGAGCCTGTGGATCAAAGTGGTTAAAATCAATAGACTAACTCTAACCGCAATAAAAGGTGACCAAATTCTCGGTTCGTGCAGAAATTCGCATTTTTACTGCATTTTGACGTGCCCTGTATATTTGTAACTGGCAATTAAAAACAAATTTAACTATGCACCATTACAGACACCAAATATGCAAACTGTCAAGTCTCATTCAATTTATGCGGTAATTCTAAAGTCGTAGTGCATTTTTCTGAAAAAATTCGTATCTCTATAAAGAACGGTGTTAGGCCAAAGTTGGCAAACAGGTCTGGAGGTATGAGCCTGTCGATAAATTCAAAGTGGTTAAAACCCATAGGCTGACCGTCACCGCCATAAAAGGTAACTAATTCTCGGTTCGTGCAGAAACTCGAATTTTTGCTGCATTTTGACGTACCCTGTATATATGAAACTGGCAATTAAAAACAAATGTAATCCTTACACACCATTGCGGACACCGAAAAGCAAATTGCCATGTCTCATTCAATTTATGCGATAATTCTAAAGTCGTGTTGTATTTTTTCGAAAAAATTCTATAAAGATACGAATTTTTAGCGAAGAACCGCGTTAGGCCAAAGTTAACAAAAACGTCTGGGGGTATGAGTCTGTGGATAAAGTCAAAGTGGTTAAAATCCATAGGCTAACCGTAACCGCGATAAAAAATCACTAAATTCACGGTTCGTGCAGAAATTCACATGTTTAGCTACTTTTTGATGTACCCTGTATAGGTGTAACTGGCAGTTGGAGAGAAAGTTTATTCTTATGCATCATTACAAGCACAGAACATGAAAACTGCCAAGTCATATTTAATTTATGCTGCAATTCTAAAGCCGTGTTGTGTTGTCTTTTTTCAAAAAACTTTGTATCTCTATAAATAACGGCGTTAGACCAAAACTGGCAAAAACATCTGGGGGTATGAGCTTAAGGATAAAATGTAAGTAATAAAAGAAAACCTGCAAGGGCTGTGAAAGAATTGGGAGCTGGTAAAATTTTTAAAAAAATGTAAGGGGGTTGAATACATCCCTGTACATCATAGGATACAAATTATTTCGTAATTAATAGCCCCTGTATAAATTACCAATGAATTTTCCGTCAAAACTATTCCAATTTTATTCTAATCGGTTAATTCTAACCAAAAATATACAGTGTCAAAGTGTGACCAAAATTCCAGGTGTTCCTTGAATTTTGCACAGCAGTTTAGTTTATTTGAAACGTTTTTTGATATAGTTCAGTTGATAGTAGCATTAGATAGTTACACTGATTAAACAGTTAGTCCATCCTATACTAAAGAAAATGAGAATTTTGAATATAAAACCTCAAATATCACAAAAACTGTTGCAATTAGGTACAGAGAATGCTTCATAGAATAGTCGTCAGAGGATTTAATGAAAATGAATATAGGGTGTTTCATTTATAAAAATTGAGAAAACTGTGGTTGCGAGTTTTGATTCTCCCTGTATACATAGATGTAAAGCTATTTTTATGGAAATTCTATAAAATGTAAAACTAGACTATAGGTATAGCATAATTACTGGGGTCAAAAATTATCTAGTAATTATTTTCTTAAAAAAGATTCAGGGTGCTTAATCGAGATTCAGGGTGCATAATCGAGATTCATTGCGATTAAGATACAAAAATCCTCATATCTTCTGAACTGCTCTGTATAATACTAGTGAACCCTATATTGGCGATTTCGCAAAAATTATCCGAACTCAAATTCCATTATTCCATTAAAAAACAAACACAAGTTTTATATGGCACTAGTTTATAGAGCACACTATATGACTATAGATATTTTTAAAATATGCGTCATAAAAAGGCTCTATGAGGTTCTAAAATATATATTTTTTTTGTTTATTATAGCATAGGAGTAATGGAACTTTGCCGCACTATTGGGCCACCCTGTATCTGCTTGAACGGTGTAGTATCACACATGTTACTATTTCTGGTAAAGCTGTTTATAGTATTATACTTGGTTCTGTAAGAAATAAAAGGGGATAAATAAATACAGAGAAATTGTTCTAATATCAGGTAGCGCCGTAATAATTGCACCACTGGGTATAGTACAACGGTATTCTGTTTCGACAACACTTTATTATCATTTTGTTTAGCAATTTCACCAAACCAGTATATTAAAGTTTATGTTATGTTGACATGGGACGTACGATGCACAGAGGAGGGTAAACAATAAACTCACTCGGTATAATTACGAAAATAAGGAGAGATAAACACAAATATTAAGTTATAAATAGCATACTTATAGCTCGTAACAAAGTTTGATAATGAAGAAAATTATGTAAGACTTTTTCCGTTTGTTTTAAAATGATAATATTATAGGTAATGTAATTATAACAATTACTAAGGCGGAACTAGTACCGACATTTCAATGTACGCTGTGTTTATTGGAAACTATCAAAATTTATCGATTGAAATATAAAAATATCCCAATATATAGTATAGTATTTTGGAGGAGGCATATTTTATAACTGTGTCCTTTATATCAAAAAGAGTTCCAAAAGAAATTTTTTAAATACAACACCTTGCACATTTTAATAGATGTGTATAGAACCTAGAACTCGTAAACACATTAATATAGGGTTTGATGGGTCTATCTCCAACACTATAAGAGAAAAATCCTCAAGGTGTGTCATAACAATTTTGCATCGCACAAAGGCTTCCTATGCCTTCCTTGCCTTCCTCCTTCTTGCCTACCTATCCTCGTAAATTGATAAGTTCTCAACTCATTGCTCTTACAGTATTTTCTTTTGGGCATATTATTCTTATTTTTATAGGTACATCAATCCAACACTAAATCATTGTAGATATTCGTGAGATAATTCTCATAGAAATCTTTACAAATATACAGGGTACCTAATTCAAAAAGGACTTTATTTTTTAGGACACCCTGTATAAATTTACAGTTCACTCTCCATTATTTAAAAAATGTGGTACCCTTAAAAAAACGGTTCGAGTTAACTCTATGTGAACTAAGTAACCGCCCTGAACTCAAATCCAAAACTATTTCACTGTGTGTTCCATTTAAAATAACAGTAAAGTGGATACTCATTTGCATGGTGATTATATTATAACCTTGTGACAATTATTTTATTGTTTATATCTTATAGTTAAACTTTTATATTTAACATATACTGGGATTTTAAAATTATTTAAATAATTATTGAATTATTGAAAATATTAGGAATCTCTCCCTCTTAGTAATCATTAGTTTAACTCATGAAGTATAAAAATAGTATACATCGCGCTTTAATTATACATATTAAGCTACCTATAGATATCTTTTTCATTGCTTCTGGTCGGTGGCTCAGAGTTTGGTATATGTATTAGTGAATGGAGTGGCTTGGAGGCAAACAGGCCACTAGCAGCACTTTTTGTCTACCCTTAACGTACCGATATCTACTTTCCCTTCCTTGACCGTCTTTGAATCTAGAATGTCAGGATTTGGGTCCATGTGTGAGACTCCACCTTCCCTCTGTGCAGCCCTGTGACACCAAAGCCGTCATTTCTCAGCCTCCTGAAAGCCTCACATTGTTCCAAAAAGTGAAAAGGTGCATCGTCCTCCTCCATACATTCCAGACACATCAGATCCTCCACTACCATCAGGAATAAGGCCTACTAAGTCTGCACTGCCCAATTAGCATTCACTCCAGTTGGTTCAGAATCCTTCCACTGTGGCTCCCTTTAAGCTTTAAATAGGCCTCTCTACAACCTCTATTCGTCCTCAAGTTTTTTCCTAACCTTTCGTGAGCCCATTTGTTACGAAGTTCGTTAATGTGCCTACAAGTAATTCTCATAAAAGGTTCAGCTTCCTAATAAAGTCCTTCGTATCCATGCCGAGCTAATTCGTCGGCTTTCTTATTCCCTGGGACTCCCATGTGGTTGGGAACCCATATCAGTTTAACCTCCTTCTGTTCAGCTAGCAGCTCCAAAGCATCCTCATACTCCTGAACAAGCTCAGGTGAGCATACTGCCTTGAGTGCACTTTAACTGTCAGAGAAGATAAAAATGTTCAGCAGTTTTTTATTACTTCCTTTAATAAACTTTAATTTCCTTTAAAATAATAAACATTCCTAATACAAAAACAAATACACTAAGAACATTTGTCGTTGTCCATAAATTTAATTTAGAATTATAGCAAAATATCTAGCCCTACGTCCAAAAAGTATCACACATAGCAGATTATTCATATTATTTAAAAGCAATAATTGTACTACTCAACATATTGGAATGCATTCAATGGGAAATGTTCTTTGCAAAATAGCTACAAAGGTATCTAAAATTACCCTACGCAACAGAATTTACCGGTCACTGTTACCGCATGAATAAAGTAAACACAGCAAATAAAGTAATGTAGAAAATAAACAAAAAACCTGAAACTTCCAGACACGAAACCAATATTATTGATACTTAACACAAATATTATGATTCCTAAATTGACCGGAATAGCAAGATTTAATAATTGTACTCTGCATAACTTCACTTTCAACATGAAATAAGTTATTTTGGATATAAATTTATGACCAATAAATATGCTGTTGTAGTTCTATTACTGTGAAATTATTGGCGACAGTACAAAAAATATTGTAAGCTCCACACTCAGAAAGTGTAGGTATTTATTTACAGGGCTCTCACGCTTTTCAGCTTACATGATCGGCCTTGTAAAGTACCAGTTTTTGATCTTGGCATGTAAATAACTATTTCGCATACAACAACATTCAGTTCTTAGCATCAGTTTGATAAATATTCAAGTTGCCTGTGAATTTATATTTTTATAGAAAGATATATCTCTGATGAAAATTGTGAATAAGATAATAATTTCTCTGAAAAATGCATAAAATATACTTTTCGAGCTCAAATACATATGGTATATGTCGAGGTATATGTACACGAAGGGAAGCATGCGATGGCACAAATATATAAAGTAAATAGAGTAATTGTGTAACTGAAAATTATTTATATTTTCCAGACAATTTCCCTCAAATGTTATAAACGCGTTAAAAACTATAAATGTTGGTAAAACCATGTAAACTAAAGGTATTTTCGACTTGGACAGCTTGGAAATAAAAAAATATACAGTGAGGACGCGTGGGTTGGAACAAATTCATTTAAAATTTAGAGGTTTGTTTTATGGAAAAACGCTCGGAAACGTCGATTTTTATTTTTGGCTGCGGTTTTTCTGATGGTAAATTCATGTACACAGGGTGGCCCAAAAATAAGTTACGACCATCAACATAATTTTGTCAATTGAAAACACCATTTTTTTTTCATTTTTGTATTCGGCATCGAATTCTAAGTCTATTTGATGTACCATGTCCTATACCCAAACTCAACAGTTATCGAGACATTTACGATTACGTCTTACGTCAGTAGAATGTTTGTACGATAAGAATTTCTTTCTATGGTACAAACGTTCTACAGACGATGACGAAGTGTTAGGGATCAACTCGAAACGTTTAGGAAGAAGCTAGTTAAGTGTTGCAAAAATGTATCTTCAGTGTCTCCGTTCGGAATTGTAGAAATTTTTTTATCTGCATACCCAGTTATTTTATACCCAGCTCGTTTATCATACACATAATTACATAAATATTAGTGAATGTTACTAAATTCAATTAGGCCCTTACATTTTGTAATTGCGTTAAAAAATAAAAAATATTCCTTCCAAATAAAGGATTAAGGTGTTCATTTTATTACAAAAAATTTATAAAAATGACAATGATTAACAAACATTCAAAATTTACATTAAAAATATGCAGTAAAACTATACAAAAATTTATTCTTTCTTCTAATGGAATTAAAGGCGTTTACAGAATATTTGCCCTCAGCTTCTCTGTATTGTTAGGTACGTTTTTTATAACGTATTTTTTAGGGATCCAACAAAACAATCTAGTGACGATAAATTGGGTGCACTTGCAGGCCATTCGATTACTCAGGATTATTTCATATCCGTTTTTCAGGAAACTATTGGTGTAGAAAATGCCTCACATTAAAATTTAAAAAACTAATTGACTTTGGTAACATCCAGTGGCATTTTTGTACACGACAAATGTGCAAAAGTGGGTACGCAGATATAAAATTGAACAATTTGAAATGGAAACACTGAAGATGCATTTTTTTAGTTCGAAACATCCGAATATGATTTATTCTGGGATAGTATCTTGTTAGGAGATTTGCCAATTACGGTTCCAAAATTCCAGGTCCGTATTTAAAAAAATTAAGTTGATAATGGTTCAGGAAAAACGAAAAGTCATATTTAAAATCCAAATATCTTGGCCAGCAGAGGACAGAAAGTTGGTTCGAGAAAGTGCTCTTCATTTTTCAAGATCTGCTCAAACAAGGCTGCCAAAAATAAAAACGAATTTCCAAATATCGGTTTTTTTGAGGCATTATGTTGGTCCCCTGATTACGCAACTTTACCCCCATTTAAGCTTCTTCGTATCTCTTAGTTTCCAAATCCCAATGGTGAGAAGCGAATTTGTAACAGCCTGTATATATTCATAGATTTAATGAATAAAAGTAACCTTTTATTTAATCTTAAATTCTTTCATATTACTACTGTTAACTGTAGCAGTTAAATAATAGCAGTAGCAGTTAAACAGTAGCAGTAGCAGTTCAACATTAGCAGTTAATAACAAGTGTTAAACTCCACATTATTATAGCCTCTAGATATAAATTTTCTTCTACTATTGAATTTTATAAACAATACATTCGAAAAAGAGAAGAGTTATTAGAAAAAGCTGAACGTATAAAACTTATTGTAAAATGTGCAGTTAAAGTGTGTGGACCATCAATTTTAAAAAATAATAAACTATTGACAATTAATTTTAAAACCTACCTACTTAGTACATAATCTGAGGAAGCTGTTTAAACACGTAAATTTTCCTTTCCCCTTATATCGCCGCAAAAGGTGCCGTAAATTAGGGAATCATAATTCATAACCTATTATTATTAGTTAAATCTGGGAACAAAACTGTCGCTTACGTAAATGTATCATTTAATTGGTACAAATGGCGCGCGCGTATAATTTCAGATCTGCCCGAGGCTGACAAATTAACCAGTTTAATTTACTTCTGATCGCGATAGTAAGTTGACATGTTAGTAATTAATTGGATAAGGTGGGTAATTTGTCTTTCGCACATATCTGTTCGTACGAAATTTATAAAACGCTAAAGAGCGGCAAGATGTAGCGCCTGTTGTACACTCGAATTATACCATATTTCCGTTTGCCAGATAAGTTTCATATCCTCCCTAGGGAGTATTATTTTGGATAATATGCATGTATTAATTCCAGAATAAGTACAGGGTGTCCTAACTCAGTAACGTCTTTATTTGTGATTTCGTTCCAGAAATTACGTGAATCCAGAATATTTATATAAGAATAAATAATATCAGATATATTTTTAAATGAAATATCCTGAATACTTTACAAATTTTAATATATGTAACGTAACATACGTTGATACTAACTAACAGTAAATGAAATAGGCTAAAAATAATGTGCAACGTCCATTTTTTTGGATACGGATTTGAGTTCAGAGCGTTCTTCTAAATAATATATTGATATAGAAGTATATTTTTCATTGTTAGGTAACGGAGACATGGTAAAAATAAAGTACCATTAAAATCATGCTTTAGTCCAAAGATAACTTATTTCTAACATAAATATATACAAATAAGCGACTAAAATATTAAACTTTCGGTTGTTTAAACTTTGAAAGAATCATTTCACGAATCTTCAAGTTGTGTGTGACAGAACTTTTCTAGTGAATCACTGTACTATAAGACAAATAGTGTAACTTTTGCAAGACTTTTGCAGACTAGTCCAAACTTGATAGCATACTAAACTTAAGGTAGGTATATTCTTCCAAAATTACTATTGAGATTAATCAATTTCTTATCTTAATATCTCCAAAGTTATCAATTTATTTACAACCTGGTACAAAAATATATAGATTTTTTTTTAAAATGGATAAAGTAATTAAAATATTTAATACATTATTTGTATTCTTCATTTGATATCGCGATATTTCTGCATGAATACTTCATCTTATTGTAAAAACTTTTTAGACTTTTAGTTAGTTTCATCTACATATTTTTATTGTGGTAGAACAGTTTTGATAGCTTTAGACAGAATAGTTTTGATACTCTAGCTGTAATTTTTTTGTTTAAGTTTGGATTATTTTAATATATAAACTATTCACTTTAGATGTTATCAATCTAACATTATTTTTAACAGAAATATGGAACATAGAAAGTAATTTTTGCTCTTATCAGGAATCTAAAAATGCTGTAATATCACTCGGGAAAGCGTCTCTTTACTGCCCTACTATTTTAAAACTGTCTATTTAAACATTTTCTTAATCTCAAATAGTGTAGTGTATAAGATGTACCTGGGATTATTGTGTTCTATATGAATAATAATAACAAATGTTAAACTCAAGATTTTCACATTATTATAGCCTCTAGACATACATTTTCTTCTACTATTGGATTTTATAAACAATTCAGAGTTATTAGAAAAATCTGCACGTATAAAACTTATTGTAAAATGTGCAGTTAAAGTGTGTGGACCACCAACTTTAAAAAATCATAACTATTAACAATTAATTTTAAAAATGCGTATGTGTACTATGTGTATATACGTATACGTATATTTTTCATTTTATAAATTGGGGCAATACACATACAGTGAGGACATAAGTCAATCGCCCCGTCCATAACTTTTGAATCTTTTCAGATATGGTAGGTATTGAAATTTGATAGACACAATTTTACAATAGTCAAATTTTTTTGAATATTTTTTCTTATGAAAAGGGCATTGTTTGATACTTGATTTTTAAGGTACATTTAGGCTTAATTCATCTCCCGATATTGAGAACAGTTCATTCAGCCATTTGTAAAATAGAAAATACTTCAATTTTCTTTTTATTTTTCGATAAAATTTATTTTTCACATTAATCATTTTTATTTTTATAATCAATAAGTCATCAATTAAAACAATAAGAAAAAACACAAAAATTAAAAAAATATATTTATTAACAAAAACAACAGAAAAGGAAGAACGACAAATTATTATTTTAACATTTTGGGAATACTTATATATAAATAAAAAACGGGAAATTGAATGAAGCCGCTATTTGCTAATAGCTGATTGAAATTTTCTTAATATCCGGAGATGAAGTAAGCCTAAAACATCTTTAAAATAATGTATCAAACGATTATCCTTTCCACAACAACCAATATTTAAAATGGCGGCAATCTAACATTTTGACAGAGATGTCTTTTTAATGTAAAAAACTAGACATTTTACTATTGTTTACGTTTACCAAATGTCAATGCAATACGTGGAGCGGTTCAAAAGTTATCGAGGGTATGACTAACTTTATGTCCTTACTGTATCCAATGTACAGGGTTATTCAGTATATTTTGACTCCCCGTTAACTTTAATATTAAAGTTACATGATTTTTTATGAAGTTTTCGAAAATTATAGTAGAAAAAAAATGACGTCCAAACCAAAATGGCCGCGGATGTTAACTTTGTTAATTTAAATGGAACACCCTGTATAATTTTACATATTTGGATAGAACGTTCTCTCACGAATACAGTAATATAGTAGATGGGATAGAGATATTGATGGGTATATCTTTAAAAATGACGGAAATATGACAAAAAAGTGCACTATAATAGTGATGTGCTAGAAAGAGAATATCGATTCGTTGCTAGGTAGTCTTTCTCCAACATATTGTTCTTATGGCGGGCATTTTTGGTCATAATTCCATTATTATTAAAGATCTATATTATTGTATTCGTGAGACAACGTTCTATCCAAATATGCAAAAATACACAGGGTGTTTCATTTTGTTTGGACTTAATTTGTTTTTCCACTATCGCTTTCGAAAACTTCATAAAAAATCGTGCAACTCTGATATTTCACATTTTTTTATAATTCTGTAAACAAAAAATTAATAGAGGGGTTAAAATATAGTGAATCACCCTGGTACAAGATGCGCCGATGTTTTAATACATTTTCTGTAAAGTTTATTTATAGTGACATTAGTAAATATTAGTGCAGCAGACAACCTACTTACGGTTAAGAACGTGAAAGATTTTGCTTCATATTTAGACAGTAATATAGTAATATTTTTGTTCAACTTACAGCTGAACATATACCAATAATGTATTCATACTGTGAGATGAGATAAAATCAGTGGCTTGGTTCTAAATGGTTCAATGTCACATATTTTTTAAATAGAAGTACATACATAGATAAGAATTCTAATATTTTTTGTTTGAGTGTAGAATAAAGAGTGCGCCGGATGATGAACTCTTGGAAATATAATTCAAAATGACAGTATTATGAAGGGTGTGTCACGACGAACTGAATCAATTTATGACATGGGACAAAATACAAATATGCATGGGAGGCTAATTGAAGGTGCTGATTAAAAAAAAAAATTTCTAACATCCTATAAGTTGTGGTTATACAAGTCGTGCAAACTATCAATGTTAAATCGAATACCGCACTTTTTATTAGTTTTGGATTCCCTGATAAATTTAAGGGTCATTTAATTCAGAATTCCCTGTACCTATCTAAAATATACAGTTTTTGAAATGTAAAATTTATTCAAAAAATTTTGAGATTTACATTGAGTTAGATATAGGTATGTCAAATTTTCAAAATCATGTCACGAAAAATGTTTATTACAGGGTTAATATAAAATAGTAAGGGTATCTAAACCTAATGAAAACAGGTTCATAATTTATTTGAAGGAAATGCCCCGACTGGCATTGCATTACTTCGGCATCTCCATAGGAGTCGTCACATCTTTCATCGAGACCAACCACCAGACATTCACCGGTTTCGCGCTTATTATGTGCCATATCATGTGCTCATCAGAGTGCTATAGGTAGTGGACTCCATGAATGATGTGCCATGGGATTGACCAATGGGCATCGTGAATGTTAGTAGAGGTGAGAACCACACCATAGAGTCCTCTTTGGGTCTTTGCTACTATCTGTCTGACAATTATTGTCAAATTGATATTATTGACAATTATTGTCAAATTGATCATATTGTCAACTATGGCACTCTGATGAGCGCATAATAAGCGCGAAACCGATCAGTGTCTGGTGGTTTGGGGTCGATGAAAGATATGACGACTTCTATGGATATGCCGAAGTAATGTAATGCCAGTCGGGGCACATTTCTCGTGGAGTAGTTGTTTTTGGCACCTCCTTCAAATAAATAAGTAGGATTGTCTTCCTCAAATACAATAGAGGTCACTTCTATAATGGCGCCTGCGGAAAAGCAGATCGTTATCTGTCTGTCAATTTGACAATAATTATCAGGCAGATTGTATCAAAGACCCAAAGATGGCACTACTAGGTTCATAATGTTATACAGGATATTTAAAAGTTCCAGTTGACAACAAATTTCATATAAATTCAATTTCTTTAAATACCAACCCCCAGTTTTTTTTACTTACTTATTATTAAATTACTTCAAAAAAAGAATCGAATCAGGTGTAAAATTTGCTATAACTAAAGTGAACCCTTTTTGAGTTATTGGCGTAAAACAGTTTATTTTTTTTCTTTTTAATTATAAATATGATATTATCTAGTTAGGTACTTTTGTGATGACTTGAATGTATAAAAAAAATAATTTAATCAACCTGTCAGGTAATTTAAACTTGAAAAATGTCACGTCTAGGATTTAATCGTGACGATTTCATCAATTTAAAGTAATTTATGACGAATTTGATGAAGTCGTTAACGAGCCATGTGAAACGTTTTCTGTCCAACCAGATATCACCAACCTGTCATACCATGACGCGGTTGATTAATAAATATAACTAGGTAATATTAGCTTTGCTGATAAATACAAAAAATAACTCAAATAACTCAAAAAAATTTTGCTAATTTTAGACATAGGTTTCATTATTTTTTGAAAAAAAATGGGGTTCCCATTAAAAATAAAGGGTTTTTGAGTTTGTTTGAAATTAGTTGTTAACTGGATTTTTAAAATATAGATACTACGGTGCAATATTATGAACCTGTTTTTACTAATATTAAATACCTACCTTAAAATTTTAAATATATCGTAAAATCATATACGTGTTTCAATATTTTACAGAAAAATATTACATCTCAAAAACAGTACCTTTTATGTATAGGGAATTCTAAATAAAATGACCCTTAAATTTATCAAGGAATCCAAAGATTAAATAAAAATGTAGTGTCAATTTAAAATATGGAAAATATGGTATCGACTTCCGAGAATCGGCGCTAATGGGAATCAAAAATATTTTTAAAAAAGTCAGCGCAATCGATTGGTGCATTGCAGGTTGATCCAGTTCGTATGTCACACTCTAAATAGACAATAGACAATTCTTCTTCAATTCTAATTATGTTGATCTACTTTACTAGTAGAGGTGGAACTATTGCTCTTGCTTCTACTACTGTGATAATCAGTATGATATTAAAATTGAAAGACCACTAAGAGTATAAACATATTTTTGGAGTATATATAAAAATGTCAATAATGAGATAATATACATTAATTTAAATGATAGCCATTAAATGCTAAATTAAATCGATAGTGACATGATTCTATTGTCTTTGGTTTTAGGGTGGTTTCTTAATTCATAAAAGTTATAATTACGAAAATGTGTAACGCTAACGTCAAGTGAATAGTTGGTTAAATTAAGTACCAACATCAAAACAAGCCCCGTATACAGAGTCTACGGTACCCAGGCAATTGTACAGAGAGTTCCAGAATTATTGTCCGTGCCGCTTCATAATGATTTTTTATGTGCCGCCTTTCTATTTTTAGTATCTGCACTAGAATCATGAGCGCTGGCAAGGGAATTTACTGGTTTGTTTTCATTTGTTCCATGTCATGGTAGGTCTGTAGATATAGGTTATGTTAAAAATAAAATAAAGACAATTTATTAAAAATAATATAGATATTATTTTGTATTTTCTATTCCTATGTATCACCGGTATAACCTATTCAAACTGTGAATTATGGAGCGTTAAAAAACATTAATTTATTGTTCATATATTAATTTCAACATTAATTTCAATATTAAGAAATACAAAATTACCAACCTGATTTAGGACTCTCTGAATCTGTATAGTATTGAAAAATACTCTTTTAAACGCAAATGATACTTCAGTAAAACCATTTAAACACGAAAAATGTTAAACGCCACTGAGTCAAACGTCAAATGCTGTCAAATATGAAAATTTACAAATTGACAATTAAAAAGAGAGTCAGCCTTATTAATAATAAAACTTAGAATGTTCTAAGACGTAACTAGAATGTAATTAGTGAAAACTGCATTAATAATGCCATTTAAATGCATGTTAACGCTAGAATGATGCTAAATCACTAGTTATCAGTTTGGGTATGTTTACAATAAGTTAAAGTTAACCTAAAAATTTGACAAAAATGTCAGCAGTTTTTCTTTTCCCTCCCAATTAACAGATCAAGAACGTTTTTCTGAAATATTAAATAATTTAATGCGAAATTTTCCGTATTTATATGTCAGTAACCTCAATAACTATTATAAAATTTTATTATAGCATGGTTACTTATCGAATTCATTAGGGAGTTTTTGAACCCCTTAAATTTTAGCACGTCGTTATCGTTATTCTGAGCATGTGCAGTTCCAAAAAGAGTATCATTTTTGGCACTGCGCGTGCTCAGTATAACGATTGCGATAACGATAAGGTAAAAATTTAAGGTGTTCTAAATCTCCCGTAACCCCCGAGTTAACGTGGGCTACGAATCTCCCTATTATAAAAGGCAAAGTTAATGCTTATCAAGAGCGGATTTACCATGAATTCAAATTTTACATTAGCAAAAAGCAAAAACGTAATTAGTTTAAAAAAATATAAACGTACTTCACTTAAGGATATTTTATTAAACACTTCCATTTGCTATTTCATGTTTGTCCAAAGAAAAACGTACCTATACCTATCTAAATACACAGATAATTTCTAATTTCACAACATTTTTTAAAAATATGATTCTTTGAGATACTCCCCCATGTTGAAAAGCTAAATCCGCCCTTGATTGCTTTTTAATACAAAACAGTTTTGACACAAGACACTTGTCAGTCTTGTCACTTTGCGTAAATGTTTGTAAATGCAGGCAGAATGCAGGTTAGATTTATTGCAGTGAAATTAGCTCTATGTATAGAATGAGATGTTGTCACATTAACTTCTTATTTAGCATGCTGTTAGTTATTTGTCTATAAATATTTAATTATTAATATGAACTACTTAGATTGATTTAAGAATACGGTTAGTTGTCATTAGTTAACTTCATGTTATTGTGATTATTATTAATATGGGTGAGTAATTTTAGCAAATAGAAATAAATTTTGATTATATTCAGGATAGACTGCGTTCCTGTACCGGACAATCATTCTGGAACTCTCTGTATATATGTTTGAGACCACTAGTGAAAGTTCTAGTAGCAGCGTCAAAGGTTTAATCCTAACGAATTGAATTGATAGAAATACGATTTGGAAGTGACAATCTGTGACAAAAAGGCACTTACCATCAAAGTCAGCACCTCATAACAACGAGAAGTGATTTTGTGTAATATCTAGACAATTTCGTTTTTTTTTTCATTTTAACAGAATTATTACAATAGACATATTTATCTGAACATGAATATTAAGTATAAATGATGTAATCTAATTGTATGTACATGTTACAGCAATATGTATTTAATTTATATTTCTGTCAAATAAAACGTGGGTTTACATGGACGATTATAATCTAAATCAAGGTTAATAAATTAGTAACTTATGAATATGATCTCATTTTAAAACAATTATTATAAAAATAATTTATCAGATGATTTATAAAAGAATACATTATCTAATGACATTATTAGCACTTTTAATTATCCCGTAGGTATTCAACACATGCAACATATGGAAAACTATATTTAAAGAAATGGCTCGATCATGAATGACAATTAATGTTTGTCGATCATGATAAACAAAGTTTTATTCACAATAATTAATCTTTAAAAAAATACATATCCAAGGTTTTTAGCGTCTATCTACACCACTTGGTCTATTTACCCTTATTAATGATTTTTTTATATATTTACAGTCATATGAATAATGATATAAGTAAAGGTAAATAATGTTTACCATATCCTATGAAATGTAGTTTTAAATAAATGTAAGAATATATTTATTCAATGTAAAATTTTATTTTTAAATACAGTATTTGTTTCATCTTGGAAAACTAAAGTATATTTTCAATGATAAACTAAATTAAGTATGCCAAGTCCGTTGCGAAAACTTAAAATTTGTCGCAGATTAAATATGTTTCTCCTGAACAATTACATGTAATTGCTAATATTAAACAGTTAATATTAGCATTAAAATAAATGCCATATTATTAACAACGAATCTTCAGTTCGTTAAATATAAATAAATGATTTAATTGATAGTAAGAAATTTTATTTCTCTCAATAAAATATTTTTCTCAGTGTACTTTAAAACTGTAAATGATGGATAAAAAATTCTTCAACTAGCAGTATTTCTTATAAAGATTTTGATTGTAAACATTTCAAACGTGTTTTATATCTTTATCACCCTATACAGGAAAAATCAGAGAATTTTGAAAACACCAAATAATGGAGCTTTCCACTTATTTTAAAAAAAATATCCTCGTACATAATGTAAAAAAATGTTTTACACCTAAGTACTTCACCGTTTTTGCGAAAACTGAATACTTTTCTCCGCAAAAAATAAAAACCTCCTAAAAATTGCATAATGACCTAATCATCGGCTACCAATCAGAGATAAGCACTCTCGATTAATTTCGGTGATCAAATCAACCATTTTGCGTTGTTAATTTTGACAATTCTTAATACATATTACGTATTTTCATAACTACAAATAGAACCTAGAGCATTATATTTAAAGTATTATATTTAAAGTAATAGTACTAAATTACACAAAGAAACTGTAGGTAACCCAAATACAAAAAGGAAAACACTAAAACGATATTAACAATGATTACATAAAAATGGCGCGTCATGCCTTGCTATTGTTTGACAGTTTTGATAAACTGTGATTCTGCCACTAATAAAAATTGGGATGTCAATGTTGCCAGGTTATATTTAGGAAGAGGCGCCCTAGAATTTTTAGCCAGTAAGATGCATACTCTATAAGTACGTCATTGAATTACGAGAAAATTAGCATTCGATTTGAAAAATATTTGGGAATTAAGTTCTCCAATGAAAGAACGTACTTTCATTCGTTTGAGGTGGAAAAGCCGATTGTAGGGAATATAAATGACCTATTTTAGAAATCTTATGCAAGGGCGTCTGCCATTGCGTATTTATATGAATATGAATGAAATATGAAGCAATAATGTCAAAATATCTTCAAATCGGTGAAATTTAGGTATAGGGAATGCTAATACCAATCGAAAGAGAATTACAAGGTACATCCATTAGCATTATAAAATATAGGGTGTTGTGTTTAAAATAAGCGAGTTATTTAACTTTCAATTTGACACAATTGGTCGGTGTTTTTTCGACTCCCTCTGTAACTTGCATCAACTTTCGAACACTAAACTACAGATGTTTGGACACCTTTTAGTATTTCTGGTCTAAAATTTTAGCCCTCTGGATTAAAAATTAGAACCGATTAATCGTAAGTGTGTGTTATTTCCAAAATTTTTGAAAGTCGAAATATTTCAGAAATATTTGAGTGAATATGAATATTTGTATTCTTATGAAATTTACCTTTAAATTTGACGTAGAATCCAAAAATGAAATAAAAAATAGTTCATTCCATTTGAAAGAAGCGATTTGATGTCTACTTCCGTTAGAATCGGAAGTGTGACGTCATCGGAAATATTTTTAATAGATAGAAAATTGTGAGAAACCCCCGTATATAAATTTTCAGAATTCCACTACGCGTAGTATTCTAGAAATGTTGTGGTTGTGTAATGAGTGGTCTACGGTCTAATAGTCTAAGGCAGTGGTTTCCAACCTTTTTGTACCTGCGCCCCCTTTAAAAAAAAAATTGTTGCGCCCCCTTAATTTTTCTAACAATCTAATTTCATAAATACTCAACTGATATTATAATTTATTTAATAGGCTACGAAATAATATACAATATTATGTAAAAATATACATAAAAAAATAATTATTTATTATAAGAAATAATAATTTTAAATGTAATAAAAACAAATCTTACAAAAATACAAAAAAAGAATATATAATTAATACAACAGTATAAAAATTTAATGCGACGGTTGAGCTTGCGAGGATTGTGTATTACGTATACCTATTTTGCTGATTCATTTTTTTGACACCTATTCGACTTTTTTGGTTTGTATTCGAAAATGATATTTTGGAAACAGCTGCATGCCGCCCTTGCAACAGTCTCGCGTGGGAAAACCACTGGTCTAAGCTCTACGTGGAACACCCTGTATATCCTGCTTTTGTTATAACATTTGGAGTGTTGGCCATTTACTATGAAATATTTTAACATACTTATTTAATATTTGGGAAACAATTTGATTCGGTGTCGAAGAATGCAACTTAAATTAATTTGGTGAGCATGGAAGAGATCATTAATATAAAAAGCAGTGAATCAATTGACCAACATCACTATGTACGTATTTCATTACAGATGGCTTCAGTGTGGTGTAAATGTTAATTGCTATCAGCATTCAAATTTAAACGATGACTAAAGATTTGTCCGATGAGCTGTTATAGGATTGGCCGTCTTCACGATGTAAACTGTTGCTTTACGTGATGTAAATTACAAATTCTTTAAAATTTACTTGGTATATCTGATTTCGTGAGGTGAAACTTTTCATCATATTTGTTAATAATGTCTGTAACTTATTTGTGGTGCAGTTTCATGATTCACTGTAGTTTCTTTTGCGGTTACACCACCTGTAAAATAATAAGAAATAGGAAACCAGAAGTATGTATTCAAAATAAAGATTAAAAGTGTAGCGTCAACGCAAACTTTTAAAGTTTGCCCCAAAAACACTGTATATTATGCAATAAAAATAAATATATGACAAATTAACTAAATTTCATTAGTGGTTTTTTAGTTTTTTATATAAAAATCTATACAGTAAAAAAAGACAAATGGTAAAATTACTAAATGGTAATCGTAATTTGCTGCAGTGTTATTTTTAACACGAACTGGGTAGTATAATAACTAAACCTTTAGAACTCATATTACACGAACGATATACCCGCCAAGTTTGTAGAAGTACTCATAAATTGTAGTAAAATTTACAAATCCCCGTGTTAAAAATGAATCAATCTGCCATAAATACGGAATAATTACACGGTAAATGATTAACTATTACACGCATTACCTTGTAAAATCTACTGTGTTAAATTACTTTTAATGTAATGTAATAATACACCGATAATGTCTAACAATGCCAAGTGTGGACTATATACACACTGATGAGTGTGGATTCAGTGTTAAAATCAGTCGGATTTTTTTACTTTGTATAATATTACAAATGATATTTCGTATTATATCTAAACAAAAAAATTATAATGCAATTTTAAAAAAATTAAACACTTAACTAACTTTAACTAAACTTAACTAACTTTTAACTAACTGCCCTTGTTCTATACGTTTCAAGTCGATCTTCGACTTATCAGTAAAAGATTAGAAGTTAGTATGATAAAAAATTGTCAGATTGACATTGATTGGACACAGGCTAAAATTAAGCAAAACGAAGAAAGATCAATAAAGAAAAATAAAAGATAGTATTTTTATGCTACCTATGGAGAATCAATAACATAGTGATCACTGCCTGTGATGATTTTTTAATTAAAAGTGTCAATTTGCTGTTGTTTAACATACAAAGTTCTGCTTTTCTATTGACTAGTCAAGGATCGACTTGAACCGTATAGAACAAAGCTAGTTATGTGTTTAATTTCTTTTAAAATTTATTATAATTTTTTTAATTAGACATAATCCGAAATACCATTTGGAATATTACAGAATTGTGTATCAAACTAAAAAAACACTGATGAAATTTAGTTAATTTGTCATACACAGTAAAAAAAGACAAATGGTAAAATTACTAAATGGTAATCGTAATTTGCTGCAGTGTTATTTTTAACACGAACTGGGTAGTATAATAACTAAACCTTTAGAACTCATATTACAGGAACGATATACCTGCCAAGTTTGTAGAATTACTCATAAATTGTAGTAAAATTTACAAAACCCTGTGTTAAAAATGAATCAATCCGCCATAAAAACGGAATAATTACACGGTGAATAATTAACTATTACACATTACCTTGTAAAATCTACTGTGATAAATTACTTTTATGTAATGTAATAATACACCGATATGTCTAACAATGCCAAGTGTGGACTATATACACACTGATGAGAGTGATGAGTGTGGATTCAGTGTTAAAATCAGTCGGATTTTTTTACTTTGTATAATATTACAAATGATATTTCGTATTATATCTAAACAAAAAAATTATAATGCAATTTTAAAAAAATTAAACACTTAACTAACTTTAACTAAACTTAACACTTTTAACTAACTGCCCTTGTTCTATACGTTTCAAGTCGATCTTCGACTTATCAGTAAAAGATTAGAAGTTAGTATGATAAAAAATTGTCAGATTGACATTGATTGGACACAGGCTAAAATTAAGCAAAACGAAGAAAGATCAATAAAGAAAAATAAAAGATAGTATTTTTATGCTACCTATGGAAAATCAATAACATAGTGATCACTGCCTGTGATGATTTTTTAATTAAGTGTCAATTTGCTGTTGTTTATCATACAAAGTTCTGCTTTTCTATTGACTAGTCAAGGATCGACTTGAACCGTATAGAACAAAGCTAGTTATGTGTTTAATTTCTTTTAAAATTTATTATAATTTTTTTGATTAGACATAATCCGAAATAGCATTTGTAATATTACAGAATTGTGTATCAAACTAAAAAAACACTGATGAAATTTAGTTAATTTGTCATATACTTATTTTAAGTTTATAAAGGTTGGTCAAATTTCAGGTTGCTTTTTAATGTAGGAATTAAACGCAATAATTACTTAAGAGTCTGTGATATCTTTTATTTTAAAATACAATATAAATATGGGAGTTAATAATGGAAAAAGATGTCGGAGATGTGACCTCCTCTAGATCTTTGGCAGGATATCATTTTTCTAGCAAAATTTTCGATGACTCTTTCGCACAACTGCGGCGATATTTCTGCGTTAATGTTATCCGTAAGGAATCCTTAGGCTTGAGGATTATCAGCATAAACGTTTTCCTTCAAGAACCCCCATAGGAAGAAGTCTAAAGGCGTTAGATCACAAGACCTAGGCGGCCAATTGAATTCCTCTTCGTGAAATTATTCGATCTTGAAATCGTTTCCGCAAAAGATCGAGTGTGGCATTAGTTGTATGTGAAGTGGCACCATTCTGCTGAAACCACATATGCTGAACGTCTATACCATCCAATTCGCCCCATAAAAAGTGTTGAATCATCGATCTTTTGCGGGAAAAATTTCAAGACCGAATAATTTGACGAAGAGGAAACATCAATTGGCCGCCTAGGTTTTGTGATCTAACGCCTTTAGACTTCTTCCTATGGGGGTTCTTGAAGGAAAAAGATTATGCTGATAATCCTCAAACGATTCAGAACCTTAAGGATAATATTAACGCAGAAATCGCAGAAATCGCGCCGCAGTTGTGCGAAAGAGTCATCGAAAATTTTGCTGAAAGAATGATATCCTGCCAAAGATCCAGAGGAGGTCATATGCCCACATTGTTTTCCATTATTAACTCCCATATTTATATTGTATTTTAAAATAAAAAATATCACAGACTTTAAGTAATTACTGCGTTTAATTCCTACATTAAAAAGCAACCTCAAATTTGACCACCCTTTATTAAGAGTTTATGTTTATATTTACTATGAGTGTTTTTGGGGCAAACTTTAGAAGTTTGTCTTGAACTACACATTCAATCTTTATTTTGAATATTTCTGATTCCCTTTGTTAATTATTTTACAGCCGGTGTAATCCCAAAAGAAACTCCAATAAATCATATTTGTTAATATTATTTTCCATCGATATTTTTGGTGTTCTATGGAACAAGTTAAATTTCCTGATAAATTCCAGTTAGGCAATGAAATTATTGATATTTATAATAATCAATAGTCATTCTTAAAAAACACTATGCAGTATTAGCTAAATACTACGAAAACTAGTGGATTTGGTTTTATGAGTAGTTTATTTAATCAGGACCATATTGTTCTTATTCTACTGGTACTGTACATATTTCATGATACCTTGCTATTTTCCCTTGTTGTAACAGGTCGGTACGGCAAGAACTAGTTAATGGTGATGTTCTTTTCTCTGTTCGGTTACCAAATTTAAAAAAATAATAAACAGAATAAAAAATACACAATTAAGCTTGAAAGTTTACAAGTTTTTTACTTTTAATCCTTTTAGATTTGTCCACCTTTAGTAACTACTATTTAATGACTTAACTAGAAAAAATCAAAAGTTTACCTGCAAATCCAAATACCGTGAGTAACACTGTAGACAAGAATGTGACGTCCAGTGCTCCAGTCTTCATGTTGGCGGTTATCTTATGATATTTTTCGAAATACGGAGATGGAATTAATTTAGAGATGTACACATGTTATCATAGCTCTGTTGAAAAAACAAACACGCATCATTGTGACGAGCAAAGAAAAACATTTACGGTGGTGCTTTAATTTTTATCTGAGTGTCAATGCTGATTTCCATTAGCAAAAATAACATCATTAATGAAATAAATAAACTGAAAGTGAAAACGTAGCGTGATAAATATTGGTTATATAAACCCAAATACCCAAATAGACTACAGGCTATATATCAAATAAAAATGTATTGCATAAGCTTCTAGTATATCTGTAACTATATGGTAAAAGGATTAGTGATCCTATTCCTACCATACAAAGAGATTCGAAAAATCTCTTTATACAGATTTTATAGAGACAGTTTAAAGAGTAAACTTTCTTTATTCGTAATAGAATATTCTTTCGCAAATGTATTAATATAGGGTTTGATGGGTCAATTTATAATAATAAGGGAAATATATCCAGAAGAATGTATGTACTGAAGAGACAAGTATCACCCGACTACTGAAAGCAGTATTAAATCATTACTCTTATGGTATACCCTTTTGAATATTTCTTCCTTATCGGAGATAAAACCCTTTATTTACATATTTGTAAGGGCACTCTCTATACAAATCTGTAAAAATATCCAGGGTGTTTTATATTCACGCGTATATTAAAATATAATGACAAAAAATAGTCGAGTATCGAGATTGAATCGATTGGAGTACTAACTCCTCTATCGACTGGAGTTTAAAACTATCATTTACTTATTGATTCTTCATTTATTATTGATTTAGAGACCATAAAACCTAAGTAAGAAATGAGACTGATATGTTACTTTTTAGACCACCTATATTTTACACAAAACCATAAAATTCATATAGAAGATTATAAGTAACATTTTTAAAACTATAATCCTTCTACATATAAAAACAATATTTCTAAGTTCATACATTCCGCTTTGCAATATATGCTCTTATATAAACTATGGCAAATATATAGGATATAAAACTAGTGAAGCTAAACAGTGGTACGTCTTATTTATTTGAAGGAATATTTATTCAAATAAATAAGTAGGATTATCTTCCTTAAAGGCAATAGAGGTCACTGATGTAATGGCACCTGCGGAAAAGCAGGTCGTTATCTGTCAATTTGACAATAATTGTCAGATAATAGCACAGACCAAAAGAGGCCACTACGGTGTGTTTCTCACCACTACTAACATAAAGTGGTACGTCTTTATTTAGTTTCTTTCTTTGTCAGAAAATAACAGAATAACTAACATTACCATTCCTCTTTCTCATATAATGAAACATTGTTTGATCATACCTACTATTAAAATCCGAAAAGTGCTTTTGATTTTTCTGTATCTACTTGTTAAAGTAATAGATGTTTAATAGGTAGATGTCTCAATTTTTTAAACATTTTGAACGCTGATCACATTTTTCGTCACAATGTTCAACATGAAACCGCAATTTTTTTAGGTGATTGCGTATCACAGAATTTGAAAAACTGAAATGCTTTAACACTCTGTAGACCTACAAAACTTCATATTGACCAGTACATCAATACGATTGTGTCTTTGACGGCTTACAAAAACAAATCTGTATTTTTAGATGTTAGTAACACCTATCTAAAAATAAAATGTGAATTAAAATTCTAAGTTAAAAATAAATTTAAAAACCTCGTTTCAAGTAGTTGAAAAAATACAAATAAAATTACAGCATGTACTTTATTGCATTATTATTATTCATTTCGGTTTTACAGAAATAAATTTGTGTAAAATTATTATTTCCGCGCATCTGAAAAATAAGGAAAAGCATTCCTCTATGTATGCACATACTATTACACTTTTGTGTTTTTATTAGTTAACGAGTTAACGGCGCTGAACAGCTATTTGCATTAAAAATATAAATTGTATATTTTTAATTCCCTTATCTTTAATATAAGCGCGGTGCCGTAGATGTAGGTTTGGTGGACTTTATTGCCACAATATTGCAAAATTACTTTCAAAACAACTATAACGGTTTGGAATAATGTTACTTATTTTTCGTATATCAGATCCTTTCCATATAATATATGTATATAGGTATAGTTTTATTTATGGTTAGGTTATAGCTATGTTGTTCTTTTAAGAATACCATTTTACATTTTTATATAGGATTTGACCGGTTTATTCTTAATAATCAGGGGATATGACGAAGAGAGTGACCAAAAGAGATTAGTCTGCTGCTGTGTCGGAAAGAAAATATAAACTGTTACTAGGCTACAGGGGTTCCGAACCCTTTGTCCAATACATAAACTCTTATAGCATTAATCTTTCGATCGTATATCTCTTATTATTATAGATCGGTCCATCAAATCCTATATCAGTATATTGGTGAGAGAAGGAATTAAAGAAATTAAAGGAGGAAGGAGAAGGAGTTCTATTCTTCTTCTTCTTCTTTCTCATGTGGTTCTTGTCGGTGTCGGTTCTTCTATAGCGAGTCCCAAAGCACTTCACATTCACTTAGTCTTAGTGAAGAGTAGTCCCGTCTGCATCATCGCAGCCCCGGTATACTTGGCTTTCTGCCAGTTTTAAATTATAGAAATGCTTCTTGAGGTGGCAGTGCCCTGTTATGAGCCCTGTCATGCTCCTGAGCTGAGGTTTACTCATGCCCAGCATCTCTAAAGTTCTTATCTGCAAAGGACCTTCAATGAGTGCGTTCGGATGATTCTGTTGTGGTTTTAAAAACCAGTAATTCCTATGATGTAGTTCGACCCATTTTCCCAAAGCCGTTCTGGCAGTACTATAAGCGACTCCGCAAGCTGGCTTTGGTCCCATGAAAACCATTTCAGATCCCTTTCTAGCAAGTACATCTACCCGTCTTCCTTCAATCCCTTTATAACCTGGCACCCAACACAGTCTCACCATATTGGTATTTGCCAGTTCCACCAGCAATTGCAAACAGTCCCAAACAAGCCTCGAACTGATTTTGTTTGAGTTCAGAGCCTTTATTGGGGTCTGACACACGTACACACGTAAGTGTGTACCCTCTCCTCATTCTCATTCTCATACAATCTCTAGGATAGGCTCTGACATCAACGTGTTTCTTATCTTGGAGTGTCCCCTTCCTTGGGAACCATCCTGCATGAATATTTGACTAATCCTGCATAATATTTTTTTGTTTATTGTAACAGATTTAAAAAATCCTAAAACTCTTGTGTTTTAAATTTTCCATTAGCTATCTTAATGTAGGTCTTTTATCGTTCTTAATATTAGCTATGTCAAACATATTTTAGTATGGTGTCATGTCCATGTCAAAGATGCAGAACCAACTGCCTTAAACGCTTAAATATTCTTTTGATGTTAACTGGGTAAAAAAATAGTTCCCGTATGGTGCAAAAATCCATCTCAAGTGATATATTTTTATTGTTATTAATTATTTTATTAGATATTATTACTGTTAGACGTAAAACCTCTACTTACCATTTTCTGCTCAACGGGCCCAAGTATAAGAATCAACGATTTGATAAACATATTTAATCAATTATTGTATTGGCTATACACAATAGCTGTATATCGATTTGTCTTCACAATGCATACCGTTACTCATTTTACTGTTTGTTTATCAAAGTATATACGTGTTAATTTGTTTTGCTGTGTTTTAATAAGTAAACAATCTAAAGGTAATTTGTATTATGTTGCTTTGGTTTGACTTTACGTGTTCGACATACACGATAAAGCAGTTAGTTTCCAATTTCATTAAATAAAGTCCTCTCCGTCAGACCTGATCAAACAGAGAAGTAGAGAAATTAACAAAGATACAGTTAATTTAAAATATTCGGGGTTCGTATTGCATAAATCAGTATTAACTATTAAAAACAACAGTAAGTGGTAGTAAAGTGCCTATAAGAGGTTTTGATAAAGAAACTTATAAGATAAGTAATATGCCGGGGTAATGCAATCCCAGTCGGGGCATATAGGCCGTGGAGTAGTTGTTTTCCGCAACTCTTTCAAATAAATAAACATATAAAATGTTTAAAAAATAGGGTCTGTCTGTAATAGTCGTAATAAGGAATATAACGTAGAGTTACTGGTTAGAAAGATGTATAGGCATTAAACATATACATTGTTAGATATAGATTTATCAACCCCGATATTAGTTATTACAGAATTTTATAAATTTAAAGCTCACGTCAATAAAATATCCTGTACTGAATTTTCTATGAACTCTGTCGATGATATATAAAACTGAAGAAAGTAATTTGATATTATAAAGAACATATACATAATTCCAGTTGGCGGAAAACTTAATTTCGGTATTTCGAGAAAACTTAAAAAGTATTTGTATTGGAACACAATGATGTAAAAGTTGTCTTGACCTAATGTCTCCCAAAAAGTAATAATAATAATAATAATAATAATAAAATAAAAACTAAGAATGTAACTGATGTAACTGTAAACAATGCATTATAAAATATTTCTAGTTTGACCCACTCCACAAAGAAATGACCATCATTCGCAACTGATGAATTTATCCATTAAACACAATAGTATATTATGTTACTAGGAGTAGACGGCGAACATTATTTGTTGAGCCCAGAAGCTCAGACAGCCGAGGAGTCAGCCAAGGCTGTGTAAACTGGGCGAAACACATAAAGAGCTCCGAGTGTCATATACTATTTTTTCTTCAAGCGTCAAAATTAAAACTGTATTTCTTCAGACATTTAAGCTTGTATAAAAAGAGATCTGACGTGAGGTTTAATTTCAAGCTGACAGTTTTGAGAAATCATGGCTACTTGACTTATTTTTAGTCCGTTTTTATGGTTACACTTTAACTTTTTTGTACTAGTAAAAATGAGAATATTTCTTTACTAGTAAAACCGTAGCCCTTTTCTATAATACGTCTTACATAATATAATGTAAGTATTATTATACGTTTATGTTACGTTTATACTATTATATATATATATATATATATATATATATATATATATATATATATATATATATATATATATATATAGTAAGTAGAGAGTAGAGTAGAGTATATTTCCGACCTCAAAATACTTTGGTTTTTAAGTAGGATATGATGAACTAAATGTATCAGAGGTGTTATTGGGGTCGAGTAGGATTAAACAAATATTTTGGTTTTATCGTTAGATCTTAAAGTGTTCAGTAATGTCTAAAAGGGCTGTCACTATGATCCGTTGTAAATCTTAACTTGTTCGATAGAATTAGTTCATTAGTAGACAAACAAATGTTGAATTTTTTCGATTCTATACGATCAACTGCTACTTCTCAAGCTCTAAAATGCATTATATACATTTTTTATCACTCCGCTGAAACCTTGAAGGAAAATGTCAGAATATATGAAGAAATAAAAGAGAGAAAACAAAATATAAATAATGCAGGTTCTGTTAAATGACACGTTACGCGGGCAGGTAATTTTAGATTTATTTCGAAAAATGGAATGCTTCGAATTTGAGTATTATTTCTTCTGACATAGAAACCGCAGGAAATGATATGAAGGCCTATCTGCTTTTCCGAGTCATCAATTATGAATTGTTATAAAAATTTGAAAATTAAAAATACCGGCAGTAGTATTACGAACGAATTTTGCCATTTACGGTCTGATTTCACTGAAAAGCGGGATCTCAAAGTTGGCGGGGTGCGAATTACAAGGCAATAGGCATATATCGAGGATCTCCAGTTCCATAAAAGGCTACCTTACCCCTGAACATTATTTATGTTTTTAAGAATATATAAAAAATATTTAAAAAACAAGTTTTTATTTAAATCATAAAAAATATTGAGAAAAATAACAAAAAAAAGCCAGTTTCTTCATATAGGATGAATGTTCTAGAATTCATAGAACTAATAATAGTTTGGGAGGTTCATTTACTAGGTATTTAATGTAACACTTCAGATGCATATTTTTTTAATTACCTTGAATTTTTATTTTCAAATATTATATGAAATAATAAATGAACCATAACCATAAAATACTTTATATTTTTTAGTACAAAGTATTTATTATTGTAGTATATATTTATTAAAAATATTTCAAAGGATTCTACAAATAAAAACTTGGTTTTTAAATATATTTTTCAAAAATATTTTATTCCGCATTCAACAAAATTTGTCATATCCTGCTGTTTTTAAGATTGCATACTTCAATTTATTTTTTCTTGGGCAAACCGTCTAACGAAAATTATTCTAGTCTTTAATTAAATTAAATCTGTCAATAACCCAGTACTAAATCAGTGCATGAATCTGTTTGGAAAATTATGGGCGGTTATTGTTTATTTTTATTTGCATAATTGAGTAAACGCTGTCCTCCTTTTAAGGCAAATTATGGGAAGGCTTGCGGTGGCGAAATTCGACCCTTAGCGGAGCCTTATTCAAATTGGTTAATACCAACCGTACCTTCGAAACGTAATAATACGGAGCCTATTAAATTTCTGTGCATATTAGCATACACAGTAATTTGCTTGGTATTAAGTTTATATACTTCGTGTAAACAAATAGGCTAACTTAAATGTTCTTCCTCGACAAGCAAAACTAGGAATTTATAACATTAAATTTAATGTAATACGTTGCATTTCGCTAACAACATAATTATCTTCTTGTCGAAATAAAATACGGAGAGCAGGTAGTGCAAAATGTGGTTGATGTAAGTTTGCGAGTTTATTATTGCGGATGGGGATCTTGAACAAAAGGTAATTTCACTTGCTGACAAAGTGCTTTTCTGATGGGTACATACAGAAAATGTAGCCGGAGAATGTAGGGTTATTCGATTTTAATGATGAAAAAAAAATAGTTAATGTTGTATTTTATACCAAATGAGATTGTCTCGTGAAAACAAAATAAATATATAACTGATGTGTATTAAATACTTTACTTTGTTTTTATGAGTGAAACCTAGAAAACCTCATTAGTAAGGTTGACCTCTTTTGGTTCCCAGCTATAATAACCACACATACCTATGGGGGCATTTGAAGGCGATAAACTTTTATACAGGGTGAGTCAGTTTATACTAGCAGGACTCTGGCATTTGATAGAGCACCTTATTTTAAGTGAAGTTTGTCATATAAACATATGTCGGGAATCGCTTCGTTTTTGAGATACAGGGTGTCAAAGTTTTGGGTTTTTTTTAGTGTTTTCCACACAGCTCCTATAGCTTTTAAGATAATTTATTCAAATGTTTACAGTAAATTACTTATGATGGTCCATAAATTTTGACATATCTAAACGATTTCAAAACGTACAGGGTGATATTTTTTCGTCAGGCCCCCTTTTATAGTCCAGAACTTTTTTGTGGTACGCCACTGACTGCTGATTTGGATTACATGTTCAATTTAGAAACTTTTTCCTCTTTTGCATTTTTATCGTAGCTGTAACAGTTATCGAGTAATTTGAAAAAGTCTATGAAAGAATATTTTATTAAAAAAAATATATTTTCATCAAAACTTTCACTAAAAACCAATTATTGTCAAACGAAAGTTCATTAATCTAAATTGTCAAAGGTTACATACTTACAGTACAACTTTTGCCACTAATTATTTATTTTTTTGTAGCATTTTAAAGACTTTTAATAACTAAGTAAAATAATTAAGAATTAATAATAAATCAAAGTCATCCTGGCGACGAACAACGCAGAGTGAATTTTTGTCGTTGGATCCTTAACACATTAAAAAATAATAGAACTTTCTTATCCAACGTATTATGGACTGATGAATCTTGCTTCACCCGACGTGGGATAGTAAATTTCAAAAGTCAACATATTTGGGTAGAGCAAAATCCACATGCTATTAGGCCAAGAAAATTCCAAAATGAGTTTAGTATTAACGTATGGGTAGGGATTTTTGAAAATCGTTTATTTGGACGATATTTTTGCCAGAAAGGGTCAGTTCGCAAAACTTAGAGTTTCTAGAAACCGAGCATCCTAATATGAGGGAAGATGTCCCTCTAAATTTAAGACAGCAAGCTTGGTTCCAGTTGGATTGTTGTCCAGCTCATTTTGGAAAAAATGTAAGAGCTTGGTTAGACGACAATTATCCAGAGAGGTGTATTGGACGTAGAGGTCCAATCGCAGGGCCCTCAGGTTCCCCAAATATAACACCAATGGATCTTTTTGTGTGGGGCTTTTTTAAAGAAAAAGTGTATGCCACTCCTGTTCAAGATGTTGACGATCTTAGAGGGCGTATAAGGCATGCTTGCGAAGACATAAGAGTTCATCACTTTAGCAAGAATGTCTATTGAAACGCGATGCCGATTATGTATCCAACATTTTGAAAATAAAATTATTTCGGGTTATTTGTAAAGTTATTTGTATTTGCCTTGGTTTATTATTAGTTCTTAATTATTTTACTTAGTTATTAAGTCTCTGAAATGCTATAAAAAATAAATAATTAGTGGCAAAAGTTATACTGTAAGTATGTAACCTTTGACAATTTAGATTAATGAACTTTCGTTTGACAATAATTATTATTGTTTTTCGTGAAAATTTTAATAAAAATATTTTTTTTAATAACATATTCTTTCAGAGATTTCTTCAAATTACTCGACAACTGTTACAGCTACGATAAAAATGCAAAAGACGAAAATTTGTCTAAATTGAACGTGGAATACAAATTTTGGCAAATAAGCAGTCAGTGGCGTACCACAAAAACGTTCTGGACGGTAAATGGGGCCTGACCTCCGAAAAAATATCACCCTGTACGTTTTCAAGTTGCTTACATATGTTGTGACCCATCATAAGTAATCTATGGTAAAAATTTGAATAAATTATCTTAAAATTTATAGGAGCTGTGTGGAAAATACTAAAAAAAAAAATAAAACTTTGACACCCTGTATCTCAAAAACGAAGCGATTCCCGACATAAGTTTATATGACAAAGTTGACTTAAAATCAGGTGTTAAAATCGAATGCCAGAGTCCTGGTAGTATGAACTAGCTCACCCTGTATGTAAATCCTGAAGCGGTGGTCTTGCTGAGACTCTTTACGGGTTAGAGGAGGTGTCGGCTAACGGTAGCTATCTCAGGATGGCGTAGGTCAAATTAAATGTTATTAATGTTTTCAATTTATTAGCGCTTTGAGCATTGAATGTTCTAACTGAATATTCAATGCTCCTCATAACAATACTCATTTATTTGTTAGAATTTAACAAATGAAAACAAAGCCCGGTTTGGTTGGTTGCAACTTTATGGATAAAGGAAATGACACAGCACTGCATACGCGTTTCATGTATAAAACGGGTAATACTTAGAATTTAAACCAATTAAAGTATAAATAAACTAAATCAACAGCTTCAAACTAAGAAGATACTAAGAAAAATCAACATCTTCAAAGTTAATTCCCAACTAGCAATTTCGTATTTTACAGGAACTGCGGAAATGTTTCCGAAACAAATTTTATAAAATAACGTTACTCTCAGAAACACGTGTAAACGTTTTTATAGCAGCTATAAATGGAAAATTGGCACCATCTAATAAAGTTGATTTTGTAAAGCTTGTTGGAATCATTACAAAACTATTATATAAATATTTTCTCATGCTTTCACAAACTTGGACTCCTGCATGGAGTCACATCAATAAAATAAAATAGTTATATCATAACAAAGTAGCTGATCGCTGATCGAAATAATTAAGCAAAGTATGTTGTAACTTCTTTTATTTGTTTATTGAACATGTTTGATTATCAGCGAAGGCAATTTTTAATGCGAAGAAAATTTTACTGTAATTCAAATAGTATGTTTTTGATAAATTTTAAATGGACCTCGAGGTTGGTGATGTTTTCTAATAATTTTTGATATTTTGTAAAAACTCAAGTTTAAAAATGTACGTTTTTTGACATTGAAATTTACTTTAATTTGTTTTAAAAATCTTAACTTTATAACTAGCGCGTTTTTTATGGCTTTCAATGTTATTAAACCAATTTTTTAAAAATATTTATGGCTTGTTATACTTTTGATCTTCAGAATTGGCATTTCAAAATGGCTTCCTGTTATAAAACATTTTTGTGTTATTAGCAGGTATTTTAAAATAATTAAACTGTTTCGATGATTGCTATAAAATACCTATAGAATAGTATGCCTTAGAGACGAAGATCTTGGGACAGAGCCATATGGTAATTAACACTTAACAAATAACCAAGTATTTTCAAGTACCTAAAAAATGTTTATCCACAAAATGGGCAAGTTAAAATTACTGAGAATTGTAACTTTGGAGGTATTTACCTAAAAGTTTGTAGGTGGTTTTGAATTGAAGTGTGGTAAGTTATAGAGAACAGCTGTTACTGCCGTTAGCTGTAATATCGTCTTTAAAGGTACAGAAATAAGCAGATTGCCACATCTTCCTTCCCAACCTTATAACATTATAATTCTCAAAACTGATAATCAGCCCAAGGTAATAATATCATGTCTAAACGTACATAGCCAGCATTTTCCACCAGCACGAGGAAGAGCATATAGGTACACGTTTGTAGGTGCACTAGCCTTTCAGAAAATCGTAGGAAGCTACACATTTCTCGCACCATCGATACTATAACTTGATCGAATTACATTAAATTTTCATTAAATAATAACTTATCCATCTTACCCAGAAAAAAATATTCCACCAGCTCGTTTACATTTCTGGTAGGTGCAAAAACGTATGAAACGTAGGCGTATGAAAAACGGAACCCTGTATGCCGTGGCCCCACGTAGTGAAATCCGGAATTTCATTAAAAACCAAGTGTATCATGAAATATCGAGAGTTATTATGAAATCTGGTATTTTTACATTGCAATTAACTTTCCAGTTACTATAATATTTTAGGGAATCTAATGTAGGCCTAATGTGAAAGCTACAAGAAAATGACATAAGTGTATCTATGCAATGATAGTTTTTATAATATATCTTAACTGAAGAATATCAATGTTACAACATATACATCATTAATTATACGAGACGTTCCTTATGCGTTTTCCTTATAAGCACGATAATTTTCAAAAACCTGAATTAAAAATATTTTATTATAGAAAATTTCACACCTTCACTTTTTAGCCATTCAGGTGTTTCAAATTTAGGTCGTTGTCATGCCAACGAAAAAATTTTAGCGGATTTTTTTATTTTAAGGTACAAAAGCAAAATTGTAGTGAATATTTTTTGACGTTTAAGAGATGACTTTAGAAGTGACATTATAATATAGAAACTTACCACCAGAATCATGTGTTAAATTTTATCTCAAATTTCTGAAGTATTCTCTAGTCCGTAACGAAACATTGTGAATTATAATCACAATTTAAACGTGAAAATACCTACTAATAAAAGTTATTTAGAAGGTTAGACCTGTATGCGCCAAACTCTTAAAATAAATAAATTATGACATTAGCCTCCTTCGTAGTGTTAGTTTCATATTTTCATAACAAAAAATAACAGTGAAGTTCTAAATAAATTTTTCCCCGGTGTGAAATTTTCTTACCGAATATACCAAGTGCAAAAATTAATTGCCGGAAATTTTTTCGAGGTGGCGATTATATTTTTAGAAAACTATTCCTCGTCTTCGACTTTATTAATTCATAATTTTGCGCTTGGGATATAATAAGATATTATTGCTACATATTCGGATATAAAACTCCATAGTAAGGAGATCAAACGTTTTTCTTTATCCTGAAAACATTCTTAAATTTATATGATGGCGCATTCTTTGTCCTATCTGGCATGCTATAAAGAACTTTAAATCAGATCACGTAAATGGAAGTGCATTTCCTTATCCTAACTTAATTAAAACTTGTCTGATAAAATATGCTTATTACAATGTAGTATTAAACAATTTTATAGACGTAAACTATGCTGAAAAAGTTTTTTTGTTAAAGACAATATAGTATTGGTGCATTGTGCTCATAAATTCAAATGCCAGAAAGTTAATAAAATAGAACATTTTACGGACTATTGTGTGGTTCACTGCGCCAATACATGTAAAACACTAAATAGAACACAAAAATTAAGTAATCAGCAACAAATATTTGAGCGGTGATATAATAGTAGCATTGCCTATGTTATATTTGTCCCGTAGACATAATTTTTTTATGGAATTGGTAATGATCTTAGCTCGCAATAAATTCATGTTTTCGAACATGAATAATGAACATGCTGTTTGTTCCTATACAATTGCGAATTTACAGAATGACCAATACGCCTACAAAATAATATAGTAATTAAAATGCAGTTAAGATGTATTTACAGAATAAAAAGTAGTTGTAGTTTTACCAACTCGCATTGTTACATAAGCAATTTGAATAAGTCATTATTTTTACGAGGGCAGTTCAAATTCGAGCTGCATTAATTTGTCTCAACGTAATTGATGAGATAATTTTGATGGCGTATTAGATATAAGGTGTATTAGCTAATATAGTCAGTTTATATTACGATGCTATCCAGTAATGTATTGTTATTAATTTTTTATTTAATCAAGTTTCAAATCAAGACTTCAAAAGCAGTTTGAAATAGTTTGTCACTTAAGTTAACAATGTTCGAATGATGATTCAATGATGCAAATCCTACTAGCATAATCGCATACGCGTGATAAATTTTGCATTTGCTGCTCCACAAACTGTGCGGTTCACGGATTACTGAAAAGTTGACTAGTTTATTCGGAGCAATAAATGAATATATGAAATAACATAATATAATAGAAATGGGTGTGAAATTATACATTAGTGTTGAAAAATAATGTCAACGATAAGCTTGAATTTTGTAAAGTTGGTGCCAGATGGATTCTGAAACAACTTTCTGTGGAACAACAGCAAAAACAACTTCTGGGTTGCACTACGAAAAATGTGGTGATGACTTTTTGATCACCTATGATACCAACTGATGAGAACTGGATGTACCATTACACCCCAGAGAGAAAAGTTGTATTTATCTCACGCAGGTTTACCTCTAATCAAAAATTCAAAGCGCTACCATTGACTATCAAACTGATGTAATTTTTTTTTTGGCATATCGGATCAATTTGTCTTAAAAAGTAAGAACCAATTAATGGTACTATCTCATCTTTCGTATAATTCAGACTAGGTCCTATGTGACTGCGATTCGACTATCAATTACTTCCTCATTCAAGCGATTTAGCTGGAATGAGGAAAGTAATCGATACGATGCACAATGTCTGGGAAAAATACACTTTAAACGGCAATTTTTATAATGTCTGTAACTTATTTGTGGTGCGTTTGCATGATTCATAGTTTCTTTTGGGATTACACCACTAACTTTTTCCTAAACGTTTCGAGTTGATCCTATTTATATCGTATCAACTATAGTTCTTATCGTACAAACGTTCTACTGATGAAGAGTTGAGGATCAACTCGAAATGTTTTGGAAAACGCTAGTGATGTAATCCCAAAAGAAACTATAAATCGATAATTCTTATGTTGAAGAATAATGTATATGTACATAATGTTCATTCAGAAGTTGTATTAAAAGGAATAAAATGCAGGTTATATTTGAACTTCCCTTGTAGTTGGTATTGTTTCGTGATCCTGATAATAATCAGGCAAATCAGATCGTTAAAATTTCATTAATTTGTAGTTGGTAACCTTAAATTTAGGTTCTAAGGCCTTTCGGTCTAAGTTTGTAATATATACCAAAAGACGAACAGTAGCAAAATAAAGGACAAGTATTACTGCGTCCCCATTATGGATTAACCACATGTCTACAAATACAAATGCTGCAGTCGCCCATTGTCTGTTCAACAGTTTAACCTTTGGCAAACATATTTTCCATCCTATTTTAAATAATTTCAAATGAAATGTTCTCATAAAAGTATATTAGGCTTCATGACTGTGCATGTTATAATACCAACAAAATTTTATAGGAAAGGAATTCAAGTTAGATTTGGAGAGCTGAGAAATACCATAAAACTTTTATTACCACCAGTTATGCTAAATTGTGAATAAGATCGTTATTAATCAATTAGAATTTGTTTATTGTAGCGAAAATAACATTGACAAGTTACTCGTGAAGCTAAAATAAATGTGGAAATCGAATGCTTAATTTGTCATTTATAGGAAACAGGAACCGAAAGAAATTTCTTCTGTCAGAACCTTGTCATAATCACCATATTTCAAATAGGTAATGGAAACAGGTAACCAGGAAGCATTTTCAATACCACAAGTTAAGTATCAAAGAGGACTAAGTTTGCCCCCTCCCCCTAAAAAAATCACTGAAATATAATTAATGGAATTATTTAATGAATTAACTAAAAATTATTAGTGGCTTTTTAGTCTAAAAATAATAAAATATTGGTTACTAATTTAAAAGAATATATTCCACAATATATAGGGTGTCCCAATGTAAGCGTACAAAAATATACCAGGGGGTAGACCAGACCAAAATAAGAATAAAACTTATAATAAAAAAAATTACTCTGATGGACGCCTAACGAGTTACAGGGTGTTATTTTGAAAAAAAAAACAATTTTTCACAATAACTTAAAAATTGCTAGGTAATTTTTGGGTGACGTGTATATATTAAAGGTCATTAAAACTGCATGGTGTTTGTTTAAATCTGACACCTGTGATAGCCTAGGCCTACTCTTCCTTATGACTTCATTTGTATGTATTTTTCTGCATAAAGAAATGTAGTCTGTACACTCAATTTACTCGAAAATGGTTGATTTTAGAGCTGTGTAACAAATCTTTTTTGTTCAGAATTGGCAGCCGATTAAGGAAAACTTAGTTAATCCACAAAAAAGTAGGATATGCAAGAGTTACGAAGACAAAATCATAAGGAAGACTAGGCCTAGGCCACCACAGGTGTCAGAGTTAAACAAACACCATGTAGTTTTAATGACCTTTAATAGATGTACACGTTACCCAAAAATTACCTAAATCTACGAAACGGTTTTTAAGTTATTGCGAAAAATTGTTTTTTGTTTCTCTAAAATAACACCCTGTAACTCGTTAGGCGTGCATCAGAGAAATTTTTGTTATAAGAATTTTATTCTTATTTTGGTCTGGTCACTAATTTCCCTGGTAACTTTTTTTCGCTCACACTGGGACACCCTGTATATCAATAAAAAAACAAGGAAAGCTAGATAAGTTGAATTATTTTTTAAATTATAATTTAAATTTGTATTTGCGTTAAACTAAAAAAAACTTTAACTCTTGTGGTCACACTTGTGGTCTTGAAATACTTCAGTTATTAATAGGTACATACATACTCCTGTTTAGGTATATTTCCAGAAGAATTTTTGGCGAATTACTAATCGTTAAAACACAAGTAATTTTAATTTTAGGTAGATTCCTAAATGGCTATCTTGATTAAAATATTTTACCCTTTTGTAAGTTCCGGTAAACGTTTTGTAACGTGAATAGGACAACATTGCGGGGTCTTTTTATATCCCGTAAGTTCAGGGATTTCATTATGTATACATATAAAACAATATACAAACAATAATAACCTCAAATCTGTGGCTTTATAGTATTATTTACATAATTACCGTTATATATGCTACGGATTGTTGGTATGTTTACTAATCGTGATTAGGTATATGCCTGAAGCAGAATCCACAGGCTATTCTGCCCTACGTGTATAATTACAGTGATGACAGAAGAAGTGTGTTAATTAGTTCGTATATGTAATGATTTAGAAACAATACGGTATACTCAAATGAATCAATATTTACTGTAAATATTAACCAAATGCCACTAGTTGCTATGTAACTAAAAAAAACATATTCATAAGTAATGTGTGTAGCAACTCGGTGAGAATTTTTCTGTTTAAGTTACATATTTATCAACAAAATAAATCACTCCTCCAGGATTGTGATTTGATTAAATCCATTTTATTTTAAGGAGTATCGTTTCAATCAGTTAAACAAATAGAAATGCATAACTTTAATTAATTATATCTGTTCTGACATAATAAGGTTAATTATTTTAAGACGCGTTGATTATTTAATAACTTTTATTAGTCACATAAATTAGTGACATGATTGAGCTTACAGAAGTGCCGAGTACAGCTGGAAAATTTGGACAAAAAGCATGTTTAATTAATTAATTAATTTTTTTTTTTTTATTTTGCTGTAGGTAATTTCAAACTTATTTTAAAAATATAATCTGTAAATAATATTAAATAATTCATTTGTATCAAACTAGAAAATACTGACAAACAGAATAAATTAACTGAGTTAATTTATTGAATATTTGCTTTTATTATATTTTGTAAAGTAGCTTTTTGGGGCACACTTCAAAAGTTTGCCTTTCTGCTAAAGTTGGAAACTTTATTAATTAGAATGAGCCTGCTTTCCTGTTTTTTTAAAGGTGGCGTATATACAAAAGAATTTCTTGATAAATTACATATTTACAAAATAAGTAAGTTATATTCAAATTTTCAAATTCACTGTAGTTTTTAAATCCAACATATCAGAACTTATAATAGCAGGACTTCATCGAATGATACATAACGGTAAAATAATGGCAGTTTCTCAATACACTTAGGTATATCCTGAAAAGAGGTTCCTTTTCTAGATATAGGATGTTGAAACTTTGGAAAAAAGTATGTTATTTTGAATATTGCCAAAACGGTTGTCTATAAAAATTGGAAATTTGGTACACAGTATAAGCTAAGAATCCTTCATGGTATAAGGCCTTATGGTGATAAATTACGAAAACCAGCGCCATCACCCCTTTGGGAAAAGATCTTTTAAGCCACTGACTTTATTGCAAATACAATAATGTTATTCAATACCCCTTGCTTTTTAGAACAAAAAAGTATTGTTTATTTTTTTCATACGGCGCACCGTTTTCGAGATATTTGAGGTTTTCTTAGGTAATGTCAGTAACCATTGAGAATAACAATATGCATACAAATTCTAATCAAATAACTTTTAATGAAATCAATAACTACAACTAATAACAATAACAAAAATAAAAAACCAATAACAAAATGAAGTAATGTAATCACTGTTCGAAATAAAAACCATTCTGTTGAATGCATAATTGGCAGCGTCTTCTGATGGAACTGTTTCAGCTAAGTAGCATTAATTTCAGCTCACGCGTTCTGAATCCTGTCCATGAGTGTGTCTCTAGAGGGCACCGGAGTTGAAAAAATAAACGATGTCTTTCAGATGACCTCATAGATCAAAATCAATGGGGGTTAAATCTGGAGACTGTGGAGGCCATGCAACTGGACCACCGCGACCAATCCATCGATCTTCAAAATTTGAATTCAGCCAATTACGAACGTTTAGGCCAAAACGCGCCGGACACCCTTGTCTTCGCATATGAAGTGGAATGTCATCCCACATATTGGGATTCTCAGTCTCCAAAAATTCCAGGAAGTTTTCAGAATTCAGTCGCTGTGGAAGTCCATAAGGGCCAAATAGATTTCCATTATAGATTCCTATTTAAATGTTAATACTAAATTCATGTTGAAACTTTCGTGGTTTGATTTCATTTGGAAAATTTACAATCCCTCGTCGAGTAAAACATGACTCATCGATCCATAGAATATTTCTTAAGAAAGCCTCATTGTTCTTCGTCTCCTGGATGTAAACCATGGATAGGTTGGAGATGAAAAGGATGTCGATGATCTCGTTTTAATACTCTTAAAATAGTGCTTTTAGGAGTTCCAGTGGTTCGGCTCAGTCTTCTTTGACTTGTCCTCGGATCTCTGTTAAATTCACGCAGTATGCGATTCTTTCTTCTTACTATATTAATATTATGCCGATTAGGATTCCTAGGCATGAGCCTTAATTCTTGATTAACGGGTTGATCGTGCACATTTGAAAAAACATTATGATGTGGTTGTCGTTTGTTGTATTCCCATAGGTAAAAATCGAACGGGGACAAGTCGGGTGATCGGATCGACCACTCAAATGCTCCTTTTTTACCGATCCATCTATCAGGAATTTTTTGGGTCCAATATTGCACATAGTAGGGGAGCCTCGTTAAGCTGAAATAATAACTGTTCTTTGAAAATATTATCATCTTCCTCTAACACTTGCGTTATCATAGGATTTACCTTATTTTCTAGTAAATTTAGATACGATTTCTCCATTAAAATTACGATAATACTGTCACCGAAAATGCCCGCCCACACATTCAATTTTTGCGGTCTTTGAGTATGTTGTGTAGGCAGTTCCATTTAGGAAAAAATTAACACCCTTTGAAAAACAAATATTTTTCAATAATTTATGATTTTTTTAAATTCTATTGGACATGAATTGGCAAAATTGCAATCAACGATCATAATCTGCATTCGATTCCTGTACAAATATAATTTTAAGCATAATTTTAAGTATAAGCGAGCGAATACGGCAGAAGGTGTTAAAGATGAACCTTTCTTGGCAAATTTTAATATTTCGTTTTGTTTTCCAGATATTGCGCGTGTTTAATTTTAAATAAGACACCCATTATATCTTACGTACTTATTAAAAATACAAATCAAATAAATAAAAGAGTAATGTATACGATAGGTACATTGATAACAACTAACAAGTCTTTATACGTATGCAATACTGTAACAACCATCCATAGTGACAAATATTCCGCATGCAGTTGTAAATGAAATGACTGACAGTTTAAACAATAGAGCTCTTTAAAAAAGTTAATATCTAAATGGTTTCGTGACGGCACTTCAATGTACATAACATTTTTACCATATAGATATTGATATCAACGGTTTCGAAACACGATATATTCGAATTTATACAGATCCATCGTTGAATTTATTCGTCTGGGTGCATCGCACACGGCATAAAAATGTTATTGTCATTTTAACTTAAAAACAGTAAAGTAAATATTTACGCATCATTTTCGAGTTGTATACCGAAATTTTATTGGCAATAAAATTTTATATAATTATTATTTATTTATGTTTCGTGTCTGTTAATTTAAAAATATTTCGATTGTTAACTCTACCCGTAAATAAAAGTTTGTAAATCAGAACGCTGGAAACTTCAAAGGAATGTTGCTGAACAGAAGATCATGATATTCAATTTCAGTGGAAGTAAATCTATCTATACACGCGCCTTAATTAATTATTATAATCCAAATTACGTGTAAATATCTCCACGATGATGTAATGTAGTTTATTTTTATTCCATCCATTCTCTCCTTAATTCACTTTATAAATAGTAACAGAACCCGACTTTTACTTTTAAAGTTATGGCTTATAAACTGAATAGAAGCTAAACCGTTACGTTTTTATATAGTAGGTATGTATAATAATAGACTGTATATTCCAAGTTAATAAGTGATAGTGATCTGTGCTCCTATTTGTTCGTTTATCTGTTAGTTATTTATGTTAAAATGAATAAGGGGACGTTAATTAGTATTAGCAGTAGGGGAATATAAATCTGATAAATTAGATATGTTCCCTAAACTAATATCTATAAATAATAAATGCTAAAACAATTAATTATAGAATGGAGAATAAATTCATAAAGAATAAATTGGTACACACTAGTAAAGATACATACACACAAACACATACACTATGCACTAATTTAATTGTGGTGGCATTTCACCACTAGTATTCTCACGAAGGGTGAGAGATACATAACAAGATACATTATCAAGAAGTTGCGCAATTTATCTGGGAGTAAAAATATATAAAGAAACAAATGTATATATTTCGCATTGCTCTTTATCAAACTTAAAATAACAATTTTTTTATACGTACTTCTACAATTTTTTTTAGTTGCCTTTAGAGGTTTCGAACTCATTTATAGTTAGATGAGAGTTTCTTTTGCCTACTTTATATAAGATATCTACTACCAGATTCATGTAAACTAGACGATATTTTCGCCTTTACTGCCGCGGGCATTTCTATTTTTTTTAATTCATTTCTCCTAAATTGAAATCCAAATAAAATAAAAATACGCATATGTCGACTTTATAGAAACATATAGTAGATTTAGAGTCGTTATAGCTAAATAACTTATAGTTTTTTGTATAAGTACTAATTATTTTAATATACTTAAACCTTATTTTAATAAAAATAAAATAATTTGTTTTTTATTAAATCTAATTTTAAAATTTGTATTATTCACATTTTAATCTTTATCAGCTTTACCTAATCCTTTGCTAGACAAACAAATAATATTGATTTCTAAATAAGTTGCTTTTCCTAATCAATATAAGTTTAAAATTTACACTAGCATATCCAAAAATATAAAAAATCCACTTCATGAATTCTAGTCATTCACTGAGGGTGAAGTTTGACATATTACTTAAATTTTTTTTTTTTATTTGGCACACAATTACATATTTATTTAAAGTAACAAGTTTTTCGCTATTTTGCAGACACACAGATAAATTTGAGCATTATTATTATTTTATAGAACAATAGGAACATACAATTATAATATATCCTTTAAAGTTTCTTTCAGTCTTTTGTGGGAAATTAAACAAAATACGTATCACATTTTATTCCTAGTTAGGAGATACTAACAACTCATGTTTTACCTGTGGCTCATGACAAGCCGTCATTGGATTATATTTTTAAGATCTATTTAAACAGACATTACATAAAATTTATTATGTAAATTATAATCAGTTGTACAGGCTCTTTTGTAATATTTAAATTTAACATAGATTAAAATGGGGAATAGAAAAAGTAAAATGTATAATGTTTCTTATACTCGTAAAGCATAGCTTTGTTATCATAAAAAACAATTTTAAAAGTAAATATGATCTGCAAGATGATGTTAGAAAAAGTTTTTTATCTTAATATAATTAATTATAATAACAATATTTAGTAATATATCCTATAAACTGAAAAAAACATTAAAGCAAAATGTTTTATAGGTATTATATCAGTTTTGAGAAATATATTAATTCATTTTTATGGCATTACTGCTGGGGACTGGTTACTCCAGTAAAAGTTTAATTTTAACAAAACTTTGTTTAATCTTTTTTTGTATGACGTAGAAACAAATAAATGTTAATCCCGTTTGAAGATGTTACTTTTACTAATACCTATTCATATTCAATATATTCAGATAATTCATAATCGATAGAATTATTACATAAATAATACCAATTGTTAGTTCTCGGACACACGCTTGTGTTTTTGAAAATGAGATTGTAGAATAATTACGCTGATATTCAAAGTCGGTCGCCGAGCGCGGAGCTGCGCCAACCGCCCGCCGTTGATTTTTCCGGCGGGCAGAGGGTTGGCGAATCGCAGAAATGTGTTTCTTCATAATCCAGTGATGAAGAGTCGCTGGCGGGCAAATCAAGGTGGCGAGGCACCGAATGAAGTTTATAAACACTTAACAGTTTAGCTCATAGATTGCCACCAGTTTATCTTTGGGATTTCAGGGTTGTGGCTTGTGAATAAATCATGTCTGTTCCTTATACAAGAGAAGATTTTAGTCTCAAACTTTCGTTCAGTATTAATTGAAGTATGTACAATCATTTGATTAAATGTACTTAAATCCTTAAAATATGGAGTTAGTAGAATAGCTATGCCGATCCTGCTCCAAAATTCAAGATGGCGGCTGGAGCAGGATCGGCATAGCTTTTCACCGACTACGTTACAGTCCAAGTAGGCATAATGTATGTAATGTAACATGTTTTATTGTATATGAATTGTAATAAACAAAATAAATGATTTTATGTATTGCAGTATTTTATTTAGATCATTAACCCAAGATAAATTCAAAGTTATAGTAATAAATAAGTACAGCTCATCAACATCCACCGAACAGTCTCCAGACGCGATGTGAAGCGTGGCACCTGCCAGCCTACTTGGACTGTAACGTAGTCGGTGAAAAGCTATGCCAATCCTGCTCCAGCCGCCATCTTGAATTTTGGAGCAGGATCGGCATAGCTATTCTACTGGAGTTATTCCTTGATTCTAATGTAAAATACTACACTGAATTTGAGCAATATTTCCTACTAAAAAACTAAAAAGGTGTCGGCTAATGGTGCTTCCTGATTTTTATTTAATTTAAGTTACCAAGAGTATCGTTTCTAATTTCTACACATTAAAATAATGAATTTTGCAAAAGGAAATTCCATCATATATGTTGTAATCAAGGAAGAAGTAATGAAGAAAAATGTATGTAATATGGTAGACGCTTCAGCCGACGGACAATACGGTCTTATAAAAATAATTGTTAAATATAGCTGTACAGAGTGGAGCATTTTTGTTAGGTTTACAGAATTCAATTCATCTCAAGTTTAAGGGAAAACAGAGTACGTTCGGTTGTTAATTTTTTTTAGACTGATTCAACCCTCAAAACAAAAATTTGGCATATCGATTCTTAACCAATATTCACCGATTCCAATATAAATTAATACTAGAAATGGGAGAAAATCGCTATCGCGATTTTCGTTCCCATTTCTAGCCCTACCGGGGGTCCAGGCCTGCGGCCTGGGGTCACCCTTCGGGTGACAAAAGCTTCTAGAATATTGAAGAAACTCTCTAGAATATTGCCTCTAGAAGCTGACATTTTTTATTTGGAATAATGATGTAATTATACCAAACAATTTTTTTTTAATAATATTATTATTTAAAAAAAATACTCTATTGCTTGATGGTAAAACATTATTTTTTAAGTGCTGAAAGTATAATTCATTTTTTAGTAAAAAACATTTTGTGAAACTGTTTTCTCGAGAAAAAAAAATAAATTCATAACTTGTATTCTTCCATAATTTATTATAAACGGTAACTTGATCACTTTATACCTAATATATGTCTACAATGCTTATAATTAAATACCTATGTAACTGTTAAAGATACACAGATTTGGTGTATATTGAAGGAACAATTTTTTTTACAATACACTTACTATGAACTAATAAAGATAATTATTTAATTAAGCATAAAACTCAATTTTTTTTAAAATTTGAGTTTTATGCCTAATTAAATAATTACCCCTCCCCCCAATTTTCGGATATGCTGAACGCGAATCTGATTTTCTTTTGCAGTCTTAGGCATGTAGTTTTGTAGTAAAAAAATAATTAAAAGTCATACTCTGTAAGTACACTTTACAAATTAATTTTAACATTTAAAACTAACTTGATCACTTTGTACCCGATATAAGTGTCCACAATGATTATAATTAAATATATAACATATAACTTAAAAATATATAAATTTGTTGTATATTAAGAAAAAAACATCTACTTACGTTATGTGAAGTAATCAATATGAACTGATTAAATCGGTCATTTTTAATAATTGTGACGTCACATGGCGGCACAAAAGATACCAAATAAATATAAAAAATAATTAAAATAATTTTTACGTATATTTACACCAAGTTTGTATATTATTATTTTTAACAATTATATATTTAATTAATTATAAGCATTGTGGATTGTGGGCACATTAAATTAGGTACAAAGCGATCAAATTAGTGTTAAAACTAATTTGTGAAGGTACACAGGTGATGACTTTTAATTATTTTTTTTTTCTTGAAAAATACGTTCGACCGCAAAAAAAATAATTTCTAATTCGTGTTCAGTATACTCGAAAATAGGGGGAAATCAAAATTTGATAGTTTTATGCTAAGTAAATAAGTACCCCAGTTAGTTAAATTAAACAGTCATTTTTTATATATATGTTATCTGTGTGTTTTGTAAGCTAAAAATGATAAATTTTACAGACCGCCACAATGAACGGATTAATTCCAAACTTAACCTGCAAAAAGAATAAAAACTACGGTCAAGTAAACAGAATAACTAACCACTAATATCAAAGTCTACATATTATAATACTACTAATAAATAATTGGGATAAAAAATTTAAAAAAAAGTTGCCTCCGTTGTGATTCGAACTCGCGATATCAGGATTACGACATTTGAACTTTATCATTGCGCTAAACTTCCTGTTGTCATTTTATGCAGCAAAATGTGTTAAATACGTAAACTTTACGTGTTAAGCTGAACAATTAATTTTTACCGATTTTCTAATTAAAAAAGCATTTCGCATCAGTATTTTGATAATCAGGTGTTTGACAGTCGGTACTGTCGATTCCATTAGCAATATTTCTCATGGGAAAATAATGAAAATAACCTATTTGAAGTTTAATTAATTTGACAGTTTTCGTGGGAGGTGCTTGTCTCGTTAGTGCGATATCACATCCGTGGATAAAATGAGAAAGAAGTTGAGACGGATGCGATTCGAGATTTTCGAAGACGAAATAGACGTAGAAGGAGTCAACGTACGGTTTCGAAAAAAAATCTCAAAGGATTAGAGAAAGGACTGAACTTTCGCGTGAAGCCCTTCTCGAAGCCGTAAAAATTAGAAAAAGGTCTCGGGGGTCCCGCGAAAAGTCGGTATTTCGGCGGGCGTGACGGGACCATTAGGCGATAGGACAAAGACCGGTGCTAGCCGCATCTCTCTCGTCGAACGGCGATCGACGAAAATTTTGCAGAGGTTTTTTGAAAAGGCGTTTACATTGGGAAAACGCGTAAGAAACGGGACGAAAATACCCCTACGCATTGGAGAAAGGCCGGGGGCGACCTCCGGTGGTCCGCGGAGATCGTTCCGAGATCGCCCCTCGGAGGAGATACCTTTGAAACTTTGTCGATTCGACGAATATATATGGATTCAATGTTTTACAGTTTCAGAAGCTATTTCGGTAATTTATCAACTGTATATCGATTGTATTTTTATTTATTTACTCGCTCGTATTCGTACTTTACGAACTCGCTGAGCTGCTACAAAATAAACGTATAATTTATAATTATTTTAATTAAACTTTGGCAATAGTTAAAGTTTATTTTTTGTGTTTTCTTTAAATACAAAATATGATATATTTATTTCTACCTACAACTGTTTGATACAACCATTTATGAAAATACATGAAAACATTTTTATTGCAAGGAATAGTTGGCTGCGATCCTATCTTGAAAATTAGGGGAATAGTGTCTATATATAGACTTTTATCAGTATTTCAAGACTGCATGCAGATCATATACCTTCAGTTGACAAATAGTATGTATAATACATGTAATACGTGGAAACAATGTTTTTATCTAATATTTGAAACTGGTAAATTTCTTCTTGCTCTATAGTATCAGAAAATAAGTTTTTAACAAATCCCAGCAAGGATTCAGGATTTAATCTTGATAACTTCAGGAATCGATAGAAAAGTTCATTCATGATATAAACTTATTTCCCAAATCGCATCGTTTCGGAGATAGAGAGCGTTGAAGTAGGAATTTTTTCCGCTTTTCCCTCATAAAAATATTTTTGACAATGATTTTCACAAACGTCAGTTTACATAAATCACTGTGAGTTTTGTTTCTCACGGCTTGCTATAGTGTTAAATGAAATTTACGCGACTGGGGCGTGACATTGTCACGAATTTCATTGAAAATCTCAGAAACAAGGCTAAATGTCGAAAAAAAAACAAGAGACAAAAAAGTTTCAAAATTAATAAGGCAAAAAAGATGTGCAGCTGTTTTATTGAAATATGTTTTTGTTGAGGTTTTAAAATAAACTAAGACAACTGAGTTCTTCAAACTTAAGAAACTTATGTAAGATCATAAGTATTTGTGTTCCAAATTTCACTTCAATCGGATCAGTGGATCAAAAGTTATGAGAGAAAAGCGGGAAAAAAATTCATACTTCATCGCCCTCTATCTCCGGAACGATGCGATGTAAGAAATAGGTTTATATCATGAATGAACATTATTTTGAACTATTCTATAGATTCCTGAAGTTATCAAGATTAAACCTGAATCAACCAGTATATTTAGAAAGCAAAGAAATATCTTTTTCCGTAATAAATAATAAACTTAATGGATCAATGGTTATTCTGTATTATTCAATTCAGGAATTGAACAATTTCATGCCTTTTCATGTTATAAGAATTCTATATAAGGAATATAGAAAAGTATTTTTTGCATATAGTTTCTTAGTATGTAATAAAATAGTGTAGTGTATGTTAGATTGTTAATTTGTAATATTAAGACGCTCCTTATGGGGATTAATTTAGAAATAGTTGGAAAATTTAAATACCAAAATATCTAATAAATAACTAAATTTCACAGCCAGCTATTTTTTCAGGAAATATTTTTCTCCGAGGTAAACAATTACTATAATTCAACCAGTTTTAAAAATAACTGTATGTTTTAAATCATGTATATTTGGAGAGCCTGAAAAATATACTTTTTAGTTAGTTAGTTGTTATAAAAATCATAAGATTGGTTTAAACCTCCATAACAAGTCAATAAATAAAAACATAGACATCACCATTGGATTCTAGACCCAGAAAATATGTATTCATACATTATATCTGCATCTTTTTAAAAAATCGATGGATAGTCTCAAAAAATGTTACCTACTAAATAGAATATCGGCGACCTGAAGACCGGGACCGGGACCTGGAGTCCATATATCCGATTTATACATTAATGGTAAAACTTATTTAATATTGATAAACGAACGTGATGAAGTTGGTAGCAAGTGAGATAGCTTCCCATCAGAGCAAAAATACTCAACGCTGTACACTTTTAGGATATATTTCAAAGAATCTACTCTTTGTAAAGTGTAATGAAATGTTTCTTCATAATAAATATCTATTATACTACATTAGGTATATTTATACTATATTTTCCTTTGCTACTTTCATTATGAAGTTAATAATAAAATATCGATATTATGATAATTAGGCATTCCGAGAAACTTAGAAAATAAAATTAAAATTGAGAAAAAAAGACAAAATTCGCAATGGCGGCTACTTGAAGAAACCTGGTGAAGAGATACATAAACAGTGGTAGTGATTTTTTTATAGATATTCCTCAAATAGATGTAAATAAAATGGAGAACAACATTACTTTGCTTCAAATAACGTAAAAAACAAATTAAAACATCCGAATTTATACGGCACGATGTTGAATAAAAAATTACATAAATAATGTGGCATTGTGGCTTCGTATTTTTACTTGTTTCATACGTTTATACTGAATTTCATGTATTTTATATATTATATTTAAGAACTTATTATTATTTTCCTTAACCTATAGCATATGGGTGAATTAAGCAACTTTTCCAACAAAAGGTACAAATACATTATAATACGCTGACATTATAATAATACAAAACTGTTTTGTGTAGTTTTATTTCAATCTGTTGTAGGTGTAATGTATTATAATCAAAAGATAATTTATGCGACACTAACTTTTATTACGAGAAAGTACGTGGAAGTTACGGGAAGCATATATTAATTAATTTACGAAACAACGACATCGAGATGATCACTATCTGGATTAAAATGCTTCCGGCATTCTTATGTTTTTTATATAAAGGATGCATATCTCTAAAGCAATAATTCTCTTCACGTTTTTCGGGCTTTTAAATTTTTATACATCGCTTCATATTTCATACAAAATCGTTTTTGCTCTATATAATATACAATAAGTTTCATAAATATTGTACAAAATAATTATCATTTATGCCATTACAATATATCACCTTGTCTTGTCATATTCTAATATATTTGGTGTACCAAATACTTGTTAAATGTAAGTGTAATATGTGAGATCGTAGATCCGTCAAATTTTTTTTTATATATGGTTGTAAAAGCCTTAAAAGTTAAATTATCAAGTGCGATACATTGTCAAATTTATAATGAAAAAATCTTCAAAAATCCGTTATTGAAAAATCAGGGTCGTATTTAAAAAAATATAGTTGGTGATCGCAAAGATACGAAACGTTGGATAGAAAAAATAGCTATGTCATCTTAAAGCTTATTACAAATTACAATTTACAAGTGTATTTTTGCTTTAGTAACGATAATAATGCCAAAAAAAATAAATCCGATAAATAGATTTTTTTCAAAACAGTTAAAAATACAAAAATCATAACAAACAGAATTTGTATCTGTCCCCATTTTTAAGATTTTCATAGTGGCTCTATCTTTTCTATCTTGGACAGTGTACATTATTTTAATCTTGATCAAGATCAAGGTTAGCTTAATTTGGTCCAAAAGCATGCATAGACAATTCTGTTACAGGTCATTATTGATGAATTAATTGTTATAGTGACGATTCATAATGTCTGTAACTTAGCTGTTTGTGGTGCGTTTTCATGATTCATTGTTTCTTTTGGGATTACACCACCTGTAAAATAACAAAAAGCAGAAACCAGAAGCATACAGATTAAATATTCAAAGTGCAGTATCAAGGCAAACTTCTAAAGTTTGCTCCAAAGTTTAGGAAAAAGCTAGTTAAGTGTTTAATTTCTTTTGATATATTATGTACAACATTCTTATGTTGTACATGTACAGGGTGTCCAAAATAAGATCCGCTATCCCTTTATCTCAGAAAGTATAAAAGATAGAGAAAAATGTTAAATGCGAAAGTTTTTTGTTTTTACTTGAATTTTTCATTTTTATAACTTTCTTGAATACAGGTTGTTCAGTTTTTCTGATCCAGGCATCAACTTTCTTTTTTTAAATGGGACACCCTATATTCAATTACGTTTTTGAACTCTCCTTAAAATTCTAAGTCGACATTGTTAAGAGTACCCTATACCTATCATTTACCGTTACGAAGATATTAGCATTTAAAGAAAAAAATCTGTAAAAAACACCTGCTCAAAAAATCTCGGCAAAACAAATAAGACATCCAAAAAAAAGGTAAATAGGGTTTATTTCGTAGACAGTTAGACTCAGAAATTACCTCTATGGATCAATATTACCTGATTAATATACAGGGTGTTTTTGACAGATGGCTCAAACATGTATCTGTTAAAATTCCAGAAAATCGAAAATCTCTTATGGAACACCCTGTGTATTATTATATTTTTGGATTCTCTATTAAATTTTAACCTTACTCTATATAACATTCCCTATTCTTATTTTGCTTAGTTTTCAAGATATTTAAGAAAATGTGGAAAAAATGTTCATTATCGGCTATTATTAAAAATATATCTACTATTATTTGGTATATTATAGTAAGTGTGCCTTAATACTGATTAAGAATATATTATTTTATCAAATCTAATATTTTTTTAAATTATTTCATTAATTAACTAATATAAACAAATCTATGTTTGTAACTTGAACCACAAATAGCTAACAATAATTAACAAATAACAATAAAAATAATTTCTGCTTTAATTTCCATCCTGATTTTAATCTTTAAATCATCAACATTATTACTCTGAATTTGACAAACTCAGGTTTTCAATGTACCCCATAAAAAGTTATCAAGTGGAGTTAAATCTGGGATCCTCGGCGGCTATGGGATATTCCCGTTTGGCCCTATCCATTCCACAAAATAGTTAATTAATTAAATTCTTTATAACTGCAGTATTGTGGCATGGAACTCCATCCATCTGATAGATGATCTCATTGGCATCTTCTTCGGCATCCAATAAAAGTAAAATGCAAGTTTGTAATGAATGACATTTCCTGATATTTTACCTAAGTACCTGGGACCATTTAAATATTGGCCAAGAAAGACAGGGCCTAAAACGTGTCTCTTATAAATAGCGCACCAAACAATATCTTAAACAATATTTCGTCAATATCTTGAAAACTAAGTAAAATAAGAATAGGGAACGTTATATAGAGTAAGGTTAAAATTTAATAGAGAATCCAAAAATATAATAATACACAGGGTGTTCCATAAGAGATTTTCGATTTTCTGGAGTTTTAACATATACATGTTTGAGCCATCTGTCAAAAACACCCTGTACATTAATCAGGTAATATCGATTCATAGAAGTAATTTCTGAGTCTAATTGTCTACGAAATAAACCCTATTTACCTTTTTTTTGGATGTCTTATTTGTTTTGCCGAGATTTTTTGAACAGGTGTTTTTTAAAGATTTTTTTCTTTAAATGCTAATATCTTCGTAACGGTAAATGATAGGTATAGGGTACTCTTAACAATGTCGACCTAGAATTTTAAGGAGAGTTCAAAAACGTAATTGAATATAGGGTGTCCTATTTAAAAAAGGAAAGTTGATGCCTGGATCAGAGAAACTAAACAACCTGTATTCAAGAAAGTTATAAAAATAAAAAATTCAGGTAAAAACAAAAAACTTTGGTATTTAACTTTTTTCTCTACCTTTTATAGTTTCTGAGATAAGGCGATAGAGGATCTTATTTTGGACACCCGTACATATATGTACATTCTTTTATTATAATAATTATACTTAATTAATACATAATTTAAAATATGTCTTATTTAGACATATTTTAAAATATGACGTGTTATATTACAGAATTTTGAATAAAACTGAAAAATCACTGATGAAATTTAGTTTATTTATCAAATAATATTTTATTGTATCTTATCCAGTGGTTTTTTTGAGGCAAACTTTAGAAATTTGCCTTGATACTGCACTTTGAATATTTCATTTGTATGCTTCTGGTTTCCTGCTTTTTGTTATTTTACGGGTGGCGTAATCCCAAAAGAAACTATGAATTAGTGATTCATAAACTGAATGCTTTATTTTTTAGAATTTGAATTTTACAGGTAAACTATTTACAAGTGTCGTAGACATTTTTTATATTATAGTCTTCAATCTCTGGTTAAATTTGGCATTCGATATAAAATACACGGGCTGTTGAAAAAAGTAACTGAACTTAATTCATTATTAAAATTATCTATATTAAAAAATTGATATATTAAAATATAATTGACTAAGATCAAAAATAATCTTGTAATTAAGTCACTACTAGAATTTCTCTAATCCTAGTTAGTTTGAATTTGAAAGATCATGTATTTGATAAGTAGGAATTAATAGGTACAACATTTTAGTTGGTAGCTCTTATGGCATCCAACTCATATCAATGTATCTGCAAAATAACAAAGTCCATCCATCCAAATCTATTTATATATAGGTGTTGCCATTGTCTGATTTTAAAAATATATATCCAATACTATTTATATTTTAAATAAATGGCAAATTTAACTAGCGTTGAATTGATTGGAGAACTATAAATAACCTATGATCAGCTTTTACTAATTTATTATTGATGAAACATGTATGTTAGTTGAAATGTCCTTCTGACAGAAACGATATTACTACCTATGTCATATTTTACTAAATTAATGAAGAATATTATATTATGTAATCTGAGATCTGATTTTTTATAGGTAGGTACTCAAAATTACAAGACTACAAACAACAATAAAACAATTGTACCTATATAATCTGATTTTGCATGAAAGATTAGATAATAAAATAAGCATTAATTCCATCATGGAAGTAATTTAATTTATTTTTAATACTTTGAGAGGATAGGGCAAGCTAGGAGTTTTCCACAGCTAAATCTTATTTTAGAAAAAATTAATCTGACATTATTCGGAAAATGATATGTAAAAATTTAATGGGATGTAATAATTTAAAAAATCACATATAAAGTAGGTATATGAGATACCTACTTGAGAGAGAGATATTAATTTATATGCCATTATCCTATATAACTTTAAAAAATTCTTGGCAATTTTATAAATTTCAAAAAATGTCTGATGTACTTAACTAATAACATAATAAATTAAATAACAAGTTTACGAATTCCACAAAAATGTGTATAGACAGATACATTGCTGCAAAATTTTCTAATTGCATTTTTTCATTGGTGCTACTTAAAACTCTACTGAATACGACATGAATAAACATGATTGAATGTTGAAGTTCTCGATGAATATATAAGTTACTTATATCGTAATTAAATTTTAAACAAAACATTTTTTATAGTGAATAATTTTAATAATTTTATAATAGATAAGACTTTTAATTTGCATAGCGTTATCGCTGGAATTAATTCTAGGTAAACAAAGAACAGTAAAGTAAATGAGATATACCTGTTAACTATTCGTTGGTATCAACGCATGTGTATACATTATTTAAGAAATCAGCATTCCACATCAGTGAGGAAAAAAGATACATACGCTTTACATAAGTAGGCAAGTATGTATTACGTAAAGTAAAGTAAAATATAATATTATTTGCATATCTCTTTTATTCCTCAAAAAAAAAAATTAAAACAGTAGGGGTAAAATGATATAGACATTAGAAAAAAATAATAATTACCATTAAAAATCGCCGCACCAGTTACAAGTAACTAAAAAAAATAAATAACAGAAACTATCACATACAACAAAATAAACTGACACATTCAACTAAACCACATGCTATAAAGGGAAAATATAAATAACAGATATAAACTTTTGTATATACCGTGAGAGCAACGTCGGAACGCCGGTGTGCTAGCTCAATCCACCTCGACGATCGCTCGCTGAACACGAAGGAACGCGCCAACTGAATGAAAACTTGTGCGTGTTAATCTTTCAGTATATACGTAGACCCGCCAGTGGTTTCCCGAAGCGGCCCGGCGCAGTTTACGTTGGAGCTGGTGCATCGCAGCATGCCAAGATCTGTGACAGGTAAACAGTGGAAGTGCCGCGGCCTTTTCACGCCGTGATTCATCATCAGCTACCTTATTTCTTACTACTTGTGAGATACAGGGGCATCGGTTAAAAACGGCATCTCACCTCAACTTTTTAATTGCAATTTTAGAAACAACTGTGAAATACTTAAGTTGTGGAGACCAATTTCATATATTTTTTATGACGTATAAAGAAGGAATTTGGAGAAATCGTGGCAAGCAAAATTTATAAGTTTTTTTTTTGTATTAGAACCGTATATCGTTTAGTTATGTATAGAATAGTTTTTTCGCGATATATCTTAAGGAGATGCCTCAACAAAAAGACGGTGCCTGTCATAAGGGCACTTCATTAGAGAAACACTGTTACTTTCTTTCTTCTGTAATTTTTTTATATCGTTACCACATTGTTCTGATTTAGGAATTTATAGGATATAGGCTTTACAGGAAAGGAATAAGATTTTATAGGATTTGCCAAAAATTAACTAAATTACTAATGAAATTATCAATTGAGGATAATACTCTATAACTCTAAAACGGTGAGCATCAGACCTATACTTATATTATTTCATCATATTATATATCATTGAACTTATCTTTAGAAGGGCTTTCTGAAAATATAATAATATATAGGGTGAGCTATTTAAAAAAAAAGTATTATCTTTTGGAAATAGCCAGTATTAAAATCCCATATTCTGAGAATAATCATTCAGAAACGATGTGATACAAACCCATCATACCATATATCTCTGAATTTGTCGATAGAAGGGCTTTCTAGAAATGTAACAATATACAGGGTGTTCCATTTGAAAAAAGCGTGAGAATTTATGGTTTTCGAAATGTGACAACACGGTAATTTTTTTATAAACTGAACATTGAGTAATTACATAATAAAGTAAATAAAATTAGAAATCTCTTGGCGCAAGTTAATACTCAAAAACTTAATTATTAACTTTTCTAGCACGATTTTAACATGGGCTATTTCCTGAAGATAATTCTCAATAACTCCGAAACCCATCATATCATATATCATTGAACTTGTCTTTAGAAGGGCTTCCTGAAAATGTAATAATATATAGGGTGTGCTATTTAAAAAAAAGGAACTTTAGTCCATCGCCCTATATATAAACAGGTTATAAATTTGAAAATATTAAAAAATTGAAGATAACTTTGAAAAAAACAATTTCATATAATTTTTTTTCCATGGGATTTGTAGTTTCTGAGATAAGGTATAGGCCCATATTAAACGGGCCACCTTGTACAATTTATCGTAATTTCTTTATACTTGTTTTCATTATTTTGTAGGTCTCATTACAACACCTGTGCACACCTCATTACACAAAATGATAAAAAGAAGAAACCAAAAGTATTGAAAATAAAGATTTAGAGTGTAGTTAGTATCAATTTGCATCAAGAAATCATGAACATATGCATAATATGCTATAAAAATAAATATACGATAAAATTTCATACTAAATTTCATCAGCAGTTAAATATTAATTATGTATATTTGTATATAGTATGTTTGAATAAAAATTATAATAAATACAATTTTAAATGAAACAACCACAACTAGCTTTGTTAGTTAAGTGTACTAATGTTTTTTACCGCAAACTTATACACCCGGATTCATGAAAGGGGTGTAAGGCGTTAGTCGGACTAACCAACTTTGCACCGCCGACTACACCTTTTATTTTAACACGCGTAACAACGGCGCAAATTTTTCGCGTAACCTTCGCTAGTCGGACTAACGTTACGCCTCGTTGATGAATCCGTACGTTAAAGTTTTTTAATAGTTTTGGAATCTTTATTTTGAATTCTTCTGGTTTCATGTTTTTATTATTTTAAAAGTAGTATAAAGCCAAAAGAAATTACAATTAATAATACCAAAGCTACAAATACCCGAACTAACATAAGCAAATAGTCCTCATGCTAGTGCTCGGATCTTTTGATGTCGGATTGTCTCGTGAATTTGCAAAGTAATCATCATGATTGCCACGCCACTGGCGCCTTCGCCAAAATATTGAAAATATGTATCTATTACAAAAATAGATTTATCCCGCAGTTAATAATCTGTTTAAACAATAAAGCATATGGATCATAATAAATCTACATAGTTTAAAGTTTCTTCTACACAAATTCAATTGTCAAAGCATAACGATTTTATCTCTTTTGAATAAAGCCGTATTATTTCGTCATATATAGTGGACACACTTCAATCTCTCTGGTCTCTTATAAGAAACCATAATAAGTCTAAATTTTTATCAATTTCCACTATATCAGTGGATGCTAACACTTATTGTTTATCGACTCCCTTCGTTATGGAACTACGAACCAAACACAAGTTTCTTTAATGTAAATCATACTTGGGCTTAAGCTGGTGGGAAGTTTATATTTTTTTAACTTTATAAAATTATATTCCTAGATAGATATAAATATTGTTATTTCTAAAATATAGTCTACATATTACGCTTTCTATGTATTAGCTACATGAAATTTGTAATAATAATCTAATTAATTCACATTTACATTTTTGCAAGTGGCAAGATTTATATATTATCCTATTTATAAAAAATACTCAACAGATTTCCATTACGTTTTTCATGTTTTCATCCGAGTTTAGCTTCTCAAATATCTCAAGTATCTCTGTATTTAAATAACTATTACAACCGTACAATCAAGTCTTGGAAATTAATATTAAACTACATATTTTTTAAAAACGAAAACTAAATTTTCTAGTCAAAATAAATATACTAGGTATATGCCCGATATGATCTGTTATCAAAGCTTATACTAGCATTACCACTAAAAAACTTCCGTGATAGGATAATTGAAATTAGTTCATTTTTATAGTTTCGAAACATCAGGAATAAAAATAAGGGTTCATTTACACTTTATTATAAAATTTATAATATAAGTACTATCACTGTCAAGATACACTGAAATAAATGCGCTTTATCCATTATTAGAATTCTAAAATCAGTAATAAGAGCGTTGCATACTTATGTGACAGATCACAGATCAACAGATCAATAATGGATATACAATGTGCATTGCTGTATAGTGATTATAAGCTATTTTGTTAATTAAATTATTGAGTAGTTGGTATACAACTGTTGGTTAACCTGTATGATGTAATAACTGTAAATATTATTGGAGTGTTTCTTACTCTTTATTAGAAATTCTAGTACTAATTATGAGTGCCAGGAGCTTCTGCGTAGTAGAAAGCGTATGGAACTATGTTATATTCTTTATAAGTTAAAACCATACGATGTAGTAAATAGTTTTATATACCTATATTCATAAAATATCGCTGGTTCGCGTCCTTCCAAAATTAGAAAATGTACTTATACAATGTGTCCATTTAGTGTCCAAATACAAAAGTTTCAAGTAGGGGTGAATAAACAACGCACATGGGAATTATTTCCGCATACAAAATATAGGGTGCACCTTTTAAAGAAAGTTAAGTTTAAGTTGTTCCGCTTTTGTAAGGCACACTAAACTGGAAAATATTTTTAAAAAATACCTCATTGGCTACCATACGTAATACCGTACCAGATATAATAGAGTTACGCACTGCATGACACATTGTAGGTACACATACAAGAAGTAGAGTGCACTGTAGAACTTCTTCACCTTCACTTCCTTCCGCCTTTCACCTTTAGAGTATTACCATTTTTGTTTTTCTAATAAATACTTAATGTGCACTGTGAATTGTGCAACAACAGCAGGACTCAAATCGTCAACCATGTTGCGTCTGAGGGTATGAGCACAATGAGCTTGGCTTTCGTACTGCTTGTTTAACGAAATTAACCGAATTCAGCGAGGGGCGCCGATCGCGTAACTGCGTTAAAACCAGTTTTATATGTTAAGATGCGAAATATAACCATTATGAACGAGTGTAATACTGTTAATACAATCGTTGTATACAAATATGTGGTGACTGCCTTTATACAACAAATCTTACCTGTTAGACAAATAAAATATAATAGACATATAGTATGTTTAAAAGTTATTACTTTTTTAGTACCCATCTCATCTATGTATAATGTATATTAAATCTATTTCAGGAATAGTGAGTATGGAAATGACTTTTAAAAAAAATAAAAGTTGTATACAATACGCTCCTTTCTTTCAGTGTAGTGACTGACAAATAAATACGCTGCTCATTTTATAGGTTTATTTACTTTTTCATTAAGTTTACCATCTACTACATTATTTAATATAATTGACTTATCTATACTAAGGTAATTTTAAGGCCCACAGAATATTAGGTGATAATGAATATAGTGAATTTGGTGACAGTAATGTCTTAAGTCGGCAGTACTCATAACCTAAAATGTTCCGAAAATAACCTAAAATAAAGATAATTTAAGTAATTTGAAACTGTTACAAAAATTAACACTAAACAATCATACATCATTGGAAAGTAGAGTATTCAACTTGGGGAAAAATATTCAAAATGGAACTTTATATGAGAATATAACATGAATCCTTTTGCCTAAAAACCTGTTATAATTAAAAAAATAATGAGGACGCTCAAAAAGTTATCATCTAGTTATAGAAACATGTTGTTACTAAGTGTGGATCGACTCTTAGAGCTTATAAGAGGTACGCGCTGATATATACCTACAAATTGTAACAATTTTATCTGGTAACGTAATATTACTCCCTGCCTTTGCAATCTGCAACAAGTTATCATTTATCAGCATATTACAAAAAAAAAAAAAAACATCGCATGAAGGATAGCTTGATTCGATCCCGTCATGTATGGGCAGAGCTTTTGACAGTATCAGCAAATTATTCTCATTCGATGCAATTATGATTTAACTCAGACGTTCTTGAACCTGCATGATATTTAATATAAATATATTGTGATATTTAACAGACGCCAGTGGTCCCTAAAATAGATAGCTTATGTATGACATAACAGATGCGTTTTTAAATTTTTTAATTGATGACATCAGCGGTGTTAATAAAGTTAAAACTTTTAGTTACATTACACCAACTATTCAAGATTAACTGTTACCGGGCATCTCATTTTGTATTCATAAATAATACTATTTTCAATTATTAACTTGCTTTAATTATATTTTAATGAATGTTGTGTCATACTAAATATATTGCCAGGAGATGTATGCCTGCCTGTCATCAGTCGTAGTGTTTCGTGACTGAGAGTATAATTAAAAATAATCACATCACGTAGTTCACATAATACTGTATTTAACCCTTTTCTTTACTTCTATATTTTAACAACACAATAGTTACCTCGAAAGTCTGAAACTTGTGCGGGAGAAGGGTGGTAAATTATTATACAGGATGCAGCAGACGTAATTATTATAAAACATGAAAGTACAGAGGCCAAAGATGCTGAAAAGAAAAAATCTTTTATAATAGGCCGATTTCAACCAGGGATGCCGGTTCGCAACTTCAATCCTTTAGTTTTTGTATTGAGTCTTTAGTCATGAAAAACTGAAATCTAACACGGATCTTTTGTGCTTCGGAGATATTAGCACATTTTTTTTATTTCATCTTGTATAAAATAGAATAATTGAATCTTTTAATATGACACTTTTTTGTAATCTGCAAATAATTTGAATGTGAAAAATTCCTAGTTCACGAAAGGGAGCTTCAATATTATTTGTATAAGAATAAAATAAGTGCACAATGTATACCGGAATTGAGCCAAAAAGTTAACTGAGACAAATTATTATTAAAATTATCAAATATTATGATCAATAAAGTTTTTAATTTTACTCGTTACCTATAATCCTTCGTACGCAAAGGACCATATGTGTTAAAATGCGTCGATTATGTCTCGCTCTAAATTCCGTCGCCAAAGTTTCTAAGCTATCACCCCCGAGCGGGGATCGCGAAGTGATTCCGTCAAATTATCGCGAAGCGATGCCCGTGGGAAACCGAAGGTCGCCCCGTGCCTACACGTATTTTCGTCCCGTTTCCTATGAAATTTTCGGCGAGAGATGCGGCTAGCACCGGCGTTTGTTCTCGTGTCTAAATGGCCCCGTCACGCCATCTGAAATCCCGACTTTTCACGGGACTCTTTCGACCCTTTTCTAATTTTTACGACTTCGAGAACCGCTTCACAGGAAACTTCCATCCTTTCTCTAATCCTTTGAGTTTTTTTTTCGAGACCGTACCTACGTCGAGTGCTGCTATGTCTATTTCGTCTTTGAAAATCTCGAGTCGCGTCCGTCTCAACTCCTTTCTCATTTTATCTGCCGATGTGAGATTGAACTAACAACAAGCACCTCCTTCAAAAAATGTCAAATTAATTAAACTTCAGATCGGTTATTTTCCTATGAGAAATATTGCTAAGGGAATTAATGAGTAGGGGAAACTGGTGTCAATTGTAACAGGTGTCAAATGTAACAAAGTGTAGTATAACGACATCTGTTGTTCGGGTGCGAAAATATCATACACTAAGATTCTACAGTAGCCTTTACATTGGGTCTCAAAGTCTCAAAGCAGTATTCCACGTTTTCTGGAAGTAAATGGTCGGTACATCATTTTGCGTTCAAAAGTAAATATTTTATGAAAACTCTTTGGTTTATACCACATATTATATTGAAGTTAGTGACATTGTGAGGTAAGTCCGTTAATAAGTGTTCTTTTAACTACCTTTTCTATAAAAGAGTTTGTTTTAAACTATAACCTAACCTATATTGTCTATGCGTAAACACTAAATGGTGCTAGTGGTGTCAGTTGTAACGTAACCTATGGTGTCGAATGTAACATGTTACAATCGACACCAGGTTTAGAATATTTAGTTTAATATGTTTGTTTCATAATTTTACAGTTGTAAACGAGAAAATGGTAAAGCCGAGACCAAGGAAAACGGAAAGAGGGTTGATACCTCAGCGTATTTTTGAAGAAGCTGCGGAGAAAGTACTCAATGGCAGAAATTCTATTAGAAAAATTGCCAAAGATTATGGATTATGTCATGTCACATTATATCGCTACGTAAATGCTCTTCGTGATAATATCCAACCAAGGATTGGATACAATCCTTATAACAGAGTATTTACAAGACAACGAGAGCAACAACTTGTTAACTACTGTGAAACATCTGTGAATCTTTATTACGGCCTCAGCACAAAAGAGTTACGAAAATTAGCTTATCAGTTTGCGAATGCAAATAATTTAAATTATCCCAAAAAATGGGATGAAAGTGGACAAGCAAGCGAGGATTGGCTTATCGCATTTCTAAGAAGAAATTCACAATTAGCTTTGCGAAATCCTCAAGCGACTAGTCTGGCACGTTCAATGAATTTTAACAGGGAAAACGTGGGCAAATTTTACGATAATTTAAGATCTGTAATTGATAAGTACAATTTTGAGCCGCAAAACATTTTTAATGTCGATGAAACTGGCGTAACCACCGTTCAAAAGCCTACTAAAGTAATCGCCAGGAAAGGAACTAAACAGGTGGGCTCAATTACATCCCATGAGCGTGGGACACTGGTCACCATGTGCTTGTCTGTAAATGCAGTTGGAAATACTGCCCCTCCTATGTTTGTTTTCCCGTGAAAGCACTTTCATGATCATTTTACGAGAGATGGGCCTGTGGGATGTATAGGAAGTGCAAATACTTCAGGATGGATGCAAGAATCTGACTTCCTTATTTTTATCAAACATTTCGTAAAGCATACCAATCCCAATGAAAACAATAGAATTTTACTGCTTCTCGATAATCATTCTTCCCACTTATCAATTTCTCTAATAGATTACTGCAGAGCACATTACATAACCTTACTTTCTTTCCCCCCACATACCTCCCATAAATTGCAGCCACTTGATCGTGGTGTGTTTGGCCCTTTCAAAAAATATTTCAATAATGCTGCTGACCAGTGGATGAGAAACAATCCTGGTAAAAGGATGACTATATAAGGATTTACCATCTATTGTTAAAGAAGCACTTCCACTGTCTACTACTCCAAATAACATACTTTCTGGATTTTCTTGCACGGGTATATGGCCATTCAATAGGAACATTTTTTCTGATGTTGACTATGCACCATCTAATGTCACTGACAGACCTTTAACTGTTGAAGTAAATACAACACAAAATGACATTTGCTTGCAAACTGAATCAAACAATACATATGACATAAATCAACCATCAACGAGTAAAGCTATAGAGAGATGTCATACTCCACCATCATTGCCTGAAATACCTCACACATTCCTAACACCAGAAGAAATAAAACCATTTCCCAAAGGCGAAGTGAATAAACCAAGAAAAGGAGGACGAACCAGAGGAAAAACAGCTATTTTGACAAGTACGCCGGAGAAACTTTTACTTGAAGAACAAATCAAGAAGAAGGGATCTTTTAAACGTAACCTCAGTAGCACAGCAAAGAAGGAAAAGAAGAAACAGAATAAAGTAGATAATCACAGGAGTGATTCATCTGATGATGAGGAAACATACTGTTTAGTATGTTGTGGTGCTTACTCAAGCAGTAAAGAAGACTGGGTGCAATGCCAAGAGTGCAAAAATTGGGCACATTCTAGTTGCACCAAAAATAGTTATTATTATGTTTGTATAAACTGTGAGTCAGAATCAGATTAATTACTTTGATACCTACTTAAAATTAATGATATTACAAACCATATTTGTTTTTACTGTTTTTTTCAAATCAAATAAAGTTTTACTTTGATCAATAGTTTTCCAGATTTTGAGTTTTCTTTCTTGATTATTAGTAGTTGCTGTTTATTATACCTACATGTCTTACTATATGAATGTTTTAATTGTTTATTACCTCTGGCAGTAAACAATATCATCTAGTATCCACCCCAACTTAACTTTTTCCGAAGTGTATAGATATCCGTTACAATTGACACTTGTCTTGTTACAAATGACACCGATCAGGTGTCATTTGCTAACATTTGACAGGAAGACACAAATACGTCACTTAAATTATTTTGGTAATGAGTCAGTCAAAACTATAAAACTATTTTTCGAAAAGAAGCAAGCCAGATTACAGTAAAACAAAAACAAAAACTATACTTCAAAAAGCTAATGAAAAAAATTGGGTTAAGTATTTTTTGTTACAATTGAGACCAGTCTCCCCTACTAACTGCCAAACACTTCTGATTACCAAAATACTGAAACGAAATGCTTTTCTAATTAGAATATCGGGAAAAATTAATTTTTCACGTACAGTTTACATACTTAACTGTCTCAGCGTCAGTGTGAGTGACGCGATGGCGTAATGGTAAAGTCGCAGAATATCAAACATCGTAATGCTGAATTTCGTAAGTTCGAATCACGTTGGAGGCAACTTTTTTTTATTTTGCTTTTTAATTCCAATTATTTATTAATATTATTAGTGCTTAGTTATTCTGTTTCATTGTCCATAGTTTTTATTCTTTCTGCAGGTAAAGTTTGGAATTAATTCCTTCATTTTGGCAGTCTGTAAAATCCATCATTTTAGCTTACAAAAGTAAATATCTTCTACAATATTAATTTGTTGCAACAATTATGACAGCAATGTATTTTTTACCGCCGCCGTTACATTTTTTCGAAGGGCGGGCACTGCTCGCACTGAATTTTTGAACTGACGCCTTGACACTTCGATTTTGAAGCTTATATGTGAATACCGCTATTATTTTGAAGCTTTGTCGCAACGCGAAGTTAAGCGTAGTAAAGCGCAGTGAAGCTTGTATGAGAATCGTGCTTTAAGTGGTACACAGCGCTTATAAACATGGACGTCAAAATTAATAAGCAATTATTATCTTCACAGTTAGTACAAACAAACAAAATAAACTACGTGGAAAATAAATACAATGTGGTCAGTAAATTAATTTGTAGGTTAATATTAAGGAGTTCCATATTCAATATGAGCACAGATCCGGTTTTCGATTTTACCATGCTGATATATTTTGTTTTCAAGATATCTGTTTTTACAATTATATTTACAACACCCGTTACAAACTGCACCAAAGCCCAGTTGCTTCAGCAACTCTATAGAAGCTATAAATAAGATCAGAATGTTAGCTGAAAGCAAGAGACATGTTTACGTTTATAGCTTGACTTATTATTTGAGATTAATATGAACTTGACTTGAAATAAAGTCAAGTTCAAGCCAAGATAATCCAAATGTTACGTCGGGTCGTGTACGTGATAGTTTTTATTTGCAAAACTAAATCCTTCTCAAAATGTGATATTTCTATATCTATACATTTCTATATATTTGCTATATTTACAAGAGGAACTTCTAAAGTTAAACAAGATAATTATTTATGAAATAATTCCGTAAAATATTATCACTACTTTCTTGTCACGAGACTTATTAACTACAATCTACATAATAGGTAGTAAACGGCTATTGTTATCCCAAGACGTTCTTATAGCAAATATTGTTCTTGTTTATCCTATTCTACACCTATCCTTAAGCTACAGACTGTATATTTTGCTATCAGTGTGACATACCTAAAGTCAATTAAGCATTGTATATGTGCCAAAGTATTTGCCAAAAATTGAAACAACTAATAATTCACAGATTTATTCATAGTAAATATTTTATGTAGTTTGTAGTAACATAAAAACCAAATACAAACATATTTAACAAACCTAGACTTTTCGATCTTTCGATCCGTAGTTATTTTTAATTAATCTTAATACAGCTTTCAAAGCACTCATCAGCGTAATATAGGTAGGAAAAATAATATTTATTTTCAGGAATTCAATTCTCAGTTGAGACCTTTACAATCAATTTATGTATATGTTTACTTAATTTTAACATATTTCGTCTGCTTTAACTTGAATATTTAAATTATTCTATTAAGGCACGGACATAAAGCAAAGTTTGTTGATCAATCGAATATTATTTTATGTCGTATCCTAAACAGGAATAAATTCCTGCATTTTACACAATCTCAGTTATTATTCTACTGATGGGAAAGGCACTGTGAAGGATACTCATCATCTTCATTTCCTGTTTTCACAGCAAAATCAATTAAACAGCAACAATGCGGCTGCGGAATAAAATAAAAATAATAAATTCCATGATATTTCAAAGATTTATAATATTCATCATTATCAAAAGTAATATTGTCCATAGGTTGGGTTTACTAAAGTGTTCACTTAAGTATGGTATATTTTCAATATTGTTTGCTTGGACATTTAATGCTGTTTATTAGATTTTTTAAATCATTTAAATCGATATTATCTAATTTTAATGGTTTAACACTATCGGAAGGTTTTAGGAAGTGTTGGTTTGTTTTTAAATATAGAACTAGAAATGGGAGAAAATCGCTGTCGCGATTTTCGTTTCCATTTCTAGCCCTACCGGGGGCCCAGGCCTGAAAAGCTTCTAGAATAATATTATTTTTAAGAAAATAAATATTAAGAAATTTTGTATCTGGAATGATGATGTAATTATACTACACGATTTTTCTTAATATTTTGATGAATTGTAAGGATACTCTATTCTTGATGGTAAAACATCATAATTTTTTTTATTTTTTAAGTGAGTGGGTTATCGAATAGAATTTATTTTTCAAAAAATATATTTTTCAGCAAAAATATTTTGCTGTCATAATTAATTGTAGCAGCAAATTAATATTGTAGAAATTTACTTTTGTAAGCTAAAATGATGAATTTTACGGACTGCCAAAATGAAGAAATTAATTCCAAACTAATACTAATAAATAATTGGAATTAAAAAGTGAAAAAAAAGTTAGCGTGACTCGAACTCGCGACATCAGCCTTACGATTTTTAGAATCCTAGAACTATCCTATTGCGCTACCCAGCCTGTTGTCAGAAATTTACCTTGAGATGTTTAAGTATGTAATTGTAAACTGTACCTGTTATCCTAAAATTTTTACCGATTATTTAATTGGAAAAGCATTTCGCTTCAGTATTTTGGTAATCAGAAGTGTATGGAGTCAGTACTATCGATTCCGTTAGCAATATTTCTCACAGGAAAATAATGAAAATAACCTATCTCAAGTTTAATTAATTTTACAGTTTTCGTGGGAGGTGCTTGTCTCGTTAGTGTAATCTCACATCGTCATATAAAAGAGAAAGAAGTTGAGACGGATGCGACTCGAGATTTTCGAAGACGATATAGACGTAGATGGAGTCGACATTAACGGTCTCGAAAAAAAATCTCAAAGGATTAGAGAAAGGACGGAACTTTCGCGTGAAGCCCTTCTCGAAGCCGTAAAAATTAGAAGAGCGAGGGGGTTCAGCGAAAAGTCGGGATTTCGGCGGGCGTGACGGGACCATTAGGCGCGAGGACAAACGCCGGTGCTAGCCGCATCTCTCTTGCCGTTAGGCGATCGACAAAATTTTGCAGAGGTTTTTTGAAAAGGCGTTTAAATTGGGAAAACGCATAGGAAACGGGACGAAAATACCCCTACGCATTGGAGAAACGCCGGGGGCGATCTCCGGTCGCCCGCGGGGATCGCTCCGCGATCTGCGCTTGGAGGAGATAGCTTTGAAACTTTGTGGATTCGGCGACGGAATTTAGAGCGAGACAGAATCGACGCGTTTTAATATATGGATGGGTATTCCTAATATTTCTAAAGTCACTAGAAACTATTCATCTCGTTAAGTTCTGTTAATATTGGAGTAGCTGCACTTCACATGGTGGATTCTCTTTTATTTCTCTTTATTTACTAGGATTAAAGTTGTTACACATAAACTCAGCTTCCAGAATTTCTTTACAATAAGCTTGATTTGTTGATATGTACCTAATGCTGCTCGTTCAGGATTAGGTATTCGGAACGAGGAAGGATAGATTTATAAATATTTCTTTCAGTTTGAATAGGGATAGAGATCAGTTTAAAGTAATTATAGTTTTCTTTTCTGACCGCTTCGGTCAGAGGTATCTCTATGATAAAAATTAGTTTATTAAATTTAGAATAATAATAATAATAAAATTTAGTGATTGTGCTTTTACTTGATGAAAATTCATAATCCACTGAATAATACAACTACTGTAGTTTTAAAGAAATTACGTTAATTTGTTAACAACAATTGTTTCGTTGTGAGTTGTAAATACACTCATTTGAAGAAGCCACTGTGTGGCGAAACAATTGTTATGTTAACAAATTAAAGTGAAAATTTCTTTAAAACTACAGTAGTTTGTATTATTCAGTGAATAATAATAATATTTTTATTAGATAAATTTCTCGAATTTGGCACAAACAGAAGACAGTAAAAGACTAAAATTGTGTTGATATCGTTAAAATTCCTAACTGCTGCAAGACATATAATCAGAGGAAATTTATCATTTCAGAGCTATTTCATATTACATTACATCCAACATATTCTGCTTTGTGCCATAAGTTTACTAAAACTTATATAGTGTTTCATATATAGTGTTATCATTTCCAATGTTTCTTATGGTTCCAAGGATTACGAAATCTGAATTTTTGTTCTACAAAAAGGATTTAAAATCCTTTCGAACGGTATAGATTAGTAAAGTAGGTAGTATTTAATTAAAGCATCGCCGATATCTTTGACATCGCAAAAGCGTTGAGCGTGAAATCGTGTGCACTAAATTATATTCTATTTTTATTCTGTTAGTTGATTACTCCAATAATTATTTAAGTAACTGCCTACAAGTCATTCCGATAACTGGTAACGCGCTAGCCACAGTGATTCTCAGATCAGCGTGATTAAATCAGCGAATTGCCTTGACTGTCAATAAACTATTTAATGACGATTTTTAAAATCTTCTCTTGAACATTAAATCAGAGTTTTGTCCGATTCCTCGAGAAATTGAAGAAACAGCTACGAGGACAATAATTATAGATTAGTCTCTCGCTAAGTCCAAACAATATGAATTAGCGTACAAATGGTATTATCGGTGAACTCATCAAAAATACCGTTGCAGGAAAAACAGTGAAATCGTTATGTAGACTTACCTATTTGAAGGAAAGTTCTAAAATATATAGATGTCTTCGATGCTTTGGTCACATTTTTCTATGGAAAAGGCCACGTTAAATGTCAAGTTTAATGAAGATATAGGTAAGTTTTACAGTGATCAAATGTTTTAAAGGTAAAGAAGGATATCGTAATAATAAATCTAAAAAAAGTTTTGTACATGCCAGGATATTAATAAGTTTATTGCAGAGGCGCCGGCAAGTATTCGATGTTTAAAATAGATACTGATACGGATACGCTAGAAGGGTGGCTCCGTGAATAACTTTGTCAAGTGATAATTAAATTTAAAAAATTGTCCAATGACAATTTAAACAATATTGAGATTCACTAGTGATAAACATTTCCAATATTAAAAGATTTTCAAGAACATTCATACTTATTACTGTGACTTAATCCTTAATCGGCCATAACCACATTCAGCATAAAAAATATTGTTAGTGGTGAGAAGAGGGCACCCTAGTGTCCTCTTCTCTACTTACGGTAGAGGGGCACTACGCTGTGTTTCTCACCACTACTAACATTCGCAATGCCCATTAGGCAATCACGTCGCAACATCGTTCATCGAGTCCACTACCTATGGCACTCTGATGAGCGCATAATAAGCGCGCAACCGGTCAGTGTCTGGTAGTTGATCTCGATGAAAGATGTGGCGATTCCTATAGAGATGCCAAAGTAATGCAATGCCAGTCGAGGCACATTGGCCGTGGAGTAGTTGTTTTCGGGATCTTCAAATAAGTAAAAAAATATTAATAAATCACTTAGTATTGCCTCCGACTCATTCGCCACCAACTTTCTTTTTTTATTATTAATACACTAATAATAACTGTTCGGTTTATCACTTAGAATAAGTATTTATGGAAGGATGCTTACTGATATTGCAAGATTTTTGAAATTGACAACTAGTGACTTCCACTAGTTGTCATCCAGTAGCTTGTGAGCAGATTCACATTTATTTATAATAAAAAGACATGAAGGAAGGAAGAGTTCGACTGTTACGGAAAAATACTTGGAAGATTCTCTAGAAAACAAAAAATTGTCACATTTTTCAAATAATTGCCCTTATTCAACGATTCATAAGAAGTTCATCTTCAAATAACTTTTTATTTGGTGAATTAGCTTCCTTACTAGGGATACATATTATAATTGCTCCAAATGTATAATTAAAATTTGAAGAAGCGAGGTTTTTAATCTTTCCAGTCATTTGACGAAGGTTCGAATCTCGCCACCAGTCAACTTTTTTTAATTGCTCCTATATTAAATACGTGCGCGCATAAAACTAGCTATCGCTTGACATTAATTTCAGATTTAAGCAAGAGATTAAGTTTAATCGAAAATTTTTTATTTCTAGAAAAGCTGAAATTAGTGTCAAACGACAGCTTATGAAAAGTTAAGAGAATTCCGTTTTGCTTGATCTCAAACTATTTAGATTTTATAGGGTGTCAAAGTTGAAAAATGTCAATATTCACCTGTCAATATTTCAAAAACAGTTGAAGATAGGTACAGGGCATCCTACTGTCATAAGGAATGATTTGTACGTATTACGTATTCGCACCGTCTGCGAGTAGTCAAGAATTGATTTCTATGACGAGTGGTGTATTTGCGAACGCCTTTTAGAAATGCGATGGGTCAAGAATATACCCCTAGGATGGTTGCTATCTCTGCGATCATTTGTTAATATACGAGTAGACAATTGAATTAAAAATTATCGAACGGAATGTGGATTCGAACCACGACCTCTGGGTTCGAGACAAGTGGAGACACTAAATTCTGAGGCACCGACTCGATAATTCCAACAATTATTATTATAAAATCCGATAATTTTTGACATCTTGGTTTGTATTTGAAATAATACAGTCCATGTACCTAATGATTACAGTTTTTACTATCATCATGCATGTCGATTTCCCTAAATAAAACGAAATAGTAAAAACAAAGAAAATTACATACATATTATGAAATTTGTATTCATACTTTCTTTTAAAAGCGACATTTGGTATTTTAATTTATAATTTAATATACGGGCATTGTCTGTGCACATCAACTGTCGTATTTTCGCCGTATCAAAAGAAGGTCAAACAATTTGAAATTCACGTGTTGTATTTATAATTGCTGTAATAATATTCCTTCATTTTTAGAGATGTCACAATTCCCCGCTAATTTATTTAGCGCATTTCGCGTTCTCTTCAAATGGTCACCGTGGGTATTTTTTCCCAGAGATGAGATAAAATAAGCTCGGGAATATTAATTGTCAATATTTAAACACCCGCGCGACAATTAACAAAATAATAGAAACAAGGCTTGGACCGTATGTTCATTTAACTGTGTTTATTATAGCGCAAAACTAGATAGTTAAGGTTTGCTAACATTATAATAACATCTCCGGTAAATAAAAATCACGTAATGGATTCATAAAGTTAGCTTCCATGAAACAAAGTTATGGAGGTTCTATGCATTTAGATTAACTACCATTTGCCTGTTAGTATTATTAAGATATTTCTGATGGTTTACAGCAATAACGTTCATCTGTATAGATACTTTTATGCTTTAATGGGTCTTTATATTGCAATCGTAAATTTTAGCACCACGCATGCAGGTAAACTTTTCCGTGTTCCAAAATTACTATTTTTAATCGTTAGACAGTGTGTTTTAAACTGGATGAAATAACATTGATATCTTAGAAACTGTTAGAGATAGATACTAGTTTAAACTGAGACAATGTTTCGTAATTTGGTGACTTTAATATGCTACAAGAAGATTAAGACTAGCATGATTAGTTTCTGAGATATTTGAAAAAAAATCTAAATTTGAAATTTTAGAAATTCGTTTTTGAAAAATTTCAGGCTTATTTGAAGAGCTATTGAAAAAAGGACCCTTTCTCATAGTAACTTTTTACGCTCTATCGAATGGGGTAAACAGATTTTTTTTTAAGTTACGTTTTGTCTCTTCATAACCATCATCAACTTTATTTTTTCTAATAGGGCCCCATTAATATTTTTACGTCACTCGACAGCATTTTTCTCCTTGTGAATTCAATGACGTAGGTTAGGTTAGGTTAGGTTCAAAAGTGAGTAGTGAGTGGGCTGAAAACCAGACCCTCCACCGCGACCATGTGGTGGTCTATTGTGGCTCGCACCTACTTATATTTCACCCAACAGGTCCAGCTTCTTAATAAAGCTGATCACCTTATTGGGTGAGAACTTATTCAGATCCTCTGGCAGAAGTTGTCCTTTGTCAAATAATGATCCTTTCCCCAGCGGGGCATGTGTATAATATGTGTTCTGCCGTTTCATCATTTTCTTAGCAAAAGCGGCATTCAGCATCTTCTGCTAAGCCGAATTTGTACAGAAGATATTTTAAACGGCAGTGACCAGTATATAGGCCAATTAAAGTTCGTAGGTGCAAACTACTTCACTCTAAAAGTTTTTTAGTTTTTGTTTTTGAAGAGTTTATTATGAACGCCTTAGAAAGAACTAATCTTGGTAGTTCTTGCCAGTACTGGAAGATTTGCCCCTCAGCCCAGGTCAAGAGAGTAGCTTTGGTAGTACTCGAGGATATGCTAAGCACCGGTTCTGGTCCGACAAATTCAGAAGCAGCACCCTCCCTGGCTGCTTCACTCCCTTCATGGTCAGAATGGCCTGGTCAAATGAGCGAGCGCTTGCTGATAACTCCATACCGTTTCTAAGTTACAACGGTAGGAACAAAGAGCTTTAAAAGCTGCTTGGTTGTCTGAGAAGATTTTTATCGATTTGCGTGTAAGTTGCGTTTGTTCCAGCTTCTCTCCACACAATTCGATGGCATAGATTTATGCCTGAAATATAGTTGTAACTACCAAGGGACGATGATATTATTACCGTTGGGTTGCAACTATACACTCCGGTTCCAACACCCATGGGTGTTTTGGAGCCATCTGCAAGCCAACAACTATCTACCCTTAATAGGTCAGCTTTATTCCGATCCCATTCATCTTTTCCTGGAAAGAGAATGTTAAAAGGCAGTGCATGGTTGGTCGTTGCTGGCATGACATCTGAAATCATCTGCAGGATACTGTGACTTTCCATGTCATCCATGTTAATAGCTGCCTGCTACAGTCTGTATGTTGCCCATCTGGCCTCTATCTCCAAATATATGTGAAGAGGAGGTAGGTCCAGTAGGATTTGCAGAGCTGCCGCTCAATGATATGCTATAATTCTATCACGTTTTGCATGTCAAAATCCATCATCAAACCCATTTGCACCTGTCTTGCAGGAAGATATGTATTAACCCCAATGGCGACATAATTAAGAAGCATATATTCCCAGCAAGCAAAACACATGAAACTACTTCCATTAAAAAGACATGAGAAGTTCACGTCCTCATTATCTTCTAAATTAATGGCTTTTTCGTTGGTTAATTAATTTTTGTGCCGAATGCATTATTCTACAGGAAGAATTAGGAAATCAGTTGTAAAAAACTGTCTAAAATGAAATGCAATGTTACAAACTTATAAAATTAGCCAATCCTCACACAGCACGAGCTAATTTATTGCTGCTATAAAACTACCGGAAAAAAATAGTGTGAAGTTGTCTGGTATGTACAGTGACATTTTTTAACCGGCTCACTGATTGCACAACTTTTCTATTTGCTATTTTGAAAAATCAAAAACTGTTTCCAAACTGAAATTTCCCGATGATTCCAAATATGGCTTCAAACGTTTGCCCAGATGTCATTTTTGACAGATATGACGCCATCTTGGATTTTTTAAATGGCAACGTAGGAATACTTTACCACCATTCGAAAGACTCCTTCGAGCTGACTTCACCAACGGTTCGCGATTTGCAGGGCGACAAACTTACTGAATGTCGATTATTTTTTTTTTAAATATTGTAATATATAAATAAATATACAAATATAATTATAATTTATATTGCACCGTTGGTGCAAACTGTCCATAATGATATATTTTTAAAGAGAGCTTTCAGGTCTTTGAATGGTGGTAAAGTATTCCTACGTTGCCGTTTAAAAAAATCTAAGATGGAATCTGTCAAAAATGACATCTGGAGAAACATTTGAAGCCATATTTGGAATCATCGGGAAATTATAGTTTAGAAACAGTTTTTGATTTTTTAAAGCAAATAGAAAAGTTGTGCAATTAGTGAGGCGAGGGAGCCGATAAAAAAAATGTCACTGTACATATTGTTTCATTTTAGGGCTGATAGATGGACACAAGAATAATATTGCATATAAATAAGCTTTATTTTATTACTATATAGTAAAATATATATACGACTAGATACAATAATATTACGTGAGAATTATGGACCCTACAAATTTAATGACATTTTAGTACAGGCACGTAATGGGTAATCGAATATAATATTGTTATTGAAATTAACATATGAAATATACATTAGTCTGTTACAGCAATTTAAAATTTAATGTCGAATATTAGTTTTACTTCAGAATTATTTTTGTATTTAGCAAACAGAGATGCACAGATGGTAAACAATTTCACATTATTTTATGATATATAATTGACAAGTTCATTAAAATGTAATAAATACACATCTATTTTCATATTTGATGTGATTTCGAGTTATTAACTATATGTCATATGTAATAAACTAACGTGATATATGTTTTACTGATATATAATCTTTCTGGGCACTTCTAAATTTTCACACCAAATGTTAACCAGTGGCATATAGGTGATTAATAAAAGGCAATAAAAAAATTACGCACTATTATATTACCATTACCTTATATACAGAGGCCCAAATAAATATTTGTTCAATTTGGAAACAAAGATATAAGATATTGATATTAACATCTATTTTCATATTTGATGTGATTTCGAGTTATTAACTATATGTCATATGTAATAAACTAACGTGATATATGTTTTACTGATATATAATCTTTCTGGGCACTTCTAAATTTTCACACCAAATGTTAACCAGTGGCATATAGGTGATTAATAAAAGGCAATAAAAAAATTACGCACTATTATATTACCATTACCTTATATACAGAGGCCCAAATAAATATTTGTTCAATTTGGAAACAAAGATATAAGATATCGATATTAACATCTATTTTCATATTTGATGTGATTTCGAGTTATTAACTATATGTCATATGTAATAAACTAACGTGATATATGTTTTACTGATATATAATCTTTCTGGGCACTTCTAAATTTTCACACCAAATGTTAACCAGTGGCATATAGGTGATTAATAAAAGGCAATAAAAAAACTACGCACTATTATATTACCATTACCTTATATACAGAGGCCCAAATAAATATTTGTTCAATTTGGAAACAAAGATATAAGATATTGATATTAATAGTGGTGGTTTTTGGGTCTGTGCTACTATCTGTCTGACAATTATTGTCAAATTGACAGACAGATAACAAAGAGGGCACTACGGTGTGTTTCTCACCACTACTAACATTCACGGTGCCCATTAGGCAATCACGTCGCAATATCGTTGGAGTCCACTACCTATGGCACTCTGATGAGCGCAAAATAAGCGCGAAACCGGTCAGTGTCTGGTATTTGGTCTCGATGAATGATGTGGCGACTCCTATGGAAGTGCCGATGTAATGCAACGCCAGTCGGGGCATATTGCACGTGGAGTAGTTGTTGTTTTCGGCATCTCCTTCAAATATATTGATATTAAGATATGATAGCTAAATAAAGATAACTACCATAATATTCGAAAAATAACTCCTAACTTGTTATTTACGGGGAAACGTAGCTGAGAGCCAGACCTCCGTCACCCCACCGCCACTCACTATATCGTATGCATGTCAAGTGCCAGGTATGACTTTTCCCACTCATAGATATTGATATCTCGGCTCCCACTCATACACTTTACTATCGACATCTCCTTGTCTCCAAATTGAACAAATTTTTATTTGGGGCCCTGTATACAAAAAATAATAACAGTTCATTATAAATGTACACATATAAGAACATAAAAAGTTTCATGTTGCAACATTTGTTCCAAGATCTATGGTATCAGGATATTGAAAATATACCTAATTAAAAGTTGATGATAAACGGAAGTGATAAAAATAGTGTTCTTAAGTTAATGGATATTTCGTCGGTGGATACTTGATCATTGTCATTGAACGGTACTTGGCGTAAAGTTTTAAAAATAAATAACATTACCACTTCTATAATTATAGTATAATTACGTGCAATGCCCAGTCGTGGGTTATGTCATTGTATAAATATAGGTTATACAATAGTCATGTGTACCGATGTGAGCTCGCAATTTAAAAACATACTCGGTATGTTACGACCAACGTATATAGAGAACCAGTAGAGGTAAAATTTTGAAAATAAGCGTGAGGGTTTAGTTCATCGCGCTGATTTTTAAAAAAAAACTTTTGACTTCCTACCACTTCCGGTCATACCGGAATTTACCATTTATGTTGAAGTCGATATCGACTTCCTTATTTTAAATGGAACACTACATTTTTATTGTATGCTTTAATTTCTTTATAAATTTAAGGATCATTTTATCCGGGATATTCTGTATCTAAGTTGAAGCGCTTTTGATATATTTTTTTTATTTATTAAATAAGGCTTGCATGGTATTACAATATATTGTAAATTTTGAAATTGAAGTTAAAATTTTCTAAATCAACTCACCAAGAAAAAATAGTCTTAGGGCCGGTTTCACAATGTATTTTAACCAATAGTTTACTGACCATAAGTTTAGAATGTTAATTTCTTTAACATTTTATCTATAACTTTGCACATTCTAAACTTATAGTTAGTTAACTATCAGTTAAGTAATGGTAACCAGCGATTGTGAAACCGGGCCTTAGTCTTCTTGATTATGACAGTCCCAAAATTAAATAATTTTCAGTCAGTGCAACAATTTGAATAACGGAACGCGCACTGACCTACCTGAGTATTGCTTAACCAAAATTTTGGTTGATCAAGTTTAAGATTGAAATGAAATAGGTTGTGTGAAATAGCTTTAAACTAAGCAGAAATTACTATCTTATGAGTTAACTATATACGTAAGTTTTTAAAATTTTCACTTAATTCTTTTCATCAGTACTCCAATAAGCATAACATATTTTTTATAAGATGTATTATTAGAAATTATTTCATTTCATGAGAATTACTTTAAGGGATACATGTTTAATATCACTACTATACATCACGATGACACTCAAGATGTATATGCGTAATTTAGCTATTGATATTTACGATAAGTGCAGTTTGTCTATGTGATCCATACACATATAATAATATACAGGGTGTCCCTAAAATGTATATGTCAGCGGAATACTGTAAGTTGTTAGTGCCGAATGTTCTAGCTATCGTACCTATAGAAAATGCACATTAGAGTGTCAAAATTTTTGAAGAAAATATTTAATATTATATAAAGCCCTAACGCGATTATCAGTCGATTTACATAGTCAAAGGTGGGGTGAATAACTATACTGAGTCCGAGAATCGTGTGCCTGAGTAGACGTAGTAAACCCAGAATGAGCTCGAAGATAAGGTCTCGATATTTCGTCCGTTTCTCCTGACAATGTTGGTCTCAGCAGGAGCCGCAAGCACACTCGATGACAAACATTGTCTTGAACTGGTGTTCGAGGAGGACTACATTAGGCTCTTTGGCTCGAATCTGCTTGAGAGTGGGAAATGAGTAGTTCCAATAAATTCGGCACTTCTCATTCCCACAACGGACTCAATATCTCCCAGAGAGTTTGGCAACACTGGTGTTTCTCTATCTATATTGTACGAGTGTCGTAGAAAGTAGTAAAACACTCGCAAAGCTGTGATTATTATATAGGTATATTTTTTTTCGTTGAAATCCAATCGACCGGTTCCCTGGCTCCGATTCTCAGAGTAGGGCACTGGTGGTTATTAGTATCTATTACCCACGTCCGTGGGGTCAATAACTACTGAGTGCGGGAATCGTGTGGCCTGGACTAATATCGTCCTTAAAAGTATTCAAGTTGTAAAACTAAATGCTATTGACACGATACCATTTGTCTAGATGAATGTTATATTTCCTGGTATATGACACAGTTTAGGCAAAATGTTTTATGTAATGTAAATGTAACATTATTTTATTAGATTATATGATCAAATTCTCGAAACAGTAGTCATCTAAATAATATCTAGAAGTCATAAAACTAAACGACAACTTTTTTAAACCTTTTTTATGTCAGGCTGCCACGTTATCAATTTCAGAGTAACGTTTTAAAACCTGCGATCATTGCAATATACTTAAACTGGGCGCACGTGTTTACTTGTTTACATTTCTCCAAAGACTAAACAAAATAAAGCATTAATACTTGCTTACTTTAATCCAAATATCCGTCATACTTTATTAAAACTAATATTACCAATATTATATCTATAGGAATTCTATAATATATTCACAAAGCTTAGATCAACAGTCTCAGTCTTCTGTCGGAGAGGGGCAGCAATGATAGCTCTCAGGAAGAATTTAGTTTAACACATCCTTACTACCATTTAGTACCTTCATGAAAAAGGAAACCTGGAAAACATCATTAGTTAGCGGGGAGTCAAACTTACACCAATGTTGTGCCTTTCACACAAATATTCAGTAGATATTCTCCTACGTTTGTTTGCCCGCAGAGTTGGCCTAAACCTAATACACAAGTGAACAATAATAAAAAATTATCGGGCCCGCGTGGGTCTGAAAACGGTACCTACTTGTGAATTCAAAAATCAATACCAAAAACTCTAGAACCTGAACCGTCGATCATTGGGTTCTAATAATAACGAAATGTAACATAAAACTGTACATACACTGCTAAATTGTTTATAATACCAATTTAATATGAAAATCTTTATTATTGATTTTAATAATTATTGGAAATTATATTATATTTAATATTCAATCAATAAAAAACTGCACTTATAAATAATATTAAATGGTCTCTCCAATAAAGTCTACACTCTTCTGTAATAGGAACTAGTCAAATTATCAAATTATCTAATTTACATCTCTAACGGTCAAAATCATCTCAACGGTCATTTCAAACGGGAAAAATCTCTAACGGTCAAGAAAAGTTAAAAAAAAAATTATCTAATGAAATTGCAAATAACAGCACAATAGAAAAACAAAACAAGACATGTAAAATGACTCAAGAATTCAATCTGAATTTTTATAAATAAAACATAACTATTTAGCCTTTGATTAAAATAAAAAAACAGAAACAAAAATCAAGCAGTGTCATCCATCTATACTCGTACATGGTTATCCACTCAATATCATCCAATCATACAATGATACACTCAAAGTGCCGGTATCTACTTGTAATGTTCTACTATAAAAAGTAATATATCTTAATTGAACGTAGTAAACACAGTAAATATAAGAAAAAATAAATAATAAACAAGAAAATTACAAATGAAAATCTGGAACACTTTTTGGACGTTTAATTACTTTGTCAAAGTGTTTACTAACATAATTACTCGACATTCATTCATACAATCAATTTGTAAACGGTTATTCGTTACTTAGTTTTAGGGAGAACATGTTTTTCTCCACAGTATCTCAAATCTAGAGCATAAGAGTTGAAAACAATCACGCCTAAGCCGAGGCTTTTATTTTAAGTGGCCTCGACGTACACATGGATTACATTGCGTGCTGTCAATTAAATTTCCCTAGAATGAATCCCATGACGAATAATCCGCATTAATATTAAACTATCTGTGTATTATCTCATCTGTCATACATGCCGCAACTCTTATGCATCAGTCTTTATAGTTCAAGTTAAATAAATGGCATGGATAGTTTCCGTGATGTTTAAGCAAGGCTTGATATACATTTATTCATTTCATAACATCATATAACAGCGGCGTATCTGAAACGCAATGTTATCTCACCCATACATAAAATCATGTTACCAAATAAGGGCATAAACTCGCGGCACTAGATATTAAGATGATGATAATGATTTTTGAAAAGATTTCAGCATTTATTTTTTGTGGAACAAATACACATTCGAAATGTTGAGCATCGAAAACTATCGACGTTGGATTGGAACCTTGGTGCAAAATTAAAAAAAGATGTATTTTTTACTGAACACCAAAAAAACAGTTAATTAACTTATTTAATACACGATATTTTATTTAAATAATCAATCAATGCTCTGTATGCTGAGAGTTAACTACTATAAGACAAGGTCCGATACCACCCCCACCTTCACGAACGCAATAAATTCGTTTGTTTTTCCTGATCTGAGCCTGTGAGCTCAATTAAAAATGAGACGAACTCATGAAAATGGGAGTAGAATGACCTTCAACTAGAATTGCATTAATAGTAGCAGTCTTCGAATCATAGCAAATTCACAGGCAATGTGCACCTACTGGCATTGCATTACTCGCAATATGTGGAGTCGCCACATATTTCATTGAGACCAACCAACAGACATTGACCGGTTTCCCGCTTATTATGCGCTCATATTATTATTATAATAATAATAATTATTATTATAAGCACGAAACCGGTTAGTGTCTAGTGGTTGATCCCGATGAAAAATGTAGCGACTCCTATGGAGATGCCGGAATAATGCAATGCCAGTCGGGACACATTGCCCGTGGAGTAGTTGTTTTCGGCATCTCCTTCAAATAAATAAGTAGGATTGTCTTCCTCAAAAACAACAGCTACTGCTCAACTGCTATAATGGCGCCCGCGGAAAACCAGTCGTTATCTGTCTGTTAATTTCTTTGCTACTATCTAACAGATAGTAGCAAAGACCCAAAGAGAGTGTGTGTTTACTCACCATTATTAACCACTATATTAAATAGTATTCCCTACCGAATTAATGAATGAAGCATCACTGTCATTGCTACGTTTCGTTTTGTCACGTTTCGTTTTGTTCACGTCACATATAAGAATAGAAGTTTTAATAATGTAATCAATCGCGTTGTTAATGTTACTACATCAAACCTTGAGAATCAGTTCAATTAGAGAAATAAAATTCACTTTTTTTTATTATGTTTATATCATATAAATGTATGAACATGTTCAGGTGAGGTGTGTGCTGCATGAATTAAATTTATTTATTAATAGATTCATCAGTTAAACAATTAATTAAATAATTCTTCAAATAATCTTTAAAAGACACTCAAATTGTTATTTATTTTCGATCACTGAATGAGTGGAAGAAAAGTTACTTTCTGCTTTGGTAGTAGAAAATTTAAATTACTATTGCTCTCTTGTGTTTTTAAGGATATGAATGCTATTCTAGTTGAATGGTCCCTTTTGTACAGTCTGCCTGCTATTTACAGATATCTAATTCGGCGTATGATTTTGACTATTATATCTTCATATTTTACGGATTATAACAGATAGAAAGTTTTATTTTTATTTATTCCACGCCTTCCTTTTTTGGCAAACTAAAACTTGTGTCATAGTACCTATTCATAGTGGTTTTGTTTTTCAATTATTGTTTATAATGTCTCGGTTTATAGCGACCACATGAGTATAGTATTTATAATGTGACAGCTTTTGAAATAAGCTTTTCGGCGTGATATCTAATTTCCGTAGAAAAGTTTCTATGCAATTTGTCAGATAGATTACGATTTACATTCAATCTAGTCGCCATAAAAAAAACAGAAGACAGTTTAAATAATTGAAAAAAAGTGTAAAACCGGTCAAGTAATATTTTTTGTGCTGTAAGGCAAAAAACTTTTTTTTTTCAAATACTAACTAATGTTTTATACAAGATACCGCAGTATTAATTTGTTGAATATGTTGTTGAAATAATTTGTCAATTATAAAGCCAAATGAAAGCACATTTACGACCCGTCATAATATTAGGCAATTAGCGATACACGCCTACTTTACACGCATATGCTTAGAATATATAAATAGTCAGACAAATTAGTGTTACTTTTATAGCTGTAGTTTTAATATCATTATTACCTACTTGAGACCTGCAAATAAAAAAAATTATAATGATTAAATAGACTAATTCACACGCTATGAATGTACAAGGTTATCATAAAAAGGGAAGACTTTAAGGTATACCCCTTACTTTATGATGACCCCACATATAAAACAGTACCTACAGGGTGTCCACCTAGTGCGCGTAAGTCCAATATCTGGGTTAATAAAAGAGATAACTTAATTTTTTTTTCTACAGGGTTGTCTAATATCCCGAGCTGCACAAAATGAAAATATATTTACATATTCAGGGTGTTCAGTTTTTCCTGGACAGGTACCAACTTCATTTTTTTAAATGGAAACCTATATTTTTTATGGCATTATCGAATTCTACGTAAAAAATTAGTGGGACTTTGTGCATAACACTGCTATTGAAATATTGATAGTTTTCGAGATATTTGACTTTTAATTTTTTTTTCTTATGTTTCGTCACTTCTAATAGTTGACATAATTATGGTTGTATGACAGCTAGAAATTATTTTTTTCAGAAACTGTAGAGTGAAGATGGCTTTTTCGAAAAACGTATCAAAAGTTGACCTGCGATATACAGGGGGCAACAGAAATCGTGCCAAACCTGATGGTTTAAAATTTAAAAAATCTCGACTTTTTCAAATGGAACACCCTGTGTTTTATGATTTCATTAGATGCCTTTCTGTAGACTCTACAATTTTATAATAGCTTTCCCTATACCTAAGTTGCGTAGTTTTTGCAAAAAACCCACTTTTATGAAAAATACCCGATTTGCGCACGTTCCTTTCTCAGGAAAAACGCAGTGCGTCTGTCACGCAATAAAATTTGTGACAATCAGTTTACATGTCATTTCTTCTTTTACTGAATATTCACGTACGAGTTTAGAGTAAGTACTAAGCGTGCATACAATGAACTATTCAAAAGAAGAATTAGTGAAAATGGTTTATGCCTTAGGAGAAGCTCATGGAAATTGTTTGCTAGCAGCACGTATTTACAAAGCAAATAATCCAGATTTACAGAGATTTCCACGTGCTGACTGTTTTGAAAATGTGAAAGAAAGATTTGAAAGAACAGCAAATGCGAATTATGAGAAAACTACCAGGAGACATGACGGTAACAATGACGATATTCAGTTTAATGTTGTGGCGTCTGCTGTTGAAAATCCAAATATTAGTGTCAGGAAAATCAGTAATAATCTTGGAGTTTCCAAAAGCTTGACAAACAAGATACTGAAGAAGAATAATTTTCATCCGTATTATATTAAAAACCATCAAGCACTGTTACCTCAAGATCACCTAAACCGCCTGCAATTTTGCCACTGGGCATTGGATAAAATTCAGGAAAGTCCAAACTTTTTTATGAATGTCTTGTTTACTGACGAATCAACATTTTCAATCACATGCTTACCCAATCGTCGCAACTTTCATCACTACGCTGACAATAATCCAAGATTATTGAGGGTACTAGATAATCAGCATCGTTTCAAAGTGAACGTGTGGGCTGGAATTTGTGGAGAACATATTGTTGGACCGTACTTTTTTGAAGGCAATTTAAATGCCAATGTGTATTTGCATTTTTTGCAAAACGAACTTCCCCTTCTACAGCTACAGAATATGCCCGCTGATTATTTGGTTCAACAATGGTTTCAGCATGATGGTGCCCCTCCACATTCCACTTTGGCGGTACTGTGATTATTTTATTGTTGTAGTACTTTTCCTATTATCTATTCATATTTCAGATTAGAGAACACCTAAACCACGTATATCCAAATAAGTGGTTAGGTCGTGGTGGTCCAGTTCCTTGGCCTGCACGTTCGCCTGATTTAAATATTCTGGACGTTTTCTTGTGGGGTTATATCAAGGAGCGAGTATACGAAGTACCACCAACGGATATGCAAGAATTGAAAGAAAAGATCCAAAATGAGTTTCTAACCATAACGCCCGAAATGTTAAGAAATGTTCACATTCATTTTCGTCGTAGATTAATGCTTTGTGTTGAAAACAACGGTGGACATTTTGAGCATTTACTTTAGGTTAGCTTGCTTGTATGAGTATTGCGTATTCTTTTTTCAATACTCTATGTATATTCATCCATTTCACTAATAATTTTTCTAACTAAGGTAACACCGTTTGGTTTTCAATATGATACGTATGAAACTTCTTCTTCAATATCTTATTTGTCGAGCTTTTGAAAACTCCAAGATTTCTACTGATTTTCTGATACTAATATTTTTGGATTTTCAACAGCAGAAACCACAACATTAAACTAAATATTATCGTTGTTACTCCCATGTCTCCTGGTAGTTTTCTCATAATTCCCATTTGCTGTTCTTTCAAATCTTTCTTTCACATTTTCAAAACAGTCAGCACGTGGGAATCTTTATAAATACGTGCTGCTAGCAAATAATTCCCATGAACTTCTTCTAAAGCATACGCCAGTTTTGCTAATTCTTAATTACATGTAGAGCTTTTATGATTTTTTACTTTTATTTACAAATAAATGGTAACTTTCCATAAAGACTTGTTTATTAAACTGAAATTATCTAAATTTTTCAGTTATTTTTATTTTAAGAAGTGTAAACTAATACATTTTATAAAAATAAATAGCCTTACAATATTTTTTCCGTCAAAGGAGTGCGCAAATCGGGTATTTTTCATAAAAGTGGGTTTTTTGCAAAAACTACGCAACTTAGGTATAGGGAAAGCTATTATAAAATTGTAGAGTCTACAGAAAGGCATCTAATGAAATCATAAAACACAGGGTGTTCCATTTGAAAAAGTCGAGATTTTTTAAATTTTAAACCATCAGGTTTGGCACGATTTCTGTTGCCCCCTGTATATCGCAGGTCAACTTTTGATACGTTTTTCGAAAGAGCCATCTTCACTCTACAGTTTCTGAAAAAAAATAATTTCTAGCTGTCATACAACCATAATTATGTCAACTATTAGAAGTGACGAAACATAAGAAAAAAAAATTAAAAGTCAAATATCTCGAAAACTATCAATATTTCAATAGCAGTGTTATGCACAAAGTCCCACTAATTTTTTACGTAGAATTCGATAATGCCATAAAAAATATAGGTTTCCATTTAAAAAAATGAAGTTGGTACCTGTCCAGGAAAAATTGAACACCCTGAATATGTAAATATATTTTCATTTTGTGCAGCTCGGGATATTAGACAACCCTGTTGAAAAAAAAATTAAGTTATCTCTTTTATTAACCCAGATATTGGACTTACGCGCACTAGGTGGACACCCTGTATACGAACTGACAAAATATTAGTGTCTGTTGTTATTTGATCTTATTTATATTATTTCTGTTTATTCTTTATATTAAAGTTTTAATTATTGATCTATACATTTTTTCATGTTTTTAATGGAATATAACGACCCCTGACAATACTTTCTCAAAGCTGTCGAAAGTGTGTCGAGTGTATTTCCAAAATCCTACATATTTCAATAAATCTAGGTTTTTTTAAAATCCGTAATCCTTTATAAAAACCTGTTTTATGGAATAAACTGACTCCAATATTTAAACTTTGTATTATAACAATATATAAGTGGAGGGGGGGGGGGAGTACGTAAAAATGATATTAGAAGGAAATTAGGTCTTTGCTAATTAGTAAATGCCTGCGTATCTCCCTTCAAAGTTGATGGTTTGAATATGCGAATCAATAAATTTTTTATTCAGATTATTTATCTTCCAAACCAACAGTTGTATTCGGATGAACTTTTTTAGTTAAATCCACTATATCTTAATAAAAACAGCATACGTACTATTTATAAAAAAAAAATAAAAAAAAAATACGGAGATATTCGAAAAGCAAAAAACTAAATGTTTTGGGATCATATTCAATAGTTTTCGAGATATTTGCATTTTCAGTTACTGCAGATCCGTGATTGCATTTATTTCTAATACAGTTATTTACTTTGTTATTAGTATTAGTCTAGGGTGATAAAATTTATATCAATAACATCATTTTATTACAAAACTAATACCAGAGGAAGCACAATGATTAAAACATCGTTAAAATTAACAATACATTAGACAAAATATAAACTTAATAAAATTAACCAAATGAAGACATTAACAAATTAGGAAAATTTTTAAGCATATTTTCTAATACAGCATTATTAATTGCCATACAAATATTTCCGTTTTAATAAAATTACTATATACCAACTCCTTTAATACAATTTTATCATTGTCAAGTTTTGCAGTTGTGCTATCTCGAAAATTATTGACGATAACGCCAAAAATTTACATACCGTGAGATTCAGTAAATCTATCTGAAATCTTATGTAAGTAAATCTTATATATATCTGTAAGTACTTAAATCTTATCTATAAATCTTATGTAAGTCAAAAATATGCTAATTTTTTCGAAAAAATTACCTTTATCATTTGAATTTTCAAAAAACATTTAATCTAGAATCTGAATTTCGAAAAACTTATTATTTATTTACTTTTAAAACTTAGCAAAGGTAGTCGGGGCACATTTCCCGTGGAGTAGTGGTTTTCGGCATCTCCTTCAAATAAGCTTATACAATCATGTTTCCTTTTGTATATTTTTTTTTCTGAAAGAAAAAGTACCTGAGTTAACCCTATAGTCAAAATATGATAGATGACCTGATATATGTCTCACTATTACAAAAAACTTTACCCTATATCCAGCTTGGATACTGTTTGGTTAATCTGGGGCACACGTAATATGTCACCTAAACGAGGTCTCAGACTACGTAATGGTAATCTACCCATAATTATCGCTCACTTTTTCAAGATAAGATATGAATTATGGTTTACCAGACTGCCAATTAGAAGTATGACATCCTCCCTAGAGCAAACAATACATTTTCATACCGGGGACGGCGCGGCGGCGGCGGCATTGAAACCATTATTAACCTAATCAATTCGTGAAAACTGTGAAGGCAATTTCAATTCAACAATATTTGTTTTTTTATTAAGAATGCAATATAATTTAATATGTTGGTCTCTAAAAATAGATGACTATTGATTTCTCCCATAAAATACGTAAAATGAAATAAAAATATATTTCTAAGAACTACAGCCGTGGCTGTCTATGTTGTAGACTACGATTAGACCAGGCAAATCTTATTTTTTCAAGGAAGTTTAAGGGGACATTTATTTTCCAATGGAAATCGATAGGTTTTATGTTCAGGAACAAATATATAAAAATCCCAAAAAATCCGTTGTGAGCTAAAAACGCCATTTTGAAAAAACAAGGCTGCCTCTTCAAATGTTTGAAAATGAAATATATTCTTATCCCTTGGAGCAATTTTAACCTTTTTTTTTATTTTTACAGGATTTTAAGCTTAAAAATTAGAAAAAAATGGTATTTTAATTTAGATATAACCAAGAATATAAATTTCCTAACAAAAAACGAAAAAGGAAACGATCTTTTTTAAATTTTTTTGACTTCCTACATTTTCCTAACTTTTTAATATCACTAACTAACTTTACAATCTAGTTAACTACAAAAACTCAGTCATTTGAAAGATCCTCGTACCTACATATATATTTTTTTTGGCAGCCATTTCTAACATTTACAGTCACGATACACACAGAAGATAGGATGTTGTGCAAGGTGGGCGATCCTTAACATGATGCGTTACGTCACTCAGAGGGTGCTTTTCGTTACGGGGATACGCATTTTGTGCGTTTTTCGCAAAAGATGTTTGGTATGGTTCGTTTTATAACTTAAAAATATAAAATGTCTCAATTTCGCGAAGCTGAGCTGTTAAACACATTATTCTTACTGAAAAATTTGTTCCTCTAAGGTTTTCGCCACGAATTTTGGGAGAACTGTACAATATAGAGTAAAATTGTACATACACTATTTTGTAAAGCACAAAATATACTACAAGAAAGACTATGGGAGGGTATTATATGCACAAATATAAACACAACACAAGTTTTAAAAATGTGGGGTTTTATTAATACAGTCAAAATTTTATTCTTTTTTTTTTCTTAACCAGTTTAATTTATTTACTTTTTATATATCAATACCTAATGCTTGCATAAAATCAAACAATCTCCAAGTAATAAGTATCCTTATCTAACTAAAACCTTACATTTAAAGGATTGGAAAGTAAGGACAATATCAAATATGCCAAAATGATGGCTTACCCAAATTTTAAAATATATTTACATATGCTAGTTTATTATTGTCCATAGCATTCGGACTTTTATATTTATTACCTACCTCATAATCTTAAATTTACCAATATTTAATTTTAAATAATTTAAATTACACAAGTCCACCAATTTATTTATTTATTAATATTTTCCTGGATTGTTACACCGTTCTTGATGGTATTTACAAAACACGCAATTTAAAGTATACAATATACATAAAAATATAACACATAATTCGATGATCTAAGTATGATGATCCAATTCCAATCCTTTAAACTTAAGGTTTTGGTTAGATAAGGATACTTTTTACTTGGAGATTGTTTGATTTTATGCAAGTATTAGGTATTGATATATAAAAAGTAAATAAATTAAACTAGTTAAGAAAAAAAAAAGAATAAAATTTTGACTGCATTAATAAAACCCTACATTTTTAAACGTTGTGTTGTATTTATTTTTGTGCCTATAATACCTTTATCCGGGGCTAGGAAATTTCCCATCCATTGCTGTATTTGAAGATAGGTCCTGAAAATATAAAAAAAATTATTTGGTATTAATGTAATCATTTGGAGGCCCGTATACAGGGCCCGAACCATTGCTGAGGCTTCCGCCTAGTTATGTAGCAAGGTCCATTGGAAACTGGATCAAGGTAAGATCAAAGGAAGAATGGTCAAACGGGACTGGGCTGCGAGAAGCCAGGCTCTTAATTGAAGGGCCTTGGTCGAACGCAACTCGATCAATACTTGCGCTAAGTCGTAATAGCATAAGGATTGTCACAGGACTGTTGACAGGCCACGGGCATCTTAACAAGCACCTTAACACTATCGGTCTTAGTGACACTAGAAGGAGCAGGTTTTGCGGACATGATGACGAGGACTCCATTCACATCCTCTGTCGCTGTGACTGCCTCATGGTCAAGAGACACAAACACCTGGGCGCAGCATTTCTCCTGCCTCAGGACATTAGGGAGCTTCCCTTACAACGGGTGCTGGCCTATGCGCATAGCTCTTTTCCAATAGCTCCCAACTAGCGGCAGGCACAATGGGTCCAAAGACCTGAGTGCTGCGGGTAACCGCGTCGCCTATCCACAACAACAACAACAATCCCCATTTGAAACTACCTTAAAATATGTTGCTTTAGTGCAACTTTCGTTGGAGGAAGAACGTCCAAATCAAAAGATTTTTCGAGCGTCCGCCTAGCTATACCAATGTTGTAAAGCCTATATCGTTCTTCTATAATGTCTCGGGATCCGACTAATCCGTACATAAAGGAGACAAATTTATAACCAACGTTTAGTAGTTCATCTAGATCCACATTCTTATCACTGAAGATTAACAATTTGTCATACATGAATGTATGCTTTTTAAACCCCTAAAAATAACGCGAGCGGCCACGTTTTTTTAAATGCTGGCTTTAGCTCCCTTCCGATTTTTTGGGATTTTTATATTTGCATTCTATGATAAGAGAGCTATCGTTTTCAACAAAAAAAATAATGTCCGCAAAAACTTCACCCTTAACGTATATTTCTTTAAAATTTGCCTGGTGTAGATATACAGGGTATCCCAAATATCATTCAGACAAAAATTGACAGATGTAGAGACATTTTTGAATCGGATTTATTATGTAACAATAGCTTATATATTTTTGAAATTTGGTGATAGTGAACACAAAACAGAGCAGTTTGACCTGCATGCATCAAATTTTAAATTATTTAATACAGGGTGACTGAAATCCTAGAACCAATATCACACTTTTGAATTACATTTTTCACAAAAATTTCAAATGTATATTTTAATATATATTTTGATACTAATCAATGCAGAAATATATTTACTTTCAAAAGTTATTAAGGTTTATTATACGTAAAGCCAATACTTTTGGCATATGTTTTATTTGGAACAAACAGCTTTTATTTTTAACATAACTCAAAAATGTGAGGACCTAACTGAATTTGGTAACACCCACTGACATTTTTGTGTACGATGAGCAAATAATAGGTATGTAGATAAAAAATTGTAAAATTCGGAACGAAAAGATTGAAGATGTAACTTTTTTGTTCGAAACGTATGTTGTTATGGATAAAGGACACTTGCAAATTATGGTTTCAAAATACCAGGTTCGTATTTAAAAAATGAAGTTGAATTTAATTTCTCATTTTGCAAAAACGAAACATCACATTGAAAATCTAAATATATATCCCGGCCAATAAAGGACAGAAAGTTGCTTTGGGAAGTGCTTTTCATTTTTCAATATCTGCTCAAATAAGACTGCACGAAAATAAAAACAATTTTCAAGCTACATCGATATAAACTTTAATATTTTAAATTGGCTGTATTGTTTTACAAATCTGGAAATAACACTTTTTTACGAATACGGTCATGGCTTTATGTGTTTATTTTTAATAATAAGGGAGATAGGTATGTCCAAAAAAGTGTGCCATAAGAGGACTGTGCTAGAAAAAGTATAGATTCGAATCTTTATCCAACTAGAAAGTTAAAGTTTATATCGATGCCTAATCTTCATTGGGTCACTCTGCAAAAAATTAAATATACAGGGTGTCCACCTAGTGCGCGTAAGTCCAATATCTAGGTTAATAAAAGAGATAACTTAATTTTTTTTTCTACAGGGTTGTCTAATATCCCGAGCTGCACAAAATGAAAATATATTTACATATTCAGGGTGTTCATTTTTTCCTGGACAGGTACCAACTTCGTTTTTCTAAATGGAAATATATATTTTTTATTGTTTTTTCGAACTAAACCCTTGATTTTAGTAGGACTTTCATCAGCCTTCCCTATACCTAACTTAAACTGTTTTTGAAATATTGACGGGTGAATATTGACATTTTTGCAACTTTGACACCCTGTAAAATCTAAACGGTTTGAGATCAAGCAAAACGGTTTGCACATTCCTATCTTAACTTTTCATAAGCTATCGTTTGGTACTAATTTCAAATTTATCCAGGAATTAAAAATTTTTAAAATTTTCAGAAAATTTAAAATTTTTGGATAATTCTGAAATTAGTACCAAACGATAGCTTATGAAAAGTTAAGATAGGAATGTGCAAACCGTTTTGCTTGATCTCAAACCGTTTAGATTTTACAGGGTGTCAAAGTTGCAAGAATGTCAATATTCACCCGTCAATATTTCAAAAACAGTTTAAGTTAGGTATAGGGAAGGCTGATGAAAGTCCTACTAAAATCAAGGGTTTAGTTCGAAAAAGCAATAAAAAATATATATTTCCATTTAGAAAAACGAAGTTGGTACCTGTCCAGGAAAAACTGAATATGTAAATATATTTTCATTTTGTGCAGCTCGGGATATTAGACAACCCTGTAGAAAAAAAAATTAAGTTATCTCTTTTATTAACCCAGATATTGGACTTACGCGCACTAGGTGGACACCCTGTATGTAAGGATATTTTGTCCGGATATCAATAAATAAATGTGTTAGAGTTTTAACTGTTATATAACAGTTAAAGAAGCTAACATATTATATGAAAAATCTACCGTAAAAAACCTACGTTAATTAATAATTAATTCAATTTTTGTTCCTATGACATAATGGTGTAATATAAAATAAAAAAATGTTAAAATAATAAAGTAGCACTTTCTCGTGTCACGTAGTAAATCACGTATTGATTTAATTAAGTAAATACATCAAATCATTAATAAAACAACCAAATTACAAAGCCCTATGTCTCATTAGAATTGCACGTTGCATAAGAAATAATGCAAAATATCTGCATATTATTATATAGCATTTCGTCTTCTGTTGCCACAATTGGGGGCAATGCACCAATAAGTATTTTAGAGACGTTCCTATTCCTTTAAAAATCATGGTAGGTATAAAACCAAAATAAAAAAGACGATTTCTGTTTATTAAATAATAAAATCATGGAGAGTGACATATAGCCAAGATATATTTTAGTAAGCTACTCCCGCTTTTATGTCATAAAAGTTAAAAAGCTTGACAAAATGAAAAACGAGATGATACACAATCTAGAGCGGTACCAGGCGGCACGTTACGCAGGACTCTCGAAAAGTCCTTCGACTTCATGTAAACCTAATATAATAGACAATACAGACCAGTTGCAGTAGCAATTAATTATACGAAATTACTTGCAAAAGAATTTACAGGACAGTCTAATAAAACAAGTAAGTTATTAAATAAAATTCATGGATAAAATTCCTCGTTCAGCACGAACGTAAAGTGAATTCTTTGAATCAACATTGCAAGAAGTTCAATGGAACATGTCCATTTTACTCTAAAATAACTTTTTGTCTTGTTTATGATTAGACTCTATTACTGTTTAATACAATCGATATGAAATATACAAGGTTTACATGTAACATTCTTAATTTCTTTATATTTAATTCTCTACTGGTCTACAAAACTCTCACAAGTCAAACCTTATTACACAGCAGTCGTAGTTACAGTTGTTTTCGCAGTCGGTGTATTATATTGCCTAAAATTATTTATTAGTAGTATTACTTCAAAGTATGGAAAACATAAGAGATGCCAAGGGATGTCTTCATTATTTAATAAAATAATAATAACATGTTAAAATAAACAGTTTAAACATTAGTTCTTTTTTATGAGAATTTTTAACTTTCAAGAATGCAGATGAATGTACCGATAAAACCTATTCCATAAGTCAATAGAAAATTTATTTCGAATTAACTTAAAAATAGTCTTACAGGTCGACACTACATCAATTGAAATCACCTATTAGATCAGACACTATATTTGTGCCCGTATTTATAGCGGTTCTCAAAACTTTGTCTACTAACACCAATAGTCTATAAATAATTATTAATTTGCCGAAGCTAACAACAACATTAAATTACAAGAGTGTAGGAAGTGCTCGTAATTTTAACTAGCAAGGCATATGGCGCTTCTTGATGGCTTAATTAATAAAGGCTATCGTATACAGACTGTTCGCAGGTAAATGCATCAATAACCAATAATAATTAAACTCATAAAACGATACACATGATAACAATGATAACCTATGGATTTTTGTAAGTTTTTTAATGCTGAGCGACATTCTAGGTCTTAATTCCTCATATGAGTAGTACGAATACTCAGAAGAGTTTTTTGTGTCCACTGCTTTATATTGTTTTTTATTTTGTGAAATTATAGTATATACAGGGTAAAAAATATTGATGTTTTAATAGAATTTTCTTGCGTAAATATATATTGATTATTTATTTAATGAATATATTGAGTACATTTATTATTAATATATTAAGTAAAGGTCTAATCACATAAAATCAAGAAAAAACAACAGATTAGATATATAACTTATTAATAAATAAAAAAAACTAGGAACACAGCTTAATAATTTTTATGTTTTTGATGACATTTTAAATGAATTGATTTAGTTATTCTCAGGCTTTCATAAGTGCTAGTTGACATAATATGGCGGTTTGATGTAATGATGCCAGAGAAGTCGCGAGGGAGCTCAACCTATTAAGCTACAAGGATCAGACCCTGTGACTGAAACAATTCCTATGAGCGGTGACGTAATCTCGCATGACCTTCACAGGATAATCCGTATCCGTAGGAATTGTGTTTCACCTTACAAAAGCTGTCATTAGGTACTCTTCACAGTACCCATAAATAAGCACATCTTGACTAAGTACATGAGTACAGATTTTGTTTTAATCATTGTGCACCATTTCTTCGATAGCACAAATTACGACGGGGCTTTTCTGAAACGTAATTCACTAATTTGAACTACTACAATTTGAGCCTTTGTGATTTATAATTGAATGCGGTTTAGAAGGTATAGATACTTATTGCCTTGTTTTTGCTGGAAACTAATATATTTTCAATTCTTTTTACGCAAATAATAGAATACTTTTGCATTCAATAAAATTTCGTTCAATGTTACTGAATATAAACTTACCATATTCTTGTAAAACAGCACCAAACACAATTTTACTGAAAAGCTTCACCTACCTGAAAAGAGGAAAAATTATTAATATAAACATTTATATAACGTGCACATTTATATAATTATTTGTGAGTCAATATTTATAAAATATGAAAGCGTGAAATTTATTTTTGAAATTTTGACTTAACCAAATCTTCAACTTATATAAGTTTAACTAATCTTCGATTCACAGGTCAAAACTTAGCGAATCTACGACTGTAATATAAAGCTTAATAAAAGGTCGGCTTCACAATCGAAAATTATTTTGAAGAATAAAAAAATTGTTACAAATCGAAATACAGTGCTTTCTCAAAGTAGTGGATAAATTTGTTATTTTATAAATACCCAATTTTTTTAAAATCACTGGGACCTGTCGATTCTTTTTTATTTTTGGTCATATTTTACATATACTTAATCTTTTACAAAATGACTCAATGTAACTACGTGGATATAAACTTTAATATTTTGAATGGAACACTGTTTTTTTACACATATGGAAAGAATTCTTGTTTGCGTATATGGTCATATAAGGTTTTATGGGTCCATATCTAATAATAAGAGAGATATGCCAAAAAATGTACTATAAAAATATCGATTGGCTGTGTCTTTCTCCCTCCCATACATCACTCTTATGGCCCACTTTTTTTGGACATATAACTTATATGAACGTATTCGTAAAAAAGATGTATTTCCAAATGTGTAAAAGAATACAAGGTGTCCCATTTGAAATATTAAAGCTTACAACGACGCAGCTTCGTTGAATCACCCCGTAAAAAATTAAGTAATATCAAAAATCTAATTGTAATAAAAACGAATGTTTCCATTTCTTTACGAAAGCTTTTCTTATATTTGTAAGGCGAATATTTTTTAAATTTCGACTTTTAAATCCAAACTTTGTTAATCTTTGACATAAACCTCGAACTATTTTTAAATTTTGTATTCAAAATCTGAGACTAGTAACACTATATTAAAAAAAAAACAGAATTCTCAATCGACTAGGTACTATTCGAAAGTAGATCTGTAAGTCGAAAATTTATTAAATTTTGGGTTACAAAAGTAGACAAGCCCAAATATTAAAAATAAATTTTTTTGTAGCTTTTCTATATCTTCGTAATAATAGATTTTTAATAAATAATTATATGTTAAGCCATATAATCGAAAATCATTAAAATAATTTATTTTAATAAAGAATATACCACTTATGTAAAAACAATAAAACATGAAGTATTCAAACACTAAGTATCAACTTCAAGTATGAAAGAAAACTTGATAGGACAAAAGTTTCCCTAAAAACACTGCATGTGCGGTAAATTTGAAAAAAACGAATCCAATTATTCAATAATTCTCATTTTTAACATAACAAATTAAATATTTGGATTTTAGAATTTTTTTCTATACATCTTTTATTTATATTAGATTAGTTCCACTGTCTTCTCTTAATTAACAATAATTTAAAACGTATGGTATTTAGCAAATAATAATAGATACAAAAAGAGACCAGCACGCGATAAACTAATAAAATGAATATTACTCCAGCAATTGCATGTGTCGCTTGTATTGTTAACAAAAGTAAAATATTTCATGCTGCTTTGTTAAGTCTAGATACTGTCTGATATTGTATAAACGGCAATTGCCTTACAAGTTCTTAAAATATTTATTGAAATATATATTCTATATAATGACTTTGCAAAGCCGCAAGGTACAATCATCATACAGGGTTGCGTAAAAGTTGTACACGCCACTAAAATTCTATTTATTTATAGCTATAAATAACTATTTATAGCTGTAGATATAATAAAAAAGACTTACTTCAGAAGATATGCACTAAATTTAAGAATCTTTCAGAAGATACGCACTATATTTAAGATAACATTAACTTGAAAGGGGTTGGCACCTTTGGTGTGGAGATAACACTGACGTAGTTTTCCACATAACACCTGAACACTATACTTCACTCGACGCGCGTTTCCCCAATCAAGTTGGTATCACCTGGAGATGATTAAAACTTAGATTTCGCCAACCAAGTTGCCATCATCTGGAGATGATTAAAACTAAACCTATGCTAACACTATGTCCTATTTACACCTAAAGTATTGTTACGGTTCAGTGAACCGTTGCGTTTTGGTGTTATGTGGTTTGGTTTGGTTGTGTTTTGGTCTACGTCAGTGTTATTATTGGTACTTATATTGTTTTTATCAATATACAGTGAGGACATAAAGTCCTTACCCCCCCTCCCCTTTAATTTTTTAACCAATGGGTAGATTGTGATGAATTTGGAACGATAATATATGACTAAATTCTGCATTTTTTGACACATCAATGACAGCTCTGAATGTCAAAGTGACAGCTGGGCGCGCAATAGGAATTTTTTTTAAATGGAAATGGGGTCGAGTAATAACTCATTTTGAAGCTGTTTTTATGCTCAAAACATCCCCCAATTTTGAGAACATTTGGTTCAGTAATTTCCAAATAAAAACCAGCAATATCGATTTCTGTTATATCATTTTTTTACATACATATTACAAATTATTGTAAATTATTCAAAGCAAAACAAAAATTAAAATTAAACAAATAACAATAAACCATCCCTAACCTAAAATAACCTAAATTAAAAAATTATGACATAATTTAAATTAAACGTAGAGGCAGAAACAAATTTAGAAAACACGTGTTACTTCAGAAGATGTTGAAAATCAAGGATTGTTAACTGTTTACAGGATTGCTCGATCGCTCAATTTTTTCATCCGCCTTTGTGACGTCATCGAAGATATATGTAATCGAATTGTCAAAATATACCTATTTTGTGTTTGTTATATTTCACATTTGCAAGAGAATTTTCGTATTTGAATGATTATTAATATTATTATTTATTAAAGTTTGTAATAACAGTATAAAGTGTACCTATTTCTACAAGTTCGAGACCTTTGGATCTTTGATGACGTCACAATTATGGATTACATTGTAGTATAGGGATCGAGCAATCCTGTAAACAGTTAACAATCCTTGGTTGAAAATGACCACCACGAACCTCCTGACCAATAAATGTTCCATGGGTAAGGTCTATTATAAAGATTATGTGGTAAAAAGATTATGTTATAAACTGATATTACTGGTGATTATTTGGAAATTACTGAATCAAATGTTCTCAAAATTGGAGGATGTTTTGAGCATAAAAATAGCTTCAAAATGAGTTATTACTCGACCCCCATTTCCTTTTAAAAAAAAATTTATTGCGCGCCCAGCTGTCACCTTGACATTCAGAGCTGTCATTGATGTGTCAAAAAATGCAGAATTTAGTAATATATTATCGTTCCAAATTTCATCACAATCTACCCAGTGGTTAAAAAATTGGAGGGGGGGGTGGGGACGGATTTTATGTCCTCACTGTATATAGATAGCTGACAATATAATTCAATTTGTTTCAAAATATTAGATCAACGCCTACATATTTTACACTTGTGTTGAATTTTCATGACTCAATTCCAATATTTCGCCATAGTTCTTAGGAATTCAGAAACAAAGAAAGATGCAGCGCTAGCTCCAGCGTTTTCCTATATTGACGTTACTACCTTAACTTAATTTTATCTTTTTAAACTTGTTAAATATTTACATAAACAAGTAGGAAAATACTCCTTATTTCTAAAGAATAGCAATGAAAGCAAACCAAGTAAATATAAAGTATAAGTCAAATTAAACTTATACATAAAGTTAAAAATACATACAAATAAGGCCGCTTTTAAAAAAATTCTTCGGTTTCTCAATTATATTTTATGACTTTCCTAAAAACCATCTTCCTTTATTAAAAATAGTCCAACAGTTATTAAAATTCCGTTAGTGTTTGTTTGTAATAAAACGAACACGTTATATTTAAGTGCCCATTTGAGCTATATGTTAATTTTTCGGTTAAAAATAGTGAAATTACCTTTTCTGTGCCAACAGAAATGTGGGTACTGTAGTTCCAAATGTGCTCTATAGTTGTCGTTACTGTCAAAATTTAAATAAATGTTTTCATCGTGTATTTATTTTATAGTAGAAAGTAAATTTTGGATCTGGTGTACTAACCTAGTTGCATTAACACTACCTATTTGGATTACATGGATTTTTTTGCTGGGCCTTATGAAAATTACCTGAATTTACTGTTTTCTGAACATTCTATTGAATTTAGTATTCGCTTTTCAGGTTTACTATTTCAGTGTATCTACTGAATAACATATATTCCATGGATATACATAGGAACAGTAATACATTTTATATACAGTGCTTCCATTTCAAAACGAACCGCCCTAAACACCTTTTGAATTTGAGGAAATTTAAAAAATACAACACGTACACTGAGACACCAATTCTATCACAAACATCGCATAGAATACTCTGCCGGTTCTACGCGCACAGAGATTTTCAGACCCGTAAATAAATATCAATAAAGTGCTTTCGAAAAGTAACGAATAAATTCATTTAATTAACATTTAATTTAGTCCATTTTTTACATAATCATTATCATTGTCAGTATTGTGACAATTAAATTTTAAGATCTTCAAACATTATTTTTTTGAAATTTTTGTTATGTAACACCATAATTTTTCATGATGCGTATGTAGAATGATACGCTCTTTCAAATGCCGCATGCCGTGGTCAAAATTGGGGGTTGCTATTTAAAAAATTATCGATGACGTCATATCTCGAACAACGATGACGTGACAAATATGGGTCGTATATCAAAAAGTGCCTTTTTTAAAAACAAAATCGACGTGTCAGGGGATTTTTTCGAAAACTTCTCAATTTCTAAAATAATGAATTTATTCGTTACTTTTCGAAAGCACTGTTATAATGATTCGTAAAAAAGCAGCTAAAACAGAGTGTTTTTTAATAAAAATTGATATTATAGGGTACCAAAGATTTTTTTATTAACGTTACAATGAAGTTAATTACTTCTTAATTAAATTATTCTGCTAAAATGTAATAATTTCGCTAAATTGATTTAAATTTATTGACACTTTTTTTACTAACTCGCGAACTAATCTACTGATATAAAGGAATATAATTCAATGCATGAGGATGAAACTATCCAGGGAAGCATAAAAAAATCACATTGGGTGCTATTGCTGTTTAAATAGAAGAAACGAGGTATAGTTCCTCAATTTATATGCAATTTGAACCAAAAGAAATAGAAAATGTTATCCAGATCTGCAAATTATTGTAAGCTCAATCAAATACTTCTCCTTTTACAGTATTTCAAAGTTATGCAACCTAAATTAAAACGTATTTAAATTTCATTTAATGTGTGCATTCACATCATTGCAACTATTATCTCGATTATAAATAACACCTACGTCATCCAACAAATTTGTCGACCCCAGTCTTTTGATCTAGTGATAATTATTATACGCTCAATAGGAATGCATTCTTTCCTAGTCAATTACTGCCACCCAGAAGTGGGTCAGTGCTGGTGACGTTTATGAACCATCATTCTATGCGTTTAATATTGCAATGGAACGTGTTGAATTTAAATGCCTTTATGCGTATAATGTGAATAAAATGTTGTTTATATGATTTTCAGATATGTGGGTTTTAAATGTGTTATTCAAGTTGGATATATTACTAATAGTGACTTCATTTTTAATGAGTAAACATGAATTTAGCTATTGTTAACTTAAAAAGTTCTATTTATATTGCTTAATTCCAATAATAACTCAAAACTATTATTATTATTATTGAGGCTCAAATTATAATATTGCGAGGTTTAAGAGCTCTCGGTCGGCTTCTGCAATTACTTTGTGAACCCTGAGGTTGATATGGAACACAAATACTTACTGATCTTTCTACAAATCATTGTTTCGTAGCGTTATTTGCATATAATTAAAAATGCAGTTTTAATCCAGCCCAAATCTTAAATTGGTTTACGAATAGCCAAGTCGATGAAAGTGCAGTTGTCTTGCCGGCTTTTGTGTCTCACACCAAAAGTTTTTATCTCTTACAGGACATGTAGTTGATCATACGTAATGATCAATCACTTGATTGATCATCACGTCAATCATAGACGTTATTGGGGCTATTGCCCCACTTCTTTAATGCTTGGCTTCTTCTTTAATGATTTAATGTTTAATGGTTGCCTCCCCATTATGAACAAATAACTTTAAAATAAAAAAATATTTTTATAGACTGTTTGCTGTTCTAAAATACTTGTTCTAACCAAATTTCTGGTGAAATACTAGAAATTTATTGCAGTAAGAATTCAAGTAACTTAGTTTTCTGTAAAGCGGAATAAATAATTAAGATGAACATATTCGGTGGTGATTTTATAACTATGTATTTTATTTAAGAATTGTACGACGAATTACGTCGTACAAAACTGTAATGATGCCAAAAGAGAAAAGTAGCCGTATTAGTTTACTAAAATTATGGACTTCAAGTGAACCTAATAATTTTGTAATTTAAGGAAACTAACTAAAGTGCTGGCCTGCAAAAAAGTGAAACCCAAGTAACAAAAAAGATGTCTAAAAACATATGGATCCAAATTAACTTAGACATTGATCTGTAATAATATAAAAGTAGTAGTTACAAAATTGTAAAATCATAATTTAAAGATTTTTGAAGAAGTGAACTAAACAAAAAGTACCATCACGGTCTGCATTAAAGCAACGGTATGTGGATAAAGTTTATGTCAACTATATTGCCATTATTACGCTATGTGACACTTGTGGTAAGAAATTGGCGCAATAACTACGTGTGGATCAGTGTGGATTATACAATTGATCTTATACATAAGATAATAGTAATAATAATAATAATAATAATAATATCTCTATCCCTCATTCTCATCTTGAGGATGAGACCAGAAGTTAGAGACTTGTATGGGAGAGGGATCAGCATCAGTACTAGAGGTGTTTTGCATATCACCACTTAACACCAGCCATTTTCAGCCCCTCCCATATCAAAATTGTAAACGGCACTCTATGCACTTTTGAATAGCGGTTGTGAAAACATACATTTATAATAGTCTTATGTAAAAAAGCAACAGGTTATATTGGATAGATTTGTTTCGATATCTGACTTTAATGTATGAAAAAGTAAATATCTTTGTTGACTTAAAAATCAAGTTAGCAGTGAAAATGTGGCGCTGACACAAGACTGTTAAATTATTATAGTCAATTAATTAAATCAATTAGTTAAGTGTCAGTTTGTTATACTCCTACAAGATCGAGTTGAGAATCAGCTGTATTATTGTTTAGAAGTAAATGGTTAAATTTTTGAAAATGCATAATTAAAACTAAAGCATTTATTACATGTGTGTTAAAATAATAAAAAAAAATATTTTGCTATTTGCTATTCCTAATAATTATATTATATAGTTAAGTTTCTATCGTAATAATTAGGTTTTTAAACTGGGTTTTCAGATAAATAGCTTATAGGTATCACTTATGTAAATTGAAAATTGTATGCTTTGTGTTTTCCTAGCTATTCACCGACGGGCTTTTCAACAAGCTCAAAATTGAAAGAAAAGATCTTTCTTACATAGATGATTAAAATAACTTTAATATTTCTGTGAATTCTGAATAATCAAATTAGAAGAGAACGTGTATCAAACACGTGCAAAAAGTATTTTCAACTTACACTTGGCGAGGTTTTCATTTTCGATTTCACACTGATAATAACAATTCCATAGTTATAATCTTATTCATCTGATGAAGTCAGAGGACTGTCATTATTACGCTATTTTATTATTCATAAAAGTATCATTTACCTTGATATTAGTATTTCTGATATGTGATAGGTACGATTTTAATATATTTGTGATATTTTATATTTCAATGTTCTCTAATATTCTTTAAACTTTATACCTAATTGTATAGCTAATATCTGCATTATATACTTAATTTAATCATAATAATTCAAGTTTTAAGTTAATTGTTGTTTTAGTATTTATCATTGATAAATCTTTTTGGTTATTTACCAGTTGATTAGGATAATATTTTCTTTCAATATTTTACTTTAACATTATCTATATTCACATAAATTTTAAATAGTTTATTATGTATTTATGTATTTATACTTCTTTGTAATCTTGTGCTATTTATAGTTCAAGTAGCGCAGCAATTCTTAGTATATTATAGCATATTAAATTTCTAATTTGTTTACTCAAAAAGTGCGATGAAGGGAAGTCCGCGGTCTCTTGAGATTCACACGCGCACGGTCAACACTTCAGATACGGTCCTGTCGAAACTGATCTTTAAAGGTAGTGAGTGATTTTCAGCCAATTTTGTTCTATCTACTTATAAATTATTTTACAAAGAAGAATAGTCAATAAAGTTTCCTCGTGTCTCTAATTCACAATTGTATACTGGTATTCGTTATATGTTTCTCTCATCCTCACTCAGAATATTCATCTTTGGCCAAATCGTACATACTTTTGAAGGAAAAATGGGATCCACTTGGCATGATATTTCATAACACTGATAAATGTCATTTGGGGCTATGCGTAGCCCCTCGTGTCGAGACGCAAAACCTGTGGCTGCTCGAGACTGGCACGATGCCGCATGTTATGCCGTATCCACCCGAATTTATTCCACTTCTGCATTACATCCTTTGGATTAAATTTAATTTTACGTGATAAATTATTACTGCCATTGTTTAAAAAATGCTGGTAAAGGAACTCTCGTCCCCAGTGATCTGCCAATTATTTTTAAATTTATATTTTGTGAAGAACTTGTAAACATTGTTGCATGTGTTTTTAAAAAGTAAATATAAAGTTACACCTGCTTATCAAAAATATACACGTTCAAAAACTATTTTTCTATATTTCAAGTTTTCGAATGGTGTATTGAGAATGTTTTATAACTAAATTAATATGGTAGATAAACCGGGTGTCAACGAAATTATTAGATAAACCGCAGCGTCCCGAGCTGTCTAGATATTCACAGGTCCAATAATACCATCGAGTTGAAAATGCGTTTAATGTGAAGCTAATTACGTGAACCAAATTACGTTACGAATTAGATCGTATACTTAGATCAAGGCTTGTGCGCAGGGATGGGCTGGCAACCATCCTGGCGATGGCCTAGGATGGGAAAAATGTCAACTTGGTGTTAATGTGAGAGATTAAAATCAGTTGATGTTTGATTATCCCCCTAACTAATGAGGTTTTCCAGGTTTCCCATGTTTCCCTCATTCCAGCTCTGAATGGTGGTTAGGGCATACCAACCAACGTCAGTCGTCCCTGAAGCGCAAATGCGGCCCGCGAAATAATAATATGCCGCCCCTCACCCTCCCACATATCAGACTTTCTGGCTAATCCTTGTGATTAGAACGAGGGGTAGAGTTGTCATTATTTTTTTTTTTGTTGAAATCCAGTCGATCGGTTCCCTGGCTGCAATTCTCAGGGTCGGCCGCTGGTGGTTAACAGTAGCTACTCCCCACGTCCGTGGGTTGAATAACTACTGAGTCCGGGAATCGTGTACCCTGAGCAGACGTAGTGAGCCCAGAATGACCGCCTTCTGCATTCCTGCTTGAAGATCTGCCGAATTTCGACATGCCGGTATGATCTTCAGTTCCGAAAGCAGTGTATCGCTTGGTCCACCGAGGGCTCCTATTATCAGTACCACAAGCTTCTTTCTGTATGTATGTTAAGTATGTTCTGGATGGAGTCTGCGGAGTTCGAAGAGAAGGTCTCGATATTTCGTCCGCTTCTCCTCTTTCAAGACAATGTTGGTCTCGACAAGAGCCGAGAACTCGATGACAAACATTGTCTTGAGCTGGTTGTCAAGGAGGACTACATCATGCTTATTGGCTCGAATCTGCGTGAGCGTGGGAAATGAGTAGTTCCAATAAATTCGGCACCTCTCATTCCCCACAACGGACTCAATATCCCCCGGAGCGTATACTTTTGTATGGAGTGCGTATGGCAGCACTGGTGTTTCGCACTGGTATTATTATTATTATTATTATTAAAGAAGACTAGTAAACAGAAGTAAATAAGTAAAATTTAAATTAATGTAACAAATAAAATAATTAAAATGCATTACAATGCACCTTTACTGTTGACATAATATCATAGGCCGATCCATGGTGCTCCGTCCAACATATTGTAGTATTGCATTGAGTTATAATTTTCTTAAATTCGATTTTGTAAAATATTAATTATTCAGTCCTAGTAGGAAAAACATATTCTTTGTTAATAAAAAATCTAAAATAGTGAAATCTGGTGAACGGACAGTTCGACATACAGGGATATTTGTCACAGGATGACACTGTCTATAAAGAAACAAACCGACATAAAAAAGTGTTAAGAAAATCAGAAACAGAAAGATTTTTGTAACAAGCAGATGATAACAACTTACTTGATGATGAAGGTTACTTTAAAATCTCAAATTTTATAAATTTATTTTTGTTGCTTCAGGAAGTGTTGATTGTTGAGATCAGTGGTACATGTCGACTAGAACAACTGACTTTTATAAATTTGATCACATTAAAAATATATGGGATTGTTTATACTTCGAAATTCCTAATACGAAAACCAATGTGAATCGAGAATTTACCATTTTAAGTGAAAATTTGAAAGATTAGATCTCGTCGAAATATTTAGAAAGTACTTTTCCCTTTGTCCGTTATCTACGGTAAATACAACATTTTTTTGGCTATAGTAATGGGCACAAATAACGTTGGGGTGTATCCAAACAAAATCTGTATTCCTGCAATTATCTAGTCGGTCGAGTTATGGTGCTTCATTCTTAATTCTTACCCTCAAAAGATATGATGAATGGAAAGCACATAACGTTGTGGAAGGATATATTGAGAATTTGATAGAAAATAAACTTCAAGTATCTTCCAAAATATTGGGTTAAAAAAGTGGTTACTATAAAAAATTTTACTTATAATAAATTTTCAAATAAGTCTCCTACACTTATTATATATATATTTATATATTTATATAAACTTTTCTTATAAATAAATTTACTGTTTAAATTTCTTAATAAATAAAATTTTCGATAGTTTCCAGAAGAATACTTGTTTTGGCTAGTATATATATTTAGTGGAGTATATAGGTTACGTGCTCCAAAAGCACGTAACCTCAAACGATATTTTTATGATTTTTAATGCTATCCTACCGCACTATAGCGGCCTCTAGAATATGTGCTTTACATTTGGAGCGATAGAGACAGAATATAGGAAATTTATAAGGACAGAGGAAAATTGAGACAGTCGATAGCTTTTCAGATTTCCTTACCACTCTGGTGTGGTCCTCTGTGCTTTTCATATCGAGCCACTACAGTTTACGAAAAACTATTTAAACTATCATGTTTTTGTAAGTCTCTGTTGTTGCTGCTATCAGTCCTACTTCTACAACATACAATTTACATGGTGTAAAGAGATAAAGGGGTCGAGGAGTCTAGCACCTAGCCACTGACTCCAGGGGAATAGCCGAGTGGGAAGTTGGCAATCCCATGAGGAAGCTTTAACCAAGCCCGTCTGTGCATGGTGAAGAGCCACATCCTACTCGAGGTAGCCCTGCATACGACTAAACACGGTGGATCTAGACGAGGAAGGTCGATAAATTCCCCCGGCACCGGGGTGATAGGTGTCCCTAACGGAGCCTCTGGAATACTGGGCAACTTTCCACAGTATGCTTGCCTTGCCACAGTAATGCGGGGCTCTGCTGAGGTGGACTTGAATCCCTTGCTACTGGTGGAGCTTTTATGGAAAACCAACCAGTAAAAAAAAACAACCTGACGAGGGGGGTCAAACCCTCGATCTCCAGGCAACTGGGGAATTCATGGAGATTGGGATCAACCCAACTCCTAATAAAATCCCGATCCCATCGGATTAGGGGAGGAGGCTGCTAAAGTCTCCGACAGCTGAGACCGAAGGAGGAGACAATATTGGCCATATACTGGTTGTTGGCGTTTAAAACATCATCTGTACAAATTCGGCCTAGCAGAAGATGCTGGGTCCCGCTTGTGGTTAGAAGATGATGAGACGGCAGAACACATATTATGTACCTGCCCCGCTGGGGAAAGGATCAGATACTCATTATTTGGCAAAGGACAACTTCTGCCAGAGGATCTGAATCTCACCCAACAAGGTGATCAGATTCATTAAGGGGCTGGACTTGTTGAGTGAAATATAAGTAGGTGTGAGCCACAATAGACCACATGGTCGCGGTAGAGGGTCTGGTTTTCGGCCCACTCACTTTTGAACCTAACCTAACATAAATAGATAAAAATCCTACCGCCGCACGGGAATTTCATATCTGTCATTGATTAGTTGAGATACTTGGTTTTAACCTTTGGAGACCATACTTCTTCAACGACAGTTAACAGGGCAAATGCACGGTAATTTTGTCGAAAATGGGCAAAAGTAAATAAAATTAAACATTTATAAACCTTCAAAGTTATGGAATTGAAGATTGAGGATATGTAGATGTCCATATATTTATATTGTTTTAAGTCTATTTATTTTTAGATGACTTTATTCTTTCTTTTAGTAAGGAAGTGTGATGAATGTTAATTTGTCTGCATATTTTTTTTATAGATTTAAGAGTGGTTATTTGATAACCAAGTGGTCAGTTTAATGTAATTAATAACATAAATGATGTATATTATATAAATTAGATATTAATTACTGTAAAGTTCACAGTGTAAACGACATTTACATAACATCGATATGTCTCTATGGATACAAGAATGGTTATCGCATGCCCAAAATCTATTTCTTTTGGACCGTATTGGTCATGCTATCATAATCCAGCTGTATGTGCGTTCACATCGTCTCTACAATTTCAATAAAGTTGTATACTAAGTTGTATGTCATTCAAGAAAATATCTACGCAATAACTGTTACGTAAATAAATGTAAAAGAACGACAGAACTAGATTAAAATACCGGCATTAAACTTATTGGTTAACGTGACTCTAACCAAAAATGATTTGTAACTTTTTATATATAAGTTTACGATTCGTGAACAGACTGAAAATTGAGGCACGCTACGTTGAAGTTAGTTAGACATAAAATGATATCTGCATAAATTAATATATCCCAGCAAAATTTAATGGCTTGTTAGTCAATAAAATGTAATATATTATTTATAATATTTTCTGTCTGCAATATTGATTTTTATATAATAGCAAAGATACACGATTTTGCTTTTGGATGCATTACTAAACAATAGTTCGTATATGGCACAGAAGTGACAATCAGGTATCATAACTACATAGGTAGAGGTAGGTAATTCTCTACATTAATATTTCGTTCCGGGGCAAAATCCTAATGCTTGTGACGTAAACTACGTATACGATCATTTAACATGCACTGATGTTAAAATTTTTAGCATTGAAAATGCTTATAGGATCGCGAAGGTTCGTATATGGGTATGTTTCGATGAAAAGTGTAACGCGATGAGCATGTCACACCGACATGGTTGGGTAGTGGGGGACCGAGTTAAGGGGGCGGCGTAAGGCGCATAGTTTGGGATATACAAGGTGGCAAAGACTGTAAGTCTCAAATGGTAAGTTCTCAAATTAGAAGGTAACTAAATTATAAAAATTTGTCATTCGTATTCGTATATTGCAAATTGCAAGTCTGATAATCTGAGCTCTCATGTGAATGTGATATACAAGGTGGCAAAATCTGTAAGTAGCAAATGGTAAGTTCTCAAATTAGAAGGTAACTTTTGCAAGCTTTCTATAGTTCCAAATTTCCTTAAATCATTTTCAATGCACTCCGATGGTTGCCAGAATTGCGAAATCTGTGAATTTTATTTTAAATGAGACACCCTACCTTCATATTTTTATATATTTGAATAGAACACTCCTTCACAAATATGTATATTGATGTAGGGTCGAAAATTCTATCCAAAAATAAAAATGGTACGTCTAAAATAGTGTACCGTAATTTTAGAAAGAAGTTATCAGTAAGATGCTAGGATACAATAACTTGGTCTAAAATTCTTATGGTCCATTCCTTTAGACTTCTATATACTTTTAGATATAAATCTGTCGATCCCTATACCAATCAAATATTTGTGGAAAAAAAATTATCTAAATGTGTAAAATATTTTCGTAAAGTCTACAATTTAAATTGGTAACTTCTGGCTGAAGCGAAAGTGTAATTTACTCGTGAATATGCTCATGGAATTTATAAATTAATATTCTTTTTGACATCCAACTGCCTTTTCCCTAGAAATTAATATTAATGAAGATTACAGTTTTTTCGGGGCCTTTTGGTACTTACATACTGTACCGATCTATAAAGTTCAATGTTATTACCATTAGCAAAGTCTACATTGTAGACTTTGCTACAAGTAATGTAATAAAATCATATGTACGTACTGAAATTATGAATACTGATTATTTATAGAAGATAGAAAATCTTACTTGTTCGTAACTTTTGATAGTTTAACCACAAAAGAATATTAAATTATAACAATTTCATTGCAAAACGAAACAATTTCTCTTTAATTATTTTATAATTTTTCTCGTAACACATTTTTAACTTTAAATTTTAAATAGAAACTAAAGAAATTATTATGGCCCAACGGTTTATCGACTAAAATGTCATATTCTCACAAACCCAAAGAACCGACGTTTCTGGCTGCGCTCTGAATGTGTCTATTTTTAGAAATATTAAATTGTCTATTACATTTAAGGATGATAATGACGTGATTATTTAAATATAGTATCAAATCCAGTAACGAATAAAAATCATCAATTAAATTTGCTCCATTCATAGCGAGAGCAACAGAAACAAATTTAAATGTTATAGAGCTTTCTACTGCCATTGACATCTTATCATGCCTTTCAATCTGAACAGTCTACAACAGCAATAACATAAAAAGGAGATACATTTGTTGCAGTAATGCAGTAATGCACGTTTTAGTTTTCATTTCAAATTTAGAAAATTATTTCGTACTTGTACTTAAAAACATTCAGGAATCCAGTTGGTCTCGGTTGAGTTGGTTCTATAAATGCATTGTCTAAATCAAGAAAACGGATTATTTTTGTCTTACGCAAAAGATTGTTCGCTTTATAATTGACGAGATGACATACTAATATATTTAGGGGTAAACTGTAAACGTTTGCCTTAATACTACATTATGAATCTTTATTTTGAATAATTCTTGTTTCCTGTTTTCATTTTACAGGTGTTGCTTATCTCAAAGGAAATTACGATGAATCATACTAATATTTTTTAATGTTGATTAGTATTTTTTATAGTTATTTTGTGTTAGGTTTGTATTTTTAATGTTGTTTACATGCATATCAGGGATGAATTGACTGCATTTTTACAGTTTCATCAAATTTGTGACGACTTTATCCTTTCTCAGTTTGTGGAAACCACATTAGCTTTAGAAAGCGAATTTTATGGAAAATTCAATCTGCCCCTCGATTTATACTTATTTTTATATGTTTATATTAGCAATTTCTTCTTATGGAAAAATTATTATTTTGGTGGGAATTAGCTCAAATTGTTTCTAATGCCCAATATTATTTGCTCTGTCAGCAGCAAATAATGTCCCCAAAGTTTGTAAGTTGTTGGTAATTCTATACAAATCGGAATTCATCAAATTAATGAAAACAGACTGAAATTTACTGTCGATTGAAAGAGTACTTTCAATAAACGTAATTGCAGAGTTCCTCCACTTTCAGGATACTTTTCCAAGATCTACGAAACATGCCAACAAATTTAATACTTTCGTAATCACTTCAAACAGTTTTAATTCAGCCTAAAAATAATTAGCAGCCTATTTACTTCGTCCGGGCATGAGATATCTGAAGGCATTTTGATATGAAAATTTCGTCGAAGATTCACTTCTTTGCCCATAAATGTCACTCTATGTGTTGCGTGTATATCTAATACTAAAATGATAAATGACCAAAATTATGTCCTTTAGAAGTTTACACATAAGAAGACTTTCTTACAAAAATCTACGTCAGCACATTAAGAAGCCTTTCCATGGGAATGTTATTTCTGGTAAATGTTAATTGGTTAACACTTAACCAATTAACATTCTGGGAATGTTAATTGGTTAAATTAGCAAAATTGAACAGAATTACAAGAGGAATTCAGTGCCTTTTTCAGATTTAATTTTAATTTTTAACTTTTCGAGACATTTTGAAAAAACTGAAAATCGACAAAATTTTTAAACTCGAATATCTCGAAAACTATAAAAGATACAAATAATATAAAAATACTCTGTGATACTGTTTTTTAAGTGGAATTCAGCGGTGATATTGAAAATTCCACGGGCATCTTAGTTTTTGAAAAAAAAAAAAATTAAGTTACGTTTTTTTAAATTACAACCATAGTTGGCTATGCTATAAATAAAAAGATTATTTTTTTCAGATCAAAAATATAATATTTAATAAATCGTTTTTTTCTGCGTTTGTGTTCATTTCACAATAACGATTTTAACATGAGCGTTAAAATGACGTGTATAATGTGACTTTAATGTGATCTGACATTTGTATTTTATTGTTTTTTACTGATCTACGTTTATTTTTCATATGATGTTATGTACTATGTTAATAAATTATTTGTTCATTACAGTACCTAAACAAAAGAAAAGAGAAAGGTAGATATATTAAATATTATATTTTAGAAATCGGAAAAAAATAAGCTTTTTATTGATACCATAGCCTTTTAAAAAAACATAACTTTACTAAGATGCCTGTGAAATTTTACCGCTTAATTCCAATATCACCGCTTAATTCCACGTAAAAATCACTATCACACAGTATTTTTATATTATTTGTATCTTTTATAGTTGAAAATTAAATTAAATCTAAAGGAGGCACTGAATTCCTCTTGTAATTTTGCCCAATTTTGCTAATTTAACCAATTCTCCAGCTCCACTATTAACAAAGTTAGCCATGTAAGGAGATACATTATAATGGGCACCGTGTATATTCATACATATATTTTTACATTACTTACTTTTTTATGAATTTTAACAGCAAACAGCAAATTTAATACAAATGTATAGGGTTAGCCGAAATTAATATTGCCTTTACTATTTTTCTGCTTTGAAATTTTAGGAAGGGTAAAAAGTTGGACGATACCACTCGACTAATATATCATTTACTCCCAAGCGTGATTAAGTAAATTTCACACTGGAGATCAAAAGATATACTTTAATCCCTGCTGTATAATATATAGTACTAACTTAAAAAAGCCATCGCTATTAACTCGACATGCAAATTTTCAGAATTCGGCCTCTACTAAAAGTTTTACATACGTCTACATATTTCAGGTCTTCAGGTTCAAATATTTATTAAATAGACATTTTTAAATCACCTTATTCAAATTATTTAAAATCTATATCCGCGTAATTAGCATACTAAACCAAGACTCTCTTATGGTTATTTATATATCTTTAGATGTATGTCTCCTCCTCTCCGTAGTAAATAATGACTGCTTCTTTCAGCATGCAAGATAAAAAGTCCCTATTGACCGCAAATGTGCTTTGTTACTTAGAAAGCTCCCAGTTCTTTTGTCAACAACTTCAGATGCTCTTCATATGTAAATTTATACTCTTTGAATATTCATCTGCATCATCCTTGGAAAACCTAACACGACGTATTACTAATTTGATTAAATTACAAAATGGCAGGACTTTTCTAGAGCATGAAGTTTCTTACACTCTTAACCTACTTTCGGTGACAATTTTTTCAATTCAATAGATTTCTTACAAAAACAAGCAAACAGTTATTAGCAAGCAAAATACTGTAAACATAATATATTTGTTTATAATTCATTGAAACACATCAATTGACAAAGTTATTAAAACATGCTGAATACATGCGTAATTGCATTATTTGTTGTACTTATATATTTGATTCTGCATGTTTAGAATCGAACTACACAATAACTATTTATAGTGTTGCTGCGAGACGAGACAATTACGAGTATAGTTCACTAGTTTTTCAAATATGGTACATTGGTACTAGTATTTTCTTGCATACTTCATATATGCATTTCTACGTATGAACTGTTGAAATAACTCAAATGCTTAAATTACTAAAAAATAGTAATTGCAAGTACATCAAATGGAAGTACAATCGCCGTTTCCAGAATCTATTTTGCTCCTTTTTCTGATATATTTGACTAAAATCATCATAATGCCTTAGGCAGTGCATAAGTTTTATCCACACCAACTTATACACCATAAGTAGGTACCCAGTAAACCTGTGAAGTAGCACTCTTCTTACAGAAATTCAAATAATAGCGACAATGTGGATTTTTATAGTATATTTTTAATATTACTTATCGGCTTATTTAACTGTTTACATCTTTCTTTATATAGGAATTAAGCCAAAAAGTTAACTAAGAGCTAAGGCAATGGCGGCCTATTTAAGAATGCGGGACTCTGGAAGCTACGAAGGCGTAGAAGGGTCACATTAAAAAAAAATAATAAAAACTCGAAATTTCGACTTTAATCTCGAAATTTCGAGTTTAATCTCGAAATTTCGACTTCAAACTCGAAATTTCGACTTTAAACACGAAATTTCGAGTTTCAACTCGAAATTATTTCAGATGACCACTTTAAATGTGATTTTAACCAGTCAGTTACATCTGTTTGTTATAAATTGGGTATAGATAGTAATATCTCGTGTTTTATTAGTGATATTAAACTTGGGTGCGATGTCAGAAAATGAATACAAACTTATTAGGTAATAGCTATTTTAGTATGGGCCTACAACATAAGGAAATTCTAACTTTCTTAAGCCATCTACATGGAATTTACCTTAGCTTGCGTACATTGAAACGAAGACTTCGCTTTCTTAACCTTTATAGAAGAAAAAATAAATCGGAGGTTATTATTTAAATTTCGTTAGAATGCTTAATGGTTGCCCATGTATTGTACGTGCTGATTTTGGAACTGAAAATGGCACTGTTGAAAGATTGCAAACATTTTTGAAAGAAAATAATGGCAATTCTGAAAATACGGCCTTTATATACGGGAAAAGTACAGCGAACCAACGAATAGAGTCATGGAGGTCACTTCTCAGGAAGCATAACTCACAATTTTTGATAAATTTATTTCAAACATTAAAAGATGGCAATCATTTCAACGGTTCTTTTTTAGATATCTGCATGAAAAAATAATGACAGTTTGCTATATAAACGTATGTCCGCAAATGCTTCGTTTCCGAGATACAGGGTGTAGAAGTTATAAAAAAATATATTTTTTTATTTATATCTCTGACAGTAAAAAACCAATTGTTTTCAAATTTTAATTGGTAGATGCTACCGTGAATCTTTACTTCCACAAAAAAGTTTAGCTCAATAGGACTAGCCAGTGTCGTGCAACCTGCGTTCTTGAGACCCTTTTTTAAAAAAATTATGTTACGCCACTGACTAACGTTTAAAATAATACAATATTTCGATGTCCCGCTCATTTCTCTACAAAAAAGTATTCTTACATTTTTTTCATAAAACGCACCGTTACAGAGTAAATCGATATTTTATCAAACCATGTCATGTCCTTTATTCCTAACGAAATAAGACGTTAAAATAAAATTAAATACGAATATATTATAGGCATATGTTCATTTTTTCTTAGGTTAGGACAATTTATTACATAAACAGATGTAACTGACTGGTTAAAATCACATTTAAAGTGATCATCTGAATAATTTCGAGTTGAAAGTCGAAATTTCGTGTTTAAAGTCGAAATTTCGAGTTCGAAGTCGAAATTTCGAGAATAAACTCGAAATTTCGAGTTTGAAGTCGAAATTTCGAGATTAAACTCGAAATTTTGAGATTAAAGTTGAAATTTCGAGATTAAAGACGAAATTTCGAGATTAAAGTCGAAATTTTGAGTTTTCATTATTTTTTTTTAATGTGACCCTTCTACGCCTTCGTAGGAAGCTGGCAGGCGGGAGGAAGAAACAACGGTCACGCGGCAGTTGCACAGATGGCGTAGAGGGAAATACCTATATCTGCCATCAGAGTAACTGAAGCCAAAGATCGCCTTAGATTAAAGACGAAATATGTTGTCATATTTCCAGAGAGTGGAGGAATGGAAGCAGGACCAGCTTAGATTCCCCCCGGATTCTTTGGTCTGCTACATAGATGGCTCTCGTGTGGCGGACAGATCCACAGGGGCAGGAATTTAGGAGAACAGGGGCGTGCAACAAAGTTTTGCACTGGGTTCGTATGCCACAGTCTTCCAGCTGAAATCTTCGCTATCCTAATGGCAGCAAACAAGGAAGAAATAAGGAACTGTATGGAACAAAATGTTTATTTCTGCCCCGACAGTCAGGCGGCCTTAAAGGCTTTAGCATCTCCAAGGACAAGATCCGCTCTTGTCCAGTTGGTGGGAGTTTTAACGGGTCACTGCAGGCTTAGAAGACATCTATCATTGATGGGTATTGAGGGAGACCCTATCTGCCCAATGTGCGGGGAGGGCGAAGAAACGCCTTCCCACTTCTTGGCAGAATGTGTGGCTTTCGGCAGACTAAGACACGACGTCTGGGGGGCCGGGGAGCTGCAATGGGAAGAGGTCAGTTCCCTTGAATGGACCGATATTCTGACCTACATTAGAAGGTCGGGAAGGTTCGACGAGGGAAGAGGTGACGGAGCTAGGTAGGCGACGACAGGGGTAGGCAAAAAGGGCCCGCTTGTGGCCTACTTGCCAGGTCTTGTCCGCCCCACACACACTACTACTACTACTAACTAAGAGTTAAATTATAAATAAAATTATCAAATATTATGGTTAAATAAAGTTTTATATTTCCTCGTTACCTATTTATCCTAGGTATGCAAAGGAATAACCTTACTATTTCTAAGAAATGTCGCAAACAAATACTTTGCGTGCAGTATGCACTGCCCAACATTGAATTACAGCAGCATATCTTGACGTAACCTCTACTTATTGTGTTTAATACATTATACATTTTTCTTTTGAATAGTGTTATCCACAAAAATCACTATTATACATCTATCTTTGTGTATTGTGTATTGTGTATCTTTGTGGTGCGCCTACTTTAGAAGTTATTAGTGTACTTCATTAGAAGTTTATAAAACTGTCCAATCAGATACATTTTTTTTGCGTTTGTAAACGTACATAATAGCTAGTGTAGTAGTTATTAACGGATATATTATACATTGGGATCTCGGAAACGGTAAGAGACACAGGGTGGCTTAAATTAGAAAAAAGTTGCACAAATTTTATGCTGAATCAAATGGCTGTCCGTTATCTGCCCTATATGCATCCGTTCGTGAGTTATCGGGGAAAAACGAAAACTAAAGATTTACAAAGAAAGATATAAACTTGATACTATCGCATCTTAAAATCTAGAGTGCTTTCTAGAGAAAATTTAACTGACCTGTTGAACTCGCCATCATTAACAATGTAAAAGTATAAAATTTGAAGTTTCTATCTTTCTTTATAGTGGAGATACATTATTAAGCATTTTGTAAATCGTGAGTTTTCGTGTTTTCCCCGATAACTCACGAACGGGTGCATATATGGCAGATAACATAGAGCCATTTTATTCAGCATAAAATAGTGTACCTTTTTTCTAACTTAAGCTACCCTGCATCTCTTAAGCTACCCTGCATCTCTCCCGTTTCCGAGGTCCCAATGCTGGCCAAAATTAAATGTAACACCGTGTATATATGTCTGAATAGTTAGGCCCCTCTACCTAATGAGGTTTTCCTCAATCTTGACTCTTGGGTTTACCACAATATTATATCTCCCTTCTCCCACACAAGTCTCTGACTTTCGTGTTAATTCTTGTAGCTAGACTATGAGAAGTAATATATGAATATTATTTTTTAATGTGTTTTTGCTATTTATAGACTGTTTTTTTTTTGTGTATTTTATTAAATTTAAATTTTATGACAAAAATGGACGTGCAACTAATAATTTGTAGTATTACTATGATTTTAATTTTTGTTTATATATTACAGTTCCAATGCTACAAAAAGTGTTTTAAATAAAAACTGTGTGGAAGGTATAACATATTTAGATAGAAATCAATGTTTCGTGTCTAAAATGAGATATTAATGCAAGATTGTATGGTTGTTTGTTACTAGATTCCTGTGTTATTGTAAGAGGTGTCCTGCAATGTGTCCTTGGTAAACACATTGCTGATATTATAAACAATTACTTTGTTTAAATATTTTACTTAACATTTACTTCTCCTACAAGCAAATTCATCAAGTTATTTTCAGTTCCGTCTCTATTTAATATGCTCTAAACGGTGCACAGGGCTTTATCATTTTCGAAATAATTTAATTTTCATTATTTCGTATGATTTGTATTACTTGTAAACATACAAGGCTACACTGCAAAATGTTAAAAAAAACAAGTGGTTAACAAGAAAATTACAGAAAATATGTTAACTAACAAAATATCATAGAAAAATTACACCAATTTTTGAGGACTGCAAAAGAATAATAATATTTTTTATATTCTATAATAGTTCATTGTTAGATCTTTATGAAATTAGTCAAGATTGATACAATACTGCACAATGTTTGTCTAAAAACTACAAATAAAAGTACGGTGGTTGCTATTTTGATAACATTCGGTCAGGAATTTTCCTGACCAAATGTCATCAAAAAAAGGAATTTGTTCCAGAGTAACTGTATCGTATATACTTCTATAAAAACATTAGTAAATATTTTAATAACGCCCTTAGCGCGTATATTTATAAAAAAAATTTAAAAAAGGGATTTTTGTTAATATCTAGGTATTATTTGCACCAGAACCGAAAATATTTTCCATCACTTCTTATTTCACATTAAATGATCTGAACTACTGAAACTTAAATGAGACACCCCATATATTTTTATAGGCTCTGAAATAACGTCTTATAGATGGCCCCGTCTCAAGTTATAAGATAAATATGCATGCCCAAAAGAGTGTACCATAACCATAGATATAACCATAACAGTAAGTAAATGGATCTGTTTTTCTATCCTTAAAGAATTCATAATTTTTAATAACGAAAAAATGTTCAGATGTATTTGTTAAAATTACTTTTACTTTTAGGGAATCGTTTATTTACAAACATTTGACATTATATTAAGTTTTACGATGCCGGAAACTCGTGGAACACAAGAAATTCTCATCACATAAACACCGTTTCTCGTCTGGTTTTGATTGCATGAGACGATATATTATTCAATTTTCGTCGCAAAATTATTACCTCATCTCAAATCTCTTCCTTTGGAGCAACTCTAATAAAATATATGTAAATTAAAGAAATATAATAATAGCGGAGTGTTCGATTTTAAACATACTGATAGGCCGCTAATTTTAACGAAAATTAACAAGAATTTTAGGTATTCCAAGTAAATATTTCATTCATAGCGAATTACTTAACTAAATTTAACATTTAACCTTATTGAATTAACTTGTATCGATTATTTATAAACCCTATTGAACTGCTAATGTAGTAAAATTAGTATAACGATTCCGCGAATTAGAAACCAATAATAGTGAAAGCATTCTTTTATATAGGTACGTATTATAAAAGCAATAAAAATATGGTTTTTTCTATCATCTAACATGCAGGGAATAAAATGTACCTAATTATTAACCGGTTGTATAATATGTATATAGAACAAAAAAAGATTTAGATTGTATTATACAAAACAAGTGGTAAACATACATGTAGGATGGAAGCAAACTGACAATCCTGCTTTTGAATTAAAGCTTCTGCAGATGGAATATATGGGAGGATGAAAATGGTGATATGAATTGTGTACCATTATATGAAAAACAGTTGTACTTTTGGAACATAACCTGGTGTTAAAATATACTATCCGAGTAAAAGAAGGAGAATCAATAATGTTATGAGTAACTACAAGAACATATCGGCCGCTTTGCTTCTCCTTCTAAGTGACAGAAAATTAAATTAATTCATAATTAATGTACTTATATTTTTACAGTATTATATATCTAATGATTTTAAGAATACTTCCAGTTTTGGTGAAATTTATACATAATGTTAAAACCAGGCTTATAAGTACATTAATCATCGATAGGCGAGACTTTGGTCTTTAATTATTTCTGATGAGAAATTTAATACATCAAAATTTCGGTCGTTAGGTTGTTATATCAAAATCGATAGGTACACACCGGGAGATGGTTCTTTACACAGTAAAACCTCACATATTTCCAGGGTTTATATTAAAAATTGGGTTAATTAATCAAGGTATTTTATTACGAATAAACAGCTATACCAACTGTTACTACTGGCAAGATAAATAATGGAAATACATTTGAAGGTGATAATACTGAAACGACCGAATGGAAATTTGATAACGTGTCACGTTAACAATATATAGGTATATATTGTTAAAATGATACGTTATCAAATTTCCATCAGGGATTTCATAATTCCAATGCAGGTATATAGGGGGTACGTTAATCTAAATAACTTAAACGAAGCTATAGTTTCGGTTTGGGTAGCCAAAAATCGATTAAAGTAATCGACCCACATTAGATCAAACTGAGCTATATTTTAAAAATAATAAACACAGTGTTTCAAACAAACTTCACACATTATTATATTTTCTTGAATTGGAAAGTTCTGTATAAGAATTATTTACTTTTTAGGGAGTATAACCTCAAAATACATAGGAATTAATGGATTTATTCTATACACGGGGGATGATGGATGTAAAAGTGCATCTTTCTCTTATTTGGGGGAAGCAATGTCCATATAAGAGTGTGCCGTAAGAACACTGCGTTTCGCAAAGACTTATTTGCGAGATAATGTCCTAAACAAAAGTTATATAACACATAGGGCGTTCCATATAAAGAAAATACTAGAAATGGGAGAAAATCATTTTCGTTCCCATTTCCAGCCCAGGGCCTGGAGGGAGGGGGGGTTTCAGTAAATATTATTATTAATTTTATCAATGGGACCAAAAATATTGTAGATACTTACTTTTGTAACATAAAATGATGAATTTAACAGACTGCCAAAATGAACGAATTAATTCCAAACTTTACGTGCAGAAAGAATAAAAGCTACGGAAACAGAATAACTAAACATAAATATTAATAAATAATTGGAATTAAAAAGTAAAAAAAAAATTTCCTCCAGCGTGACTCGAACTCGCGAAATCAGCATTATCACATTTCGAACCCTACGACTTTCCCATTGCGCTACCGCGCCTGTTGTCAAAAGTTTACCATCAAACGTTGAAGTATGTAAACTGTACGTGTCAACCTGAAAAAATAATTTTTACCGATTTTCTAATTGGAAAAGCATTTCGCTTGAGTATTTTGGTAATCAGAAGTGTTTGGCAGCCGGTACTATCGATTCCGTTAGCAATATTTGTTGTAGGAAAATAACCTATCTGAAGTTTAATTAATTTGACAGTTTTCGTGGGAGGTGCTTGTCTCGTTAGTGCAATCTCACATCGGCAGATAAAATCAGAAAGAAGTTGAGACGCAAGCGACTCGAGATTTTCGAAGACGAAATATACGTACAAGGACTCGACGTCCGGTCTCGAAAACAAATCTCAAAGGATTAGAGAAAGGACTGAACTTTCACGTGAAGCCCTTCTCGAAGCCGTGAAAATTAGAAAATGGGCGAGGAGGTCCCGCGAAAAGTCGGGATTTTGGCGGCCGTGACGGGACCATTAGGCGCGAGGACAAACGCCGGTGCTAGCCGCATCTCTTTTGCCGAACGGCGATCGACGAATATTTTGCAGAGGTTTTTTGAAAAGGCGTTTAAATTGGGAAAACGTGTAGGAAACGGGACGAAAATACCCCTACGCATTGGAGAAAGGCCGGGGGTGACCTCCGGTCGCCCGCGGGGATCGCTCCACGATCACCCCTCGGAGGAGATAGCTTTGAAACTTTGTGGATTCGGCGATGGAATTTAGAGCGAGACAGAATCGACGCGTTTTAATATATATGGATAATGTCACGATTTTTTAACCAGTGTGAACTTAGCAGCTAAATTACCGAAGATAGCTGAACGGTTATGGGCGCTCGCGACGCAATGTCTGGAGAATTATGGATTAGGAACCGCAAAGCAAATTATTTGTGGTAAAAATACGATGGAAAACTACTTATTAAAATTTTAAAAGAATAGAACACATAAGTAGACGATGAAGAAAATAAGATTTTACTTTCTTCATACTTTGTCTTTACATAATATTATATATTAGGAGGTCGAGAGCTTCATACTACAAGGGCTATTATTTACAAGCAGTCTAAGGGATGATAATCACTCTTAAACAAAAAAAAATTAAAAGTGGATGAAGAATATGACGACTCAAGTTTAAATTGCTTGCGAACATGTAAAATATTGTAACCTACATATTAAAATCTCATTGCCTTGTAAGCCTCCCAAGGAGTACAAATCTACTACAAATTAAAGAAAAAATTAAAAGATATATAGAATAGATTATTTACATTTATAATAGAAAATAATACAGTTAGTATATTATAGTCACACTTCTTAAAATCGCTAGAGATTCACAACTTTTTGAATGAATGTGATTAATAAATATCTGGGACGTTTTTCGGTATTTAATGTAATATTTGAATGTAGAAATTCAAATATTAGGTATATTAAACATTAAATGAACGGCCTTAACTTTTATTATTAATATGAATTATAGAACACACTGTATGATAGCTGGAAAACACTCTAACCAAAAACACTGTGACAACTCGCAAGTTTAAGAGTTCAATTCGCCAGTAGACCATTTTCAGTAGAATCAGACCTATCGGACCGAATCGTGATTTGCCTTTTGAATAGTTAATTTTTTTTACAAAAAAAATTATACCTAGTCACCACATTTACAAATTAATTTTTAGGGGAGTCGGTGCATAAGAAGTAACAAAATTGGCTCACCATAATAGTATAATATTAATACCCTATCTTGAACGTCTAGTTTCTTAATGAAAATTGATAACTTGCGACTTTGAAGCGCCACAAATATGGATGTTCAGTGGAATCCACATACCTTGTTTTTTAGGTATATGGTGGGCTCGAAGTTTAATTGGCCGAATTCGTCATTATATTAGCGTCGCCATCTTGAATTTTTAATTAACAAGTCCCAAAACGTATACCTACATCCGAAAAGTGGTTCTACTTGCTTGATAACTATTTTACTGAATTTGTTCCAACTTTACTCTGCTCACTTTATAAGTGTGAAAAGAAAAGTTGGTAATTAGAATAATAAAAATTAGTACTAAGTTAGTGAAATAATATTTCTACAATAACTGAAAAAATGTTATTATGAAAACGTTACACAACAAACTAAATGCAACTTATTTTGCCAATTACCTACACTTTTTTACTATAATAATTGTAGACAACAAGATATAAACTTAGCTTTCATAGGAAACACCTACTGAAAGTTTTAAAACAATTTTCCAATACCGGTTTGTATACCTACGTCCACAATATCGTTATTTTAATACAAAAAATATATAATAAAGGAATATAAGAAAAGGAAAATAGTTCGAACTCCTACCTGAGATACATTTATGAATTAAAAGCATATTTGTGCTAAATTTAACGTAGTGTGTTGGCGGTGTTTTGATTGATTTCTATAGTCAGATTTTAACTGGATTAAATTTCAAATGGTTGTCGGATGTGAAATATGAAACTTTCTTTTCAGACTTGTCATTGTTAAATATAACAATAATGCACTATTGTAGCTCAAGCTGGAGAAGCTGAATTAATTGAGAATTTTATTATAAAAAAGAGAATAAGTTTTTGCGCTTCACAAACCGTTTCGGATATAAACTAAGTAAATTCGTCGACGGCCGTGATTTGTCGTTGTAACTCCACCCCATGATTGTTGGTTGCCCCATGCGGCGAGGATAATATGTTCAACATGTAATCACACTTTATTCATATTACAATTGTAAACCTCACTGGCAGAATTGTTCTCTAAATATTGCAATCAGTTCAAATACAACCCATAACCTTTTTCATTATCCGTACATGGCAGATTTTATTTCATAAGGGCTACATTTTTTATTATTATTATTATTACTACTTATTATTATTATTTTATTGCCCAAAAAAATACAATATTTTATAGCAAGAGTCTGGAATGATTAGAAAAAGTTTATTTAAAAATAAATAAATAAATTACATGAAAGAAAGAAAACAAGACAGTATAACTTTAAAATTGTATTGTTGTAGGAGGGAGCAGGTGAAAATAAATGAATTATTAAAGTGGATACTCGAAGCGGATGGTTCTTTATGAAAGAGCGTGAAAATAATTGTTTTGAGAAAACACAGTTCTCATTTAGATGTTTGAAGAAATATATAGAAAACACTCTATTAGTATTTCGGCTTGTTAGGCCTTTGGCAATAGAGTAAAAAAATGTCTTACTATTTTTACTCTATAAATAACTAAATCTCTAAATAAATAACTAAAATGCCCTAAAAGGGCATTTTAGTTATTTATTTATTTACCTACCCCCATTGATCCTTTCCATCTGGTAAAGCCCGAGTTTTTAGTACCTTCTCTAAGAAGGGCGTAAAATCTATCTGATCATTTGCAGTACAAGGATTTCTAATTAAAGTTTTTTTAATTTCTAATTGCTCTAACAGATCTAAGCGCTTTCCTTTCTTTTGCCATTGCAATACCTTTACAATTTTTCAGATCTATAAAATGATGTTTTGATAGATACGAAGCTCTGGAAGGGACACCTAAAATAAAATAATTTCTCTTTCTAAAATTCCGTATTATAACTCAAAATTTTGACGTAAAATTCCTAGATAAAACACGAAATTTTAAAATTATGAGTTATAATTCGGAATTTTATTTCAAAATTCCGAATTATAACTCGGAATTTTAAAATTCTGAATTATAACTCGGAATTTTACATTAAAATTTTCAGATATATCTCGAAATTTTAAAATTCTGAGTTATAATTCGGAATTTTATTTCAAAATTCCGACTTATAACTCGGAATTTTAAAATTCCGACTTATAACTCGGAATATTAAAATTTCGAGATATATCTGAAAATTTTAATGTAAAATTCCGAGTTATAATTCAGAATTTTAAAATTCCGAGTTATAATTCGGAATTTTGAAATAAAATTCCGAATTATACCTCAGAATTTTAAAATTTCGTGTTATATCTAGGAATTTTACATCAAAATTTCGAGTTATAATACGGAATTTTAGAAAGAGAAATTATTTTATTTTAGGTGTCCTTTCCAGAGCTTCGTAGATATACAATGCGTCGATAATCCTAATTTTTTTAGGTTATTTAGTATGGATTTTTTAAGTTCCTTTGTTCTAATTTCAATACTTCTACCGGTTTGACCCACATACATGGCATTACAATCCACGCCGTTAATTTGGTATACTCTCGATTGTCTCAATCTATTAACCCCTTTCTTTGTTGTTTATTGAAATCCTCCCAATATTACTGTTGTTGATACTAATCGTTTTCCACCCGTTTCGGTGCGAACTATTTCTTCACTATAACCTGAGACGTAATTATTAATAGAACTATAGGTGGCTTATTTTTCCCGAATATTATAAAACTCTTGACGAATTAATTTCCTCCTTTTGTTTTTTATCATCTTATCTATTAGTATCTATTTCTTTATACCCGTTGTTTCTTGCAATTTGCTTGATTATTCTTAATTCTTTTTCAAAATCTGTTTTTTTTTCTAGCGGAAACATTAAAAGCCTATGTATTAATCTAAGGAAAACCGACTTTTTTATTTGCCAGGACTGCTGCGAACTTGCTGGTACAATTGCGTCGGAAGTTGTTGGTTTTCTATAAACCGAGAATTTTAATTTATTTTCTACCTTCCTTATTGTAATATATGCAAATAGTTTAATCGATTGTTTTCCTCCTCTTCCATTGTAAACTGAATATTATCGTTAAGTGAATTTAAAAAATTGAGAAAACCACTCAAATTTCTTTCAGTACCAGTGGAAATACAGAAAATGTCATCTACATAGCGAACCCAAAAATGAATATGTAATTTTAAATTATCGTCACTATTGAATAGCGAGTTTTCAAAACGATTCATAAAAATTTCATCTAACAAAGGAGAAATAGGAGTACCCATGGATAATCCGTTTTGTTTTTTTTGTTTGTTATATTTTCCATTGAAATAAAAATAATTTTGTTTAATGCATACCGTTATTAAAGTTATTAATTCAGATTTTTCTGTGCTGTTTTATTCTCACTGATTTATTAAATTGCATAGTACTGACGTTAATTCTGCGACTGGGATTGAGGTGAATAAACTTTTAGCATCGAATGAAACTAATTTAGAATTGGTGGGCAAAGTTAAATTTTTCGTTAGTTTTAAAAACTCAAAGGAAAGAGTACGAATATTTGGAGTTGAAGGAAATCAATTTTGACAGTTCGTGGGTTAGATCTTTACATAATTTATACGAGGGAGCGTTTATATAAGAAACTATTGGCCTTTTCGGGTTACTTTCCTTATGAATTGTTGGCAAGCCATATAGTAGGTACGGGAGGAGACGGGTTCATTGGACTCAATCGGTAATTTCCTAAAATGATCTTATTACTTCTAAATGTTGTCACTATCTCATTTTAAAATTTATTAATAGGATTAGAACGCATTTCTTCAAATTCGTTGCCGTTTAGCAAATTGTTAATTTTATTGATATAATCTGGTTTTTTCATGATATCATTTTTGGTTTTAAATTAACTATTGTTCTAGTTTCGTTATGACTGTTTTTAGTTTTCAAATTGTTAAATAACTTCGCTAATTCGTACCTATCTGTCTGTTCTATGTTACAGTGGCGGCTGGTGACATTTGGATATGGGGGGGCGCAGAAATAAAAAAGCGAAAGTTTTGCATATTTCAAGGTCAAACCTCTTAAAATTATAAATTAGAAATTCGCACAGCAAATATATTTGCTTAAAAAAATTTTTCGTAACGGAAATCTCGACAAAAATTATTTAAAACAATATTTAAATAGGTAATTAATATTTAAATATCAAAAATTTACATATACGTTACCTTAAAAAAGCTGTAATCTAGAATTCAGGAAGCAGGAACATAACTATTTTTAGTTTTTAGATATCCGTTAATAAAAAACGATATGGCACAATCACAAACTCAAAAGTATTTTAGTTATTCAATTCGTAGTTATCAAACGACACTTTAAATTATTACGTAGGTAAACAAACTTCATACAGTTATTTATACACGAGTACACTTACTTTCTAAAATTGAAATCAGCTCTACTTTTTCATCGAAATTAGGTATTTATTGAGTAGGCAACGCCCAGCTCTTTTATTTGTATTTTATGTTCCAGTGAAAGATTTGAAAAATTAACTCTAATTATACTACTAACAGTATTAATGTTAAGTAAAATATAAAATTCACAAAAATTGCTTTACTTACTAATTTAATTACTTTAAAGTACTAAAAGTACTTTAATAATGTTAAAAATGTGTAATGTGTTAAAAATATGTTATAATGTTTAATAATGTTCGCGTAGGGCCGCGAAATAATTGCGGCCAAATCTGCATAATATAAGCATATGGAAAGTATCTAACGAGTATAGTCGAAAAGGAGATCGGGTCGGTTGCCATAGTTACCTGGGCCGCGACTCAACGTGCGGCCACGAATCTGTAATCCTTTGCTCTTGCTCACTGTGCAGTGGCAGTGTATTGTGTGTGCTGTGATCCAGTGATGTGGACTGTGACGTTATGAGTACCTGAGCACAAGCGCTCGAGCCCTTCCTAATAATAGATTTATACCACAATAAAGATGTTTTAACTTTTAACATTTGCATTTAATTTACAATAATGATAATAATGATTCCTTTGGTATTTTTGTAGGGGCGCGCGGTCATGCGGCCTTAAGGAGAGGCCGCCACTGTTATGTTATCTAATTTACTGACTGCCTATCGTGCCTATTTACTGGTGTTTTATTAATTTGTTGTTTAAGAATACCCTATAGATAAACATCTTGCGGAGTAATATCAGGTGACTTCGTAGGTCAGTTTCACGGCCCTATAAACGTCTAATCAATCGGTAATCGATAAGCCAATCCAACTCTGAACTAGTCTAGTCTGACTAATTCCGTATTTACAGCGAGCGACTCAAAATCCTTCATACTGTAATTCTTTGGAGAATATTTCAAATCTTTTGAAGGTAACTTAATTTCATTTTCTGCCAAATTAACAATAGTTACCTAAATTACCCAACCTGGGGTGAAAATCGAAAGGTTCCTGGAAATTCGTAATTTTGTATTAATTCCTATTAATTAAATGAATTATTCATACATTATGAACGATCGTAATTTCAGTACAATTCATATGTAGTAGGCCGAGTTAGCAGTGGTATTTTCTAATAAGGAGATGAAAGAGTTAAAATTTAGTAAATTTGAGTAAATTTTCTCATAGTACAGTAAATAGGACAGTCAAAAAGAATATTGTTAATTATTTCGAATTCATTTGTGTTGCAGGCAGTACATATGTCATTAAGGTTTATGTTATAAGTAGAATCCTTATAACTAAACTTTTTATTATAATATTATTAAGTAGGCGTAATTGAGCAATGGTTCTTGTGACTTGAATAGGGAGGTCCAACATTAAATATAGTTGTCTTATTGGAAAAGTAATCATATAATGGTAAGAATGTGGTACGTTCTATAAGATTACAATCTGAGTCAAACAGGTTTTTACGTAATTTGGATAAGAGAAAATTCTTCGTGTTTTTTAAAATTATAGGGGACAGGTTGTTCCAAATCTCTTCAGCACCTAGCAGAGGAAAAAAAATTAAGCTATATAAAGCCTAGTTATATTTAGGGTTGCAGTCAAAGTTGGAGTTATATTTTTAAACAAATTTTCGGCAAACGTGCGTCATTCATTCTCAAAACCTTTTCAAGCTAGGAGAATTACCATAGGGGCTATTCAAGTGCCGATTTAATTAATATATTCGTCAAAGACGAATCTACTTCATTATATTTGCCGCAAAATACTATTGAATTCTGAAGGATTATCTTAATTTATGAATTCTACTGGAAAATAATAACAACAATAAGATGTGCCATGTAATAGAAAACAACATACAGACAGACGCGTCGATTTTATTTTATTTTTCCTTTTTTTTTTTGGCATACTTACATATATTTTTTGCGAGTGTCTTAATAAAATAGCACAGAGGTAAGCTTTAATAAACACCAACCTTGTATGTTGTTATGCTACATGTTTTTGACCTAAAATCTCATGGTCTTTCCAAAAATGTAAAAATATATAGATGGTTTAGTTTAAAATAAAAGAGTTAGATGCCATATAGAGTAATCTGAATACCCTGTATATTGCGCAATAGTTTTAAGTAATGCAGTAGTAAATAAAAATAACTTCGGTATCAAAATGTTTTTTCTTTCTTCACAGATAACAACGCTATGGAAGAAAGACGCACTCATGTCACACCCTGTACCTAACTAGTAGCGTTTTAGATTTCTAAGATTTTATTTATAAATAAGCTTTTATTTATAAATATTTCGGAAATATCTATATATGCCTTGTTCTCTTATTGTGGATAGGCCATGAACATTTTTGTCTTAGCAGAAATGTCACTTCTTCACAGTAAGTTGTTGACACTTCTTGCTTATTTTTGATTTTTCCATAGTACCTAATTGTGAGTTGATAGCCTAATGGCAGAAAATGATTATACAAATACAATTCTAATGGATTTATTTATTACTCATGGACAATGTGATAAGAATATCAACAGAACTTGTATAGAAAATTTAATAAGAAATACTCAAATATATTTACAGAAAATTTATACGGATTTGGAATATTGTACAGCAGAACCCAGTTCAGAGTTGGATCGACTTATCGATTACCAATGGATAAGACGTTTAGGGCCATGGACCACTTGATATTACTCCGTTAGATCGTTATCTATGGAGTACCTATTCTTAAACAACAAATTAATAAAACACCAGTAAATAAGAGGCATGAATTAGAACATCAGTTGATTCAGATTCTGAAATAGCGGAATATATTAAGCTTTCTGAATCGGCAATAATATACAGGGCATTCCATTTACGAAAATTGACTTTTGCCACTTTTATAAGTCATTTAAAAAAGTCATTTCTAATATAGTTAATAGTCACTAATGATGATATTGAGCAATTGTGGATATCTACTTCTCTTAATAAGAATAATTTTATTTCTGGTGTTTGTTATAAGCTTCCATATACGAATCCTAAATATTTTACTGATAAATTGGAAGAGTCAATATCTATTGGTATGCAATATGGGAATAATGTTACAAAGCCATCACCTTACTTATATAATAAGATAACATTCCGAAGTAATATGTTCATAATATCAATGTTAGATTTAAAGGAATACTCAGCCCTCTTGTATCAAGTTCCACTCATTGCAGTAATTTAATGTTATAAAATTTAAAGAATACATGAAGGCAGTTTTACTCTCTTTATAGAAATAGTGCAGCTTTTATTATTTCCCCTAATTTAAATTTCAAATTAGTTTTGTTTTGTACCTATCACTATATATACTTACTTTTATGTTATTATTATTTAGGCAAGGGTTAAGTGGCAGAACACACTTAGAACTTCCCCTTGGGATTTCTAAATTGTATATAACTACATTTATTGTAATCTCTGTTTGTACCATTTATTTAATTTGGAAATAAAGACGATTATAATTATAATTATTATTATTATTATTATTATTATTATTATTATTATTATTATTATTATTATTATTATATAAATGGAAAACTTCAAGATTCTTTCAAGCTATTTTACAAAAATACACATAAAAGCTGATAATGCTGCTCAGTATCAGATTCTACAAAGAGAACTTATAATTTGAGTAGATGTATATGTCTCTGGTTCTATGCACAAAATTTACAATTTAGCAGCATATTTTCATTTCTCCTTACACTTCTTTAAGTACATGAGAAACAAGCTCAATCTAATAGCATAGACTTAGTCTATGCTAATAGATATAATATCCTCGATAATATCAAACTGTTTCTAATAATAGGCAACTTGTTATACATACCTACTAAATGCAACAGAAGTAGGGCATGGAAAAGAATTTATAACCTTTCCAACTAAATAATTTTTAAAATACGAAACAGGTAATAATAATTCACTGCATTTATTAGAGTTGGAAGATTACAGGTACAATGAAAAAATACCTATGACTTTGAGCTTACCCAACTAAAAAAAAAACACTGCTACCTGTCAAAATATAGTTTACTTAAAATAGATTATTTTACTGTGAAAATTATTATTTTAATCATACATTCAAGACTTACCTGGACAAAGTGCTTCATCAGATCCATCGTCACAGTCTGGTCTTCTGTCGCAAACTTGGTCTCGACTGATACATTTGTTGTCACATTGATGCTCATCAGCTGTACATGCTGCAATAAAAAAAAGTAAGAACTAAAATGTTTTATTTAAAATTCTATTTCATGCAAACTATTTAGATAGATAATGTATAATATATAGTTCATAATTTTCTAGAAATTTTTAAAACTCAGATTTAGGGAGGAATTAAAAACATAATATGTTCCAACAGCATTACCTACATATTAAAAAAAATGAATATAAATCAAATTAAAAAAAAGATATGTGTATTCATTTATAAAAATATTAATACATCTAAAATAATATACATATACCTAGTATATTGTTTTGATTCACATGCCCCTTACCTGGACCTATGATCCTTTGCATAAACTACATAATATACATTGTACCTACCCAAATTTGTAGAAATATGAATATCTCATTCAATTTACAAAAAATATGTTACTTCCAATAAAATTTTAAATGGCTAGTAATCTTCTTTTTAAATGCACTTTTTGTTCTCATATTAGTTACTTATTCTTAAATTAAGTCAAGACAAACCTTTGAAAACAAAAAATATAGAGGGTGAGTTATTTATCTTGTTGCACATCGTATACAAAATATTAAATTAAAATCTTTCTGGCAGCACAACTTAATGTTTAAAAATCATGAATTTTATAGAGGTAATGAAAAAATGGGTATACTTATATCGTTGACCAAAGAATGAACAAGTGCATCATTATTTCCCAAAAGCATCACTAATTTTTACTCAAACATTCTGAGATTAGTAAAATATATTAAGATCCGATCTTAAACAATAACTGCTTGAAACAAGTTAAATCTCAAAATGTTTGTGATAAAATGCATTTAACATTACTTTATGCAACTTTTCCGTATGCAATTTTTCAGTAAATACTTATATTTAATTGGTCACATTAGTAGTAAGTTGTAATGAATTAATTATATACGATAAATATTTGGAAATTTATTTGAATAAATGCTAGTAGGCTTATTCATTCAATATATTGAAAACTACTTACTTGGTCTGCAGTTATGTTCATCTGTGCCATCTGAGCAATCTGATGTACCATCACAAAGGCGGGTAACAGGAATACATCTTGAGACATCACATTTGAACTCTCCTATAGCACACTCTGAAAAAAGTTAATAATTTAAAATGAAATATAAAAAATATATCAGTATAGCTATATGTACATTGTTAATGTAGTGCCTTGTATGCTTATATATTTATATATCCTTTCCACAAAGCAAATTAATTATGTAAAATGAACAAACATTTTAGTAAATACTAAATAAACTAGGTATATTAAACATTGGGTTAAGTATTAATATTTTCAATATTATTAGAAAGCAGACTGCAGGTAATCGTTACATCAAAACCTGGGTTGTCTAAGACAATGCTCATGCAGATAAGAGACATTTCTGTTGTGAGTAACAACATACAAAATTTTATTATCAATAAAGGATCAGATCTCAACAATGTACTCTCATCACCCACTCAACTCTTGTATTTTTTATTTATAATTGTTGGCTTTAATAACAAAAAAGTATATTACCCTATGATGTTACAAAAATTTACTATATTTTCTTAAATATAATCATTTTCTACAAGAAAAAATAGTACATGTCAGAGTAGATATTTAGATGTATTGATAAAATTTTATCTTATTTTTATTATTTTGATTACAATAATCGATAAATCTGTTCAATGATGGGAGTTAGAAAAAAGATTCATAAATAAGCATAAATACATATTTATCAAAGCTTTAAAGCTCTATATTGTTTGAGAATGTTGTATTTGTACATCTTATTGTTTGTGTATAATACCCATCCTGTTCTGAATACCCGAAATTCACTTTCTACTCAGAGTGTAACAAATCAAGGGGTCATAGTACTTATTAAAAAAAGAAAAACAATTCTATCAACATATTACCCTTACTCATGCTAGGAAAATTAAAAGTTAATATTAAACCAGAATTATTCTTAAGGTTGGTTTTTATATTTATTTACCGCAATGGTGTAGCATAGTCTCTTCAACATTTCTTTTCTATTTAGAACTTTAGTTACTACTTTTTATTTAAAACAGGATGCTGGCCTCTTGATAAGGGTATATTTTTATAATTAATGTATTTATTTATCAAATAGAGAAGTAATAAAAAGAAAACGAATTACGTTCTTAACGAAGTAGAAGTCTTAACATAATTTAAACTTTTCTATATTTTATTAAAAATGCCTGACCATATAATATTTTAAGTAGGTAGCCCTTATGATCAATATTTTTTGAGAAATCAATAAATGAATTATTAAAACACAGTTTCCAAAAATGAACCTTGCTCTAGTAATGATATATACAGAATGTTTAGATATATATTTAGGTCAAGAATTCCAACTAGAACAATATACACATATACTTTCACAAATGTTTCTGAATTATTAGACAGACGTTTTCTATTAAATCAATAAATACTATTCCCGTAATTTTTTACACCATTCTATATATAAATCCACAATATACATATAAACAGTTTTTAAACACTTTTGCTGTAGGCTATTCAAGATATATGTGGGTAACTATATTTTCTTTAAAACATCTTTGTATTTACAGAATAGTATCATGCACATCTTGATAAAAACATCTTAAAACAATGCTAGTCTGTGCGCATCAACATCATGAGTAGGTATGTTTTGCTATTTTTGAAAATTACACACATGTGGTGAAAATGATAACATAACTGATAATTTTAACAAAACATAATTAAAAAAATATTTGCAGAAAAACAATGGGAACAGTAAAGAATATTACAATGAAAATTAATCTTTATATTACCCACTAAAGAATAAATGAAATTAAAAATCATTACCAGTAAGATAATTTGAATTCTATTTACATTTTGTCACTCTTTATATTTTTCAATTAGGTAAAAATATTTTATATAAAACACATGGTCCATTCCCCTGTAGTGTGTAATTGATATCTTGATAGTTCTGTTTATTTATTATGGAATTTCAAAAATCCCATGTCTGCTGCTCGCAACATTCATGCAATAAATTTAACAAAATTAACACACTAAGTACAATTCAGTGACAACACACTGACTCTCCCAAAGTGTACCATCCCTGTGTTACATGTAATTAAAAATTAAAAATTACATGTAACTTCAAAAATACATGTAACATACTGTGTTATGAGATGAATACCAAAGCAAGAAATACTCAAGAATGAATAATTAGTAGTGCCATGTATCTGCAGCCAAAGTGTTAAAAACTAGTGTAAACATTCAAAAACAAATACAAAATGAATTAACATTAGGCAAAAACAACAAATGATTTATGACACATTTTGCGATAATGAATGATTAATGTAATGCATATATATACATACAAGATTATTGTGATGCGATCCACATCAACAAATGATCAATGGTACTCAATTTTGAGAAACACTGGTCGTACAAATACACAAAGAATTATTTTGTTACAATATTTGTTTTGACACTATATATAGCTGTTGACAAAATTGTTATAACAATTGCTTGTGTGTTTTTTACCTTTGAGTGACAGCAGAATATCATAATATTAAATATATTTTAAATTAAAATAATATTTATTCCTAATAACTATATGGATTTGGATGGAATAACTGTTGAATTTTATTTGAATTTATCGAATCAAGTAATGGTTAATTAGCTTTTAAAAATTGTTTCAACATTGTTTCCTCACATTTTACAAATGGGGATGGCACCTTAAATTTGTCACTCTTTTTACAGCTGTTTGTTGTAAGTGGACTTTTTACAATCGCTGAGTAGCAAATTACATTTCATTTTCAAATATGAAATAAAAAATCCAAATGTGTATTTAAAAAAGAGAGTTAGTAGTGATATTTCATATGTTAAATGTTATTCCAAAAACTGCTGATACCATTTTATAAATAAGAAAAAACGATGGTTACTTCTCCTATAAATATTTTTGAATTATTAACAGAAATAGTTAGAGTAATATCTCAAAAACTAAAAGAAATTTGGCAACACTGTAAATATATTATGAATGGTTACTTCAAAGGCAGTGTTTCTCTAATTTAACCGATTTCGTATCTCTTTCAGTTTCAGAGATGGCAATAATGGCACATGCCATTTAGGACACATTGTATATTTTATAACTTATGATATCACACTTTAAAGTTAATATACTCATCGACTTATTAATTATAGCCATATCGATCTACCTATATCAAAGTTACAAGTCTGTGTTTACATGTGATATTAAAGTTTTGTTTAGGTAATTTAAAATGACTAGATGCCAGGAAAAAATAAAATAACTTATTTATGCTAGAATGTACAAGTTTTTAACTTTATACATTTCTTAAACATAAAAAAATGCATACCTACATAGGTAGGTATGCAATTTTTGCTTCTTTGCTCATCAGAGCAAAGTGATCTCCCCATGTGCTCATTAGAGTCCCATATGGATAGTGAACTCGATAGTCCCATATGGAAGTCGAACTGCGTGATCATGTCGCAATGATGTCGCGACATGATTGCCTAAAGGGCACCTGGTATGTTAGTAGTAGTGAGAAGCATAGTAGTGCCCTTTTCCAGTCTGTACTACTAGCCATCTAACAATGATTGTCTAATTGACAGATAGATAGTGACCTGCTTTTCTGCAGGTACCATTATAGCTTTGATCTCTATAAATAAATAAATAAACAAGAGCATCTAATGGAGTTCCTTCAGAAAAACATTTCGCTATCTGTCAATTCGACAATAATTGTCAGATGGGTAGTAGCAAAGACCGAGAGAGGGCACTACTGTACTTTTCACCACTAGTCACTTGCCACTAATATAATATAATAATTATTTCACAGAGTAATTTTAATAATTATTAAAGGATTACTCATATCTATTTGTTTTTTCATAATACCTACTTACATTAAATTCTGTACAAACCAACAACATTTTTTCTTCCTCTCGATAATAAATGCAAACATATTTTTCATAAATATGATCAAAAATAAGTTTTCATGCTGCCATCTATAATTGTAGATCGGTATAATATGTATATATCTTGCTTAAAAAATCCACTTTGTTAATTGCAATACTGACTGATTAGATATTAAGTTTTTATATTTTATATCTCGCTGGGTATGTGGCAAAAACTATTATAATGATATTATATTATGTATTGCAACTTTGTGCTTAGTACAGGAGTTAGAACTTGATGTGCAATAAATAATTTTCCCATTAAACATCAAAACACTGTAGTTCTCTCAGCACGCACAGCGCGCAGTGCTGTTTTTTTTTCTTAACTACAACTATGCATTATTTATTTAGACTCCAATTAGTTCAAATAAGGCTCATGATACAACAATCAAAAATACGGAAATACCCTTAAGCCTAAGGTAACTAGCAAATAATACTCAAACTAATATTATTTTTTGACTGTATTCAATCCAGAAAAGCAAAATAAACACTGATAACCATCGTCTCATTAAACCACCCATACATTTAAAGCAGAATATAAAGACTTTGAATTAGATGAGTTTTTCGGATGAAGAAAAAAACTATGACTTGGTTATAATAGTTATAATATGTAAGTAGTACTTATTAGAGGCCAGTTCAGTCGTACTATAGAAAGCTCCCTTTAAAGAACGTTAATAAAAGTCTATATATTTACCAATAAAGAATAAAATAGGGGACTTTGCTGAATGGGATTATGAAATTACTTCAACAATAAAAGCTCATTGGTTACACATCAATGTACGGGTAGCCATTTTCATTAATAATATATGTGAAAGATAAATCAAAGTAAAAAAAAATAAGTTTTCATATAACCAGTATATATAAGTAACTACATATATTTAACATTAAACAATACACTTTGGCAATGGACAACTGCAAGGAAGAAATTATGTACAATTATGAAATTATGTTTCATTAAATACATACCTCCAATATTTGAGTGTGCATATTTAAACTAAACTAGAATATTATTTAGTAATTAATTGTTGTCCTAAATTGTTATAACGCCTTGAAGAGTATATTGTTATTATTCAATTATTACGTATGAATCTCATTTTATAAAACTTGCTATATCTTTATTATATCTCTGCTCCACTAGGTATATCAAATTTTCGGATAATGTAAAGATATGTAAAGTGGGATATTTGTAGCAAAGAACATAAGTACCTAATAAGGATAATTTGCCACAGAAATTATCAATTGGTTGGTGTGTTACCATATCTTTGTCTACTATATTATTATGAAAGTGTATCTACCACATTATATTGATCTTACAGTTATCTCTTAATGTTTGAGATACCGACCAACCTCATAAAAATTTATTTGTCAGGGAATAGGTAGTACCTACATCGAAATGTATAAAATATTTCCTTAAAAATAAATATCAAGAGCATAATTTTAAAATTTCTAAAAATTTGTTCGAAATTCGAAACTGTATCATTGGTTTAAGATATATTTAAATTATTTATTTGCACACCCTGTATTATGTCACATAAATTAAACCTGCCTCCCCATCTTAGATTCTAATATATTAGAGACATGTAAATACATTTTTCACCAAATAGGTACCTATCATAAACTGCTCCATTGATTCATAAACACAGTCAATCTATAAAAATACAAAACTTGAGAGACTTATAAAAACCACAAAGACACGTAAAGTAGCCTGGACAACTTAGAATAAAATGAGGAAAATAAATATAAAAGGGAAACTAGCAAAACTTTGCAGCAACAATCTCACAGTAGACTGAACACTCATTAAGTAAGAACGTTCAAAGAGACACTGGGACTATTAAGTAGATATATACACTTTACTTAAAACAGTACCTAGTTGTGAATAACTTTTTACAGATTAGATATTAGGCTTTCATGATGTGCTTCATATTCATGCTTTTCATATTAGATTTTCATTCAGGATGAGTAGCCCACTTTCAAATATTTATTAATTTACTGCTTTCTTATATACAATATTATATTAAACTAAGCTGTCAGATTTTTATTCTGATAATATGGAGAAGAATTATCAATCATATAAAAAACATATTAACTTCAAATAATCAAGTATAATATAAGTACAAGGATTAATACAACAGCTTAGTTTATTGAATTACCTATAATTTTCAATCTCTAATATACAAATATAAGAAAGTGGTTAAAATGAATGATGTTTAGTAGGTAGGTATGTAAGTCCCAACACCACAAAGCATTAATATATTTTCTAAGTTATTGGTACCCTGTTGGTGTAAGCAATTTGTTTCGTCACCACCATCATCACAATCTCTAAGTCCATCACAAATCTGATCAGCACAAATGCTTCTTGATCCATCAGAGCAACGTACTGAATCATCTGCGCGACAATCTTCTCCACTACCCTCAACTGGATATTCTGTTGTTGTTGATGTAGTTGAGGTTAAAGCAGAAAATACAGGAGGAGGTGTTTCAGTTTCAACCGGTATTACTGGTTCAACAGGTAATTCTAATTTTATAAATAAAATAAATTAAAGATAATATATATAAAAACTACCATAAAATAATTAATTCCTTATTGTTGCATTTATTATAATATAAGTATAATATATAATATTATAAAAGTACGTAGTGACAAATCATTTAAAATAGTTCAGCTCTTCTGGGCTGGAAAAGTAGGTAAATTTAGATTTTTATATGACTTTCAGTTCAGTTCACGTGAGTTTAAGTTAATAACAGTTTTTAAGGAACACTAGGTAGGTATGCAGTAATAAAATAAAAAACAAACAGTAACATTAATTAATTTTTATGTATACCTACTCGAGTGTTATATATTATATGCAATTCTGAAAATTTATGTGGTTGTATTATTATTATTATTATTATTATACTTTTTAATAACATATCTTAACATTGGATGACTGTCCACTACAACTCATTAATTCAATAAAAAAAATATAATAATTTATAAATAATGGTGAATCACTAGTATTTGTACTTGGATAAAAATAATAGCATTCCTTAGTATCATAATATTAAAATGGAAATATTTCTACAATGAAACATTTCAGACAAGTGTAAAATTATTATTACTCCTTATAAAAATTGAGAGTTATTCTTATTCTTCATAAATTTTGAAATTCTTTTTCACTTCACTTATTCACATAAAAAAATAGCAAAATATAAAAACAAAAAAACAATCATACCTTGTACACAACCTTCCTCGTCAGTATTATCATTACAGTCTCTTATTCCATCACAACGTGCATTAATTGGTACACATTGGCCACTCCGACATTGTAACTCGTAAGATTCACATTTTGATTGTGTTTCTAGGTAAAATTAAAAAATAATAATAATAAAAAAAAAAGAAAATATATAACATGAAAACTAAAAGTGATACTTATAGTGAAATTTTTAACTATATCAAACAATTTTTAGCTTAAGCTTAATTAATAACAAGTTTTTGTGTTCTCAGTTTACATAGTCTATAGTAACAGGAAATGTTAAAGTGAACACAAAAACAGTAATACTTGATAATAATATTGCTATATTATTATTTACATTATAAGTTATAGATGAAATAAGTTTCTCATATAAATCTGTATTGACAGTAATAATTTTTGGGTTCAATTTGATAATTGTAATACCTAGTTGTTTTAATACATGCATACCTCCAAATTCTCTGAAATAAAAGTTTTCAGGTGATACGATTAGGTTTCCAATCCTGTGGTTACTGTCTATTTGATCAAAAATAGCACGTTTAATGCGTTCCTTGTCATAAAATCCGTCTGAATCAACATCTACAGTGGCTATTACTTTGAATGCATCACTTTCACTTTTCCTGGAAAAAACATTTTATATATTAGTTTTTTTGTAAGATACTACTCCTTTTTTAATAAAATTTCCTTAAATATAGACATATATACACAGGGTGTGGCGTGAAGACTTTCGTTAGACATATCTGGGAAAATAAATATGTCTGAATTCTGAAAATTTGTATATGGGGGTTAGTCGACATTTGCAGCAGTTTAATGAAAATATTGCCATTGATGTAGTACTTCTGTTTATACTGGAAGTAGACCTCAACTTCCTTACTTCATTCAAATGGAAGGCTATATTTTTTATTTAATTTTCAAATTTTACATTCAATTTTAGGTTAACTTTCATAAGCAATGCCCATACCGAAATTCAAACACGAGTTATTTCCAATTTTTCGAAAATTCTTGGAAAATCATAGGGATCTACACATAACTCACGCTACATCTGACAGTTTTTTAGCTGAAATATTAAAATGTTGTATGAGGGCTCTTTAAAAAGCCAGAATGCCCGCCATTGAAAATAATTACTAAAAAATTGTACAGGGTGTTTAATATTAAGCAACCAATTATGACAAATTGAAATCGGAATAACTTGCTTATTTTATATGGAACACCGTGTTTTATGTTGCTATTCAATGGACCAGTAATTCTCTTTCGAGCTCTATTAGCATTCCCTATACCTAAATATCACCGTTTACAAGATATTTCATGTTCTATTATAAAGACTAGAAAGGGGAGAAAATCGCTGTAGCGATTTTCATTCCCATTTCTAACCCTACCGGGGGTCCAGCGACGGCGGCAGCCTGCGGCCTGGGGTCACCCTTCGGGTGACAAAAGCATCTTGAATGATATTATTTTTAAGGAAATACAAATTAAAGAAATTTTGTATCTGGAATGATGATGTAATTATACTAAACGATTTTTCTTAATATTTTGATGAATTGTAAGGGTACTCTATTCTTGATGGTAAAACATCATAATTTTTAAGTGCTGAAAGTAGAAATTAAAAAAAAAATAATTGCTTAAAATATATTACGTTAAAAAATATATTGCTGTCATAATTGTTGCAGCAAATTAATATTATAGATATTTACTTTTGTAAGCTAAAATGATAAATTTTACATACAGCCAAAATTAACGAATTAATTCCAAACTTTACCTGCAGAAAGAATAAAAACTACGGACAATGAAACAGAATAACAACTAAACAGTAATACTAATAAATAATTGGGATAAAAAAGTAAAAAAAAAGTTTGCCTCCGGCGTGATTCGAACTCGCGAAATCAGCATTACGATGTTTGAAATCCTACGACTATCCCATTGTCCATATATAAATAATCCAGTTGTTGACAATGAAGCAAATTTGAACTCATATAAGCGCGAAACCGATCAGTGTCTGGTGGTTGGTCTCGATGAAAGATGTGGTTGACTCCTATAAAGATGCCGAAGTAGTGCAATGTCAGTCGAGGCACATTGCCCGTGGATGAGTAGTTGTTTTCGGCATCTCCTTCATATAAATAAGTAGAATTGTCTTCCACAAAGACAACAGAGGACACTGCTATATTGGCGCCTGCGGAAAAGCAGGTCGTTGTCTGTTTGTAAATTTGTCAATAATTGTCATACAGATAGTAGCAGAGACCCAAAGAGGGCACTACGGTGTGTTTCTCACCACTACCAATATCATATATACTTGATTTTTTGTGCATACATAGTAAGCAATAGGTATATAATCTATTAGATTAGGCGATCTAGTAGGTGAAGCAATTATTGGTTCATCTCTTCCAATCCATTATTCAGGAAATTCATAACTTAAATGTAGAATAGTCAAATGTGACTAAATTTATTTTTAGAGGTTGGTTTCAACCCACAGCTAAGTTTGATAAAAAGACCTTGGAAACCAAAGATAATCACAAATATCTTAAAAAATTTAATCTCAACCCATATCTACAATGTCTATATAATATTAAAGATAACTTAATTTTGTATAATGTAAAAAAATACAGGATGTCCCATTTTCAATTACCTAAGAAGTTTTCGTTTTTTGAAATTCTTAGGTAAAATGTAACAGCTAATGGAATATCTACTTATAGTATGCCATTTCAGCATACATATTTTAAAATTTCTTTTATATCCGAAAGGAAGCATATTTTGTGACCTTTTCTTATGCCAAAATTCAATTAATTATTTTTTGTGCGTAAAAAGTTATAAAGGGATCCCGATGCCTCTGTCAAAATTTTTATAAAATGGTAAATATTTCCAAAACGACTGGGTTTAACCACATTAGTATCTATGCTACGTAAGTATTTCGAATTTAACGTTATTTCATAAAATGTGGAAATCTCTAGTTACCTAGGGTGTTGCATTTACAAAAATTAATCTTTATTTTGCCGCTATTCTACGAAACACCCTGTACATCGTAAACAGTCCTGTTAATATCATGTAGCACCTGTAATATTTTTTGTATTTTCCGTAACAGCAGAGTTATTATACTTTGTTACCTTCTTGGCCTACCCTATAGGTATTTACCATTTATAAAAATTAAAAAAAAAAAAATGTTAATTTGAATGAAGCCGCAGTGGTAAAGATACCTTAGTGTCACTAGTATTAGTAGAAATACCACGCAGAATAAAATTATTAGTCTAATTTTAAGAAATAAAAGCAAGTCTAAATAAGGTTACTAATGTTATCCACCGTTGAAGTCTCCGGTAAAGATATTTAAATTTGATGACACCAGTTAAAATATATATAAAAAAGGTCTTTAATCGTACTTACTGTATACTAATTACTGTTGCGTACTGATCTCCTGGTAGGCTTTGGTATAAGGTCTCAATTGCTGACTTAATTCGGCTGGCCAAATTCTGGAATGCGTTGCTGTTACGATCGTTGAAGTCACTCACGAAAGGTTCCAATACAGTGAATACAAATCGATAAACTCCTGAAAATTAAATGTTCTGTTAACAGAAAGGATACTATTAATACAAATAATTAAAACAATAATGCGTATTACAAGTAAAATACAAGAACTTAAGGGTCCCCCAAACCAACGGGGATAATCGCAGCACCTGCGGAAGTTCGCACCGCTCGAATCATATTGTTTCCATTGCGTTAAATATGTACGTTCACACCAACACGATGTTTTTCGTTTAGACTGCGAATTGTCTGCGATTATTTCGTACGGAGTTTTTGTTCGCAATCGGCTGCGTTTTTTCTCGGATCCGTAGTAGTTTCGCGGTCTCTTAATTAATAAAATGAAAAAAATCATTGAATTAGTGCGAAAGTATCCTATATTAGACGACCTTTCTCATGACGATTACAAAAATATTCGAAAAAAGTAACAAAAATATAACATAGATTCTCGTCTTTTCGTAATTGCGGCATTAATGTATGAAATTCCCTATATTGTCGTTTTTTTTTTATTAATATCAGAAAATATTCGAAAAAAGTAACAAAAATATAACATAGATTCTCGTCTTTTCGTAATTGCGGCATTAATGTATGAAATTCCCTATATTGTCGTTTTTTTTTTATTAATATCAGAAAATATTCGAAAAAAGTAACAAAAATATAACATAGATTCTCGTCTTTTCGTAATTGCGGCATTAATGTATGAAATTCCCTATATTGTCGTTTTTTTTTTATTAATATCGTGAACCCATTTTCTTTTCTTCTTAAGGTGAGATACATAATATGATCAACACATTTATTTTTAAAGAATAATAATAATTTTACCAAATTGTCTTCTTCCAATGCAAGCAACACAAATGCTTCTTCTTCATCCGATGTTGTATACATATTTTTGTATGATAGGTAAGTATGTAAGTACAAGTACAAATTGTTTATTTTTCGTTTTCAGCAATAGCAATCAACCTTTTCGATACTGAAAATATGAGGCATATGATGCGATTATATTCGCTTTGGTGTGGGGTTCTCTGCGGATTCCGCCACGAATTTCGCTGCGAACTTTCCGTCACGAATCCGTTGCGAATAATTCGCGTTGGTTTGGGGGAGCCTTAAATGAGGAAGGACATAATGTGAGACAAAAAATAAGTATACCTAAGGTTCCTGAAATAACTATGTAGGTATAAGTAATTTTTTATTTCAAATATCCTTAATTTTACTATGTTGCATTTGTCATTTACTTAATGATTTATAGTTTTTTGAGGCAAATTCCTATAATTTTTGAAGTGGTTTGGAATAGTTATAGGCAGGGGCGGTTTGTGATGAAACAAGACAGGTGTTCGGCAAATGTCGATTTTATCAGGTGTATTTATCATGTCTACCTCCGGCCATGCTTTACCGTCGCCAAAAAGTACACAAGGAATGCAAAACAATGTATTCTTTGTATTTAACCCATGCACATATCCATTTTTTCTTAAATACATTTAGGTATCTGTTCAACTGGCGTTTGTATGTTTTTCTCAGACTAACACTGCCGTTTCAATGATATTTCTATCTTTATATTTTAATTCAATTTTTTATTCATAAGTGTATTTAAAAAATCTCTTCATATGAATCAAATTGTGAACTAATCCATTGCTAATATAAATAATAAATTTATATCAAACAACTTTACGTACACACATAAAAATACACTCGTATATACCTATACACATGCAAATTAAGTACTGCGACACTGCGACCGATGCAGCTCAATAAGCAGTGTAAAATTAGCAATGACTGGGGTGTTTGAGAGGAGGTGAGGGAAAGAGCGCGGATGTCAAAAGCAGTGTACAGAACTGCCTTCTGCGGACCAATTAAACAATGTAAAGGATACCACGACAGCGATTAGAGAATTCCTCTGGTCTTTTGTATTGGCTTCTCCGATATTGTAGGTTGGAAAATTGCTGCTCGGAGGTGTTCACTTTACACAATAATAAACGCCGGTAATTCACAATAATGATAGTAAAATAATATACCTATTATTGTTATTATAAAATTAATATATTGAATAAATATATACAGGCTGATTCACTTAAGGAGGCTCACCATTGGGATATTAGTAATGGTAAGAGATACAGGGTGGCTCAAATTACAAAAAAGTTGCGCAATTTTATGACGAATATTTTGGTAAATGCAAACCTGAAATATATTTTTTAATTTCTGAAATATTCTGAAAAAACTGAAAATTTAGATTTTTTAATTTTTGCCATAATTCATTTGTTTTTAAAGATAAGTTCATGAAATTCGGTTCCCAGGCATAAAATGCTCTATTGATTGCATTGGCGAAGTCAGATCACCTCTATCTCTTATTGTTTTTGAGAGACGATAGTCAACTTTTTTTTTCTTATGGGCGCCATATTGGATTTTTATATTTTCAGATAGCTCTTCTCATTCTCTTTACGACGATGTATCATAGTATGGGTAAATTTAAATTATTAGGGTAATAGTCATAAAAAAATATTTTTGATTAGACTGCTATGAACTTAAACTAAAACTTGTCAGTTCATTGATTATCAAAAGTGTTTATTCTAGCATCGTTGTACTAATTCGTTCATATTTGTATTGCTACTGTTACCATTAAAATGTTTTCAAACGACGAAAAATATGTATTCTATTTATATTCAGTGCAGAAGAAATTCTATAGAAGCTGAGCAGATGTATTTAAATATGTATCCCGAAAGAGAACAACCACATAGAACGTTATTAGGTTTAATAAAATTAATAAAAAAAAAACACAGACACACAACCATTCCCTGGGAGAGGTTCCATTTCTCCCCTGGCGGGATTAGAACTCGCGCAGCAATATTCCATCCATAATAGAATGGTATAACCATTCTATTAGTCACAAGCTATCACCCAGCATCTAACAGAATGAGCTATCGCCGCGGCTAAATAAAAACAATATTATGTATTATATTTTTTAAATAACCCTGTAAGGGAGCCAATTCTAAATAAATTTTATAACATTTTACTACAGATTTTTTCATTTGCAAAGTTATAATCACATCAACTTATTTATTTTACTTTGAGTTTAACAGAAAATGCCGAACACTGATCGGGAATACGAAAAAGGGCTTTTCTCAAAAGACCGATGTCATAACAGCCTAATAAAAAAAAAATTATGACTATTACCCTAATAATTTAAATTTACCCATACTATGATACATCGTCGTAAAGAGAATGAGAAGAGCTATCTGAAAATATAAAAATTCAATATGGCGCCCATAAGAAAAAAAAAAGTTGACTATCGTCTCTCAAAAACAATAAGAGATAGAGGTGATCTAACTTCGCCAATGCAATCAATAGAGCATTTTATGCCTGGGTACCGAATTTCATGAACTTATCTTGAAAAACAAATGAATTACGGCAAAAATTAAAAAATCTAAATTTTCAGTTTTTTCAGAATATTTCAGAAATTAAAAAAGATATTTCAGGTTTGCTTTTACCAAAATATTCGTCATAAAATTGCGCAACTTTTTTGTAATTTGAGCCACCCTGTATCTCTTACCATTACTGATATCCCAATGGTGAGCCTCCTTAAGTGAATCAGCCTGTATAATTAAATAAATGTAAAAGTCTTTTGGCAGTTCTGTCTGTAGTTCTGCAGCACCTATATACTCGTACACCAGCCGCCCAGCAGCTGGTTATAGGTAGGTAGGTACCTATACAGTCAGGTTATAGGTAGGTAGGTAAATTATTCAGTTTTAAAGCACTTAAGTAGATATATCTATAGTCCGGAATTTCTCCTGGGAAATTCTTATCTGGTAAAACTGAATATTGTAACTTTAGGTCAAGGAAATTTGAATCAGTTTTTTTAACATGCACTACAGTGTAAAATGAGAGAACGGAACGTTATCATTAAAATCATCGTAAATACCTAGCTATAGGTCCCTACATTTTTCCCAAAATCGCTTGGACACGTTGATCAGGTTCTTAATTTTTCTAAAAACGTATATAGGACATTAAACGTATGATGCTTTCTGTTTTATAGCTATCAACAGGTACATATTTTTTTATAGAAAAATTTCAGATTTAGGGTAAACAAAAACATTCTCCCAATGATAAAAGTAAGTATAGGTAGTAAAACTATAGCTAGAAATGAAGCTCCAAAGATTATTAAAAATAAAATGAGGATGTCAAATTCCCTAAAAGCAAAACTAGATAGGATATGACATTATTCCAGTTAAAGTAAGTATTTCTACAGGGTGTCTCACCGCGGGAAGGGCCGCAATCGGTATATGGAAAAGTACGTACAGGGTGATTTTGAAAATTTGGTTATTGACAAAGGTCAGTGGGGCCTACCTTTTTAAAATATTTTTACTTTTCTGGCACTTCCGGTACAACCGGAAGTCGACACCAGCTTTCTTATTTTAAATGGAACACCCTGTATGTTTTTGCAGATTTGGATTCTAAGTTCAATTTTAAGTCAACTTTGTGTAAGGTTGTCTATACCTAAATTTAGTTATTTTCGAGATATCTCCAGTTTTAAGAAAAAAGTGACAGGTTCAGCACCATATTAAAAATGTTGATCTTGAACAGTGGAAGACCTTTAATTACAATATTTGCAATAGTAATGGTTTAGGCTTCGCTACATGTGAAAGTGATTGGATAATGTCTGAGGAACATACACGCCCCTCAAAATTTACCAATTTAAGAAGTTACAAAACTTCGTCAATATTGTTTATATCCACAAAAGTGTTAATAAAGATGTCATCACTATTAAATTATACTTACGAAATTTATTTGTAATTTATGGACAATGTGACAAAGTTATAACAAGAACTTGCGATACATTTGCTGATCGATATCCCCATAACAGAAACGATCACGATATGCTGTAAGACGCATCCTAGAAAATTTCAAAAATGTTAGTATTACGAAAGGAGGGATCCAAAGAAGAAATGTCGTAATACTAACATTTCTGAAATTACTAGGATGCGTCTTACAGCATGTCGTGATTTCCCGGAAAATAGGTTGCTATTAAAAATAAAAAAATAGCTTCGATTAGTTCAAACGATTTTGCGAAAATTACTATTTTAGAGAGATATTACAGGGATTGCATAATTTTTTCCACACTGTATGTAGAAATGCTCATATAGAGCACTTCAATGAAAACGAATCACCCTGAATAAATCCGTTACTGTTTTGTTTCCAGAGAAATCCCGAGACAAGTCGATTTTTGCTTGGAGGGGGACATATTTTGCTACCAAATTTGACGTGGCAACATGTACCCCCTCCCCCCTCAGCACAAATGTCAAAATTTTAAATAGGGAATAGGGGTCAACTGTATCCTTTAAATAAATAATAGGGAATTGAAAGACCTTTCATATGAGGGGTTCGTTTGACTCCTATTCTCTATTTAAAATTTTGACATTTGCGCTGAGGGGGGGAGGTGGTACATGTTGCCACGTCAAACTTGGTAGCAAAATATGACCCCCTCCAAGCAAAGATCGACCTCTCTTGGGATTTTTCTGGAAACAAAACAGTAACGGAGTTATTCAGGGTGGCTCGTTTTCATTGAAATGCTCTGTATATGTATATAAAGAAGTTATGATTATGATACAAGTATCACTTTGTTGATATTTTATTTACATTAAAAATATGATTTAATAGATAAAACGACGAATTCCTATAGAATGGTAGTAAAACAGTTCATGTACAAACTAGCAGGTATACAGGGTGAGGCAATTATAATGACTTACGATGAAATAAAGTCTAAACACGATTCGGAATATGAAACCTTTTTGTTTGACATTAAATCGATTAAAAAAATTGTAGACAAAATAGGATTGCCTACACATCGTGTAAATAGGTGAATAAATTTACCCAAACAAAATGAGTATCAACAATTTTCTTCATTTTCACACAATCTAGTAAAATTATTATATCTATAGTAGTAGGTATCGTTAATGTCTGTAGGTATTTTATTTTCTAAAAATGTTCTATAAAGAAATTTAAACGCATTACCTAATAAATAAAATTTTGTAAAACAAATTATTTCATACCCGTTAATTAACCTTAAAATTTATTTGTTTTTTCATATTTCCTTACAAAGAAAACATCCTAGTTTTCCACAAAACCTTGTACTTTTTGGTCGGCAATGGCTTGAAAAAGATAAAAAAACTTTTGGCATTGGCTGGATTTTGTGATTACATATATAGAGATTATCAGCCACTTTTCATAATAAAGAAGAAAGTACTTACTGGGATGTCCATACAATATTCCAGAGTCAGTACCGGTTGGTGGAACTGTTTTTTCCTTTGCTGTCTCATCTATTTCTCCAGAACTACCTTCTCCAGAATTAATTGCTAAATCGTCCTCGTCGTCTGACCACCTGATTAAAAAGAAGTATTTATTTAAAAGGGAAAAACACAATATTTAATTTTAACCTACGAAATTTACAAATTATTTTTGCTGTGTACGCATATCTACGTACACCTTACGAATTTTTCTGATCAGCTGTGACAAAAAAAATCTTAAAAGTACTAGCTGGATATACACGTCGTAATTAAGGGACCCTTGTTAAGGTAAAAACTTTATGTACAGATATTTCCTAAAATTCTCCAAACATATTAATTTATTGCATTAAAAAAGTTATAATATATCTGTATATTATTTCTTTGGGGCCGAAACTATGTATCTTTAGTAGCTAATATTCATTTATTAGGCAGAAAGTGGCATTTTTAATAATCCCTTTATATAAATAAGTAAGTTCAAATAAAATTCAATGGGGAATATTATTTTGTTTCTGTACCTGAAGGCACATATAAGCTGCTTAATAAAATATTTGGAAGTTGAGTATAAACCGGAGTAACTTAACTCGTGTTTCTAAAATACTATTCCTAACTGATACAGCATGTAGTAGTCATTAAAGTAAATCAAAAAGTTGTAATAAACATCGGGCCGAAAACTCACACCTCTTGGGATGTGCAGACCTCTGTAATGAGCTCGACAGAAATTTTTAGGTATTAGAGGTCAAATGTGCCGTAAGAGCGAGACTCTAGCACACTTTTGCCACACTTTTTTGAGCATATCTCCTTTATTATGTTTATATATAGTGGCTTTTTTATTTTCCTCGTAGAGAAAATCTGCAGTTACACCATTCGCTATTTTGTCACAGTTCGATGATAACTTATATCCTTAGTACTGGTCTATACTATGCGTTTTAACCGGTGCGTTTAGACGGGACCAGTTTTGGCGCAATAAAAGCAAGGGTCTACACTTATCCTTGTACGCCGCACCGCTCATTTCAAGTCGTGATTTTCCTCAACTAGTAGGATAAATTTATCAGTATCAAACATATCTGCATATGTTTGATAGCCGCAACAAGTTGCGGCAGAAAACAGAACGTGCGTTCGAAACGCATACAGGGTGTCCACCTAGTGCGCGTAAGTCCAATATCTGGGTTAATAAAAGAGATAACTTAATTTTTTTTTCTACAGGGTTGTCTAATATCCCGAGCTGCACAAAATGAAAATATATTTACATATTCAGGGTGTTCAGTTTTTCCTGGACAGGTACCAACTTCATTTTTTTAAATGGAAACCTATATTTTTTATGGCATTATCGAATTCTACGTAAAAAATTAGTGGGACTTTGTGCATAACACTGCTATTGAAATATTGATAGTTTTCGAGATATTTGACTTTTAATTTTTTTTTCTTATGTTTCGTCACTTCTAATAGTTGACATAATTATGGTTGTATGACAGCTAGAAATTATTTTTTTTTTCAGAAACTGTAGAGTGAAGATGGCTCTTTCGAAAAACGTATCAAAAGTTGACCTGCGATATACAGGGGGCAACAGAAATCGTGCCAAACCTGATGGTTTAAAATTTAAAAAATCTCGACTTTTTCAAATGGAACACCCTGTGTTTTATGATTTCATTAGATGCCTTTCTGTAGACTCTACAATTTTATAATAGCTTTCCCTATACCTAAGTTGCGTAGTTTTTGCAAAAAACCCACTTTTATGAAAAATACCCGATTTGCGCACTCCTTTGACGGAAAAAATATTGTAAGGCTATTTATTTTTATAAAATGTATTAGTTTACACTTCTTAAAATAAAAATAACTGAAAAATTTAGATAATTTCAGTTTAATAAACAAGTCTTTATGGAAAGTTACCATTTATTTGTAAATAAAAGTAAAAAATCATAAAAACTCTACATGTAATTAAGAATTACCAAAACTGGCGTATGCTTAGAAGAAGTTCATGGGAATTATTTGCTAGCAGCACGTATTTATAGAAATTCCCACGTGCTGACTGTTTTGAAAATGGGAAAGAAAGATTTGAAAGAACAGCAAATGGGAATTATGAGAAAACTACCAGGAGACATGGGAGTAACAACGATAATATTTAGTTTAATGTTGTGGTTTCTGCTGTTGAAAATCCAAAAATATTAGTATCAGAAAATCAGTAGAAATCTTGGAGTTTTCAAAAGCTCGACAAATAAGATATTGAAGAAGAAGTTTCATACGTATCATATTGAAAACCAAACGGTGTTACCGTAGTTAGAAAAATTATTAGTGAAATGGATGAATATACATAGAGTATTGAAAAAAGAATACGCAATACTCATACAAGCAAGCTAACCTAAAGTAAATGCTCAAAATGTCCACCGTTGTTTTCAACACAAAGCATTAATCTACGACGAAAATGAATGTGAACATTTCTTAACATTTCGGGCGTTATGGTTAGAAACTCATTTTGGATCTTTTCTTTCAAGTCTTGCATATCCGTTGGTGGTACTTCGTATACTCGCTCCTTGATATAACCCCACAAGAAAACGTCCAGAATATTTAAATCAGGCGAACGTGCAGGCCAAGGAACTGGACCACCACGACCTAACCACTTATTTGGATATACGTGGTTTAGGTGTTCTCTAATCTGAAATATGAATAGATAATAGGAAAAGTACTACAACAATAAAATAATCACAGTACCGCCAAAGTGGAATGTGGAGGGGCACCATCATGCTGAAACCATTGTTGAACCAAATAATCAGCGGGCATATTCTGTAGCTGTAGAAGGGGAAGTTCGTTTTGCAAAAAATGCAAATACACATTGGCATTTAAATTGCCTTCAAAAAAGTACGGTCCAACAATATGTTCTCCACAAATTCCAGCCCATACGTTCACTTTGAAACGATGCTGATTATCTAGTACCCTCAATAATCTTGGATTATTGTCAGCGTAGTGATGAAAGTTGCGACGATTGGGTAAGCATGTGTTTGAAAATGTTGATTCGTCAGTAAACAAGACATTCATAAAAAAGTTTGGACTTTCCTGAATTTTATCCAATGCCCAGTGGCAAAATTGCAGGCGGTTTAGGTGATCTTGAGGTAACAGTGCTTGATGGTTTTTAATATGATACGGATGAAAATTATTCTTCTTCAGTATCTTGTTTGTCAAGCTTTTGGAAACTCCAAGATTATTACTGATTTTCCTGACACTAATATTTGGATTTTCAACAGCAGACGCCACAACATTAAACTGAATATCGTCATTGTTACCGTCATGTCTCCTGGTAGTTTTCTCATAATTCGCATTTGCTGTTCTTTCAAATCTTTCTTTCACATTTTCAAAACAGTCAGCACGTGGAAATCTCTGTAAATCTGGATTATTTGCTTTGTAAATACGTGCTGCTAGCAAACAATTTCCATGAGCTTCTCCTAAGGCATAAACCATTTTCACTAATTCTTCTTTTGAATAGTTCATTGTATGCACGCTTAGTACTTACTCTAAACTCGTACGTGAATATTCAGTAAAAGAAGAAATGACATGTAAACTGATTGTCACAAATTTTATTGCGTGACAGACGCTCACTGCGTTTTTCCCGAGAAAGGAACGTGCGCAAATCGGGTATTTTTCATAAAAGTGGGTTTTTTGCAAAAACTACGCAACTTAGGTATAGGGAAAGCTATTATAAAATTGTAGAGTCTACAGAAAGGCATCTAATGAAATCATAAAACACAGGGTGTTCCATTTGAAAAAGTCGAGATTTTTTAAATTTTAAACCATCAGGTTTGGCACGATTTCTGTTGCCCCCTGTATATCGCAGGTCAACTTTTGATACGTTTTTCGAAAGAGCCATCTTCACTCTACAGTTTCTGAAAAAAAAATAATTTCTAGCTGTCATACAACCATAATTATGTCAACTATTAGAAGTGACGAAACATAAGAAAAAAAAATTAAAAGTCAAATATCTCGAAAACTATCAATATTTCAATAGCAGTGTTATGCACAAAGTCCCACTAATTTTTTACGTAGAATTCGATAATGCCATAAAAAATATAGGTTTCCATTTAAAAAAATGAAGTTGGTACCTGTCCAGGAAAAACTGAACACCCTGAATATGTAAATATATTTTCATTTTGTGCAGCTCGGGATATTAGACAACCCTGTAGAAAAAAAAATTAAGTTATCTCTTTTATTAACCCAGATATTGGACTTACGCGCACTAGGTGGACACCCTGTATATTATGTAGACGGCATCATTTAAATCCTTGAGACAACACCATCCCGGGCAACAGTCCCGTCAAAACGCACCGGTTAAAACGCATAGTATAGACCAGTACTTACCTTATTTGTTTTAGCTTAACTATAATTTTTATTTTCGTTAGGATGAAATTACTCTATTAACAAAAAATATATTTTTGCGTGTGATTATAAAATTATAGGTATATTTTGTTATTGCTATAAAGTACAAACTTACTGTTAAAACTAAATATAATAGTTTTTTAATAAAGAAGTATACTTACTTGCCAACCTGAATCTCGTTCTGAAAAAGAAAGACAAACATTAATAAAAAAATGAAATACCTACACAAAATACATATTTACACGTATTGTTTAGATAATCTAATGGTTTAATAAAGTGAATTGAATAAATTGGATGATTTTTTTTGTAAATAATGACATTTGAAATATTTCTATTGAAAAATTTTGTTATTTCTGTTGTTTCCTAATTTATTGACCCCGATTGTTACGTATTATAGGTTTTTATTTATCTTTAGAAAAAGTACATTTTTAAGAAAATTATGATGCTCGTGTCAATACATAAGTACTATGTATTTACATGTAATTTCTTCGTTTTTTCTGTTGCTTATACAGAGTGGGCCAATAATGTGATAAAGTACGATAACTGGGAAAATACAAAAATTAAAACAGGTGTTACAAGATATTAACAGGACAAATTTTTAAAATAAGTTTGGGATGTACAGGGTTTTGTTTAATATTAGTAAAGTAGAGATATTTTCCATTTAATGGTTTAATGTACGCACATTTTATAAAACAACAGCATTACGATCTGGATCAAACTATATGCTTAAACCCGGCCGTTTCAGAGATGTTTGCCATTTTATAAACATTTTCACATATGCAAGGGCTTGTATGAGACTTAATAACTTTTTACGCATAAGAGATTTGCATTCGGTTTTTTAGCACAAGAAAAGGGCATAAAATATGCTTCCTTTCAGAAATAGAATTAGCTCAGCATACTCCATTTCAACATATACCATTATCCATGTTACATTTTAGAAATTTCAAATAGTGAAAACTGAAGATTAACTAAAACTAAGATATTTGCGATTTATTTTTGGTTTTCAAGGTCTTTTTGTAAAACTTACTTACTATCCACTTAGATGTGGATGGAAAACGTCTAAAAAAATTATTTAGTTATCTTTGACTGTTTTACATTTAAATTAAGAGTTGTTGGAAAAATAGATTGAGAGAGGTGAATTGCTTGGCCGGCTAGGTCTAGCCTAACCTAACAAAGATTGATTGCTTTCTGTGCTTCTACTACACAAGGATATATGATAGATCCCATTAGTAGAGAGGATATGAAAAAAATAATCAGAGAAGTTTTCCAAATTATTCCCATATATGTTCTTCAAAATGTAAGCAATTCTTTTCAGCAACATATACAATTGTGCATAGATCAAAATGAATGGGATTTTGAGCAGCTACTGTGACATTTTATTTATATTCCTTTTCTTTTTCCTTGAATCCACTTTCTTTTACTTTTTGTAAAAGTTAAGTAAAGTTGTTACATAATAATGAAACTCCGAGAAAATGGTATTTAAAAATGGACTTTCTGTAGACAACCTCCTCTATATGGGTGACTAAAACCAATACATTAGTATCCCTTATGTCAAAGCGTCAACGGTAACAAATTTATTTTTATTGATGACTTACTTGATGGTAATTTTTACAAAAACACTTCTGAACGTCGAAGATAATCACAAATGTCTCAAAAAATTGTAACTTTAATCCGTACAATGCCTATATCATATTAAAGAGAATTTAATTTTACATAACTCTCTCTAAAAATACAGAGTGTTCCATTTTTTGCGGTTTGAAACTCCTAACATGTAACGTGTAAAATGGAACACTTGGAGTGTGCTATTTCCAAATTTCTTATAATTTTGAAGGTAAGCATACTTTATACCCTTTTCTTGTGGTAAAAATCAATCGATTATTTCTTATGTGTAAAAAGTTATAAAGGTTTACACAAGACCTTGCATCTGTCAAAATGTTTATAAAATGTCTAATACCTTCGAAACGTTTGGGTTTAAGTATGTAGTAAGTATGCATATTGTTCAACTAAGAATTTTACTACTATGTTTCATATAATGTGAAAATATACAGGGTGTTCCATTAAAAAGTATATTTACCTTACCACAATTAGACGAAATACCCTGTACATCCCAAACTAATTTTAAAACCTTTTCGTGATAATATCCTGTAACACATATATTTACATTTCTGTATTTTCTATAACAACAGAGTTGTCGAACTTTTTCGCACTATTAGTTCACCCTGTATATTTAATTCATGTTCAATATAATTTTAATTTGTAGTTAATAATGCAATACATTTTGTAATATTAGAATCTGATTTATATTACTTTTGATATAAAACTATTATTATATGTCTGTGTAAATATATACCCTAATAGTTTGAACATTTTAAATAGGTAAGTAAAGTTAAACTGCAGTTGATTATATTTTTTATAGTGGGTGTTTTGTTGGTGTAGTGTTTTTTATCCATCCCTAAGCCCCTAAACCCTATAAAAAGGTTAATCTCTATATAAGTTTCCATTTTGAGTACACTATAGGCAAGTGAAATACCAAAAAAATATTTGCTAGATCATATTAAAACGGACAATATTCTCATTGGTTTCCGTTACTTTGAACAAATAGCAGTAATTTGTTTAAATTAGTTCTATTGGGTTTATGGCCCTATTTATAACCGCAGGTTTATAAGAACACCATATATTGTACGTAAAACTAATAAATTTTCTTTCAAATAAGTGATCCTATATACCTACCTAGAAACAAAATATCAATAATAAATAGTACTTACGTTGTTGTTGGTGCTGCCATTATTCTAAAAAAAGAAACATATATTAGTTCAAAGGTATTTAATGGAATTACTTTGATCATATAAATAATTAATGTTAGTAGAATAATGAATATGATTTGTAGTTACATAATTTTATATGTACATAAATCATACATAATATGTATCGATACAATATTCAACCAGGATGGATATTATGAAATATTCAACTTTTGGTGCTTTATGATTTTTTGTTTTTAAGTAATTTGTAATATTGAATATATGCACTTTAAAAATAATATATTTTTTTAATATGCTAATTAGAATTTTTTTCGTTTTGGCAAAGGGCATAACTTCTACCTGAGTATCTGGATAAATTCTCATCCAATAGGGCAATAGGGTAATCGAGTTCAATAAGAGGTTGGTTGAACCTGCTGTGTGAAATATAATTAGATATAAGCCACATTAGACACAATAGACATAGATGAGAGGGAGAAGGGGCGGCATATTATCATTATTTCGTGGACCGAGAGTGCATTATTAACAATTTTTATAACCCCGAAAAATAATATGATTTTTATAAATATATCAATTTAACAATTTGCTAAATTCTATTAAAATAGGAAAAGGTCAGTTGAGTGATATACTTTTAATATTATTTATTGGCTTTTGTAACTATTTACATATTTATTTAGGTTTTTCAGCAAACAAATTAAATGAAAAGATATCTTTTTATCTAGAACTTACATTGTATATAAGTTATTGTATGTAAAAAACAATTTTCCGCAATAACTTAAAAATCGTAGCTCTTAAACATAACTCTTGTAAGCGACTTTGTTATTTATAATGACAGGTACTACTAGATGACAACAAATAAAATCTCACGTCAGTTCACGAAAAAGTAGGATATGCAAGAGTTATGAAACAACATCATAAGGAAGAGTGAATAATAGAGGAGAGAATAAGTAAAAATAAACAACATTATTTAGGGTCTTCAACTATTGCCGTTGCAAGATCGGCCATTTTGGGGTATTTTACACTTTTCTTGTTAAGTTTTTCTTGCGCCCATAATATCAGCTTCAAAAGGGTGGAAATTTTTGGTGCTGTAGTTTCATGGTGCTCCATATTTAATATAGCAGCGTTGACTAGGCCACCACAGGTGTCAGAGTTAAACAAACACCATGTTGTTTTAATGACCTTTAATAGATGTACCTACACGTCACCCAAAAATTACCTAAATCTACGAAAAGGTTTTTACCAAAAGGTTATTGCGGAAAATTGTTTTTTGCCCCAAAATAACACCCTGTAACTGGTTAGGCATGCATCAGAGAATTTTTTTATAAGAATTTTATTCTTCTTTTGGTGTAATCTACCCACTGGTAAATTTTTGAACGCTCAGACTGGGACACCCTGTATATTTTCATAAGTCTATTTTTTTCTATATTTTTTATACTATTATCGTAATTATCTTAAATATGAAAATATTAAAGCAATCTGCCTCCTGTAATATTAATAAGAAAACAAAGTATTATAAAAACCAACCTTCATACTTGTAGTATGAAGGTAAACCTCTAAAGTTTGTTTAAGTAAAGCACTTTGTTTTCCTGTTGTTATGTTAAAAGTCGTGGCATATTCCCAGGCAAATAATTGCCTGGTGAAGGATAATTATTATTATCCTTCACCATATATATATAAATAATATAAGAAGGAAATAATTGGTGATAATAGGACTGTGATACAAATAAGTTGTAGGCAATATCTATCTTAAAACTTCATTAGATTGCTATATTAAAATAGTTCAATAATACCAGTTATTCAGTTCTACAGTTCCACCAGTTATTTGTTTAGCTAAACACCTAAATAGATATGTAAACTAATAAGTACACCACATATTACCGCACTGTCCAGAAAATGTTACTTGTATTATCCATTACGTTAAATCTCTCACGGCTTTGGCAGATTTAATTCAGTAACTTGGAATATCCACTTGGAATTGGATCCAGATTAATTAAAGTGACATTATATGTGTACTTATTATTAAATAACAGTTATTAAAATTAATGTATACTTCATCAATATTCATTTGTCTTAGTTAGCTTCTTATTGGTAGTGGCACGTAATTATAAACATAATTTAAAAAAAAGAGATGGGAAACAGTACCTACATGAAGAATATTTAGTAGTGATGGTTTTGTATCGTTCTGCATGTAGGTATCTCTATGCATTTTGGATTATATATTTAAGAAAAATTCATAACTTAACAGATATAACAAAAAATTCAATCAAACAGCTTTCAGCTAAACCAAGTATTAAATCTAGATATCTACTAGATTATATTAACTGACAAATTCATATATCCACCCAGGTTGTAATTACTCTTATTCGACTGAAAAGTTCTGTAGCGAAGGTTAAAAGGCAGCTAAAATTAAATATTTATTTTAGAGATACCTATGTGCGTTGAAACAATAAATCATAATGGACAAATTGGTTACAAAATGGTTACTAAATTAACATCTTTGTTTAGTTTCAATACTATCCACCAAGCATATTCAATATTTGTGTATTTCATACTATGTACCTGATTCAAAGAAATGCTTATTATATTTTTTTTAATATACTTCATTTGTTAAGCGATAAAAGAATACATTTTCATGTTTGAATCTCCGATGTTTTTCTTTAAATATATATTTGTAAATATAAATATGGAGAAGAGACATTTTAAGCTAAAAAAATAATATACTTAAGGAATAATTGAAAAAATTATGTTTGTGACATATTTTCAGACGGAGCAATATCCCTTGGCCCACTTAGATTGATCTGCTTATAACAAAAAGATAGTTGATTAAATGTAAAGAACGTAAAGTTGGGCATGTAGCAAACGACATATTTAAAACACGGCATGACTTGACTCTGTCGTTTCTATAGTTTGTCACAACAAATTCTTTTATCTTTGTTTCTTCAATTAATTAACCTTCTATCAAGTTATCTTTTTATACTTACAGACAGAACATATTATATAGAGGGTATTCCCAATAGTTGGTATAAATGAATTGGCTGATTCTGTGGCAGATTTTAAGAGGAATGTTTGTTTAAATTAAAATACATCATGAAATAGCACGATTAATTGAATATATATCTAGTATCAATTCTATTGATATATCAATAATGTTTTTTTATACAATTTTCGGTAATACCCTGTATAAAATAACTTATTATTCCAATATTACTACAATTATTAATTATTTTTATGCCAAAATATAGGTACACTCAAATTAACAATGTTTTCTAGTTTACTATTTTCTGAAGCACAACGATTTTACGGATGAAATGAGAAGTTAGGTGAAATGAATATGTTAACAGTAATCAAACTTACAAAATTAGCGTCATAATCTCCATCTTCCTACAAAATAATGAAAACATTTGTTAATGACATTTACCACCACCTTTATGGTTAACATCCAATAAGGCAGAAATGCAGACAAGTGTATAGTTTTGGAAGCAGCAAAGGACAGAAAGAGGTAGATGCCACAAAATATTGTAAAGATAGGTACATTTAAAGTTTTTCAGTTTTTCAAGCTCATAGGTACTTGATGCTATCTATGGTTAGTATTGAAACAAAAAAGACATAGAAAGATGATTAAAACGAATACACACAATTACAAAAAGTGGTAATAATCTGAAAGAAAACATGCAGAACAATGCTTTACATAATAATTACAGTAATATCACGTATAGAGGGTAGATTTTTAAAAGGAAAAAGCTACATATATTTTAGAAAACGATACTTAATGTTAGATGCTAGCGCAATGTTATATTATTATTTTTAGGTCTGTTATATCTCCTTAAAAATATTCTTATTAAAGCTTAGGGTGCGAACAGACTGTCAGTTTGAAAAAAACTCAGTGCTGACTTTGAAAAGAAAGTGGAGCTGATGGATATATTTTGCTCATCAAAATTATGAAATAGATCAGTATCAAAGTTACATAATTCAAGATATTCATTCGATAATGCATTTCGGCAAATTTTTTATTATTTCCAAAATATAGTAAATATCCACTAAAGTTGATAAATTGAACAAACTTCTAGAACCTTGTCAACAGCTACTCGAGATTATTTGTATTAGAACATTGAAAAAGAAACAGTTAACAAGAGCATGGCATGTACCAAACTTTTATACAGTTTTGGACAGACTTCTTTATGCTATGAAGGACTGGAAAATAATTAAGAACGGAAAAATTTTACAAAGTTATGAAATTACAAGTTACAAGGATTTGCGACGTATATAGGACGATTCATAAATAATGGTACAAAGCAAATGTGGCTAGTAGGAGATAAAATATAAATATTTAGATAATCATGACTTAATGAAATGGTTAAAAGGTAAAAAGATTCAGGATGTCATGATACATGTACAGGAAGTTAAAATATAATTTTTTACTATCCTTTTTAATTTAACGAGTTTTTCTCGAGTGAATTTTCGGTGGTGGGGGTTATCTGGGATGATAAATCAGCATTTATTTAAAGTGTTAAAAAGACCGTCACTATTTTATCGGCAATTAGGCAAAATTTTTGGAAAAAATTCCATGCAACTTTTTTAATTCAACATTGGAATAACATTTTCAGATTCATTGTACCATATCCCCCGTATTGTACATTAATCATCCTGTATAAAGCAAATAGACGTTAGAGCATTTCAGATATGAGACGCAAGATAATAAATGGGAATGAAAAAGAAATCGACTATTAAAAAATATTTCAGGAAATTACGTTGTACATTAACGTGTCCCGAACAGGGTACTGGAGCCGGTATAGGTATTTACCGAAATCAACAACTTACTGTTCAATACATCATCTGGACAATTGATAATAAAAACGATAACTGACGAGCATTACAATACTAGCATAAAAAATAGCTCCAACATTAAGGAAAATATAATTAGCTAGGCAATACCCAAAAATTCATTGGGTACATAGTCACATACCTAACATCTTAAACCGAATAGATTTTCTTTTCTGAAACAAAGTTTGTGCAAAATTGATAGGTCTAACGGAATTTCTAGATTGGATTAACTACTAATCCGTAGTCAGGTGGTATGGATGTGACTGTCCCTGTATATCTCAAATATGTGCACACAAAGTGCCGTTCCTAGGTGTTATTAAAAAAAGGACAGGCATGGAAATATTGACAAATGGTAATATTTCCGCGAGTCGGCAGAAATTAAGGTGAGACAAAGAATTTATGAATTAAGTTGGACGAGCTGAATTATCGTTCTATAAATCTAATATAATAATTTACGTTAGTTCTATCAGGATGAGGTTATCACAAATATATATCCAAATCCGCATAAGACCCGCGCAATTTTGATGAACCAAATATACTGTTGTTAAAAAAGTAAAAGGCTGACATTTTACTAAATACTTACATATTCATTTGCATATTCACCATCGTCCTCATCATCAAAGCCATTCTATAAATACATATATTTTAAGTTTAATGAAAACAAGTTTAATGAAATAAGTAGTAATATAGAATAATCTACTTAGGTATATATATTTTTTTTAATAAACAGATACCAGTAATTACATATTTTAATCTACGTTTTCTGGAATTTCAACACTCAGTTTTCAAATAGATTCCAAGGTAGTATATGTGTTACCGTAAGATACGACCTTATTAATAGTATAAATAATGAGTAAAGTTGACGTATAAGATAATATTTACATGATATTGATGAACACATTTTGATTCAGATTAATAAACCTAAGAAATTTTAAAACATATCAACAAATCAATCCAAATAATTTTGAACAGTTTAATAAAATATCAATATTATTTAATATTGTTTGGTTTAGCAGTAAGAAATGTCTATTTTTTAATTACAGGAGAGAATCTAGGTGAAGAATCTGAAGCGTCGAAATTATAATTGTTAATTAATGTGAGTATACAGGCTGATTTATACAGTATGAATTCGAGTCTATGCATGGGGATCTCGGAAATGGTAAGAGATACGAAGTCGGTTAAAGGGAGCAAAATTGAGCAATCAGGGGACCAAAATAATGGCTGAAAAATGCCAAGTTTAAATTTTGGAAATTCGTTTATATTTTATTCCAACTTTATTTGAGTAGATACTGAAAAAAAGAACAGCACTTCTTCCCAGTAAATTTTTGTGCTCTATCTAATGGTATGATAATATATTTCATAAAAAGTTTTGTATTTCCAAGACCATCATCAATTAAAATTTTTTAAATGTGGCCATGGAACTCCATTTTTTGAAATTGCCCTGTCTCCTAACACTATGCTGTCATCGTCCAAAGCAAATTAAGACGTTTTGCCCCGAAAAAAATTCACCTTCAATATTTCCATTTCAATACATCAATTTTTTTTCGGGGTTTTCTTTCGTTCAATGTGTCGTATTGCCCAAAAAAAATCAAAAAAATTATCAAAAAACACTCATTTTCATGCTACATTTTTATAGCAAAACAATAATGCAAATATAGCAAATTAAAATTCCATAAAATTTAATCTAAGTAAATAACAATAAAAACAAAACAAAACACAAAAAACAACAAAAACCGCCTTGTATGATACATTTATTAATTATCTTATTATAGAGCGCACAAGGTCCCTCTGCCTAACCGGAGCTAAAGCATTGAGAAAAAGCATTGCTTAAGTTTTTGAGAATACTCTGGAAGAATACTTGAACGACATACTTTAGTGGAGCGTAATAAAATATATGACTACAACATCATAACAGACCCTCCTTCATAATTCAAGGGAGGTATCTTAATACTTAAATGTGTACTATCTTAATACTTAAAAATTCCGCATTACTGAAGCTTCTCTATAATTTTTTATGACACCCCATAAGAAATAATCTAATACTATAAGATCAGGAGACCTTGGCTGTCACCTTACAGAACCTTTATTTCCCACCTATCAACTCGAAAATTCCCCATTTAAGTATTCAGATACTTCCCTTGAATTATGAGGGGGTGCTCATGTTGGAACCTATTCTATTACACTCCGCAAATGTTAGCTCCGGTTAGGTAGTTCTATTCCTAGGTATTCTAGGCAGTAGGTATTCTAGGTAGTAGGTATTCTAGTATTCCTAGGTAGCTCTATTCTATTAGGTAGCTCTATCCGCCGGTGCGCTCTATTAAAAATATTAACAAATATATCGAACAAAAGGGCAGCAATTTGAACTTCTATTATAAGTATTTTTGTTGTTTTTTTTATTATTTATTTAAATAAAAATTTGTTGAATTTAAAATGAATTTTTAATTTGCTATAAAAATGAAACACGAAAATTATTTATTTTTGTGTTTTTTCTGTTCCTTTTCCTTTTTGGGCAATACGACACATTGAACGAAAGAAAACCCCGAAAAACGAGTCTGAATAAAAAAAATTGATGTATCGAAATAAAAATATTGAAGGTGGATTTTTCGGGACAAAACAACTGAATTTGCTTTGGGCGATAACAACACAGTGTCTGGAGACACAGAGATCTAAAAAATTCTAAGAAAACTTCCAGAGCCGTATATAAAAAAATTGAATTGATGATGACCCAGGAAAGACAAAACGTCTTATGGAAAATATGATTATGAAATATCGATAAGCACAAAAAGTTGCTGTGAAGAAGTGTTCTTTTTTCAGTATCTACTCAAATAAAGTTGCAATAAAGTAAAACCGAATTTACAAAATTTTTTTCAAATATTTCAAAAACCAGTTAAGTTAGCCTTGACATTTTTCAGACATTATGTTGGTCCCCCTGATTACGCAAATTTGCCCCCCTTTAACCGGCTTCATATCTCTTACCCTTTCCGAGATCCACCCACATGCATAGATCCGAATTTGAATCAGCCTGTACGAACGAGTATGTATATTAAAATTGATTGATATGACAAAATGAAAACGTTATTCAACTGTATATTTTAATTTTAAATTAATTATGTTGAGTATTCGCTTATATTCTAATGGTTTTATATAAGAAATATACTTACTTCATCCTCATAATCGTCAGCCTGTTGCTGACCAAGATTGTTTGGCGTTTGTCTCTGCTTCCTTTTAGAATGTTTTCGTTTTTTGGTTTGATTTTTAATTGAATTGAAAACTTTTTTGCTACCTCGCTCATTAGCTTTCTTGTGATGTATCTCTATTTTCTTGCTAGGTTTTTCGTTTTTGTAAATAAGATTATTAAAACTTCTTTTAATTCTTCTTACACTACTTATAAGCCAATTATCATGTTCTACTGGCTGACTAGGGTTGGTTTCGTCTGACGACAAATCCCTTTCTATCCTCGGGTGGTTTTCATGGGTTTTTAAATTTGATTGTTCTAAATTATCAAATACTAAATCCGTGTCAATCTGAAAAAGAAAAAATTTATATATATAATTAAATTGAAACTAATTATGTCATAGAAATTACAAGATTTATGAAATTAGAAGTTGAATAAAAATGGTAAAATAAGAAATATCTACGACAAATATTTTGAAATTGAGATAAGATACTATATAAAATTGTGCGCGAAATATGATAATGACATCGCTCCTTAAATTAACCACATTGTAATTTATTTCTGTAATTCAACACTTTCTGTTTTCTTGTTTATATTTTACAAGAGGGATATTCTTAAAAGAATCGTTGATGAGTCTTAAAGATATGCCGCAAATAATTATAGGCAATTTTGTTTATTTTATAATACACTAACATTGTTTTTATATATTATTGGGAATTAATGGGTCGAAGTAATGGTATATTAAGTATTTTTCTAATGTTTCGGTTTATTTATAGCCAGTTTCAAAGAATGCCTTTGATAGTAGTGGTGAGAAGCCCACCGTAGTCCCTTCTTTGGTTCTTTGCTGCTATCTGTCTAACAATTGTTGTCAAATTGACAGACAGATAACGACGTACTTTTCGGCAGGCGCCATTATAGCAGTGACATTATACAGGGTGTCCACCTAGTGCGCGTAAGTCCAATATCTGGGTTAATAAAAGAGATAACTTAATTTTTTTTTCTACAGGGTTGTCTAATATCCCGAGCTGCACAAAATGAAAATATATTTACATATTCAGGGTGTTCAGTTTTTCCTGGACAGGTACCAACTTCATTTTTTTAAATGGAAACCTATATTTTTTATGGCATTATCGAATTCTACGTAAAAAATTAGTGGGACTTTGTGCATAACACTGCTATTGAAATATTGATAGTTTTCGAGATATTTGACTTTTAATTTTTTTTTCTTATGTTTCGTCACTTCTAATAGTTGACATAATTATGGTTGTATGACAGCTAGAAATTATTTTTTTTCAGAAAAGTTGACCTGCGATATACAGGGGGCAACAGAAATCGTGCCAAACCTGATGGTTTAAAATTTAAAAAATCTCGACTTTTTCAAATGGAACACCCTGTGTTTTATGATTTCATTAGATGCCTTTCTGTAGACTCTACAATTTTATAATAGCTTTCCCTATACCTAAGTTGCGTAGTTTTTGCAAAAAACCCAATTTTATGAAAAATACCCGATTTGCGCACGTTCCTTTCTCGGGAAAAACGCAGTGAGCGTCTGTCACGCAATAAAATTTGTGACAATCAGTTTACATGTCATTTCTTCTTTTACTGAATATTCACGTACGAGTTTAGAGTAAGTACTAAGCGTGCATACAATGAACTATTCAAAAGAAGAATTAGTGAAAATGGTTTATGCCTTAGGAGAAGCTCATGGAAATTGTTTGCTAGCAGCACGTATTTACAAAGCAAATAATCCAGATTTACAGAGATTTCCACGTGCTGACTGTTTTGAAAATGTGAAAGAAAGATTTGAAAGAACAGCAAATGCGAATTATGAGAAAACTACCAGGAGACATGACGGTAACAATGACGATATTCAGTTTAATGTTGTGGCGTCTGCTGTTGAAAATCCAAATATTAGTGTCAGGAAAATCAGTAATAATCTTGGTGTTTCCAAAAGCTTGACAAACAAGATACTGAAGAAGAATAATTTTCATCCGTATCATATTAAAAACCATCAAGCACTGTTACCTCAAGATCACCTAAACCGCCTGCAATTTTGCCACTGTGCATTGGATAAAATTCAGGAAAGTCCAAACTTTTTTATGAATGTCTTGTTTACTGACGAATCAACATTTTCAAACACATGCTTACCCAATCGTCGCAACTTTCATCACTACGCTGACAATAATCCAAGATTATTGAGGGTACTAGATAATCAGCATCGTTTCAAAGTGAACGTGTGGGCTGGAATTTGTGGAGAACATATTGTTGGACCGTACTTTTTTGAAGGCAATGTAAATGCCAATGTGTATTTGCATTTTTTGCATAACGAACTTCCCCTTCTACAGCTACAGAATATGCCCGCTGATTATTTGGTTCAACAATGGTTTCAGCATGATGGTGCCCCTCCACATTCCACTTTGGCGGTACTGTGATTATTTTATTGTTGTAGTACATTTCCTATTATCTATTCATATTTCAGATTAGAGAACACCTAAACCACGTATATCCAAATAAGTGGTTAGGTCGTGGTGGTCCAGTTCCTTGGCCTGCACCTTCGCCTGATTTAAATATTCTGGACGTTTTCTTGTGGGGTTATATCAAGGAGCGAGTATACGAAGTACCACCAACGGATATGCAAGAATTGAAAGAAAAGATCCAAAATGAGTTTCTAACCATAACGCCCGAAATGTTAAGAAATGTTCACATTCATTTTCGTCGTAGATTAATGCTTTGTGTTGAAAACAACGGTGGACATTTTGAGCATTTACTTTAGGTTAGCTTGCTTGTATGAGTATTGCGTATTCTTTTTTCAATACTCTATGTATATTCATCCATTTCACTAATAATTTTTCTAACTAAGGTAACACCGTTTGGTTTTCAATATGATACGTATGAAACTTCTTCTTCAATATCTTATTTGTCGAGCTTTTGAAAACTCCAAGATTTCTACTGATTTTCTGATACTAATATTTTTGGATTTTCAACAGCAGAAACCACAACATTAAACTAAATATTATCGTTGTTACTCCCATGTCTCCTGGTAGTTTTCTCATAATTCCCATTTGCTGTTCTTTCAAATCTTTCTTTCACATTTTCAAAACAGTCAGCACGTGGGAATCTCTATAAATACGTGCTGCTAGCAAATAATTCCCATGAACTTCTTCTAAAGCATACGCCAGTTTTGCTAATTCTGAATTACATGTAGAGCTTTTATGATTTCTTACTTTTATTTACAAATAAATGGTAACTTTCCATAAAGACTTGTTTATTAAACTGAAATTATCTAAATTTTTCAGTTATTTTTATTTTAAGAAGTGTAAACTAATACATTTTATAAAAATAAATAGCCTTACAATATTTTTTCCGTCAAAGGAGTGCGCAAATCGGGTATTTTTCATAAAAGTGGATTTTTTGCAAAAACTACGCAACTTAGGTATAGGGAAAGCTATTATAAAATTGTAGAGTCTACAGAAAGGCATCTAATGAAATCATAAAACACAGGGTGTTCCATTTGAAAAAGTCGAGATTTTTTAAATTTTAAACCATCAGGTTTGGCACGATTTCTGTTGCCCCCTGTACATCGCAGGTCAACTTTTGATACGTTTTTCGAAAGAGCCATCTTCACTCTACAGTTTCTGAAAAAAAATAATTTCTAGCTGTCATACAACCATAATTATGTCAACTATTAGAAGTGACGAAACATAAGAAAAAAAAATTAAAAGTCAAATATCTCGAAAACTATCAATATTTCAATAGCAGTGTTATGCACAAAGTCCCACTAATTTTTTACGTAGAATTCGATAATGCCATAAAAAATATAGGTTTCCATTTAAAAAAATGAAGTTGGTACCTGTCCAGGAAAAACTGAACACCCTGAATATGTAAATATATTTTCATTTTGTGCAGCTCGGGATATTAGACAACCCCGTAGAAAAAAAAATTAAGTTATCTATTTTATTAATGTAAGTCCAGATATTGGACTTACGCGCACTAGGTGGACACCCTGTAGATTGTTTTTGAGAAATACAATTCTATTTATTTATTTGAAGGAAATGCCGAAAACAACTACTCCACGCGCAATGTGTTCCGAATGGCATTGTATTACTTCGGTATCTCCATAGGAGTTGCCACGCAGATAGTGGCAAAGACCCAAATGTTAGTAGTAGAGGGCAGTACCGTGTACTGCCCTCGCAATCGCGTAGGCAATCGCGGTGCAACATCTTCATCGAGTCCACTACCTATAGCAGTCTGATGAGCGCATAATAATCGCGAAACCAGTCAGTGTCTGGTGGTTGGTCTCAATGAAAGATGTGGCGACTCCTATGGAGATGTCGAAGTAATGAAATGCCAGTCGGAGCACATTGCCCGTGGAGTGGTTGTTTTCGTCAACTACTTCAAATAATGCTTTTGATGTTATTTTATAGATATTTTATAGATGTTTTGACGGGACATTTGACGACAATCTTAAACAGTTTTAAAAATCAACGTCGTAAAAGCAAAACATAAAATAATACATTCAGTAAAGTAGGGTATTCAGTAGGTAGGTATATCATTTTATCCATATACTAGGTATTATTAAAGAGAGCAAGCTTTATAGTCTCAGGATCATTCCATAGGAGTTGAATTTTGTTGGTGGATTCTACATCAACATGAAAACAATAAATATTTCACAAAATTTATTTTGATTAAATATAGTAGAAAGAATAAGAGAGTTGTCTAAATTGTCCTATAGTCCAAGAACTCTGTGACTTTACATTGTATAGATGCAAAACCTGTTTGATCCAGGCAATTATTATTTAAGACGTACAAATATAAGCCACTTTTATCTTTCATAAGCACCACTAAATTTTTACGTTAAGCAAACCCAAATACATGTTATTTATAATACCATAATACCAGCAATCAGCATCCAAAAACTATCTTTTTAATAGGTTCATATGTCTTCATGAAGAGAGTGTTTTCATTTTTGAAATCGCTAATGATCGAAAATATGTTACTAATACTAAGACGGACACTAGTAAAAATATGTTATTATTCATAATTAATTTCGGTATACCGGATGATTCAAATTCGGGTAGATGAGCTACGATGTCAGTTAAACGCGAGTAAAGTTGCGCAATCAAAGAACCAACATAATGGCTGAAAAATATCAAGGATAACTTGATTGGTTTTTGAAATAATTGAAAAAAATTGAAATTTAGGAAATTCGTTTATATCAACTTTATTGGAGTAGATATTGAAAAAAGAACAACACTTCTTCAAGGCAACTTTTTGTGCTCTAGCCAATGGCATCATCATATTTTTCATAAAACGTTTTGTATTTCCAGGGCCATCATCAATAAAAAAATTTAAACACTGCCCTGGAAGTTTTATTACATTTTTTTAAATTAGCAAAATCTATGTAATTCAGCAAAATTTAATTTAAGGAAATAACAATAAAAACAACAAAGAACTTATAACTAAATATTCAAATTGGTGCCCCCCCCCCCCCCTTGTTCGATACATTTGATAATTATTTTATTAATATTATTAATAGATGCCTCAAGCTCCCTCTACCTAACCGGAGAGCTTTAGCGGAGCGTAATATGAATATGGCTGGAATTATGAGTGGGTCCTCCCACTCATAATTCAAGGGAGGTATCTGGATTCTTAAATGTCAAATTTCCAAAGCGACAGAAGGTCCTGTAAGGTGGCCACCAAGGTCTCCTGATATTATAGTATGAGATTATTTCTTATGGGGCGTCAAAAAATTAAAGATAGAGAAAATCCGCATTTAAGTATTCAGATACCTCCTTTGTGCTCTAACATGTTAAAGCCATATTCCATTATGGTCCGTTAAGGGAATATCGTCTAAGTTTTCTTCCAGATAGTTTTTCAAAAACTTAAACAATGATTTTTCTCAATGCTTTAGCTCCGGCTGACGGACCTTGAGCACTCTATTGATATTAAATAAATAACTAACAAATGTATCGGACAAGGGAGGGATTTTTTTTATGTTTTATTGTTATTTACTTAAATTACATTTTGTTGAATTTAAATGCATTTTTAATTTATTATAAAAATGTAGCAAGAAAATTATTTGTTTTTGCGTATTTTGCGTTCTTGATAATCTTTTGGACTTTTCTGGGAAATACGACACATTAAACGAAAGAAAACCCCGAAAAACGAGAGTCTGAATAAAATAAATCGATGTATTAAAATGGAAATATTGAAGGTGGATTTTGCGGGACAAAATGTCTGAATTTGCTTTGGGTTATGGCAGCATAGTGTCAAGAGGCACTATGATTTCAAGAAACGTAATAAAACTTCCAGGACCTTATTTAAAAAATTGTATGGAAGATGGCCCAGGAAAGACAAAACGTTTTATAAAAAATATGAACGGAATATAGAACGGAAATAGTTGCTGCGACGAAGTGTTGTTCTTTTTTCAATATCTACTTACTTAAATAAAATTGGGATAAAAAAAATTTATTTCCAAAATTTAAATTTATTTTAAATATTTCAAAAACCAATCAAGTTAGCCTTGACATTTTTCAGCCATTATGTTGGTTCCCCGATTGCACAACTTTGCCCCATTTAACTGACTTCGTATCTCTTACCATTTCCGAGATTCCCATGCACAGACCCGAATCTGAATCAGGCTGTATATTTCTGGATTGTAGCATTGCAGTTTTAATTGCGTTCTGTATCAGGGATATAAAGGCTTTGCATGCATCAACCTCTATATATACCAGTCCTCAATACTAGAATAATAGCTCTGCAGTTCAAAATAGTTTGTAGGAAGTAGTGGAAAATATTTTACTGTTAACTATAAGGTTACGCCAATTACTCCTTGAATAAGTTTATTGTGGATTTAGTTCGTACAGATGTTTCATAGCCGTCTGGACCAGACGAGTACAGTCAATCAAGTGTGAAAACCGCCATATAATTTAATTCAGTATCCGGTCATTCGTGCAATTACAATCTAGCCACGAGAACGCAGGTTTAGACAATTTTTGGGAAATTGTAAACTCTTCTAAAATAATTCTAGAAGAAAATACACATTGGACATATAAATTTCTGTAGAGAGCAGAAATAGTTTCTTCTTCAAATTTCGTACAACAGTGCATGCTTTATATAATCTTACTTGATTCGCAAATACTCTACTTATTTTAATAATTATATATTTTTTATTATATTGTTACTTTACAGGTGCATGCTTGTAATAAATTTCAATAGTATCGTTCAACTGAGAAACAAAATTCCGTGTGATTCATTTCAGCAACAAGTCACATGAAATTTGTGTGTCCAGTGTGTTACATACAAGGTATGTACGAGTAGAATAGCGTATTCGATTTACACTATAAATGTTAGTTTGTAGCGGGCATATTATTATGCGGGGCACGAAATAATAATACGCCGCCCTTCTCCCACACAAGTCTTAGACTTTCAGGCTAATTCTTGTGATTAGAATGAGAGGTAGAGATATTATTATAGTTATTATTTTTTTTTTTGTTGAAATCCCATGCCCATGCCTTATTATTATTATTATTATTATTATTATTATTATTATTATTATTATTATTATTATTATTATTATTATTGTTATTATTATTATTATATTATTGCCAGTTGCCTCAAGATCTCAGAATAGGTTAAGGATTAATCACACATTTAAAATTAAAAAAAAATGTTAACCTTTATATTTATACTTTTTGGTTTAGTAAAATACATACTGCTAACTAATTTGATAAAATAATTCTTTATACACTTAAGGGTCCATTCTCTGTAGATTTGACAGGCATGAATGTTGGGTCGGATTGAGAGGATGGGTGGCCGATGGGTGGAGACCTATATATTCCAACTATCGAATTATTAAGATTTCGGAGGTGCACGTAAAGCCGAAGTAAAAAGGCACATGGAAATAAAGTTAGTCCTCATTGCAAGGGTACCGGATTTGTCTTACAATTGCAACAAAATTTCTTTTTAGTGTTATAAATTATATATCACCGGAAAGATCAAAAGATAAACTAGATCCCTATAGTAGCAAATTTTTGTTTAACACATGTATTTTAGAGAAAATAATTTTTGAAAATACGCTATTTTAGTACAAGATTGTTTGCCTGGAATTTTAAAAATAAAAAGAAATACCAAAAATTACTACTATAGGGACTTAGATTAAAGTCTTATCTTTCAATACTTTTTTACTAAAAGTCGCTGTCTTTTATAGTTTTTTTATAATTAGACACGAGACGAACGCCGATTTAGGGCTTATTTCGACCTAGTGAATGGACTCTTAAGGGGTAAAGTTAGCGGTTTAGTCCCTGTATGAGTATATTTACTGAGAGCAGCAAGGACTAAAACGCACTTTAAAACTTATTCAAAACTTGTTAGTTTAATATAACAAGTACCAACTTTTTACGTTTTTATATTGCCCTTTTTATTTCCATAAAGTGTTTAAATCTCATGGGAATAAAATCCCGTGTAATTCCCAGTTTTGAGGCCTTGTTTTATTTCCATTGGTATAAAATTAAATAAGCCGACTCAGGTTGATATCGACTCGGAAACTAAAAAAGAAATTTTGAATGAGCACGAATGTATATCCAGGCGTTTGATAAATAATCTATAGGTTATCTGTCAAAAAAATTTAGTAACATCAAATCCCATTAACACATTTTCCATACAATTTTAGCAAATGCCTTGTAGATAAACCGCATTCATGAAACCTGACACCTTTGAATTTGAAACCTGAAAATTGTATTGAAAACATGTTGATTTCATATTGTAACATATTGTTTTTTCTTAAAATTTAGAACTAACTATGGTCTCATAGTCTCTATCGTCCAAAATAATGTTATCAAAACAAACCATATTAAGACATCGTATTGTAATTGACATCGCACTAGCAGTTGACACTTTTCCTTGTGAATAATTCAAATATCCTTCGCAAATGATTTTTAATAATTTAGTAAATACAATACCCTGCAACCATCATCTATAAGTCTCCTCTCGAATTTCAGAGTCGGTTCCACTGAGAACCACAGTTTTCCACCAATTTTTCATTAAGAAGTCGTGTATATTCTTGTTGAAGAATTTTTCGTAATTAAAAGTGTTAAGAAGATAAGTTTACATAATTTATTTTTTTGTAGATTAAACACTAAATTGTTGTGACTATACGTATATAATTTTGTTGTATGGATATTTAACTAATATCTCTTTATTGTAATAAATTCATTTTCACCTCCAAACTGTGTTTAGGTTTGGTGTCAAACATTAACACAGATTGAACTATTTTAGCATTGAAAATACTTGTAGGATCGCGAAAGTATATGGGTATGTTTCAATGAAAAGTTTAACGCGATGAGCATGTCACACCGACATGGTTGGGTAGTGGGGGACCGAGTAGAGCGGGCGGCCTGGGCGCATAGTTTGGCCACAGTTGGCATTCGTATTCGTATATTGCAAATTGCAAGTCTGATAATCTGAGCTTTCATGTGAATGTGATATACAAGGTGACAAAGTCTGTAAGTAGCAAATGGTAAGTTCTCAAATTAGAAGGTAACTTTAGCAAGCTTTTTATTGTTCCAAATTTCCTTAATTCATTTTCAATGCATTCCGATGGTTGCAAGAATTGCGAAATCTATGAATTTTTTTTTTTAGATGACACAGGTGTCGACCACTTCGTAATGTTTAACATAGAATTTCAAATAAGAACTTTATTATAATATATTTTAACGCAAATTTATTATATCTAACTTCTGTATCAATATCATTGCGATATATCCACTGTATCTAGTAGATGACACCGTATCAATTATTAAAACTTATTAGGTGTCTACTACTGAAACCTGAATTTTTAGTGTCTCATAAGTGGCAAATATTCAAATAAACCGAAGATCATTGAAGGCCATTGAAGAAGTGAAGAAAATTAAAAAATTAAATTATTTATTGGGTCGGTGGCTAAGAGTTTAGTAATGCGATCGCTCAACCCAGAGGTCGTGAGTTCATTGAATGGTGGTCAGAGCTTACCAACTTAAGTCGTTCCTGAGACGCAAATGCAGCCTCTTGAATAATAATGCCACCCCCTCTATTATATATTACCACTATCTAAGAATCTGAAACAGATATACAAGAACCTAGACCAAGTACACAACAATTTGGCCCGTTTTTTGCAGCTGTAAAACTTGCTTGTTGTCCATTAGGTGAACGAGATCCTCTCCTTTAAACGAGTGCTCTTTTAGCCAGGACCTAAATCAGCACCAGTTATAAAAAAGATGGAGAGTTACCATAAAAGCAAATAAAAGAAGAAAATCAAGTTAATGGAAGAAGAAAATTAAGCTACCTAATGGAAAACGAACGAAAGCTAAAGAAAGACTAAAGAAAAAGAAAATACTATTTTGAAGATACAAAGGCAAGAGAGAAGACAAAAGTTGATCGAGAAGAAACGCAAACCTTGCAGTAAGAAAAATTACTATTTCAATGTTAATTACTAATATTTTGGTATGTCAACTACTAGAACTTTGATGTCAACTACCAGAATTTTAATAGATATGTCAACTATTAGAATATTTTTTGTGTCAACTACTGATACATTTCCCACATTTTTTGTAAATTTAATAAAAACTAGACTTTGTGTCATTGTTTGTATTATTTTATCTTGCCACATGTCCAAAGTACTAGGCTATCCGAATATATAACATTTGTTAATTGTAACAACGTGATTGTTTAGAAAAAAAATAACATTTCCTTCACTGTAACGTCAACTACTACTACTACTATTAGTTTTACTTTAATGTTAATTAATTTTATATTATGGGCAATACTTAGGTATTAAATTTCAAATATTCGACATTATCTTCAATTTAAAAAAGTTTTATGCAAAATATTAGATTCATTTTTGCGCATTTAACTCTTCTTGATGCATCAATCGATGTACTCTATATACAAAAATCATGTATATCAATAATGACGTACCACTGACTTGTTTTAAGTCTTTTATTAAATCGCATCAATCTTCTTTCCAATTGATCAAGTCGAATTTACGACCATCCTGTTAAAAGTTTGTATGAGCTGTTTGGCAATAAATCTATTAATACATATCTCTTCATCGTAATTCAACTGCATTCATTAACTTCACTGTTTTTACAGTGGTAATAAAACCAGTTGTCGCTAATAAAATATTTATGAGTTTAATTCGACGGTTTAATTGTTATTATTATAGCAGATGTATTCTTATCCACCCATTTCTCCAAATAATTTAATTAGATCAAAATATTAATCATTGCCAACATAGTGAGCTCACAAACGTTAACAAGATGAGTAATAATTTAATTCGACACTTTATCCATTTATGCAGATAAATTCTCAAATTAATACCTAAAAACGATAAAACAAAAGTTCCTTTAATTGAAATATTATTTGTTCGATTTAATATTATGAAATATAAAAATACAATTAATTGTGAAATATTTATTTATAGACAACATAAAAACAGTTCAATGGGTATATATTTATACTCCATTTCCTTTCAATTGTAAAATAAATTTTTGTGTATCCATTTTAAAAACTGAAACATACATTTAAAAAATATTACTCTTTTCCATAAATATTTTACGTAGATATTTATATACCTATTTGAAATGAAATATATTAAACGCTAAAGATTTCGTATTGAGACAACTGAAAAATACATTAGATTAGAACACCCTTAATGCCAGACAAACATTAGGTAGTCAATATAACTCATTGAAAGTTCTGGCAAAAAAACAAGGTACTTATCATAAAACTAATTATATAATAATATGTATTATCTTGACATCTATAATATGATTTGATATTCGCACTTTTGTACTTTTGTAGTAAATATGTATGTACATACTTAGTTACATGTACAGGTGTATTAATTTGTTTTTCTTAACAAAAAATGTTATGAAGGTTTATAATGTAATAAAGTAAAAATGTAATAAAATTTAATTTGAAGTAAGTTCATTGTTGTTAGTCAGTGTTGATGTCTATATGTTTGCTGCTGTTATATGTTTATTCTCTTACGTCAATAAAACATACACAATTCTTTTAACTCTTTCACTCATACTTATTTGGTGTAGTATACCTTAAGTTTATTATATAATTATGCATTCTATATAATTCTAAAATTTTCAGGACTGAACCGAAAAATTATGAACAGAACTCCCAATAATAGGTACTTACCTCACTTATTCAAGCACTCAATTATTTTTATATCATGATATTTTCACCAACTTTTTAAAATTATTTGTGAACAATTTATTTTAGAAATAAGAATAATTTAATATTAAGATTAATAAAATAATAATAATAATATATGTATTAACAAAGGTCTACTTCTCGTTATTTCTACCTTCTTTGTTCAGGACCTTATAATTCGGTACCCATCCTTTTTCACAAAATAAAATCACTGTAAGTTTTTCAAGGCACTCCATAAATCATCATTTTTGCAGGACATTATGCCGCAATTATAAGAATAAATCATGAAACTTTATTTATAAATGGAAAAATAAAGAAAGACTCAAGAAAGACTACGTTGAGAAGTTGATTACAATGTGAAATTCCGTGTATCTGCATTTGCATACATTTCGTAACTGACTCAAGGCAGTGGCGGGGCAGATTTTATTTAGAATCTATAAACAATACTTTCGTTATCTCAAATAGGTACACGATAATTATCTAAAATAAAAGATATGGAATAAACTCATATGTTAAAATATACAGGTGATTTATTATTAAAGAGAGGCAACATATAATTAAATAACTATGAACAAACATAAGAAAAGATGTATTTTTAATAAAAGTATTCTATAAGCATAAGTGATTTTGTCCTGAAAGTGAAAACATGTTAGATAGGTAACACATAATCATTTACTAAATTAATTTACTTTAATTTATTAAAAACAAAAGAAATTTATAAATTATATTTTTTAGTTCACGCGATTGTAAGGGTGTCGATATTTTATGGATAAGGTACTTACCTATCTACTAAACTTTCAAGCTGAGCAATGCAAAAAAATATTGAAAACGAGCGCGATTTGTATTCGTTTGTATGCCAATATTTATGCTCTGAATATGTATTATTTATTTGCAGGTACAATCTACGCAAATATTATTTTATTATTACTAATTGCGAGAGCAAAATGTTTTATACCAATAATACGTTTGTTATATTTTAAAAATATAATTATCGAGATAGCGCAAATTCTCTCAATATTTTGACATATAAACCTAATATTTTCTATCAGGGCAAGCCGTGGTAGCGTCTTGACGTTCATATTTTGATATGAACCCCAAGCAACATCGTCCCCGGTTAGTACTTGGATGGGTGATTATTAGAGTTGGGATTTGAGGCCAGAAGCCCGGCCCGAATGCTTTGTAATACCTGGCCGGGCCGGGCTGCAATTGAATTGGCCAGGCACGACTGGCCGAGTCGGGCCATCGGGCCTCGCTTAGCCGGTTCGGGTTGGCATGGCCGGTTCGAGCCTGGTTTGGACGGTTCGGGCTTGGCCTGGTCGGTCCGGGCCTGGCCTGGCCTGGATGGTTCGGGCGGTTTGGACTGGTTCAGACCTTACCTGAGCTAACCGGTTTGCTGTACAACTTAACAAATGTAAAAACTATATCTTGTTCTTCGTATAAGGAATTTTATTTCATAATAATGTGAGGTGCTTCACTCATTTATCTGACCACTTACAGCCAATCTCACTGATACTACTTAAAATTTAAGATGCCCTTAAATGGAAAAATTATACTTAACAATAACTATTATAAGTAGGTACTGCTCTGCTATTACGCACATCTAAAATTTTTATTAATGTAGGTGGGATAGGCCATTAGATATACATCTTTTCCAATATAAGCATAAATATTTACTATTGAAAAATTAAGGTGCAAAATTTTTCAAACAATCATCATAATTAATTTATTTTAACTTTAGTACCAAAAATGATTATTGGTAATGTTAACAAAAGTCCAGTATCGCCTTACGAAATATTTTATTATGAATATTATAAAAGTCACTAGTGGCAATAATATGACATTATTTTTCATTTCCGTACGTTGTACCGGACCCGCCTCCCTTATTTTGTCATCTACTACTCAAATCCCATCTCTAATGGAAAGTGATCTGTGATCTAATAAAATGTTTTTGTAATTTACCCGTGGTTGTTCCCGACTTCAATCTGGTTTGGTCGGTTCTGGCCTAGTCTGGCCTGGCCTGGCCTGTTCTGGCCGGGCCTGGACTGTTCTGGCCGGTCCCGGCTTGACCTGCTCTGGTCGATCCTGGCCTGGCCGGGCCATTACCGTCAAGAGATCTGGCTTTAATTGTGTCAAACGTTCAGTGAGTTTATCTGGCCTGGCCGGGCCTGGCCACTGTATAAATGACTAACAACCTGCTGTTCACTTTAATTAATAGTGTTTTCTATATTTCCCATTATTCTTATAATGTTTTCTAGGTTTCCCTTATTCTCGTACTAAATGATAGTTAAAGTTGTAACATCGAAAATCTTTCCTGAGTGCACTCGCGGGTCCCAATATAATAATATACCGCCCCTCTCACACACAAGTCTCTGACTTCCGGGCTCATCATTACGATAAGAATAAGTAAAAGCAGGAAACCCTAGCAATAGAAATAATATAAAGAAAAGTTTACTTAAAATGAACCTTAGAAGATCTCAATGGTTTTAATATCCGTTTTATTTTTTTTTAATTCACCGTGAAGTAATTCATCTCTTCTGTATGTATAAAAACACTACAAAAATTTTAACAACAAATTAACACAATTCGCGAATTATTATCACGTGGTACTTATACGATGTACTTTTCCAGTCGCCATAATTTTATATGTTGCCACTTGAAGTACCTACGTGAATATTCGACGCAATTTTGATCTTCTCAGTTAAATTGTTTTTGTTGCTTATATTAATGTACGTGCTGCATCTCAATCAAGTCAGTAAGAAAATGTTCGAGTGGAATATTTGTCATTTCCATGCATTTAAAGGGAAGGTATTATAAAGTGTAAATAATGTTTTTGTAATGTGTATGAAATTGTAAATTTGTATCATTTGACTTAGCGCCACCTAGAAGTTATACTAACTTAACTTATTTAGTATTATTTGGTAATATAAACATAAATAACTTAATATTTTACGTTTGGATGGCTTGTGCTTTAATTTATTTTTTCTATTTTGCATCTATGAACAAGTCATTATGAAAGGTAATTGCGTATCGAAAAGAAACCCTTTCCGTCACTCAACTTTTTGTTTTTATGTAATGGTATATAAAGCATAACCTTACTAAATTTTCAAACAAAGAAAATTTGATAAACGTTAATGACACCAACTGTTCCAGAATACGTATAAAAATCCCTATACGGGAATTCAACTTTCTGGTGATTTTTCATTGCTTTTATTGGTGCAAAACCTGCAAAATATAAAAATAGTATAAACAACGCGTTTCATAACGCGTTTATTGCACTTGTCCTTTAGTTCTAAACTTGGACGCGTGCGATAAAAGTACGCCTTATGATACTCCTTGTTTAATACCTATACTATTTGTTTAACGATCCATTGGCGTGGTGCTTACTGAAAGTAACAGTTGGTGATCATGGTAGTAACAATATACAAAGTAATACCTATGTATTACCACAGTTAAATGAATTATAATTCATTTAACTTTGGTATTACGCCAATATGACGAGAGTCACTTTTTTCGCAAAATATAAATTATAATTTTAGCAGCTGTCATATATACAACTACCACAAGTGACGTGAACTATGCGGATATTTATAACACATTTACATTGCAGAATAACAATATCATTGCAAAACGCAATGTAAAATCACAAAACAATATAAATTATCACAATTTAAAATAACAAAAATATTGTGATTGATATTGTGACTAAATTGTGAGTAATATAATGGACAATAAAATATTCTATAAGAAAAAATTACAAATATATATATTTTTTTACTATATCCTGTAAAAAAAACAATGTTGATAGGTAATGTTAAAAAGTCATCATATCTGTAGGTATTAATTTCTTTAAGAAATGTTTCTCAATTTCTTTAGAATCATACCACCTTTAAAATAATAAGAAACGAAACCAGAAACTGAAAATTTCCATTTGTAAAGGTTTAAAGTTTCTCTTGAAAAATACTTAAATCTTATGTAATATGCGAATTGTTATTACTGTAAACTGTAAGAGCAGAATATCTACAGAGTGTGGCAGATATAATTACTTATTATAACAAATTTATAAAGTAAAAAAACTCTTGATTCGGAATAAAACGACTTTAAAAATGCCCCTAAGAGCCATATTGCGTCTGACTAATCCTATTGACCAAATAGGTAGTATAAATTATCAAAACAGAAAACCTGCGAGACGTCAAATATTATGATTCAAAGAACCTAGTCTAAAGAGAACTAGTACAATTTCATATTTGTCATAAAAATATATTCTGAAAAGCAATTTAAAATCTGTTATGGATCATTTAAAATCATCTTCAGGAATATATCGCAGTCTGCTTTAAGCAGCACGCATACAATACATCGAAATTGGGTGACGGTACGAAACTGCGAAACAAGTGCATGTCATCTTATGGTCTAAAGCATATTCAAGCTGACGCATGATGGTAAGGGCAGCACTCTAAAAATCCGCCTAGTCTCAGAAATAAAATACCTACCATTTCTGCATATCGTCAGTTTAGTTTGATACGGAAATACAGAATGTGGTTTGCTAGTAAGTGCAGAGGACGCTTCAAAAATGTAAACAAAAGTAATAACACTAGTTTTAACTTGTCAGGATTCTCACTTAATGGGACTATTATTAACAAAATACCCTAAATAAAACTAGATTTACGTAGAAAGTTACCACGGAACACCGAGTTTATAAAACCGGGCGCTCAACTTAATCGTATCCAACACGTAGTTGTGGTAATTGAAGCGCACTTGCGATCGAATATAATAATATAGTATTAGCACTTGATCCGATGTTCAATCTTCATTCTGAATAAATCGCACTTGACTTTGAAACTGGGTGTGTTGGTATAGTTTGACTTTTTTTTATGTCAAACTCTGCTGATATTTTTTGTGTTTTCAATATTTTGGTTTTTATTCCTATCATTCGTATGCTATCATTTTAAATGCTGTATCATATAATTTCTAAGTTATAGTATTTCGCTAAAGGTATTTTATTAGTATAATGGCCATTACTCCGGTCCTATTCAGTTCCAGATTGTTAAATTTTATCTACAATAATGTGTTGTGTAGGATGGCATTTAAACTTTGTTCTGCATCTAACAGTTTCGAACATACGAACCTGACAATGTTCTTATGGTGGTACTACAGATATTTCTTGAAATATGTACGTTAAACAACAAAACTAATTATTACTGCTATGTAGATGTGTTTTTGTAGCTCTAAAGAAGTTCATATGCAAATAAATAAAACGTCAGTTACAGAAAAGTAAGAACTTTTTGTTTCCTGATGCTACTAACCTTCCAGCATAGTTAAAATTACAATTTACTTGTAGAAATATGCGCTCTACTTCTGATACAACTAGCAGTCTTAGGCAGTTGTCATTTGGATACAAAAAATTGCGTTTCTGCTCCGAAAATAACTGCAATAACTTTAGAGTTAGGTATTGGCTTTTAAATACACTTATTGGAACTATACATTTCCGAAAGTATTTAAACCTGTTAGGGTGTTCGCAATACAATCATTTTCATTGACGTCTTTATTCAGGTGTTTATTACTAGATTCTCCCTATTGTTACGCCGCTGACCCTCCTCATTACAACATAAAGCCTGTGAAAGACGGCAGATTAACGCAAGAAGGGCAAAGATGCGGCCTCCGCCAAACTTTTACTCTATTTTGCAAATTTGTTTTTCCAGCAAAATGTTCAGTACACCCTCGGAATTTTAAGTTTGTGTCATAGGTCATCCCTATTACAAGATGTCGACAACTTCTTCGTGTTTTAAAACCACGCTCGTGCATCGAATCTCACCGAATTGGTGTGGAAATTTCTGGTCCAGAAGACTTTTTAATAGCATATTGTGTAAGTTCTATGTGTTATTAATTTTCTGTGAATCAATAAGAAGGAAGTTTTATGTAGGTTAGGCATTTATCGAGTCGACAGCTCAGGGTTTAAAAGTATTTGGACCTAGAGCTAGCAGATCTCGAGAAGGCTCGACAATTTTCATTACATTGTTGACTTGTATGTAAGATGGGTTCGTAATCACATTTGCGCGGATGGTAGGTGCGGATAGAAGAATGTATACCAGGTGTTAACATGCAAAGCTAACATAGACGTCTGTTTGACTCCTCCTAAGTAAATGGGTCTTCTCTCATGCATGTATTATGTAGCAAGCAACTATTGTCGAAACATTTTTTATAACTATATAAATTAAGAACAAAACAAGGAGGAAAATTTCATGGGTTCATGTACAAAAATATACATGATGAACCAATAGTATAACAAAGTATAATAACTATATTATATTTAAAAAGTTTTAATTGGAATAAAATGTATATCTTTCCATTTCTGAAAGAACATACTTTCACCCTAAACCTGATCTTGGAGATATTTGATATTTTATTAAAAAAAAATTGTTAGGTACATATGCAATAGTGTGAGTTAGTCTAGACAAGGATAAAGGAAATATTTTTTGAAACTAACAGCATTTGATTTTTAGAATGCATAATGGGATAAAGCGTCAGATAGTAAATCTAGTGTTAGGTAATTAAACATGGTTACACAAGTATTGTTACTGGAGTACGTACTATTTCCATGTTATATTTTGAATACTTCAAACAGAGAAACATTTATCAGTTCAAATGAAACATCGTATACTTTTTCGGTGCCAACTTCTGTAAAATTAACTGTTCTTTCATATCAAAGAGCACTGTAGGGGTTGGCGTTACGTTGAGGTATTTGTGATTTAATTACAGGTTCATTTTTCTTTTTAATATAGGAGGTTGGCTACAGAAAAGATATGTATATGTTTCCCATCTCATCTGGCTAATGGCAATTAGCATGGGCGATTACATTTCATTGAATTTTATAGTCCCAAGGCACACTAGGAGAAATATTGCTAACGGAATCGATAGTACCGATCGCCAACCACTTCTGATTATCAAAATACTGAAGCGAAATGCTTCTTTATTTAAAATATCATTAAAAATTAATTTTAGGTTAACCATAACAGTTTACATAGCTGTCTTAGCGCGCAAAATTTGAAGCGGCATGGTGGCCTAGTGGTACGAGAGCTGGGCTCCAAAACAAAACTTCAAATATTCGTAAGTTAGAATCACAATCCAGGTAACATTTTTTTTAATTTTACTTTTTGATTAATTAGAATTACAAGTGTTTGTTTATTCGAATAAATATGAACATTATTTTAAAAATAATTTTAGAATTATAGTTTTTTATTAAAAAACTATATAACCTATTACCTACCTACTAATTCACAGAGACAGTTCCTCTGTAACTGTTTAGCTCAATATCCAGCTTGAGGTACAATATGTAGTAACTATTAGCATCGATCATAAAATACAATGAAATATAATAGCCCATGTTAATTGCCATTAGTCAAATGAAAAGGGAAATCCGGTATACATATACAATTGCTGACATTTTTATTCATATTTATGGTTTTGTTACATTTTATTGTGGTTCTAATAGAATTATTAATAAAATCGTTGTTACTTGTGTTCCCCGAATGATTCCTGGTCAACAAATATTCAGTATCAAAAAGTAATTTCCAACGATCCATGAATAAGAAGTCATTACTGAAAAACAGTCAACCAAAATTACTAAATTGAGTACTTATGTTGATTGTTTCTGGGGTGCGTGAGATAAGAGATATTGTTTGTATATGTTTTCGTATAGATAGGTACCTCAGAAATATTTTAAAATACTTTGTTTAGGGACATTTTTATGCAGTTTTAGTACTTTCTGTGACAGTATAGTTATTGGATTTTATCCAACAAGAAAATTTCTGGAAATGTTTTCACGAGGCCGTAAACCTATCTCTTTTTTTATTGCTAAGTAAATACTACTTTTTAACTATACACCTAAATTTTCTTTTGTAGCTACTAAATATTTATAGGAACTTTCAACTAGATACAGTCCATTTTATATAATTATCAAAAACATCACATTATACGTGAGATATTTACGTCCATAAAGTAATAGAAACCAATATTTTTTTATTTGTAGATATACTATTTGTTATAATGCCGACAAGAAACCAAAATTGTAGTTAAGGATATTTGAAAAGCGCTAACATCAGATATGATAGTCCTGATATAAAGTTATAGCTGGGATGCGCGTGGATTCGTTGATGCGATGCTAACCGAAGCGAAAACATACATTCACAGTTTTTAAGAGATTCCTAGAAGCATCAATTTCCACAGGGTTAACCAATAGGTGTAAGATGTTTTTTTAGTAAATGGTGAAATTAACAAATAAATTACAATTCATATTTTCCTCATTACTTATACTACTTAAAAATATGCAAAGGAAGTAACCTTATTTAAAATACAATATGGGAGACACCTTCTCTGCGGACTAAACATCTCCGAGAATTGTATCTTCAAATAATGAGATTAACGAAAAATCAATTTTTGAAGTTTTTGTTTCTATCTGAGAAAATTCACATACAAATATTCACAAACTTGAAATTGTAACAGTATTTATTGGTCCAATGCATTAAACCTGTTTTTGTTTCCGACGTATTTCGGCATTAGGTGGCCTTGGTGGACTTATTGTCCAAAACATATTACACGACAAGAATTAACATAGTTTTGATAACAAGACCTCATATCACATGCGCTTGAGGAAGCGACAAGCAGCACATTCTGACAAGGAGTACTGGTGTACATACAGTACGCCCATAAAGTAAAGTAACACAGGACCCGTTTTGAAAATAAATAAATGTATAAATAAAAAAATAAAGCACACAAATACAGCGATATAGGGTTTTTTCTAAATTAGCTTGTAATGGTGCTCGTCATTTTTTATTAAGCTAATAATAAAAGAAATGGAGAAAATTATAAAATGATTTAAGTTATTTATTAAATTGATAATGAAATTATAAAAGCTATTTTACTGGTTCTGCAATTAAAAGGGTTGCAACACTAGCAAAACAAAATAATTGTTTACGAAATTATAATGAAACAACTTAAATTAACGAAAATGTTGAAAATGACCACCATTCACTAACTGACACTGACCAAGTCTAAATTGAAATTCGTCAAACATATTTCCAATAACTTGCCGATTTATTGCCCGAATATCTATGTAAATTCTTTGTTTCAGTTCATCTAAATTACCTGGTGGATGCATTATAGGTACGTTTTGATTTTAAGGTAACCCCACAAGAAGTAATCAAGTGGGGTTCTGTCAGGCGATCTCATCGGCCACTGTATTACCCCTCGTCTACTAATCCACCTTCTTTGAAACACAGTATCCAAATAATTGGTCACGTTTCGCGCATAATGAGGAGGTGTCCCATCCTGCTGAAACCAAATTGCGTGTTCCGATATGGCAGTATTTTTTTCATTAGGGTACCTACGTTAACGTACCTAGGGTACTTGCACTAACGCAGGAATTAGCTCATTTTAAAGAAATGTTAAATACCGATTACCTTAAATTTATATGAAAAAATAAGGTTACTGGGTATACTGTCAGGATAAATACCAGCCCAAACATTTACTTTCTGTGGATTCTGGGTGTGGGTCTCTGTAATCCAATGTGAATTTTAGTCTGCCCAGTACCGGCAGTTGTGTCGATTTACTGTACAATTCAGATAAAAGTATGCTTCATCATTAAATAAAATTTGCCTTGAAAACTGTGGAGTCGCATTACACATTTCCGTTTCCAAGTGTTTCACAAAACTGTAATCTACGATCAGGGTCATCCTCATTTAATTCTTGAGCTAATTGAATTTTGTACGCTTTAAATTTTTGTTTTCCTAAGACTTTCCATGCCAATCTACTGACTAACGTTATTAACACTTGCAGATTGCCTAGTACTAACATGAGGATTTTCTTCTACTCTAAGTAAAATTTTAACTTAGTGTCTTCAGGAATACTTGAGCGCCCTGACTTTGGAACACCCTTAACCGATACATGTGTCAAAAATGTATGTACTATTCTTGAAACAGCATATTGAGTTATACGGATATTTTCCATTGAACAGAATACATACCTCCTGTTGTGTCCTTTGGTGATCTCCATAGCCATATATCATAAGAAGTTCAATCCCCTGGGTTTCAAACAAACGTACCATTTTACTGTTATTAATTAATCGACAAAGAATGAAAATTTTGTCTTAAAGTGACCTTTGGAAACTAGACGTTGATTGTCACGTTCACCATGACATTTTTATTTATTTTCCAAATAAAGATTTGACATCCAATGGTATCTTCTTTTGGCTGTGTACCCCTTACCATTACAGATAGGCTGATCAAACCCTATAGGTACACCGCATTTATAAAGAAGAGTTCTATCCACATATGCAAAAATATACTGGAAATATACTATTTCGCACACCGTTTTTAAAACACCCTATATAAAGTTGAATACGTAAAAGATGACAAAATACGAAGCAAAATCGACTGGTCCGAGCTATTTTTTTAAAAATGTATGTTTCCTGTGTTTCTGAAACTTATGCATTACTTTATGGGAGCACTGTATACTTTCTATATAGATAAATATATACTGTACATAATACAGTACAAAGGATATGTATAAATAGTATTTTACTAATTTTAAAAAGTATGCGCGTACGTACTTATTATTGTTAAATGGAAAATGGTGATGATCAAATAACACGCGTATTAGGGATGCCGATGGGTACCCGGGTACCCGGGTACCCGATAACGACTCGCTACCCGGTTCCCATTTTAGGACTCGATAACCCGTTAAAAACCCGATAATCCGTTAAATACTGGAATACCCTCTAAGGCCCTGCACTCAGTCGCCCTCTATGTCACTCATATTCATATGGCAACTTGTTTTTTTTGCGGTTTGGCGTTGGCGCAAGTTTGGCGATATAAAATATGATAAGAATTGGAAAATATTTGCTATGTTGAATGGCTAGGTATGGGTTGATATCGCGTAATAGATAAATAGCGGGTAACGGGTAAATAACGGGTAATTAACGGGTATACCGGGTTATTAACGGGTAGCGGGTAATTAACGGGTATCGGGTAAATACCGGGTATTGGAAACGGGTACCCGGGTAGTAAAATTAACGGGTATCGGTATCCCTAACGCGTATAAAAATATAAAAATCCCTTAATTTATTATCGATAATTTATTTTGTTTGAATAACCAGATTAGATTAAAAAAATATATATTATTTAAAATATATTTTCACTATTAAAGTTGGTCTTGTATTGCAAGTATAAATCTCTCTGTTTCTGGGTATAATTGACCTGTTTGTAAGAACTTATATGAAAGTTCTTTGTTTATATGTTCTTGGTTTGCACTATTATAATATCTGCTGTAGGTATAATTCTTTAGTGTTAGTTTAAACACCATACATCTCTCATCCATACATATATGTATATTCTATTTATTATTATTATTATTATTATTATAATCAGTATTACTACTATTTACAATTTAATACTTTAATAATAACACTACTTTATAATTTAATTGTAAAATAATTAATTAATAATGAAATTATTGCAAAAATTAAATGTAAACAAATTGCAATCTATTTCTAGTGTAGCGGTTTTTCTGCGCAGATACAGATTCAAATTTATTCTATTTATTAAAAAACACTTTGAAACTCTATTATAGCTTTAAATTGAACTCTCATTTAGGAATTATATATAGGAACTCGTAGGTATGTTATGGTAGGTTAAAATATAGGAAAGATTTTAAAAAGACACTTTTTTAACATATTTTATAACATTAATATTAAAAATTAAAGCATTTTTTTATACGACATACTTATAAATTCTTAAAATAAACTGTGACTATTAAATGTTAACGCATATAGATATTTTCGTTCCCAGTACATATATAATTTATGTAGGATGATTAACTTGGAAGTAAATTATACAAATCAGTCACATGAAAGCGATTCTAAACAGAAAAAGGATGGTACAACATAAATATAGTTATAGCACAGTGAATTTCTAAGAAGTTTTTATTTAATTTTCCTGCTGAGTTGAAGATGAGCAGATTTTGCGTGGGTCTATTATTACACAGTTACAAATTTAAGTTCTCCGTAAGAAATGTTTGGAAATGCCATACATATTAATGATGCCTCTACTCTATTTTTCACAAGAGTGAATATTGTACATAAATCAGTACCTATATAGACCGGGTTTCCCATCTCATCTGATTAATGGAAATTAACATGGGCTATTATATTTCATTGAATTTTATATTCCCAAGGCACACTATGAAAAATATTACTAACGGAATCTATAGTACTGACTGTCAAACACTTCTGATTACCAAAATACTAAAGCGAAATGCTTTTTTAATGAAAATATCAGTAAAAATTCGTTTTAAGTTAATAGTTGTAGTTTACATAATTGTGTTAACGCACTGAAGGAAATGGATCAAATAAAATGTTTTGCTAAGACGATCTGCATTATGATAGCACTTTTTCTTATTACCATTATATTATAAGGCACTAACCATAAGAAAAATCGTTTTGCTAATATGCTTTTACTACCTTAAATAGACATTTTGCTGTTCCCATATAGAGCGTTTTCTAATTATTTTTCCTAGCATTTATTTTCCTAAAGGCAAGTAAATAAACTTTATAGTAAGTGTGTGCACGAATTTGAGACTTACTTAGTTGGGGTTACTTTACCTTAGTTTATGACAAGTCGGTCCTGACTTACCGTAACTAAGTTATTATTTGAAAGTCATGTAATGCGCAGTCGCAATAGAGATCACTATACAGATTTCTCGCTAATCGGTTACTAGCCGCACGCCATTTTACGCACATTTTACGTGCGTTCATTGTGTTGATTGGGTGTGTACCGCGTGGAGTATACGTTATTTGGTTAGTTTATGGTAAATTTAATTTGGTCAAAGAACGTATTAGAGGCTTGAGTAATTAGTCTTTCTAATTCTTGTATAGATTACGAAAGATAAATAAATAATTTTAAAAGGGTGTATTTATTACCTAAAACACTATAACTTCACCAAAGTAGATATGCATAGATAAAACAAAGGTGCTTCAGTTATTTGACAGTGTATTACATGACATTACATCAGTTATTATGGTACTTTACAAGAAAATTGGTATAGGAATATGGACACTATCTATGTAAGAAATGTCTGTGCTTTGAAAACTATTGGAGGTTAAGTTTTGTAGATACTTTGCTGGAAAACTATTAATTTTATGTAGGTATAAATTATGTATGTGGGTGTGTTAAGCTTAACACCATACAATTTCTATATATATATATATAGGAGTTAACATGTTTTATCTTGATATATCCTGTATGCATCTGGCAACATTATTTTTCTTTTACTATATACTAAACTAATACTAAAATACATATTCTAATAACAATAGTGTCATTTTCCTAGAACCACTGTATATCATTCTATGCTAATAAAGTGAAGTTATTAAGACAAATACAAGTACTTACTGTAATGAACCAGTAATTATAATTGTTACTAAAACATACTGTATAAAGGCTCAAAAATAATTTACTAGTAGTAAGAAAAAGTTTTTTTGTGGCAACAAAATATTAATACTGCATTAGAGAAGTATCTGCTATCCCCAAAAAAACACTTATTAAGCATAAAATGGCCTTCATTACTGACAGCAAAAAATATCGATTTACAGTAATAAGAAAAAGTTAATAAAAAGTTTTTTTAATGGTAAGCAGACAGATTCAACAAAACCGTTGCGGTCACAATTTTAAGTGGTCTGGTGAACTAATGGTATGACCGGCAGGCTTTCAAAGTAAAATTTTGCAAGTTCAAATCGCACCAGATACAACTTTTTTTTATTTTACTTTTTAATTAATTCCAAATTATTAATGTTTAGTTATTCGAATAAATATGGTTCATTGTCAGTACCTAGTTATTATTTTTAAAGCTAATCTTTAAAGTCACAATATTTACTTAGGTATTAAAAAAAAATAAAACATGTTGTTAATTGGTTCATTTTCTTTATCAGTTTTGCTAAAGCTACTATCTTATAAGATAACTTATCAACAAGCAATTTATGTTTTATTTATTAAGTGCACTGCGCTTTTATTAATAGTGTATTTACCTCTGCTAATAGTTACTACATATTATACCTCAATCAGGATATTGAGTTACACAATTACAGAGATTAATAGGTATTTTTTTAAATAAAAAAATTATAGTTCTAAAATTATGAGTTTTTTTAAATATGTCATATTTATTCGAATAATTAAACAGTTATAATTGTAATTATTAAAAAGTAAAATTAAAAAAAGTTACTTCTGTTGTGATTTGAACTTGCGAAAATTTGAAGTTCAGTTTCGGAGCCTGCGTCTCGCACCACTAGACCACCATGCCACTTGAAGTTTTCATAGCTGAGACAGCTATGTAAACTGTTAACTTTAACCTAAAATTAATTTTTAATTATATTTTAGTTAAAGAAGCATTTCGTTTCAGTATTTTGATAATCAAAAGTGTTTGGCAATCAGTACTATCGATTATGTTAGCAATATTTCTCATAGTGTGCCTTGAAAATATAAAATTCAATGAAATGTAATAGCCCATGCTAATTGCCATTAGTCAGATGACATGGGAAACCTGTATATAATAATATAATAATAATGTTTATTCATCTTTAAATAGAATTGTATAATATATAATACAAAATATAGGAATAAAAACAATTAATCACAAAAGTATCGATAGATACTTTTGTGCGTGAGATTGATAACTCACACTAAAATCCAACAAACATTAATAACAAACAATAGACTTATTAGTACTCTTAATAACACACCAATTTTCATGACTCCCTCAGTACTGAGCTCAACACATCAGTAAACATTTCTACACATAACTAAATTTATGTTTCTCTATGAGAGAAAAAAAAGAAAGAAGTCACAGCTAAGATAATATGATATATTAGTCAGTCAGAATCGGGATCAAAAATCAATTTCTAGTGGATACAGCAAAACATTTTTTTACAATATAAATTATCATATGCATTACAGTCACTAGTTTACTATGCTAATATACGTTGATTGATTATATTACTAAATAACAACCTGTCTTGTTGACTAATTCATAATTCTAATCTGTTTTTGTAATTCTTATAAGAACGTATATCTTGCATTTCTAGGGATAAAAATATACAATCTAGGTATCAGGTAAGTAGTACATTTTTGTCCAATCGTTTTGTCACAACGAGGGTACAATATAGCCTCAGGTCGGCGAGTATTATAAGGATGTTTGTTCATGGGGAACTAAACTAATCTTGCTTTGTTTGAAAGAGCATAATTCTTAGAAAATATAGCTGCCTTAAATCAAATATATTAAATTCTTTACACAATGAAGTACTAGAATGCAAAATATTTCTCTTATATATTATTCTTAAAATCCACTTTTGTACAACATGAACACCATAGAGATAAGTCATACACACCTCCCCACCCTATAATACCATACGTTAATAACAGTTGTATTAAAGAAAAATACAGAGTTCTTAATTATTGCTGCACATTCAAAACATCTCTGAAGTATTTAAATTTAGGTATCATACCCCTCGCATCCTTCTTACAACCTGTTTCATTTGTAATTCCCACCTTATATGTCTGTCGATATGATCACCCAGATATTTTACCGAAGAAGATTCCTCAGGAAAACCTGCATTGTAAGATACAAAAGGTAAGTACATTGTCTTTCCATAATTTAAGATCAGCTTGTTATACTGCAACCATTTAACAATATCTGGAATCTCATTTTTTATTTCTCTTTTTAGGTTTAGCCAAGAAGATGACCTATATACAACAGCTGTGCGTCATCAGCGAAACTAATAATCTTATCACGTGTATCAAGGCTTAATAAATTTTTGATGTAAACAGTGAAAAGGACTGGTCCCAATACCGTCCCTTGGGAAACACCATAAGTAACCGCCTGCAAATAACTCCAGTTGGACCAGCTGTTCTCTTTGCGATAGATATCTTTCAAATATTTTATACGATTTTCCACAAATTCCCTATTTTTTTCATTTATTCAATGGTGTGCCTTTTATGACACACCGTATCAAAGGCTTTAGAAAGGTCAAGAAATATGCTGATTATAGGAGCTTTTTTATCCAATGCCTCAGAGAAATATGATGTTAATTGAGGGTTCGATAATATTTTATATTTGTTTAAAAAATTACAGTTTATATTAAATACATTAGTATTGTGATTATGAAACTCAATAAAACGAATAAACTTTAACGATACATCTAATACCTTTCTAATAATTTCTTTTAGTATAATATGCAGTCACAATATTCTGTCAGTAGTTAGATAAATATAAATAAATTCTTCAAGTACACTTCAATACGGATTTGTCTTGTACAAATCCGTATTGGAGGAGCGCACTAAAAAAATCGGCGAAAAGTTACTTCAATGTGTAAGGGAAGGGATTTTGCAGACACATAGTTACTATCTTCGTTCTTTATCGTTAAATCTGCATTCTGAAATCTGCACTTTTTGAACAGTGTTTTTTATAGGAGTAAATTTATCAATTTTCAAACAGCTGAAACAGCTGATTTTTTTTTAAATAGAGCACCCTAAATTTTTCAATCGCATTCGATTCGCCTTTCTTTTGCCAAAATGATATTTTATTTTTGAAATTCGGATGTGGTGTTGCCAAATTATCTTCAAGAAACGCATTTTACAGGAGCGCACTAAAAAAACCGGCGAAGTTATCTTCAATGTATAAGGGAAGGTATTTTATAGTACTATCTTCGTTCTTCATCGCTACGGTTCTGAAATCTGCATTTTTTTGTATAGTGTTTTTCACAGGAGTAGTAATTTATCAATTTTCAGATAACTGAAATTTCCTCGATTTTCTGAAAAACTGTTAAGTTTAGATGTCACGCAAAGCAAACAAGTTGAAGATATTTATCTGTTCTTTTTAATGGAGTCATGATATACAGAGTGTTCCATTTAAAAAAATTTCATTTGAAAATCGATAAATTACTAGACCTGTGAAAAACATTATGTACAAAAAATGTCTATTTCAGAACCGTAGGTATGAAGAACGAAGCTAGTACTATGTGTCTGCGGAATATTTTTTATATTAATCATTAAAGATAACTTTTTTTAGTGCACCCCTGCTAAATGGGTTTTTTGAGGATAACTTGGCAACGCCGCATCTGAATTTCAAAAATAAAATATCATTTTGCAGGTAAAAGAAAGGCAAATCGAATACGATTGAAAAATACAGGGTGTTCCATTTAAAAAATATAAGTTTGGTTCATCCCTCTGATCACCCTGTATGTTCCAAAATAATTTTAAAATATGGCCCTGAGTGGTGTACATAATGACCTTAAAGGAAAAAAATACAATGCTTCTATAGCAACTTAATAATAGACCGAGGTGTCTTAGGTGACTCTCCCTGTAGAATACCATTCAATCGTTAAGTAAACACTAGGAACCTACTTCCAACTTTCACACTATTGTTGCTTTTCTTTGAAAGCTATAGACTAATTCGGATCGACACTACACTAAACTACATTAACTACATTCTGTTATTGAGTTTTGAATTATAGTAATCAGGAAAATAAAACATGTCACCTGCGCATTCACCATAATATAAAAATTGAGCTAATAAAGCAAAATAAATAACTCAAAAGTGTATGACATCGATAAATTATGTTTAGCTTAGATCGGAGCAAAACTACTTTAAAAGTCATAAAAAATGTCGATTGTCGATATAAGATAGGATATAGAGGGGTCCAACTTTAATGAAAGTTATAGGTAACTATAAGTAGAAATATTATCAAGACGATTTAGTAGTCGAATCTATTTAGTTTTATTACTTAGACCGAAATTACGTAGACATATAAAAAAGTTATTAAAAAGCGTTGATTGTTGGCATATATTCTTATTCTTTAATAAAAGAAATATAATATACGTTTCTGTCGGAGACAATTAGTGTGGTTGATAATTAATGATATTGTCTCAGAAGACCATTCACGTAGCGTCACACCTAAGTAACTATTTATATCTATGGGATGTTTTAAAGGTATCGATTTAAACTATAAAAAGCTTGGGTTACATTGGTTGACTTTAAGCGAGCTGAATTATGTTGGGTAGATACCTATTTTCAATTTCAATATAATTTCAATGTATTTACATTATAGAGAAACATAACATGACTATATAAACTTGCATTATATCTAATCAAAATGTACTCAAACTAGAATGTATTAAACTTGAAATGATTTGAAAAATAGTAAAATAAATCGATCTACCTTCAAATAGTCACGACCATTAGTACTATCCAAATATAATTAGATGAAATGGGTAAAACAAAGTATGATATAAAATAAATCTATATGTTTTACAACAGAAAATTTTGTTTACATACTTTTAGATAATTTTCTACAATCGAGGAGGTATTGTGACCAAACCAACATTGTTCGTGTGGTCTTTACAAGAATATGATGTCGATTGGTTAATGCTTCTTTATACCTTTCTCGATTTTTATATTCTTACTTTCCATAACAATACGGATTTATTTTGTAAAATAAAATTAACCCGAATGTGATATTCGAGTTAATTCGTAATCGTAGTAAGGATACTCCGATATCCTCCATCTGTAAACACGCCTTATAAAATAAGGACTTAACCAATTTAGGCCAAAACAGCTATTCTCCTGGCTAATGCCACGCCGAGCGCTAAATTACAAAGTAAAATTTGGCGTATTTTGTCTAACAACGTTAGAATCAAAAATACAATGTTTTGGATTGCAACGAAAACTACGAGGAAATACTCTGGACCTCACATCGTAGGATGTCACTAATTGCAGACCAGTTTGCACCATTTTATGATCTCATCAGTGCAATATAAGTGAGCATACCTACGAATCCAAAGACATGATTATTTGGCACAATAGGTTAGCAATCCAAACCCAACGGGGAAATCTAACAACGGGGTGTAGAAAAAGAGTTCTACAGCTTAGAACAAAATACGCCAAATTTTGCTTTGTAATTCAGCGCTCGGCGTGGCATTAGCCAGGAGAATAGCTGTTTCGGCCTAATTTGGTTCAGTCCTTATTTTATAAGGCGTGTTTACAGATGGAGGATATGGGGGTATCCTTACTACACTCATAGTTGTTTTTGTTAATTTAATAGTAATGCACTAAATACGTTAGTCGAAGTAGTATTATATTTACAGCTAATACTGAAAAGTTATGAATTATTCTGTCCCATACACACAAAGATACAATTAAAATTAACTATAACAAATTACTGAAGCAACTGTCATTATATGTTTGTATTTAAAAACTATGTAATAATATATGCAATATGCGTCAAAAATGCCTCCTTTTATTCCTTACTTCAAAATTAATTGTGTTTGAACTCAATTGACATTTATTCTTGAAAGGGGTTGGAACCTTTGGTGTGAAGATCACTGACAAAGAACACTGACAGAGTTTTCCACATAACACCAAAACCCTATAATGCACTCGACGCGCCTTGCGCCAACAACGTTGGCATCATCTGGAGATGATTAAACCTGATAATATTAGTCAGTTTTAATGCCATCTTGATTGGTGCAACGCGCAGTATAGTGTTTTGGTGTTGCGTCGTACCTATAAAATTACGGTCCGCTTTAAAAATCTGTATTTCGGAAACTAGATTAGTTACCAACATAATTTTTGTCTTAAAAACTTTTTCGATCTTCCGACCACATTTGTTTTGAATATAGAATATGCAAATTTCGTAGCTACGACTTAAGCTATTTAAAAAAATATTTTCAAATTTAGCACAGGCAGAAACGCTCATGCCTCTAGTCTTCACGGATAAGAAATTATATCAATATCTCCAATAGCAGTTGTTTAGAAAGATGTAAGATGTTCAAAATAACTTATTTTTTAAATACGCCTCTGCAACAAATGGCCAAAAAGTAATTTCTTATGTCCCTAGGGACTCTCTACTCCTGATTGAAATAAAAAATCATTTACCTTACTGTCATCGCTCAATTCATTTTCCAGAGCCTTGAACCCTGTAATATATTGTATTGATTCAAATAATTTACTTGGTAATACCATAGACAAACCTACTCTGTGGTAATACGGTAATATGGTCATTCACGTTAAGTTTAAAATTACGTCATCTTCAGTAATTAATTGTTGTCAATATTCGACAAACAAATTACCAATAAATTAGCATAGCATTTGCCATTTACAAAGAGTTATATATTTGGCAACCCTTCTCTGCGTTGCCGAGTTGTTATTTATTTATATTGCCTATCTATTGTTTGCTGGTTTTCTAATGTTTGGTTCTGCTTAAATTTTGCTCGTGTATTTTCTATTTACGTTTTCTAGTTATTCACTTTATTTATATTAATAACAGTTATTCTCAGAACTAAAACCATTGTGATTCTGTGACATTTTTCAAACTTGCGCCCGCAAAAAAGTCACATCTGACAACTGTATGTGATTTATAGCTCGATACACGGATTTTCGATAATTTAAAGTGAACTGTATATATGTTTTATTTCACCTTCTTCTAATGAAAGTAGCGATGTTACTTTTGTACATTTATTTACACTACTTACAGGGTATGAACTTATGCACTATAATTACAATAGGTAATACAAACACAAAGTCCACACACCTTTATAACCTTAATAGGAATTGTCTTTTATGGAAAGATTGTTTCTTAAGGTATTATAATAGTTTATCACACTGCCTTTTATAGAAAGACTATAAATTGAGACATAACTATAGATATAAAGAACTGCACCCTATAGCGTGCTTCTTCATTAAACACTTTACTTATACTAATCTTAAAAACTACCCTAATACATGCACATATGCAGATAGGCCTGCATTATGCAAGAGGCGCACAGCGCCATCTCTTATGTTAATTACTACATATGTATATACTTTTTAATATAAACTATTATTTTATGAACATCCATTAACTTCTGTATACAAATCTCATTATACAAATTTGTAGATAATCTGTGGTTGGATATATTTTTCCAACACAACGGCAGATTTTTTGACAAGGTGATGTCACTTTAAACTTAACGTGAATAACCACATATCAGAACTGTATCCTAATTTCGGTATCGTTTATTTAATTTGCTTATATAAGAATTAGGGGATTGATGTTCATTAATTTCATAAACTAAGCAGGATAATTTAAATTCATATCGTTTTTAAATTCATCTTTTAAATCATTTAGAATCTACATGAAAATTGGTGAAATTGCCAAATGTTTGTAAACATAAGTAATATTTCTGGAAAATATTTTGTATTTTCTTCTTAAAAAGTGTATTTATCAGATTGAATTGGGCAACATAATTTTCATTATTTACTGTTTAGAGTTGTAATTCCTATGTAAGTGTATAAGATAGGATAGGTTTCCTGTCATAAGTGCAAACTTTAGTATGCATGAAGATTGATAGATGTACATTTTTATATGGCTTACGGTTTTGTTTTCACCATAAATCATTTATATAACTACCTATTATTACATACATATCTTTGTAAATAAGTTATTTGTTATTGTTGTTTCATACTTTTCCGTATAAGGTATTAATAAACAATTTTATTATGCCGATAATGGATGTGAGCTACCTTCTTGTATTATTTTAACTATTTACTGCTACAGTGATTATATACACATGAATCCTGCCGTTAAGGTGACCATATTTCTTAATTATGCGAAGGATTCTCGCCACTGATGGGCACCAAGATTTCGTGAGGCGGCGGCGAAGATACTTTGCCGTCAATTGGCACCCCATCCACAGACCCCATCCGACAACGGAGTGTGAAGTTGTTGGAGAATAGCGGGCGCGTGTCTGGCATGCCAATTAGACTCGAAGGGTCTGGGATACGTCGGGACTTAACGGCTGCGATGATATTCATCATATTATACTTAAATTAACTTTTTCCTGGGACCGGATGGGGATTAGTTTGGAAATAAGTATTTTGATTCGATTTCCTTTTAAGTGATGTAAACGGACAGATATTTTTCTTTCGCGTGGCGAAATTCAGTTTATTTAAAAGTATTATCAGTATTATCGAGTATTCTGGAATCATGCAGTTGCAATATCACAAACGATGATACATACAGAGCTTATTACATTACAGAAAAGTTAATTAGACTTGCTTGCTGTGTTGTGAATTGTTTGTTATTTTCTGAATTAGGATTACGGTTTCTGTACAGAGAGTTCTAGAATGATTGTCCGAAACGGGAACGCAGCCTATCCCGAATATAATCAAAATATATTTCCATTTGCTAAAATTACTTTCTTTTTAACTGTCAATTTGAGAATTTTCATATTTGACAGCATTTGACGTTTGACTCAGTGGCGTTTAGCATTTTTCGTGTTTAAATTGTTTTACTGAAGTATCATTTGCGTTTAAAAGAGTATTTTTCAATACTATACAGTTTCAGAGAGTCCTAAATCAGGTTGGTAATTTTGTATTTCTTAATATTGAAATTAATATAAGAACCATAAATTAATGTTTTTTAACGCTCCACAATTCACAGTTTGAATAGGTTCTACTGGTGATACATAGGAATAGAATAATACAAAATAATAACTATATTATTTTTAATAAATTGTTTTTATTTTATTTTTAACATAACCTATATTTACTGAGGTTCCATGGCATGGAACAAATCAAATCAAACCAGTAAATTTCCTTACCTGCACTCACGATTCTAGTGCAGATACTAAAAATAGAATCATTCTGGAACTCTCTGTATATCTGTAAATTTAACTTCTCTAAGGAATAAAAAGGTGGTTCTTTCACTACTTCTCTATAAAATTGTATCTTATTAATGGTAAGTTAATAGTTTTGTACATTCTTTTGCTAATTTTGTACATAGATACGTTTCCATCGAAATAATTTTGAAAACGATAATGTAACTGTAACGATAGTTAATAACTGTGATAATATTAATTATATTAATTTCAAACGATTTTTTGTGAATGTTAAACCATCCGACCAAATATTATATAGACAAATAATAGCAACACAGTTTTGTGACCAACAATATTTAAAACAATGGCTTTTTGTTTACATTAGTGCCCAAGCATTTGGTCCAATCAAAAAATGCCATTTTAATTTATCGTTTGATTTTGATCAATGATTTTACAATTGTTTTTTAATAGTAAATACTAAATACTACTATAAATAGTGTAGTAAATATTATACACATATGTGTATAAATTGTTGTTCTTGAATATGTAAATCTTAAACTTTGTATTTACTAAAATAAAATATTCTAATTTGTACTTTTAGTTTTATAATTATTATTTTCACACCTTAAAACATAGCCGCCTATGCCGTTGGGCACTGTGACAGGTAATTTCATGAAATTGAGGTTATGTTTTTTGTTATTCTTGGTCACATTATTTATATACTGACAAATAGGCAATTACTATAACACCTTTACAATAACAAGTTATTTTGTAAATTACATTGGTTACTAAGTAAATTACGTATTTGGCTTGATTTTTTTTAAAGAATGTTTAAACGCTATTTTCTTCTTGAAATGTTTTTTCTTTTTCAGAGATCACCGCGGAATCATTCAGCCCAGGAGCGAGTTATCTTACTATGTATTTTGCAAACTACTTTATAGCTTATTTTTTATTTAAAAAATATAATTTTACGTAAAATATATTTATATATCATGTGCTTTTATTTTATATAACTTTGAAGACAGATTATCAATTATAACAATCTTATGGTGGTTCTATATAGCTCTATCAAACTTATATAAAATCAACAACTATCGACAATTATGCAAAGATTCTGTTCTTCGTGTTCCATAGTCTCGTCTCGTTTTAGAGACGAGACTCGAGACTATCTTCAAGCAAGACGAGATGAGACTTTTGTTGGTCTCGTCTAGGTCTCGTGCGATACGTCTCGAGTCTCGTGCGATACGTCTTGAGTGTCGTGAGACACGTCTCGAGTCTCGTGAGACAAGTCTCAAGAGAGTGTGAGAGTCTCGCGGAACTAACTCGCCAACTCGCGGATATTTTGATAATAAAGAAATTATGGATATTTATGTGTTATCGCTCTTATGTCGCACTTTTTTGGTCATATCTCTGTTATTATTAAAGATAGACCCATCAATATTTATATTACTGTATTCAATAACGTTATATACAGGGTGTTCCATTTAAATTAACAAAGTTAATATCCGCGGCCAATTTGTTTGGACTTCATTTGTTTTTCTGCTACCATTTTCGAAAATTTAGAAAATCGTGCAACTTTTATATTTCACATTTTCTATAATTCTGTAAACAAAAAAGTTAACAGGGGGGTCAAAATATAGTGAATCACCCTGTACCTATAAATGAAATTGGCCATTACGTTTAGCTATACAATTTCTAATATGCTCACAACTCACCAGTCTTTTAAATGCAAGTTTCCGGAACTAAAATATAGCAACAATTTAAATATCAAAATCAAGAACCTAAATCGTCGTATGTTGCAATAGGTAACAACAGATACAACCAAAATGTTTATTGCAAGACCGCTTTTCAAAAACATAATATAAAAAAACAGTGAAAGTTCATTGTTGAGCCTAACTTACTGTATTTGGTGTAGATTCGCTCAATATTTTAATTATTCTTTTTAAGTTCCTGCTACAATTTCTGTTACAATTTATATATGACACTGTATACAAGATATTCCTAGTGCATTTCTAATTAATTGCTGCAATCAGTTCCAATTTGACTGTATTATACCAGCCTTACAATAAATATCGTGATTCACTAAAAAAACTGTTGACTTCTATCATTATACTAACTGCTAAAAATTGAGTAGAAATAGACTAAGAGAATATATAAACTATTTGAGGGCTACACCCTTGCGAAGACAAATTTCTGTTCCATGTGCGATTATACAAAAGGATTATATCAAAGCCGCCTGCTCTTCGTAACAGCCGGCTTTGATTTAAAAGACATATTTCGTTTATAGCTACCAACAAATATCTACTGTCACAAGAAGTTTACGTCAGAAAAAAAATTCTATACAGACTTTTCTAACTATACTTCAAAGCCGCCTGTGATGAAGAAAAGTTTTTATCGTCCATTAGATTCGTGTATGTATGTACCATGTAATGTATGGTCTATGATCCTATGGTCTTTTGATTTAACAAGAGCTTTCGATTGCATGTAAAAAGACTTCTTAATAAGAAAATTTAAGTAGCCTATAGGTATCAGAGCCACCCGTAGATTAATGGATACATTCTTTCCTATCTGAGAGGAAGCTTAATGTTAAGCTGAACGGAAATATATTGCAAACTCGTACAGTAAACATAGGAGCTCCTCAAGGAAGTGTTATTTCTCCATTATTATTCCTCCTCTTCATTAACGACCTTGAATATCACATCTCGAAGGATTTATCTTTAGTGATGTTTGCAGACGATACCACTATGTCTGTCTGTGAGTACCATTGGTGAAATACAATTAAAAGCAAATGTGGTTCTGCGGCAATTTTATAACTCGTGTAATAGAAATCAACTTATTATCAATGCCACGAAAACAAAATATGTAATATTCCATATAAGAAAACCAAAAGAAATAGTTTCTCTTCAAATTAATAACATTTTATTGGAAAATGTATCCAGTGTTAGATTTTTGGGCATATATGTAGACGAAAATCTATCATGGACCGGACATACAGACTATGTAGCTGGTAAATTAAACTCGGCTTTTTTTGCTATAAGACATTTAAAAAATGTGATGGTTAGGAAATATTTAATGAATGTTTATTTTGCACTTGCCTATTTGGTTCTGTATTGGGGAACATCCACGCATGCAAATAGGATTTTTTTTTGCAAAAGAGAATTATCAGATTAATTTTTTCCTTAAATCCTTTAGACTCCTGTAAGGATACTTTCAGAGAAAATTATTTACTTACTTTATACTCAATTATTATCTATGAAGCTGCCGTCTGTTAAACTTTATCCAAAAAATTTTTCTCGATGTGACACATTACATTCCCATAGTACACGATATGCAAATAATATTCTTATCCAAAAATTTACTTTAAGTACCTTTCAAAAGGGACCATTTTACCTCTGTGCCAATATTTATAATAAGTATATAAGTTCAAAAAGGAACTAAAAGCTTTCCTATGCTGTAAAGTGTAAAGTATTTTACTCTTTAAGTGAATTTTATGACACTTGACACCATATATTATGTATTTTTTTATTTAGTTACATGGGTAATCTAAATCTTTTAAACTTTGTGTTACTAATGTTTTTAATGTTTTTACTGTGTATTTTCTATACAGGGTGCTTCAAATTCGATGCAATACATGGGGATCTCGGAAACGGTAAAAGATACGAAGTCGGTTAAATGGAGGCAAAGTTGCGTATTCAGGGGGGCAACATAATGGTGAAAAGAGATCAAGGCTAACTTGATTAGTTTTCGAAATATTTTGATAAAACCGAAAATTTCGATTTTCGTTTTTGTTTTTTTGCGGGCCTATTTGATAAGGTATTCAAAAATAAAGAGCACTTTCCTATAGCAACTTTTTGCCCTTTATCGAATGGTGTTAGCGAATTTTCCGCGTAACGTTTCGTTTCCCGGAAACCAACATCAACTTACTTTTTTTAAATACGGACCTGGAATTTTTTTTCAATTTTTTGGAAGCATTTTTCTAACTTGATAGAATGCCACCATAAATGGAACCAGATTTAAACGTTTTGTCTAAGAAAAATCCATCATCGGTATTTTTGTTTCGACTTTTGTTAATTCTAGATATTGAATAATATTTTTGAGGTTTCACTTTTATTTACGATAAATAAACAAAAGCTAATAATAAAACAACGAATTAACAACAATAAACTTTGATGTAATTGAATAAACAATGAATAAAACAACAAAATATGTTAAAACTATAAAAACCCTAAAGCAGATGTTGAAATAATCCTCCATCATTATTCATGCAGAGGCGTATTCGTCTTTTTATGTTTTGAATAGATCTTTCGATTTTCCTTGCAGGTATTGCATTCAGAACACGAATAGTGGCATTTCTCAAATCCTCAATGTTATTATATTGATTCTTATATAAAACATTTTTAGTTCGTCCTCATAAGAAATAATCTAATGGGGATAAATCAGGAGCTCTTGCTGGCCATTCTATAGCACCATGATTGCCAATCCATCTGTTTGGAAATGTTTCATTTAAGTAGTTGCGCACAATTTCTGAATTATGAGGAAATTTAAATAAAATTAAAAAATTCTAGATTGCTGAAAGCCATTTTTAAGTACCGATAGTGCTAGATCGTGACGTTTGCCTAGATAAAACTAAATCTAAGAGGACCACGAGAAATTATTAATGATGGATTTTTCTTAGACAAAACGTTTAAATCTGGTTCCTTTTATGGTGGCATTCTATCATGTTTCAAAAATGCTTCCAAAAAATTGAAAAAAAATTCCAGGTCCGTATTTAAAAAAATTAAGTTGATGTTGGTTTCCCGCAAACGAAACGTTTTTCGGAAAATTCACTAACACCATTCGAAAAAGGACAAAAAGTTGGTATAGAAAAGTGCTCTTTATTTTTGAATACCTCATCAAATAGGCCCGCAAAAAAACAAAAACGAAAATTGAAATTTTCGGTTTTATCAAAATATTTCGAAAACTAATCAAGTTAGCCTTGATCTCTTTTCACCATTATGTTGCCCCCCTGAATACGCAACTTTGCCTCCATTTAACTGACTTCGTATCTCTTACCGTTTCCGTGATCCCCATGTATTGCATCGAATTTGAAGCACCCTGTATATTATCTAGTTCTGACGTTTCCTATCCTGTAAAGGTTTTACGAATAAAAGTTATCTATCTATCTATCTATCTATCTATCTATCTATCTATCTATCTATCTATCTATGTGATGAACTTATATATGTATAAGTGTAATTATAATACCAAAGATGAATGTGGGGTAAGGGTGTATTCGATATTCGTGTCGCTTCATATAATATTAATTGGAAAAGGCATATCAATACACATTTTGTTGAGCTATTTTCAAAAATAAATAGTCACGTACGGGAGCTATATATATGAAAGCAGAAATCCCCTACATCTGCAATAGCGTCTGTAGAGAACGGGATATCATAGCACCCTAAATATTCACGAGTGGCTTGCCGCTATGTGTATGTATGTGATGTTGCCGGCTTCCATTCAGCCTCTTTATCTTTCTTATATCATCATCTTACTGTATTTTGACACATGTGGATTTCAAAACATTGTTCTTACGTGGAATAACAAATAAGCTACCAATTTTACCAAGATTTTTAGAATATTCTAGACATAAAATATATCCTACTGCAAAGCAAAAACTCGGTTCTTCATTTAGAACCTAATATATGACAAAGAAGTGGGTCATATTAGGATCAAACAATATTCGAACTTGTTTGGCACATTTCCAGTATCACCAACACATTTACTAAAGCACCTTTTTAAATGTAATTAACAACGAATTGTTATAAATAAATTCATTTATAGTTTAAACGTTTATACAGGGTGTCCACCTAGTGCGCGTAAGTCCAATATCTGGGTTAATAAAAGAGATAACTTAATTTTTTTTTCTACAGGGTTGTCTAATATCCCGAGCTGCACAAAATGAAAATATATTTACATATTCAGGGTGTTCAGTATTTCCTGGACAGGTACCAACTTCATTTTTTTAAATGGAAACCTATATTTTTTATGGCATTATCGAATTCTACGTAAAAAATTAGTGGGACTTTGTGCTTAACACTGCTATTGAAATATTGATAGTTTTCGAGATATTTGACTTTTAATTTTTTTTTCTTATGTTTCGTCACTTCTAATAGTTGACATAATTATGGTTGTATGACAGCTAGAAATTATTTTTTTTTCAGAAACTGTAGAGTGAAGATGGCTCTTTCGAAAAACGTATCAAAAGTTGACCGCGATATAATAATAATAATAATAATAATAATAATAAATGTCTTTATTTTTGATTGTTCAACATACAATTTGGATAGAGTTACATAAGAAGGTGGCGATATCCAACAAAGTTGCTCATATATAACCACCTTGATTACAATATATAGGAATTAAATAATATTCACATAAAATTTGCATAAAAAACCGGTCAGAAAAATTGATAATACGGAAAAAAAATACTTAAAAAGTACGTGATAATAGGTAAGTTTTCTAAATCTATAATTAATTATACAATCTTAATATAAAAGAATCAAACAGAATCTCTTTTGCTTAAAGTGTATAATTTAATTTTCCTGTTAAATGTTGCTAAGTTCGGGGCGTTTCGTATGCTGTGGGGTAATGCATTGAAAACTTTGACAGAGGTGTACCTAAAAGTTCTTTGAAAAGTGCTAGTTCTATGCTTAGGTACCGTAAACCGCTGTTGATGGCGTGTGGTACGGTCATGTCTGTCAGTACCTTTAACAAGTTTCTCATACAAATATTTTGGTTGCTTAGTCTCATTTATTTTATAAACTATCCGTGACATGTGCATATTAAACTTTTGCTCAAGTGTAAACCAATTCGACTCTCGAAATTTTTCAGTAACGTGATCAAACTTACGAAGACCAAAACAATATCTGATGCAAGCATTTTGAATTTTCTCAAGGCTATATTTATCTTTATGTAAAAGAGCAGGCCAGTAGACAATGTTACAATAATTTAAATGCGATAAAATTAAGGAATCTGTCACTCTCAGTTTAGTCTGTTTAGTTAAGTTGTCGTTGTGCATATATGGAGTTTTCTGTGTTAAATAAGCGACGTGACTTGAAAAACGCATATCACAATCAATGTGCAAACCTAAATTTCTACAGTTATTTGTGGGTGTGAGAGCAACATTATTTATAGTTATTTTAAATTGAGAATTATCTAGCAAGGAATTCCTATCTACAGGGGGCAACAGAAATCGTGCCAAACCTGATGGTTTAAAATTTAAAAAATCTCGACTTTTTCAAATGGAACACCCTGTGTTTTATGATTTCATTAGATGCCTTTCTGTAGACTCTACAATTTTATAATAGCTTTCCTTATACCTAAGCTGCGTAGTTTTTGCAAAAAACCCACTTTTATGAAAAATACCCGATTTGCGCACGTTCCTTTCTCGGGAAAAACGCAGTGAGCGTCTGTCACGCAATAAAATTTGTGACAATCAGTTTACATGTCATTTCTTCTTTTACTGAATATTCACGTACGAGTTTAGAGTAAGTACTAAGCGTGCATACAATGAACTATTCAAAAGAAGAATTAGTGAAAATGGTTTATGCCTTAGGAGAAGCTCATGGAAATTGTTTGCTAGCAGCACGTATTTACAAAGCAAATAATCCAGATTTACAGAGATTTCCACGTGCTGACTGTTTTGAAAATGTGAAAGAAAGATTTGAAAGAACAGCAAATGCGAATTATGAGAAAACTACCAGGAGACATGACGGTAACAATGACGATATTCAGTTTAATGTTGTGGCGTCTGCTGTTGAAAATCCAAATATTAGTGTCAGGAAAATCAGTAATAATCTTGGAGTTTCCAAAAGCTTGACAAACAAGATACTGAAGAAGAATAATTTTCATCCGTATCATATTGAAAACCATCAAGCACTGTTACCTCAAGATCACCTAAACCGCCTGCAATTTTGCCACTGGGCATTGGATAAAATTCAGGAAAGTCCAAACTTTTTTATGAATGTCTTGTTTACTGACGAATCAACATTTTCAAACACATGCTTACCCAATCGTCGCAACTTTCATCACTACGCTGACAATAATCCAAGATTATTGAGGGTACTAGATAATCAGCATCGTTTCAAAGTGAACGTGTGGGCTGGAATTTGTGGAGAACATATTGTTGGACCGTACTTTTTTGAAGGCAATTTAAATGCCAATGTGTATTTGCATTTTTTGCAAAACGAACTTCCCCTTCTACAGCTACAGAATATGCCCGCTGATTATTTGGTTCAACAATGGTTTCAGGGTACCTGAAAACCATTGTTGAATCCAGGAAAAACTGAACACCCTGAATATGTAAATATATTTTCATTTTGTGCAGCTCGGGATATTAGACAACCCTGTAGAAAAAAAATTAAGTTATCTCTTTTATTAACCCAGATATTGGACTTACGCGCACTAGGTGGACACCCTGTAAATATTATATTATATGAGCCGGTGGCTCAGGGCTTAGCGTCTCGATCGCCCAACCCAGAGGTCGTGGGTTCTAATTCCCATTCCACCAAACAGTGTTTAATTAAATTGTTTACTCGTAGATCAAGGTTTATTCCCAGGGATGGCTTGGCAATCATCCTGCCGACGGCCTAGGATGGGAAAAATGTCAACTTGGTGTTAATGTGAAAGATTAAAATCAGTTGATGTTTGACTTGTCCCCCTAACTAATGAGGTTTTCCAGGTTTCCCTCATTCCAGCACTGAATGGTGGTTAGGGCATACCAACGTGAGTCGTTCCTGAGGCGCAAATGATAATATGCCGCCCCCTCTCCCACACAAGTCCAGACTTCCGGGCTAATCCTTGCGATTAGAATGAGGGGTAGAGATATTATTATTATTATATGACTACATAAAATATTAAATTGTACACAATTTACTTCTAGGTATAGAGACGACATTATTATTACCCACAGTCAAATATCTTGAAGGTAATTATTTAAATTTCATAAAGTAGGTATACCCAGGGTTTTCACCCACAAAAGATTAAATATGCAAGAACAAGCTTTTTATACAGGGTTCTTATAATATAATATTTTGGGTATATCAAAATAAATAAAGAAATAACAATGCTTCGAAATAAAGCAAATTTATTTTTTATAAAACTTTCTGGGTGTCCATTTTTCGATTCCCACCATGGTATCTCGCTATCATAAGAGATACGAAGATTTTTAAGTTGATCAATAAGTTTTCGTTTGTGTTTCCGAAAAAAAAGATTTTCAAAGGAAAAGAAAAATAAGTTGATTCAGAAATGCATTCAAACAAGTAACAAAATAAAATCTAAAGATTATAACATTGGTCAAGCGGTTCATCCCCAATCTTAAATTTGTTATTGCCGTTTTGACTTCCCTTCGACGGATAGCATGTCGTAAGGTACTTGATCGCTTGCCACGGATGTTGTCAGTTTTGTATCAAAGAAAAAATTCTACGCAACTATAAATAAAAAACTTTTAAGAAATACGTCCGATCGGGTGGCTGCATTTCTGGATAATGCTGCACATAAGAGCACTTATTTCCGTATTTCGTTGTGATGCATAACAAATTTTAAGCTTATCCAACTTTCTTCCATTTGAAAATGTACTTTTTTGTTTTATTTCCGGTGAAATTAACAGAAACACAAACGAAAACATCACAAATATGTTTATATTGTTTTATGATATATCGTCTTAATTAAACTAACTGGACCCAAAAATACAAAAATCCAGTATGGCAGCAATAAGAAAAACAATTGATAGTTGTTTCTCCACCATCTTGAATGCCGTTGACAGAGGAATATTATATTCGGATTTTTTGTAGAAAAGTACCCAAACAATGTTTGAGATGGAACTGGCTAGTAATATAACATTAAAAAGATAAACAAAATTTTTCGTTTTTTTTTTGACGACATATCCAAAACTATCAGACATAGATCCAATTTCTTTTCAGATTGAGCAGATTAAAAATGCCGAACTTTGCCCTAATTTTAAGATAAGCGAGATACCCATGGTGCACTCGAAAAACTGACACACTGTATACCTTTTTATAAATCTAGATAGGTTACTGAAATACTTATACTTATATATAAAAGAAGAACAGGTAGGTATGCAGGCGAAGATTGACAATACCGGGTGTCCAACGATGACGGTCCATTAGAAGTACCTATCTAGAAAACCAATTAAGCTATTAATTAGAAATTTGAGGTGAAGTCAAAGTGGGCCATCATCTATCTGATGAAAATATTTTTCAGTTACTAACACTTCCGGTTATACCGGAAGTCGAGATTACCTTCGCTATTTTAAACAGGACACCCTATAAATTATTGCAGTTTGGATTCTATGTGAAATTTTAAACACATTTCATGAAGGATGTCCTATACCTATCTTCAACTGTTTTTGAAAAATTGACAGATGAGTATTGACATTGTTCAACTTTGGCACCCTGTAAAATCCAAACGGTTTGAGATCAAATAAAATGGTTTGCACATTCCTATCTTAACTTTTCATGAGCGCGTTTGACATTAATTTCAGATTTAATCAAAAGATTAAGTTTAATTAAAAATTTTTAATTTCTAGAAAATCTGAAATTACAAACGATAGCTCATGAAAAGTTAAGATAGGAATGTGCAAACCGTTTTGCTTGATCTGAAACCGTTTAGATTTTACAGGGTGCCAAAGTTGAAAAATGTCAATATTCACCTGTCAATATTTCAAAAACAGTTGAAGATAGGTATAGGACATCCTATATGAAATGTGTTTAGAATTTCACGTAGAATTCAGAAATGAAATAATATATAGGGTGTTCCATTTAAAATAACGAAGTTAATGTCGACTTCCGGTATAACCAAAAGTGGTAGAAACTGCAAAATATTCTCATCATGGCCAACTTTGACTTCACCTCAAATTTCAAATTAATAGCTTAATTGGTTCTCCATATACTTCTAATAGACCGTCACGGTGGCACACTCTGTATATTTCTAACATATTACCCTTACGATGCACTGATGTCTATCCTTAATGGTAGATACACTACATAATTATTATGTCCAAAAGTAGTTACCATGGACTCAATTCTCTATAGTATTTTCTACCCCTCATTCTAATCACAGGAATTATCCCGAACGTCTGGGATTTATATGGAAGACGGGCAAAATATTATTGTTTCGTAGGCCATAACTGCACCTCAGGAACAACTTACGCTGTTGACGTACTAACCACCATTCAGTGCTGGAATGAGGGCAAGCTGGAATACACCATTGGTTAGGGGGACCATCAAACATCAGCCGATGTTAATCTCTCACATTAACATCAAGCTGATATTCTTCCCATCCTTGCTACGCACATCACACTGGCAGTGGTGTAATGGCAGGCACTTCAATTAAAAATTGTCTGCGTGGAATGGGAATTCTAAACCCACAACCTACGGGTTAAGCGATTGAACACTAAACTCTCAGCCACATACATTTTTAATTCGATTCGATATTAATCCGATTTTAATTAACATCTTCCAAGTTCTTTATAATAATATTATTTTATAATTTACTGCGTTTAGGGTATTTAGGGTTAATATTTCATCGATTTATGATATACTCTGTTGACAAACTATCCTTAATATTTAATATATTTTCAGATGTTTTAGTCTATGATTGTAAGGAAAGTTTAAATTACCTTCATCATTTTTAATGGGGCATCCGGGATATGGAACACCCGGTATATGAGACACCCGGTATTTGAGACACCCGGTATATAGGACACCCAGTCTATGGGACACCCAGTATATGGGACACCCGCTATGTTGGTCACCCGATATTATTTCGCGTTGATTTTCAAGTTTACAACTGAATTTCTGCAGCTGCTAGTCTGGTCACTTACCAAATTAAAAGTTATGTTGCAAAATAATCAAAGATTTAATTTGCTTCAATACAACGACACCAGCGTGTAAACAGACAGGTACTACCAATTGAGGTAATATGGTACCTAACTCAATGGTACTACATGTAGCAATATATTTTTTAACAAGTTAAGTTATTTTTTTTCCATAAATTACTTACACAGTGCGTAGGCTAAAATAAACATTTCAGTGACAGTTATATCATAACACATATAATTAAGTATCTATTGTGTTGGTCAGTGGTACGTCTAGTAAACATTTACACCCACATTTGTTTTTAAATACATATTATCTAATTCTTCACGCCGATAGTTAACTACTGCTTTGCTTTGTGATCATCCATAGGTGAAATTTCATGTGGGCGTGCGATTTCCGTCCCACATAAACACTGCATTTTACATTACTTAGTAATATTTGCATAATCTGAATTAACATAATGCAAATAGGGCTCTAGTGTAATCGGATACTAACAATGAATAAGTACTATTGAACTTCTCTAGCGATGCCTTTTGGAAGTTTGGAAGTAAAAAAGAAAATTTATTAATATAATAGACTTTTATTTACTAAGCAATTTTATTTAATGTTAAACAAGTTGATTCATTGAAATACAAACATATTACTTACCTGTTCTATTAACAATATTTTGTGATAATCAATATGATTTAAATTAGTTAATCCTCTTAGGTAAAAGTAGCTTTAGCTAAAGTTACTTTTTCATACCTTCGACACAAGTTCCTCAATAAAAGTAAGGCCGGGTTTCATAGTAAAAAGTAACATCCAACCTTTTAAACTCTAAATTTTGTTAAATTCCCAGTTTAAACTGTAAATTTACTTGAATTTCCAGTTTGAACTGTACATTTTCTTAATAAATTTCGGTAACGGTAGCCGTTTATACAAGTTTATCACTTTAGAGATGCCAACATTTTACTCACTGCGCGTGCGCAAAATTTTCGATTTTTGACTAATATGAGTACTGTCGTTGACTATTGTCAAAACTGAATTTGCATGAGTTACTTATTTGTGAGTTACTAATTTTGACTATGGATAAAGAAAAACTTATATTAGGAGCTTATTAATATAACTTAGGTATCTATTATATTATAATGTCACATTCAAATATTGCTGGAATTTGTGATGTGTACAGAAATACTAGTTTGCCGCAACATGATAACATTTGTGTAATTAGAGTAACATGTTACTTTACAATCCAAGTACTTTTATCATGTTACAGTGAAACAGAATAAGTAAATGTTGTTTTTAATAAACATCTGAAGTACCTATGTTAAAGACTAAGCTTGTATTACATTATAGTTACTTTCATTATATGAATTTAGGTATTATATACAGGGCCTTTCAAAAATAACTAGTACATTCTAGGTAATAAAATACATAACATTTTTTCTAGTTATTTTTTAAAGGCTCTGTATATAATACTTAAATTCATATAATGAAAGTAACTATAATATAATAAAAGTTTAATTGTAATTATACAACAGTTATACCGGGTGTCCCACGGTGGACATTAATTAAGTTGAAATTTGAGATGAAGTGAAAGTGGGCCATGATCTACTTGATGAAAATATTTTGTAGTTTCTACCACTTCCGGTTATACCGGAAGTCGACATTGACTTCGTTATTTTGAATGGAACGCCCTATATATTATTTCATTTTTGGATTCTACGTGTAATTCTAAACACATTTTATGTAGGATGTCCTATACCTATCTATCTATCTATCTTAACTTTTCATAAGCTTTCGTTTTACAGTAATTTCAGATCTAACCAAGAGATTATATTTAATCGAAAATTTTTATTTCTAGAAAATCTGAAATTAGTGTCAAACGATAGCTTATGAAAAGTTAAGATAGAAATGTGCAAACCGTTTTGCTTCATTTCAAACCGTTTAGATTTTACAGGGTGTCAAAGTTGAAAAATGTTAATATTCACTTGTCAATATTTCAACAGTTGAAAATAGGTATAGGACATCCTACATGAAATGTGTTTAGAATTTCACGTATAAGTCAGAAATGAAATAATATATGGGTGTCCCATTTAAAATAACGAAGTTAATGTCGGCTTCCGGTATAACCACAAGTGGTAGAAACTGCAAAATATTTTCATCAAGTAGATCATGGCCCACTTTGACTTCACCTAAAATTTCAAATTAATAGCTTAATTAGTTCTCCAGATACTTTTAATGGATCGTTACCGTGGGACACCCTGTATAATACCTGTGGAATTTTCACAGGTTATTTTTTAATACCCAATATATAATAGGTACTTATAATTCAGAAACATATATACCTATGTGCTGATGGAACTTAAGTATTTATTTTATAAATTACATATGAAGTTAAGTAAAGCAATATTTTATGTTGGACGTCAAAGAATATCAAATATTTTTACGTTATATAATTATACATGTATTTACTCTTTTTAGAAAGCTGTGCAAGATTAAACAAAAAATCTTAAAACAATATTGAAGAGAAAACATTATCAGACTTATTTCTGTCAATTATTAAGGAATTAAAAAAAATATAAGGGGCGTCAAGGGACGATGTCTTGCTGGTCTATATCCCAGCAATTCATGTTTTAAATTGCGTTCATAATCGCTTTTAATAAAATGCTTATCGCAAACACGAGCAAATTTAACATTAGAACTGTCTTTACATTTACACAGCTGTTTCCAAATACCCTGCATTTCCTTGTCTTTCGGAAATCTAAAAAACATGGTACCGCGATCGTACAAACCCTTGCACATATTATCAATAGCACAACCATACATCGTACACCTCATTTTTCACAAAAATCAACACTTTAACACTTTTAAAACTATTATTTTAAAAAGATCTTTGCTATGAACGGTAAAATAAACACACAAAGTATAGGCCAATATGGCGGAAATTCGCACCAATTGACGTCACATATGCCACGCCCACATGCGTGATATCATATCTTATTTTATTATATTATTATTATTTTATTTAAGTATTGTGCTAATACGTATAAATGGATGCTACCAGTATATTGAAATTTGATATAATTTACATTTTAAACTGGGAATTTAACAAATTTTACAGTTTGAACTGGGAATTTGTAAACTAGAAGGTTAATAAAGTTTACAGTATAAACATAGATTTAATAAAATTTACACGTTAAACTGGGAATTTAAAAAAATTACAGTTTAAACTGCGGATTTAACTAAATTTACAGGCAGTTTAAACTAGAAATTTAACAAATTTTACAGTTTGTACTGAAAATTTTACAAAAATTACAGTTTAAACTGGGAATTTTACTAAATTTTACAACACTAAAACGGTGATACAATGTAAAGCTGTGGTGCTATTGATGTAAATCATTTTAGCTACCGGCAAAACATTTATTAACAGTTATATATTTTTTTATCAATGATTCCTTAATCCCACAATATGCCTAAAGTTTTTTTGAACATCGAGGGAAAGTTACTTTGCTGCCAAGTTGTTATGGGTGATTTGTAGAAAATTATTATAAGGGAAAACTTTCGAAGGGGTAGCTGATATTAAATTAGAGATGACCATGGCCAAATTAACAAAAGAATTCAATTTGACCATTCGGAGAGATGTAATAAAGAAGCAACTGAAGCTAAAGTAAAATGAGATTTAATTAGATCTAATTAGTTTTATTTCGGATATCACTAGAAAAACTCGTACGAAAAATATTGTGTATATGCACATAATCTATAGGATGGAAAGGAAAATAAGTACAATAAAAAGAAATAACATAAAAATACACCAACATATACACAATCGATTATGCCACTAATTATGTTACATTATTATACACTGAAGGAAAAATCTTGCTTAAAAATAAGCCATAGTTTTTTTGAAATTATGAATTGTTTATTTTTGCATATTATGTTTATGGTATCTAGATAAATAATTATTTTTCAAAATTTCTCTGTAAAGAGAAAATACCAAGAATTGATAAAATTGTAAAACAGAATATGGAACATGGAATAGATGGAACTGCTTGTTCCAGCTATTTTTAAAATGTTTATTTTCTAAAATTAAATAATTATTTACCTACAAAGTATTCAGTAGTAGTTGTGACAAAACAACAAATGTGTTTAATTGTCGGAAGTAAATATTTGATATTAATAATTCTAATGTATGAAAATATTTATTTGTGGCATTGTTTAATTACTCTTATTTATTTGGGTATTATGCCACCTTTGAAAAATACAGAAAAATTAATAATCAACCTCTGCGCCGACGGATCAGTCAAAGATTGGTTTTTTGAAAAATATGGTTGCCTAATAAAGAAATCTCACACTAAAAAGTAGATTAACAACATATACAGTGTGCCCACATTTGGTGATGCATGTATTGGGATCTCGGAAACTATAAGAGATAGAAAAACGGTCAAACGGAGAAAGTTTTAGAGAATTTTGTTTGTAATCGAATGCCGTTTTTTTGCGATTTTATCTCTTTTGGTTTTTGAGATATATTGAAAAAACTAAAATGATGCATTTTCGAAAATACCCTGTAATTTCTTTATTAAAAACAATTTTTAGATTCTGTAAAAACTTTCTTAGGGCAACTTTTTACGTAAAAAACGCCTGTGTAGTCCGATTTTACTTGCAACGTTTCGGTTTTTTGGAACCATCATCAACTTTGTTTTTTCATATGGGCGCCATATTGGATTTTTACGGTTTTGGAAAGCCTCTTTTCTTAGCTTTCTAATGATGTATCACAATTAGTAAAAAAAACTTAGGTTATGGTTATAAAATCAAAAATTAATATTTCGTTATAAATTTGGCAACGTCGCACAGTAAAACACTGAAATTCTAGGTCATATTAAATTTAATCTCTATCACAATAAAACATTAAAATATTTGTTGAAAGTTTTTACCATGTAACAAAAAATAAATTTACAAAAGCCGTAAGTTTGGATAAAGACATCAACTAATAGTTTTCAGAACACCTGTCACCTAAAAATCATTTAATTATTATGTATAAACAGAAATTCAGTACATAATCTAACGCAATAAATTTTTTGCTAATACATCAATTCCCTAGTAGATCATTTTCAGTTTAAACTCTAAGCTACAAATAATAACAAAATATCAACACAAATTAAAACATAATTAAACTATAAAGACTAATAACCGAAATAAAATATCTGAAGTTCAAAGTCTCACCCATTTGCTTCCATACATTTTTGACATTTTTTTATTATGGATCTGAATTTCTGTTTATACATAATAATTAAATGATTTTTAGGTGACAGGTGTTCTGAAAACTATTAGTTGATGTATTTATCCAAACTTACAACTTTTGTAAATTTATTTTTTGTTACATGGTAAAAACTTTCAACAAATATTTTAATGTTTTATTGTGATAGAGATTAAATTTCATATGACATAGCATTTCAGTGTTTTACTGTGCGACGTTGCCAAATTTATAACAAAATATTAATTTTTGATTTTTTAACCATAACCTAACTTTTTTTTACTAATTGTGATACATCATTAGAAATCTAAGAGAAGAGGCTTTCCAAAACCGTAAAAATCCAATATGGCGCCTATATGAAAAAACAAAGTTGATGATGGTTCCAAAAAACCGAAACGTTGCAAATAAAATCGGACTGCACAGGCGTTTTCTACGTAAAAAGTTGCCCTAAGAAAGTTTTTACAGAATCTAAAAATTGTTTTAAATAAAGAAATTACAGGGTATTTTCGAAAATGCATCATTTTAGTTTTTTCAAAATATCTCAAAAACCAAAAGAGATAAAATCGCAAAAAAAACGGCATTCGATTACAAACAAAATTGTCTAAAACTTTCCCCATTTGACCGTTTTTCTATCTCTTATAGTTTCCGAGATCCCTATACATGCACGTTTCGAAAACTCTTCCGTTTTCGTTAACAAAACTTTATGTGTGACTGACTTACAGAAAAGTATGACAGTTTTTAAAAAACTGTCATAGTTTTCTGTAAGGTAACCCAACTATTTTTCTACTCAAATAATTTATAGAAACAAGTACCTAATATCTTTTATATACTCAAAAATAAAATAACTTGTTAATGTTCCATATTTCAGTGAGAATATAATTACAATTTCAATTTTCAAATTTCAATATTTTAGGTACAGATTTTAAAATAAATAGAGTGCTGAAACTGTGTGAAACGTTTTATATGCATTTTTTACAATTATTACACGTCATATGCATAATTATTATATTTAAAAATTAAATATTTTTCCCCTTTCCTAGGAAATTTGGTTTTCTATAAATTAATGTAATATTCGGTACAATATCAAACCTTATCTAAATTTCAATATTAAATATTTGGTAACTGTAAACATCTACTTGTCTCATTTTGGAAAACTAAAGTTGATGTTTCAATTGTAAATCTAAATTAATTGTGCTAAATAAATCCGTTTGAGAAAACTAAACATTTAATTGCGGGGATTAAATACTTTTCTCCTTGGCAATTAATTTTATCAGATAATATTAAATATTTAATATTGCCATTGAAATAAATGCCATGTTAGGTAATACGAATTAGATCTTTATTCGCCAAATTCAAATAAATTTAATCATTGGTAAGAAATTTGATTTATATCAATTAAATCCTTTTCTCGGTGACATTTTTTATCATAGCTTGTAACATAACATAAGACATTCGTTTAGACAATCAACATGCAACGAACACTCAGCATTTAACAATCCATTTCAAATTATAGTACCTTTATTCTCTTATCTCAGATAGCACATCAATAAATATATAATAATTTGTCTCTCGCAATTACAAACTTAAACAAAAAGAAAAATAAGAAATTTATGTTTGGTATTTGTTGGTATTTGCTATTAGTAAGTCGTATAAGACCTCTAGACTATAACGAGGCAGTTTGACTTTACCTTTCCAATTAGCAATATATATCCTATCAGACAAGACTCACGTTTTCTTTCTGCCGGCATTCCACAGAGCTGTTCAGCTGACTCTTACAATAAATGCAGCTTGTTCAATACTTAAGGTCTAAGAAGCTTTTATAAATCACATCACGAATATAAAATTTATTTCTGCATTTGAAAAAGAAAAATTACTTTTTTGCAAATGTCGTCAGTGATAGCAAATAAAAATTGTCGATGGTGTCCAGTTCAAAGCAAACAATGTGTAATAGGTCCTACATGTCCCACGATTGTCCAGTCCCAGGATTGTTTTTACGGATATTTGTCTTAGAGTTATCGAATTTATCTCAACCTGCTGTTCCACCATGCACTATTTTCTTAAATTTTGTTTATAAGTAATAGCGTGCATCGATGAGGAACATGATGTAAATCTTTAAATACTCTGATACTACTATAATACCTTTTCTCGATTTTTGGCATTTTTCTTGATCATGATAGGTTAATTAAGGACATTTTTAGAGCCAGAACAGCCTTTATAGTAATATAATATGAATACAAAGGTTTAAAAACGGTAACACATCTCTAATAATAAAAATATTATTAAGAGGCCCTAATAAAATATAAAAAACACTGTTTATGTAAAGTCTATGGTCTAAGTAAAACTGACTCCCCCTTATTGTATTAATTATCAGAATATTTTTTTATTTCAACAGCCAGACACCAGGAGTCTGGTACCAAAAACAATTTTTTGAAAGGTTCATATTATTATTGTGCAGAAATTAAAATCTCCTATTTTTTCTTAATCCCAACGATATTTAACTCTTTGGGGTTGCCTTCGATGGCTATCAATAATAGTTCTTTAAGAGAAAATATTAATCACTTATCACCAAACAACAACAATGAGATTGTTTTTGAAAGATTTCCTCGTAGTCTTATTAAAATGTGGAATATTTGTATGGCAAACAATGGCCCAAAAATAAAAAATATTCTAAAATGGTTATGAATGTTTTAGATTTGTTCTCGGATATTAATTATATGAGTTGTTGAATGTTAGCACCTTTATCTTCTTAACATTATTTAATTCTCTATAATAATCTACAAACTTTCTTTAAATTGTAGATAATAACCATTTCCTTATCTTTCCATTTTCTTAAACTCTTACCCTTCAACAGTCATTCTTATTCAACTACTGAACTCTCTGTATATAGAACACAACAGACTACTACTGTAAGAAAACGATTGATATTGTCTTCCTCAATATCAATATATTCATTATATAAACCTAGATTATTAACAAATAACTTAAACGAACTCTTACATAGAGGTTTTGTAAAGATATCTGCTCACTGTTTCTGATTACAAATATATACTCAACTTTAATAACACCCCTTTAGAAGTATATAAATACTTCTATTTATAAAATTAAATTTACTGTGCATATGTTTTGACCTCTTTTAACCGGATTTTTTACTGACTTTAATGTACTTTGAATATCTCCAAAAATAATTATAATGTTTGTATGAATATTTAAATCTAATAACATTTTTTTAATCCAACATGTCTCAACAGAAGCTTCACATAATGATACAAATTCTGCCTCAGTAGTACTCAGTGCTACCGTACTTTGTTTTCTAGATTTCCATATAACTGTATTATTATACACTTTAAATAAATAACCTGAGGTGGATTTTCGAAATTATCTCTATCCCAATCAGCGTCTCTATAACCAATAAGTGGTAAACTATTATTGTCTTTAGTATACTTTAAAATTAATAATGTAAAGTCCCCTTAATATACCTTAAAATTCTTTTAAGTGATTTCCACAAATTTTCACTTGGCTTCGATTGAAAATTACTAAGATACGCTGTTGAAGTAGCTATATCAGATCTAGAACCCACTGTACTTGCATCAATGATCCTATAACAGATTTACAGTTCCTTTCATGTGATTGGTTAAAGGTACGTGTGTCATCAAGTTAATTAACCTCCATAGGAGTATCGCTCTTACAATTTTCCATAAAAAAATTTTCTAATACTGTGACAATATTGAGACTGATCTATAAACATGGAATTAGAATCTTTATAAATTGATGTATTAAATAAGTTAATTTTTCACTTCTCATATCTTTCATCATAAATTTTGTTGACAAAAATTCTTTAACTGATTTAATTCCTTGTAAATTACTTCCCAAAATTAGTAAGTCATCTACATACAGCAAAAAATAGAGATCACCTTTTGAATACAAACAAAAATCATTCTCTGATCGTTGAACACCATAATTCTTAATACTTTCAGTAAAACACTCCAATATTACCAATATTTTGGTGATTTTTTCAGTTCGTATAATGATTTTTTTAATTTTAAAACATTTCCACTTCTAACATTTACCCCATTTGGTGGCTTTATATATATATAACTACTACAACCCACGAACTACTAATCCTGCTATACAAATGTGCCCATTATTAATATTTTTCCTGGTAAAAACCCATTTTCTGTCTAACATATCTACACCTTCTGATTCTGGAAGAACCTCCCATGTTTCACTCTCTTCTAACACCTTAATTTCTTGACCTAAAGCTTTTTTCCAATATTTTCTATCTTCTCTTAAATGAATATCTTCATAGTTCAATGGTACGTCATCATTTCTCTGTCCGGTTAGTAAAGCGAATAATCCATCCTCTTTTTCTTCGAAATCTGTTACATAATCATTATACCATTTTGGTTTTTGTCTTTTTCTTTTATCATTTGCGGTGGTAAGAAATTTTATTTATCTCAATTAAATCCTTTTCTCAGTGTACTTTGCAATTTGCATCCGCACAGGGGAAAACTGTTTCGCGCTCCATTATTCCTACTCGTACAACTAAATTCGCTATAACCGACATGTATATAGGCGTATACATTAGTCAGCGTCATGACAGTAACTATTTCGCTATTTTATTTTCAACATGCAACGAGAAAATAAAATACTCAATCCACTTAAGAGATTATTCTTTCTATAAAATTTAACAGGTCGTTTGGTAGAAGGAAATTGCATAATAAAGGTTAATGTGCAGTGGTTGACGGTCCTGTGACAGCGATCCAGTTTGCAGGGCTTCATGCGACCACAGGATATATTTATAGCCCCTCGTAACATGCGTCGCCCTGCAATTTACACTCTAGGCGTTAAAAAATCATTGTTATGCTTTCAAACAAGAATAAAATTAACGGTTAATTTTAAACAAATTTCATTCTGAAGGATTTTTACAGTGAAGTGTCGCACATACACTTTTTATTTATAAAAAATACATATAACAACCGTATTTAGGTAGATAATAATAATAAATTAACTAATTATGAATGTTTATTAAGGAATATTTTACTGCAGCCGACTATAAATAATAAGCAAATTAGAATAATTGAAGAGTGTCCGCACCAAAGGGGCTAAGTACCAAAATCTAGCAATTTGATATTTTACCTTACAAAGACTTTATAAATCATGCTACATATTGTCACAGTATATAAATACATATTTAGAATATATTTATACTGTGATGTTGTTACAAAAGTTCCAAGTGCCAGCGCTATAACATAGGGATTGAAACATTTTTAATCAGATGCCGCTACTGTCGCTAGTTGTACATGCCAGACCCATTTTCGAACCGAAGTTGCTATGACTATCTACCGTGCTGCCACCATAGACTACCCGCTGCCACGTATTATGTTTGTTCTAAGAGAATAAATAGCGTAAATATGAATAAAGTAAGTGGAAGATTCAGGGACAGGCAAACTAAAAAAGAGAGTATCTGGGGAAGGAAATATTAATGGAAAGAAAAAAAGAAGAAAAATATGTACAACTGTACATTTCTACTTTTATAAGAACTTTTGGGATTTATAGGCACAGGCGACTCGTGATGAAATAAAGCAGGTGTTCTTCAAATGTTGATTTTACCTATTTTCTAAAAAGTTAATTCGATTCTACGATCCGTTGTATCAGATTCGTAATGTCCTCTCAATGTCAATTCAAATTGAATAAGCTAAATCTAACTAAGCTATAATATTAGTAGTGCCCAATAAATCCAATTCCATTGTTTTATGAAAATGGCGTTTAGAATTGCCAATTTTTAATTTTTTCAATCAGCTGTACTTATTACTATGTCACCTTTACTCCGGCTATGCTTTATCACCGCCAAAAAGTACACAAGGAATGTAAAACAATGTATTTTATGTATTAAACCCACAAATCCAATTTTTCCTTAAATAAATTTCTCTGTACTACTGGCGTTTGTATGTTATTAGCGGACTACCAGCCGTTTAAATAATAATACCCAGAAAATTTCTATATTTGTTTTTTAATTCAATTTTTTCCTCGTAAGGAAATGTCTTCTTATGAATCAAATTAATTGTTAACTAAATCCTTTATCAATATAAATAATAAGTTTATTCCACACAATTTTACGTAAACGTACAAAAACACACTCGTATTATTATACACAAATTAACTGCAAGTACTGCGACCGATGCAGCTCACTAAGCAGTGTAAAATTTGCAATGCCTGGGCTGTTTGAGGTGTGGTGAGGAAAAGAGCACGGGTGTCGAAAGCAGTACACAGAACTGCCTCACGCGAATCAATTAAATAATGTAAAGGATCCTGCGACAGCGATAAGAGAATTCGTCTGATCTATTGTATTGGCTTGGCCACCTGGGTACCGGGTCATCACAACATAACAGGAAGTGAGGAGGCCGACGCACTGGCTAAAAGAGGCTCAATCAAGTATACAGTTTACAGGGCACGAACCAGTACTCGAGCTTCCGCCTAGTTATGTAACAAGGTCTATTGGAAACTGGATCAAGGAAATATCAGAGGAAGAATGGTCGAACGGGACTGGGCTGCGAAAAGCCAGGCTCTTAATTGAATGGCCTTGGTCGAACGCCAATTCGATCAATACTTGCGCTAGGTCGTAACAGCATAAGGATTGTCATAGGACTGCTGACAGATCACGGACATCTCAACAAGCACCTTAACACTATTGGCCTTAGTGACACTAGAAAGTGCAGGTTTTGCGGATACGATGACGAGGACTCCATTCACATCCTCTGTCGCTGTGTCTGCCTCATGACCAAGAGACACAAACATCTGGGTGCAGCATTTCTTCTGCCCCAGGAAATTAGAGAGCTTCCCCTAGAACGCGTGTTGGCCTATGCACATAGCACGGGTCTCTTCCAATAGCTCTCGACTAGCGGCAGGCACAATGGGTCGAACGACCTGAGTGCTCCGGGTGACCGCGCCGCCTTCCAATAACACCATTGACCTGGCCAATATTGTAAGTTGTAAAATTGCTGCTCGGAGGCTTCGCTTTACACAATAATAAACACGTGACGCCGCTATTTCAAAGATAGTGATCGTAAAATAATATATTAAATGTATAAATATTAATATAAGAAATTTTTGGCAGTTCTGCAGCACCTATGCACCAGTCGCCCCTGCTTATAGGTAAAACAGACATAGTCATACCTCACCCGTTTGCTCCGCGAGTTTGTAGTTTTATTAACTTTTACATCTTAGTAATTTTGGATAGGGTATCTTAACTTTGCGACTGTCTCACACTGACTTTTTATGTACTTTCAAAAAGGCCAGAGTTAGTGGAGAATTTTCCAAAGAAACAGAAAGGTACAGGGCGTGACTGAAAAGTGGCTGCAATATATATCATAAATAAATAGAAATATACGAACCAAATGAGTGCGGTTATGAAATAAAAGGTTTGTTTAGTTTCTATTTCAGCGCATTCTTTTAACTTCATTTCTCTTCCAGCGAATTTGCAAATGCTTCTATGATTGCAAGAAAATAAGCTGTCACTTTTTCAAAAATTCAAATCATTGATATGAAATCCACAGGTTTTTTTTGACGTGAAAGTGCAGCTGACTTATATATGAACACTAAAAAGTTCAATATTAGTAAAGTTGGTAAAATGAAATATGATATTACTAATCCCACTCTGACGAAAACAAAAGAAACCTACAGTGAAATTAAAACCTGGAAAGAAACAAACATTTTGAAGAAGGAAGTTACTCTGTTAGATTAGAAAAAGTGAAATAAGAAGAAAACAAAATAATGGAAAATAAAAAAAGTCGTTGATCTAATTATAGATTTTCTTAAGGACGAGGAAGCGAAGAACTTCAATCGCAAAAATCTGGCACTTGAGATTATTTCATAAAACTGCTGGCACTCGAATTTTTTCTATATTTTTCTCCTATGAAGGTTTTAGAAAACTACTAAATGTATTTTTTGTTAAACAATATTATAGAATACTTCCCTTTATATATGTTATCAGTGTGTTTCCCATTATTTTAAACTTCAATAAAACGTTTTGTAGATTTGGTACCGTTTTACATAATGGGCTACACAGATAAAAGTAATAGTTAATTAAATTCAACCAAACTTATTTGTCTGAAACAAATTTGTTGTTACAATAGTGCGTAATTAATGTTTGTGTGACATTATAAATTAATTTATTTCAGGTTTTCAAATATGGAAATTGGCTTACGTCGAAGAAATATATGTTCAGAGTTTTCCATTACGACTGTTCTAAATAAAAAGTTAATATTTAAATACAACATAAAATTATTTGAATTACTAAAATTCAATTATTAAAATTGTGCATTGGGAAAAGAAAATAGTAAATATATTAAATTACATTTACTCATATATTAAAATATACAAATTTATAATATTCTATTTATAATTTTGTTGTATTCCGTCACTTATAAATATTATATTGTCACATAAATGTGGCGGAAAGTTTAGATGAGGACGAGTTCCGATGAATACAATATGTAGTAGTGATGAATATTGTTTCATTTTGAATAACTAATTTGTTTAGCTTTTATTTACCTTATCCAGTTTAATTACCGCAAACACCAAATTGTTACAACACTGTGTTTGTCTATTGAAATCATACTAGAATTAAATTGTAGACACTAATTTATAGACACTAGTGTCTAATTACATATTAGACACTAAAGAACTCTGAGATAAATTTTATCTAAGTAATTGCGACTTAAATGTCCTTAGACTTGTAGACCTTATCTTATTCTATGGCTAGTATATCTTATTTAATAAAATGTCTAAGTTTTCTTATTTAATTTTTTTATATTAATGTGTATCTTATGATTAAACTGCCTTATTGTAATTGTATATTGATTAGAAAAAATATTTGGTCTACCTGGCTACCACCTAATTACCTACATGCATATAACCAACTTTTTTTGTTTAATAAACATAATATGTCCGCAAATTAGCTGTTTTGGCAGAAAAAAGGAAAGCTGGTTTGTTAAGTTCTGTTTATTTCAGTGATAAATAATTAATATTCATTTAAAAAAAATGTTCAGGACATTAATAAATCAGTTTTTGTTCATGTTGGACTTTGTTTCATTGATAAATAAATGATGGTTTAAAATAAGTGTTCAAAATGTTGACCATTTGCTTCAATACAAAGACTGCATCATCGGTTCATTGATTCTCAGACCCTATGGAATATTCCGGGAATAGCTTCTACATGTATACAGCTGGTCATTATTCTTGCTAAGAGATCTTCCTCATTACGAATAGGCATTTCGTAGACTAAATATTTCAGATCACCCCAAAATATAAAATCCAGGGGGTTGACATCGAAAGAACGCGCGGGCCACACCACGCGGACCTCCTCTTTCAATCCATCGGCGGGGAAATTGCTGGTCCAGATACTGGCGCACGTTCAAACCAAAATCTGGAGGTGCCCCGTCATATTGAAACCACATGTTATTTTTAATGTCTAAAGGAACATTTGTAATAATAGAGGCTAAAAATTTTGCAAAAAATGGAGATAAATATCTTGCGTTCAAACGAGCATGCAGCAAGTGAACTATTAGATTCTCTCCAACAATACCAGCCCACATTTTTACAGAAAATTGTTGCTGGTGTCTTCTAGAGACTACAGCGTGAGGTTTTCATCATGCCAAATGTGGCTGTTTCTACCATTAAAATAACCACCGCGCGTGAAACATGTCTCATCAGAAAACAATATTATTCTCACAAAGTACGGTTCTATTATGTAAGTTGTGACGCGCGGACCAGGCCACTGAACCTCCTCTTCCAATCCATCAGCGGCGAAATTGCTAGTCCAGATACTGGCGACATTGAAATAAAAATGTGGAGGTGCCCCATCATGTTAAAACCACATGTTCTTTCTAAAGTCTAAAGGGACAGAAATTTTTTCTTCCAACAAGAAGCGTGGTTGAAACAAAAAATATTGAATGAAATAAGTGGTCCAACTAAACAAAGAACTAATTTAGTTATTTGAGTATGATTTAAAATATTTTATTGCTCTACAAGCCAAACGGTTCAATTATGTTTATTGAACAAAGAATATTTGTTTTCATGTCCACTGCCACCCCTTAAAGTTTGTCGGTATGTTTTTGGGACATCATATATATATAAAAAATAAATAATACAGGAGATGTAGGTACATCAAATGTTAGTAAACAGATAAATTATTTTAAAAATTCAAGTCAATATGTTAAGACCAGGTCTATAAATATTGCTGAGAAGTACTCATTAAGATGAAAATTTTATACATTGCTACCTAATAAATCTATACCTTGACTAAAATTTACAATTTCCAACTTGTTCGATTTTATTTGCCTGTTATACGTAACCAAGGACATTATTCCTTATGTAAAATTTAAAATTGGACAAAATTTGGAAAAACGATTCTCGTAAAATCATAAAAAAAAATTAATATTATGTGAGTTGAGTATTTGCTACTCAGAAGCTATTTTGATGTGATCCTTACCATGTGCGACGTAATTATTCTTTAATGCCAATTTTATAATACACGGATTATGTTTTCTATTCATAATAAATAATATATAGGTACATTCTTGATTTCTTTCTATGGAAAAAATTACCAATAATTAATCAAGTAATCGAATAATTTATCCTTGTTTAATTGCCGTCCTGTAGTCAGTGATTTGTATTAAAAATGATGAATGCACTAGTAGGGCTGTTATGGAAACTTTCTTTAAATTAATAGTCCTTAATATATTTCCATTATAAATTATGGTAGATAGTATATGTTTTTGTTAATAAAAGGTCTGTTCGCAGGAATGGGTTGGCAACCATCCAGGCGATATGCCTAGGATAGGAATAATGTCAGCTTGGTTAATATGAGGGATTAACATGGGTTAATGTTTGACTGTCTCACTATCTAATAACGTTTTCGAGAGGTTTCCCTCATTACAGCACTGACTGGTGGTTAGAGCTTACCAACGTAAGTCGTTTATTAGGCGTAATTGAGGACTAGTGAATAATAATATGCCACCCCACTCCCATACAAGTCTCAGACTTTCGGAATAATCTTTGCCATTAGAAGATTGGAATCTTCATTCCAATCTTCTAATGGCAAATATTATTCACAGACGGCAAAGACAGAGGTATTATTATTATATATATATTTTTTGTTTAAATCCATTCAACCGGATTCTCAGGATCGGGGGCTGGCGGTTGTCAGTAGCTATTCTCCACGCCCGTGCGTGAATAACTACTGAGTCGGTGAATCGCGTGAAACTGAGTAGCCGTAGTGAACCCTGTGCATTCTTCCGGCTAGAAGATCTGCCGAATTTCGGCATGCGTGTATGATTTTCACTTCCAAAAGCAGTAGATCTCTTGCTCCACCGAGGGCTTCCACAAGCATCACAGTATGTTCTGGATGGAGTCTGCGGAGTTCGAAGAGGTCTCGATATTTCGTCCGTTTCTCTTCCTCTTTCAAGACAATGTTGGTCTCGGCAGAAGTCGAGAACTCGATGACAAACATTGTCTTGAGCTGATGGTCGAGGAGGACATCAGGCTTATTAGCTCGAATCTGCGTGAGAGTAGGAAATGAGTAGTTCCAATAAATGCGGTACTTCTCATTCCCCACTCAATATCCCCCGGAGCGTATGGCAGCACTGGTATTTCGTCTATCTCGTACGAGTGCCATAGAAAATAGTAAAGTACTCCTAAAGCCGCGTTATTCTCTTTGGCGCCCTATGGCAGGCCCTGCAGTTGACGTCATTATCATTATCATTGTCATTGTGATTGTGATTGTTATTAATTATTATTATTATTATTATATTACTATAAAAATTAACACTCAACTATTGTATATCCATTTTATGTTAATTTAGGAATAATCATAAGGCAATAAAAATAAAACCAAATACTAACCTAATTCTATGTAATCTAATATTTGTATTGACTTATGTACAATTATTAAAACTATTATTTAATATGAGTAAAAAAATATAATATTTAACTCATGAAAATGGTAATTATATTCACTGGAATAAATTATTAATTTTATTATCGTGAACAGTGATAGAGGTACATGTGCAATGGGGATTTATGTCTTTCGTGTTAAATTTCGTTATTATTTACATTGCTTTTTAATGAAATCAAAACAATAATTAATTAAAACAAAATTATTTGATGGATTTTCCTGATTTAATATTATTTGCGCAAATAGGTGCTACGAAAAGTGTTTATTTATCTGCGACTTATTTCCTCAAGGATATTAAATAATAAATAATAGAGGATCATGAAATTTGGGTAATTTAATGGCCAGATTATTCTGAAAATTAGTGTGGTGAGTAAGTGTCAAAATTACTGGAAAGAATGGTACATGGATCACAACAGCAATATAAACTACCAGGGCCTAAACTCTTGATCTCTAGTGGTTGTTGTAGAATGCTGCTCTTCTGAAATGTCTATGAAATCGTTCAAATTTACTAGGCGTTTCAAGAAAGTATGGATATTAAGACTTATGAATTAGGGCAAAAGGACGTAATAAAAAAGTATCCTAAAACCTCAACTTGCATAATGTTAATCGCAATATGTGAGGCTGTTTTTAGGAGCATGTTACATAATATTACATAAGCAATGCAGTTGTCTCCCTATTAAAAAAAAGTAGTTCAGGCACTTTTATGATTAAAGCACAAATAACAAATAAAAAGATATAAATGATTTAACATGAATGCTCATTGGATAAAAATTGTTTGATTTCACTGTTTTAAATAAACTATTAGTTTGACAACGAATTTTGAGTCGATAAAATGATAATTTACCACAGCGATGGAATAAACAATTTTTACCCACTCATATGTTATTTTATCCATTCAAGGATCATTTATTTCAAAACTAATAATATACCTAATATGAACAATAACTATCATAATTATGTAATTCATGCTTGGCGCTTCGAATTTATATAAATATTACACTCATAATTTTGATTACTGGAAATATTTATAAGGGGAACACCATTCCTACAAGATTCTGGAAAGATCGAACTAGATGAGGTGGTCAGATTGGTATGAGTTGGATTATTTGCTTCCGTGCTGTCAAGTATCTGCTTAGATACAGCAATCTACTTAGAAACAGATTCTTCTATGTAGGTCTCGGCAACAGACAGAAGCGTTGTTTTTAACATGGAGCAGTAAGACCATAAAGATGATTTGCTTTTCTTTGATTTTCCAGAAAAGTAGGCCAACAGTACCTTTTCAGACACTCCAATAACATTTTTTATTGTCTTCCATCTTTGAAACCCCATATTTTCTTTTTCATACTTTAGGTGCGATTTCTGCGGCAATAAACTGTTCACGACATCTGCAGCTTCAATTTCTACATCTTCTGGCAAAGCATCTTCATCACTATTTTCGTTTTCTTTATTTTCTCTATTAAAATCGCACACTTTTTAGGATAATTTCAACCAAAAGTCACTAACATTGATAAAAGTCAAAACAAGTCTCATTACTATAAACAAAATCCATAATAATTGTAAACAGTACAACGATCAAACCAATTTAACTCCCAATAATAATCCAAACTGCTTCGTTTTTATCAATTTTTGTTAAATATTTCCGCTCAGGAATAAAATAGAATAGAATTTAAATCGATTTTATTTAAATAGATGCAGTCATGTATGCTACTTTAGAGAACAAACGTATAAAAAATATGTAGAAAGCCGCTTCTTAGTAATGCAAAATCCAAGAATCCTACGCCTTCTGTTATTTTAGTGTAGCTAGTCAATAAATATTATTATTCGATAAGACAGTGATGCAGGGCGTGCAACCTATAAATATAAATTATGAATGACTAAACAGATACTATTTACGTGACTTCTGTCAAGGTTTCAGCGAATATCCAATAATCCACAGAACAAGAATCTTAATTATGCAAAGGCAGGAAAACCTGCTGTTCCCTCTTTTATATGATGTGGGCTACGGCTACAAGGTTTATATATCCTGATGATATTGTTAGATACTTTTTGGTAAAAAGTAATAAAAGACGATGTCTTCGATACTACAGTTTATTCTATAATGACGCTTGGTCCAGATTTCTTAATAATCTCCTAATATAAACATATATTTCGACTACCCATAAAACGTGCTTATTCAACAATTGACCATATAGTATAGGTTTTTCTTGTTCTTGCCAGTGGCGTGTCGGCGTCGCTAACATTCGGCCATCCTGTAGATACTTCTGTCCCCAGAAGCCGGGATTACTCTGAAAAACACAAATTGTATAAGCTAAGGCACGAGCGTAATCTTGGGATTTGCCAGTCGAATGCCAGCCGTAATTTTTAGGACTCTGGGGACGTCATCAGTAGTAACGTTAGAATAGTTATCAGTCATAACTTAGGATATGCCGTTGTTACCAGTCGTAACACTAACACTTTCGTATAGTTACTAGTCGTAACTCTAAGACTTTCATCGTTACTAGTCGTAACTTTAAGATTTGTGTAGTTACCAGTCGTAACTTCAAACTTTTTGTAGTTACCAGTCGTAACTTTAAGATTCCTGTAGTTACCAGTCGTAACTTTAAGATTCGTGTAGTTACCAGTCGTAACTTTAAGATTTGTGTAGTTACCAGTCGTAACTTTAGGATTCGTGTAGTTACCAGTCGTAACTTTAAGATTCGTGTAGTTACCAGTCGTAACTTTAAGATTCGTGTAGTTACCAGTCGTAACTTTAAGATTTGTGTAGTTACCAGCCGTAACTTTCAGATTCGTGTAGTTACCAGTCGTAACTTTAAGATTCGTGTAGTCACCAGTTGTAACTTTAAGATTCGTGTAGTTACCAGTCGTAACTTTAAGATTGGTGTAGTTACCAGTCGTAACTTTAAGATTCGTGTAGTTACCAGTCGTAACTTTAAGATTCGTGTAGTTACCAGTCGTAACTTTAAGATTCGTGTAGTTACCAGTCGTAACTTTAAGATTCGTGTAGTTACCAGTCGTAACTTTAACGATTTGTGTAGTTACCAGTCGTAACTTTAAGATTCGTGTAGTTACCAGTCGTAACTTTAATATTCGTGTAGTTACCAGTCGTAACTTTAAGATTGGTGTAGTTACCAGTCGTAACTTTAAGATTCGTGTAGTTACCAGTCGTAACTTTAAACTTTTTGTAGTTACCAGTCGTAACGTTAGGATTTGTGTAGTTACCAGTCGTAACTTTAAGATTTGTGTAGTTACCAGTCGTAACTTTAAAATTCGTGTAGTTACCAGTCGTAACTTTAAACTTTTTGTAGTTACCAGTCGTAACGTTAGGATTTGTGTAGTTACCAGTCGTAACTTTAAGATTTGTGTAGTTACCAGTCGTAACTTTAAGATTCGTGTAGTTACCAGTGGTAACTTTAAGATTCGTGTAGTTTCCAGTCGTAACTTTAAGATTCGTGTAGTTACCAGTCGTAACTTTAAGATTTGTGTAGTTACCTGTCGTAACTTTAAGATTCGTGTAGTTACCAGTCGTAACTTTAAGATTCGTGTAGTTACCAGTCGTAACTTTAAGATTTGTGTAGTTACCTGTCGTAACTTTAAGATTCGTGTAGTTACCAGTCGTAACTTTAAGATTCGTGTAGTTACCAGTCGTAACTTTAAACTTTTTGTAGTTACCAGTCGTAACGTTAGGATTTGTGTAGTTACCAGTCGTAACTTTAAGATTTGTGTAGTTACCAGTCGTAACTTTAAAATTCGTGTAGTTACCAGTCGTAACTTTAAACTTTTTGTAGTTACCAGTCGTAACGTTAGGATTTGTGTAGTTACCAGTCGTAACTTTAAGATTCGTGTAGTTACCAGTCGTAACTTTAAGATTCGTGTAGTCACCAGTTGTAACTTTAAGATTCGTGTAATTACCAGTCGTAACTTTAAGATTTGTGTAGTTACCAGTCGTAACTTTAAGATTCGTGTAGTTACCAGTCGTAACTTTAAGATTCGTGTAGTTACCAGTTGTAACTTTAAGATTCGTGTAGTTACCAGTCGTAACTTTAAGATTCGTGTAGTTACCAGTCGTAACTTTAACGATTTGTGTAGTTACCAGTCGTAACTTTGAGATTCGTGTAGCATGTCTTCATTATCAATCATTGATTTGAGACCAAAACAATCCATGGTTTCATATAATCAACTGCTGCAACAGTTGTTGTGGTACGTCTATATTCCGTCATCGGTGTGCATTTTTTTTTACTCTGTAAAACACATCAACATTAGAATCAAACATATAATAAGCATAAAGTGCTTTCTTGTTCATTTAGATGTTAGCTTTAGCTTATGTGTGAGCCCTGCTCTAACCTTAACTTGTATGTTAGACCTTCACTAACCTTACCTTGTGCGTTAGCCCTGCGCTAACCTTAACTTATGTGTTAGCACTTCACTAATCTTAACTTATGCGTTAGCCCTGCGCTAACCTTACCTTATGCGTTAGCCTGGGCTAACCTTAACTTGTACGTTAGCCCTGCTCTAACCTTAACTTGTCCTTTAGCTCTGCGCTAACATTAATTTATGCGTTAGCCCTGCGCTAACCTTACCTTATGTGTTAGCTCTGCACTAACCTTAACTTGTTCGTTAACCATGCGCTAACCTTAACTTGTATGTTATCCCTTCACTAATCGTAACTTGTGTGTTAGCCATGCGCTAACCTTAACTTGTGCTTTAGCTCTGCGCTAACTTAACTCATGCGGTAGCCTTGCGCTAACCTTAACTTGTGCGTTAGCCCTGCGCTAGCCTTAACTTGTGTCTTAACCTTACGTTAACCTTCACTTGTGCATTAACTTTACGTTAACCTTCACTTGTGCGTTAGCCCTGCGCTAACCTTACCTTATGCGTTAACCTTGCGCTAACCTTAACTTGTGTATTAACTTTACGTTAACCTTTACTTGAGCGTTAGCCCTGCTAACGCTTCCATTGATGATACTCCGTAGCTACAATTTAGAGTACTCTGGACTTATTTAACATACATATCTCATTGATTTTTAAGATCACCAGCAGCCGTTGCCGCTAAAGGAGCTTATACCTTTCACAGTCCATAGGATTCACAAAATTTTAAAACATTTTCAAAGTAATAGTACCCCGATCTGTAATTACCCTTGTTGGAACTCCAAATCAACAGATAAAATCGGTTAATACCTTCGTTACATATCGTGTAGTCGTGACTTTGACGGATTCTATTACAACCAATTTTGTAAAACCGTCCACAATAACTAACACAAACTTTTTGCCACGACTACTGATTACAAAAGGTCCTACATGACCAATATGTAATGTATACCATGGTATAAAATAGGGTGAAGCATGCCTTCGTTCTTCCCCTCTTTATTTTTGTAGTATTGACATTTTAAACAAGAATTTACATAGTTTTACATTTACATATACAAGTGTCCCATGTCGTCATGACAATTGACAAATCTGCCACCGTACGTTACATGGCACTAACCAAGCTGCTGGGCCATTTTCTAGTTTTCTATAGACTATGCCCTTTTTCAACTTATATTTTTCATAATACTGTTTTGTTTCATTACTTCTATTGCATCCTTCCGAAACGTTTCGTATAATTCTAACGTGCTCATCTTGGAGCTGAACTGCAAGTAGTCATTCACATTCAGTTATATCAATTTTATAAAATCTCTGGAACACGTCCTGGTTAAAACATCTACATGACTTATTATTTGCCGGGACGGTATTCACCAGAGAAACTGTAGTTTTGAACTTCTAGCCACTATCGACCAATACGAGGAATTATATCTATCTTACTGAACGCTATTCTCAATTGAATCTGCCATTGCTACCTGATAGTATTCTCAGGCAAGATCAAGAATAATATAAAACCTATTCGCCACCTAACTTATTACCGATTTGCTCATTAATTAAAGGTAATGGATATCTATCTTTGACTGTTGTAAAATTAAGTCGCCTATAATCGACACATACGATAATCACCTGTTTTCTTCTTGATAAGAAGACTCACATATGGAGAATTGACTCCCGGGTAATTTTATTTCCTAGAAGCTCGTCAATAAGTTTCTTTAATATATCCTTTGCATATATTGTCATCCAATATGGTCTGTAAACAATGAACTCTTCTGAAAAGCATTTTGTGTACATATCAGTACTAGTTATTTTGCCCAGCTCATACAAATAAAAAGATAAACAATCACGATATTCTTTAAGTAAATGATATATAGCTAACTGAAAATGTTCTGGTACGATATCTCCAAAATTAGGTGTTTTAAAATCTAAATCAGATACGTCGACTTCCTCGACCTCCAATTTATTAATATTCAATGGAGACAATTCCCTCAGAAACACCTTTTTTTTTGTGTTGGTTAATAACACATTTTCATCAGTTACAAAACCTCTTCCAACTATTAAATCAAGCCGAACATATTTTGATTCTAAAATTATTATTTCTGTAAAGTCACTAATCATTTCTTCAATAATTATTACAGTAACATGACACTTTAAATTATTAGTAATTATTTTAATAACGAAACATTTTGAAAATAACCAATTTTCTTTCTGTATAACTAATTTTGCTTCCTTGTTGCTGATAATTTTATTATTGTGCAATCCCTTCTACTGTCAATTAAACATTATATTTTCTGTCCATTAACAACAGCATTTTTCTTTTAACATGTTGTCATTAGCATCAATAAGATTTCATTCACAGCACGATTCTTTCTGTTTATATTACATATTACATTGGGTCGGTATATACCATAAGCCATAAGTTTATACAGAAGCGTCCGCAACTTTTACATTCCATTCGGGGTTTAGGACAGTTTCTGACTCGGTGATTTCCACCGCACTTAAAACATGAACTATTGTTTGTTACTTTATTGTCCCTTTTTCTCGATTGTCAATATTTTTGGACTATATACTGTTAAATCTCATAATAAAATCACCGAGTGTTAAATATTTAAATGTTTAATTACGAACAACGTATTAAGATTACATTCAGATGTTAATATTCCAATTATTCAATCACATCATGACTAACTCTCTATATTCCTAGCCTAATAATGCTAAGCCAACAAATATTCATTTTATAAACAATTTTTGTGAATCGCTCCTTGTCGCCACCGAGTGAGCAGCGGCGTATCATCGAACTTTAACCTTCAGCCGTGGATATTGGTTACAATACTTTAAATTATTTATTACTGGAACACCCACTAGTGCCCGGTTTTATAACTTTGCGATTTGATATATCGGCCGAAACATTGGTTAATTAATTGGCTAACACCCTTATCGTATTAAAATTGGCCGATTTTGCGGCTAACGTTATTTTAGGATACTGTCGTAAGATATTCCTCTGGAATATGGAAATTTTGTTGGCTATGCTAGGCAGTTTTTCATAGCAATAGGTATCTAAATTCTGATCTATATCAAGTTGATAATAGGCCGCCTCAACAAGAAATTTTCCAAACCTTAATGGCGCTGGAAAGCTTTTCATAAGCAAGACTTTCAGTTCTTGCCATTGTAAGCATGCTCCACTTATGAAAGTTTTTCAAATCATCAATTATTCTTATCCATTCAACTACATTTCGAGCTTTATCACCTCCAGGCTCAAATACTGGGATAATGCTCTCGTATAACTGTATACTAGAATAATGACTACTTACAGTTTTCCTGAGATACTTAATTTCTTTTTTTTTATAACTTAATTTGTTTTTGTGTCTGCACGTCTCGTGGAGATGGTGTCATAGTAGCTGAGGTACTGCTGCTATTGCACCTCGCCCTTAATGTACTCGGTCGTGGACCATGTGTCCTTTTCCGGGAGCAACCCATAGCGGAAATCCAGGTAAACCAAACAAACACCAACAAATAACACCTTTAATTTTTCGCACGTCATTTGTTGTTATACTTTCAAGAGCGCATAAACTTGGAGTAAATCCCACCGCTGTCTTTGTTAGATACTTTTTGGTAAAAAGTAATAAAAGACGATGTCTTCGATACTACAGTTTATTCTATAATGACGCTTGGTCCAGATTTCTTAATAATCTCCTAATATAAACATATATTTCGACTACCCATAAAACGTGCTTATTCAACAATTGACCATATAGTATAGGTTTTTCTTGTTCTTGCCAGTGGCGTGTCGGCGTCGCTAACAATATTTACTCAGTATCTGGGTCTGTAGCTTAAATATGATATAAGATGAAATACTTGGGAGATAAGTTAAACAATTTTGCTTTTGATATAAAAGTAGAAATTACGATCTACGCCTGAACTTATACATATATTTTTTTATATTATTGTAGTTTTCAGGTATCCTAGGACAAGGACATTAGTTTTCAGGTATCCTAGGGTTGGTTTATCTAATATTACTTTTTTAAACAATGCCTTATGCCACAAAAAAACAGATACATTTTTATAAAAAAGGATAGTAATGTAACTTGAACTCTTATGTTTCAAATATGAATTGACTCAGATCTCACGGTCCTTTCACCTAGTTATCAATTATTTGAAATATTAATAAATGAAACAATATATCTTTAAAGGTGTCATTTATTGGTGTGAAGTAGTTCACACTTTTTCAGCCATAGTTTATGACACATGGTAAATCCAATTTGGGATAGATCGACGGAAAGGACTAATAGATAATCTATTTGTCGAATAACAGAAGAGTTGCCAGTATCAGACCAAATACCTAAACTCACTTTAAAAAGGTATGTGCTAGCACCGTACCGAAGGAAATGATTGCCACCAACCCTAGATCGACACAACATCCCTTAGAACAAAGACATTAAAACAATCAAACCTGATATGTTAACTTTAAGAAGGTATGTGCCAGCCTCCATTGAAGGAAATTATTGGCACCAACCCCAGATCGACATAACATCCCTTAAAACAGTGACATTAAAACAAAGCAAAACGGCTAATAGATAAAATTATTTATCTCGAATTGCAGAAGAGTTGCCAGTATCAGACCCGATTTCAGAAGGTATGTGTTAGTAACCTACTGAAGTAAATTATTGGCACTAACGCCAGATCGACACAGCATCCCTTAGAACACAGGCATTAAAACAAAGTAAATCGGCTAATATATAAGATTATATATCTCGAATTGCAGAAGGAAAGAGTTGCCAGTATCAGACCTAATTGTTTCACTTTGGGAAAGTACGTGCTAGCATGCTACCGAAGGAAATGATGCCACCCACCCGAGATCGGCACAACATACCTTAGAACAGCGATATTAAAACAAAGCAAAACGGTAAATATCTTCTCAAAGTGAACTTATCAGGTCTGATACTGGCAACTCTCCTGTAATTGGAGATATACAATTTTACTACTCGTATTAGCCGTTTTACTTTGTTTTAATGTCGCTGTTTTAAGGTATGTTGTGTCGATCTGGGCTTGGTGCCTATCGGTAGAGTGCTAGCACATATCTTTTTAATGTGAACCTATCAGGTCTGATACTAGCAACGCTCCTGTAATTCGAGATATACAATTTTAATCATTAGCAGTTTTGCTTTATTTCAATGCCGCTGTTGTAAGGGATGTTGTGTCGATTTGAAGTTGGTACCAATCATTTAATTCGGTAGAGTGCTAGAAAAATACCCTCTTAATGGGAACTTATCAGATCTGAAACAGGTAACTCTTCTGTATTTCGAGATGCAGAATCAAATCGATATTCGGTAGACGATATTTGTCATTATTCGACACAACAGTTTTACATATACAGTTTTCTGTATGTTTGAAATATAGTACTTATATTTTTTAAAATGTAAATGCCATTTTTGACCATTCCTAAATCACTTAACACTTACCATATTACGAGTTCACTGTTATTGAGAAATAAGCCACAAGCTGTTTTATAGATGTATAGCTGCTCAAGAAAAGGTCAAAGAGGCAGGTAAGACAGTATTTTTTTCATTCATAAAACGACTACTGACCTATTGCAGTAAAGACATAACTCAATTAAAGTTTTTTAAAAAAACAGATTTGGTTCCTTGACCGAACAGGTTCTCAATTCCCGAAACCCACGTTTTTCCCACCCAGTGTCTTTCATATTTACTGTATATATATTATTTATTCATATATATGTATATTTATTTTGTCTGTCATATTTATTATATCTTTTTATTGCATTGTGTTTATTATACTTTATATAAACACTGATTGAGAAGAGTTATTGAAGATGAATCACCTTTCTTCATATATATTTCTATTAGCAATGTTAAATGGATATATTTCGAATACAATGTACTCATCGTCGGTAGCTTAAACACTAACCAAGTTTAAGCTACCGACGATGAGTACATAGTACTCGAAATGTATACATTTAGCATTGCTAATAGATATAGATGTGAAGAAATGTGTATTGTCTTAATTAATTAATTAATAATAATAATAATAATAATCTTTTAATAATCTACCTAACTCATTGCATACACTAAAGTTACCCGGATGCTTAATTATCTGTATGAATATCATGTTATACCTACCGCTTAAATAGAAGAACTTCCTAAAATTAACTCGAACATGCATAAGTTTCCCTTTGATCACTACGTTATGAAACCACTTAGATATTTCGATAACAAACGAGTTAGCCAGATGGAAAATATGTCGGGAATTATGCCAAACCATTATTAATGTAGAAATGAAGTGAATATATGTTTCTGTAAACAGTAGGTAGTAATTTTAGTTAAGTAAAACTGAGTTAGAGACTAAAAATTATACGTGATAAACGTAACAGTGTCAGGGTATTCCAATTTCGAATACAATAGTTAAAACTTTTAAATTGATAGATATGAAAAGTTATGGAAATGAACTTATCCGCTAGAAGGATCAGACATGTGTTTTTTAAACTTAGACCAAAAACAAAATACTCGGACTGCATGACGAAGCAAATAAATACTACTAATCAAAGAAACTTGTTTTAATGAAACTTTTCTTATACCTATAGTGTGTTACCGCTTTGCCATTGCGAAAATAGGTATACCTATTTCCTCTAGCAAACAATTCAAAACACTCAATGAAAATAAATTTTTTCGAAAACTGTCATCAAAAGTCGACATTTTCGAAAAATTTTTGGTTGACAAAACGAGTCTTTTTTGTCACCTAGCTGCAAAATACTTTTATGTTCTAGAACGCTAAAGTCTTTTTCGTACTAACACATAAAACCAATGTCAAAATAATTTGTCATTTTTCCGAAACTTATTTATGTAATATGAGTAAGCATATGAATTATTATTTTGATGACAGTTTTCGAAAAACTTTATTGTTTATTTGGTTGCTATGGTTATGATAGTCACCACGCCTAAACCGTCTTGATTTAAACACGGTTCAAACGATTTCAAATATAAATTAAATTGTTATATATAACAATTGTCTTATTTTATTGCAGTTTTCGAAAAAATATTATTTGTATCTCGAACGCGAAATGCTGTTGCGTTTTCGAATGGACATTTTGCCTCGCTAAGCTCGGCAAAATAACTTCCATTCTTGAACGCAAAAGTACCATTTCGCGTTCTAGATACAAAAATACCTATTTTTAATGCCATAAATAAATTTCAATATTCACTGGCAATATGGCGAAATTTTAACCACATCCGTGTCTTTAATGTTTTAAGTCACTATGAGACTTAGAGAGTCACTATATGTGCTCAATAATTTGAGTGTTAATTTAAAAAAAGGTTTGGTCTGGTACAGGGTGATCGATTTAACTGGAGACACGAGTTTTTCTGGGAAATAAGCCAAGAAAAACAAATTATTTTAAAAAGTATTGTATTTTTACTTACTTTAACAAGAAGGTAAGGTAGAAATACAAAAAATATCATCACGACGCTAGGCGTTTGTCAAAAGCAATTGTCAAATTGAACTAGAAAGAGCATTGCAAAAGATCTATACAGCTGCCTATGTCGTTGCAATAATTATGAGATCGAAAAAATCACCAGAGAATTATCCATAACTTTCTAAATAATGGAAACATAAGAAAATGTTATATAGAAAAAATATTGAAAATTAAGGGATCTTTGGAGCGATATAATAAAAAATGTATGTTGCTGGAAGAAAAATGATTGAAGCGTCGCGACTCCTAACGTCGTAATAATATTGTTTGTATTTATTTCTACCCTTTCTTCTTGTAAATGTAAGTAAAAATGCTATACTTTTTACGTCGCGTCGCGACTCCTAACGTCGTAATAATATTGTTTGTATTTATTTCTACCCTTTCTTCTTGTAAATGTAAGTAAAAATGCTATACTTTTTAAAATAATTTATTTTTCTGGGCCGTTTCCCAGAAAAACTCATTTATCCAGTTAAATCGATCACCCTGTGCGTGCAGTTTTAACAGGCATTTTATTTTTGTATATTATTTCATATTTTATGTACCAACCAAAAATACGTAGAGTTGTTCTTTATATTGTATAAATCAATTCGTTAATCAATAGCAGTGGCTTAGTAACATATACATAACAAAATGAAAAGCTATTTTATTTATATCGAATACAAAAGCGTAAATTAGATAAAAGCCATCTCGAATTGTAAAGCGTGTCATCAACAAAATGCATATTATCTAAAAAGCCCAGATGGCCTATAATATGTTTCCTCACAGCCGCAGTCACCAATAACATTTTTCACGTTATTATTAAGTTACTTACAAAATATTGGGTTATGCCGCCAGCAGTTTTAAAGCTACATTGCCTTATAAATGCATTTTATATAAGTGCAAAACCGTTAGAGGAAAAGCAGTGGAATAACAAAATGCGATACGTCAGCTATCAGGTCAGAGAACTGTACCTATGAATCATAATATATGATTTTAAAAACACTTATACTATAAAAATAAATTGACTCATATAATTAGTGGCAATTAAAACTGCCTTGATCGGTATAATATATATTAGGTATCTTAAATCCAAATAACGTAATAGAAATCCAAATATTTCAAAAATATTTCAGGATTAGTATTTCCTTAGTTTAATGGTATATTTTTTTATGTTAAGTATTTAATGGCATTGTTTACATATTTTTTAGGTACCTATTTAGCACAAAAAAATATATATTATTTCTTTATTTAATATTGTAAAGAGTGTTGTGTTTTCGTCGTCTTTTATAGTAGAGTTTAAACGCGAAGATATTCCTTCTAGAAAAGATTTCTTTTTGCACTTTATTGCTAAAATGTAAAACCTATTTTATATCATTCCTTATGCCTTAAGAAAGCAAAATCGCCTGGTCGTCAAAAAATCGTGGTGTGCAGGGGGTAGTTAGGGGTGGTTTTCCAAAAAATTGTAAATTTTTTTTTTGGCTTAATTTACATCTACACAACATGTTTCATCATTTCTGAAAGTTTTGTCCTAAAATTCCAAGAGGAAGTATTTTATTTTTATTTTTAAATTATCTGTGCAACACGCTCTTATATGGAGTTGCTTAATATAAAACGCCTCGCGCTCAAACATCGAAATTGCAATATCGTTTACACTAAGATAACTCAAGAATGCTAATTCTAATCAAAAAAACACTTTCTATGAACGTTGTAGATTAAAGATCAAGGATTAAAATGCTTTTTTATTTTTAAAAATCCGACAAATAGTTTCGTCAAAAAACTGTAAAATGTCAAAGCATGTCGTTGCCACCGCGCTCCGACGCGGAGATGCGAGGATGGTTGAAAATCGCGTGATCCGCGGTTTATCTGAATGTTAAAGCTCTCCTTATGTATTTTGGAGCTTAGACGGTCGCTTTTCGTTGAAAACAGCGGAAGATACACTGTTACTATAGCAACCGTTCTGATAATCTAAGATATTATAAGAATATAGTGGCTTTTAGTTTATGTACCTATTTGAGTATTGAGTAGGTATTTGTAAATATCTTTTCAAATTCAATTAAATAAAATAATAACAGTTAAATATTATAAACATTATTTCAAAAAATAATTTTATTAATTATAGGTATCAATTATCAATTACAGCATTTAATTATGCTAAAATCCGCGTTAAAATAGTCCAAAGGTAGGATAGTAAAATTGTTTATAATTAACACTTAACCTTTTTAATAAAGTCTTTGATAATAATGTGTAATAAGATCTAATATTGAATACTTGTGAAGTTGTGATATACATATCACAAATATTATGGGTGCTTGTGGAGTCGATATTTCGTGGTAAAATCTATTTCTGTAAATAAACAAATAATAATTGGTAAATAAGAATATAATATTAATATACTTACAAAATTATTTTACAGCATTTAGCTCGGAACTCGGAATTTTCTTCACTAGCAGATAACATTTTCAGGGAATTATTTGTGATTTTTAAGTTTTTCTTTACTTTATTTGCACGTGTAATTTGAGCCATATATTTGCAGGACCCAATGCAACAGATTTGTTTTTCTTGCAGGAACATTGTGGTCCGTTGCAATCTATAAAAATGTTTACTTAAATTAATAATATACTTATAATAATAATTTCTTTACCTTTTTTACAACTGCAAATATTTAAAGTATGGGTGTTCTCGGATAGCACCGATTGATACTGTGGGTAAAATTGGCACCAGTTTTCTGTCAACAATTTTCTAGCCACAATCTGATACCTACATCTGGCATCTGGCAAGGATGGTCTGGGTATCGTACTGTTTAGCCATATTTTAGTCTGGTAGTATACACGAAGACAATGCTATTTTAAACTGTCTAAAGTTGGAGGTAATTGCTGATCGGCTTTGAGGACGCTAAAGATCCCTCTAAGCTCATTTATGCAAAGCATATTTTCGTTGTTTGTATAGAATCGCATTACAAACTTTACTTTATTTTAGAAGATTTTAATTTTAATAAATCTAAATTGTCACTTATGCCAACATTACTAAGTAAATTGTGATGTGATAAAAACACTTGCCAGCTTGGTTTTTTGCCCATTCCCACAAACTAACTGGTTGTATCACAACCTGTAAGTGCATGAAACGCTGGTAGGCATTTTTTCATTAAACTGTCTATTTTCAATTCATGGATTGCTATAAATCTTTCGGTTTGTTTTGTTCGAACTTTCATCCCAATGTCCGGCGTCAGTATCTTTGAAATTCCAATAGTAACAAAACATATCTATCCTTACAATCCAATATGCATCTTGTATATCCTTCTATTTTACCAGACAATATTTATATCAATCCATGAATTGAAAATGGACAGTTCAATGACAAAATGCCTACGAGCGTTTCATGCACTGACATTTTGTGATACAACCAGTCAGTTTGTGGGAATGGCCAAAAAACCATGCTGGAAAGTGTTTTTATCACATCACAATTAACTTAGTAATGGTGGCATAAGTGACAATTTAGAAGAAGATTTATTAAAATTAAATTCTTCTAAAATAAAGTAAAGTTTGTAATGCGAGTCTATACAAACAACGAAAATATGCATTGCATAAATGACCTTACAGGGATCTTAGCGTCCTCAAAGCCGATCAGCAATTAGGTACCTCCAACTTTAGACAGTTTAAAATAGCATTTTCTTCGTGTATACTACCAGACTAAAATATGGCTAAACAGTACGATACCCAGACCATCCTTGCCAGATGTAGGTATCCGATTGTGGCTGGAAAATTGTTGACGGAAAACTGGTGCCAATTTTAACCACAGTATCAATACTATCCGAGAACACCCATACTTTAAATATTTGCATTTGTAAAAAAGGTAAAGAAATTATTATTTTAAGTATATTATTAATTTAAGTAAACATTTTTATAGATTGCAACGGACCTTAATGTTCCTGCAAGAAAAAACAAATCTGTTGCATTGGGTCCTGCAAATGTATGGCTCAAATTACACGTGCAAATAAAGTAAAGAAAAACTTAAAAATCACAAATGCTTCCCAGAAAATGTTATCTGATAGTGAAGAAAATTCCGAGTTCCGAAATATCGACTCCACAAGCACCCATAAATATTTGTGATATGTATATCACAACTTCACAAGTATTCAATATTATATCTTATTACACATTATGTATTATCAAAGACTTTATTAAAAAGGTTAAGCGTTAACTATAAACAATTTTACTATCCTACCTTTGGACTACTTTAACGCGGATTTTAGCATAATTAAATGCTGTAATTGATAATTGATACCTATAATTAATAAAATTATTTTTTGAAATAATGTTTATTAATATTTAACTGTTATTAATTTATTTAATTGAATTTGAAAAGATATTTACAAATACCTACTCAATACTCAAATAGGTACATAAACTAAAAGCCACTATATTCTTATAATATCTTAGATTATCAGAACGGTTGCTATAGTAACAGTGTATCTTCCGCTGATTTAAACGAAAAGCGACCGTCTAAGCTCCAAAATACATAAGGAGAGCTTTAACATTCAGATAAACCGCGGATCACGCGATTTTCAACCATCCTCGCATCTCCGCGTCGGAGCGCGGTGGTAACGACATGCTTTGACATTTTACAGTTTTTTGACGAAACTATTTGTCGGATTTTTAAAAATAAAAAAGCATTTTAATCCTTGATCTTTAATCTACAACGTTCATAGAAAGTGTTTTTTTGATTAGAATTAGCATTCTTGAGTTATCTTAGTGTAAACGATATTGCAATTTCGATGTTTCAGCGCGAGGCGTTTTATATTAAGCAACTCCATATAAGAGCGTGTTGCACAGATAATTTAAAATTAAAAATAAAATACTTCCTCTTGGAATTTTAGAACAAAACTTTCAGGAATGATTAAACATGTTGTGTAGATGTAAATTAAGCAAAAAAAAATTTTTACAATTTTTTGGAAAACCACCCCTAACTACCCCCTGCACACCACGATTTTTTGACGACCAGGCGATTTTGCTTTCTTAAGGCATAACGAATGATATAAAATAGGTTATACATTTTAGCAATAAAGTGCAAACAGAGTGACACGATAGAATCATTTTTAAACTCCACTATTAGGGATATATTGCTTATTAATACAGGTTCTAAAATGTGTCATTATCAATCATCCACCTTACAGTCGCGACTTGTCCCCATGCCATTTTCATGTGTTTGACCCAATTAAGACATCATTAAAAGGCCCGCGGCTTAATTCGGACGCAGTGTTAGAATATTGTTGATGGTTGTTTTACAAACCAACAGTGAATTTTACCAGCAGGGAATCTATAGATTAATGTAACAATGCGACTCATGCCTTAATGTTAATGGAAACTTCTTATAAATTCGTTGAATAAAAAATGCTTTGCAGCCTCTAGACGTGTTCCACTGTACAATCCTCGTATTTATACTATTATTTAGTATATTATATCATATTTCTGAAAGTTAAATAGATAGCTAACAGTCTACTAAGAGTATTTAGACATTCCTGTTGTATCATGCATCAAAGAAATTAATGGGTAAAGACCTTTCACGCGCTAGGAGTTTGATGCCAGAAATTAAAAAACGGAAAAATGACCGCATTAGTTTAGGAAATGGGCTGGGAATAGCACTTTATTTTATCGCCACCCAGCTGTACAAGAGAATTGTACGTGTCATAAAATAATATCTCTCATAAATTGTACAGGCTATGATGAACTGTAATAATAATATTCGTATAAAACTGTGTTAACCACTTCATTTAAATATAAAAACATAAATTGAAGCGAAAATGAATAAATTATATAAAAATGTAAAAAATAAGCACTCGATAGGGTAGTTATCCCTTACTGCAGCGCTATTTATGTCAAAGAAATAGATACATTATTTTTTTAATATTTATCGTCAGTCTATTTCCGCGACTAATGCCAATCAACGACACAAATTAATAGATAAGCAACTTCCAAGCTGGAAATTTTGCCGAACCCCAGTTTATTATGCGGTCCTACCCCATGACATAGTGAGGTTTTATCAAAGCTTTTTAACATGCTTATCATCGCATAGACTCGCGGGAACGAAAATCGCGATAGCGATTTTCTCCCATTTCTAGTCTAATTATTAAATGTTAAAAGTAACACTTTGTATATTTATACAGATTTGGATAAAACGTTCTTGCACTAATATATCGATATAAGGTTTGATGGCCCTGGCTCTAATAGTGAGGGAGTTATGCCCAAAAGAGTCTACCGTAAGAGCAATGTGTTAGAGAAATACTCTGTGTGCGTGTGCGGCCTAGCAACGAATCGATCTTCTCTTTCTTACACATTATGCTTATAGGACACTCTTTTGGGCAATGCTCCCTCACTATTAGAGCTTGAACCATCAAACTCTATATTAGTGTATTCGTGAGAGGACATTTTATCCAAACCTGTACAAATGTAGCTGATGTTTCATTTAGCAAGTTTGCATATTTTTCTGGAAAATAGGAAAAGCTTTGGAGAAAAATTGTGTACGCTGTCTTGTAGCGTATTGAGCGTTTGAGGCGAGCCGATGGCTCAAGGTTTAATGTCTCGATCGCTCAACTCAGAGGTCGTAGGTTCGAATTCCCATTCCACCAGACATTTTTTAATTAAATTGCCTATATACTCGTAGCGGTTGGCAACCATCCTGTCGATGCCTTAGGATGGAAAGAAGGTCAGCTTGGTGTTAATGTAAGAGACTAGAATCAGTTTATATTTGACTGTCCCCCTAGCTATATGAGGTTTTCCAGGTTTTCCCCATTCCAGCACTGAATCGTGCTGGGAATTCTAGTTGAAACAACACCAGTTACAAATTATCTCATCATTTGGAGCAAGGAAACGGTAAGAGATAAGAAAATGGTAGATAAATTTCCATATTCCTGCGCTCAGTCACTTCACGTTTAGAAGTTAGAAATTACGAATACTTCCGGAGATATACGCAGAAACCCGAATTTTTGTATTTTAAGTTTTAAACATTCTTTAGGCACATTTTAATATGAAGCCGAAAACAGTTTCTTCGGTAGTAAGTAGTTTTGCTTAAGTACCAGATAATCAAAATAGATACCTGCAGTTCAAAAACATCTTAATCTCTATTACTGCATCATCACACCCAGACTGCTAAACGAGCTATTAAATGCGATTAAAGTAATATGTTAATACATATTATTATTACTAATATAGGAAAAAAATTAAAGAGCCTCCAAACAAGGAAAAAAATAATTTACAATTATAGAAGACCATTTACATTTAATTGCCACGCACTGAGGTGTAGGTACGCTTTTGACTAATTTTCTAGCTTCTTATGAATAAAACCAAATTTTTATTTCATAATGCTATATTCCTGAATCCCAATTTTTCACATGACCAGATTCTGAACTGCTACTGCTAGGTATTTCGTGTTAATTTCAGTAGCAGCTTCAAATAGCAAGCTGTTCGCAAGGAGCAACTACTATGCTGTGGTCATGATAATTTGTGCTAGTGTAAAGTTACACTAGCAAAGTAGTTCAGTATGAGAGAGCGCTACGCAATAGTATTTAATTAGTGAAACTGCTGGTTGTAAATGATTTGCTTCACATATATGAAAAAGGCAGCTTAATTTGCTAGTTTTTCCTTTGGTGCCTAAAACTGTGTTTACGTTTTTCTGGCCAAATTACTTACACCAACTGACATAAATATTAAGTTCGTTGCACTTTTCTCACAGAAGATGTATCCAATCTATAATTACACCGCAACTTCAAAACTAAAAGCTTTCTATGAATTAAATGCGCTTACTTTGGAACTAAAATTAACAACGGCGTTAAATTAAAGACAAACATTCCGCAAAGCAAAGTGATTAACTTTTTATTTTTCTTTCAGTTTTTAACAAATTGGATATCGATGGTGTTTAGACTGAATTTAAGTAAATAGCAGATTTTATAGCTGCAATAAACAGTAAATACTTTTAGTGGATTGAATTGAACAACCTCATAACTAATCCAATATCCTGTAAATAAAAATTATAAGCAATATTTAACTACATGCTTTCGCATAACTTTCCTAACATGTATGTAGTTTTTACAACATTCATAAAATAAAATGTTGCCGTACATACTCATTCACTAAATCATATTAAAAATATTTAACATACCTAATTGTTAAATATCATAATCCATATTTAGTAAAAAATACCATATAACGTATTCTAAACTTGAAAAAATACACATAAAAGGAAAAAGTATACCCCTTCATTAAAAACAGTTTCAGAAATTAATTTCTGCCAAATCTAAAATTGAAAAAGTATAAAAATGTTATTGAACAAAAATATATCACTTTAGCTCGCCCATTATTTTGCAAATTGATAAACAGTTTTGCAAATTGATTTGCATTTATTGATTATTGTTTATTTGCTAAAAATTAACAAATGTTATATATTATAAATGGTCCTAGATCCACTTGGGTTCAACCGACCATAGTATATCTACGTAATTGAAGTAAATTACTGTTTAGATAAAGTATTCGGCCCCTTCACCTATATTCAGTGCAAGATGTGGCTCTAAACAAACCTCTAAGATTCTATTAGGTTGCGTCTCATTTTATGGTCTCAATAGAATAACAGAATATAATAATAACAGAATAAGGGGAAGAATCTACTTGGTTCTAAATTAATTTTGAACAATTCTATACACTTTATAGTCTAAAGTACTCATCAGAAGAGAAAAATAAATATACATTAGAAATTACGTATAAATTCCGATAGATAATAATAGTAGTACACACAGAGAAATATATGGTCAAATTTAACTCTAAGAGTAGTTTCACAATATTATGTTCTTATCGACTACACATAGCGTTGCTTCTCAAATTAATTACAGTTAACGGAAAGATAATGTATTGTTAGAGTTTATTGTTAAATTGAGTTTAATTAGATTTATTACAAAAACAAGTATAGGTGCAATTCCAAACTAAATCAAGTATTTATAGTATGGTTATTGTAATACAAACATAAAGTTATTAAGAATACTAATTAGATTTCATTGAAACCTAAATTATGGTCAATTAAAATATTAGTACTAATTTTGTTTTCAATACAAAATAGAGTCAGAGTGACTATAAAATATTTTCTTAAGTTTAATTTAAACTTAGAGATTCTCCCCACTTTGCTACTGGGACAGAATAGACCAATAGAGGATCATGAGGTAGTACATTTACATGCGCATCGGGGCATTGCGTACTTCGAAGTTCGGCTTTATACAATCGCAAATTATTCAAATTTCAATCGCATGAAACGTCGGTTATTATAAGTTAAGTTTAAGAACAAAAAATACTACCTTTTCTAATCTATGGTTATATGAAGTATTTTTGTGGGAATAATTATAAGAAATTACGAATAGGAAAGTGGAAATTGAAGTAGTCCTCACTGAATGGGGTTTATCACCAGAGATAATAAAAAAATTTGTCGGTAGGTAAGTACAATATAACCTAACATAGGTAGGTAGGATATTATTTGATAAAAATTATATCACTATTATTTGTCGTCTAGATTTAGAAGCATGTTTTCGTTTTTAGTTTAATCTATTATTATAGGTACTTTAAAATTACAGGATTTTGATTCATTAACTTAGTATTTATATGAGTGGATCTAACAATGTGTCCTGTATTTCTCTAATTTCAAACGTATGACAGAGTAAAAGCACACCGGGGAATATAAATTCTTACCCTACTATTAGGTATATCTGTAATTTCAAAAAAGTTTGAATAGATACCTACCTACACATAACCTTTCCGCACAAGTTCTTGAAGGATACCTAATGAAGTCATTGAATTTTGTTTAATTTTTAGTAAATTATTTATTCGTGTGGTAAGCAATAGATTCCTCTGATTTATTTATAATCAGAAATTATAAATTTCAAAGATACCATTGCGATTATAATATACAGGATGTTAAAGTTACAATATTGACAATGAAATTAAAAAAATCAAATTTGTTATTTTGAGCTTCTTAAAAAATAATGGGTCTTCGTTTTATTTAAAGTGAGGTAGGTACTTGTTTATTTAAATTTTTTGACATCATTCATATAAATACCCTAATGGCAGAGTTATTTGTAACTTTATTTAGGCTAGGTACCCGGTGGAAACGTTATATTAGGTATAATTATTTGTTCTTTTGAAATAACATTAAAACATGATTTTTAAAATTTAAAAAGAATTAAGGATAATTAATTATTAGTTGATATCTAATTATTTGCAGACAACAACTGTAATGAAAATGAAAACAAACTTTCGGAACTGCATTCAAAATTTCCTACCATAATCCACGATCTTCATGGCGAACTTTACATTTCACCAGAATAAATGTATTACTTTATATTTGTTATTTTTTTTTAAATATTTTTACTTATGTTATATAATATGTATAGATACTTCTGTTCATTCAAATATTTGTATTTGACATCCATGATTTTTAAATAAAATTTGCAAATGTGTGTCAAATTTATTTTTATAGTATGTCCCTATTGTCCCATAGTATGACAGACCTATTTGTAAGTATGTATTTATATTGTTTTGAACAATAGGCCTAGTACCATAAAAAAAACAAGAACAAGTTTAATTAACTACATTTTATTTTTGTATTTGACATAAGATCTGTCTTCATTTAACATTAATATTGTGTTGTTTTAAATCTAATAATTGTTTGATACAATATCATATAAAAGTATAAATAACTATTAATTAGGTTTGTCAAGAACCAATGATAATATTTGATTCAACATTAAGATCTTGTTACCTCTAAGTGAAACTACCTATAATAAAACTGACTATAACAATTCATTAAACACATACTCATATAATTTTAAATTAACTATAAGTTATGGTGATTTCAAAACTACTTATTATATTTCATTTGTGTATAGTGTTTAGTTAGGCATGACCACAGGGTTAGTATCTAACTAAGTCTAACTATAGTTGGAAGGACATTATTTGTTGAAAATAAATTAGGATCCTGTTGATTATTAGCTATAGTTGGCGCATATATGAATCTAAGATAGGTTCAACATGATTATTTTATAGTTATTTCAACTACAGATTTTTTTGTGTGTACGCCACCCAAAATCCTGATGTTCAGGTCTTCATCGGGCTCGTCTGGTTTACGGATGGATCCAAGACAGACCAGGGCTCAGGGGCGGGACTTCATGGCATGCGCCCAAGAACGAAATTATCTTATAACTTAGAAAAGTATGCCACGGTCTTTCAGGCAGAAGTGTTTGGTATCTCTGCTTGTGTTCAGGAAAATATTAAAAAGAGATATTCTAATCAGGATATCCAGATATGCACTGACAGTCAGGCGTCTTTATATGCCTTGATCTCCTCCAGAATCAGCTCCAGGGCGGTCCTAGAGTGTATTAATGGACTGGCCCAATTGGGCTAGAACAATCAAGTAAAATTGTTCTGAGTACCGGGTCATCACAACATAATTTATAATAGCCAATACATAAACAGGCGCTTAACCTCATTGATAAATTTCTCTGAATTTATGAATTTAAGTCAACATAACAAAATTTTAAACTGCAATGATCGTTTGCTTGACTTAATCCTGAGTAATCTTAACATCAATGTTTACAAATCTGATAACTATTTACTACCCGAAGATGAGTGTCATCCTGCTCTTGATTTCACGATTGATATAAGTTCTTCCAAATGTAAATTTCCTGACAACTTTGACACTCGCTACAACTTCAAAAGAGCGAATTTTGAAAATTTATATAATGATTTGTATAATTTAGATTGGACTTTCCTCTCCTCTTTTGAAAATGTGAATGAAGCATGTACTTATTTATACAATAGTTTAGATTCAGTTTTTTCCATAAACGTTCCAAAGACGGCCCCTATAAGTAAATATTATCCTCCTTGGTATAGTCGCAGAATAATAAAAGATATTAAACAGAAAACCACCTTCTGGCGTTCATATAAAGTAACAGGGAGTAACGATGCTTACGAACAATTCAAAACATTAAGGAAAAAAATCAAAACAGATACTGCTCTTGCCCACAAAAATTACCTACAACACATAGAGTTTCAAATTAAATCCAATCCAAACAGGTTCTGGTCGCACATCAATACATTAAAAAATAATACTTCGATCCCCAGTATAATGTCCCATAACAATAATGTCATGACTGATCCACAAGAAATTCTAAATAGTTTTGCAACGTTTTTTCAATCATCTTTTATCACCAATTTTGGGAATGTTCAAAATGTTAATGTAAATAATTGTACTTCAGGGCTTTCCATTCCTAATATAAAAGAAGAAGACGTGTTGAAGGCGCTTAAAAGAATCAAGCCAAAATTAACCGCTGGTCTTGATGGAATACCTGCCTTTCTCTTAAAAGATTGCGCCGTTTTGTTTGCTGCACCTTTATCTATTATTTTTAACTTATCACTTCGATCCGGCATTTTCCCATCATTTTGGAAGCAATCTAAAATATGTCCCGTTTACAAGAAAGGAGATAAATCCGCCATTGAGAATTATAGGCCTATTGCTATCCTATGCAATTTTAGTAAAGTGTTTGAGAGCGTTCTTTATGATATTATATTTTTCCATGTTAAATCGCAATTGTCTTTTAGTCAACACGGTTTCTTATCTGGCAGATCCACTGTAACGAATCTTGCAAGCATAACCCAAGTTGTTGCTGAATCCCTTGATTGTGGAGGACAAGTAGACGTTATATATACGGATTTTTCCAAAGCATTCGACAGTCTTGACCACAGTATCTTGCTTAATAAGTTGTGCAGTTTTGGACTAACCGATTCTTTCCTTAATTTCTTTTCATCCTACCTCTCCAATAGAAAGCTTTACGTACAGTATCGTGGTTTCAAGTCTGTCGAAATAACAGCAACTTCCGGCGTGCCCCAAGGATCTGTGCTTGGGCCTTTATTGTTTGTAATGTTTATAAATGACATAAGCTGTAATCTGCATTGCTCTTCCCTACTATATGCAGATGACTGTAAGTTATTTGCAGTCATCAATAGCCTAGAGGACTGCCTAAATCTACAAATAGATATTGAGAGATTAAATAGTTGGTGTGCTGCTAATCATTTATTTCTTAATGTGGACAAATGCAATTATGTATCTTTTACCAGGAAAATTAATCCTATCCACTTCAAATACACGTTAAATGGTGTTGATCTGAAAAAACTCAATCAATTTAAAGATCTAGGGGTTATATTTGACAGCAAGTTAACCTTTGTACCACACATCAACGAAGTAGTGGCCAGTGCTTACAGGAACTTAGGTTTTATAATTAGGAATTCCAGAGAATTTGCAGATACTGCCACCTTGAAATTGCTTTTTAATAGTTTTGTTAGAGCAAAATTAGAATATGCATCTATTATTTGGAGTCCAGGTTATCAGCTACATAAATATAAATTAGAGGGAATACAAAGACGTTTTTGTAAATATCTTTGGCACAAAAATGATGGCTTTTATCCAACTAGAGGCACTCCTCAAGTTGACTTACTGAAGAGGTTCAATATTTCTGACCTAGAATCCAGACGCAATTATTTATCAGTTGTTTTCTTGTACAAATTATTGAACAACCAAATTGATTGTCCTTTTTTGCTCAGTTACATAAATCTGCACGCGCCATCCTTCCTTTCCCGTTCTAATAGCACATTTTACTTACATACTCCACGTACTAATTTATATGCTTCGTCCCCCCTACATTCAATGTGTTCAAAGTATGAATCTGTAAATGACAAATTTGATATCTTCTGCTGCAATATTAGTAAAATTAAACACGTTTTACTAAATGATAATTAATTGTTATCAGTGCATATTATTGATTTATTGAATTGTCAATTGTTGTGTATTATTTATTTGCATATTACTTGTAACTAGTTAGTGATTAGATGCTTAATCTTACATTTTATATATTATGTATCTTATTATGTTATATGTTAATAATTATTGTAATGTTCCCTACCCTATTATTGGATTGTTATCTGTCTGGGTAGCTGTAAAATAAAATAAATAAATAAATAAATAATTATAAATGAGGAGGCCAATGCACTGGCAAGAAGAGCCTCAAATATTCAGTTTACAGAGCTCGAACCAGTGCTCGGGTTTCCGCCCAGTTATGTACCGAGGTCCATTGAAAGCTGGATCAGAAAGAGATCTGAGGAAGAATGGTCAAACGGTACTGGGCTCCGACAAGCCTGGCTCTCAATTGAAAGGCTCCGGTCGTGGGTCGGACGCAACTCGATCAGTGCTTACAGCATAAATAAGGATTGTCACATGACTATTAACGGGTCATGGGCATCTCAACAAGCACCTTAATACTAATGGCCTTAGTGACACTAGAAGGTGTAGGTGCCCGTAAACGACCGCTCATTGAATTCGGTTATCATATTCATGATCAGCCTGTAACCAGGGTCACTGTAGTTACGGTACTAGGTCTTATATTTGATCAAGGGACGCATATTGTGCATATTGAACATATTGCTGCTCAGGCGATGAAGATGTTGGGTTTTGTAATAAGGAGTACCAAGGAGTTTCGTAGTATTGGGCTCCTTTTTATAATGTTCATATTCAATCCCTTGAGCGCATTCAGCGTAAGTTTTGTAGATATTTGTATTATATAGAATTTGGCTATTACCCTGGTTTGGATGTCTTTTATCGTGATATGTTGGCCTCATTTAACATTATTAGTATGGAAATAAAATGGAGAAATTGTCAAGTTATTTATCTTTACAAAGTATTGCATGGTCAAATTGATGACATTAATTTTCATGCTCAGTTAAAATTTCAAGTGCATAGATTTTCTGCGAGAAATTGCGTTACAGTCACTTATTCAGCTCCTGACACTAATCAACATCTGTTTTCTCCTCTTATTTCTATGTATCGTAGTTATAACCACATTTAGCACAACGTTGATATTTTCAAGTGATCTCTTAACCAACTCATCAGTATTTTAAAAGGTATTTCGTAATTTTACGTTTGTTTTATTTATCTCATTATTTTTCTTTGATCTCATTGTTTTTCTATTTTTCTTATAATGTAGCGCTTGCTTGAGGTTTCATATTTGATGCTGCTCATCTGTATTTTGTTAGATATAATATATTTATAGATGTATCTACTTTTTATGTAATGTATATCCTCTGTATAGACTGTAATGTCTGTTGGATTAATAAATCTATTATTATTATCATTATTATTATTATTATTACTATGGCGATGCGGTAATTGAGTTCTAAAGCTTGGCGTTACAAACCATGCACATCAGCAAGCCTACTCAGGCGTCAAGTATCAAGTAGGTATCCCTATTATCTTTGTAACATCTAATATATATTTAATGTGCTGGTATGGTATGTGCTGTGGTCCTTTGATAATTTTCAAAATGGAGATGGGAAAGTATATAATTTTTTAGTGAAGTCGATGCATTTAAAAAAACAGTTGTATTTAAACATTTAACGAAACCAAAATAACAACCAATAGAATAGAGTAATCTACTAATTACTTTATTCCTATTACGAAAACGAACAATTAACTAAAAGCCAGAACACAAAATAGAACGTTTATTAATTTTGCTTATAACACTTAATATGTTGATTACAGGAGGGAAAACAGTGAGTGTAAAGTTTCTTGATGAACGCGAAATATCAAGTTAATTGAAAATTCTTAATAGCAAGGAACTATATACACTCGTTTTACCTTATTACTTGAAGATACACTCGAAACATACTCCACAAAGAAATGCAATTTGTTTCGCGACCAATGACGAAACCCTTTCACTAATAAGATGATTCATTATACAAACACAAAGTTCTACAGAAATTATCGGCATATGGTTGCCAAGTCCAAAAGTTTATCCATTGAATTTTGACTTAATACAGAACAGAATCATATTATACAGAACAGAATCCATTCATTATTTAAATTTAATGCCCATAATACAGTTGTATTGGGACAAGCCTATTACCAGATTCATGGTTTTATTGTTTAAACGCAAACAACCGCGTAAAATAAATAAGTGGATTACAAAAAACCTTATTTTTACGCCAACCTTATTTATTTATGGCATATTTTTACGCCAATTTCATAAATTGGAAAAAGATAGATAGATTGGAAGAAAGATAATTATTTAATTAATCAATATAAAACAATGAAAAAATCTCAACAGAAAAATAGAGCAAAAATAAATTATTATGATGATATAATGTCTAACTCAAAGAATATATCTAGATCCTCTTGCAATCTGGTGAGAATAAATACAAATATATGTTCTATTAAAAAACTTCCAGACCACATACAAGTAAGTACAAGACGAAGTAATTGACGACAGGGATCAAATGGCATAGTATCAAAGTAAACATAGATATACAACCCAAAGGGTTCCAATCAAAATTATAAATGCAATAATAAATAAGGTCAACTTTAATAATCAAATAAAAATCAGTCAACTGCAATAATAACAAATAAGGTTCAATTTTATTTTATACTTGGATGACCGAGCATAATATTGTAAATTGTAATGTAGGTACATAACCAACTTTTTTATTTTATTTCTATTTTTCTTATTTAACTATATTGTTACTCCTTCCGTGGTTCTAAAGATAAGTGAGACGTTTAACAACAATAAAGAAATCTTTATTTAATACTTTACACACAATTCAACGCGCCTTGTACAATATCTAAATAAATACACACCGAAAACACTTCGAAAATCACAGATATTTCACTTAAGGGTCCATTCTCTGTAGATTTGACAGGCATGAATGTTGGGTCGGATTGACAGGATGGGTGGCCGATGGGTGGAGACTTATATATTCCAACTATCGAATTATTAAGATTTCGGGGGTGCTCGTAAAGCCGAAGTAAAAAGACACATGGAAATAAAGTTAGCCCTCATTGCAAGGGTACCGGATTTGTTTTATAATTGCAACAAAATTTCTTTTTAGTGTTATAAATTATATATCACCGGAAAGATCAAAAGATAAACTAGATCCCTATAGTAGCAAATTTTTGTGTAATACATATATTTTAGAGAAAATAATTTTTGAAAATTTTAAAAATAAAAAGAAATACCCAAAATTACTACTATAGGGACTTAGATTAAAGTCTTATCTTTCAATACTTTTTTACTGACTGACTTACTTCGCCGACACGCCGTGGCCTTTATATAGCTGAACTAGGCTTCCAGATCTTCGTAGAAATTTCCATTGAATCGTCACGAATAATCCACATACCAGGGCAGGTCAATAAATAATCGACAGCGAAGTTATATGAGGGGTATTCGATAAGTACCTCTGGTGATATCAAGGAAATATGGGCAAAATGACCTATCTCCCTTATTTGAAGGCCTAGAGGGTTGAGACTTCGCCTTTGGGGGATTGTCTCAGGCACCCCCATAGACGGTGTTGCCAGATTGTGCACATTTCCCTAAGGCTGAGGAAAACGTAGATTTAGTAGCAACGCCGCACTCGTGCACTGTGTCGGTGAAATAACATTTCAATCCTGCTTATAATTTGGCAATTGGTTTTATTTACTTTCTTGTTGTATTGTTATTGTGTAATATTGCTATAGTTGTATTGTCAAAGTGCTTTTTGTTTAATTACAACAAATTCCCGATCTCGGAAAGTTAGCAATCCGTTCCAACTGAATCTAGTTTCCATAGTCACAAAATAGTGCCAACTAACGCTTGCGCATTAATGATTTGTAAACTGATTCATGAACGATGTGTGAACGATACAAAATGGAGAGTTGGAACAAACCGATGGTAAACTTCTGAGATGCAAACAAGAATGGTGTTCGGTAAATTTTCCAGATTGGGAGGTTGCTCGTCTCCTGGTGTTGGTGATTGGGTTTAGTCGCGATATCAGGCAGACGTATATTTTAGTAAAATACAATCGAAATACTAGTTTCCAGATTATGTATATATACTTAAAAATCAATGAAGATGTTTAGCTTCTTGGAATATTTATAATTAAATTTTATTTGCGGCCAGATTTAAATAAATTGTATGACAGAATACTCTTGTACTCTTGTTTCTGGATAACCTTTAATTTGACGAAGTACTTCGACACGTAATTTTTATTAACAGTGATCTGCAATAAATTTAAGGAAGATGACATAAATTTTACATTAACATATAAAAAAATATAGTCTTGAAATATGTTGTATTACCTAGCTTTTTATTATCCTAAGTTATATTAGAAAGTGACGAAATAGATTGTCCCTCCTCCTTACTTATGTTTGTACCTAATGCGTTTAAAAATACAAAAATATGGAATATATTTTTTTCTAGAAGTCGAATTCACAGAATATTTTACACTTAATCACAGGCATTTGTGACAGGTTATTTGTGACACAGAAATTATTTAGGTACTAAAGTTTGGTAAACAAACAATTTTTGAAGGCAAGGATTAATTTTATTTCTGGTAATTATATGAAGAATATATGTTATATTCATATATAGTCTAGTAAATAATGGTCTTATAAACTATTTGATTTTTGACATTTTGAAATTGTAAATAAAAGGCAGGTACGTCATTAATTGCCAGACAATTTTTAATGCTATTTATATTCAGTTATACTAGGTATAGCTGTATAGATATCCAGTTACAAAATACACATTTAATAAATTAGCTATAAACATTGTATAATGAGAAAAATTAAAAACGTATTGCATGTAGTAGAATAAATGAAATATTGGATAATTGACAGCAACCTGTTTTATTGACATTGTGTGTAACCGCACATTTATAATTGCCTTCATTTATTAAAATTGATAGTAGTAGTAACCTATAATATTAATCCCATTATACATGCCCGCAGCACTTAAATATTTAATGATTTGTTGTAATGATTGCTTTATGGATATATTAAACACACGACAGCTCTTAATAACTGTATAGAAGTATGTCATTCATTAATACTTTAAATACTTGTAATAAATGATTGTATTCGTAGGTAAAATAGCCAATTTAATTTTTACATGCAGTATACATATTTTTATTCAGTATAAATTTTACATTCCATCGTGGGTCTGCCAAATAATTTGAATTAAAGTAGTTAACTTAGGAATATTGTAAAAGCTATGAATATTTATTTAGTGTAAACTGGAAATAATAATTAATATTATATTATTATTACTGAAATTATTTTAATATTATAATCTAGTAAAGTTCGTATTTAACCTTTTATTTATAATCTAGGTATGCAAAGGAAACCTCATTACTTAAAAGGGAATGTGGAAGAAGCACGTACAAAAGAATAAGATGTTGCAAGAAACCCAAACCAATATTGGAGTCAAACCGGTATATCCCACCTGAGTCATATCAGCATAACCTTATATTGATTTATTTTCTATATTTTCCTTTTTAATATTATTAAATAAAAAAACACTATTCAGTTACATATACAGTTATACAAGTGGCAATTGTCAGTGAGATAGTAGCGAGAAGTGTATAGCATTCATTCAGAAATTCAATACAAGGGGTTTGTAACTTCTATAATATATAGATATAAATTATATTTGTGCGTTTGATAAACCCTGGATTTATAAACTGGTCGTTCGCGCTGGCGTTGTCGTTCGCAGAGCGACCTTGGCGTTGTCGTCGTATCAAACCAAACACGCGATTTATAAACTGCCGACGGTGGCGTCGGCGTTGGCGCTAGATGTTTCATTTTATTTCATGAAATAAGGTTAGGGTACTCAACAATCATAATCATACCAAAAATGACAAATCTGACAAGTACCCAAAGAATTTTTAATTATAGGCTATCCAGGGCTCAACAAGTAATAGAAAATATATTTGGTATTATGGCAGTACGTTGGAGGATTTTACGAACAAATATAAATGCTGATGTGAATAACGTGGACAAAATAATAAAAGCTGTTGTTGTGCTACATAATTATTACGAGTTGTAATATGTGTAATTATGTAAGTAGTATGTTAAGAATTATTTTTCTGTATAAATTAGTTCGATTAGTTGTATAATCGTGTATTATTTAAAATAAAAGTCAAAAAGTTTAAATCACTATTTATTTTGAAGATTGTTTTGACTTTTTTTATCAATCAATTAAACTTACATTGGCTATCCATGTTCATTTCGCAAGGAGAATATAAAATTATCCAGCAAACAACTAAACTAACCAAATGTCAAAGTCAAAATCAAAATGGTCTGTCACTTTCTTGTTTCCTTTTCTCCCAAGGGTTCCGAGCACGTGATCCTCAATATGCAATCATATTGGTTGCAACGTCACTGCTACGGATTTGCTACGAACGCCGGGCGAACGACCACCGCAAAAGTTGAAGTTGAGTTATGTCGAACGCCGGTGAACGCCAACTCCAACGCCAACGACGTTTATAAATGTCTATATATTATTAAACACTGTTTTTAACTTTGGACGCGAACGCCGGCGCCAGCGCCAGCGCCAACGACGAGTTTATAAATCCAGGGTTAATTTTTGACATTTTAAATTTAAATACATCTCCGTCACATTATTGTTTTGGACAAATCCCGTTTACTTATAAGAGATAAATTCGTCAGATCCTATGTCATTTGACTTTTCATGTTTCTCACATTGTTTTATAGATTCTTATTTCTTACATTATTTTAAAGATAAAAATGCGCCAAATTTTTTATAATTTTCTTAAAAATTTTATAGCTAAATACTTTCGTTATTTTTTTTTTATAAATAGGTACTGGACTTGGCGATTCTAAATTGATTTCAAATATTTTTGGAGACACTTTATTTTTATTTAATGTTTTTGTGGTGAATAAAAATATTTTTTGTGCAGAGTGAACTTGCGCGCATGTTTTAATCGAGAATCTGTTTTTCCACTACTTTTTCACTTTCACTGTCGGAATTTCACTACTTTTTGTAATTCTTGTTTAACAGAAAAATGTATTTAGGATAATAGCTGTTAATTTTTTCTTATTCACGAAATTGAAAGACTATCTACATAATATTTTTCTTTAAATCATGAATCCGTCAAGAGTTGGAAATAATGTAATGTAGACTTAATGTATATAAGGAAACGTTTGAAACTTTAATATAGCTGAAGATTAAATAAAACGAATACTCATAATGTACGTAATAAAGTATCTATTTTCTACACACGGAATATAGCAGGCTCTATAACATACTTGTCACGGCGTCGGAAAAGTGCGACTTTTCTCCAGGTCATTACATTCCAACTTGACATGTTGCAATTAATCAATGAAAAGCTACACAGTAAAAAAATCCGACTGATTTTAACACTGAATCCACACTCATCAGTGTGTACATAGTCCACACTTGGCAGTGTTAGACATATCGGTGTATTATTACATTACATAAAAGTAATTTAACACAGTAGATTTTACAAGGTAATGTGTAATAGTTAATTATTCACCGTGTAATTATTCCGTTTTTATGGCGGATTGATTCATTTTTAACACAGGGTTTTGTAAGTTTTACTACAATTTATGAGTACTTCTACAAACTTGGCGGGTATATCGTTCGTGTAATATGAGTTCTAAAGGTTTAGTTATTATACTACCCAGTTCGTGTTAAAAATAACACTGCAGCAAATTACGATTACCATTTAATAATTTTACCATTTGTCTTTTTTTACTGTGTATATGCTTCCTTTTTGCAATATATTGAATTTAATTCATAGAGGCTAAACCTATTATTTTTCTTTGCACTGATATTGTCGAGGAATAAAAGATCAGCCTCTCTTGAATGTAAAGGCCATCGCATGTTTTAACATTTTGGTCGTCTACAGTAATCCATAACGACGCTTTACCAGCTCTTATTAAAGTCATTAGACATGTATGAAATGTTGTCTTAAATTGATTTAAATAACTTGGGAAAACATTGACACCAGCAAATATTTTTAGGAATTATAAGTTTCACCTTGACAAATGTACGTACACCAAAAATTCTTACAACTTTATTACTTTATTACATATGCATTGAGTTTCATTAGCGATTATAAATTTGAACTAGATTTCGACAACTTAAAATCACAGTGACGAAAAATATCCATACCTAAATAGTATTTAATATATTTTGTTTTCTCACGTTTTCTCACGGAGAAATAACAAAGCCTAAACGTGATGATGAATAAGTTACCTACATGAAATGGACCCTGCAGACTGTAAAGAGAAAATAAATAAATGATTTGATTAGAATTCATTCCTTTTATATCTCACTCATGAAAACTAACCTGGCCTGCATAATATGTTGAATTATCCAGTGTATGACAACATAACCAACGTAAAATGCCGTAATTTATGTCACAAAGATAGAGACTATTCCACAGGGATGATTTGCGAACATTTTTACTTATTATTTACAGTTTACACAATAATAAGAAAACGGTATTACCGTGATCCCAAATGTCAGAGAATATCCTGCTAGCGTTGCACTTTTGTTGCCAAATTAATTATTGAGATAGTCATTTAAGTTCGGCGAAGAACAACAAAGAGAGCATACATGTTTTATATAGTTGATACTAACAGGACAATAACCGCAAATTTTATTACCTTTTCCAAATTAAATTTAAATAGATTGAAGTTTCGTGCGTAGTAGACGAACAGCAGTAGTACCACGACAGGTCGATAAAGTGAAAATAATATATAATTAATATGATCTCAATAGAAGAGAGAGAAGAAGAATGGTAACTAAGCATATTCTTTCTTACTGACCACTGACCAAACAGCAGAAATTTGAAAACCATTGAAATGAAGGCGGAAGAGGTGTGGCTTCGCGTTGCTATCGACATATTTTCATTAATACCTAATTAATATTATTGATTTTGGTCTTAATCAATAGAGAAATATCGATTTATATACGGTAACTAAGCACATTCTTAGTTAAATCTGTATATTTAGTGAGAAAAATCAATGTAAAAATCAGACGGCGCTGGTGGGGGTAGATGTTTTTCTCGTACAGATGCTCGCTTGGATATGTGACTAGGGCGAAACGCGAAATGATCGGAACTTAGCGCGAGGCACTACCGCGCCTCTTGATGATGTTGATTCAGTCATCAATTTATCCTTATAGTATTCCTGATATAATTTTTAACTGACACACAGCTCCTTCGAGCTATTTACAGGACAAACACCATCTCTGATATGGTGAAACGAAACACCATAAATATCTACAAAAAACATGAAGAGAAAATAAAATCAGCAACTTATTTTAATATTAGCCAGAATGCAGTGAAATAATAAATAGAAGTAACACCACAGTAGATGATGAGCATGTCCCACATCCATTTCTATAGAGGAAACAATAAATTTAACAACGTTTTTAAATGATGCTGTGTTTATTTTAACGATGTGCAGCGTTACATACTCATTTGCTCATAAAATAGTTTACTGCTTTACCAAGGTTCATTACATTATTATATATGCTCTAAATATATTTAAAATGATCTAAAATAAACAATACGTTGAATGTAACTGTTCTTGTGTTGATTAACCTGCTAATGGAACATGTGCAACGTTTATTTAATTTTTGGTCTAAATTACAAAAGAAATAATGCATTGTGGTAGGTGCATGCACTGTGTTGATTGTACTCGAAAGCCACTGAATTAAATAAAACTGTTTATTGTTAGTTAGATTACGTTTTACTAGCGGTCCTGTTAAACAGATTATTTTTTAAAACAGGATTAGCATATGTAACCAGAAAATCGTTAAACAAATAGGTTAAATTGATTGCGACTAATTAATATGCAACATGTGGTAGTAATATGAAATGTCAGTGATTTTTTTTCTTTTGATAATGCCATTAACAAAATCTAGTAAATCGCAACACCATAAATACATTCAACTATAAATTTCATATTATTACGTTCTGAACACAATATGTTTCTTAAATTAAATGAAAAATGTATGAGATGTTTATGTAGGTATATAGACATATCTCATGTAGGTATATTACGAAAAAATAAAAGGGATACGATTTTAAATCTATTGGATAGTTGATTGATTCGACCTTTACTTGATGAAAATCCATGTTTAACTCTTGAATTAAAAATATAAATGAATATAAAATTCACCGTGGAAATAGAAACAGAAAATAGGATCAATTTTTTTAGATTCAAGTATAAGTAACTAAGTATCTCAAAATCCAACAAGCGACACGAATTTTCAATATACCACAAACCATCACATACTGATACTACAATACACAATAGTTCACATCCTATAAAACATAAACAAGCTGCCTACTATAGTATGATACATAGATTAATTAATGTTCCTATGTCCAAACAAACCTTTGACAAAGAATTCAACATAATAAAACACATTGATTTTAATAATGGTTACAACCCATCCATGATCAACAATACCATTCCTCAATATAAAACTATTCCCTACATTGGTAAACCTACAGAATCTATAACAAAAATTTAAAAAAACACAACATTAATATTGCTTATAAAACATCAAATACTCTCAACAAACTAATAAAAAACAATAAAAATAAAACGAAAAAGGAAAATCAAGAAGATGTCTATAAGCTTTCATGTGGTACATGCCCCAAAGTATAATATATATAGGACAAACTGGAAGAAATTTCAAACAAATGATCCTGGGAGAACACAAAAGAAGCTTCAACAATAGAAAAACAGACTCTACATGTGCAAATCATCTGATAGAAGAAAATCATAATTTTAATGAAAATTTCAAAGATTTACACAGAAAATAAAGGATTAAAACTAACCCTATTAGAGTAATTAGAAATAAATAAACTAAAAAATTCTGATATAATTTTAAATGATCAATTAGAGACTAACTCGTCACCATTATTAAATATGTTTTTAAAAACTTATTAAATAAAATAGGTGTCCTTCCATTGGTACTAATTTAAATAATTTTATAGAAAGGACATCTGTGAAAATACTCCCAGAAATACTTGACCTGAGATTTTAGATTTTATATTTTTACTAGTTGATTACTTTACTACTTTACAACCTATATTTATATCCTATTTTGAGATTGTAACATTAGTCTAGTACTCACATCTGAAGAAGCCACTGTGTTGGCGAAACAATTGTCATGGTTTTATATATTTAAAGTTAATATATAAATAAAAAATTGTGAAAATCATAAAACTGTACTTGTTTTAATTCAAGAGTTAAATCTATTGAACCGTAAGTTTGCCAAAACTATAAAACCATTACCTATATACTTATTTTATAATGTTTAACAATTTTTCCGGCATGTGAAAAATATAAATGATTTCAGCAGTATTTATTTGATTTCAAATTTAAATTTCAGTTGGTCAGTTACCTAGCCATTTGATTTTTCAGAGCTTTATTAGAAAATATTTTTACACTAATAATAACTGTGACGTAACTATTCAATACACATGATGTGTTAAAAACAACTTGGAAGTAGACGTAAGTCTTGAATTAATTTAGATATAGGTCTGTATATAATTGAAATTTTGATTCCGGCCATATGATATCACGTTTGACTGATTGAAAATAATGAGCATGTTTATTACTTCCGCTTCCACCACACGAACTTTCATATTTTAAATAGGGATTGAACAGCTTGTACCTTAGTAGTGGTGAGAAACACACCGTAGTGCCCTCTTTGGGTCTTTGCTACTATCTGTCTAACAATTACTGTCAAATTGACAAACAGATAACGACCTGCTTTTCCGCAGGTGCCATTACAACAGTAACCTCTATTGTCTTTAAGGAAGACAATCCTACTTATTTATTTGAAGGAGATGCCGAAAACACCTACTCCACGGCCAATATGCCCCGACTGGCATTGCATTGCATCGGCATCTCCATAGGATGTAATGCTCTCACTGCTGTAATGGCACCTGCGAAAAAGCAGGTCGTTATCTGTCTGTCAATTTAACAATAATTGTCAGACAGATAGTAGCAAAGACCCAAAGAGGGCACTACGATGTGTTTCTCACCACTACTAAGGTACAAGCAATTCTTGTTTGATAATGAATAATTTTAAAGGAGATATAGTCAGAAGATTGTACTCTAAACGTGAAAATCTGATACAAAGAGAATATCCGTTCGTTCTGTATGCTACGGATAATACGAGTTCTTCATAGTTGTGTTTATTATACCCTTTTGGACATATCTCTCTAGTTACTATAGGTAGATACATCAACCTTTGTATCACTGAATTTGTAAATGCATTACCTAATATGCAAAAATATACAGGGTATTGATTTAAACTAAGAAAGTAAAATGCTGTATTTCATTAAAAAAAAAACAAATAAGAAAGCGCGATCCTTTGCGTATATTTTATATGTACTTTGATTGTATTTTCCAGTGTAGTCATCTACAGGGTTACTTTTGACCAAGCTTGTTTAATAAGAAGCCTGGCTTGCTCAACTCCGTCTTACTTTTAGTGAACTTTACGTCATTCAATTACTAATTAATCTCCTATTGTGAATGTTCAAGCACTGATCCCATTTACAATAATCAGGTTGTCTAATATTTGTTTTTGTTATTTTGTTCCAAGCACATCGAAATCTTCATTTCCAAGCTGAGGCCAATTTCTTCACAATACACACGAGGGCTGCTGAATAAATCTCAAAGAAAACTAGCTGACCGTCAAGTTGAACAAACAGATCCTAGAAATGAAAATTTGAGAATTGAAGTATATTATATGCCGTTTTCTGTTCACGCCTGAAACCGAGTCAAAACAGAATCTGAAATTTGCGTAGTTTAAAAGTCACTTCGAAAATATTTCCTGTGGACAAGTGGTGTTTGACTGCATTAGTGATATTTTGGAGGTATTTGGTTTAGTAACGCGCATACTCAAATTTGGATAACATTTCATATTATAAGCATTTTTAAAGTTTTGCATCCATACTGTTTTTGGATTTCTATTTCTCTGTAAAGGATTTGAAGGATTTGGCTCTCTGAAAGAAGAGGAATTCCTAAAACATGAGTAAAACCTCAGTTTAGCCTAAAATGAGTACCAATTGACTAAAACAACTATCAAATAGAAAATGATCGATGTGTGCGAAGAATTTATAATAATAATAATTTGTCAAAAAAATTAAAATTTCAATTTCTAAAAAAATTAGTGCGTAGGTACAGATAAAGTTAACGATTGTGTGGCATTTTGTACACTTTAAAGAAAAACAAGTATATACCGATGTAAATTATAAATCAAACGTATTGCTCAACCAGTATACAGGGTGTCCACCTAGTGCGCGTAAGTCCAATATCTGGGTTAATAAAAGAGATAACTTAATTTTTTTTTCTACAGGGTTGTCTAATATCCCGAGCTGCACAAAATGAAAATATATTTACATATTCAGGGTGTTCAGTTTTTCCTGGACAGGTACCAACTTCGTTTTTCTAAATGGAAATATATATTTTTTATTGCTTTTTCGAACTAAACCCTTGATTTTAGTAGGACTTTCATCAGCCTTCCCTATACCTAACTTAAACTGTTTTTGAACTATTGACGGGTGAATATTGACATTTTTGCAACTTTGACACCCTGTAAAATCTAAGCGGTTTGAGATCAAGCAAAACGGTTTGCACATTCCTATCTTAACTTTTAATAAGCTATCGTTTGGTACTATTTTCAGAGTTATCCAAAAATTTAAAATTTTCTGAAAATTTTTAAAATTTTTGATTCCTGTATAAATTTGAAATTAGTATCAAACGATAGCTTATGAAAAGTTAAGATAGAAATGTGCAAACCGTTTTGCTTGATCTCAAACCGCTTAGATTTTACAGGGTGTCAAAGTTGCAAAAATGTCAATATTCACCTGTCAATATTTCAAAAACAGTTGAAGATAGGTATAGGGAAGGCTGATGAAAGTCCTACTAAAATCAAGGGTTTAGTTCGAAAAAGCAATAAAAAATATATATTTCCATTTAGAAAAACGAAGTTGGTACCTGTCCAGGAAAAACTGAACACCCTGAATATGTAAATATATTTTCATTTTGTGCAGCTCGGGATATTAGACAACCCTGTAGAAAACAAAATTAAGTTATCTCTTTTATTAACCCAGATATTGGACTTACGCGCACTAGGTGGACACCCTGTATATACAATGTAATAGGCAGAAGTAAGAAAAGTATCCTGTTCGTAGATAGTTTAGTTTAGTTTATTTAAATTCATGTAAATATACACCGGGGTATTCGTCGCAAAAAACTAGAATACATAGATTCATATAATTAGCTAAAGAGTAGGTACAAATATTTGTATTAAAGTACCTATTATTAAATGATTATAAGCAATTAAAATTACAGTAAAATGATAAAATACATATATTACAATCAACCAAAAGGAAAAATTTAGAGTTTAATTTTAAAAATTTTAATTTATTCATATTTAGAGTTTTTAAATGGTCAGGTCTTTAATGTCTGTAAACAAAAGACATCTAATAACCAAATTAGATGCCCACAGAACTACCTAATTAAAACCGTTGTTTGAAAATCAACTAAAAGTAAGGTTGTGTTCCGATATTAAACTTGGTTAACCAAAATCCCGGTTAAGCGTTCCATTAAATAAAAATTCCTGAAAATTGTTTAATTTTGGAACTGTGGTCACCTGAAAAAGGTTAACCAAACGTCAAAATATTGACCGTGCTCTGGGAGCGGTGCATTGGTCAACCGAAGAGTTAGCAGGTTAGGTTTTAGCGTTGAGAGAAGAAAAATCAATTCTCTCAACGATTTTAATTATATTTTGTTTAAATGGTGAAGGCAGATGGGGGTGGTGTTCTTGCGTTAAGAGTTATAATAAATATTTATAAATTCTACTTTTCTGTATTGTATTCTGTAGTCCACTTGACCAAGTCGACTGAAAGCTACACTTATATCTACTTATAAACTACTTATATCTTACTATAATATACCAAATTATCTGCTGTTTCATTTATTTTTTGACTGAAGACTAGAGTAATGGTTAAGCACGGAATATGAAGGTATTTAAGGTTGAATGAATCCCAATAAAAACAATTCATCATCCATGTTGATTAACCAGCCAGTTCCTTAATTACACATTTTTCAGGTTTACCAATATTTCGGTTAACCGAAATCCTGGTTGGTCGCGGATAATATCGGAACACAACCTAAGTGAAATAATTTAATAACGGTATTTTTGAGTGTATACTTTTCTATCTTTGTTTTAAGCTTTTCTTGTTTATTTCTTTATAATAAAATTGAATACTTACATTTATGGGTAATAAATGTAAATGGAAATAAACAAAATTAGACTCAGATAAGTAGGTATAGAATTCTTATCTACCCACTGTAATTACAAATATAATATTAACTTACGTTACTACGGGTGGAGCAGATGTGTATTTACCTGAAACAAAAAAACAAATTGAATCAGGAAAGCATACAAATTGATTATTATATTTATTTCAAACTATGGTTCGCATTGAACAAATTTTCATTATATCGTCATTGTTATACTGGTTATTTATTTATTTATTTATTTATTTATTTATTTATTTATTAAAATATCCACCGGGCACAAGACCCAGTTACAGGATAGGTTTACACTATGATTAGTTCAACAAACAGGATTATAATATACACATATAATATAAACAGCGAAACAAATATGTAGACAATACTATTAACATTTGATAATACAATCAACAAAATCCAATAATATACTTATAAAAATATGAACAATGTATAAAACAAAATAATAATATAAAAACAACACATAGATTTAAAAAGAAACAAAAAAAAATATACTGTAGTATAAAAAATATTAAATATTAATTAAAATTTGCTTTTAATATCTCTAATCCTACAACACAGGATATCAAGCACAGACTCAACTTTAGAATAGTGTTGTATCATTTGATAAACAAGAGAGCTCTTATAAATATTTGTTCTATGACTCTGATACAAAACAAACTGCTTTTCCTGGCACTAAAACTTGGAACATGAAAATCAAGTAACGTTAAAAGATATTCACAACTTATCACATTCCTAACTATCTTATAAAGGAAAATGGTAGACAACATATTCCTTCTGCTAGCTAAACTGTTCATATTAAACCTTTCGGTAAATATTTCGTTAGGCGTACCTCTCACTGGATAAAAATTATCCAGGACAAATGACGCACATTTATAAAAGCGTCGCTGAACCTTCTCTATTGCTGAAATATGTGTAGCATATATTGGGCTCCACACTACAGACGCATACTCGAGCTTGGACCTGACAAAAGTGGTATATAATAATTTCATGGTGTCGATTGATTTAAAGTCTTTCATGTTTCTAATAACAAATACAAGACTCTTATATGCACTGGCTACAGTACTATCAATGTGGAGAACAAATGAGTGTGTTTTATCAAAAATAACGCCTAGGTCCTTTATAAAGTCTGGTGTGTTTAGGACACAACCGTCAAGAGAATAATTATTATTAACCGGATTAAGCTTACGGGTATATGACATTACGTTGCACTTACTAGCATTTAGAGGTAATTTATTTTGTTTGCACCAAAAATCAATATGATCCAGATTTCGCTGCAATTCAGTACATTCTAAGGAGGAGGTGATTTCAGAATAAATCTTAACGTCATCAGCATAGATCAAAACACAAGAGATCATTCCACAAACAATGTCATTAATAAACAAAGTAAACATTAACGGACCAAGTGTGGACCCCTGAGGGACACCTGATGTCTGTGCATATCTAACAGATTCATGTCCACGGCACTGCACAAATTGCCACCTTCCAAATAAATATGATCTAAACAAGGCAACAAGATCAGCACTGAACCCAATAGAGTCAAATTTACTCAAAAGTAATTCATGGTCGAGCCTATCAAATGCTTTGGAGAAGTCAGTATATATAACGTCTACCTGACTTCCCCGATCTAGGACCTCGTTTATAAATTGTGTCTTACACGTTATGTTATTATCTATATTGTTTTAACGTATTTAATTTATTGCCGCCGAGTTCAACAATAATTATTGAATTGATACAATTACTTTTAATAAACTAAGATGAGGGAAATTAGTAAACAACAGGATTAAATTAAATATATTGCATCCCGAGAAAAATATTACAATTCAACAGTAACAAACTGCATGAATATTAGCTGGCAATTTAAATATTATCCCGATCGGTGCCAAGTAATATTTTTAAGTCTGCATTATTTTTATTTGGCCTGCACATTGTGAAATACTCGGAACATTAAACAATAGTCGCACAATCCACATAGTTTCGAGATAGATTATAGTTAAAACTTTTAAGTAATTTAACGATTCAAATAAAAGTTTTATTATCCTATATAAAGTTTATAAACTAAACACCCCGTTTACTTTTAACTTTTTTAATATTTTAGAAAGAAAGTTTTAAACGTCCTCTATAAAAATAATCAAGATTGACTACCCAACATTTCTCCGCTGAATTTAACATACCTCGTGCCAACTTACATATGAAAAGCTTAATACTCAAACAAATTATGTAAAAGTAGTGCTTTACATTTTTATTAGGTACAAAATGGGTTGAAGTAGTATGTTAGGAAGATAAATGGATAATATAAAGCGCAATACACTGCGGAGAAGGGCGTTTAAATGTATATAAAGAATCCGGGGGTTCAAAAGTTATGATGGATTAGTGTTGAGCCTAATAAGCCACCACTCGACAATGTCTGTCGAGCGGAATACCGATTTTGGGCGGAAGGTTTTCTCATAATCTGAAACTAGAGAGTCGGTCTGAGTCTCAAAATATTTAGATGAGGTATACGGGCGTTCAGAAAGTCTAGTGTTTTGGTGTTTAACCAAAATCTCATTACTAATGTAAAAATTATTGCATGAATAGATTGCATAAGTAAGAACAATTTTATGTAGAATAACTATTTGAGGTACATCATTTATTCATTAAGTTTGACTGTTGACTGGAGGATTTAATAAGACACAACTAAATGGAATCAAGAGGCACGGCAGTGCCTCGCGCCAAGTTCACTCATTCCGCGATCCGCGCTCATCACATATCTCTGTGATAATAGATGATAGTGGAGATGATAGATTGGCTTTACCAGCGCTGATAGAAAAATAACGTAAAATAATTCGATGGAAGAGTACACGTTATTTTTCTATCAGTACTGTCTAAACCCCTCTGTAATCTCTACTATGATCTAATATCACAGCTCCGTACTGTTTGTACCTTAGGGTACAAACAGTAGAGACAGTTCGTACTGTTTGTACCCTTAGGGTAAAAACAGTACAAACAGTCCCTACTGTTTGTACCCTTATGGTACAAACAACACGGAGCTGTGATACTAGATCATAGTAGTATAGAGGGGTTTTGACAGTTCTGATAGACAAATAACGTGTACTTAAATGAACGCGTGCATAACGAAGCTGTGCTTACATCGAGTTATTTTCCGTTATTTTCTTATCAGCTCTGGTAAAGCCAATCTATCATCTCCACTATCATCTAGTATCATAGCTCCGTACTGCAGGTACCTTTAAAGTTTACGTATACCCCCCTTCATTTTAAACTGAAGTTCAAAAATTATGAAAAGATTCAGGTACACTTGTTGATGCAAGATGAATAAAATAGCAAATAATGAAAAATATCTGTCGACTAGTTTTTGAAAAAAAGTGAAAAAACCTTGAAAAAAACTAGTTTTTATTTTTTTTCTCAAAAACTAGTCGACAGATGTTGGTTAAAATTTTTGAGATTAATGTGATTTCTATTGGAAATACGTCTAATTTTTTTGAACATTTTTGAACTTACAGTTTTCGAAAAAAATGCATTTTTAGTAAAAAATTGCTTATAACACAATTAATATAGACATTTTAGGATTTAAAAGTATATTATGATGCCATAGTCTTTTAGTGATGGACATGACCAAAAATGTTTGAAGCTTTTTGAGATCTTCTTAAAATATTAAATAATAATTGATCAAAATCGCCTTCAACAATAATCAACCAGCACGTGCTGTCCTCTGTTAGTCATCTTTCCAACTTGAAGTCCGGAATTACATCGTGATGGCACTTTGAGACTGGTTACGGAGGTAAAATAATGAAAATTTTAGAGTTTAGATAATACAGTGGAAGCGATAATAACGCATTATATTATGCGAATATTTTTCAATAATTCACTGAATTAGGTATCATTTGAATATTTTTAAACTAAAATGTACTGTTAATGGAATGTTACAATATAAAATAAAATAAAAAAAAGTGGTTCCGTCGGGGTTCGAACTCTTGCCGGACTGGCAGACATATACAGCCTTATTCAGAACCCATATAAAAAACTTTGAGGTTATGTGCATCCTTAAATAAGAAATCGATATCACCAAAAAAATTGTAATAAAAGTAATTAGGATTTCCCGTAAACAATGTTTAAAGTTATACCATTATAAAGGACTACGTAGCTGGGCAACTGTACTTCAACGAGATCGGATATACCACATTCCGACAAAAAACAGTAAACAAGTTTTTTGTACCTGGAACATCTATCTATCTTTAAGTTTATTTTAAAGTAAAAATGCTGCAAATCTTTTTTGCGCCGGGCGCGCCGGTTTCTTTCGTGCTAGCTAGTTTGCATTGTCAGTCCCAAGGTCACTCCATTACAGTGGACCAGTATCCAGCGGCGTGCAATTAAAAATTTTTTAAATAGTTTTCAGACCCCGCCAAAAAAAATTTCTTTTTGCACTACCACAATTACTACATGTATGTTGAACATCCCCAAATTTTACTTTCTAACTCATTATTCTTATAGAACACTCTTTTATGTATATCTCCCTCACTATTAGAGCTATATCCATCAATCTCTATATCAATGTATTCATGAAAACATCTTCTAACCAAATCTGTAAAAATACAAGGGTGTTCCGTTTAAAAAATATAAATTGTTGTAAACCCCTCCTTTTGAGACAGCCTGTATAAATGTCAATGCTATAAAAATATTTGTCCTCCTTCAAATAAAAATCGACCTGTCTAGATTTTCCATGGAAACCAATACTCCGACAGATAATCAAGGATGAAACTTTTCGTTGACTCGCCCTGTACAATATAAGAGACCTGACTCATGTTAGTTATTAATATTTGACACACATTTGCTTAATAGTGATATATTTTTATTTTAAGCAATTGTGCGTAAATGTAAAAATATACAAGAATAAATCATAATTAAAGTTTCTTCAATTAAAAAGTTGGACATTTGGGTTAATTAGCGTATTTAAATATTCGTGGAAACTCACACAGACATCAACTTTAGTGACGAAACATAAAGACCATCTTCCACGTCCCATAGTCAAACTAGTATCGACATCTGAATCTAGAAATGCCCGGTATTTATTTGCATTATAGGGAGATCCAGGAGCTTCAAAATTAATCAGGTGTTTACACGTTTGGGTTGCTTACATAATACGAGTAGGTCGAATTTCTGTGGGTAGGAAATCAGTTAATCATCAACGTAGAAGACATAAAACTAAGCGATAGAGCAAATTGAGAATACTGGTTTTTAAGAACCTTCAATGTCTTTTACACTTATTATTAATATACTTCATTACTGAATATAATAATCTCCAAAATCCTGCTTTTCCTTTAATCTCCGTATAACGATGTATGCTGTGAATAAACTGCCAGAGGGAAATGTAAGTGCCTGCATACAATTATTGGAATTCAACTGTAAACAAACATCTCTGTTTAAATGAGTCCTGTAAAAGAATTAATTAAGCAAATATGGTGAAATGAATATACAAGTAGTCAGAGTTGATTAGCAACTTTTTAACTTCAAAGTTACCCCTCTGATATTTAACTTCAATTGCACAGATAAGTACAGCAACTCAGTGGCAGTTTTGACGAGGTTGATGATGGTGTACCCCTTTATAAAAAGTAAGAGTATAAAGCAAGTAAAGCAAGAGTAAAGTATTTATACGAGTATATGGATTTACTTCTATATTGTAAAGATATTCTTTCGTCATTTGTTACTACCTTATTCCCAAATTATGGTATATAAGTCTTTTAGTTGTTAGATTGTAGCACTCTATCCTATTTCATTATTAAGCCTACCAATTAGTGAAATCAGCTAGCCAATTAGTACCTACCGAAGAATAAAATAATATCTCTTTTAGTAAACAAACTATAAACTTATTATATTTGTTCCATATTGAATGTTCATCACTTAGCATTTTTAAATAGTCATTAAGGTTTCACGGTCTTAACTGCCTAATTAATATTTGTATGATAAATTCGGTTTTTTTCTTGTTAGCAGTAAACCACCTGTTGAAGTATCTATATTTAAATGAGATCAACACAAATGTTTTCTATTCTTGCTCCAAATAAAAAATATATTTAAATAATTCTGATATTTTAGTGCCAGGTTTTTCAGTGCCAAGTTCAAAGTTAACGAGCTACCGGTGCTACTGCATAAGTAAACATTGAAATAGATGATATAAGAATGCTTTTTGAGTATTTATAGATAAAATGAGCTATTCTATTACCAACGTGTAATATTTATTTTTTAACCCACCTCAAATTAGAAACACTCATAAATTATAACAATAAAAATATCTCTTACTGTTATTGTTATATAGTTTGCATTTATTTTTCGACTTTACAAAGATATTACATCACGTTAAAAATATTTTAAAAAACCTTACTGATAATCACTTGTTAAACGTTACTTCCAAATTTATTCGTTTTCAGATATAATTACAGTGATCCCAGGACATACACAGTGTGCAGCGACTAATTGACAGTGGACGTATAGACGTAACTTTGATACACTAATTCAGATGCCTCACTAAAATTTTGGATTTGACCTTATGACACTACTTTCTGTCGATTGGAAATATTGGTTATATTTTATTACTACCAGAAGCAAACAACAACTTTCTTATTTCAATGGAACACCTTATATTTTAAAGGTGTCGATAATGCTTTCTCTAACGAATCCGGTAATATAGAGATGGATCCATCTCTAATATCATAGACTAGGCAAAAGGATTATATTCTATTTTATTATGTATTTATATATGTACAAATCATCCTATTACTGTAAATAAACACAGAACCCCACCACATACTGTGCACTAACTAACAGAGTTAGTGTTCTCCTAAAAACATTGTGTCATTTTTTCAAATGTTTAGAATAACTCACAGAGATAGATAATGGACAATAAGACTTGTTATTTATAGAGCATTTTAACAGACGTTCGATACACTTAATATACTGAATTATAAATATTATATGTGACGAGCCGGTTGCTCAGGATTTAGTGTCTGGATCGCTCAACCTAGACGTCGTGGGTTGGAATCCCCATTGCACCAAATAATTTGTAATTAGATTGTCCAAAGACTTGTTCTCAGGAGGGGTTGGCAACATCCTGGCGATGGTCTAGGATGGGAAGATTGCCAGCTTGGTGTTAAATGTGAGAGATTAAAATCAGATGATGTTTGACTGTCCGTCTAGCTAATGAGGTTTTCCAGGTTTTTCCCATTTCAGCACTGAATGGTGGCTAGGGCCTACCAAAGTAAATGGTTCCCACAGATACAAATGCGGGTCGCGAAATAATATGCCGCTCCCACATAAATATCAGACTTCAGGGTAATAGTTATGAGTAGAATGAGGGGTAGAGACATTTTTATTATTATATTATTATTAGCTTCAACATCTGTATACCGTATAACTAAAGTTATACGGTATTTCAGGCAGCTTACTTAACTGGTTTGAGAGCTATCTCTCGCAGCGTAAACAAAATGTTGTAATTCGGGGGTATAAATCAAGGAACTTAACTGTGACGTCGGGTGTCCCTCAGGGGTCTCATCTGGGGCCAATTTTGTTCTTACTTTTTATCAATGATATAAAAACAGTAATTAAAAATAGTAATGTTTTACTTTTTGCAGACGATCTCAAACTTTTTAATTCTGTGTCATCTCTTAGCGATTGTCACTTAATACAAAATGATCTAACTAATATATCCACATGGTGTAGCCAAAATTTTCTTGATCTGAATATTTCTAAATGCAAGGTCATAACTTTTTCCAGGAAGAAGAATATAATAACCCACACTTATATTATGAATAATAGTAATTTGGAGAGAGTCTCAACAATAAAGGACCTGGGAATTTTATTCGATGACAAAATAAGTTTTATACCGCACATAAATTATGTTGCCAGCAAGGCTTTTAGAACTTGTGGGTTTGTGTTAAGACAATGCCAGGAATTTTCATATGTACCAGCAATAATATATTTATTTAACATGCTCTGTCGTAGCATGCTCGAATATGGTAGTGTTATATGGTCTCCTACTTATCAATGTCATATAGATACATTGGAAAAGGTACAAAAAAGGTTCGTCAGGTTTTTTATGTTTAAACTAAATATTAACCCTGATGATATATCATATACACAGAGATTGGATATGTTGGGTATTGTCTCGCTAGAAATGCGTAGAGTAAATGCGGACAAATTGTTTATGTATAAATTATTTAATAACCTGGTAGCTTGTCCTTATTTGTTGAGTTTGTTTTCTTTAAATGTTCCTTCTTATACTATCAGACATCCAGCTCTAATTTCAGTTCCATTTAACAGAACAGTTTACGGTCAACACAGTCTATTAACCAGGCTAACTAAATACTTAAATGAATGTAATAAAATTGACATTTTTAATTCATCTCTACATAAATTTAAAATATTCCTAAAAACGCAGGCAAACAATTTACGTATATGAACTTAAGTTATCTTACATGTTCTAATTCGGTTTTTTCTTGTTTTAATGTATACAAGGTGGCCCATTTGGACTTAGGACACCTCTGTAAAATGGATATTTTAAGTCCGATTTTGATGATTTTTTTTTAGGTTGTTACTCATGGAAAATTGCATTTTGTGGCAAATAGTCAGATTTCTTTATTTCATGGGTTACTTGATCTTCACAACGTATTTTGGGGCATAAATTAATTTAGTGAGAATTGTTATTAATATTCTGTACTTTAGGATGAAATTTGGTACAGAGCTATTTGAGGGGGCGCAGAATACAGTGGCGTACTTAGTTTTCGTCTAAAAAAATCGCTAATACGATTTCTCGAAATATCGCCCCCAAAAAAATTGCAAAGTAGGCCTTGATTTGTTTAACAGAAATCTGTCTATTTGTTACAAAATGCAATTTTCCATGAGTAACAACCTAAAAAAAAATCATCAAAATCGGACTTAAAATATCCATTTTACAGAGGTGTCCTAAGTCCAAATGGGCCACCCTGTATACTTTACAGAATTATACTGTGGTTTTCTTGTCTCATTTTATTGTGGTTTGTAAATATTCAATTTCAATTTAAAATTACTGTATGTATGTTATCTATTGTATTTTTTACTTCTTGTATCAACTTTTCGTTTTACTTGCCTTACTCGATATTACAATTACTAATGTTTTGTTCTCATGGTATCACCAAGAAATTTCGCATACAGCTAAATTATCAGTTTTATTTTCTCTTTGTTCATTTCTACAATTTAAATTCATATATTTTTTGTTGTTTTTTGTTTTTTTTTTCGTTATTGTTTTTATATGCTATATGAACAATATGCGTTTTATGTTGTTCCATGTCTATAGTGTAAATACTTTTCTGTAAGCTTTGTAGGTACGATTTGGGTGTTTACCTGTACTGTACTTTATTTGAAATAAATAAATAAATAAACATTTGTTCATACTGAACAATACAACTCCAAGCTCGATTCCAACTCTCCATATTATAGGAACAAAGTGGTTGATTTAAGAAAAGATGAAGCTGCATAACTACACAGTAAAATAATTGAAATATGTATAAATTAAGTGAAAAAGTGAGTAAAGAAATAACAAAATTGTTGTCTTAAAGCCTTATAGATATCTATATACATATACTTGTATGTTCCACCTACTACAGCACACATCGAAATATAAAAATATGAAAAGATTGGAAAAAGACCATTATTAATAAATTATTTATTTCATTTTGAGATTCCCTGTATCATTGTGGTTGTAATAGTACTACTAAAGTACGATCGAAGTAAAAGTGAAAATTGTGAAGTGGGGAAAATGTCGAATATTTAATGCATCCAGTGGATTAGGCCTTTTTCAGAATTTGTTTTAGACGGTGATCATATTTTCTGCATAGACCTGTTCAAGAATTGTTAGCTGCTCGAAGAAATTTCAAGCAGACCTAAACGCCAACACGCCCTCCCACGTTGCTAGGGTTAGAAGGATTGACTTAACAGGTCCTGTTAAGTCAACGCTGAAGCAGTCTTTTGCGTCAAATATTAATAAATACGATGGCTTGCCAGAATTTTATAAAGATTTGCGTAGAACATTTTTCAAGTGCTAATATTCCTTTAAACATGTTGACCAACCCGCAAGTGAATACTTTTCTGGAAAAGTATTCCAAATTTAATTCTCCAGATGAATTAACAAACGTCATTGGAAAGATCTGTCCATCGTTCAAAGTCGATAGATATTGTAGAAAAATGTATGTATAATTGTAAAGAAATACGAGGTAATGTAAGAAAGCAGTAATAGCAAAGTTAGAAGGGACAATTAAAAACCTTGATTACAAAGTTTTAGTACAGGTTTCGAAGATAACGTTGGGGACAACTTTGGATATTGATACGGGCCTAGTTCCAAAGTTAAAATTTTGTCGTATAACTTCAGTAAATGTAGAAAGATCTTTCTCCTTGTATAAAATACATCCTTGGTGGTAGAAAGCATATTTTTTTAGTACCAAACCTTCAAATATATGATATTATTTACCAGTGCGTTTTAAAACTTTTCAAATTAATATTAATATATTATTGTACGATAATGTTGATTTAATAAAATGTATACACGTTTAACTTGTTCTTAATGTCCAATGCTTCAATTTAGTAAAACCTAATTTAATAAAAAAAGTCATAAGCATGTTGCTTTATTACTGGATTCATTGCACATTTCATGTTTTTTTTGCATATATTCCGCATACATTTAAAGAAATGTATGCAAATTTATGTGCATATGTTAAAGGATTTTGGTTGCATATAACCCGATCTTTAGCAATTATTAATTAACAATTATCTGGATACAACTGGATATTTATTATCTTTTTAAGTTTAAGCATATTAGTACGAAGAGCATTACAAGATATAGAAAAAACTGAATTCCCTTAGTACATCATTAAATGTTTCTTACTTGAAAATAAAGTTAAAACTGTTGCATTATGTTTTTGGATATCTCCAAAATGATAAACATTGGTGTATGTATTCTAAATATTTTCGACATAAAATTTCCTATAAAAAATATATATGCAGGGTGAAGACTCGGCAATATTTTGAACATGATGTAAAAAAATATCAAGTTCCAATATTTTTTTAAACAAAGCTGTTGTCAAAGGCTACCTGTTGAAATGTACCTACACAGGACAATATCACAAATGTTTTACCGTAAACATCATATTAAACAGTTTATATGCAAACCTCTTCCAGATACATTATAGTAAATCGAATTATAAACTAAACTGACACATGAAACCACCCCGGTTTATGTTTAAATATTACCAGAAATGGGGTAGGTACGTAAATAAATTTGGAAAATCTCCGTTAGTGAATGTAAGTAATATTATACAATATATTGTTCAAACCCTAAACACCGAAATTGATTTTGTGCAGAGTTTACTAATGTAATATCAGACTTCAGCGAGCCACAAATTCAGAAACGATATCATATTCGCTACAAATGGTGCCTATACATTACACAACCACCACATTGTTGACCGAGTTACTTTGGTATCTGCCAAATTAATATATTTTTCATTCAGATACCGGTACGAGAGATGAGTAAAACGTAATTGATACCAATACAATTTTACTAATTTGCAGTTTTAAAATTGTATCAAAAAAGTACATAAAATCATTAAAATCAAATGTTGAGGTTTTAATTCTAAAGGCGTTTATTTATACAAACTCCTGTATATAATAATAATATTATTAATGATGATAAAAAAACATAATAATAATAATAATAATAATAATAATAATAATAATACTAACTAATACTAACAGCTATTAAAAATACCAATGTCGTTCTCACAAGTGCGAGTGATGTGATAAATTTATTAATAAACTAGAATATCTTCATCTCATTGACTGTTAAATTATATATTTGGCTACTTACTTCTAAAGACTACTTTAAAAAATCAAATTCAGTTCTAGATAGGAACTATAACAGAAGTGTTCTTTTGAACAGAATTGTAAAGATTCTAAATTGATTTTTTGTTTAAAATTAGTGGCGTATATTGAACGCATTTTTGTGTACTTTTTGGACGAAAAACTATTAGCAAAATCCAATGAATCCTCACCGTCTTCTATCCATGCGTGGATCAAAGATATTCCTGAAATAGTCTGCAATAGACGTATACTCGTACACGGTGCTCAAACGGTGCTCAATATCGGTAGCTTGGATGATATATAATTTCAACAACTTTATCAAGCAGCATTTCTAGTTTCTATAAAGTATAGTAATAGTTACTGAACATGGTTGTTGTCAAATATTAAGGTAAACTGTGACAAAATATAATAATCACGAAACCCTCTTATAAAACCTGAACGTCAAATTCAAACCATTTTAAAGTTCACTTCTTTGTATGTCATCCAAGCAACGACCTTGAACGCCCCATGCAGATGCCTTAAGAAATCACAAAAACCTGCATGGCTGGCACGTGACATTTATGTATTAAACTACTTTAAGAACTTTGCCATCAGGTAACACATATTATTATTATTATTATTATTATTATTATTATTATACTCAAGAGTAGAGCAGAGGTCATTTAAGACTTATATTGCTCAATTACAAAATTATAAAAACAAAAAACAATACAATATGCGAAACAGAAAGCAAAATATACAAAGTTCTACAAAACAACTTCATAACAGTTTTACAAAATAACTACCACACTGAGTTCATAAACAATTGAGCTTCACTGTATAAAGTTAAAATTAGCCCTCATTAAATTAACGCATTATTGATGTAATTGTCATACATATTTTTGAACACATTCACACCACTTGCCGTTACCACATCACCTGGTAGTGTGTTCCAGTTGTTAAACACTCTATTTGAGAAAAAATTTTGCCGTATTGTTGTCCTAAAATTTTCCTTTTGTAATTTCCATTGATGGCCACGTAGCCTCTGGTCTGGGTTTAGGGTCAATAGATTCCTGATATCGTCCTGGAAGTGATCATGTAAGACTTTATAAGTAAATATCATGTCTCCTCTGGACCTTCGTTCTGACATGAGAGGAAGATTCAGATACTGCAACCGTTCTGGGTATGATAGTGTATGGATCTGAGGAATCTTTTTTGTTGCTCGAAGTTGAACATTTTCGATAAGTTTGATGTCTTTGATGGGATGTGGCGACCAAATTAGTGCAGCATATTCCAGCAGTGGTCTAACATAAGTTTTAAATAGGATGCGAAATAATTCGGGTGTAGGATTTTGGAAAACTTTGAATAATAGGTAACAAGTTTGGTTGGCTCTTTTTGATATTTTGCCAATATGACTGAACCAGGAAAGTTTGGTATTGATAGTGACACCTAGGTCTACTTGCTCGTTAGTTGAAATAATAGGTTCATTATTAAGCAGATAGATGTGGTGGGGGTTATTGTTACCCATATGCAATACAGTGCATTTAGACGTGTTAAGAGGAATTAACCACGTATCACACCATTTTTTAACTTCATCAAGACTATCTTGAACAGAGTTGTAGTTTACGAGAGGGTTAGCGTAGAGTTTTGTATCGTCGGCATAAAAGTTATGTGGGACTGTTATTACTGTATCTAAGTTAGAAGAATATATTAGAAACAAAATTGGGCCGAGAACAGAGCCTTGTGGTACTCCGGACAGAACTTTATGATAAGAAGAGTGGTCAGAGCCCACACGCACTGAGAAAGATCTGTTGGTTAAATTTTGCATATCATCCTCAGGATCTTCTGCAGTGACGGTGATATGTACAAGCGGAGATAAGAGATGCTTAGAGGCCCAGGTTCTTAGGGGACCCATAAGGACCCTAGTTCAAACTTATAAAAAGTGGTCTACTTTTTATATCTGCTTAGGGGTTCAAGATCCTCTTGTACCGCCATTCAACCTAGGATATCATAGGGTAGCTACCAATGTCCTTTGGACATCCTAAGACATCTGCTACAGAAGATCATAAAACAACCACTAGACTGACTTCATAGAGTCATTTTAATAGAGATTTTAGAAAATTTATGATTGCCTGCAATATGGATTAACCACATATTAAGTAGAAATGTTTCTACTTACTAAGTAGAAAGAAGTAGACATTTCTAGTTTGTAAGTAGAAATTTGTAGTTAATAAGTAGAAATTTGTAGTTACTAAGTAGAAATTTTAGAAATTTAATTTTACTCCGTGGCCCCTCAGCGTTTGCGTAAGTAACTTATCCACTGAAGGTCTGTGAACAAATATTTATATACCATTATAATATAATAAATATAAGAAAATGGCTCTTGATTATGTATCGCATGAAGTTATTTATCTTTTGGAACGGTCTCAAGTACCTGGTAGACAACGCACACACGCTGAGACAGTCTCATGTTTGCGATAGAGCCTTCAGTCTACATTCAACATTCATCAACGCGTGCTCCTATCTACTTTCTAAGGAAGAAATGGTTGCAATTGGTGTTGCAGTTGGCTTAGAGTTGATGAACACGATAGAAACAAAAAACCAAGAAAGAAATGGTCAAACAAGTAACTCTTACAAAGAAGATTTTTTTGCACATGATATGCGAATATGCACATTTTTGATATACGAACTTCAATAAAATAAGGAAAGACACTTCCTAAATTATTTGAGAATGGATAAAAGCTACCTTTGCTTACAAAAGCTTACCTTTGTCTTTTCCTCTCTAACCAAGTAATACATTAAAAAACTAAACAAAACTAGTCAATCAACATGGCGTCATCCAGTGAATACCTATCCACTCACGATGAAACATGCTGAGACCTGTCGCGCCGCATGTGTCTTGCAATGGCCAAGTTAGTCTGAATAGGCTTGGTCCTGCAGCAATCCCCAACTAGTCAGAAGGATTGTGATTGGTTGAAAACATTTTGCTGACTAGTTTGGAATGATTTGATTGGATCTGACTAGTTTGTAATTCCCTCAGCGATACCTGATACTAGCTGATACCATTTACATTGAGATATATCTCTGAGACCTTGTATCGATGCATACGGCGAGTTAGGTATCATCGTGAATAGGGCATTTGAGACATACCGGTGATACAGTAGTATAAATAATATCGTGAATCACTACATGAAATGGTTTTTCCTCTTTGATATTACGAAATTGCTCTGACTTGGACACGAGTATATTTTTCTAAACCATTTCAAATTTCAAATAGATAATTGTTATATCTATTATTATTCTGGCAAAATTAGCTTAATATATGATTTGAGCTTCCTCTTTTTTCAGATAAGAATTATTTATTTATGAACATGAAAAGAGTCACTCAAATCAATGCAGTGAAAATAGTTTGCAGAACATATATTCGAATAAATGTATTATGCAGTTTAACAACCAATATTATTGTACACGTCAATTATAAATCATTTAATACTAATCATAAATTCATAATTAAATACCATTTGCTGGTGGATAACATTCCTCGAAATTTATAGCTCGCAACAGAACTGTTCTAAATGTGACATGAAATATTTTTTATTTTATTAGGGTTACATTTTACAATAGTGATGATTGATGAATAATGGCACGAAATAGAGAAATTTTATTGGGAAATGTTTTTAAGTCACATAACAGTAATAATAATTCCATTTTGTAGATTCACAGATTGAATGGATCTCCAGGTTGCCATTGAATTGATAATGAAGAATTTATTTATTACTATGGAACTGGAATTTATTACGACTAAATTGGAAATATCGGTGAAAAGATTCATTGGTCTAGCAAGATAAAGCAATTAATTTTTTCTGTATTCAGAACAAGGCAATATATGCATACAGAGTTATTAAATAAAGGATATAAGCCAATATAAAATGTGCTAATTAAAGGCCTGTATTTTTCACACTAATTATTTTCAAAAAATTGTAAAGAGAACCGTGATAACTACATAAAATGACAATATACAATGTAAATTCTATTATCGGTGGTGAAAATCCAATCTATTGAAAGCATCTATTAAAGACAATAAAATAGGACAACTTCAACTGTCACCTCGGCAATTTGATAGATTCATTTGGTTCAAAACTACAGAGTGACATAATTTTTTTTTTACATTTCCGTCTCTAATACTAAATAAGTTTCGATGCAATTATAGACCGCAGTATATTAATTATTAAGCGTATAATTGAATGATCTTATTTCTAGTCTGATCTAGTTTCTTCATAAATATAGAGTTAATTTGAAAATCTCCCATCTCTTGTATTTTTTACACTACGAAACATTTAAAAAATCGCCAGGATCTGTCGATTTTTGTTCTAAAAGAACAAAATTATGCATACAAAATCATTATATGTTCATTCTTCAGACCCCAGTCCTCCATAGGAAAAATCCAAGGAAGTGAAGTCAGGGGAACGAGTAGGCCATTTTATGGAACCTCTTCTGACTATCCATTTATTTGGAAACCTCTTATCTAACCGATCCATTACTGGCAAAATTTAATGAGCCGGGACACCACCTTGATGGAAACATTAGTTCAGCTTCATTTAATTGCCAGGTTACAGTAATCATTTTGGTGATTTTCGATGCTTTTGATGCAATTGTATTTTGTAAAATATCCAAGTACCTATAGTTGATCAGTTAGATTCTCGTTAATTAAAAGAGACCTATTATGGCACTTCCTAAAATACCTGATACACAAATCTGTATTTTGCCACGCCGCTGTATGGATTTCTCGATGTAAATGTGGATTTTCAGCGTTCCAAAATCTACAGTTCTGTCGATTGACAAATCCATTAAAGTAGAAAGTACATTCGTCGCTGAAGCAAATATCCGTTTCTGATATTTTGTTGTTATCAATATTTTCAGTCATGGTTTCACAGAACTGTAATCTTCAGTCAAAGTCATCTTCACAGATTTTTTTAACGAGGAGCATTTTGTATGGATGAAATTTAAGACTTTGTGTACTGGGCCAACAGAAACATTAAAATTTGTTAATGAAGCAAATTTTCTCACCGAAGCATTGTGGTCTATGCCGAAATTACTAAGAATTTCAATTTGGGTATCATCCAGCACTCTGAGTGTGCCTCTTTTCTTATTTGATATACTACCAGTGGTTAAAAATTTTTGTATTAGGTGGGTTGCGTACTTTTGACATTGACTAAATTATTTGCTAATAACTTTATCGATGCTTATGATCAACATGTTTATTAGGGTGCCGCAAGTAAAAATCCCGAGAGGTTTATTTAGCACACTCGCTATTTTTGCCATACAAAAGAATTATTTAGGTTCTCTCCACTGAAGGACAGAGCTAATATTTAGCTCAATATTAAAAATTATAAATAAAAATTAAGAAAATATTAAGAACAAATATTTTTATATGTTTAATTTAAAATGGAATATACTAGATTAATGCCCAAACTCATACTAGGTATTATTTATTGTGTAAGTAAGCTAATTTCAAATAATTAAATAAATAGGGTGTCTACTTACAAAAAACATAAGTTTGTTAGCCACATATATTAGCTCAAGAACAAAAGTACATAGGAAAAATTTGACTACTCCACGGCATTCCAATTACGTATGTACTTAACTAAATTCATCATTTACATCTTTTCTATATCCCTCAAAATACGAAAGATAGTGGGCCTTGTTGGAAAAGGCAAAATTTCAAAATCACCCTGTAATTTGAAAACATGTGACAATACAATTGGGCCTCGTAGGACCATAACCTGTCCTTGAAAAAGTAGGTCGAGACTGTGCAATTAATTTGTCCGCAACTTTTACACTTTTTGAGTTACCCTGGATTCTCATCAAAAATGGACTGCTCTGTATGTAAAAAAATATAAATCAGGTAAGCCCATATAGGCAACAATAAAATTATAAAAAGAAACAACATACTCTAAATAAGATAATATGAAAATACCAGTGAGAAATAAACAATCTGAACAACAAACAAACTTGCAAAATAACTTAGTTCCACCTAGTATGTTCAACATTTGTATTCAATGTTGGCGCTGTTATTGACTTTCTGTTTATGGTTAATTTGGTCTTATAATATCTTTTAGAAAATCAAGGGGTGTTCCCTTTAGTTACGAAGCGTGGACCGTATGGAATTCCAAACATTATTTAGAAATTAACTAGCATGTACAAAAGTTTGGTCGGCCATCCCGTTAATTTTTCTTTTCGAATCTCTCTATCTAGTTTGAAATAATTTAGTAATTGTAACTTAATATCCTTATTGATCTCGCCAGTAATTAAGTAAATTACAGCGGTTTGCCGTGTTTATATTGTAAAGTTTCTGCATGATGTGCGCTGATAGGCATATCAAATCTTAGATGTTCAACACAATCTATACAGGCCATTAGAGCTGCGGGAGTGTGAAAAGTTTGTTGGGATGGAGAGCCTTCACAAATTCACAACATGTTCAAAGGATCCACACTATCGGGATGTTATCTTTTATGAGGGCAAACGATGGGATTATTGAAGTTTCTCCTGAAATGAAACACACGTCTCTTATATTAAGTTTAAAAAGAAACTTCTCCGGCATTAAAATTTGTATAGAAAGAAGTTTTTCGGTTCGATTTTGCTAGAAAACTATGTATCAGTATTTTATTTTCTTTTGCATGAATAACAGGGACATGCACGTATTTTATACAAATAACTTGGTAGAATTCATTAGTTATAAAACCATCTTATTGTTCATGTAATATCATTTTGAAAAAAGGGACCAATATTAATTTCTTCTACTTCCAGATTTTAAAAGAAATAGATACGTTATTAATCTACCTCTTTTTTATTTGTAATATACCCACTAGCCCTTAGGGATAATTTAAAGTATTTTTAAAATAATATTGGGGAAGTCCGAGTTAATAAGATAAAATTCATAACTGACTTATTTATAAACTTTACAAACTATATCGTAGAGAAAACTTCAATTAAAAAATACGATGATGAATGGGACACAGCAATTTTTTTTCTATTTATTTTTTATTAATTTATTTGTTTTATTTATTTATATATTTAAAGAAACAACAAAGATAAAGGTATTCAAGCAAATAAAAATAATCAAATTAAAAATAAGAAAAATACAAGTAGAAAAAATACAGAAAAACTACTAATATAAACTAAATAGAAATGTATATATAAACTAACGAATAAACAAGATCACCAAATAAAATACACAAGGAATATTAAACTAAAAATGGTAACTCAAATATACCAATATTCTTTATGAACTTACATGTTTAAATCAATGGTTCTGTTTCAGGACAGTCTATTTTGTTTGTCAAGTTATTTTACAAAAACCTCTACAGATACCAACCGCTATATAGTAATTTAGATTAAATCTAACTAATAGTTAATAAATCTAACACATAGTTTTATATATTAGTGAAGTTGTATTTTTTATGGCATAGTATTTTTTAATTTAAAATAGGTTTTACTTAGTACTTTCATGCTTAAAATTATAAGGAAATAGTATGGAAAAAGAAAAATCACAAAAGAAATTATTTGATTATAATATTAATCCTTGCAATAATTGGTCTATAATTGTAACCTCAATATATTAATACCTAACCAACATTTATTATACAGAGTGCACATTCTATCGTTTATTAGATTATCTTTATTGAACAGTTTCAGTAATATTTTTTATTATTATTTAAACGTGCGTGTGTATTTATAAAAAACTAGGGCTATTAGTAAAATATAGATCTGACTTGAGGTGCGTTGTCCTCGAAGGCGCTATGATACCCGACTCCACAGTATATGTATGTTACCATATTCCACCGAAAGAGACCTCTACAGTTAAAGTCGAGACGCCTCGGTGGCCCAAGGGACGCATGCGTCAGACAGTCAGTCAGTGGGCAGCGAAGCGAGAGTCGCGATATAAGTACACTTAACTCTGTAGCCGTGAAATAAAAGTTAAAAAGGGGATTATTAGCTTTCTTTTATTCATTTAAACACCCTTAAGTTAACATCAGAAGTGGGATCGCTCCTGTGCATTTCAAATTAGTGATTTTGGTAACTTCTCCAACAAATAAAGATGACGGACGATAGTAGATCCCGCCGCCATAGCGTCGAATCTGAACAGGATATTGCGGCTGTCAATGTTGAAGAGGATGTAGAGGAAGGACCTTCAGGGTCAAAGCGTGCGAAAGTGCAGTGGCAAGAGACACTAATTAGTTTAATAGCAGTGCAACAACAGCAACTGACCGAGTTAACTCGCCAAGCCAAGATGGCGCCGTCTTTAGCATCTACATCAACGCCACCGCCCAATATCGGTGAAGGAAGCACGGATGCGCTTGTGCCGACAACTACACATGCGCAATCATCTTTCTCGGTGACCAATTACGACCCGAGTAGGAGCACATACTCCATTGAAGAATGGTTGGAAGATGTGACGAAACTGAAAAATGAATTACATGTAAGCGACCTACTTATGATTGCAAAAGCCGGTGAGGCATTAAGAGGTAGAGCCCATCGATACTTCTGTGATTGGAGACCACTATGTCGTAATTGGGAGAATTTCTGTAGTGACCTCATCATTGCTTTCCCTGATTCCGAAACACCAGGCGCGCGCGCATATGCAGCTGCCACGTTAACAAGCGGCGATTGTGAGACATTGTGCGATTATGGACACAGGAAACTGCGCATGATCCACAGGTTTCATAAGAACTTGCCATGGACAACAATTATTAGCATGGTAGAGTATGGCTTGGAGCACGATGAAGCACGTTCAGCAATTCAAATTCAGAAACCTCAAACAAAACATGACTTATTAAAAATGCTCAGCGAATTTGATGCTCGCCGCATTAGATCAACGGCTAGAGTTTCAAGGACGGCCGATCGCCGGGAGAAAGACTATCGGAATTCAGGCCACGAGAAACCAAGAAAAAGTATTAAGAGGCTCTGTTTCAACTGTGGTCGTCAAGGGCATCAAAAAGCTACGTGCCCAGATCTGCGTAAAGAGGGGGCGACAAAGGGAGATGCTCCAAACAGAACAGAGGTTTCAAACATCCCTTCATGTACTCATTGTAAAAAGTTTGGTCATACTGAGACAACTTGCTTCTACAAACACGGAAGGCCGAAAAAAGCTTTTGTTCTTAAAAAATGACGCCATCTCAGCAAAACACCAATAGCCACCTCATTAAACAATGGTACAGCTCTTTCATTTACATACCTTATTGACAGTGGCGCAGACAAATCAATAATCAGACAATCGGTTGTAAAATTAGTAGGTGGCATAATATCTCGAGATATCAGTGTACGTGCTTTTACTGGACTTGGAGGCCAAATTATAGAAGCTATCGGCACTTGTGAATGCGTCGTTGTTTTACCAGCTGTGACTTTAGAAATAAACTTTACGGTTGTTCCCGATAGTGCTGTACCAAGCGAAATTGATATTATTGTCGGATGGGATGTCATAAGTCGACCTTGTTTACATATCGAGAAGAGTGCTGACGGAATTGAACTGTACCATGACCAGGACAATATTATGAAAGTGCTCACTATAAAAGATACAGAGAACATGAAAATAAACCAAAGTGGACGAAGTGATACGTTAAAAACGCAATTAGAACTGTTACTGACGAACTATAGAGACAAAACGCCAGATTGTATCACTACAGGAATAGTGTCGATTAAGTTAAAAGATACCACCCCTGTTGCTTATTCCCCTAGAAGACTGGCTTATCAGGAAAGAGAGCAAGTTAAGAAAATAGTGGATGATTTATTGCGTGACGGTATTATTCGTGAAAGTGAGTCGGACTATGCTAGTCCAATTGTACTCGTACGAAAAAATGGCCAACTGAGAATGTGCGTCGACTACCGTGACGTTATAAAAAAGTAGTTAAGGAAAGGTATCCTCTACCGCTGATCTAAGACCAGATAAATGCATTATGGAAAGCTAAGTACTTTACGACTTTGGACATGAAATCTGGTTTTTACCAAATGAAAATCGATGAAAACTCAAAATATATTACAGCGTTTGTCACACCTGACGGACATTACGAGTTTAATCGGCTGCCGTTTGGGTACGTCAATTCACCTTCAGTATACCAGCGAGCTATTGATAAAGCTCTAGGTAACTTAAAAGATAGAAAGGCATTTGTCTATATCGACGATGTGCTTGTTCCATCTGAAACCATTGAAGAAGGACTTCAAAATTTGGAGGAAGTATTAAGTGCCTTATCTGTTGGTGGATTTTCAGTAAACTACGAAAAGTGCGTATTTTTCGCGTTGGAAACTGAATATTTGGGTGTTCTATTAAGCAAAGGAACAATACGGCCTAGTCCACGTATCAAAAACTTTTCACAGCTGACCGCACCTATCACAACCCTGTTGAGGAAAAATCATGAGTACAACTGCCTTGGTTGCAGTTGAAGACAATTTGAACTCAACAGTGCACTCAGTCACGGGCTATGCACCCGCAGTACTACACTTGGGCACAAATCCGAGACTCGCCGCAACCACAAAGTTCCTAGGAGATGCATTGACGTCTGACAACTTTATCGATGCAGATAAGGCTATCGCTGAAGCTCGTATTCGACTAAGGAATCGTGCCAGTAAGAGAGCTCAGGAATTCGATGCAACACGCTATCAGACCACTTTGTTCGCTCTAGGTGATTTAGTAGCCATTGAAGATTCACAACTAGCCGGTGGAGGAAAGCTTAAGCCGAAGTTTAAAGGTCCTTACACTGTTCAAAAAGTCCTTCTAAATGAGAGGTACTTGTTAGGCAAGAAAGGACACCGAACTACAGTGGCTGCCCATGAGCAACTAAGACCTTGGTCTATCTGTGAATAAACAAAAAGTAAGTTGACTTACGTTTTACACTAATTTAATCCTTTAAAATGTTCATTTAATCATAAGTACAGCGAAAGTAACAAAATAGCGCGACAGTACCATAGTTGGGTAAAATACAGGAGTACTGTATTGTACTGTGTTGTATTGTATTGACAGTAAAAACACACATATCCACACATAGTGAACGTCAGAGTCAACACCAGCGAAAGTAAATACCAACGAAAGTAAACACCAGCGAAAGTAAACACCAACGACAGTAAAGACCAGCGAAAGTAAACACCAGCGAAAGTAAACACCAGCGGAAGTAAACAACAGCGGAAGTAAACATCAGCGGAAGTAGTAAACGCCAGCGAAAGTAGAAGACCAGTATGACTGTACCATAGGTACTTGGGTAAAGTACGGCGGTACCATACTCACCGATGATAATCAACAATGTCAAACATACACACACACATACACTTACACATCATTCAGTTTTGAAACAAAAATAAAAATTTAATACTGTCCTGGTCCTTAATGTTATGTTGACAGAAATGTTATTGTTGTAGAACAGCTGCTTGTAAAAATAAAGATCACCAGTTGGAATGCTTACACTGCAACTATTGCTATTACATTAGGTTGTAAGGTCAATGTTGCGGTAGTCCAGATTGATCTAATATTTGTTTAGATAAGAAATAAAAACAACAAATCTATGATCACCGCTGTTCCAACGGTTGCTTTAAAGTCAAATGCTTCGCTGACTTATGTTATTTGATACTTGTTGTTTATGTTGCAACGGTGAAGTCTGTGCGTCTACATGATTTCAGGTAATCATTGAGACCCCTGACAAGGAGCGAGGGCGCTCCAATTGCAGGATGGCCGTGTTACCATATTCCACCGAAAGAGACCTCTACAGTTGAAGTCGAGACGCCTCGGTGGCCCAAGGGACGCATGCGTCAGACAGTCAGTCAGTGGGCAGCGAAGCGAGAGTCGCGATATAAGTACACTTAACTCTGTAGCCGTGAAATAAAAGTTAAAAAGGGGATTATTAGCTTTCTTTTATTCATTTAAACACCCTTAAGTTAACATGTATAAGTCAATCAGTAAAGAAGTTCTGCCAAATTATGAATAAATTGTGTCGGCTACATTTTAAAATATACCTTCGCTCGAACAGAGCATACTTATGAATGAAGTCGCTGAAGACATGGCGGATTCTATTATAGCTGTCAAACTATTTAATAGAGTAAATATAAACATAACCAATTATATTTTTTAATAATAGTAATAATAATAATATCTCTACACAGTAAAAAAATCCGACTGATTTTAACACTGAATCCACACTCATCAGTGTGTATACAGGGCGCCCTATTTCTTGACCCGTTGCATGGGTAACTTTTTTATTAGTAGAGATACAAAAACGCTTAAATGAGCAAATTAGTGCAGTTTCGTATTAGTAATTCTACGGTAAGGCGAAAAATTATATACGGGGGAAGGTTGAAAAGTTATTGACAAAAAATGAAAAATCCAACTTTTCTATTATCCCTCGTAGCTCGTTCATTTGAAGAGTTAGAGAAAAATGCTTCACATGTTTTTTGCACTATTTTTCATGTAAAATGACATGCACTTGCTACTTTTTATATATCTCTTAAAATGGTTGAGAATCACAGTAAAATATATTTTTTTTAAATGTAATGGATAGGTGGCTGTGACATTAACCGAAAGTCCCCTTTTTTCTCTTTCAGATGATATAACATAGTCCATATTTTATCCTTACAAAAGTAATAATAATCGTTGTTTTTAAAGAAAGTTTATTGTCACATCAAGAATGCTATGGAAATAAAACAAAAAATAAGATTCCTGATATTTTTAAAAACGTCTAGTTGGCATTTAATTATTGACAGATCATAAGTGACATTTTTAGTTTTTGTTAAGTAGTTTATTGTTTATTATTAATACTGCATACAAAATAATAGTGTTGCAAATATGTACACCAACGAAGAGAAAAATGATATGCTATTTTGTTATTATAACCAAAATCGAGATGCACAAGCTGCAGCGAATCTTTATTTTGAAAGTTACATGGAACGAAGACAACCCCATCATAGAATATTTAGACAGCTGGAAAATAATATACGATTATACGGTTCTTTTTCAAAGCCTAAGGATGAAAGAAACTTCAATGAAGACACTGAAATAAATGTTTTGGCTTATGTAAATTTTAAACCTGATTCTTCAACTGCAGAAATTGCACATCACTGCAACACTTCCAAGGAAACTGTAAGAGCTATTTTAAAAGGTAACAATTTAAAGCCTTATCATTATTTCATATGCAATACTTTATATCCAGCTCATAATCAAAGAAGGGTGACATTTTGTCGATGGTACATTTCAAAATGCGAAGAGGATCTAGACTTCTGGAAAAAGATTTTATTCTATCGATGAAGGTAGATTTACCAACAATGGTATTTTTAACCGCCATAATAACATAATGTGGTGCCGAGAAAATCCACATCTTGTTTCTGAAAGAAGAAATCAACGTCAATTTGGGATAAATGTGTGGTGTGGAATTTTTTGTGGCAAAATTATTGGCCCATATTTTTACGAAGATAATTTGAATGCGAATAATTACCTTCATTTTCTAAGGAATACTCTAACAGAGGAATATTTAAATGAATTACCACTTCATATTTTTAGAAATCTTAAATACTTCCAACACTATGGAGCACCTGCGCATAATTCCCGCGAGGTAAAACAATATTTACATGAACAGTTTGATAATGTTATAGGAAATAGAATGGATATCGACTGGCCAGCGCGAACACCTGATTTGACCCCCTTAGATTTCTTTCTTTGGGGGTTATTGGAAGATAAAGTTTATGTGACAGCTCCTCTAGATATAGAGGATCTAAAAGTCAGGATTCAAGATGCAATTAGAAGCATACATGGACATACAATAAATAATGTTTTAAGAAGTATCCAGAAACGTTGCTTACTATGTATCCAACAGGATGGTGGTCATTTCGAACATTTACTTCAATATAATTAATTAATTAATAATTTCTGTTCTCAAAACATTCTTTTGTTTTATTTCCATAGCATTCTTGATGTGACAATAAACTTTCTTTAAAAACAACGATTATTATTACTTTTGTAAGGATAAAATATGGACTATGTTATATCATCTGAAAGAGAAAAAAGGGGACTTTCGGTTAATGTCACAGCCACCTATCCATTACATTTAAAAAAAATATATTTTACTGTGATTCTCAACCATTTTAAGAGATATATAAAAAGTAGCAAGTGCATGTCATTTTACATGAAAAATAGTGCAAAAAACATGTGAAGCATTTTTCTCTAACTCTTCAAATGAACGAGCTACGAGGGATAATAGAAAAGTTGGATTTTTCGTTTTTTGTCAATAACTTTTCAACCTTCCCCCGTATATAATTTTTCGCCTTACCGTAGAATTACTAATACGAAACTGCACTAATTTGGTCATTTAAGCGTTTTTGTATCTCTACTAATAAAAAAGTTACCCATGCAACGGGTCAAGAAATAGGGCGCCCTGTATAGTCCACACTTGGCAGTGTTAGACATATCGGTGTATTATTGCATTACATAGAAGTAATTTAACACAGATTTTACAAGGTAATGTGTAATAGTTAATTATTCACCGTGTAATTATTCCGCATTTATGGCGGATTGATTCATTTTTAACACAGGGTTTTGTAAATTTTACTACAATTTATGAGTACTTCTACAAACTTGGCGGGTATATCGTTCGTGTAATATGAGTTCTAAAGGTTTAGTTATTATACTACCCAGTTCGTGTTAAAAATAACACTGCAGCAAATTACGATAACCATTTAGTAATTTTACCATTTGTCTTTTTTTACTGTGTACCCCTCATTCTAATCACAAGGATTAGCCCGAAAGTCGGAGACTTGTATGGGAGAGGGGGCGGCATATTATTATTTCGCGGCGCATTTGCGCCTCAGGAACGACTTACGTTGGTAGGCCCTAACTCACCATTCAGTGCTGGAATGAGGGAAACCTGGAAAACCTCATTAGTTAGGGGGACAAGTCAAACATCAACTGATTTTAATATCTCACATTAACACCAAGTTGACATTCTTCCTATCCTAGGCCATCGCCAGGATTGTTGCCAAGCCATCCCTGCGAATAAGCCTTGATCTACGAGTAAACAATTTAATGAAAAATTGTTGGTGGAATGGGCCAACCAACGACCTCTGGGTTGAGCGATCGAGACGCTAAGCCCTGAGCCACCGGCTCGACTAATACATATGATTGGATTATGAATTAAACATGAAAATGAAATAAAATGTGAATTAAACAAATTAAGCGACAGGAAACGCAATAAAAATATACCTAATCAAATATTATGGTTGGACAACGTGTAGTAAAACTTGTCAATCGCTAGCATCATGGCACTGGACGGTCATGTGCACTAAAAATCTAGACGACGGTGGGAAATCGGAATTTCCTTACTGATGGATTTATATACTGTGGCTTAAACCAATATAACGGTTTTTCTCCGAGCGGCCGCGATTGGAGACCAGTTTTAAGGTACGTTCAGTACGGAACTTGGATGATAGATCATAGACTGGATGATAGAGTCACTTTTACCAGCGCTGATAAAATGTACAATGTATTTCAATGCAGCCGTTCAGTACGGAGATGTGATACTAGCAGGGAATACATGATACACAAGTGGTTTATACTCGATTATATTTTGCGGAATAGTCAGTTCTATTCTTCTGCGAGCTGAAGTAGGAGTATGGATGCTGAAAAATTAATTAGAGAAGTGTTCATTAGAGAATCGTTGTGGAATCAGGCCCACCCTGATGACCACAATAGATTTATTTTGGAGAAACACTGGGAAGAAATAGGAAAAAATATGAATACTACAAGTAAAAGTAATATTTTATTTTTAGATAAAATACAATTTATAATATATTGTGAAAGAGATGTGTGTAAGTCTCGAATAACAAACGAATGAATCCTCTATTGAGTATATTAACATAAAATACATTAGAGACCTTAGCAAAAGTAAAATACTTAGTATTAGGAAAACCGGGCGTTCACTTCAACTAATGGTTCTTGTTCATCGGATTTATGATGAGTTGATATAGTTTTCATTTTAATTTATTTTTATCATTTTAACAATATTGTAAGCGATTTCTAAAAACATAACTTATCTATCTAACAAATTTTGCTGTATCTACAAAAAACTGTACAAATTTTGCTGTATCTGAAATATGCGTAAAACCCCTGAGAATATTTCCGTAGTTGAGGATATAAATGGTGAAATTCTTCCAGTCGGTGCCTTTCCCTGTTTATGGGATGCACATGATACTTTCTTAATTTTTGTTTCCTTTTGGTGAAAATGTAATATTCCGTTCCTGCCGAACAAAAATAATCTTCTTGAATAGACATTTTGAAATGTACTAGCTTTTAAAAGCGTTGATGCACATCTCCGTTGTGAACGCCTATCAGCGCTTATATTTTTCACTACTATTCTATCATCATGCATCTATCATCTGTATCCTATCATCCAAGCTCCGTACTGAACGTACCTTTATAGTCGCTGGTTGACTGCTCTAACTCAATGTCTAAGAGCAGTAGAATCGCAATCATCGGGAGTTCTTCACACCATTGAATCATCTTAATGTTATCGCCAAAAGAACTCTGTTATAGATAGGTATATGAACTACAACTGATATCATCTTTTATTAGGTCCAATATTTTTTGTATATTTATAAATTGTACTTGACTTGACTTATGCCACATACTCGTACATCGTCTCTTAGGAAAAATAAAATATTATTATTATTATTATTATTATTATTATTATTATTATTATTATTATTATTATATAAAGCTATTCGGGCATTTAGTCCAAAAAAGTCTTTGGACTTTTTATCATCATTTAGTCAAGTTCTTCACTCTGTTTATCAAGAAGTTGTCCCAACCTTCTTTTGCCCTCGTTAAAAAATAGGATGAGTACTACTTTCATTAGTATTACTTTTTTTAGACATTTCCTGTAATATTTTGTCATCTTCAAATTCCTCCAACAAAAGAATACGCGAGCCCTCCATGGTTCAAGTCAAAGTTAACTACAATTTCGTGTATCTGTACGTACTTCACAGTCGCCTGGAGGAAAACACTAGAATTGCGACCAATGCAAAACGATAATCGCTAAATCACAGTCGCTGATGTTGACAGTTTCAAGGACAACGCACCTTAAACCAGGATGACATCCTATGGATGTCAGGATGACAAAATGTCTTCAGACTTTCTGTAGTATGAATGCTCATGATAACACACTTTGGAAGTTGTTCATACCAAATATGTACAAATAGTTGCCTAGAGAAATTCCATAAAACATGGTATTTTCAGCATTAGAGATATCAAAGGTATTTTATACAAATATACATAAGTGCATGCTGCATGTATTAAATGTGCACAAATAGGTATAATATAGAAAAATCCAGATACCTCATAAATCATGAACGTGGTTTTCTAGAAATACTTAAACAACATTTTTTATCTTGCTGGCATGCTACTCTTGCACTACTCGTTCTCGCTATTGTGTAGGTACATATGGCGTAGGTTTGTTATCTAAATTAACAATCTGCCTAGGTATTTCCAGACAATTGTTTGATGGAATTGTGAAAAACGAATGAAATGGATTAAAAGATATACCCAGCATCGGCTAAACCGGGGACTTAAATAGAACACAACCAACGAAGTTTCATTAACAGCGTTTTTAAATTTAAAGGTATTTGTGTGTTTTCATAGCAGAGTCTAAATATGATTCGTATCATTACATTCCATTTTTCAAATTCATTCGACGTAGAAGACCGCTAAGCATTGATATACCTACTGAATTTCTGAAACCCTTATTCTCAAAATACTTAAATTATATTATATTGAATTTGTTAACTAATAATAAGACTACATTAAAACGAGAATGATGTTATCCAGTAAATAATAATATATATTTATACTAATCTTATGATAATTTTTAAGTATTTTAGTTTTGAGTTATATAATAATTCATGTGAAAGGATTGTAGAATGAAAATATAAATTTTCTTTTAATCTCTTTTATACTTTTAAGCAATTACTGGTACCTATCTCTTTTAGTACAGTTCATTCTTTTTATAAATACATATAATAGGCAAATAGCACGGTAATACAAAATATAGATATCGAACACTTCTTTACAATAAAAATGCAGATCATACGTGAAAGAAAATTTTAATCTGTCATTTGTAGTTTCCGAATTACGGAGGAAAAATTTATAATTCTGATTTGTTTTGTTTTCATTTTTTTAAGCGATGACCGATGAAACTAGACGTATTTAACTAAGATATTATGAAGGGACTTTTTAAAAGGAATCTTAAATATATTATCCAGAAGTTACAGCAGTCAACTAAGTTTTCTCTTATGGCCGCTATTTTGGATTTTCACATTTTAGAATACCTTTTTTTCCGATGTAGATATCATTTCATATCAATTCTTCATATAAATTCCTCGTGTTCACCAAAAAAAGATGTAACTTTTGTATTTTTTCTTTATCTGAAATTTGTAAACGTTTTACAAATCAAATTTATCTTCATTACTATAACCCAATTGAGCCATTATAATAAAAGAATAAGGAATAGCGGACATGAAAAGTTTATTTAAAAGTATTTTTAAACATGTCATTCAGTTCTACTTGAAATTTTATATTATATAAAAGGTCGGAGATTACCTATGTTCAATAAAATAGTGAAAATTCGTAAAATTAAATATACCTAAATGGAAATATCGCAAAAACTAGAAGTGTTCGGTATAGGGACATATTATTAGTACAATTGAGAGACAATTAACTACTGCGTCCAACTTATGGTAGGTATATTTACAGGGGGTTCCATTTAGAAAATTTCATTTCTTTGGCTCAAAGTTGAACATACTGATAAAACATGTAGAAGACAACCTGGGTAAAAGTCAAATATTATGAGTGGTGTTACAGATAGCAGATACATTTGTATCAATAAATTTGGACTCAAAATTTCGTAAAACACTAATTTTCGGGAATAACGTCCAAGTAGATCGTGCACTGAAAGAAAAGACGCGGTTTATAGTTAACAATTGTTTATTTGGATGTCATTTATTTAAAATAAATAATACATATTTTAGGTTAAACAATATTTTTTATTATAAATATTCTTGTAAATATATTTTACTTATTAAAAACAAATACTTTGTTTGGTGTAAAAATGTTAATAGTTAATGAGAAATGTTTCATCTTAATAAATTCTTTATTTGGTGGTATTCCCAAAAAATATATTTACTATTAATTTGGATTTTATTAATATTGAATAATCCAGACTAAAAATTAATATATGTTTGTTTCTAATTTACTCTATTTTATTTATTATGAAGTAATCCATTTTTTTGTTAAAAATCCTGAAGTAGTTTTTTAATTAATAGATATTTTATTGTGGCATTATAAAATTGTGCAGTTGGCATTGTTGACAGTGAGTAGCAGACATGTTTTTCTATTTACCTTGGATTGGTTGACTTTATTTCATTTCATTTATTTATTTATTATTTCGTTATTTTCATTTCATTTACCTATTATTTGGGTGCGGCGCGAGTGCTTCGTTTTCGTTAATGTGAGTGTACGTTACTTTACTTGATACTTGAGATGAGACGATAGACGCTGCACTGTCCTGTACGGTATACCTATATGACCTATATGTGTATGGTGCACAAGGTAGGGACGTCAAAACTTATATACCTTTGAAAACGTAACTTTGGAAAACTGCCGATTGTGTGATTTATTAAAAATGTTTAGAATTATTACCTGTTCAGTGGTGATTGCTGTGACATAAAAAATAGATCTGGACTATAACTATACTAAATAAACGTAAAATAATTACTGGATGTGATAAATAAGACATTATTCATTATAAATAATCTTTATTTTTAAAATTAAAACAAATATTTATTATAAACATTGTTCTTTATATTCTAATAAAGTCGAAATTTTAATTAGTATGCTTTATTTATAATAAATAACTGAAATATTCATAATAAATAAGTAATGCTACATTTACTCATAATAATATTTATTAAAAACGATCGTTATTAATAGAAAATAAAAGATATATTGATTATCAATAATCCCTTACTTGGCGGTAATAAGGTATATTTGAAAAGATTTAATAAATTGTTTTTTTCTCATAAACAAAAATTTATTACGCCATTATCCAATAAAGCCTTTGTTAGGTGTCAATCAATATCATTAATTATTAATAAACTGTTCTTTCAGTGTGAGATTCGGATAACTGACGGTCGTAAAGGTATACTGTAGTTATTGGTAGCCACACAAAGGATGATATGTAAATATTTTACATCTACATATGAGAGATGATAAATTCAATTATGTCTCGGAAAAAAGAAGATAGCAGCAACCGCATTTTTGAGAAATGAGAGGTAACTATAGAAAGAAAATAATAATCTTAAATAATTTATTAAAAATGGACATAAAAACAAATAAATCAATAAATATAAATGAGTATAATAAACAAAAAACGTGAATTATTTATACGCACTTATGATAAGAGCATGTACCTGGTTAAGTATTAATACTTAAATAGAATTAGTTTATTAAAAGTTAATTAGATAATATTAATATAAAAGCATATTGTTTTGAGCAATGTATAAAAAGATTCTGAAAAAATTTCATAATCAAGGCGGTCAAGTTATAACATCTTACATGACATGAAATTACTTAATTTTCCTGCTTTACAACTTGGTAAAGTGTCACATTTAAATTATTTCATCTAATTATTTCTAAGCTTTCACACGATTATTTACCTTTTGAAGAGGAACCAATTTGGACAAGAGCCAAGAAAAAACAAATATGTAAATTATTCAATAAAATTGTGTCAAGAACAAAAAATGGTTTATAAAAATAATACCTATCTCATTCATTTCTTATACCTACCAGTTTATGTATTACCTTAACCTTTATGTATTACCGTTACCCATAAGTAACGAACGTTATTAAACTATTAAATAACTAAATCAAGCTGAACCGTCTTATTGAAATCAAAACTTTTAATTATTTCCATTGTTAATTTGGTTTACACATTATTATGTTTCAAGCGTACTTTGAAATACTTTCATATGTCTTGTTTCTAAACTAAGCACTTATGACAACTGATTATTACTTATTTTCTGTCAAATAATCAGGCTACTACGGATTACAACACCGAATTATTTGATTAAAGTAGGAAGTACAAGGAGAAACGTAAATAACTGAAAAACTATGCATTTTAGCCTTGTTTATATAGATATTTAGGTATATAAACAACATGATTAGAAAGGGATTTTTTTATTTTCTATGAAATAGTGTGAATAGTTTTAGTACAAGGCACCCCAATGTTTTCTCTTACCCCTATATAAAATTCAACGTCCTGATTTTGATCGCTACTGAGAAATGTTTTTTTTTTTTTTTTGTTGAGAAGGTTTTTCAAATTTTATGGAAAAAATGGCATCTCAAATATGTATTAACTAATGATGTAGGTAACTTAAAATAAAGTGCAAATTTTAAAACAGTCAACTTCCGATATTTTCGAAAGTATACTGTCGTTTGGAAAATATTTTCCATAAAGAGATTACAAATAAGCGTAGCACTGAATACCCATGCTACATTTTGAAATCAAAAAATGTTTTCGTTCTTGAGATAGGTACTTGTAAAAAACGCCCAACAACCGTTTTTTTATAACATTTTTAACAAAACCTCGAGTCGTGAGCCGAGTGGTTTTGAAAAGATATTGGTAAAAAGCAAATAAATCAATCACAAGATGAAAATTTGACCTTAGATTTTTTTCTCGAATTGTATTCGACATGACTATTTCACGAGATGGGTATGACAATTACAGAAAAACTCTACTTTCGCTAAGAAAATCAAGGAGTTGCTCTGATAGTTAAATCAATTATTTATATTAAAACTACAATTATTATAATAAGTAAATGTTTGTGCGCTAGTTTTCTCGACTAAAGCATTATTTTGTATTTGAACTTGAACTTAAGGAGTTCCTGAACTTGCACGGTAATTTGAATTATTTTCCTTCTCTTTTATTTTGAAACAGTTTCAAGTGATGCTCAGAGTCCAATTGTATATAAGGCTTTAACGAGTGAACATTAGACTGTCCGGTTAGTTTGATTCTTTCTTGTTCCTTAATGCCTCAGCTTGCCTAGCAGCCTTGCCTTTTAGCAAGTACTAAAACAGACAGCTATTTCAAACCAAATGTCTGCCCTTCGTTTCGTCAATTTTGAAATGCTGTTTATTGCAACAGGTAAGTTCTTATACCAATGCATTTTTCTCAGTTAGGGTGAACTATTCAGAAAAGCCTGTCACGTTTAGTGCTTGGTTTTATTTTCATTTTTTCAATTAACTTACAAAACAAGCGAATAGGACAAAAACTTGTATTTGTTCGATTCCTCACCAACCACAGCTGTTTGCTAAAGGTTTTGCTCCTCCTTGGATTGTCTTTGAAACTTTTGGATTGTATTGGACTTGTCCAGAAAATTTTCCTTTTAAATCTAATTCTTTTTGGAATAACTAAATTTTGTAATTTGCAGCTTCTTTGCCACACCAGGCAAGCTCAATGGAGTCGGTAAAATATTTTTTCTGCAAATCTTTAGAACTCTTTTTTTTTTCTTGTAGGTTTTGAAGCTAAATTCTTTAAAGGACTATCTTACAGCATTTGCGACGTTTACTTGATTGTTTGTATCCCTCGCCGTTTTGGTTTTTTTATGTATATTAAAGGCATAGGATAATTATTCTATTGAGATAGTTTTTTTCCTCCGATTTATAAGATATTGCTGAAAGAAACTGCGAAAACTGTTGCCACTCTGATTTTTTCGTATTTAATGCGTTGGCAAGTATATTTTCAGAAATTGTTTTCCCAATTTTTGCAATTGATGTTTCTTCAAATCTACCATTGTCGTTAGAAATGCTCATTTTTTATTAAAAACTTCCTTTGAGGATGATTGTCTAACTGAGATTGACAACATTATTTATTCATCGTCAAAGTTTTCTCACTGAAAATAGTATATTATACGAGTATACCTACCTAGGTTGAGAAGTGAGCTATCATTTACCTAGAAATTTTATATAATATAATTTTCGAGGTAAATAATGGCCTTCTCAACCGAAGTATATATAGTATTTTTTTTACTACTAATAGCCGAACTAACACCAAAAGATCTAATTTGTATTTTAAAATCAGCCATTTCCCCTATTACTCAAACATATCGAAATATCAAGTAGCCTGGGGCTCGGTTATTAAGGCAATAAATACAACCATTGAAACTGATGGGTTTCAATAAAATTTATTATTAACCTAGGTAAATAATGAATTACCTATCATTATTTACCTAGGTTAATAATGAACTACCAACTTCTCATTACACAAATGAGGTAAATAATAAGGTTTTCTCATGTTAGTAGTAAAAAAACTAATTTGTAGGTTTTGCCAAGGCGTATGTTTTGCCATTTAAAAACAGCCCGTTGCTATGTGCTATGATATTTGGTCGATGTAAAACATTCCATACATTATTTATCTTCAACATACATTATTTATCTTCAGATTTGGAGCACTAGGTAATGCCCACTATTGTTGAATAAACTATTGTAATCAAATACAATGTATATTTATTGCATCATACTAAGTATGACGTATTTCTTCATATATTGTATGTAATGAATAAACAGACTGGCGCTATTGAAGTCGGGATAACCAGACTCAGCCTACTAATGTTATTCATAACATGCAATTTTAATCCGTCTAGCATTTATAATGTTTATGATTGCAAGTGGTCTTATTATTCCGAACGACTAATGCCGCCACTGGTCGCTATGGCTAAATTATGGTAATTAATGAGCCGTTTATACAGATGTTTCGCCACTCGCTCAAAGAGCAAGAGATCTCAGATCCGCTCTTCTTTCCCCATTGTATTCATAACCTTATTTATATGCAGACAATTTCGCCTCAGACGAATGTACTTATTTATAGAAAGACAAAGAATATAAAGTACAAACCGTTTTACTGCCTGACTGCAATTCACATGTCGTGTATAGTATTTAGAATAATTAACTATACGATTCAATCCGTCCTCTAGATTTTTAAAATATGTATAACAGCTTTAAATTGTTTTAAAAAAGTGTTTAACACGAAAAGTGTAGAGTTACAAGAGGGGAATTTTAAAATTATTTTCAATTATACAGAGTGGCCCACTTAATCGCTGCAGTATAAAGTTACACTTTTTAAATGACACAGTATGTGTGTATTTGAAGGAGATGCCGAAAACAACGACACCACGAGCATCTCCATCGGCATCTCCATAGGAGTCGCCACATTGTTCATCGAGACTAAATATCAGACACTGACCGATTTCGCGCTTATTTTGCGCTCATCAGAGTGCCATAGGTAGTGGACTCGATGAACGATGTTGCCACGTGGTTGCCTTGGGCTCTTGGTCTGTACTACTATCTGTCTGACAATTATTGTCAAATTGAAAAAGCAGGTCGTTAACTGTCTGTCAATTTGACAATAATTGTCAGACAGATAGTACCACAGACCCAAAGAGGGCACTACGGTGTGTTTCTCACCACTACTAACACAGAATGTATGTGTTTGCATTTTTGAGTTTCTCTCATAATTTTAAAGATACATTTATTAAAATTCCTTGAACCTAAATCGAGCTGTTTCCAAGGTAATGATCACTGTATGTTTAAAAATAGAGTGATGCCACTTTGAGAACTAACATCTTTCTCAAAAATTTTAGATGGCACACCGTGTATGTTTTTTCATATTCTGATTGGAAAACACTTTTTCCAGCGATGTCATTTGCTAATATTATATATTTAGCACAATTAATCTCTATTATAATTTTTTACTTATTTTATTTTAAATTTAACATACGAGTATAACTGCCACAAAGTTACAAAAAACACATTGTTTAAATGTATTCCGGTATTACAAACAAACTAGAAAATACAACAGGAAGAAATGTGGCAAGTTGTGAATTCTTTGTTGTGTTGTGGTGGTTGTCTTTTACACTAAATTATATTAAGTTCTCTTTCATCTGATACACATACATTGTAGGAGTTGATAACTTTTTAACTTTATGCGATTTTTTTCAATTTTCAAGAATTCTTCGTAAGATGTACTAGAACAGAAACAGTTAGTGTAAACAGTGCAATTTAGCAACTGTTGATAGTTTTTTTCATTAGAGGCTGCTAATATATTTAAAGGAGATGCCGAAAATAACTAGTCCAGGGGCATTGTGCCCCGACTGGCATTGCATTACTTCGGCATCTCCATGGAAGTCGCCGCATCATTCATCGAGATCAACTACCAGATACTGAGGCATTTATTATGCGCTCATCAGAGTGCCATAGGTAGTAAACTCGAAGAACGATGTTGCGACGTGATTGCCTAATGGGCATCGTTACAGCAGTGACCTCTATTGTCTTTGAGGAAGACAATCCTACTTATTTATTTGAAGGAGATGCCGAAAACAACTACTACACGGACAATGTGCCCCGACTGACATTGCATTACTTCGGGATCTCCATAGGAGTCGCCACATCATTCATCGAGATCAACTACCAGACACCGACCGGTTTCGCGCTTATTATGCAGTCATCAGAGTACCATAGGTAGTGCACTTGATGAACGATGCTGCTACGTGATTGCCTAATGGGCATCGTAAATCTGTTGTCAATTTGACAATAATTATCAGATAGCAGCAAAGACCCAAAGAGGGCACTACGGCGTGTTTCTCACCGCTACTAACATAAACAATGTATATGTTTATAACGCCACTTTTAAATACAACATCTTGTACATCTCCAACTAATTTTAAAATAATGTATTTTCCATAACTGTTTTTATATTTGTCATATAAACATACGAGTATATTATCATAAATTTGGGTTTTGTCACTCTATGAGCTTACCCTGTAGAGGTCCGATTTATTTTATTTCAGTACATCTGATTGAATATGCGAAAAAATATTATAACAGCAATTTTCAAAACGTTGTTTTTCCCTCAATAATAAGACGAGAGAATTCGTTATTCATCTTATAGGAATCACCATATACATTAGTTAATGCGACTAAAAAACAACCAAAAACTGAAAATTAAAGGTGAAACTGATTGGATGGAACGTTCAACGGAAACTCAATTTAAGTAATTCAATTATGTTTTTATGCATTCAATAATGTGTAATTGAGTTACTCTCATAATTAAAACAAAAACTTTCCATAATAAATATTTAGTTATTATAATACAATATCAAACATCTATTTACATCTTTGCTTATATAGGAATTAAGCCAAAAATCCTAACTAAGAGATAAAAATAAATAAAAAATAATACAAAAAAAATATATAAATATAAAACTTTATTGAACCATATTTGATAATTTCATTAGTAATTTATGTCAGTTAGCTTTTTGGCTTAATTCCTATATAATGAAAGATGTAAATAGTTAAATAAGCCAATAAATAATATTAAAAATATACTATAAAATAAGTAAATATAAATGCAAATTTATTAAAAAAATATTATTATAAATCGGTAAAGAGCATATTACGCCCATACCTTTAGGTAACATCTGTTGAATACCTTAATTAAGGTATCTTGCTTTTTTAAATTGAAATGCTGAAGATCATAATGGCGGTTAATAAACATCACTATGTAATTTAAAAATTATAAGCGAATGAGAATCCCTGCGATCCCTTAATCCAGCATCATATTAAATTTAAAAGATGTAAATCTTGAATAAAACTAGACCTTGATTGTGTTCTTCAACAGCATCAAATTATCCTTCAAAATAATATTTAAAAAGTTTCACATTCCTTAGTTCCATACATACATTGATTACATCGATATGCATGTAGCTTTGTATATGTATAAAGCTCGACGATGCTGGGTAACTACTACTATTACGTAGTTTATATTCAGTTGAAGTTTCTACTGTATAAAGTGCACTGTATACTTATTGGCCTTTTTGTACCAGTATTATTTATTAATAATGTATTACTTTATATGCCGGGATTTAGGTGAGTGGGTCTACTATTACTATTAGTAAATGATTATTAAAGAAAAATACATAAAATCTTTAACTTTAGCTTGTCTATTTGCGTATATTGGATACAATTTTATATTATTTTTGAGACATTAAGTAGATACACGAGAGATAATCTTAAAACTCAAAAATAGTATTAAAAATCAGCAAAACTATCGCAGTTAACACAAAAAATGTACTTGAAATTTTCAATTAAGTGATAAACACAGTTAGATAAAAGTATTATATGTGTGTGGTTCTATTTTGGTAAATTTAAAGAAATTGACAATGTGCCAACACATCTTCTATGAAAGGATATCGCAAAATTACATTTGGAAAATTTTGGTCGGAATAAATTTTTAAATTTACAAACGAATTTGTTGATTGGGAATAAATATTAAGTACCGACTATATCCAAAAAAAAAAAAACATATCAACCACCTTAATTGAGTAAATCAAAATAAATATTGCAACATCTCTTAAAAATATAGCCTTTTACCGATTTATTTTTAGTGAAAAACCAGGAGTTGCAAATTTGCTTTGAAATAAACTATTTTATAAGAAGATTCTGAAATATATCTTACAGAATATAATGCCAAATCTATTTAATTTAGACAAAAATAATATAAATCCTTTATTAATGTACTTCTTAGTTTTTCAAATTGAGGCGCGGTCCTCGGTGACGCATTGTACCGTCCCTGCCTCCCTGAGGACAGAACCAATTCAGTATGTAATAAGTTACAGAAGAGGTAGCATGTACATTGTAACACACATCATTGTAACCATATCATATGGATAGCCTAATACCCTAACACACCCTAACAAAATATATGGGGTCGTCAAAAACCAAGGGGTATACTTTACTATATAAAGTCTTATATAATTTTACGAAATCAAGTTGGTATCAAAAAGTAAATGGAATATAGGTAGTTGGTTCAATAATTTGGAATCTAGTTGGATTTTACTGTATCTATGGAAAACAAAAGAGTTGTCGTGTCAACAGCTGATACAAGTGTCAAATGTAATCATTGCAATTTACAGAATTTTTCTCAAAATAAAACTCACGTAAACGTAAACTGAAACGATTTAAACTTTAATAACATGGATCTACAAACAAGAATTGGTTTAGTACAATGTTATTGCGAATTCGGCAGAAATTACACTGTTGGATTACGAAGATTTCGTACGAAAATGGGTTTGAAAGCATTGCCCTATCAAATGAAAGCGTACCTCTGATTAGCAAATAACCCCTAAAAGTCCAGCGATATCTTTGACTTGATCTGTCATCTGATTAAGTATTGGTTTTTCTAGAATCCAGACCCAGTTCTGAACTGTTCTGGATTTTTGTTAACGTGTTGACAGTTCTGCGCAGGTTATGAACCTTTGCAAATTAAAAAACCCGAACAAAGCTATTTAGTATCTTCTAATTCAACAGTGAGGGTGCATATAGCACGCACAATAGTTATTTATCTATTATATACTTTTAAATAACGAGGTTATTCCTTTGCCCATTTATTCGGTTTATTTCCTAGGGAAGAAGAAACATTGATATTTCATTGAATTACATTATTAGAATGAGTTCATTAATAATATATCTGTCAGTTTATTGACTGAATATTTACTTAAATATATAAACAGTTAAATAAGCCAATAAATAATAAAAAAATTACTACTAATAATATTGATTAAGTAAAATTGAATTTCTGAAACCAAGCACTTACTAATCCTTTCGGTAGTGTTTATTTTCTAGGTTTTTTGTCTATTTTTCAAAAGGGTGGTAGAGACAGAAAATGAATTTAAGACAATTTTAATGAAGAACGCAATATTTTAAGGTCATAAATGAAATTTATCTCCAACTCAACAATAAAATATACTTATATTTTAACATAATTTATTGTGATATACATCTCAGATTTTACAAGAAAGGTAGCTACAGTACTATTGAATAAAAATTTGTATGTACATTTAATAGAGCCCTGAAAATCTGCAGTGCTTTCATAAATCTGGTACATCGGTTTAATAGCTGTGCTCAAAGCATCACACTTTAAACCTTTCTACACAATATGGATTTAATTGCTTTGTTGTAGTGGACTATATCGCTTCTTTGTAAAGCAATATTGGAGGTACGTTATTAATTAATCATCAATTTTCTTATTAAAATTAATATTTTCGTTTACTTCAATAATATAACGCAAAGCTACAGGACATGATTTAGATAAAGGCGTAAATTTTAAACATATACATAATTCTCTATTTTATCCTAGCCCGATGTAAAACATGAACCTTAATTTCTTGAACAAAGTAGTATGAAGCTTCAATTAAAACGAAAACTAGTATAAAAAAAATGAGAAAAATAAAAAAAATAAATATACAATAAGTGTCAAAAACAGAATGAAAATATTTGTTCCAAATAGGGAACGGTTAAAAACTCGCAGACCAAGACCGAGTAGATATATTACTGTATAAAAAATTCATGAATTTATATCCATTAATTTTTTATACATGTGAAGTTTTGTTATCAAAACTTCACAGATTTCACAATCCTTGCAACCTTCGGAGACATTGAAGATGATAACACCATATATGAAACATAATTATAAGCGCTAATGCCGATCAAATGAGACGCTACTCCATTAAGCGAGTACGGTATTATAACTGAACACTCCCCCACTACTCTTCACGCCTCTCGTCGATCGAGCGCTGCGCTATCTATATTAGTGGAGTAAAATCGCGGGTGTAACTCATTTCTTTCTAGGGGTAGACATCTATAGACGCACCAGTAGTCACCCTATAAGACCGACCGCGCCGTAATACTTCACTCGGATAACCGCGAGCAATTTTTAAAAATTCGATAATTCGAAAACGGTTAGAGATATCAACCCAAACCTTTTCAATATTTAGACTAAATTTCATTCGCTGCATCTATATACAAATTTTGAATCTATTATCTAGCAAACCGCATATCGAAATTTGTCATGGCATAATTTTAGAAGTTTTAACTTTACGACATTTTTTTGGTAATATATAGGTGTACTACCAAAAAAAAGAAAGTTTATATTATTCGAAACGTTTAGGTTTTGTGCATAAGTGGTTAAAATTTCAGGGCGATAGATCTTACCCCGTTATTTAGCGTAACTCCTAACTTGATTCCCACACGAATATAAACATTTCCAATGTTAAAATATATTTAGGGCAGCTATTGCAAAATATTACAGTGAGTATATTTTCTCTTATAATTTTATATAACGTATAACAGGAAAACTAAATACATAATTTCAGAACGGAAGAAATTCATTATTAGGTATAATTTCATATCCTTTGCCTTCAATGGCAGCATATTGGTACTTCCAGTCTTGTAATACAGTGTTCATTTAGAATGGTTCTGAAGAACAGCCATTCTAAACGAGATATAACGAGAATATGTTGTTATTTTCCCTAGTAGAAATGGAAGCAGAACAGAAGCAAATAGACCGGTCACAACAGAAGTTGTGACCGTTTTGGCCACCGTTTTCCTCGTAGTTCTGTAGAAGTAAATTTGTTTCTTTATCAATGTTAAATAATAAAGAACACCAGAACAGGAAATACTTGATACGATCACCTAATTGATAAATAATCAACTCCTAATTCCTAATAATGAATTACCAAGAGTCAGCAAAAAAAATACGGAATTGCGAATACTGTCTGCATGCCATACGGACAGCTGTTTACCGAACCCACTCTGGCCTAATAAATTTGCGAACTGTTTAAAATCACGTGATTTATTCCTTAACCTAATCCGACTGACTGTTAAAACTTAAATTAGATAAACAGAGGAAGAGCCGTGGAAGGTTTGGTCCAACACTTGGAAAAATCATTTACTGCATAGTAACGTTCATGCAAAAAATAAAACACGTTCTAACACTCCAAACGCCAGATGAATGATCCAATCCAATCAATCTTTTGATCTTTCGTGGAAGGATTTATAAATGATTTGAATTGATCTGCACATAGAGCACTTTCTCATCAAATTATTGATTTATGTATTTATTTCTGGTCTATTTTCTTAAATACTTAAAATCTAAAAATAACAATTACCAAAGAGACATCAGACTTTCTTTCAGGTAGGCGTGCTTACACTACATATTGAAAGTATTAAGGATATGATTTAGAATTCATGCTAATAAACTAAACTAAAATAAAAATGATGTAGGTAGGTATGTTAGAGACTCGGTAGGTAGGGGTTAGGAACTCGTTAGTATCTAAATCATATATATAATACTACTATATCGCGTATTTCCTATGTTAGCCCATAAGCAGTTTCTCCGAAAACATTAAAGGACAAAAGATATAGTGCTATACTGTTCCAGAGATCCTTTGTTCGATTTGCGCATGCACAGATTTTGAAGATATCCATGGTTACGGAAGCTGACACATTGTTTATAGGTTGACAGACTTTCCAACTTTCAACTTTTTTTTAAAAGAAGTCGGTAGACAAAGAGGCAGTATTTATGCTGCATGCTTATTGGATGTCGCGGAATTCGTGCGCATGCGCATATTTGACTAAGGTACTCTCGATAAGGATAGAGATTGTATGTCGGCGCCGTAATGTTTTCGGAATTTTTGGGCCTCTACCCGTGATATAGTAGTATTATATATATGATCTAAATAAGTAAATCTATGGTAAATAAATTTGCTATATAGATATTTTTCTACTTAGATACAGTCAAACATAATAAAGTAAGGTTAAGAAATGAATGATCAGTGCACAAAACAGTTCCAACTGTTGATGTTTCATGTATCGACAGAAAACCCTCTGTACAAAACCCATCATGCTCATAGTTCGCTAGACGATACCAGAATTCCGTATTGGAACAAACCAATAGATAATATCTACAAAATACAAAATTGCTACTTAAGTTACACTGAAATGAATTGCTTCAATATGGAAGCATAAAATAAATTGTTATTTTGAAAATTACATTCCAATATTATACTTTCCTTTATAGAAGTACATGAACTACTTAACTACGCGTTGTCTTCTTCCTTACTGTCATCGTTTGATGGTAATTCTTACTGTCATCGTTTGCCATACTATAAATTTTAACAATCACATAATTGCAGCTGACAGCATACGCACACACAATTGAGACACTGTTACAAACTGTACTAACTCACAACTCAGTTTTACACATGCGCAGTTATTCCAGTCAGGTCGGGCAAAGGGGAAACCCATACCTAGCCACGATACACTAATATACGATTCACTATTAGTGTATTGTGTTCCTAGTTTGTTTCTATGCACATATATGCATGAACTTGCAGAACTGTTTGCACGTTCTCGTACATTATCGGTCGATTATCATTATTTTCAAGTATCAAGTAGCTTGAAATTCCTTGACGTCAAGTAAAGTAGTAACGATAGAAAATCAAGCCAAGTCAAGTATTTTTTTAAAATACTTGATTATCAAGTAATACCAAACTTATCTTAATTATCAAGTAATATCAACTTGAGTCAAGTCAAGTAATCTAGGAAAAATCCAAGCTACTTGACTTGATGAATCTCTACCTACTACTCGTACATACTGGCTGATTCATGGCATTCATTTTGTATATGTAGGAACAAAAACTATTCTGAAAAACCATAATACAAAGCGGAAAGGTCCAATATAAATTCATAAAAATGGGTGAAATATGTACTTCTATGCTTAATTATGCTATTTGAATAATTTGATTCTGTTTTTCACTTTCAAATGCGAAACTAGGTAATTTTGAAACAAATATGAAGTGGAAATGCGCATCTGCAACATCTACCACTAAATGTTTATGCATATTAATAAAATATCAATCAATATCGTTAATAAATTTTCTCTTTATTCTGTAAAGTAAAACAAACAAAATGAAATAATCACGGTAATTATTAATAAATCACATTACCATTTTTAGTAGCTAGTTCAGATTCAACGTGACAGCTGCTATGCGTGCCCATTATTTAAAAGAAAATACTATACTCAGTCATAATGAAGTTTATCATCCAACTATTATTATTTAATAACTGGTGTAATTTAAGCAATTTTAAGACCACACGTGTGTTCGGAATACTTTATTATCGATGATTTTTTTTTAAAACTGATCACAAGAGACAGGTTCATTGTGCACCTTATTAACACTTGACAATTTGAATAGAATAATTATTTTGATGGTCACACATTAAATAAGACATACGGCATTAATTAATTTTATTATGAAAGAGTCTCAAATAAATAGTAATCGCCACCAGGTTATTTTATAAGTAATCAGTACTTATTCTCAAATAATATAAAAAAAAAAAACATAAAACACACCACAGAAATGAACAACCTCCCTTCTGAAAGCTTCAGGCTTGTGTAGAGGGAGGGTACACATGAAAAAAACGCAGACACACAACCATTCCCTGGGAGAGGTGCCATTTCTCCCCTAGCGAGATTCGAACTCGCGCCGCGATATACCCATTCTGTTAGTCACAAGCTACCACCTAGCACCTAACAGACTGAGCTATCGCCGCGAGCTATATCTCGTTTATAATTTTGTAAATAAGTTAAGTAAAGTGAAGGTCATATGTAATACTTAATAACTTAAAAAAAATAATAAATAAAACGGATGGGTATAGCGAAATAACATAATAATGATAATTATATTTTACAAAACTATACCGCTAAAAATCTTATAAAAAAGAACCACAGCGCCTTGCAGATATTTGGACAGATAGCTTTGCAAATTAATTTTGGCGAGCTTTTTCGTTAAAATTTGTATAGATTTGGCCTATTAAAACGCAGTAACATAGCCATTCCGTTGCTGATTTATGTAATAGTACTTTTTATCCTACACTAGGTGAAATAGTACTTTGTGTACCTAGGCGGGAAAGTGAACGTTTTTCGGGCTGACAGAAGAAATGGACAGGCGAGGCGAAGCCGAGCCTCGCCATTTCTGGAAGACCGGAAAATGATTTTTCAGCCATGGTACACATAAAATTCTTTATCCTACACAAGCAAAAAAATCATAAACTTCAAAACTTTTTTATATAACAATAAATAATTTATAAAAAAAAAATTTTCTTTGAAATATTGATATCAAGTACAGGATTATGAATAGTGCAATTAGCAAAAGCAATACCTTGTTTAGATAAACCCAATAACTGAGTTTTTTCTGAAACTGTTGTTGAAATTAAACCATGATTTTCATGATGAGTTGTAACTTCTCGAGGTTCTCTGACAAGTGAAGCTTCTATACAGTTTCTTCCATGTTTTCTTTAATCACTTTGTGAAGCTTGAAATGTCCCGACATATCTCGTCCATTGTTTAATAATTAATGGTAGCAATAATGATGTATTCACTTAAAATTACTTTATAATATGAAATTAAATGACGCTACGATGATAGATAATAGAGACGCCACCTATTGATAGAAAAGTTATTATATATTATTACATTACCTACAATATTATCTTAATTTTAGTCATAGAATAGGACTATTGTATCAGGAAACATCCTCTATAATCATAGTATTTGTAGCACGCCATTAAGAAATTTATTCTATCTTGGGTTCTATTAGTCAACTTGATTTTGTAAAATCACAAAACATTTAATTCATAAAATCTATATAAGTATATACAATGTCGGTATAATATGGATAATACTATTAGATCTTGATACTTGAAGATACTATTTAGATTTAATTTGAAATTACAAAGTTGCTTATAAGTTTCCCCTGTAACAACAGGAACAGTTCAAAAAACTTTTCACTATCTATGCACGTATGGTGAAATTCAACTTATAAAACGGCTAAACCCGAGGATTGCGAGACAACGTGACTAATTTTATAATTTCTTCATTGATTAATGCTAACAAAATTATACTGGGTGGCCTAACGAAAAGATTCCACCTTGAATAACTTGGTATAAAAGATTTTCAAACAAATTTCAATCGATTTTTATTTCAAGAGGGACACATTTTCATATCATTGACATTTACACAGTATGTCCCCAAAAAAAAAAGTTTTACCACAAGTCATATTATTTAAACGAACACTCTGTATTTTTATCGATTTAGATAGAACGTCCTGTCTCGAATAAATAGGGTGACACAGGGTTTGATGGATCTAGCTCTAGTAGTAAGAGAGATCTACTTTAAATAGTGTTCGATAAGAGCACTGTGTTGGACAAAGACTTTGTAGCGTCTGTAGCCTACACCGAGGTGAAAATCTTGCTTAAAACTGCTAATAAGTCACAGTTTTTTGAAATGATTAATTATTTGTTTTTGCAAATTATATTTATTATAAAGAGGTAAATAATTATTTTTCAAAATTTCTTTACAAAAAGAAAATATCAAGAATTGACATATTGTAAAAACCGAATAGTTTGTTCCAACCATTTTTAAAATATTTATTTTCTAAAATTACATAATTATTTACCTACAAAATATTTAGTAGTTGATATACCCTCAATGCTCTGTAAAAATCAAACAAATGTATTTAATTGTTGAAAATAAATATTTGTTATAAATAATTCTACTACAATTCTACTACTCGATTAAATCCAACGATCAATTCTAAAACCAAATATTTATTTTTAAGAGATACATTTATTTCCCATAATTAAATATTTAATTGAAACCGCGCTTGCGCGTACACTATCTTCTCCAACTTCTCAGACAGTGGTCATTATAGCAATTATGGCACAGCCATTTCTGTATCGTGTTGTGTTTATACGCAAGTAAACTAAGTGTAATTAGACGTTTAGTGAATAATTATATAACCAGCGACATATACATCTACTTATATGTCACTGATATAACGAACTAATTGTGTAGTGTAATTGTAGTAATTGCGTTAGTAATAATTGTGTATTATTTTTGTGTAGTGTTGCATCCAATAATAGGTACGCAAATAATAGGTATTGTGGGTTATTCATAATCGCAATGAGATTGGAAAATATGCGCCAGACGTTCTAAGGTGACAACGGAAGTGGCTTCGTCAGATGTTATTATTTATTTCAAAATATATGTATGTATATCGATAAATTAATGTTAATAAATTTAGTCAAACTTCTTTTTTGATAACCCAACTCGTGAGAGGTTAATTTAAAAAATATAAGATGTGGTATACATTTCTTTTTTGGGACACCCTGCATAAATGTCAATAATAAGAAAATGTATTCCTCTTGAAATAAAAATCGACTTGTCTTTGGAATTTGATCGAAAAAACTATTACATTATATAACAAGTTATTCAAAGTGGAATCTTTTTGTTATCCACCCAGTATATAAAAATACAAGCTCATTCACATTTTCCGGTTCCCTCCGTGGACAACTACCGCATTGTGAATGCACAATAATGACTACATTCACATCCGTTTAGGATTACGAGATCCAGCAGTCCGGGTTGGGCGTTAGACATTAGACTTTTAATTCAGATCTATGCAGAGGCTATTTTTAGTTTAATAATGGCTGCGTTAATTTCATCAATTTCAACCCGGCTTGAAAAAAAGGTTTGAAAATGTTCACTTAAACGTTTGGAATTGAAATTCCAAACGGCTTAGAACGTTGAAGTCCTTAAAATATTGCAAGACTGACTTGACTCAAGCTGCTTCAGATTGCGATATAAACGCAATTAGATTGCAATTGCTATCTTCAGAAGTTTATATGCTTCACGTACTGAAGAATCACATGTGACGAATGAAAAATTTCTTTAGTGATCCTGTGAAAACTAAAAAGTAAACTCAACGGTTATACTATATTATTAATTCAAGAAACAATACTTAATTTTCAGGTTAGGTCATTAACTGCGTATATAAAGTACGCAAGCGCACGACTTCAACTCAAGCGGCTTTACTCTCAATCGCGCTTCAACTTGACGAAATAAACGTAGTCCTTGTTACAAGAAGTGTTTTTGTAATGTAGGTAGATATAAGCAGGAGGTTCTTTTTTATCATCAAATTTAATTAGTTTTCGTCGTCAAGATTATAAACAGTAGATGCTTGAGTTATAATAAGCGATTTAGTAACAAGAATAAGCGAGTTATTTTGAACTTACTGATATTTAGCTTTATACAAAATATACAGTTTATTATTATGTGCCTACTGAGTTTGGGAATTTGGTAAGTATGGTTTGTGTTTCCTTTTCTGTTAATTATATACCTACCAAAACCACTTTTACTTCATTTCGCACTGGGTACACTCTACTTTATACATATTTGTGTCATTATAGTCACAACTAAAAGCTTTATTGATTATTACCTAAGTACCTAGGTACTAATAACGAATCATAGGAACATTTTAATCATTTTTTTAATGTAATGTGTATTAAACACGAAAAAGAGGAACTACAGTTAGTAATCTGGGGAAAGAAAAATGCTACAATAAAAGCCCAGATGGTACATATACCACAATTGAAATTCCAGTTTGAATTTAGTCCAGGGAATTCCTGATTTGTAAATTTTACGTACAAGGTGGCCAAATTTGCTTGTCATTTAGGATATCTCATTAACAATAAAAGAAAAAAATTAACCATACGTTCTCTATACTGAGATCGGAGAAAAATCTTGATCTGAGAAAAATTTGATGCCAAAAATCAAAAATTCCAATAAAAATGTCCTTTGCTTATACTTTATACGCCTAAATTTTCTTTACCTTTTCAGTAGATACCGTATATAATATATTATATCGGTTGTTTATGAAGTAAGAAAAAATATCGTTTGAGTAAACGACAGTGGCATATTGATCCTTACTAAAATCTAGAATAAGAATTAGTTTATTTTTCAAATACTTTGAATTTATGAATTTTAATATTTATAAAAACTGTAAAATTTAAAATTGTTCCAAATCCTTCCAATCCTGATCCATGGTAAAAATTTTCAATCCCCTGATATGTGCCTGAGATACCGGCGCACCGAAAAGTTAAAAAACCCAGTTTGTGAAAATAACTTAAAAACAGAAAACAATAAGAAATTTTGGAGTCAGCAACAAGTTTCTAAGGATTTTTTGAGAAAGTGACGATGTAGAGTTTTATCTAAAGACAATTTGCCAAATGAAATGGTACGAATTTCACTTTTTTAGTGAATAAAGACGAATTTAGCGGTTGTTTCTCATGTGCTTATAAAAAATAAAGTTGTGTTTGCAATAATATATTTAATTTAAGGAAAATATTTTACTAAGTAGGTTACACTTCACGAAGAATAATGCGACCCTTTGGAACACCAAGGTAATAGTGTAAAGCGAACAAACCTTGAACATCTCATGGCATCCTCCATAAAATGTAAAGCAGCTGGCGATATTATATTTTATATATTTTGGTTAATTATTAATTATTAAAATTAAGAATATTTATAAAACATAAACACGCACGAGAAAATAAGTAGCCCTTCATTGGCCAAAAAATGAAATGTTTTTAATCACAGCAGACTTTAGATAAACATTAGATAAAGTCGGCTGTGGTTTAGTGTAGCTAGTGAGGTTAAGTCTAACAGCAATTTTAACTGCCTAACTCTATTTTTCACACATCAGAGGCAATGGGGGTGAGTTGTTCCTTGAAACACACTATACTATATCATTCTGCATTGTCTGAAATGCTTATTGAATTTTACAAACATAACTAATAAATAAAATATAAAAATCTGACATTTCTAGCTATTTCAGAAGCACTTGTAATTTCTTAATTAAGTATATGTTATGTTACTAGTAAAAAGTACGGAGTACTATTTATTTTATTACCTTCTTCCGAATACAGAAAAGCATTAAACTTGTTCGTTCCATGAATAAGCAAAGAGTACGAATCATTTAACGTGGACACGAACTTTGAAGACTAGATATTAATACTAACTACCTACTAGTTACACTAAACTTTAAAAGTACATTAAAATGTTTATCTCTTTTGTCCGAGAATTAATAAAAATGAAACATCTTTTCCGTATGCATATATTTTATTTATACAAATTATATTACATGTTATCAAGGAGTGACAAATTGGATTTACAACAGTTTTGAATATTTTATAAGCATTATTTATAATTTATACATTTACTATTTATGATGTCATTGGAATTGGAAGAACCTGGACAGTATGTTTTCTATAAAAAATTGCTGATAAACCAGAGTAATGTTTCCATGCTTATTTGTCCCATATTTTAAATTTAATTAAACTCCGGAATCACACAGAAGAACCATAATCTAGTGCTGATGGCATTATATTGATTTTTTAGTAATTAGCTTTCAAAGCCTCATCTAACACGGTAATTTATGTAATCAATGTATCAAAGAAGTTTTGTAACCTGAGTTTAAAATCGTACCTATTTACTTCACATACGAGGTCTATAAATTATTATACACTGCGCCAAAAAAATAGAATAACAAACATTTTTTTATAAATTTCTTTACTTAGTTACATAAAAACTAGGAAACCTAGTAGGCTAATGGTATCAAGTACTGATTCTACATCAACAAAAGGGTTTAACATATAGTTGTCTTACAGCATAACTTAAGCTGTATCCGTCTTCGATTATTGTCAAGGCTCACTTAGGTGCCTCATGCATACATCTTAGTACAAAACACTCTAATGACAAATAATTGGCATACGCACACTAGAATTGATTTATTTTTTAAAACATTTTTTTCTCTTCTGGAAAATTGTTTCCCATGTTTTATGTCTTTTTTTTGGGATGATAAGATTGATTTACCACCGCCTGATTTTTACATTTATTTTTCTCACTAAGCATACAGATTTAAATAAGAATGTGCTTAGTTACCGTATATAAATCGATAATTCTCTATTGATTGAGACCGAAATCAATGATATTAATTACAATTACGTATTAATGGAAAAACGTTAACAGTAACGTGAAGCCACGCCCCCTGCGCCTCAGTTTCAATGTCTTAAAATTTCTGCTATTTGAACAATTTTTTCGTATTGTGTTGGCATCACTAACTCTAATAATATATTTCTCTATAATACGGATTTAACTGGGAAAGAATGTGCTTATAGTTACCCTACTTGTTCTTTTATTATCTATAGTTACCATATACAAATCGATCATTCTCTATCTATTGAGATCATATTAATCATATACTTACCGCGTTTCCCATTATACAGGGTGCCCATTGTCTATCTCTTTACATGGCTAACTTTGTTAATAGTAGAGATAGAGAATTGGTAAAATTGGTAAAATTGGTTTTTATGAGTCCATTCACTAGGTCGAAATAAGCTCTAAATCGGCGTTTGTCTCGTGTCTAATTATAAAAAAAACTATAAAAGATAGCGACTTTTAGTAGAAAAGTATTGAAAGATAAGACTTTAATTCAAGTCCCTATAGTAGTAATTTTTGGTATTTCTTTTATTTTTAAAATTCCAGACAAACAATCTTGTACTAAAATAGCGTATTTTCAAAAATTATTTTCTCTAAAATGCATGTATTAAACAAAAATTTGCTACTATAGGGATCTAGTTTATCTTTTGATCTTTCCGGTGATATATAATTTATATCATTAAAAAGAAATTTTGTTGCAATTATAAGACAAATCCGGTACCCTTGCAATGAGGGCTAACTTTATTTCCATGTGCCTTTTTACTTCGGCTTTACGTGCACCTCCGAAATCTTAATTCGATAGTTGGAATATATAAGTCTCCACCCATCGGCCACCCATCCTCTCAATCCGACCCAACATTCATGCCTGTCAAATCTACAGAGAATGGACCCTTAGGTAAATATGTAAACAGTTAGCCAATAAATAATATAAAAGAGATATACCAAATATATGGATTTTTTAAGCACTAGTAAAAAACACCAAACATTAAATATCTGCATTCAGTTCTTCATAGGAATTTTCGTTATTTGATATGGCAAAAAATATTATTAATATTCAACAATTTGATGGATAAAAAGTTGATCTGTTAAAAATTTTAAATACCAAATTTAAAACATTTGTTTATAGTGAGTGTAATAGTAATTTTGTTTATAGTAAGTGAGTAATTTTTGACTAGTGAGTGTGTAACTACACACAAGGTGGTCTTCATATACCGATAGCCGCTGGATATTTATCGTCATTTTTCCCAGTTGGAACTTTTATACTTTCGCCCATATAAGTGTTTCATCATAAGAAACGTGAGCATTGCTTAAAAATGTATAATGTGACCATAACATGTACAAAAATACAATCAGGGCAGCTGTATGCATCTTTATGACTCCACTCTGAGAAAAGTTATAGATAATCCACTGGATAGTCTTGCAAGTGCACAGCATGACATTTAAAGTGAACATGTAGTGGTTTCAAGTTATCAAAGGGGCATTATTAATGGACAATTGTGGCTGTGTCACTTGATCTAACGTTAAAATGTCCCCGTTTACAATTTAGCAGACCCGCAGTGATGTTATCCCTCGCTCCCATTTTTGTGAATCATTTAGTCGTTCCATGCAGATATGTTGCAGATAGTAATTCATCTCAGTAGTCACCTTACATAATTAACTTCCGACACTTCCTCGAATATTCTTGGATTAATCTTGAATACAAATAAGGCCACTGAACTCTCAACCAGATAACGTGTTTAAGAAATTGTACTTGCCCTCTTACAATAAAACTACAGAGGAAAGTTATACTATAACCCCATACTTTCTTAATACAGTTGAGGATTTTTCCTCTGGGAAATTTTTATCTATATATGAAGTTGAAATTCACTTGCCCAATACACTGTGTCCCATAATTAACAAGCAAAATTTTACTATTTTTTATATTTCTCAGAAAAACGCACACATTTTTTTTATTGGCACTAATTTGGCACTATTAGCTTTATAATTAATATTAAATTGTATACCATCATGTGGAGGCCAGGATAATTTTGTATACAGACTGTCCAAAATTCGAGTCTCTACATAGAGATCTCAGTTATTATAAAGGATAGGAAAACGCTCAAATGGGGAAAGTTTTAGAGAATTTTATGCTGATTTCAAATCTGCATTGAAAGTTATCGTGAGTCAATTGTTTTTCGAGATATTTGAAAAAAACGAAAAACCGAAGAATTTGTTTTTGGCCAATAACTCGCTAATGGTTAATCTGACACTTCTAAAAATTTTACATTATTAGTACACTTTTTAAAGACGAACATTTTGGCATAAACAAAAATTACAAGGCACTCTTTGTTTTTCTGTTATGAACCACAACTTTGCTATTTCTTACGGTCGCCATATTGGATTTTTATATCATATTTTAAAGCCAAAAATTCTCTTTCCAACGATGTATCATAAAAGAATTTTTAAAACTTGTGAAATATTGAAAAAATCATTTTTTTACAAGTTTACTTTAGAAGTTGGTTGTGCCATGAAATGTAAATATTTCCCGTTCTGTCACAAGTGTCATACAAAATGACTTATGAATTGCGTTAAATGAAAATATGGGGCACACAATTTCTCAAATGAAGAAAAGTTTAAAAATTCTTTTATAGGCTTATGATACATCGTTGGAAAGAGAATTTTTGGCTTTAAAATATGATATAAAATCCAATATGGCGACCATAAGAAATAGCAAAGTTGTGGTTCATAACAGAAAAACAAAGAGTGCCTTGTAATTTTTGTTTATGCCAAAATGTTCGTCTTTAAAAAGTGTACTAATAATGTAAAATTTTTAGAAGTGTCAGATTAACCATTAGCGAGTTATTGGCCAAAAACAAATTCTTCGGTTTTTCGTTTTTTTCAAATATCTCGAAAAACAATTGACTCACGATAACTTTCAATGCAGATTTGAAATCAGCATAAAATTCTCTAAAACTTTCCCCATTTGAGCGTATTCCTATCTTTTATAATAACTGAGGTCCCTATGTAGAGACTCGAATTTTGGACAGTCTGTATGTATAGATTTGTGTAGGTAATAGTTAATTAATAGTGAATGTTTAGCGAATTGAAATAAACAACTATAATTTTCTACATTTCTACAGCCTCAATATCAAATTGCTTCGATGTTAATAGCATATGTGTTTGAGATAGAATAACAGTTCCTGAAAAGCACTAAAGAGTGTGGCGTTTCTATAGTGCTTCATTATATTTGTTGTGTCTGGCTCCAGTAGTATTACTTAAGGCGTTTATATTAACATAATATTTCCATTTATTACCATCATATTACACACCTATCCCTTGAGGGCATTGTTTATTGTGTAAATTGTTTGGTTTTAAGCAGTATAATTTTTAACGTATTTTTAATTAGCAATAACATAATTTTATTGCATTTGTGGTACAGTAAGGTAGTATTTGAAAAGAGGAGATGAGAGGAGATAAAGGGGACCAAGTAAATGCGATTTCTCGTGGAGAAATTCACGGATTTCTCATTAATTATCGTACATTTTCTTTTCCACGTCAGCACGGAAATAGACTTTCAGGAGCATTTTTTACGAGATCTCCCCAGATGCCTATACAAGCCAGCTCCCTGATACAAAAACGTCCAATTCTTGAAACCTCGAAGGCACTGGAATGTATCCGACAGAGAGCAAAACCTATGAACAGCGTAGCCGGTTTGTTTAACCAATGAAATTACAGAAAACTTTAACCGAGCACACCTAACCTCACTTTTGTAATATAAATTTGTTTAGGGATCGAAAAAATGTATATAGTTAAAACAAGACGGTTGAGTCACAATCAATAAGGAGTTTTGGTAGATTTTGTGTACGCACGACCAATTTTGCCACCTCTTCCTCAACATCCTCGTTAATAACGTCATTCCACAGCATTGTTTAAGTTTTCCAAATTTATTTTAGATTTAATTAAATGTTTAACTCACTTGACTTTCGGTACTTCAAAAATAAACATAACCACCAGACACTTTTAGGTTAGATTTGCCATTTCTCTCAGTCTCTAGTAGGAGAAATTTATGTTCTCTTAGGAGTAGCTCCTTCCCTTAATATTTTTTCAAGACTAACATGTTCTGTATTTTTAAGAGAACCACGTCCACTTCTCTCACCGATTCTACTTCCTGAAATTCAAGAATAGACGCAGTGTTGCCAGATATCGCGATTTTTCGCAGATTTTTGCGATTGTTGCGATTTTTGTGCGATGTTTTAGTAAGTTAAAATAAAATGTAACAATTTTTGGCTGTATCATGTCACGTCTTCAACTCGATTCTTAGCCATTGACTTAAATCTATGGCTTAGATCTTAAATTTTTGCCATAGAAAATTAAAGCAGATTAAATAAAATAAATATTAAAACGACACGATTTCTTGCCTTTGAGTTTTTGGCTTTTGATTTTTTCAACAGATATTTTTGCCAAAGTATTATTTAAACGTTAGCATTTTATGCTTTATCCTGTCTTTCTTTACCCACTAGTAACGCGTTCGTTAACAGAACATTTCCCTTAATGAATGTAGTAAAGAATAATGTAACGAACAGGGCAGGTTGAAAATGTTAAATGCAATATTACGTATCAAAATAATTTTTTATGCAGATAACAGCTGTTGTGACAGTTTTAGACCTAGCACTGCTATGCTAAAAAAATTTAAATCAAAAGAAGTAGGTATATACTACAGATGTAGAAACTGAATCTGATGTTGATATCCTAAATGAACCTGTTTTTCTACTGACTGCTTTTTATGAATTTTTTTAATGTTTTATATTATTTCATCTGTTTTATTTTAAAAAATATATATTTTTGTTAAATATAACAGTATTGTCGTTTACAAAATATCCGCCATAATAGTTTTATAATCATCTCCTTCGCCTTTGACTACGCAATTTTCCATTGGAAGTCGGTAGTTTATTTTTTCATTATTCTTGTTAATGGGCCAATGTACGATTTTAGGCTACTTTTTAATCACGATTTTCTGCGATTTTAGGCGATGTTTTTTTTCATAATTCGGCAATATTTTTTTCCTATAGTCTGGCAACCCTGAATAGACGTCCAGTAGGTATAATCCACGGGCCCGAGAAGTTCAAGGAAGTCAACGGCTTCAATGCTTGCTTATATGCGAACATTGCAACGGGGAATCATGCACAAACATTGTAAGTACGGTTTACACCAAGGTACTCGAAGACGACGACAACGACTGCGATGCATTCGAATTTCCCCAGCTGACTTCAACGAAGGTACCTACCTACTAACAATTCCGAAAGTCAGGACGTCGTCACAGAAGAGAGTTGAGACAAAAAGACTTGCATAAATTGTTATAATAATGTCATAGAAGGGAATGTAGTTTCTGGAGCCCGTTGATTATACCCTTAATCCATAATATACCAGGATTATACTTACAAGGAACACCGCGTAAAAAATCGCCTGAAACTCTTCCTAAGTGCTGGTACAGGGAAACGTTTTATAATACAAAACAATTCACTATAAAATCATAAATTTTATGAACCCTACGAAAAATTAATATTTACTTATAATACAACTTGATCGCTTATATATTTTGAATTTCTACAAGTTTTATTTGAACCCCAAATTGACGTGACTTTTTAGTTGTAACTTGGCAGCTGTTAAGCACCAAACTAAAAAAGAATAAATAATAGCTTCCACTAATAGGTGGAATATTCGGAGTTTTTATACTATTTTATTGTACTATTGCAGAGTTTTAAGTTTAATAGTTATTTATGCAACAAGTGCAAAAATTAATTGTTTATTGCACGCGACGTGAAATTGTCCAACGAGGCCGTCAGGCCGAGTTGGACAACACGTCGAGTTCAATAAACACTTTTTGTGCGAGTTGCATGCAATTCTGTGTTCATATAAAAACCAAAAAATGTTTTATTTAGGTGGCACCAAGTGCCACGTCGATTTGACGTTTATGTTTGTCATGATCACAAAACGCTGTAGTAGAATGACAGATGAGTGCAATAAAGAACCAGTTTTTTCACTAAATACAGTTCAATAAAGTTTTGTTTTTTGCATGAACGTAGAAAATAGTATATTATGAAATTAGTTTATAATGCAGCAGATTATGGCATGAGTGAATTTTGGCGCATGAGCGAAGCGAATGCGCTAACACTTCACGAATGCCATAATCGAGCATTATAAACGAATTTCATACGCTATTTTATAGTCGAACTGTGGTTTTAACAGACAATTTAAGTTTTAAAAACTTAAATTTGTGCAATCGTAGAATGTTCGCATATGGTTACTATAGCATTGTGCCATGAAGTGGATTTTATGGCACGATTCTTTCACATTACAGCACGGGTGCTAGAAAGTGTCAGATTATTAACGATTTTGACTTTCATAATGACAGCATTATGATGACAGTCGACTATAAAACACATTATGAAACGATGAAATAAATTTTATTATATAAAGGAGTATGTTTTTGTACGACTTGAATAAAAAATATGTATAGCGCCCAAGAATAAAATAATAGTAGACAAATATTATGACATACCTACCATACCTAATTTACTGATATACAGGGTTGGGCAAAAGTCCCGCAACGGCTTCATTACAACCGAACGGAACGCGAATTAAATTCGGGTTTTCGGCACAGTAATCATCAAAATTTTTAGAACTATATGACGTGTATTTGAGGCCCGTGATGTCATCGTGTACGTAGGTGTGATGTAAACCTCAGGTTTTTTTATGGAATATCCTATATATTTTATCATATTTTGATACTTTTAGCAGTTCTGAGTTAAAGGATATAAAGTTTATATGGATTCTCTCATGTTTAAAAAATTCCTTGTTATGTTGCTGAATATCTTAATTTATCGAATTTATATGCATTTATCGTTCATTGTTCCGTAAGTGTGCAGCAATCAGTGCTGCCCGAATTCCGCTCAAATTTCATATCTACTCTCGTTTCCAAAAACCATGAATGCAAATCGCGCAGAAATATGAGAGTCCAAAACTAAAACTTGAAACTACTCAAAAGAATCTAAATAAAAAATAATTATTTATTTAATGTATAAAAATACAAGGACCTGCACAAATTCTGTAAATCAAGTCAATCAACTAAATAAGTTATTTTATATAAAATTTAATAATAACACGTTCAACATCTAATTATTAAATATAATGTTATAAATCTAAATATTAAATTCGTTGTTTTAAAGCATAGTGCATAAATAAGCATATTTGAATTTTAATTACTAATACATAAGTATCTAATAACCGTATATTACTTGAGGATTATATATATTTAGAATTACTTGTAGGTATCCTTAAAAAATGTTTATAAAAAGATGGCAATCATTAGATATGCTAAATAAACTGCTCCTGGAATTAGTGGAGATTTAATTTTTTCGTCATCTTAAGAGACTGTATCTCGAAAATATCTATCAGATTTTAATAAAAAAAAATCAGTTCGTGTCTTATAAAACCAGTGGCGGAGATTTATTTTTGTTAACAAATATTTTTTGTTATACAGAGTGTAGAAAGATGTAATTCAAAATTGTTAAATTTTAACTGTGGATACCTGTTGCTGTATAAATTCAGAACTTTCATCATAATGACATCGTAGTGCCTTTGGTCTTTATCTTAGTAACGTATTTGACAGTTTTGTGTTTTTTGCCCTACAAAAAAAGTTACGGGATCTTTTCGGAAAGGCTTTCTTTGTTTGAAAAACAAAATCCAAAAATACCAACTTCTACGCAGGGAGTATCTCAACTCTCTGTATTTTACTAATATATTTTTTACTCTAAAAAAAAAACAGATTGTATAACCTTATAACTGTTTTTCTTTAACGGTCCGATTTAATCGGTCTATGCGGATTGAATCTGATCATTAAAGCAGGGTCCCTAAAACATTTATAATTTTATACAATCTGTATAATAACTTTCTGATAATACCCTATAACATTTTTTGCACAAGCAAAAACACAAAACCACCAAATACGTATTAAATGTCATTACGATGAAAGTTTTGAAATTATTATAGAACAGTTCAAATTTAAAAATTTTGCATTACTTTTCTACACTCTGTAAGTATAACATAAAAAATATATATTTGAATGAGTGCCGAAAACAACTACTCCACGGGCAATATGCCCCGACTGGCGTTGCATTACATCGGCATCTCCATAGGAGTCGCCACATCTTTTATGGAGACCAACCACAGACACTTACCGGTTTCGCGCTCGTAATGAAGTGAAATAATGCAATGCTAGTCGGGGCACAAATAAGTAGGATTGTCTTCCTCAAAGACAATAGATGTCACCGCTATAATCTCTCTGTCAATTTGACAGTAATTGTCAGACAGATAGTAGCAAAGATCCAAAGAGGGCACTAGGATGTGTTTTTCACCACTATAATAAAAAATATATGTTTTACCAAAAATAATACCCCGCTCTCCGCCACTGATTACAAGACACGAAACTTTTTTTTATTTTATTTAAGTGTTTAATTTCTTTTAATTTTTTATTATAACTATTTTATTTGGACATATTTTAGAATATGACATGTAATATTATAAAATTTTGTATAAAACTTAAAAACCACTGATAAAATTTAGTCAATATATCAAATATTATTTTATCACACGTTAATACAGTGGTTTTTTGGGGCAAACTTTAGAAGTTTGCCTTGTTACTACACTTTTAATTTGTATACTTCTGGTTTTCTGCCTTTTGTTATTTTACAGGTGGTGTAATCCCAAAAGAAACAAACTATGAACTTTTTTTTACTATTATTAAAATCGGATTTCAGAATTTAGGACGTCACAAGACATTTCTGAGATACAATCTGAGAAAATTTAGACATGCCGATTAATTTTCTAACCAGATGCATTATATCGAATGCATCAACTCGGACCATGTTATAAATTTGGACGACACAATGGCCATATGATGTCTCTGCACCGTGTGTTATCACTTTAACCTTTACACTCTTTAACTCTTTAGAGAATCATCAAGGCGGAAACTTTCGAATCAATATATAACTGGCCAACGTAAGACGTCATATAGAAACAGAACGAAAAATCTTTATTATAACTTGGAGCCTTAAAAGGAACTAAAAAAATGAGACAATGTACGTGTGAGTAAAATTACTACTAATATTAGTGACTTAGTACAGGTTTGTACTATTTAAAAAATGTATACAAAAGTTCTGTACAAATTATAAAATTAATAATGAAAACAAATGATGATATTTGAGTAAATCTAGATAACTCTTTTTTTATATTATATTTTTATTATTATTTATTAGCTTATTTAACTACGAAATAAATTATTAATGAAATTATCAAATATTACGCTTCAATAAAGTGTTTAATTTCCTCGTTACCTATAATCCTAGGTAGGTACGCAAAGGAATTACTATATTAAGATATGTCGAAACCTACTACTTTACGTACAATATGCAAATTACTTATAGTACATTAGGTTAAGGAGGATTGATACAATTTCAGTTTTGCCAGTAAAAAATAATTTTGTTCATTAATATTTAATACAAAAGGTATGTGACCAAAAATAATTGTTTTCAATGTAATGTAGATGCTTCAATATTTCATTATTTAAAAGATGTAGATACCTACACTATATTAAAAACAAAAATGGATAAGACAATAAGTTGACGTTATATGAAGTTATGCCGTTGTCATTCAATATTGGGGGGTGCATATCGCACCCAAAGTAGTTGTTCTCGACAGTTCTTAAAAATAATAAAGTTATTCCTTTGAGTACCTAGGATTATAGGTACCTAACAAGGAAAATTAACAACTTTATTGAACCATAATATTTGATAATTTCATTAATAATGTATCTCTTATTTAATTTTTTGGCTTAATTCCTATATAATGAAAGATATAAATAGATAATTCTTATGACAGCACAGAATTTGTGCTACGTTATAGGCATCATCCACTTGCATTGTGTTTGTCCACAACACAAGGGTAATGAACTATTACAACTCAGACAGTTGTTTATTAATAAAGAAGGTGCATTCAGTAACTATGTCCAAGTTTTAATGTATAAAAATCTGGCAAACCAGGTGCAACATCTTTTAAAATAAATACATGAAACTGATAATGACACACCAGTACCATATACCAGCCAGCCCTATAATACTCCAGGGCTGCGATTAATAAATTCGTATGCACTAATGATGTCACAATGACGTAGATTGACAGTTCTTTTTGTATGGGAACAGTCAAACGGCGTCATTTTTACATTTGAATTAGTTCGCATAACTCAAGAAATGCAGTCCAGATGCTGTAGAAACTCCAACGTGCTGTATCACATTTCGTGAAATGCCTTTTTTGCCCTCTGCCAGACTGGAGAACGGGTGGGCGTAGCGAGTAATGAGCAAGCCAGCGATTTTTTTAACACACAACTTCCTTCTTGACAATTTTATAAATAAATATTACTTTAATCTAGAAAATCTAGTTTTGAAACCAATTTTATTACCTACAAATCAAACAATCGGTAGTACAATTTTAAAAGAATATTGTTTTGAATTTATTCAAACTGATGTCATATCTGTTATAAACTCTAGATTTTCGTTCTTTCAAGAAAACGTTTTGATCTATAAATTATTATTTTTCCAACATATCCAAATAAGGAGGATAATATGTGCTTGGTGTTATTGTGAGAGATTAAAATCAGTTGATGTTTGACTATTCCCCGAGCTGAAGAGGTTTTTTAGGTTTCCCTCATTCTAGCATTCCCACAGAAGTCCTAGACTTTGGTGCTAATCCTTGTGATTAGAATGAAGGGTAGAGATATTTTTGTTTCTATTATTTAACGGCGGCTTATGTCCACGGCTAATACCAATCAATAGCGGCAGGAGACGAGCAATCCCCAACCTGGAAATTTGGGCAAACACTTTGTAATGAGGTAAGGAATTGTTACTTGCTTATTCGCATACAAAACAGACCTCTAGCTTTACATCCCACCTAGGCTTGATGTCTTCTAAAGAAACCTCGCCCAAATTTAGACACAAACGTACAGGTTAATCTGTATTGTACAAGCTGACATCGCGGATGTGTCGTTATCAAATACAGAACTTAATAAAGCTCCGATTTTATCAGTTTGTCAAGTTCACTACATTTCAATACATTTTTCTATTTGGTGAAGGCTAAAGGACGATGTAAAAATTTAAATAACGGAAATACAAATATAGAAAGTTTCTGATCGTTTCAAAGTAGCCCAAAATTAATTCTTAGATTTATGACGTGGGTAAGTAGCTTGTATTATTCAAAATAAAAAATCATCCAATACAATTTATATTTCATTATAGCACTTGTTAAGACCAAACACTTATTATCTTTCTGTTATACCGTTTTCGAAGTAAATTAATATATAAAATTATAAATGGCGAAAAGCCATTACTTGACGTTTATATAATAATAATCCCTTATTAAAATTTCAATAAAATGAACAATAGCCAAATTCGCTTAGGTTATTATGAAAGTCTTTAGAAGTTATTAAGAAAGCCAAAAATAGAAGTAGAAGAGTATAGAATATCCGCGTGGTCGGTGATCCATCAGAGAATTAATCAAATGTGAACTATTTAACGTTTCATGGGTATTATTGTTATATAAAAGCCGTTTTAGCATTTCCTTTTAAGGGTATCCAGTTGGCGATTCAAATCTATTACTCTATAGACGTATTAACAAATTCAGTATGTATTAATAATTCTGAGTCTGTTTGAAGTAGTCACATTAAGTCTGAAAGTATCCTTATAATACAACTCAATGTAGATTCAATCAGATTATATTAGGTACAGAAAGGAACCAGGTGATTAGTCTTAATCTGCGCAATTTATAAGAAATAGAATGAAGAGCTGCTAAAGGCAGAGTACATATTCACCAATGTTGGAGAAACTATGTCATCAAAATAATTTGGTACTTGTGCAAAAGTGTATTCCTTCTCCTGGGATAATTTATCGTCATTACACAGTTAATATAATTTTTTCAGTATTTCTCATCTTATACCAGATTATTTTCTATAATTAAATACATATTAAATAAAAGTAGAATAGTATACCATGATTTTATGTGGATGTTAAAGAACAATAGAAATAGTTTCTTTACATTTTTAAATCCGTAACAATAGTAATAATAATAAATAATAATAATAATAATAATAATAATAATGATAAGAATAATAATAATACTTTATTTTCCTTTAAGACCAAAACATTTGTATAGGAATAGATAAAATACATAATAATTACTTAACCTCTTTTGCTATATGTCTATACAAGTTTGCAGAAATTCTTCTACCGTGTAAAAAGGATTGTATACCAATTATTTATGTAACATATTTTTAAACCATACTAGGTTTTCAGCCGCTTTTATTTCAAGAGGCAGTTTGTTAAAACATTTTAAACCTAAATGAAAAGGTGCATCATGCGATATCTTGTATTTACAAAAAGATACATAAAACATTTTATTCTGCCGACTACTTCTACTGGGCACATTTTCATGCAATACAAAATTAGTTATATTTTTAAAAATATATACGGACAATTAAAAAATAAATAGGGACACAAGAGTTAAAATATTAGAATCCTTGAACAATTGTCTACACGAATGCTTGTCTACACGACAGGCATTCGTCAATAGTTATACCTAAAAATTTTATTTCGTTTCCGATAATCTATTTGCTCCATCCATGGTTACATTCAATTTATTGTAGTTTTTCTGTCTGTTATGAAATCGTAAAATTGTGTTTTTGCGGTATTAAGATAGAAAGAGTTCATACCAAGTTTCTATCGATCTTAAAACTCTATTGGATTTTATCTCTAAAAACTCATCTGAACTGGTAGATGTTAATAATGACGTATCATTAGCATACATGACAAAAGATGCATCTGGGATAACGTACTTAAACTTGTTGATATATAATAAAAAGAAGATCGGTCCAAGAACAGAACCCTGAGGAACACCAATCCCAACATTAAGGCATTCTGAATTTGTTTTGGACAATGTGCTACCGTCGTGAATGCGTTATTCGTGCAACTGGCTTATTAGGATAGGCAGTTACAGTAATCATTTTTTTTTGAAAATTTGGTCTCCTAGGTAACTGTCCATTCACTAATCGTGAATGAATAAATAATCTCAAGAGTAGTAGAGTAGAGTTAACTATCGGTTTAGTTATTGTTTAGTTGTAAATGTTGAACCATACCAGTTTTATGAAGCAAGGTGTGAACCAAATGGTTTTACTTATAATTACTAATCTCTTCCCTCGATGCGACGATATAGTTGCATCACCATAAAATTGAATATAGGCATTTGTTTTATTTGCAAGTTTGCCTTGATACTATACCTGTACTTTTTAAATATTTTCCAGATACCCAGAAGAATATTTAATAAATCAGCGCTGTACCACAAGTTATAGACAATATCAAATAGCACCCTGTATATAATCTCGATTTTCAACGGTGAAGAAATCAGCCGAGTAAAATGCTAGCACACAACAGATAAAAAAGATCGAGTGGGGAAGTAAATATAATCTGAGTTGCGTTTGAATGCAGAGCTATTAGGAACACTGGAGTGGCTCTCCAATAGTCTGCCCTCGCTAGTGTACATCTCACTCGAAATAATCTGCATGGGAATTAACGCACCGCGGCGACTGTGTTTTACATACTCCTACAAGGTTTAATGCTACTTGTAACTGGTTCTGCAGAAGTGGTCTTCGGATTTTTTCTCGAGATAGAAAAGAACAAAGGTGCATGATTAGAGGTGCTAAGAACTGACAAGAGTGTATTGATATCTCTCCTGGGGCATGTATTAGAACCAAGGGCACGTATTAACTGATAATGGTGTTAATACGTACAATGCGAGTTCAAAGTTATTAGAGCGGTATGGTTTATTAAAATAGAATTATATAAATATCTAATATAAATTACGGATACCTATAAGTCAATCAAATATCTATGAATCTTGTCTTATGAAGTTCTGGAGGTGACTAGTATCATTCCAAAACCATTGAAAAGTGTCGAATATTATTGATTTCAAATTATTGAATCAATATTTTGTATATGTTCAGACTTGGTTGTTTATCAAACACCAGTTGCGGTGAAATTTTCAAGAAATTGATCGAGAAAAATAATTCAATATTCAGAGCACAGCAAAATTACAGGTGCATTAGAAGTTTGCAAACATTAGAAAACATATAATGTTCTAAACATTTCAATGGTTTACATAATTACACTATTTAGATTTTGCGTACAGTATTCACACCTCCTCACTACCTTATTTAAAGCAGTGGGTCCAAAATTTCTGAAATTCTTGGAAATTAAGTCCTTCGTCCCATAAACGAGATCCATTTACACTAAAATCATTAGATGCAGCTTTTGTAAAAAGGACAACACAATTATTACAAGTTTGGTTTATTCTATTTGTATCATAGCGCAAAACTGTTAGAACCCTAATCACAAGAATAAATTTATTCTTGTGCCCTATTTATGAAAAACTGAGATCACCTAATAAATAACTACTAGAAATGGGAGAAAATCGCTATCGCGATTTTCGTTTCCATTTCTAGCCCTACCGAGGGTCCAGGCCTCCGGCTTGGGGTCACCCTTCGGGTGACAAAAGCATCCAAAATAATGTTATTTTTAATAAAATACATATTAAAGAAATTTTGTATGTGTAATGATGATGCAATAATTATACTAAACTTTTCTCAATATTTTGAAGAATTGTAAGGGTACTCTATTCTTGATGGTAAAACATCAAAAATTTTTATGTGCTGAAAGTAGAATTTATTTTTCAGTAAACAGTTTTAACAATTTTATCAATAGGACCAAAAATATATTGCTGTCATAATTGTAGCAGCAAATTAATATTGTAGATATTTACTTTTGTAAGCTAAAATGATGAATTTTACAGACTGCCAAGATGAAGGAATTAATTCCAAACTAATACTAATAAATAATTGGAATTAAAAAGTGAAAAAAAAGCTAGCCTCCAGCGTGACTCGAACTCGCGAAATCAGCATTACGATTTTTGGAATCCTACAACTATCCCATTGCGCTACCGACCCTGTTGTCAGCCATTTAACTTGGGATGTTTAAGTATATACACTGTACGTGTTATCCTAAAAAATTAATTTTTACTGATTTTCTAATTGGAAAAGCATTTCGCTTCAGTATGTTGGTAATCAGAAGTGTTTGGCAGTCGGTACTATCGATTCCGTTAGCAATATTTCTCATAGGAAAATAATGAAAATAACCTATCTGAAGATTAATTAATTTGACAGTTTTCGTGGGAGGTGTTTCTCTCGTTAATGCAATCTCAAATCGGCATATAAAATGAGAAAGAAGTTGAGAGGGATGCAGCAACTCGAGATTTTCGAAGACGAAATAGACGTAGATGGAGTTGACGTACGGTCTCGAAAAAAAACCTCAAAGGATTAGAGAAAGGACTGAACATTCGCGTGAAGCCCTTCTCGAAGCCGTAAAAGTTAGAAGAGGGGCGAGGGGATCCCGCGAAAAGTCGGGATTTCAGCGGGCGTGACGGGACCATTAGGCGCGAGGAAAAACGCCGGTGCTAGCCGCATCTCTTTCGCCGAACGGCGATTGACGAAAATTTTGCAGAAGTTTTTTGAAAAGGCATTTAAATTGGGAAAACGCGTAGTAAACGGGACGAAAATACCCCTACGCATTGGAGAAATGCCGGGGTATCCGCTCCGCGATCCCCGCGATCCCCGCTCGGAGGAGATAGCTTTGAAACTTTGTGGATTCGGCGACGGAATTTAGAGCGAGACAGAATCGACGCGTTTTAATATATATGGATTAACAAAATTGCCAGACAAATATTTATACAGGGTGTCCACCTAGTGCGCGTAAGTCCAATATCTGGGTTAATAAAAGAGATAACTTAATTTTTTTTCAACAGGGTTGTCTAATATCCCGAGCTGCACAAAATGATTTACAAAATATATTTACATATTCAGGGTGTTCAGTTTTTCCTGGACAGGTACCAACTTCGTTTTTCTAAATGGAAATATATATTTTTTATTGCTTTTTCCAACTTAACCCTTGATTTTAGTAGGACTTTCATCAGCCTTCCCTATACCTAACTTAAACTGTTTTTGAAATATTGACGGGTGAATATTGACATTTTTGCAACTTTGACACCCTGTAAAATCTAAACGGTTTGAGATCAAGCAAAACGGTTTGCACATTCCTATCTTAACTTTTCATAAGCTATCGTTTGATACTAATTTCAAATTTATACAGGAATAAAAAATTTTCAAAATTTTCAGAAAATTTTAAATTTTTGGATAATTCTGAAATTAGTACCAAACGATAGCTTATGAAAAGTTAAGATAGGAATGTGCAAACCGTTTTGCTTGATCTCAAACCGTTTAGATTTTACAGGGTGTCAAAGTTGCAAAAATGTCAATATTCACCCGTCAATATTTCAAAAACAGTTTAAGTTAGGTATAGGGAAGGCTGATGAAAGTCCTACTAAAATCAAGGGTTAAGTTCGAAAAAGCAATAAAAAATATATATTTCCATTTAGAAAAACGAAGTTGGTACCTGTCCAGGAAAAACTGAACACCCTGAATATGTAAATATATTTTCATTTTGTGCAGCTCGGGATATTAGACAACCCTGTAGAAAAAAAAATTAAGTTATCTCTTTTATTAACCCAGATATTGGACTTACGCGCACTAGGTGGACACCCTGTATAACAATGTTTATTATTTAATTATGTTATAGGTTGAAATAGTAGATTTTTTCTTTTTAGTTTTTATTAAATATGTTTATTAATTACATATCTCTCATGTCGAGAAAATAAATGTGATGTCTTAGGTTTAATGTAGCAAAATACCTGAATAATATTATGATTAAATGTAAATTAATAGAACTTTAGCAAATGTATGAAAGTATTGTGGCATTGTTTAATTACTCAATTTATTTGGGTATTATGACACCACTGAAAAATATAAAAATTAATAATCAACCTCTGCCCGACGGATCAGCCAAAGGTTGATTTTTTTGAAAATTATGTTTGCCTAATCAAGCAATCTCACATTAAAAAGCAGATTAACAATATATAATATCAAACACATAATTTGAAAACGTTTACGTTTCGAAAACTTATCCGCTTTCGGTATCAAAACTTTAAGTATGATTCACATACAGAATAGTATGTCAATTTTATTTTGTTTATCTATTTCCATGGGCATATCAGATATTGGTCGATTTTCATTCTATTTTGAATATAAAACGTCAGTCACACCTGACGTTTTCAAAACGTAAACGGTTTTAAGTGATGTATTTATGGCCGTTTGCACCGTTTAACTAACCAGTGATTTAAAAATTAATCGTTGATTAATCTGAAAATTATGTTGTACCGTTCGTTCATTAAACTTGGTTTTGTATCCTAAACGCTGCTAACGTTGTATTTCCTAACCTCACTCTTTAGTTATTTTTCGTATTTTGTGGCATTGTGCGTCTCAGGTTTTCACGGATTTTCAGTTTATTTAATAATTTTTCAAGAAAATGGACGAATTTTTAGGTATTTTAGATATATTTTTAGAGGATGATCAAAAAAATATAATTTTCATAAAACGTCTTTAATACTTCTGAAGTTCTATAGGTTCCATTTTCCACTGTAGCATTAACTTCAGTGGCTATTTTTCCCCAAGTTTGTTTTTCCTCACTGGATATAAGGTCTGTTTTCTTGTTTTCAAGAATGTAGTTATAGTTTACACAAATTTTAGTGATCAGCAATTTTTCCTCTCAAGAGAATCATACACATTTTTGCCTAGTTTCCCCGTAGTAGAACTCATATTGTAGATTTTATTTTTATACAAATATACGTTAAATTATGTCAATTTTAAGTTTCTGTCAAACACACATGAATGCCAAGATCCAAAAAAGTGCCGTGAAGATAGAAGCCCAAGTAAAATTTGCAGTAAAAGTTGCTATATTGTTTTTCTGATTAACTAACAAACCATTAATTTGTAACGGTGCAATTCGAAAATGTTTATACAGCAATTAAAAGATAATCAATGGTTAGCTAATCAGTCTTTGAGAAAACGGTACAAACGGACACGTTAGATATTGTTAGTCTGTTTTTTAGTGTGAGATTTCTTGATTAGGCAAACATATTTTACAAAAAAAAAACATAAAAGGCTGTTTTTTTTCCATTGGCGCGGACGTTGATTTGTAATTTTTTATATTTTTCCGTGGTGGCATAGCAAATAATGGCATACCACGAGTAATTAATAGAACTGATTCAGACAATATTCAGCACAACCCTTTTTTTGCCTACGAGAACTACTATAAGCGATTTTTATACCAACAACGTGAATAAACTAAAGCTTCATACGTGGTTTTGGTTATCTATCTATAGAACATTATAGGTAACATGTTAAGCAATTTGCATGCATAATTGTATAAATATATGTTTTGAACTGTGAAGTTCAATTTAAAATAGTTTTCCTTCAGTTTATATACTATAATTTAAATAAATTAAATGGTAATTAGGGTAAACACATGCCTTCACGGTAACACTAATGCATAAAAACATAACACAAAATATAGGTATTTATAGGAAACTTAAAAAATTTGCATATACACTTATGTTTAAATAATTGCTTTATTTGAAAGTTGCAATACACAGTTGAAGTATGGATCTAACAGTGATTTTAGTGCAAGAAAGTCACTATGGATATAAGAGAGATTTAAATATTTTATAGTAAGGTTAGTCAATTTGTTGGACAATAAAACTATACAATTGTATATTACTTTTCAAGATGTATCTTAAAATGATCGATACTGATTTATGTATGATTCGTAGTTTCTTTTAGGATTACACCAACTGTAAAATAACAAAAAGATATTTTAGAAAATTTAGATATAATTCAATTTTGAATTATATCTAAATAAAATAATTATTATAATAGAATTTAAAAGAAATTAAACACTAAACTAGATTTTTCCTAAACGTTTCTAGTTGATCCTCAACTCGTCGTCAGTAGCACGTTTGTATGATAATTTTTTTTGTGAGATTGACATTTTTAATTAAAAATGTCATCACATGCACTGACATACTATGACATTATTAATTTTCCACCGTTAATATCCTTCTGGAGTAGAGGAAGCCAAGTTTGATCCATGAATATTGTTTCTGACGAGATACAGTTATTATTAAGGGTGATTTAATTGTTTAATTTCTTTTAAAATTTATTATAATAATTATTTCATTTAGACATAATTCAGAATATGATTTGTAATATTACAGAATTTTGTATAAAACTAAAAAAACACTGATGATGATTTGTCACTGATGAAATTTGGTTAATATCTCAAATATTTATTTTATTGCATATTATACAGTGATTTTTTGGGGCTAACTTTTGAAGTTTGCCTTGATACTGCACTTTGAATATTTAATTTGCATGCTTCTGGTTTTTCTTATTTTACAGGTGGTGTAATCCCAAAAGAAACCATGATTCATCAAAACGCACCACAAATAAGTTACAGACTGATTAAGTATGATTTGTGTATGTTGGTACGCTTTCAACTTGTATACAACACCCAGACCCTTTGTTATTCAGAAATTTGAGTAGACAACGCTTGTAACGACATCGAAGGCGAACTTGATTGTAGACGATCGAACGAATGAACGAGGTTGATGGCGAACATTCTAATAAAATCTGTAAAAAAATGTACAGTGGTATAGGAGAGACTTTAGACGTGCACTGTAGAATGTTCTCTGCTTATGTAATCAAAAATAATAAATAAAATATTCGCAGACAATACGTATTAATAACATACGAATATACGTGGTGAATTTACTATTAAAGAACTGCCAAGATAAATGTTACTTCGCGAAGAGCACAATAAAACAGCACGATAATTTAAAGACATTAGTAGTGATTAATGAATAGGGAGATGTCACATTTTCCTCCTTACAATACTCCGGGATACACTTAGAAGATTTAATCTCAGTTTATATACACGTTTTTATTTCATAAGCACTGACCCATTTTTACACTAATCCAGAAACTTCCTCTTTGACTTTATTACTAATGAAATCCTATTCAGCAACCCGGCAGCTGATGGTAAATCTTTTTATTGTTTATTTTCGAAGGCAGTTTCGGTTTAATGTTCCTCCACTGTGGTAAATTAACACATGTTAAAGATTTCTGCATAATCACATACTCTAGCGGCGTGATTATTGATCACAGGAAGCGATATTATTTGTGGATGAGATTGGACCGAGTGGTGGGAGTTATTTTCGTACTCGCCATTACATTTTATGGTGCATCAACTTTTCTGTTATACATCGTTATATACTTTGTTCATAACTAGAGACTGCACACACGAGGTCAGACTATGAGGAAGTGGATGTAAATAAACTAACGACACAAATAGACGCACAATAGTTTTTATACAATCAATCAGCGATTATCTTAACTCTCAAAACTCTGCTTTAGTTGTGTTTACTTCTATTTATTTCAAGCATTTATTATTTATTTAGCATAAATTGCGGTATTTCTAGCAAACTGATAAGAACTGTTATGCCTTCTGATAAAAAATTGTGCATAAAAATTATAGAAATATCAACTAGTGAACCCTGTGATAACGTTATATATCATGTATGTGAAGGCTAAGCCAAAAAGGATTAGGAAAGGACCTAATAAGAGTTTTCACCACAGAAATGAACAACTTGTTACTGACACGGAAATAAATGAAATGGAAAATGAGAGAACATCTACATTATTTTGACATCTCGCTTCCAGTTCAGGGATTCGTTCTTCATGTTATTTCGTTACTTCCATTTTGTTTTTATTGTTATCTGTTTCATTGAATCATTTGGAAGCTTCGAGTGTTCCGGTGTTTGAGTGTTTGTGTTAATTATATTTCTGTTTGCTTTAAAAATTCTTTGTAAATGTGTTTTACTTAAGTTTGAATTTACACTTCGTTTTCTTAGTGACATTTTGGGATCTGCATCTATTGAATTTTTAAAGCAACAAAAGTACTTCAGTGGCTATTTTTCCCCAAGTTTGTTTTTCCTCACTGGATATAAGGTCTGTTTTCTTGTTTTCAAGAATGTAGTTATAGTTTACACAAATTTTAGTGATCAGCAATTTTTCCTCTCAAGAGAATCATACACATTTTTGCCTAGTTTCCCCGTAGTAGAACTCATATTGTAGATTTTATTTTTATACAAATATACGTTAAATTATGTCAATTTTAAGTTTCTGTCAAACACACATGAATGCCAAGATCCAAAAAAGTGCCGTGAAGATAGAAGCCCAAGTAAAATTTGCAGTAAAAGTAGCTATATTGTTTTTCTGATTAACTAACAAACCATTAATTTGTAACGGTGCAATTCGAAAATGTTTATACAGCAATTAAAAGATAATCAATGGTTAGCTAATCAGTGTTTAAGGAGAAAACGGTACAAACGGACAATAACGTTAGATATTGTTAGTCTGTTTTTTAGTGTGAGATTTCTTGATTAGGCAAACATATTTTACAAAAAAAAAACATAAAAGGCTGTTTTTTTTCCATTGGCGCGGACGTTGATTTATAATTTTTTATATTTTTCAGTGGTGGCATAGCAAATAATGGCATATCACGAGTAATTAATAGAACTGATTCAGACAATATACAGCACAACCCTTTTTTGCCTACGAGAACTACTATAAGCGATTTTTATACCAACAACGTGAATAAACTAAAGCTTCATACGTGGTTTTGGTTATCTATCTATAGAACATTATAGGTAACATGTTAAGCAATTTGCATGCATAATTGTATAAATATATGTTTTGAACTGTGAAGTTCAATTTAAAATAGTTTTCCTTCAGTTTATATACTATAATTTAAATAAATTAAATGGTAATTAGGGTAAACACATGCCTTCACGGTAACACTAATGCATAAAAACATAACACAAAATATAGGTATTTATAGGATATTTCAAAAATTAGCATATACACTTATGTTTAAATAATTGCTTTATTTTAAAGTTGCAATACACAGTTTAAATAGTATGGATCTAAAAGTTATTTTAGTGCAAGAAAGTCACTATGGATATAAGAGAGATTAGAGTATTTTATAGTAAAGTTAGTCAATTTGTTGGACAATACATTTTATGGTGCATCAACTTTTCTGTTATACATCGTTATATACTTTGTTCATAACTAGAGACTGCACACACGAGGTCAGACTATGAGGAAGTGGATGTAAATAAACTAACGACACAAATAGACGCACAATAGTTTTTATACAATCAATCAGCGATTATCTTAACTCTCAAAACTCTGCTTTAGTTGTGTTTACTTCTATTTATTTCAAGCATTTATTATTTATTTAGCATAAATTGCGGTATTTCTAGCAAACTGATAAGAACTGTTATGCCTTCTGATAAAACATTGTGCATAAAAATTATAGAAATATCAACTAGTGAACCCTGTGATAACGATATATATCATGTATGTGAAGGCTAAGCCAAAAAGGATTAGGAAAGGACCTAATAAGAGTTTTCACCACAGAAATGAACAACTTGTTACTGACACGGAAATAAATGAAATGGAAAATGAGAGAACATCTACATTATTTTGACATCTCGCTTCCAGTTCAGGGATTCGTTCTTCATGTTATTTCGTTACTTCCATTTTGTTTTTATTGTTATCTGTTTCATTGAATCATTTGGAAGCTTCGAGTGTTCCGGTGTTTGAGTGTTTGTGTTAATTATATTTCTGTTTGCTTTAAAAATTCTTTGTAAATGTGTTTTACTTAAGTTTGAATTTACACTTCGTTTTCTTAGTGACATTTTGGGATCTGCATCTATTGAATTTTTAAAGCAACAAAAGTACCTCTAACAGTTTCATCATAAGCTTTTTTCTGTTTCTTCTTATACTGAACACTTCATGTTTTAAGAAATCTCTTGATTAAATGCCAAGCAGTACTTTTGTTAACTGCAGTATTTTTTTCACTAAATAAAATAATAACCATATTTATCGATCTTTCGCTGGTTCCATAACACTGAATCAAATAAATGGTTTCCTCTAATATTAACATTATGTTTAAGAAACAGTTGAAGTTTAGTAAAGTAGTGTTTCATTGTTAAATTTGACAGATACTAAAAAGCTACTATCTTGGGAAAAATTAATAAAAAATTGAAAAATCATAGTTGGCCAAGGATTTTCTATAGGGCCTAGACGTTGATTCTAAACAACTTTTTTTAATAACTTGTATTTGCTACATAAAAGGTAATTTACTCTACAGAAAAATAGGTTCTTTGAAAATTTCCAACACACACTTGATTTTTCAAAACTGTAATTATGTTAGAAATTAGTCCTTAAACTTGAACTCCAAAAAATAAAAATTGAAATAGGGAATTTTTTATACTTTACAAAAGTCGGTTCACTTATCCGGGGAAACACTGTATATACCGGGTGTCAACGGATCTATTAGACAAGCCATAACTTCTAGAGTATTGGATGTATCAAAATGAGATTTGGTATAGGTAAATGGTAGAGGAAGAGGAAAGTTTTTGCATTTTTTTCACGTTTAGGTTACTTCCGATTTCACCGGAAATGGCTTCAATTTTGAATTTTTAAATGGAACACCCTGTATATTTTTACATATTTGAATTTCTGAGACAATTTTGGACTAGAAAATGACATTAAAACCTTTAAAGTATAATACTCGTATACGAATTTATTAAAAACTTCACTGAAGTAAATGTATTTTATGAGCTTATTTTTAATCCAATCACAATGAATTTAGTATCGTTGGTTCGAAAAAAAAAATCCCTTTTTGAAAAGTGCTTGTCTAAAAAGTGTTGCCATTTGAAAAAAAATAGTTAGATATAAAAAAGTAATTTTGCCAACTTGTCTCATTCCTATCTATCATACTAATCACTAAAACTTTGCGATTACATTTTTCTGACATCATCTAAGGCCTTCAGATTAGTTTGCGCTCAATCATGGCCACCTAGATGCAATATTAAAAATGGCTCTAAAAAAATCAAGTAGGCGAAAAAACGTTTTCAAATGTCATTTTCTAGTCCAAAATTGTCTCAGAAATTCAAATATGTAAAAATATACAGGGTGTTCCATTTAAAAATTCAAAATTGAAGCCATTTCCGGTGAAACCGGAAGTAACCTAAACGTGAAAAATATGCAAAAACTTTCCTCTTCCTCTACCATTTACCTATACCAAATCTCATTTTGATACATCCAATACTCTAGAAGTTATGGCTTGTCTAATAGATCCGTTGACACCCGGTATATATATATATACATATATAGACTATGGGATTTCTTATGTCCAAGAGTGGTTAACGCAAATGTTGGATATGTCGCCGATTTTGCTGCTGTACAATCAATCACCAACCGATCCTCCAAATTACTAAATTACCCCTTACTTTATGATGACTTAATATGTATAGATAAACTATGCCTTTTATAAAATTCTATACCCTACTCAATTTTAAACATTCTATATACCGAAGGGGTATACCCTTCGGGATATTATTCGGAGATTGCAACTACTCGTATATCTCTCATTTTCCATAAAACTTACCAATGTAGTATTGCCTCACAATTCATATCGATTTATTATGCGTGAACATGTGTTTTGTGAACACATTTTTAAATAAATATTGCCTAAGTATTTGACTAACATACCATGATGTCACTATTTAGCATATAGCAATTATTATTTATGTACAGCCCACTGAACCATCGACAAATGGGTTATAAAATTATATCACCATAATACAAGTTCAGTAATGCTGGGAATAGCGGTAACAGACCTTGAAACTCTTTACTTTTTACATAAAAACGAACTGTATAACTTACACAGCAAACAATAAATACACAACAAAGAGGTAAATGTCATACACTAATATAATAAAATACAGTATTATGAATACCAGTGAATATCAAACACTTCAGAAAGTGTAATTAGTTACATCTACTTTATATCTACCATCACCAAAGTAGATTCGTACTATTGGTAGTTGTGTTATGTATAACCCATCTGTCAAGTAGTAGAACTTGTTTCTACATCCCGTTATTATATTGGATTCTCATACGATTAGTTTCGTTTGGATTGTGTTACGAAAACTACGAACAGGTGGCACTATCGTATAGGTGCCACTTGTTCCAAACCAAACCGAACCAAACCAAACCAAACCAAACCAAACCAAACCCAACCTACAGTGTCAAGTACTTGGGTCTTCGCATCTTTAGGTATGATCACGTATATTGCACTGACGAGATCATAAAAGATCGAAACCGGTCTGCAATTAATGACATCCTACGATGTGAGGTCCAAGTATATCTCGTAATTTTCGTTGCAATCCCAACCCTTGTATTTTGATTCTAACTGTGTTAGAACGTGTTAGAAAAAAATACGGCAAATTTTTGTTTTGTAATCAGCGCTCGCCGAGGCATATAGCCAGGAGAGTAGATGTTTGGGCTTAATTTGTTTCAGTTCTTATTTAAATAAGTCGTTTACAAATGATGGATATAAAGTAGATTCGTACTATCCGTAGTTATGTGTTATGTTCAGCCCACCTGTCAAGTAGTAGAACTTGAGTCCATCCCGTTATTGTAAAATAATGTATCATTTTCAAAATCTATGAATTCTATCAAATAATCTCAGTCCTCTCCTCAGCTGGGGTATACCTTTTCGTCACACGATTTACACCTGCAGCTGCCTTGCTATAAACCATTTTGGTCTTACGGAGTGATTTTCAAGCAGAGGCGTTCAACAGGTAACCCCAGTAATAATATAAAAAACTTACTCGTTTAATTGAGACACTCTATATTTTGAAGGTAATCAAAGTAATTTTTCAATCAGGATTTACATGAGTAGCTGTCTTATCGATTTTAGTGTTTAAAATTGGTTATCATAACGTTAATGAATTCAACAACGTCAGTTACCAATCCTTGATAATATCAAATGCTAGAATTAATGATACTGCAACTATTGTTTCCCCATTATTTTTATGTACTTAAGGATATAAATAGCCATATAGCAATAAACCTATTTTCATAGGACGTTTGATAGATGTTTATAGTAAACCGAGGACACCAGTAGTAACAGGTTAATTTGAATGGTAGGACTGACATCATCATTAGGTAACGCACTTTATAGCCGCAACACAATTATGTCAAATTGGTGTAGCCTGGCATTGTTGCAATTGCTGAACCGTTCCTCAGCGATGGGCAGCCAGTCGCAACGTGCCCAGATGCTACTTTATGCCAATAAATAAACTTGGACGGAAAGCCTTACTCTTCTAAAAAATGTATACAGTCCGTTCCTAAAATAATCCCCCCCCTCAACTTTTGAACCAGTTGAGATATCGACCTCAAACAAAATGCAGGATGAATAATATAAAAAATACTACTTTCTATCCGCAAACGGAATTTTGAAAACTGATACGGAAGCGGACTGTAGAAGGAAATAGGTATGCGAAGGGGTGTGATTCTATTCTAATGTGTGACGGAAATTGTATGTCAGTTTCTCATTGATTGTATGTATGTTTCCGTATAAATGTGTTGTTACCTACACTTTATTTTTATAATTTCGTCAGGGCATATCCCAATTTAATCTGTCTGCGGAACTTATTCTACCTTTTACATCTTATAATGACCCTTAGAAACCAAAAGTAGTTTTAAGCTGAAAAAATTATAAAGAATAATAATGAATGTCTAAAACATGAATGATCAAGGTAAAGTTTTTATAAACAATCTTTCCTCGTTGCCATGGATGTTCTTCCAGAAATAATATTTCGTGCAAACATAAGTTAAAATTACGACACAACCATATGCAATTATCAAGTGAATGCTATTTGAAAAATAATTAGCAAGTGTGTATGTATTCTTTAAATCTCTTACAGAACAAAGGTTGAAAGTAAAATGCCGAGCGAATGGAAATAATAAAGACATTACCTAAAATATAAGTATTTATACTCGTAATAATATATAAGATATTATATAAATATAAGACTGTTAACAAAACCATTGTTAAGTATGTGTGTTTTGTATGCAGCCAAAGTCTTCAGTTAGTTGGATAGTAAGAGAAAGTTGTCCATTACTTGAAATATATTTATTAAATAAATGTCAAAAGATTTTAGTTTTACAGTCATTACAGACAGTTCTGTTATTTTTTAAAGATTTAAAAAAAAAATTGTGTTCTTTCCTATAAATTGATTTTTGTAGCAATATAATTATTATATAATCTATAAACAGGTTCCTTATCATGCACCAATAATAAAAAATATATGTTGTGTTCCTTTTACATTTATTTATGGTGAAAATATTTCATGTCCCTATAATCTGAAAAACGGAGCAGTATACCTAGGTTTAAAAAGGATAACTTCATTACTTAAAAAAAAAATAAGTTATTTGCATCCCCCTGTATTAAAATAAAATGGCGTATTTTGGAATAACTTCAAGTTATTAGGTATTTTATATTTTTCTTTTTAATACCATATACCATATCTTTTTAATACAATATTTTATTCCACCATCATTTCAAATGTCAAAATGTTAAATGTAAATGTTTAAATTTCAAAATTTTAATACTAAATAAATATCTATTTCAAATTAAAAATAATATTTAAACTTACTTACCCTTTATACTGAATTATTTATTGAAAAATATTATTTGGAATTTTTCAAAATAACTTCAGATTTTTCACTGAAAATTCTGAAGTTCTCAGCAGCCCTCCTTGGACTAAAATGTACGGTAGGTGTTTCTACTTTCGGGTTCGTCAGTTACATGTGTGGCAGGAGGTACTGTCATTCAAAATATTCTAGTTACAAGAAATCAATGTCAATTAGCAAATTAGAAATAAATGCTGTCAAATAGATATCAAAACATTGTCAGTTTTCTGATTGTTGGAGTATTGTTCGTGAGTCCATGCCGGCCTTGACCCATCTTGTGGAAATGGTGGTTGACGGAGTAGCAACGCAAGGAGGGCCGAGGCTGAATAAGCATTTCGATAGAGATGTACTTGAGTTGAGATAATTCATTCTAGTGATGGGCAGAATCGAGCACCTTGCATTCGAATATTTTTGAGAATCGAATAGTTATTCGGATATAGAGAATTCGAATAGTTCATATATGTCCGATGGAATCATTGTGTGGCACGAATCATCTCGCAGAGCGTTTAATTTGTAGATCTTGGGACCCTTGGGCATCGCGGCGCGTTGCTTGATGCTTACAGTATTTAATGTTTACACCTAGTCAAAAGGAGCTGCCGCCAATTATCCGTGACTTGTTTTTTCTGGGTGAAGGGATTCAAAATTCGAATGCGTGGATGTTTCGAATGGCAGTAGTGTAGTGTCACTATAGTCCTCTAGTACTATTCGCATTTCGAAAGTACAAAACGAAGTGGGTATCGCATGCTCGCATGCGTTCTGGTTCTCGTCATTGTATTCAAAAACTGTCAAAAGAATCGCATAGTATTGTAATTTGTATTCGAATAGTCCCAACACTATCATTCATTGCCCATTAGTTGGCATATTATCATACAAATCATAAGCTCTGTCTTGCAGTTCAGTGCAGTGGTATAGTGATTATTTTACCCTTATAGTGTACATTTGTCTACCCCTTTTGTGGTAAATTTTATTTTTTAATTACCTAAAATTTCTTAATTTAGAGAAGCCAATAAAATAAAATAAGTACCTATACCACTAGGAATTAGACCAATACTATTAGATTTAGGGCCTCCCATTAAGTTCCTGATAACTATTTGGCAGATTAGAATGTGACATTTCAGTATTTCAGTTTTCACAGTATAATCTGCCAAATAGTTATCAGGAACTTAATGGGAGGTGGAAAGACCTGCCCTAATTATGTTAAATACCACAGATAATTTAATGAGGCTAATTTACCACCATATATATGAGCCGGTTCATGATAAGACAAATTGAATTTTCATTCATTTCTATTTTCGGACAAAAAGTTCATTATGAAATAGAAAACTGATGGGTATATTATATCTTATTTCCATTACTTATTTCAATTTTCCTAAACCAGAAGTGAAAGTAAGCTCAGGTATACTTTTCGGTCCTGGTAGTGCCATGAAAATTTATATATTAGATAGGTATTAACAGCATAATACAGAAATAGACTCTATTAAACTATTAGGAAAACAGAAAGTTGAATCATTCTTTCTCTTGTAAAACTAATTGGCTAACTTCAGATTTCCATTATTGCGGCGTTTTGGCAACAATAACTTTTGTTGCCAGTTCCTTTGAAAATCCCCTACATAAAAAAGAATCAGCCTCGACCTATCTTATCAATGAAAGTAATAACAATACCAGGTATTCAGTTCCTCATAATTCAAGCCTTATTGAGCCTACCTACGCTAAATTCATCTATCAAACGAAACGTGAGAGGTAAGGATAACATTACGTGACCATACATTGAAATAATTTGTTAATGTACAATTATTTTACACACCAGTGCAGTGTCTCGTACTTGCTTTAATTTCCCTGTTTTATTTATGGGTATTAAAAGTACTAGAGCTGTCAGCGCTATTATCTCTTCAGTAATTGACAGAATGAGTTATATTAATGGTGACAATTTAAATAAATAGAATGTGTTTGTATTTCAATAAATAACATACATATCAGAAACTGTTTGACCGTATTTGGTCTTAACGATATTAACGTGATCGTGATATATAATTTTTTAACATACTTGTTAAACTGCACCACCCATTATTAGCATACATGTGCCAGCAATTCCAAGGGAATAACTCGTATTCCATAATGACATATGCTGACAGATTTGGGGTTATATAAAGCTACAATATTGTGTTCCAATTTAAAGGCGAGCCGGTGGCTCAGGGCTTAGCGTCTCGATCGCTCAACTCAGAGGTCGTGGGTTGTAATTCCGATTCCACCAAACAATTTTTCATTAAATTGTTTACTCGTAGATCAAGGCTTATTCGCAGGGATAGCTTGGCCTAGGATGGGAAGAATGTCAACTTGGTGTTAATGTGAGAGATTAAAATCAGTTGATGTTTAACTTGCCCCCCCCCCCCCCTTAACTAATGAGGTTTTCCAGGTTTCCCTCAGTCCAGCATTGAATGGTGGTTAGGGCCTACCAACGTAAGTCGTTCTTGAGGCGCAAATGCGACACGCGGAATAATAATATGCCGCCCTCACTCTCACACAAGTCTCAGACTTTCGGGCTAATCCTTGTGATTAGAATGAGGGGTAGAGATATTATTATTATTATTATTGTTATAAAGTGATTCATATGAAAGCTTCAACATTTACGAAAGATAAAAGCAAAGTAAGTATACAAAACAGATTTACTAATTATATTGGTGAGTTTTAAGGGCGTATTTCTTAAGATAAACATTTCTTCGGTAGCCTATTTCATGTCTTTTTTGTATTTTATAAAAATGTTGGATCACAATTATCTTATTTTAAACGAAACAACGAAATGTTTGAAAAGCAAATAGTATTTTGAGTCGATATCTCGTAGAACCGTACCCTATACCAAAAGCCAGCTGTTTCGGAGGTACCTATTTGAGATTTCATTTAAAATTTTACATATACAATGGTTTATAAAAACAAACATTTATAACTGCTTTCATATAAGAAATGTTCATATGTTCTCTGGCATATGAAAAAAACATAGAATATGATATCTTCTAAAGTTTAAACAAATGTAAAAATAATATCCAAATATTCCATTGTTCACATTTTGAAAATTTAAGATTATTGCATTGCAATACCTACCCGGTTTTTTATTCCAATCTAAATCATCTTCTTTTAGTATGGCCATTACAAGGATCATCATTACATTTCGACATTCTGTTTAAATTCTGGGAAAAATTGCTTTACAATTATCCTGTACATGATTATCTTAAGCGTTTGCAATTAATTGCTCATTCAATTAATTATTTTTCAGTGTTTTTAACTTTGAGTTACAATTCTATTTAAAATAAAACATCAGCTAAATGTACCGCAACTACTACTACTTACTTGCTTCGTATCTTAAGAAATAATGTAAGAATGATTAATATAAACAATGATTGGTAAAGAAAAACTTTAAGTTGGAATATAGAGGACCGTTTATTTTTACACATTTCAAAATGCAGCTATAATAGCAACACAATTAACTATCTTGAAGACAAACACACTATGCAGAGTTGAGCTTATTTATAATAAAAGTATGTGCCAAGGATCCATAAACAAGTGGCTTGCCTCCAAACAAAAACCATCCAATAGTATTTACCTAAATATTGAAACTTGTTCAGATGAGTCATGGTTAGAATTCCAGTCAGTTGCCAGCAGTTTTACTAAAGATTCTTGAATACTGAAAACAATCTGTAAAATTTAAAATAGTGACTTCAATGTCTGCATTAGAATTTAATATTGCATAACTTGAAGCAAAAAATACAGGGTATTCAATTTAAACTAAAAAAGTTTTCCCCGTTTGGAGTTGTGAAAATATGAAGTGAAATGTGGAACACTTGATACAATAATTTTTCATTTATAGATAGTTCATTCTTTATTCCTTTCACGTGGCAAAAAATTGATGAGCACCACCGAAATGGTTTTCGTTAGATGTTTTCAATCATTTACTGTATGCTCAAAACTCAAAATTATATCTAAAATATAGTATTTATTCCACATCTTCCAAAAGTAAAATAATGGACAACAGTACTTAATAATTTTTTTCTAGGGATTTACTCTGTATACGAAGTAAATTCACCCACAGCTATTTTCAGATGTAATTCAAAATTTCTCGACCTCAATATATAAATAATTTATGATACATTTTACAGAGTGAACTATGAAATGGTCAAAAGGAAAATAAATAACAAAAAACTACATTTACGACTTCATCAACAATAAGATTTTCAACAAGTAGAGAAGATCACAGAAATTAATAAAATTAGATTGAAAACGGTATGACACTTTTAAAATGTTAGGTATGAATAGTTACATAATTATTTGTCACTGTACTGAGACCAGTGGCGGCCCGTGACATTGACTTCAGGGGGCGTAAAAAAATTTGAATACATATTTATTTATATATTTGAGTAGATACATATAATATTTATAGGTATGCTATTTTATACACTTAATAACAATCTTTTTTATGTCACAAACACTCATTTTTTCCTCTCTAGGTATGATAAAAGATAGTAAACTCCGGAAAATACGTGAATTCTCTTGCACTATTTGATCTATTTATATCTATTAATTTTTGCAAAGAGGGTGTTGATTTAAACGGCCAGGTTGAAACAAATGAATTATTTTATTAACATTTCATTTCATGGAATATTCAAATAAAGACATCAAACTTATTTTATATTGATGGAGAATGTCATAAAATAATTAGAAGAATATGTAGAACTTCCAATCAGCGTATTCCTCTGCTGCTACCCACCACGGAAAAAACTTTTGAAGAATCGAATCCAACTTTTTTAATTTTGGAAAATAAATGCTGCCTAGGAAATAATCAGCCCAGCAACTACGGATGAAAATAACATGACTATACCTAAAAAAATATTATTAATTTGAAGATCGATGGTTTCAATTATGGCTGTCATGGCTGTGGCCACTACGATCAATGGCTTTAACATCACTTGATTTTTATTTATGGAGTTGCATAAAAAGAAAATTTTATGTTCCGTATTTTTGACAGTTGAGTTCTATTTTCAATTTTGTTTTTTATTCATAATGTTTGTTTATATTGTAGTCTTGTTGTTTTTAGTTCCGTCATAGTTTACTTATGTTCTTTGCTGAAGTTATATTACATTACAATCGTAACTAATTTAGTCTCAATTTCTATGAACAATTTGATAAAATTGAAGAAAATAGAGATATCTCAAAAAAACTGTAGTTTTGTAGTTACTGTATGTAACGGGAATTATAGAACATTTGGAACTATTAAGTTTGTCTTACCTCTACAGTGTAGCATAACTTAGGCTCTTTCCTTTTGCCAAGAATCGAATAAACTCGTGCGAAACGAAAAAAGTTATAAAGGTCACCTGTCAAATTTTTTAGAAAATGTCAAATATCTCCGAAACGGCTGAGTGTAGCTATAGAGTATATGACATATTTTTGATTCAGGATTTTATGCCATTTTGGAAAATGCAAAAAGATATAAGTAGGGTTTTTCATTTAAAATAAGCAAGTTGACATATACTACCGGTATAACCGAAAGTAGAAAACAACCGAAAATATTTTTTAAAAACAGACCTTCTGCCAAAATGCCATCTGTTAAAATTTCAAATTTATATCTCTATAAGTATTGGAAATACGTCTTACAGGCGGTTACTGTAAACATTTGTAATTACTTATTATGCAACCATAGCTTTTCAAACATAATATGAACAAGCACTATAATTTCAGTGTGTTCTTTTTCCTTTTGGTGTGCTCTAATTGACTTACTCTTTTTATTACGAAAAAAATATCTAATAACATTGAAATTTTTCTTATTCTATTGAACAAGTCAAGAGTCAAGATATTAAGAATTTTCTCAATATATTGACAAAAAAGTCAAGAAATTGAGAATTTTCACAATACATTGAGAAAAAGTCAAGAAAATGAGAATTTTCTCAATGTATTGAGAAAAGAGTAAAGATATTGAGAATATAGGTATAGTTTCCTAAAAATAAAACAGCATATTTGACGCCAGAATGATTTCGTAAGAATATTCATCGAATCATCTAGCCCTCCTGCTAAAAAGGATTTTACACAATGGTTAAGTAATATTAAATATTTCAGTTATCGAGAGCAACTATATTGGAACCGAGAGGCGCGTCATTTTAATAAATAAATGGCCAGTGTCATCAGTTCAAAAAAATGGTAATGTAAAATATATTTTATACGCCCAAAAGTGTAAAACCACTTATCAAATCATCAGAATACCGACATCTACTTGACAATATGTACGAAGTGGAGCCAGGGCCTAACGTAATGTCAATAAACTGTTAATACCCAGGTAAAAGAGATGCAAAAGGAAGATTGAATTGGAATTATCCATTTTATCACGTATTATGCACGTTAATAAAAATATATAATTCAGTGAATGGGCTAATCTAAACCCTGGGCACGTTCACTTTCTTACACAACTGTCTGTCATCAATTTATTTGGCACATTATCCACACATCCTTAAATGCACATGTAGTTATTTTTTAACATGGACACATTATTCATTGCAAACATATGGCAAGTTTTCATGTGTGTGTCATGTTTAAATGTATATCAATGTCTAATATAGATAGTTACAAGATTTTTTCAAACAATATAAGATGTAATGTAATGGCCATATTTTAAAATGACTAAGTCAAAATAAAAAACACATAATATTATAGAATAAAGTGAGTAGCCGGGCTGATTTCAAAGTTTTGGTATATATTACTTATTTACTTTGCCATTGTGTTACTTTTGTTACCTATTTTTATAAAGCACGCTAGTGTCATTTACCAAAACGATGCCCAATTTTGTTTCATTTTAAATAAGTAAGTACCTACATAAGATTTCGACCTCATGATTATAGGAGTACATCAAATACCAAGCCGCAATATCGCAGTTAGAGATCAAGAAGTAAAAAGAGATACCGGGCTTTCATATTAGCCAGAATTAGGATAGTACACATTATTTATATTAAATGAAAAATGCTCTTTGCATATTCATCATTACAGTTTTAGGTGGTTGCAGTTAATAAATTAAATGGTGATGAATTTTCCTTTATCCCCTGAAAATTATGACGATGTTTGGCGATGTTGGCGATGTTTGGGAATGTTTGGCGAACACCCTGTATGAAATATCTGACTTCTAGTCATGTGTTTAGATAGAGCTAGATTTTCTTTACAGTTGTAGAGAATTTCAATTATAATCTTGACAATCTGCAGAGCTAAAAGAATTTTCACAAGTCAATGTAATTCACGAGTTTTCGACAAAAACATTAATAAAATGGCAACGCCGTATGCGATAGCAAAAAACATAATATCGGCGGATAGGCCAGAGCAAGGCGAATGAAAATCTATAAAAATATATAGGGTGTTACGTTTAAAATATATATTTTTGTAACACTCTAAGTATGAACACCCTGTATATATAAAAATAATTTTAGAAAATGGATTTTAGTGGGTACTCTGGTTGTACAAAAGGATAATTGCTTATTGCTAATTATGCTCCGCCTACGCACCAATGGCCCACCCTGTATAATACAATAAAAAAAAATTTATATGCGTTCCTTAAGTTCTATTTTTGTTGTCAGCAAGTGTTTACGTATCAACGTTTTATTATAAATTATTTGTGTTTTTATATTTTCCATACTTGAACCAAAACAGTGTACAAGGCCTTGAACAGCATGAGCTTTCGGTATTCGATCTTCTGATCAATTATTAGTGTGTACAATGTATAATACAAACTTATGTAATGGTTTGCATCCCTCTTACTAATCGACAGAGATTATTAATTACACATTTAGCCTAAAGTATAGTAGAAAACTGACAACTTTATCGCCCTCCGACCCCTGCTGGACAGGATTAGAAATTGGATTTTTCAGTTTATAAAATGTTTGTCAAAAAATATCCCACAACTGCCTGTCAATTTATTTGGTACATTATCCACGCATCCATTACAATTCTGTAACAAATCCTTATTACAAAAATGCACAATATGAGATAATATATAAGTGACACATTCTTATGAATAAAATGTATATAATGTGGGCTTGTGTTTTCCTTAAAATTAACTAAGCAGATATATGTGTAGATGTGATGGCATCATTCTACTGGTGGCGACACCATCTGTAACATTAGGTAATTACATCAAATTAGAAAGTTGTCATAAGTCGTATTGTAAATAATATATTTTCCACATGTGTGCATACAGATAATAATACTGAAAATTAATAACAAACTTTATTGAGAAATTATCACGTATATTTCAAATTTCATCTGTTTTGGATTGGAGGAAAATATTCAATAATCTTTTCATGAACTGAAAAAAAATTTTTCTTGTATGTAGCAGGATAAACACGTAGAACTAGTACTTTGAAGTAATTTGAAAGGTTGGTTCCTACTTTTTAGAGGTCTAACGATATTATTTACCAATTGATATGTAATAAGAGTCATAAGTCAATTTGAAACTAAATGCATCTTTAAATTTTACGTAGGTACTTATATATGCAAAATACAAGAAAATGAGACATCGTCTCGGCAATGGCACGCGTGGATTCTAAAAATATGAAGTAACAAAATGGCATAATTAAAGACATGTGCTAAAACCGTTTCCAGCCTGGTATTAATTGTCACAGTTTTTTTAATACTGTGCATGGTGTTCTACATATTTTATTACTTTATGCAAACATATCATATCCCAAAATAAACAAAAACCTCTAGTGGTCGTAAACTAACAATAAATAAATTGAAGCTACAATTATTATGTTGTAAAATAAACGTATTTATTTACTTGATAATTAAAATGTGTTTAAGACCAATAAAGCCACATATCCACAATTATTTGTTGTAGTTAACCTGTGAATTTTATGTTGGCGCCATACACTCATCTGCTTGTACTTTCCGATAGATATTCGAAACACAGCTTCTAAGATATTTTAAGGCGGGTGAATCAACAGTTCGTTTAGGAAAAGTCAACAATACGCCTACTATTATTGAATAAATTGACTGTCAACAAAGAATCGCGTTCTCAGACGCCAGACTTTTCAAACTTTTCATGTAAATATTGGACGGGAAACTGTTTTGTCTAATTTTGTGTTTATAAACAAAATCATTCGGTTTAACACTTTATTATTACTTCCTTTAAAATAAACTAAAAGTGTTTCAAGATATGCACCTATGAAAGGTTTATTTGACTTATTTCTGAAAGTAGTACATATTTATTTGACGACGTTAAAAATAGTTTGCTTTGTAGACTAAACCAGAAATTAAAAATGCACTGTGATCTGTTTTATAAAACTCCCAGGCTGCCAAATACGCTCGTGAATATTTTTAGCATTTAACATACTCAACATTGATTGATTTTCTGTAAGTTCTGGATATTCTCTGCAGTTTCTACCATTCCTTGTCCCTGTCAACGTTGCGTAGCTCAAATTAAAAAAATCCTTATGTAATTGTACCTATAATGTACCTTATATCTTACATATTTATAGATTTCCTCACTAACTTACTGTTTACAGACTGATGCGGATCTATTAACGCTGCATTGGCAATGACGTAAACATTACCTATTAGCTAATGTGTTCACTATTATTCATTGTGTTAAGTTTATTAGCTTCGATGATATGTACTTGTTAGTTGATGAAATCAGTATGCAACGAGGCACAGTTGTTGTACTTACAATAAAGAAAGTGTAAATTTAAAAAATATCTTTGTTGTTGTTTAGTAAAATAAAAGGAAAATAACAAAAAATTGTCGACAAATTGATGTCTTGATAAATATTTCATAGAATTTTAAGTGTGGCAGTATTAGATATAAAACGGTATCTTTTAAATGAATGTAAGGTATTTATGTTCACTCAGTTCCAATGTTTCTAATGCTAGTATTCAAATCATGACTAACAATGTTCGAAAAAATTACCTCGAGTGGTTTAGAACAAGCAAGTTAACAAAACTAGCTAATATTGTCAGTGGGTAAATTTTATAGAATCGGGATCTTCTAGTTACTTCTGATGTAACTGTTTATTGTGGAATAAACTGTTTATTTATATTTCTTAGCGCCAGCATTTTGGGCTCCGGTTAAAGATCCCAAAGTAGGTACTGGCCTATACCATCAAATAGGATGATGATATGAATATAACTGCTCGTTTAAAATATGAATGTATTCTTGATATATCAGTCATCACCTTTGGTGTGAAGATAACATTGACGTAGTTTTCCACATAACACCAAAACACTATACTACACTCCATACGCGTTTCGCCAAGTTGGCATCATTTGGAGATTATTAAAACTGTTCCGTTTTAATCATCTCCAAATAATTATTCATCAACGCCAACTTAGTTGGCGCAACGCGCGTCGTGTGCAGATAGTGTTTTGGTGTTATGTGGAAAACTACGTCAATGTTATCTTCACACCAAAGTTCCAACCCCTTTCAAGATATCAGGCACTGAAGGCATGAATTAGAGGGAACTTTTTTAATTACTTATGTAAGTAAGCTTAGTGAAACTAGTATATTGTTGCCCAACTTTTGAATGAATATCTGAAATATGAGATCGTATTTTTGTAAAATATTTAAAACCACTTCCGTTTTCATCATTAAAAGACCGTGGAAGAGTTAGTACCTACCTAATAGGGAGATCCTGAATTTCGAACGGTTTCCCTAATTTTTCTAAACGTAATTTAGAGACACTAAAGACGATATTTTCTACTGAGTAGTTTAATGTGAGCCTACTGGATGTTACTGAAAATAGAACAAAATTATCCATTATTCCATTGTTAAAAGATCGATCGATCGAATGATCGATCAATCGAAAGATCGAAGAGTGAAGAAAATTTTTAATTCTTACTCCAAACGTGATCATCATTAAAGCAATAATTCGAATTTTAACTAAAGCTATATTTTTTTTATACAAAGTGGATTGAAAGGATTATTTTGTGAACATAACATAAATGTTTATTGTGTATGCTGTGCTAACTGTGATTTTGAGTAGAAACGATGTCAAATCATACTTCCTCTGTAAACTGATAACATAACCATAATACTAAAATTGTCAAAATTATATTTGCTGTTAAATGTGATATGTTAGTCTGTAATTAGATATTATAAAAATTAGGTAAAATAATCTTGAGGCAAAACAAAATGAATTGTGCACTTTATTATTTATGTTCGAGCTTTCGAGGGTTCCTTCCCTTTTCATCAGGAAAACTACAATAATAACTTGTCAAACAATTATCTTAAATTAAGAAAAAGTACTTACGAAAAAGTGGGGTTATAACAGAAGTTTTTTTAAATTTGATAAAAACATGAAAGTAGCTGGACAATTAATACTTAACTCAAAACAGGTAAAAGACCATATTTTATTTACATACTAGTTGTAACTAATATTCCATAAAAAACTAACAAATACAATAAAATTGTCCACATGTTGCACACATGGAGCACGTGTTTAAAATACCAAAGGGAAGACTGGAAATAGGTTAATTTTTTTAAGCTATAAGAAGTTAAGTACTGGTTACCACAGCACCAAGTATGAACTTGACGTGCTCATATGCAACTTTATCATCAAATTGAATTGAATATTTAGAAAGAGCAACGATTATAAATACATTTTATAATCTCTGAAAAGACTACATAAAATTTTGTTTCCACGGATCATGTGTAAGTGTCTATGAAGTATAAGTCTGGTCAAAATGCTGAAATTGACAACTTTGTGTCAGATTTTCAGTAATAACCAGATTTACTCAATATTCTACGATTTTTAGTTAAATAATTGTTTAGGTTTTGATCCCTATAAATAAGTGTGCAAATGGTTAAATAAGCCAATATTTTGATATTAAAAATATATTACACAATATTACAGGGTCCGTGAAGTTAGCCCCCAACTCCTGGAGTTGGACGGCACTAATCCACAGTCGGTTAGTAAGTTATTAGTAAGTATTTGTAAGCCCATTGGTAACATTTGTAAGTAAAGGGTAGCCGTTTTATTTGTTATTAATTTTTAGCGGCTAACTTCTTAGCAGCCCCCAAGTTGTTTATAATTGCAGTTTTTATGTTATCAGCTATTAGTAAGTCATTTGTAAGTATTTGTAAGTTGACTGTCGACATTTGTAAGTCTCTAATAAAAAAGTTATAACCAATTAATAAATGGCGGCTAACTTCTTAGCAGCCCCCAAGTTCTTTCAGAATGTTTTGTTTACCTTACCAGTTGTTAGTAAATCGTTTGTAAGTATTTGTAAGCCGTCTTGCAACATTTGTAAGTCGGTGATAAAAAAGTTATAACCAATCAATTAAATGAGGGCTAACTTCACAGCAAGCCCCCGAATTCTTTCAGAAGGTTTTGCTTACCTTACCAGTTGTTAAATCGTTTGTAAGTATTTGTAAGCTGTCTTGCAACATTTGCAAGTCGCTAATAAAAAAGTTATAACCAATAAATTAAATCAGGGCACACTTCTTAGCAATCCTCAAGGTTTTTCAAAATATTTTGTTTACCTTGCCAGCTGTTAGTAAGTCGTTTCTAAATATTTGCAAGTGATTTTCAATATTTGTATGTCACTAATAAAGAAATTATAATCAATTAATAAACGGTGGCTAACTTCTTAGCTACTCCAACAACTTTGCAAGTTTTCTCTAAATGTTTTGTTTACATCACAACTAATCATTTGCAAGTCCCTAATACAACACTTACTTATTAATTAATTCTGTCGGGGAAACTTGTTTGTCCTGTTTGTTTTATTTACTGTGGTTGTCGAAAATGAATGTTTTATTTTGGAAGCTAAAGATGTTACTAACGTAAGATACAGATCTTGCGAGATATACCGAACAAATTAAAATATGACAAAATCAAAATCTCGTTAAAAAGTATCTAGTTTAGTAGGTACATATTTATCAAGTATAATTCAATATATATTTTTTAACTATTTGACAAAGGTTACTCAAATATTACTGCGCTGCAGTTGTTCAAAGTATATAGGTATGTAATAAATATGACCATGAATCCACGCTTATTTAAAAAAAATGAGGACTTAATACATTTAGATCTTATATAGTTAAGTATGTTGTCTGTTTTCTAATGCGTGTAGAGTTTTCTAAAAATTCGGTATATACAGCAGTACGAAAGTTAAGTTAAGCAGGGAATCACGGGACACCAAATATGGATCATTCTCTGCCTAACTCACACGTCCATTGCATTATTAAACAATAAAAAACATGAAAAACAAAATAAAACCAACCCATACAATAAAACTAAAATGGAAAATTGATATTAGGTACCTAAGAAAAAACTTTTTTGGATATTTATTGTGTCACTAATCTAATTTATTACTTGTTAAACCATTATTTTTAGCTATTAGGTAACCTTGAAAAAGTTCGAAAACTCGGACGAAACGTAGGATATTTATTCAACAAATAAATTTTAGAATATTAGTGATTGTAATACTCATCAGAGTCAGCAATACAGTCACCGTTACAGATTGATTTGAGAACAGTATATATAAAAAATTTATACAGTTACAGTCATTTATGTGACAACTTTTTGATAATGAAACGAAAATATATTAATATTTCATTGTGAATAGTATTTAACGAAAAGTAAATTTATTTGAAGGAGGTGCCGAACTCCACGGCCAATGTGCCCCGACTAGCAATGCATTACTTCGGCATCTCCGCAGGAGTCGCCACATCATTCATCGAGACCAACTACCAGACACTGACCAGTTTCGCGCTTATCATGCGCTATGGCACTCTGATGAGCGCATAATAAGCGCGAAATCGGTCAGTGTCTGGTTTCAAGTAACTAAGAAAATTAACTTCTGTAACTAAGAGTAACTGGTCAATGGAGGAACCAATGCCATTAACTAAACAAAGATTCTTTCAATACTATAATATTTACCGAGGTGAGTCCGATTCGGGACATTTTTGAGACGGCCTTTTTCATCTTTGCGGCTAAAGCTTTAGGTTAAAAATGTTGAACTGATTTCATCAAATTAACTATTTTTTTTTTTATATTTAATATAAAGATTTCCCTTGAATACTAAAATTTTAAAATATTTATTTTAAACAACTATTATTATTGTACCCAACCAACAATTAATTTAATATTGGTATTGGTTTGGTAGATATTAATATTATGTTTATAGATTTATATTTACATTAATATTATATTTGGTAGATGGTACATTTGGTAGAGTGAGGTAACTGAAAGTTACAAATATAAGAAGAATCCCCAACTAAAATGGATATGTCCGCGATTTCTAACTGCTTTTAGTGCCTTGTAGATACGTTAAGTATATGATTTATACATATGATACATATGACATTTTACTTTTAGTTAGAACTAATAAGAGGTAAGCCTCTGTTGAATTGATATGAATTTATTTAGTAATAACATTTTCATTAACAACTTACAAATGAAAAAAGTCAGCATACAAATACTAATAAATGATGTTATAATAAATACCATTAGCAATAGTTAAGGTAAACAGAACAATGAAGTTTGCTTCACTGGATTAACTTCTTATAGCCTTACAAATGATATAGAAAGTCAGCTTGCAAATATCTACAAACGATTTTACTAACAACTTACGACAAATATCCTACGTTTCGTACGAGTTTTCGGACTTTTTCAAGGTTACTTAATAGCTAAAAATAATGATTTAACATAAGTATTAAATTAGATTAGTGACAGCAGAAATATCCAAAAAGTGTTTTCTTACCTAATACATCAATTTCCTATTTTAATTTTATTGTATGGGTTGGTTTTATTCTGTTTTTCATCTTTTTTATTGATTGAATGCAATCAATGTAGGTACGTGTGAGTTAGGCAGAGAATGATCCGTATTTGGTGTCACCGTGATTCTCTGCTTAACTTAACTTTGCCCTCCTGCTGTGTATACCGAATTCTTTAGAAAACACTACACACATTAGAAAACCCAGACAACATACTTAAATACTATAAGATCTAAATTTATTAAGTCCTCACTTTTTTAAAATAAGCGTGGATTCATGGTCCATTATTTATTACATACCTATCTATTTTGAACAACTGCAGCGCAATAATATTTGAGTAACCTTTGTGAAATAGTTAAAAAAATATATATTGAACTAAACTTGATAAATAGGTACCTACTAAACTAGATAGTTTTAACGAGATTTTGATTTTGTCATATTTTAATCTATTAGGTATATCTCGCAAGATCTGTACCTTACGTTAGTAAAATTTTTAACTTCCAAAATAGTTTTTTTTATTTTCGACAACAACAGTAAATAAAACAAACAGGGCAAACAAGTTTCCCCGATAGAACTACTTGATAAGTAACTGTTGTATTAGGGACTTGCAAATGATGTAAACAAGACATTTACAGAAAACTTGGGAGTTGCTAAGAAGTTAGCCACCGTTTAATTAATTGGTTATAATTTCTTTATTAGTGACATGGAAGTATTGAAAGTCACCTGCAAATATTTACAAATGACTTACTAACAACTGGCAAGATAAACAAAATATTTTGAAAGACCTTGAGGGTTGCTAAGAAGTGAGCCCTGATTTAATTGATTGGTTATAACTTTTTTATTAGCGACTTCCAAATATTGCAAGACAGCTTACAAATACTTACAAACGATTTAACAACTGGTAAGGTAAGCAAAACCTTCTGAAAGAATTTGGGGGCTTGGTGTGAAGTTAGCCCTCATTTAATTGATTGGTTATAACTTTTTTATTAGCGACTTACAAATGTTGCAATACGGCTTACAAATACTTACAAACGATTTACTAGCAACTGGTAAGATAAACAAAACATTCTGAAAGAACTTGGGGGCTGCTAAGAAGTTAGCCGCCATTTATTAATTGGTTATAACTTTTTTATTAGAGACTTACAAATGTCGACAGTCAACTTACAAATACTTACAAATAACTTACTAATAGCTGATAACATAAAAACTGCAATTATAAACAACTTGGGGGCTGCTAAGAAGTTAGCCGCTAAAAATTAATCACAAATAAAACGGCTACCCTTTACTTACAAATGTTACCAATGGGCTTACAAATACTTATTAATAACTTACTAACCGACTGTGGATTAGTGCCGTCCAACTCCAGGAGTTGGGGGCTAACTTCACGGACCCAATATTACACTATGAATTAAGGAAACATTTGTTTCCTTTATGCACTATGTTATATATAATTATATGTTATATAATATAGAGCGTGGAAAAGAAGTCTTGACACTGTTCCTAACTGGATTTTTTACCTAAATCACTAATGTTTATGTTTATGTAAATGTTTGGCCTAATTTCACGAAGAACTATTTCTTAATTTATCCACATTCCCGCAAATTCCTCCAAACGCCTTATCTTTTATATAGGTACCTCCGCATAAAAAATAATCAAAAGGGTTCAAATCTGGCGATGTAGCTGGTCACAAAGTGGATCTTCTAGTATCAATCCAGTTTTATGGAAATCTATATTTTAGTTAATCTTGGATGGATGTGGTGGAGCACCATTTTCGATCACCCTGGTACAATAAAATTTTCATAAAATTCCATTCGTTAATGCGTTAAGTATAAATTTTGTATTTCCTAGAATATGTACATACTTACATGATATGTCGTTAATAATATTTTGTTTCCACTGCCAATTATAAAATGTACATTATTTGCTGATTTCTTCTCATTTTCAAAATTTTAATATGGCATATAATATATCGTTGTAAAGAGAATAAAACGCTTCATCTGAAAAATCCAATAGTGTCCATAAGAAATAAAAAATTTGTTTATCGCATTTTAAAATCCAGAGTGCTTTGAGAAAATCTAACTAAATTTTTGGACTCTTCATTATGAATAATTATATGTTTCAAATTTGAAGTTTCTATCTTTCTTTATAGTGGAGATATTTATTTAGCATTTTCTAAATCATCAGTTTTCGTTTTTTCCCCCGATAATTCCCTCGATAATACTTTTGTAATGAAGAAAATGGTTTTCTCTTTATTTTAAGCTATTTGAAACATGGCAGAGTTGTTAAATATTCGTAACGTGAAGTGATATAGGGAAAGGAAATGTATAATTCCCCGTAAAGGGAAAGTCTTGTTACGTTTCGAACCTGACAATGCGGACTACCTTTCAGATCATTTTTTAAGGGCAGTAGATGATACAAGAGGAGGAGCACTTAGCTCTAGCCAAAGCATGGATATATTTTTTTCTATTTTGCGCCTATAAGCAAGTCATTATGAAACGCAATTGCGTATCGAAAAAAACCCTTTTCGACACTCAACTTTTTGTTTTTAAATGTTGATAGCAACAAATTTACATCTTTTCTATAGTATGCTATAGTGTGCTATAGTTACTATAGTAATGGCATACAAATGGTATATAAATCATAACCTAACTAAATTTTCAAGCAAACAAAAGTTGATAAACGTCAATGACACCAACTGTCCCAGAATGTATATAAAAATCCCTTTACGGAAATTCAATTTCCTGATGATTTTTCTATGATATTATAGGTGTAAAATGTGCAAAATAGAAAAAATAGGATAAACAACGCGTTTCATAAGGCGTTTATCGCACTTCGTCGCAAAACTCGCCGCTTCGTTTTCGGCTCGTTTTGTAAACTTAGATGCGTGCGACAAAAGTACTACGCCTTATGATATTCATTGTTTAATATATTATTGCGATATACCTACTAGTGATACTGGATTTCAAATTGATGTTGCTAAAAATTTCGTAAATAGTGTTGAATTTACACAAAAACCGGATTTGTATCATAGTTCAAAATTTCTAAAAATACTTTTTACCAATCACGCAATTTAATTTTTTTGTTTCTTGTTACGTTTTTGTCAGTTTTTTCTTCACATCTAATTCATATTATTCAAAATTTTTTTTTAGTTTCTCCAGAGTAATAGTTACTTCTCGTAAATTAATCTTTAATTTCTTTTCATGCCTTTTCTTTAACTTGGCGAGTATAAGCCTTTGACAGCCCGCCTTCGTAAGCAATAGTTCTTCTTCACTTGATGACATGATTTTTGGCTTTGCTCAACAACAGATTGATTTTGGACCATATATTAAAAGCGAGGTTGTAGGTACTTAAAACCAAACGAGTTATGACTTGTTTTTTCGTGCTTGTATAAACAGAGTGCATTTATAACAACAAACTTAAAATAATAAGTATTTACTTGAAAGTAAAAGTAAACACTGATAAGTATTTACTTAAATAATGAAATATTTCTAGTATTTACTTATAAGTTAAAGCAAGTTTTTATTGAATAAATGCAGGTGATGTCTTACGCCGTGTCCTAGCTAAACGCGATTTTTGCGATGCGGGCGATGCGATCGCCGCAATGTATCAAACCCGAAGAAAATATTTACTTTGTCCGATCTGGAGGCGAAATTCGCCGGAGTGTCGCGATTTTGCGTTACCGCATCGCACGCAATGTTTTAAAAATCAAATTGTTTGTTTCTACCCGCGGTGCCCGCAGTTGTCGTTGAACTCGCACTATGGAGACACTAATTTCAGAAATACAAAAGAGAAACATTTTGTGGAATAAGTGGAACTCGCGGATACAGATGCTGAAATCGCGGATAACTGCGGATACAGATGATGAAATTCTCCGAAATTCAGTCTGTCTCTGTAAATTTCATGTTTGCTTTTCCTTTTTTTACTCGTTTTACTTTTTAAAATTTTTAGTTTCACCAAAACCTGTAACGTACATTTTAATGTCGTTTCATGAGGTTGACTGTTATGCACCCCGTAAAACACCCAACCTAATTGTTGTGGCTTAAGTTCTCGATTTTTGAAATAACACGCTGGAAGGTGTTGATTGGCTATAAACGGTAGCCCCTCCAAAAATCCAACAGACTATCAGGTGTAATTAGGATAGACAAATAGACAGTCCCCGTCTTCGTGGATAGGCACATGTGAGTTATTTATCTATTTGATATATATAATTTATTCACTTTCATTATTGGTTGCGATTATAATTATTAGTACAGAAATACGATCATAGCGATTTGTTGTTATTATTAAGTAATTATATTTCATATATAATCAGGATTTACCTGGATTTTAGGTAAATTATTTAGGCGTGGTTCGTGAGATTTTTTTGTAATACGATTCGGAAAAATAGAATATAGTTTCAATATTAGTTTATGAATTTGTGAAGCTGTGCTCTAATCAGGAGATTATAGAAAACATTGTTTTTTAAAAACCAATAAATTTGAGTTTTCTTGCCTCCATTTTGTCTGAATCGGATTGCACCACGTGTTGTGCCCATTGGGAATTAAGTACATTTATCTTATCTTTATCTTATCTTCTCTTATCTTAGCGTTATCATATATTGTATGTAAGCTATAGAAAATTGCTAATATCGTACTTTCTGCACTACATTAATTAATTTGTTTCTTTGTAATTATCTACATTTGTTTAGAGGTAGTGTGGTATTGCTTTGCCTACCTGAGTAGATATTTGATTTTAATAACTCACATGCACGCCGATTAGAAGACTGGAACAGTTTCCTAATATTTGTAAATTCATTGATTATTGTTCTTTGGTAACCAATTTGTACAATCAATCAATACGAATTTTTACAACTTGTCACTCAGTATTTGAAATATTAATGAAATAATTTTTCTCTTTTACCTAAGTAGAGTGGTAATATTTCCTTGTTTAACCGGTTATGAAACCGTTGTTTTTGGAATTTTGGGTCAGATGATAGAGGGTTTTTTTATTTAATTTATTTTTGTTCCTTCTGAACTATTGTATCTTTAAATAGTAATGATTAGAGTTTTTTATTAAGAAATTGTCGAGTGCTGAACTGTAATCAGTTCTTTTGAATGCAATTTTTTGGGTAATTTTATTTGCTTCATTCTGGGTCGGGTCACTAAAGGTTGACACCTTCCAGGTTTTGTTTTCATTTGTTTATAATTTTCCCTGTGATAATTCACAGAGTATTTGACAACAACCATATTTTATGGTACATTCCCTTCAGGAATTTATTTATAATTTTTAATCTTGGCTACACTAGCCGTCAACGTTCATCTTCATATTTGTAAATTTTGGGGCACTCTTAACACAAACAATTCTTTGTATGTACTCTTCTGAGACGAGGCTGCTGCAACCTGACTGCAAGATCTATAACCTGCTGAAAAACTCTGGACGCTTACCACCTGCAGATCCCTAGATAAGAGGATTGGACTTAGCCAGTACGTGACCGTCATCTGGACTAGAGCTCTAGCTTCCCCACTTTGCCACGGCAAGTCCACCTGGATCCAATCATCAGCACAGGTTAAGGGTGAGAGTACTGACCTCATAAAGAAGGAACGAGATTTTCAGAGTGACCCCGAACCTCACAAAATTTATGTAAAGTTAGCCAATTTTAAAATTTCATTTTACCTTTTTTTTTTCATTTTTTAGTCAATATTACAACATTTTTTTTAATTATTGTTAAATAGTAACTTTAATATTCCATTGTAATTTCAAGTCAATTTGCTTATTTGATTATAGTGTATTCAACTAACTTTTATATAGTTTTCTTTTATCTTATATCTAAAAATTATCCTGGTGCCCAAATAAATAATTGTCAACATTCAAAGCAGCCCTACGAATACTACGCCCTAGTGTCATAAATCTCCCTGAGCTACCGGAGCTAATGTCAATGAACTTAAGCTAGTGGAATTGCACATCCCTAGCTTAGCTGAGTTTATTGTGACAAACCTTATCTGTTAATAAAATTGTACGTGCCCTATCTGTCGAAGCCATGGTTGTAAACTATTAAAAAATGGGCTCTGACGTCGCAGACGCATCGCACCGCCCGCTTTAACTTCGGTCATTTCGCAATTGTCGCATCCGTTCTGCGATGCGGGCGATGCTCGCATCGCCTGCATCGCAAAAATCGCGTTTAGCTAGGACACGGCGTTATACTTAAAACTTTCAACTAATCTATTTAAGTATATACTTATAAGGTATTACTTTTTTTATTGAATAAAAACTGGATATTATCGCAAGGCAACATTGACCGCAGTTAGTATACTTGGATAGGCGACCATGCAGGAAAGACCCGCGGTGCCTGCCCGCATCTTCTAGTGACTTGTGCGTCGGTGAGTTCACAGAAGCTATGCAAACTTAAGCGAGATTTATCTAGAAAAACGTACCATCCCGTGGATAAGAGTAAAGTCGGAGATACCTTGTCTATGAAATGATAGGCAAGTAAAAATTCCTACCCTGCTACAAAAGTAGGAGTTCCGTAAAATTTCCAGGTTAGAGGGTGCTCGTTTACCGGCGTCGATGATTGGCTTTAAATTAACGAGTGGTTTTCATTCGCCATATGTAACCATGGAAAACTGTTACGCTAACGTTTTTTGAGTTGTTTAAACAATTTCTTCTCTCGGTGTATAAAAGGTAAGTTGAAATATAAAGGTAAGAAATATGATGAAATATAAAGGTAAGCAAAAATTTTAACATCATACTCATAAATATAATTTCTTTATATTAGGTAACAAAGTCAACCCATAGAACTTATAAAAAATATAGAATGCTTTTATGGAGATTGAAAATGGTCATCCTATGGAGAACACGTAACTCTTGTAACTTTAATTTTTTTTTTTGGTAGATATGGTTTCACTAGCCTCTTCAGTCCCGAAAATAAAATAAACAATTTTTAAAATAAATATCTGTATTTATAAGATCATAAGCATGTAAATGATATGAATATAATGTAAAAATAATGTTTTTTTCCTCATAGTTAAGAAAAATCTATGTATCATATATGATACATTTGGTATAAAAAAAAATAAACTATTTCAAATGAAAATTTTTAAAACAATTTCTTTTTGATGTAAAACATAGGAATATTTTACAGTAAGAGCATTTGACAAATGTAATATTTTTACATCCATCCATTCTACATCTTGAATGCGAATTTGAGTCACAATCCATTTCTGGCAAATGTAAAGCCCCGTCAATCCTTACATTCTTGTGGGGAAGAGGTACATACACTTTTCTTGTCTGTTCTTTCAGGTTCTATGTTTTCTTCATCGTCTTCATTATTATTTATGGTAAGGGGTTCAGAATGTAGTAACTCTAAAGCAATTTTCATCTTGAAATCATAATAAGACATAATGTCCTTTTTCAACAAGCCACTGTTTTTTGCTACACCTCTATATTCCAACCAAGCTGCTGCAATGGCAAAATCGATGAAATGGTGGATAGCTCTTATGGTCCATTTTCTCGTTCGTACCCGCATGGCATATTTGGCAATAGTACGATCCAGAAGATCAACACCCCCCATATTTTCGTTATATAATTTTACAACTGCTGGTCTATCTATATCAATGTATTTTTTTTCTAATTTAGACCATCTTCTGCATTTGTTGGGAGGTGTATATCCACATCCCGTTGAAGCAAGAAAAATCGCTTTATTATCAAACCATTTCGTTATCATAATTTTTTTGTCATCAGATACTAACTGGTCATGGCTGCCACGACCTTTTTTTCTAAGGGCACTGTCGATAATAAAATTGGCGGTTTTTGGAATCCTGCTTTTCATTAGTGTTCCTGTAGCCTTGATTTTATGCTCCTCAAGAATTCTTAGCAATGCTATGGATGTAAAATATCTATCAACGAAGATTGAAGAATTGGGCTCAAGAGATTCAGACAATTTCAATACAACCTTGCCACCTATATCCAAATTTTGAGGAGCTCGATAGGATGATCTAAAATCTGTATCCTTTCCGCCATATAACAAGAAATCTAGTGGTACTCCATCAATCCTTGTCATTACAAAATTTTTGAGACCCCATGGGGAAGGCTTGCCTCGAATATATTGTTTCATTTTTACAGTGCCCTGAAATGGAATCATTTGTTCATCGATACTGATATATGTTGGTCTAGCTGTTGAAATACACGTTTGACGAATTTTATTCAACAATGGGCGAATCTTCCAAAACTTATCTTTTTTTTCCTCATCTGTAACGGCGTTATCATCGACCACTTTCAAATTGGTTCTGAGCTTGAAAAACCTATCTCTTGTCATTTTATCAGCTATTACACTATATCTAGTTTCCCTTTCCCAAAACATCCGTGTTCGTGGAAACCTCAACAAGCAAGTGATAATGCTAATTCCCCAAAATGTTTTCATTTCCTTTTTATCCGTATTCAAAGATACTCCTTTTATTTGCACATACTTCATATTAGAATATAGAGCCATATTGATAAAAACGCCGTCATCGATATATTTTGAGAAATACTCAAACGGCTCTAATAAATCACCTGAGTATAACTCAGGGTCAATATTGGATGATTCAGTGAAGTCATCACTTCTCACCCATGTCGTTCCTGATGCAGAAGGTCTATTTTGGAAGCGGGCACCCGGAAATAATTCAGCCAATGGCACGTCATCCTCTGAATCATCTGACACGGTCAAGTTTTCATTTTCAAGATCATCTGGTTCCCAATCTGCATCAGACTCATCCGGCAAATTGATATCCAGATCAGAATCACTGGCATATAGTAACTCCTCTAATTGTTGGTTAGACAAGCCTGAAATAAAAACTTATTATTTTTGGAACACTTTATTGCCATCCACGTTATAGAGCCCCAGTGTATACTATTTGATACACAACAAAAAAGGCACCTATTACCACTCATATTGTATCATCCCAGTGTATAGTATTTGTTACATGACTCAAAAGTGCCGATATAATAAAAATGTAAAAACTAATTTATAAAATTTTTAACTGCTTATTTAAAAATAGATATATATTACTAATTTTACTTGTCAAACTAATTATAAATCAATAAAAACCATGTCTTACCTCTATTTGAAGATAGAACATAACTTTTGCTGGGGGCCGCCATGTTTATAACACAATGAAACTTCAATTATTAAAAAAAGTCGTGCTATTCCCTGACAGAGGGCGTTACCTACAATGTATAGAATACGATACATTGGGTGTGCATACAAAATCCGTGTCATTTTCTTATAAAAAAAAATATTACCGTTTGTAACAAATATGATACCGGAGGACCGAAGAGGCTAGCAGCTAACTTTGCATTAACTGCCAGGCGGGAATTTCGAAAATCAGGTCGTTTTACACATGAAGCGGATTATTTTTAGTGAGTTTGAATATATTTCATAATATACGCTAAAATTTATCAAAAAACAGTACGGACACCAAATATACAATCAATTAACACACGCTGACACATGCCACAAGATCTATCTGTTAATTTTAAATTAGCAGTCGACGTGAAGTTGACGTCGCGTCGCGTAGATTTTTCAAGTCTGCAGGCTGGTGAACACCAACACATGTTTGATTCTAAACCAAAGTGTGCTACAAAAATTCCCTAAAGTGACAGTTTCGCGTGTTCTGCATAGTTAGATTATTTTTAGATGTTGTTACGCGTCTGGGTATAAAAGAAATATTTATATACTACTATGATAATCAAATTCAAATTAATCACATTTAATCAAGAGAGAGGAAAAATAAAATATTTCAGAGGTTTGGGTGCGAAATGTGCATAACAAAAGGTTGCCGAAGCTAGCTCAGTATTCGACAAAAAAAATAATAATGGGGTAGGTTCGATGATCAAAACACTTACCAAATTCTACGGGCACCACTAGCAAAAATCGCTACCCTGCCAGGAGGTTCCTTGCTGTTCCAGGTCTCCCAAACCGCTTATTATATTATTTTCATATAAAATCAGTATCAAGCAAATAATACTTATGGTCAATCAGCTCACTGGATAAATGGAATTATAATAAGTACATTAATTATATAAACTTTGACCATAGGCAACACAAAATCAAATAAGGCGGAAATATTGACAAAGATTTGTACAAAATTCATTTAAATTTCCAGAGATCTTTAAGTACATAACTATATTACAGGTAGATATATGTAGTATTTGCGCACTTATATGCACTCATATAATATTTTATGTGGGTACCATCGTGTTCACGCAAGGTTTACATAAATGTTGTCTATAACTAAACACAAAAAAAAATAATGATACGTAGGTACTATATGCACGTAGAAAACACTTAAATGGTACAATATATATTTTGTTATGCCTATAATGTAAACTTCCGAAAATGTATGCTAGATATATTTATATCTTGACTTATATACGTATAATTTGCTTTGATTAATAAATTAATTGATTAACAATTGATAATAATAAAATAGTGATATTTAACTGGTAAGCCAAACCCTAAATAATTCTCTTAAACTGTTGTGCAAAATTTGACTATACACAGTAAATAATAATTATTAGAAAATAAAAAAACGTATTTGAAAGTTACTTTTCTGCTCACTACAATATCAACTTCAACACCATAATCATTAAAAAAAAAATAAGCAAGGTAAGCTATCTTACTAAATACTCCGGGGACGAAAGACCTGTACCATAAAATTGCAGATATCCTTATTTGAGTATCCCAGCTACTGAGGATACCAGTCCGAAACTCGGGGTAACTCGTTCGGAATTGACGGTGACTTACGGAGTTGAGGATGACTCCGGCAAACTTGTACCACGAAGCAAAACCAGAGGTCGAAGAAATCAACACAGCATCCAGGGAGTAGGTAATAAATTATGTACTACCAGATGAGTAGAAAACATCATAACCAACCAAAACAGAGCAAAAAAAAAAGAAAAGGAAAAAAAAAGAAAAGCCCTGAAATAACAAAGAAAAATAAGCTAGTGTTAGACAAAGAAAATAAGCATATACTCACTCAAAGTTGAAGAACGGCTTAATTTGTGGCCCAAGGTACAACTATTGGGATACAGGCAATTTGACAGTATCAACTTCAAATCGTTTTCTGAATCCGACAAAGTCGAAGTCGTGATTTATTACATCACACGAAAATCATAACAAACTGTGAACTTCAATATAATCCCAAATAAAATGGTAAGCACTACACTGCACTTGCTATTTGAAATTCACAGATACCTAACGATCTGAATGACAACCAATGCCTTACTATCCTGGAAAATACAAGTACTGAATACAGAGTTTTTTTGTCTTATAAAGAACGGGTACTCAGAGCGAAAAAATTATGAGGAAGTAAAAGGAGATATCTTTCGTGAATTCGATATACATAGACTTGAAAATAATATATAATTAGAAGAAATATCGAACCAAACTTAGGTACTACCACAAGTATCTTATACTTGTGGTACTACCTAACAAAATAATGAAATTTTTGTTTAAAAATTTATATATGAACGTAACGAAGTAACGTATGAATTTAATATACAGTATGTGCACATATTCCTGCTAAAATAATTGCTGATAATGGAAAAACAATTACTTAGCTGTAAACTTAACATAACATTTAAAAAAAATATGAATATTAACGAGTGAGATTAATTAAAAAAAAAATTATAATCTTTTATGTCAGAAAATCTGATATTTTATAATATTATTTAAAAATAAACGTAACAATATATCGTGCAATGGCTTTTGGCATTCTATATTTTTTTAATATCTATGACTCGACCAAGTAAACTGCGCATGGAATAATAATTGTTACCTGAATATACTTTGTCAGATGTTATTGTAATATACTTCCTTATACATATGTAACATCCGGAAAATACTGGTCATCCAAAATGTCAGTAGTCACAAGTTATAGAAGCTTCTTATTACCTGAAACAAAAATAAAATGTGATAATTTTCCATTACATCAAATCATTGAATCTAATTTTTAGTACATCGACGAATATTTGACAGTGTTATTCTAATAGGTCACGTGTAGTACAATATTTAACCAAACGATTTAATATTGATTTTTTTATTAAATCTATAAACAAAGCAGTGCAACATTATGTGCAAAAACTACTGCATCTATATTAATTTTAAGAGTCATAATTGAACTGAATGATGTCTGTAATTGTCATTATCATAAACACTACTGACTATAATTATGATTAACATACGTAAACACTGGTTAACGACAGTAAACCAATATTTGCTACAAATTGTAACAAAGATGTGCTAAATTAATAATTAAATTGTGGACAATAAGCAGTTTGCAGAACTTAACCACTTGTTTTATTTTTCGAATTTTGCATGTTTATTGAAATTATGCCTTCTCTGCACGAAATTTTTTTCGTATTTGCGAAAAATTTTTAAAGCAAGCAAATCATTAGCCTTAGTTTCAATAATACAAAATTAATCCTCCTAATTCCTATTTAAATGTTAACTATCAAGTCATTACTCCAAATTACATGAATTGTCAAAAATGTCCACGATTTAATTTATGTATCATACTATTTCAGATACCTCCGATTGAAACAAGACGTACTCAAGAATAGATTATTGTATAGGGGCAAGCCGTGATGTGACTTAGCATTCATATTATCCATATGAACGCCAAAGAACTTGGTTCCCGATTAAAACGTAGATGGGCGACCATTCAGGAAAAAACAACCGCAGTGCCTGCCCGCATCCTCTAGTGACCTGTACGTCGGAATTGCCAGAGGCCATGCAAACTTAGGCGAGGTTTGTGTAGAAAGACGTATCATTCCTTGGATAGGATGTAAAGCCGGAGATCCCTTGTCTATGAAATGATAAGTAAGTAAAACGATCCCTGCCCTGCTACAAAAATAGGCCACAAAGAGATATAATGATGAATATATGTCTTCTGTCAATAATATATAGTAAATGCATTTGCAAATCATATTGAGGGTGTGTTACAGATGTAACTAGTGATGATCATGTTAATGATGACAGCATTACAAGTGAACTCATAAATCCCAGTTGCTTTTTGACACTTTCAGATCAATTAATAGCGGCTTCGAGAAAGCTGAAAAAGAAGTGGCCGTCTGGTCCTAACAGAATACCATGTGCTGTAGTCAAGAAATACATTGAATTGTTCTCTTATCCTGATTAAAATATTTTATTTAATTTTAAAATATTCAGTCTTTCCCAAAATTTGGATAATTCGTCTTTGATTATTAACTACCTATAGACCAGTTGGTCTAATATTTGTATTTTCAAAAGTATTTGAAATAGTAGCATCTATATGATGTAATTTACAGTTACGTTAAAAATCATATTTCTGAGTTTCAGCTTGGTATTGTCAAAACTAGAAGTACCTCCTCAAATCCTTGTGTATATTTTTTCAGTTTATCTCCGCTCTTAATTCTCAAAAACAGGTTGACGCGATATAGACAGACTTTAGCGGGGTCTTTAGATCTTGTCTTTAGGACCGTGTATCTTACAACTTAGATGTGGCATTTCCCAAAATATTATAACTCTTTCAATTACGGGTCCGTGAAGTTAGCCCCCAACTCCTGGAGTTGGACGGCACTAATCCACAGTCGGTTAGTAAGTTATTAGTAAGTATTTGTAAGCCCATTGGTAACATTTGTAAGTAAAGGGTAGCCGTTTTATTTGTTATTAATTTTTAGCGGCTAACTTCTTAGCAGCCCCCAAGTTGTTTATAATTGCAGTTTTTATGTTATCAGCTATTAGTAAGTCATTTGTAAGTATTTGTAAGTTGACTGTCGACATTTGTAAGTCTCTAATAAAAAAGTTATAACCAATTAATAAATAGCGGCTAACTTCTTAGCAGCCCCCAAGTTCTTTCAGAATGTTTTGTTTATCTTACCAGTTGTTAGTAAATCGTTTGTAAGTATTTGTAAGCCGTATTGCAACATTTGTAAGTCGCTAATAAAAAAGTTATAACCAATCAATTAAATGAGGGCTAACTTCACACCAAGCCCTCAAATTCTTTCAGAAGGTTTTGCTTACCTTACCAGTTGTTAAATCGTTTGTAAGTATTTGTAAGCTGTCTTGCAACATTTGGAAGTCGCTAATAAAAAAGTTATAACCAATCAATTAAATCAGGGCTCACTTCTTAGCAACCCTCAAGGTCTTTCAAAATATTTTGTTTATCTTGCCAGTTGTTAGTAAGTCATTTGTAAATATTTGCAGGTGACTTTCAATATTTCCATGTCACTAATAAATAAATTATAACCAATTAATTAAACGGTGGCTAGCTTCTTAGCAACTCCCAAGTTTTCTGTAAATGTCTTGTTTACATCATTTGCAAGTCCCTAATACAACAGTTACTTATCAAGTAGTTCTGTCGGGGAAACTTGTTTGCCCTGTTTGTTTTATTTACTGTTGTTGTCGAAAATAAAAAAAAACTATTTTGGAAGTTAAAGATTTTACTAACGTAAGGTACAGATCTTGCGAGATATACCTAACAGATTAAAATATGACAAAATCAAAATCTCGTTAAAAGTATCTAGTTTAGTAGGTACCTATTTATCAAGTTTAATTCAATATATATTTTTTTAACTATTTCACAAAGGTTACTCAAATATTATTGCGCTGCAGTTGTTCAAAATAGATAGGTATGTAATAAATAATGGACCATGAATCCACGCTTATTTTAAAAAAGTGAGGACTTAATAAATTTATATCTTATAGTATTTAAGTATGTTGTCTGTTTTCTAATGTATGTAGTGTTTTCTAAAGAATTCGGTATACACAGCAGGAGAGCAAAGTTAAGTTAAGCAGAGAATCACGGTGACACCAAATACGGATCATTCTCTGCCTAACTCACACGTACCTACATTGATTACATTCAAACAATAAAAAAGATGAAAAACAGAATAAAACCAACCCATACAACAAAATTAAAATAGGAAATTGATGTATTAGGTAAGAAAACACTTTTTGGATATTTCTTCTGTCACTAATCTAATTTAATACTTATGTTAAATCATTATTTTTAGCTATTAAGTAACCTTGAAAAAGTCCGAAAACTCGTACGAAACGTAGGATATTTGTCGTAAGTTGTTAGTAAAATCGTTTGTAGATATTTGCAAGCTGACTTTCAATATCATTTGTAAGGCTATAAGAAGTTAATCCAGTGAAGCAAACTTCATTGTTCTGTTTACCTTAACTATTGCTAATGGTATTTATTATAACATCATTTATTAGTATTTGTATGCTGACTTTTTTCATTTGTAAGTTGTTAATGAAAATGTTATTACTAAATAAATTCATATCAATTCCACAGAGGCTTACCTCTTATTAGTTCTAACTAAAAGTAAAATGTCATATGTATATGTCATATGTATAAATCATATACTTAACGTATCTACAAGGCACTAAAAGCAGTTAGAAATCGCGGATATATCCATTTTAGTTGGGGATTCTTCTTATATTTGTAATTTTCAGTTACCTCACTCAGAGATTATAAGATAATCTCTACTTCACTCAAAACACTTTAAGGTTCATATATAGTGGGGTAGGTTATCTACCAAATATAATATTAATATAAATATAAATCTATAAACATAATATTAATATCTACCAAACCAATACCAATATTAAATTAATTGTTGGTTGGGTACAATAATAGTTGTTTAAAATAAATATTTTAAAATTTTAGTATTCAAGGGAAATCTTTATATTAAATATCAAAAAAAAATAGTTAATTTGATGAAATCAGTTCAACATTTTTAACCTAAAGCTTTAGCCGCAAAGATGAAAAAGGCCGTCTCAAAAATGTCCCGAATCGGACTCACCTCGGTAAATAGTATAGTATTGAAAGAATCTTTATTTAGTTAATGGCATTGGTTCCTCCATTGACCAGTTACTCTTACTTACAGAAGTTAATTTTCTTAGTTACTTGAAACAGACACTGACCGATTTCGCGCTTATTATGCGCTCATCAGAGTGCCATAGCGCATGATAAGCGCGAAACTGGTCAGTGTCTGGTAGTGGGTCTCGATGAATGATGTGGCGACTCCTGCGGAGATGCCGAAGTAATGCATTGCCAGTCGGGGCACATTGGCCGTGGAGTTCGGCATCTCCTTCAAATAAATTTACTTTTCGTTAAATACTATTCACAATGAAATATTAATATATTTTCGTTTCATTATCAAAAAGTTGTCACATAAATGACTGTAATTGTATACATTTTTTATATATACTGTTCTCAAATCTATCTGTAACGGTGACTGTATTGCTGACTGTGATGAGTATTACAATCACTAATATTCTAAAATTTATTTGTTGAATAAATATCCTACGTTTCGTCCGAGTTTTCGGACTTTTTCAAGGTTACCTAATAGCTAAAAATAATGGTTTAACAAGTAGTAAATTAGATTAGTGACACAATAAATATCCAAAAAAGTTTTTTCTTAGGTACCTAATATCAATTTTCTATTTTAGTTTTATTGTATGGGTTGGTTTTATTTTGTTTTTCATGTCTTTTATTGTTTAATAATGCAATGCACGTGTGAGTTAGGCAGAGAATGATCCGTATTTGGTGTCCCGTGATTCCCTGCTTAACTTAACTTTCGTACTGCTGTATATACCGAATTTTTAGAAAACGCTACACGCATTAGAAAACAGACAACATACTTAACTATATAAGATCTAAATGTATTAAGTCCTCATTTTTTTTAAATAAGCGTGGATTCATGGTCCATTATTTATTACATACCTATATATTTTGAACAATTGCAGCGCAGTAATATTTGAGTAACCTTTGTCAAATAGTTAAAAAATATATATTGAATTATACTTGATAAATATGTACCTACTAAACTAGATACTTTTTAACGAGATTTTGATTTTGTCATATTTTAATTTGTTAGGTATATCTCGCAAGATCTGTATCTTACGTTAGTAACATCTTTAGCTTCCAAAATAAAACATTCATTTTCGACAACCACAGTAAATAAAACAAACAGGACAAACAAGTTTCCCCGACAGAATTAATTATTAAGTAACTGTTGTATTAGGGACTTGCAAATGATTAGTTGTGATGTAAACAAAACATTTAGAGAAAACTTGCAAAGTTGTTGGAGTTGCTAAGAAGTTAGCCACCGTTTATTAATTGGTTATAATTTCTTTATTAGTGACATACAAATATTGAAAATCACTTGCAAATATTTAGAAACGACTTACTAACAGCTGGCAAGGTAAACAAAATATTTTGAAAAACCTTGAGGATTGCTAAGAAGTGTGCCCTGATTTAATTTATTGGTTATAACTTTTTTATTAGCGACTTGCAAATGTTGCAAGACAGCTTACAAATACTTACAAACGATTTAACAACTGGTAAGGTAAGCAAAACCTTCTGAAAGAATTCGGGGGCTTGCTGTGAAGTTAGCCCTCATTTAATTGATTGGTTATAACTGTTTTATAACCGACTTACAAATGTTGCAAGACGGCTTACAAATACTTACAAACGATTTACTAACAACTGGTAAGGTAAACAAAACATTCTGAAAGAACTTGGGGGCTGCTAAGAAGTTAGCCGCCATTTATTAATTGGTTATAACTTTTTTATTAGAGACTTACAAATGTCGACAGTCAACTTACAAATACTTACAAATGACTTACTAATAGCTGATAACATAAAAACTGCAATTATAAACAACTTGGGGGCTGCTAAGAAGTTAGCCGCTAAAAATTAATAACAAATAAAACGGCTACCCTTTACTTACAAATGTTACCAATGGACTTACAAATACTTACTAATAACTTACTAACCGACTGTGGATTAGTGCCGTCCAACTCCAGGAGTTGGGGGCTAACTTCACGGACCCTTCAATTACCTATTTGAGAGAAGATTATTTGTAAAATATGATGGGGTTAAGTCGTACTTACAGTTTTTTAGCTACTTCGGGTATTCCCAAGGATTCCAATTTGCGACCCTTATTTTTTGTTATTTTTATAAATGGTATATGTGACAGCATTAATTCGGAAAAGTTGTCATTTGCTGATGATTTAAACAGTTGGTCCACATTATCGTTTACACAGGAAGTATATTTTGGAGTTAGTGGCCATGTTTGAGGAGACCGGATCTGTAGGTAATAAAAAGCGGCACCCCGAAAGAATGAAACAATAGATATGGCGGTTCTTGGCCATGTTACTATAAATCCTAGAACGAGTACGAGGCAACTGGCAGCTGAATCCGGTTTTGGGCGATTCAAAATTCGCAAAATTTTTAAACTTCATAAATTAAATCAAAATATAAAATAAATCAAACGCTAGCTAGCTCTATAGCTTCTAGCTTTGTTCAATATGTTCCAAGATGATCCTCGATTTTTCATTAGTAGGCAGTTTTTTGATGAAATTGTCAGATCAAAAGACTGACTTTTGATTCATCAAGTTCTCCTTAATACCATATTATGAATCTTAATTTTATACACTTCTAGATTCCTGTTTTTATTATTTTACAGGTAGTGTCATTCGAGAAATTATTATTAAAAATATTTATTATTTAACTACATCAGTTCAAATTCAGGGCCCAGTTTCAAAGTCATAAAAGTCGGCAGTGCTTAAGTCAAAAAATACCAAAATCTAAAAGCTGTTCTAGAAAATATATGTAATCTGAATATTCGATATATGGAATCCTCCACATAGAGTATATAAGAGGTGGACTTCGTCGAAAGTTCGTTCATTTACCACAGATTGTTGGTAAATTTCTGCAGAGTGATGAACAATCGCTTATTCGCCGAATAGGTGCATCGTCCGGCCATCACAAAATGCAAAAATATTTTTTGCGAATATCTTCAGACTTTCACACATTTCAAAACGCCTAATAATTACGCACTACAAAATGTGCACATTTACCGTAATTTAACCTTTACTTACACCTTATACCCTTTAGCTAATAATGATAAATTACTTTGTTCTACCTTGTATTTGTAAATTGTCGCATCGATAATTTAAGAAAAACAGCATATGCACAGCAATATCCCTGCAGCCAGGTTGCAGAAATAACTATTGGCCAAATTATTACTGGCCATTGCACAGACTATTTGCTACAAACTTACCATTGCACATAGTCTGAAAATATTAATTGTTTCATAAAGAATAATTTTTCTGTTTTTATTTCATTCATATTTTTTTTTTGAACAAGTATAATGTGATTGTCTCATAAATATTTATATTTATTTAGATGGAAGAATTAGCTAAATATTTTATTTTTACATCTAACGTCTTTTTAAATACAGAGCTATCGCATCACATTTTATTATAATTAAATTTCTTAAACTTCAACTTGCTAACAGTATTATCTCCATTATTATATCGTTATTTTAAATAATTCCGCATAATTAAATTTATGTTAAGGTTTTTCTTCCTTAAATATAATTTAATGTACTTAACAAAAAAAAAGTATTTTATATAATATACCTACCTCAGTCAGTGTTTGTGTAATGTCTAATTTACAGTGAATCAAATTTTGAAGAGCAGAACTCAGAATAAAAAAGTATTTAGGTAGGTAAAGTAAAATATCGAATAATTATCCATAGTAACAAATCCTACAACTCATTGAAAATTCACATCAGAGGCGTAAAACAGAATACAATTATATATAATATTTAAGCTGACTCAGTGTACTGATTTCCATAGTGTTTTGAAACATATAGGTATGCATTTTCGAATATACTGTGTGGAAATTTACTTTATGAATTTTATTTTATTGTTTTATCAAAAAAATTGTCGTTTCTACCCCTATCTGATAACATCATTTTCAATTTATTATAACTGCTTTTCTGTTTTTTATTATTTTACAGGTGGTGCAATCCCAAAAGAAAATAAAATGAGTAATGCAATAAGTATCTTAGAATCTGCCATGCAAGCCAGTCATTCAAATGTCAGGAAGAAATGAGATTGAAAATTAATTTAAAAAATTAAGATACTATTCTACATGTTCTCAGGCATTCATAAAATGATTCATAATAATTATCTATATTTATATAATCTGCCCCTATCTCCAATAACATTTTGCAGCTACTGTAACCATATTCTGCGGTAACCACAATTCTTTAGTCTGGCAAGATGATTCGATGCTAAGTTAAGAGTGACAATGGAAAAATATTACGAAGGTGCTAAAAACTAAAATTATCTGAAAAAAATCAACTTTGTAAGTGACAAGTATTGACTTTGATAATTACTGGTCGTTACAACAAAGTATACATATAATTAGAATATATGTAGACTTTGGTTACAAGGCCTAGTGTAAGCTCATAACATCTAACAGCGTCAGGTATTGTTGGGGTGGTTACAGACATGCAACAAGAATAACACCGTGCATCGTCCCATCACTTGTAGGTCTTTGGCGCGAAATGCGACAAGCTCGCACGTTACACACTTGTTTGTATGTCTGGAGAGGTTTCCGAGAGAACATAGTAGCGTTTAATCGGTCTTAATTAGGTATTGGGTATACAGGGTGCCCATTATCTATCTCCTTACATGGCTGACTTTGTTAATAGTGGAGATAGAGAATTGGTTAAATTAGCAAAATTGGGCAGAATTACAAGAGGAATTCAGTGCCTCCTTGAAATTTTATTTTAATTTTCAACTTTTCGAGATATTTTGAAAAAACTGAAAATCGGCAAAATTTTTAAACTCGAATATCTCGAATACTATAAAAGATACAAATAAAATAAAAATACTGTGTGATAGTGTTTTTTACGATGGATTAAGCGGTGATATTGATAATTTCACGCGCATCGTAGTTTTTCAGAAAAAAAATAAAGTTATGTATTTTTGAATGGCAACTATAGTTGGCTATGGTATCAATAAAAAGCTTATTTTTTCTGATTTCAAAAATATAATATTTAATAAATCGTATTTTTCATCGTTTATGTACAACTATTCAACAACAACATCGTAACTATTTTAAGATGAACGTTTAATTTTGACGTTTATAATGTGACTTTAGTGTGATCTGACATTTATATTTTATTGTTGTTTACTGATCTACGTTTGTTTTTCATAGCTTACTATGTTAATAAATTGTTTGTTCATTACAGTAAACAAAAGAAAAGAGAAAGGTATATTAAATATTATATTTTTGAAATCAGAAAAAAATAAGCTTTTTATTGATACCATAGCCAACTATGGTTGCCATTTAAAAAACATAACTTTATTTTTTTCTCAAAAACTAAGATGCCCGTGAAATTGTCAATATCACCGCCGGGTTCCACATAAAAAACACTATCGCACAGTATATTTATATTATTTCATTATCTTTTATAGTTTTCGAGATATTCGAGTTTAAAAATTTTGGCGATTTTCAGTTTTTCCAAAATATCTCGAAAAGTTGAAAATTAAAATTAAATCTGAAGGAGGCGCTGAATTCCTTTTGTAATTCTGCCAAATTTTGCTAATTTAAACAATTCTCTATCTCCACTATCAACAAAGTTAGCCATGTAAGGAGATAGATAATGGGCACCTTGTAGAGTGGACAGAAGAAGTAGATTCCATGGAAATTACAAACTACACCTACATAGTTTTACACTTGATGTGATATGGTTGGGTCGATTGAATATATTTACACTAACATATGGTACAGTGACGATCAGTTACAATTATAAAGTTAAAAACAGTAGTGTTTTAATCAATCATGGTAAATATTTTTAGTGACATTATTTGCTTTACGTACTTACCATTGATATAACCTTAAAGTTAATTCGTTCAAGCACAAACTTAAACTAATATAAAATTGTATCTATCAATTTGTAATTCCACCGTGGCTGAAAATGTAGCTTCGTCATTGCCAAACTGCAGTCGCAAAAAGAATAATAGTGAGGTTTAACAAAGTAATTATGTGTCCGTTGTATGTTATTATTTATATTTTTTCTTTGTTACATCGTCTACGGAAAGGTTTCCTAATGTGTCAGACTTTCTAAATTTTCTTTCGTTTTGGGAAAGGATTACATCATATGTAATATTAATCCAAGTTACATAAACTAATAATCATAAACTTGTTAAAACAGAAGTGAGCGTAACCATTTGCCTGTCTATACTTGCTCCAATTTGAAATAAGTACGTGGAGTAAAGTATGTCATAATTTTTATCGGGTTCATATCTGCTCTAAAGTTAGATCGTATTATAAACAATTTTTGTATACATAAACGGTTTAACGAACCATGTAGTTTATTTTATGCACATTTCTAAAATTTATTTTTTTAATTATACAATCTCAATTCTGAATTTAAAATTAGCTCCGTTTATTGACGATATAAGTGTTTAATTATATGCAAACGAAAAGTAGCTACCTGATACATTTTATAAATAATATGTGTATAAAAATATATTTCATCACTAAATATATTTTACTATACCACCCAACAATATTATGAGAAAAATACTGGTGTGTTGAAAGTATAAACAATTAGTTAGTAATAGTTTATATATTTATTACTAGACGATAAGCAATTTCCTGAAATGTGGTCTTCATTATATTGAACAATTATTATCAATAACTTGTGGTACTTAAAACTTATTTGCTTATGTACATAAAGTTTTATGTCCTTCAGTTTGTATATTTTAAGAATAGGAATAGAAATATATTACTCGGCAGTATGTTTAACAACGAAATCTGAAATTTTATTTTTCAATGCGATAAAATGTACTCACCTACGTAAAATAGTCACTAAATTGATACAGACACGACATGGTCCACTTTCAACATGATTTTATACTTATCTTATTATAAGTTACATTTCTCGTATATCAGTCAATGTGAAATCAGAAGTATTTAATGTAAATAATAAAAGCGGGGTAATTTAGTTCTGGAGTAGATGAAAAAAATGTGTTCACTCTTGAGACTAAACTAACCCAATTAAGTATATCTATTTATTTTACATATGAAGCTATGCGCTAACTTATATATATATTAGTATTAAAAACAAGGTTTAAACCCTCACATTGACATAATAAAGATTTGAAATTATTGCAGCATTGCTTGTGTCCTTACTTTTATTAATAATAATATTAATAATAATAATCAGATATTACGGAAATTTTTATATAGGTGTAAACTCTTCATAACTGATCAGTTTCCTTTTGGGATTACATTACCTGTAAAATAGTAAACGCAGGAAACCAGAAGCATAAAAATTAAATATTCACAGTGCAGTATTAAGGCAAACTTCTAAAGTTTGCTCCAAAAAACAAAGAAACAACCATAAATTTTACAGTAGAATTTGAAAATGATAATAAACTACCATTTTTAATTGGTAGTAATACCAATAGATAACAACTACCATGTGTTAATAATTAAATCACATTCAAATTTTGAAACTAATTTATATAGAAAAAAGACCAATACAAATAGATATCCAAATTTTAATTCCAATCATCACATAAGTATCAAAAGAGGTACAGTTAAATGTTTATATGATAAAGCAAAATTAATATCATCAACCTCAGATGATTTTTATAAAGAAAAGACGTTATTAAAAATATCTTAAGGGAGTATAGTAGTAGTAGTAGTGGGCCGGCCAAGACCTGGCAAGTAGGCCACAAGCGGGCCCTTTTTACCTACCCCTGTCGTCCCTAGCTCCATCACCTCTTCCCTCATCGAACCTACCCGACCTTCTAACATAGGTCAGAATGTCGGTCCATTCAAGGGAACTGATCTCTTCCCGTTGCAACTCCCCGCCCCCCCCGACGTCGTGTCTCAGTCTGCCGAAACCCGCACACTCTGCCAAGAAGTGGGAAGGCGTTTCATCGCCCTCCCCACACTTTGGGCAGATAGGGTCTCCCTCAACACCCATCAGTGATAGATGTCTTCTAAGCCTGGAATGACCCGTTAAAACTCCCACCAACTGGTTTAGAGCCGTCCGGCTACGACTTAACAGCCAGGCCATCCTGGTCTTGGTTGGCTCCACTATAAAATTGCGACCTTGTCTACAGCTCCCACTCCTTCTCCAGTGTTTACTTAGTGTCTCATGAGCCCAATCATTAAAAGCCATGTTGACCTGCCTTCGTGTAATGCCTAAAATCGGTTCTGGTCCCTGGCTGAGTCCCTGAGATCCGAGTCGAGCCAGTTCATCGGCACTTTCGTTCCCCGGGATTCCACTATGACCTGGCACCCATACCAATTTGATCTCTTTTCCTCTGGCCAGCTTCTCCAGGGTATCTCCGCACTCTTGGACGAGGGCGGATCTTGTCCTTGGAGATGCTAAAGCCTTTAAGGCTTGGAGCAGAAGTAAATATTTTGCTCCGTACATTTCCTTACTTCTTCCTTGTTTGCTGCCATTAGGATAGCAAAGACTTCAACCTGGAAGACTGTGGCATACATATCTTAAGTGAGAATAATTATCCTAATGATTTTGTTGAAGAAACATTTGTAAAAATTGAAAAGGGGCAAAATAATAATATTGCCAGAATAAATAGGGGAAATTCAATAACAACCATTTAATACGAAAAACAATTTAAGATCAACACTTACAAAAACAAGACCAATTAATAATGTTCAAAATAAAAAAAAAATGTATTTACCAAATTTCTTTTGAATATGGTAGATATTATATTGGTGAAACATCTAGACCGTTACAAATAAGGGTCCGCGAATTGTTAAGGATTACCAAGTTGATAGGTCTACATTAGTAAAACATGTGTGGGATAACGGTCACCAGGTTGATTTGACTCAGACAGGCTAAAGTTTTACAAAAAGAAGAAAAATCAATAAAAAGAAAATTAAAAGAAAGAGCTCTTATTAAACCTAATGGTGATAACTGTATCTCGTCAGAAACAATATTCATGGGTCAAACATGTCTTCCTCTACTCCAGAAGGATGTTACCAGTGGAAAATTAATAATTTCATAGTGATCAGTGCATGTGATGACATTTTGAGTTAAAATTGTCAATCTAGCAAAAAAAAATTTATCATACAAACCTACTGTTAAAATAGTTAAGTGTTTAATTTCTTTTAAATTTTATTATAATAATTATTATATTTAGACATAATTCAAAATATGATTTGTAGTATTACAGAATTTTGTACAAAACTAAAAAACCACTGATGAAATGTCGTTAATTTATCGAATATTTATTTTATTGCATATTATACAGTGGGTTTTTGGGGCAAACTTTAGAAACTTGCCTTGATACTACACTTTGAATATTTAATTTGTACGCTTCTGGTTTCCTGCTTTTTGCGATTTTATACGTGGTGTAATCCCAAAGGAAACTGTGAATCATCAAAACCCACCACAGATAAGTTGCACTATCTTCAGGCATTATAACCGACATTATCTTCATAACTGATTTTCAACCTAATGAAGTACAAAAACTATTTTCCTAAAACGGAATTAAAATCACATTTAGCTTAGGTACGTGTAAAAATACTACCTACTAAATATTAACAGCTGCCTACCTACTAATAAAATAAATAGTGAATACAAAGACGGTTCTGAAGAGTTACTCAAAATTATTTCTTATAAAGGGAATGTTTACTGTCATCATTAAGTTACTCGGTACTTAAATTCCTGCATAATAGGCGCTCAACTTGCGCACCTTGGGTCCAGTCACAGAAAGTTATATAAGGATATGCAACTTGATAATAAATATGGTAAATTTGCAGCAGTTCAGTCAGTTTCCAAGTTACCAAAGTCTAGCGCATAAAGAAGTTCTTATTAAAATTTTAAGTAATTTCAGTTATTTATGCTAACGAATTTTACAAGTAATTCCAAGAGACATTACAGGAACTAGAAGTATTTGATATAAATTATTAATTCACTCCTTTTTACATTGAAAATTTTGTAAAAGTTATTATTTCATTCAGAGGCAAACTATTGAAAATGCCAAAAAAATAATTACCTAATATGTTTAAATATCATTAAAAACAACGCTGACGTAGTTTTCCACAAAATACCAAAACACTATACTGCACTCGACGTGCGGTTCGGCAACCAAGTTGGAATCTAAAGATGATTAAAACTAAACTTCTCTTAATACTGTATCCTATTTACACCTAAACTATACTAAACCAATAAAACGGGCTGTATAGGATTGGCCCTCTGCACCATTCATACTATTTTTACACTTTACAATTACCAAACTCTCAAATGCATCCAGCTGTCTGGAACTTGTTACATTCCTAATTAGTCTTAAATTGCTACTATCTATTTTATGTTTGTTCTAAAACGCCTACTGGGCGACATTTTAGACTTATCTAAAATGACATTTGAGGTAAACTATATATTCCTTAGAAGAGCTATAGAAATTCCTCGAATTTTCAAAATGAAAGAGAAAATCCAAAATTCATATCTATTCCTTACAATCCTCGTTTCACTCATGGTTTTGGTAAGGTTTTTAAAGATATAGGTATGTCAGTGGTTTATTTATCGGGAAATAAACTACAACAACTTTTGGGGAATCCAAAAGGCAAAATAGAAACTAACGAGAAGTCGGGGATTTACGAAATTAGCTGTAAAGACTGAAATCAAAAGTATGTTGGACAAACTAGAAGGTCAATTGAAACTATATTCAAAGAACATATGGCTCATCTTAAATATGGTCGAATAGATAAGCCTAGTGTCGCCCAGCATGCGTTTGAGAACAATCATAAAATAGATAGTATAGCAACTTAAGACTAATTAGGAATGTAACAAATTCCAGACAGTTGGATGCATTTGAGAGTTTGGAAATTGCAAAGTGTAAAAAAAGTATGAATGGTGACAGAGGACCAATCCCATATAGCCCGCTTTATTGGTTACTAATCACGGTTCACTGATCCGTCACGGCGATTCACTGATCAGATTTACTGAGCCGTCGCGACGGTTTACTGAACCGTAGAATAGTTTAGGGGTAAATAGGACACAGTATTAGCATAAGTTTAGTTTAATCATCCCCAAATTATGGCAACTTGGTTGGCGAAACGCGCGTCGAGTACAGTATAGTGTTTTGTGGAAAACTAAGTTTGTATTATCTTCTCTTTATCTTAAGATTTATCAAAAAATCGATTTTTAGTGCCTACCGATTTAATATTATGAAGTGACACATATTCAACGGGACTTTGTAACAAGGAAAATGAAAAACAAAAAAGAAAATTATTATCTATTCTCAAGTAGTACTCTGTACTCATTTTTCTATTGAATTCAGATCAGATAAAGTCGGCAATAGAGAATTGTATTAACCAAGCAGAAAATGTGTTAAATTTAGGAATTTTTGTACGATAATTAATACCATATTAATGTTGGTTTTTCTTCTGGTCTGGTAGTGTTTATGTTTAATGTTTACAAAAGTATTATAGCTAGTTGAAAAACAAGTTATTCACAAAATATTATATATAAAGGAAAATAATTATTATGAATCCCATACACGTGAATTTAATGGTAGAGGACGAGGAAAGTGAGCAAAAGGCAGTACCTACTGAATATTAAAAGAAACTAAAGAAAGAAAACTAAATTTAGCACTATACTTAAGTTTTAGTTGAAAGATTTTAATATATTTAATCTAGATATTACCAATTATTAGGTCCCCTTTTTTAATCATGTGACACAAGCTTTAGATTCATTTGAAGCGACGTATTTTTGTATAAAAATATAAGTAAATTCATATAAATTTGTTTCGACTTAGTTACTCCGAAATGTAAATTAGATTTCAGAAAAAATGTTACCATTTGTACATATTTATAGGTACTTATTACCAATTTATGTTAAATTAGTAGAAACTTTAAAAGTAAGTTATAGAGTAAGTTAAGAATTATTTATAATACGTAATATACTTATAGATAAATTAGAATAACGTAATAATTAATGAAAAAATCGAATTACTATTCTTCTTGCTTAAATCCACAAGTTAAAAATATTACCGCTATTAAGGAAGTGAATTACGCACTAATTTATTTAATACAGTATACATAAATTACATATATAAACAAGGATATAACATATTCCATTTGACTTTATTTATAAAAATATTGATTTGGATTAAGTAAAATGTAACTATATATATATTATCTCGCAAATCTCTACAAATTGATTGAAGATTGATTAAAACACGAGGCCAAGAAGCATGAAAGAGCATGGAAGGTCTTTCTATTTTAATTATGGAGTTGCTTATGTTTGTAACTAAGTAAACATTTACAGATATTTTGAGGAAATATTTGCCAAAAAAGTTACATACATTGGGTCTTCTTTAAACAAGTAATATAAAATTATATCGGTACCTGATGTAGATGTATCTTCCCTAACAATTATTAGTGTTGTTTTTTATTTTTGTGTTAGATATTCCTGTAAACATTATTTCGTACTCATTTCAAAAATTCACTCACTAATATTTATAAGATAAATTTATTCAACAGGTTTGCCGTATCAATTTTAAATACAGATAAATACATCGAGATTTCTATTGTCTTCTTTGTTGCACTAAGTATCTACCAAATACCAAAGTTTATCTTTAAATTTTTATCCATTCATTTTGAAACTTTTTAAGTACACACATACAATTTCAGCTCGGATTAGCTACTTCAACCAGTTCATAAAGATAAGCCCATGCATTGTAAATCAATTACAGTAAATATTACAAAATAATGTTTCATTTTAATTTAGATTTAAGATAAGAATCGAATTTTCTCATATCTGTAGTCTCATATCTGAAGTTGTAAATTTGAATATAATGTAATAATTAAAACATGAAAAATGTTAAATTCCACGGTAAATGTTAATAATAAATAAAGAAGAGCGCTTATACTTATATACCTATTACGATTTTCAAGTAGCGTGATAGTTATTTGTAGAAGAAGAGTGAATGAGTAGAAAGCAATTGTAAAAAGTATGAAGTCATTATCGCAACAAAAATGATTTCTTAGTCCACCTAAAATTTGATGCACTTGCACATATCTGACTCACGCCCATTATGCCTGGCTGCGTACCAACAAGTTACATTTATAAAATAAAATAACAAACAAGTTAAAACAAAGCAAGCAACGATTTCCACCAAAATGTTAAGTATCTACAAGAGGATAATATCGGTGCATGTAATTTAATCTAATTGTTTCCTACTTATTTACTTAACATAAATAAATTGAATAGAAATTTGTTTTTGTTAGAACGCAATTATTGGAACAGATGAACAGGCCACACAGTATAGGATATAACTATGGGCAACACTTTGGTCAGCATTATTTACATATAATTGAACAATATGCAAAACAATATTGATTTCCCGAACTCTGAGGAAACTTAAAGACCTTTTAATTATTTTTCCGCCTAGTTAACGCTATGTTACTAGAAATTAACGTCGATAAATTCATGACCTCAACTCTAGGTAATAACCCTCCCAATATAAGCCAGAATATGAGTAAAGGTGAACTTAACGTCAAGATGGTGGTGGACACTTCACTTATTTGAGCTTCTTGGTAAACAATAAAAACGTGGCAAATGCTATGAAAGCATAGAAATCTTAGGACATTCTTTCTTAAGAAATATATTGACAATACGTGACGATCACAAGACCTAAGATAGTATACGATCTATAGTTTGGACGAAAGTACTACAACAAACGACCAAAACCAAATTTTTTGGTTTTCTGGTGGTCAAACCTAGAACAACCATCAGCTGCTCTAAAAATCCTACTGGAGCAACTTCCTCTTTATAAATATTTTAGAAAGGGGCCAGATGAGCAACATACACACTAAAAGCCTGTTTTAGCCATCGTTTTCAACATTAGAAGTCTGGAATTCTGGAAATGACTTCAGATGTTATGTTTACTACGATCAACAAGAATCTGCGTCCTTTTACAGTTTATTTCGAGAAAGAGATGAATGGGATTGGAATAAAGCAGACCTTTTGAGGGCAAATAGTTTTTGGTTCACAGATGGCTCCAAAACACCTGAATGAATATTGGGGCCGGAGTGTATACTCGTAGGTAGTTGCAATTCAACGTTAATATTATATCGCAGGCCTAGGAAGTTATGCAACTATTTTTCACACAGAAATTTATGCCACAAAATGTGTGTACAGAGGCTGGAACAAAAGCAACTTACAAGTATATCGATAAAAATCTTCTCAGATACCGGCCTCCATTCCCACCATTCCGGAATTGAGAGTAATGAAGCTGTCGACTAGTCAGGGATAATGCTGCTTCCTCAAGTATAGTCAAGGAGCTCACTTGGCCTAGGCTGAGGGGAAATACTCCCCACACCCAATAGGGTGATCACCTTCATTAAGAAGATTTAACCTTAAATAATATATATTTACGTGTTGCCGCAATAAACTACATGGTCGCGGTGGTGGGTCTCGTCTGGGGCCTTATTCTGTAACGGGCGAACCGTTCGATTCGGTAGGATTTCTTCGATCGTGACGTCATTTTCGGTTTGGTAGCGTGAAAGTTATTCCATAGCATCGGACCGATCAGTAACTTAATCGAAGCCTCGATTCGCTGACCGAGCACTGTGGGTTTCGAATTGGATTTCGGTGAAGGTTTTCGAGGTTATGTTGACTTGTGCTATTGGATGTTTAATCAGTATTTTTCTTTTATTTTATGTTTTTCTATAATGTTTGAGTATTAATTAGTGTTTTAAGTGAAAGGTGAATTAATTCAATTTGCTTTGCAGTCATGGATATTATTGGAGTGCTACGCAATAGATATATTCTAAGGCACCGAAGGGAACAGATAAGATGGGAGCAAATCCGTAATAACAGGGTTAACATGAGGCATCTTAGGGATGCCTCTAACCCTTTCACATTACCCGATAGTACTTTTACGGGTAGATATAAATTATCAAAAGATCTGGTTCGTGCACTCATTGAAAAGCTTCGACTCTTCTTGCATGAGCCTGAGAGAAGTACGGGAATGCCAGTACAACATAATGTGATATTTTGTCAATAATCTACACCCTAGATTTCATTATATAGGTAACAACTGCCCTAATAATTATCCCACTTTTTTCTTAGGTATTATGTGCTCTGAATTTCTTCGGGCAAGGCTCATTCCAGAAAGCTGTAGGCTGTGACATTAGTGTCCGGTTTTTCAATGCTTGGTTAACGTAATTTAATCTAGAGTTAACTAACTACAAGTTTAGAATGTGAATAGTTATTCATAAAATTTTCGAGGTAAATCACATTCTAAATTTATAGCTAGCTTAACTACTGGTTAAACCGTGTTAGCCAAGCATTGAAAAACCGGCCCTAAGTCAGTCTGGCTGTGAGCAGATACTTAGACGAAGTGGTGGGTGCCCTAAATCCTGATATACTTGTTTCCAAATGTTTCTTAGACCAAAATAATATATTGGTTTAAGTAATCTTACCTACCTTACTATAAATTCAATTAGCTTGGGCAATATATGGAAATTTTTAATTAAAATTGTACTGTTATATTTTAGAGATTTAATTTAAAGTATAGCTCTATTTAAAAATTAGAGCCTACCCCAAATTTTAAACTTAACAGTTTATTTCAATCTGATCCGCGCCTTGGGACTTTGTAGAAAAACAAAATATCAATATAAATCCTAATTTTAGATTTGTAAACACATTAATTATTTACTCATTACTCAACTGATTACATTAATTATAATCAACAAATCGTTAATTAAATAGGTCAAGTTAATCTATCTGGATGAAGTTCGGCAGTATCTGTCAAAAAACTAGTATCAAGACCAACAGCAAACATCTATATGCATGGCATTGAGCATTTACACGTAATTTACGAAGAACAGCATAATAAATTCAAGATAATAAGGTTCTACATAAAACTGGAACGTATTTTAATACACCGACAAAAATGTATATTTGTGTTAAAGCAGTTAATGTAGCAAAGAATTATTGAGCCGGACCATTTGCTTAATGTTCGCGGTTATAAAAATAAGCCCCCGGCCTGCAGAATGGACGGCGGATTCTTATTTCAGTCCTGAAAGGATAAACAAACACGACTGAAACCGCAACATAGCCTAACACTTAACAGATCCTCGCCTCTGCACAGTTAAGCTAATATAGTTTGATTAATTGGGGTAAACTAAAGAAAGTACACGACCACGACAAAAAAGTACAAATTATCACTACATAAAAAGCTTATGAAACCGTAAATATATAGACGTGCTTAAATATAAAATACGAGTATATTCAAGAAAAAGGATAATACGGGCTCACGATGGGGGTTATCGATCTCTAATATTACAGTATATTTAGAATTTTGAAAATTTGCATGGGGAAACTACTTGATGGAGCTGACTTTTTAAAACGGAAATGAGTTCCTATCACTTTTTTCGTGTTATACGGAAGTCGGTGCCAACTTCCTTATTTTATTTATTTATTTATTTATGTATTTATTTATATATTTAGTAGAACAAACAAATAGGTTGTAACCCTAATTACATGTTTCTGGTTGTAAAGAATATACGTACAAAAATTCTAAATGAGAATATAAGAAAGTCATTCACAAGCAGAGATGAACAAATAAAAAAAACAAAAATCATAATCCTAAATGTACTGGTAATATTATTTAATCCAGGGAATACTCAGAACCAAGTATAAAGAGTTTGTCAAGAGAAATCCGTAATAATAATTCCGAAACTGTGCTAACGGACTATCAAAAATGCCTATCCATATTCTATCTTGAAACTTATTAATAATTTCACATATATCACTTAATCAGGGATTTAGCATTGGTATTAAATATTATTTTTGAGGGAAGTGTTCGATGATCAGGAATATTTATATTTATTTGTGAGAGCAGATAAGGGGTGTAAGGCTTTCATTTAAAATTGTATGCAAAAATATTAAATTACGTCTAATTCTCCTATGTTCTAATTTACTAATTTTAAACTCCTTACGATACAGCTCATATTATATAAACCCCGGAGTAGAATTATATTTCTTGTAATACCAGTATTTTGCAAAGTTGTTTTGTATTGTTTCAATTGTATGGTTTATATTCTGTTTATTAGGCGTCCAAATGGCAGATCCAAATTCTAGACGGCTGCGAACAATCGTATGAAATAGAAGTAGAAGTAATAGAAGTGATATTTTTTAATTCAGTAGTAACTCTTTTAACGAGACCAAGTAATCTATATGAGGAATTAGTTATTTCATTTTTATGCTTTCTGAAGTTAAGGTTCGATTCAAACTATAAATTTAAGTTTATATTTACAAACTATAAGTTTCATAAATTCTGCTGAGCATATTGTGGTTTATTAAATAAACATAGTGTTTTGCATTTTTATTTCTATTGAAAGTCATAATTTTACATTTGTCTAAATTGAAGTATAATTTGTTTTTATAGACCTGCTGTGAATCAAGTCTATATCCTGTTATAACACTGAATAATAGTTTGCATCTTTAATTTGTTTATATACTTTTTAGTCATCAGGATACACGAGACAGTCTAATGAAATTGCCCTTGGCAAATCATTTGTAAATATTATGAAAAGTAGAGGCCCTAAATTCGAGCACTGGGGTAGACCTGATCGAACTGGAACTACTTCAAAAGTGATGCCCTGGTAACAAACATATTGCTTTCTACCCTGTAAATATCATGAAAAAAAATGAGCATATGATCACTTAGTCCAACAGAGTATAATTTAGACAATAATATATCATGATTCGCACTATCGAATGCCTTGGCGAAATCCGTATGTATAGTATCCACCTGTTCAACTGTCTCAAATGCTAAATTAATACTACTAACAAAGCAGACCAAATTTGTTTCAATTAATCTACACTTTCAAAAAAAACATGCTGTTCCAGTGAGATTATCTTGCTTACAAAGGCATATGTATCCTTTCATAGAGTACAAATTAGAAAAATTTTGCAATATAATTCAATATAGTTATGGGCCTGTAATTATCAACTAACAGCTTATCATTTTTCTGTATAGGAGTCACTATAGTTACTTTGAAATCCCTCGGAAAACGTCCAGAAAGTAATGCCTTTTGATAAATAATTAGCAAAGGATATAATAAGAGTTCCTTACAGGATTTGAATATATAACAGGGTATACCATCTGGTCCAACTGATTTTTTCGGTCTTAATTTCTTGAATGCATTATCTAAATCCTGAATACCAATAAGAACATCGTTCAAATGATTCGAATTAACAACTGCATTATTTAACATGTTTTTTACTGCTGTAATGTCATACGATTCATCAGAATCATAAACTGAGTGAAAGTAGTTGGCAAATGCATCACAGATAACTATTTTCACATGTATAATTATTATAATAAAACATTGACATGAGCCATTCTTATTTTTCTTTTTCCCATTTATGAAATTTCAAAAAATGTTAACTTCCTACCTAAAATACCTACAATATATCCAGAGTAAGCTTGTTTAAGTAATAATTTTAATTTTGCTCGTAATTCTTTACAGGTCTTGAGAAAAAAAATTGGATTTAGATTTTCTTTTCCTGAAGTATTCCACCGTGAAACAACATCACTGTATGTCATTGCATCTGTGTTTATTAGTTAAATAACTAAATTAGTTAGTTAGTTAAACCATTAATAAATTTAATGGTTTAACTAACATAATTTAACCTATTTAAATAAACAATTTTATTATTTTTATATATTTTTTAAAATTCGACCACCTCTTATCAGTCTATGAAATCTCTCGCGATCTCTGCACACTTTATGTGTCGAACGGCACCATATGCTGACAATGAGTCACTCTCTACAATTTTGGCGCTTTTTTCTCTAAATTGTTTATACTTTTTCTGAACCGACACTAATATCTGTGCTTCTAAATACGTTTTATGTTTTAAGAAACAAAAATATATTAATAATCATAACATTAAATCTATACTTTCTATTTTTATACGGATCTTGAAAGCCAGTAACTCCGAATAGTAACTCATGATATTCTGTTTTACAGGAAACGTATTTTTAACGTCACACAATCAGTAATATTGAGTCGGTCGAATTCCAAAGCCTGTCATTACTATTTCATTGTCATGCGACACTTCACAAATGATGTCACCTGGTCGATTTTCATAAATAGGGCCATTCAGGCATTATATGTAGACCACCGGTCTGTACAAAGCCAAAGAAAAGCAAAAAAGTCGGATTTATGTCAGCAATATAAATGCGTAGTAATAGCTGGCGTTATAACCTGAACGCTTTGTTAGGTCCTGCTTAATGGGCCTAAAATACCGATTTGCATTAATCCGTTTTGATGTGTGCATTGTAGGTAGTGACCCACAGCTAGGAATTTGAAGTCAGACTTTTTTCTTATCCTATTACCCAAACACACACATACGTTTTTAAAACGTATCCTCAACGTGTTATTGGTAAATAATTCGTGTTCTGTTACAAATTCAACCGTTTATTTAAGGTTGGAAAAATAATGGTCTATCGCAACGTTAGAATTACATGACTTTTTCACGAAAATGTTAACCGTCTTTTGCCAACGTGAAATATACGTTATTAAAATATTTAAATGAAACTTTTTTTTAAACGTCCACATCAACTGAATAGTCTATTCAAATTTTAGCAAAATGTTTTTGTAAAGTTTTGGAATTAGGGATTCTAATAATGCATCTAAAGCGTGTTTTAAACGTTCTGCATTCAATAAATATTTGGAAAAAAATTAACCTAAAACACATTTTGTGCAGAACAATTCAATAAAAAGACGTTAAAAAATAAATATATAAATAGATGTATACGCAGTAACAAACATATAGCTTGAAACAAGGAAAGAAATTGACGTTTTTAACACATGTCAGTAATGATGTAAAACTCTTGTCCGGATAAAGAATTTCATAGGTGCGCGTAGATGATCACGTGATAAATTATATCATTTCAGTCAAAGGTTGATTTTTTGAAAAATTCGTTTGCTATAACAAAGAAAAATGATAAAGAAATCTCACATTAAAAAGCAGATTGACAATATATAATTAAAATCACACAAAAACGTTTACGTTTCAAAAACTTTTCCGTTTTCGTTATCAAAATTTTATGTGTGACTGACTTACAGAAAAGTATGACTGTTTGTAATGAATTTATTTTGTTTATCTACTTCCATGGGCATATTAGATATTAGTCGATATTCATTCTATTTTGACTTACCTCGTCTTTTAAAGCTGATGTTTTTGAGTGATGTATTTAATTATATATTGTTAATCTGCTTTTTAGTGTGAGATTTCTTTATTAGGCAAACATATTTTTCGAAAAACCAACCATTGACTGATCCGTCGGAGCAGAGGTTGATTATTAATGTTTTGTATTTTTCAGTAGTGGCATAATACCCAAATAAATAAGAGTAAATCAAAACTAGTGTGAAACAAGTAACCACGGATTTATTGCCGGAAAAGTTTGTGGTTAGATATAAGAAAAAATATAAGAGTATTCGTAATACCGGGATATCAAAAATTATCTTGGTCAAGGGTGGTTGTGGAATGTAAAACGTGTGTCTTACTTTAAATTTTAAATAATTATGTCACTGTCACACTGACATCATCAATAACCTACAAATTTCATATCTATTTATTTCAGTTGTAAAACAATAATGAACTACAAATTATGAAATAACGGTTTTAGTAACAAGAAAACCTAAATTATAGTAATTGTTGGAAATGTCCCCCGTTTTGTTCGATGCACAAGTTGACGCGCCTCCTCATGCTGTGAAAAGCGTTTTGCAGCATTTCTGGCGTTATGGTTGCACATTGCTGAACAATTCTTTGTTGCAGTTCTTGCAAATTATTTACCGGAGTTGAGAAAATCTTGTTTTTTAAGTAAGGAAATATAAAATAGTCCATAATTGTCAAACAAGGTGATCTGGGAGGAAACTCAACTTCTGTATGCAAACTTATCAGCCGGTCATCAAAAAACTCCCGGAGAAAAGCAATATTTTCTCGTGTAGTATGTGCTGTTGCACCGTCATGCTGGAAATAACCGTACCGAAGTTCATCATCGTTTAACTGTTGCACAAATTCAGCCAAAAAGTTATGTCTGTACCTTTCTGTGTTGACGGTGAAATCGAAAAAAATTGGCCCAATTATTCTTCTGCGAGAAACTGCCATCCAAACACCAATTTTTTGAGCATGTAGTGGCGATTCAGTAAAAACATGAGGGTTATCATTGCTCCACATTCGCATATTTTGAGAATTGATGTATCCCGAAAGGTGGAACCACGCTTCGTCAGAAAAAAAAGTTAAGTCCAGAAGATCGTCATTCATTAAATTATTGACAAACCAATGACAGTAAGCAAGGCGTCTGGGGTGGTCTGCGGGCAGAAGAGCTTGATGTGCTTGCATCTTATATAGATGCATGTTCAAGTCTGTCTTTAAAATCTTATGACATGTTCCATAAGAAAGTCCAATTTCCTGAGAAAGACGTTTCAAAGGTTTTGCAGGCTCCTCTTCCATACGTTGACGAACGTCATTGACAACTTCTTCTGTACGGACTCTTGGTCTACCAGCACCTTTTTTATGAGTCACACAACCAGTTTCGCGAAACACTTCAACACAATTTGTAAGGCATGCATAAAAATTGTCCGGTAATATTGCCACGTTTGGGAAGTGCTCTCGAAAATTGTCCAAACACAAACGTTGACTGTATTGCCAATTTCCATTAACTAGCGCACCCGTTCGAAAATAGGCTTCAATCATGAAAATGTTGTGCTGTGTGGTAAGAGGCATGATTCAAAAACTGGATTAGAAAATTTCAGCACAATGACTTTACAGATTCTGACACAACAAAACATATTCAAAAATTTAAAGTAAGACACACGTTTTACATTCCACAACCACCCTTGACCAAGATAATTATTGATATCCCGGTATAATAACGTGTGTATTATTGGTGGAATAATAGTAGAAAATATTCATATAAAATATTTTAATCGGCTTCTTCGCTTACTATTCATTAAGTTTGTATTGTATTTTTTTATTACGAGCACGAGATACTAAACTCATACTTAGCACACTAAAAAGAGTGCGGGTAACTTTAGTCACTACATGACTGTAGATAAAACTTATTTTTTACGTTTCTAGAAAATTAATCTCTTATATAGAAAGTACAAACAAATCTTTCACTGAAAACTTTCCACTTAATTGAGTCTCTGTAGTATAATAAACATAGTGTAAATTGACTTAAGGTTTAATCTATCTTCAGAAAAATTGTGTTCACATCGCTAATCGTTCCAGTTGAATGTAAGTTCCTTACTACAGTGTGTAAACTTAATGACATCAGCTCGGCATACTGACAAAACTTGAGTACTTAGTATTGTTTAAATAACAGTTATATACCACCCAACTAAAGACTAAATAAACTAAAGTACACAGATACAAATTCTTCTACTATTCTTTGGTTTACCAATATTAATGCTTTGCACTGAATACCTGTGTTCATTACTTTGATATCGATTTAATTTTGTTTATTGTCCTAAATTTTCTGTTTCACCCAATGATGAATTTATTAATATTATGACTATGAGCAGTTTCTCTCGGCCTTACGATTTATTATTACATTCCTTTTTTCTATTATATTGGGGGCAAAATATTAAATACTATTTTATTTCAGGCGATGGGTGACTCTGTAATAGCAGTGTCAAACGCTTTTCTCTGGTTATGATGATGCACCAAATAAAATAAACACGAATGTTATACTTAAATTATTAGTGGGGATAGGTATTAAATCATTAAAAGCCTTTTAAGTGACTTGCCAGAAAAGCACCGGAAACTAACCAAGTGTTTAGCTAATGATTTGATAAGGTAAACACTCACAGCAAGTTTGAGGATCTTGTAAGTCAATATTTTATACTGGTATTTTGAGACTACTTATATGATATATAATTAACAGTTTGTGACAATTTATCACCTAAACGTAGTAATTGAATATACTTAGTATTAAGTACGGTTAATATTAAATATACAACCTTCTACACAAATTGGCAGCAGGTAGGCTTTATGTCTTGGTTTAAAAATTTTACGGAGGCATTATAATAATTACAGAGTTCTGATAAAATGTAAATTTGTTCTCCTAAATATGTTTTGTCAACCTCTAGCACTCGGTGGTGTATATAAATACCCAATCTGTATTACTAAAAAATTTCTGCAGTCAGAGGCGGTTTTATTGAAGGTTCATTTGTGCAGTGCACTCCCTTAAAAATTCGGTAAACTATATCGATAATAATCTAATAATAGAAACTTAATATCAATACTTAATTTAATATGTTAAAACTTAACATATTAAATTATTTGTATTGAGTCTGCAACCCAAAATACATAGCGAGTTCAATTTTCAAATAGCACCCAACAGTGATCCAGTTAATCATGCGTTAGAAAGAGACCACTCGGATACGTGAAACAGGAGATACGTGTACGTACATTATGAGATTTGCATGCAATGCACTTGCTCAGCTTGTTCGCAATGCACTTACTCAGCTCAGCTTTTTATAGAAAGTTAAACTGAAAGGTGAATTAACCGTTTTTACAGCAGAGAAAATTTTCGTGAAGCAGAAAGTTGCTTAGCAATTTTGCAATTATTTATACATCGAAACATCACGGACTGTTTTAGTGAACCTGTTTTATTATTAAAATTAATTTGTACCATACCGATGACAAAAGTGAAGAAAGTGAACATTATTTTCAAATTTTCAAGGCTTAAAAGAATTAAAACCTCTTTGAGAAATTCAATGGCATAGGACAGACTAAATTCACTTTGCATGGTAAGTATGGAGAAAACAATAATTGTAGCGATTTCAGATTTTAATAATTGTGTAATTGACGTTAAATAGTCGAATGGATTTGCTATACAAATACCCTTAAGCTTGGATATATCTAGGGATTCTAGGGTAATTTTACTTTTTATCTTAGAAGTTGAAGATCTAAGAGCGTGTACCTATAGTTTTTTTATATTTAAATATTAAATAACTATTTAAATATTATTTTAAATAATTTTTGTCGATATTGCTGTCAAATGCATCATAGAAGGGGATATTTTGTCTAACAAAACCTATTTCTTTAAGCAAATATGCTTGCTTTGCGAATTTCCAATTTATAATTTTAGGGTATTTAACCTTAAAAAATACATTTTCGCAATTTTTATTTAATTTATGAGCACTCCCATACCCAAATGCCACCAGCCGCCGCTGCCTATAGTTCCATTACATTTTTTATAAAAACTATAATTTATTATTTATCTGGTAGTATATGGGGTTTCCAAAAATAGTCTAAAGTCTAGGTAGTAAGGCTCCAAAAATAAAACATTAATATTCATAGATTGTCACTTGTAATCTCCATAGTGACTGAATTATTTCCGGAAATTTATCTGAGGGCACGAATATTTTGGAAATTATTCCGGGTCGCAGATGAGGGATAATTTTCTTAAAATATTCGTGACCGACAAAAATTTCCGGAAATAATACAACCACAAGGGGGATTCGGTAAAAAAATTTCGCACCCACTTCTTCTAACCTTTGACGCAAAATTATTGACAGAATAGGTCAAACAACTTCAAGAGAGAGGGAAGTCAACCTGGGGGTTCCTCAGGGTTCCGTGTTAGGGCCTTTAATATTTCTAATTTTTATAAATGACCTGCCACCTTTTATGAATCCAAATTGTATTGTACAATACGCAGATGATGTGTCACTGGCAACCTACGGTAATACTACTGATGTCCTGGTCTTATAGAACTTGAATCGCCTTTATGCCAGATTTAATGAGTGGTGTTTGACTAATCATTTAATACTAAATAATAAAAAACTGCTCTAATGGAATTTAGTATGATGCATAATCCTAGTTCAACGTTACAGGTTACAATAATTGATAATTTAAATATCATCTCAATTGACTTCGCGAAATTTTTTGGTACTTTTCTTGACTCATTGTCATATAATAATTGTATTCATTATATTTGTAAACGGTTCAATAGTGGATATTATGCTATTTTACAACTAAAACATATATTTACAGAAATACAATTAATGAATATAGGTAGGTACTTGTATATTACGCAATAGTTTATCCACACTTAACATATAATATTGCTGTATAGGGTTGTTCAACTTCATTAAATCGACTATTTCTTCTATACAAAAAAAGAGTATTAAGACTCATTTTTGGATTAAAAACCAGGGATTCGTATAAACCTTATTTTCAAAATTACACCATTTTGACATTGCCATCAATATATATTTATAAGTATTTACAGTTTACCAAAAAACGAATCATTAACATGCCCAAAAACTCTGACAACCATAGTTATCCAACTAGAAATGGTAATTTGCTTCAATTCCATATCATCGAAACGCTTTTTTCGAAAAATCATCTTCATATGATGGTATACAGTTTTACAACAAATTGCATTGTAGTATTAAAAATGAACAAAATGTTATTGCCTTTATGAAAAAACTAAAAGTATACTTAATTACTAAGTGCTTTTACAGAATTAAAATTTATAGAATTTAATTGTGTGTAATATTACTTATAGATGTACCTTAATTTTTATCTGATGTATGGTTCCTGTGCGTATCTATATGTAGATATGTTCTTATTTACATCGTGATTTATGATCTATTTTTTGACGCTTCCAAATATCATGTAAAATGGTCTTACTGGAATAAAATATGTTATAAACACCAAAAAATGATTACTTATAAATAAATTTAAACTTACTTAATCATTTCTAATAGCACAATAGCAGTTTACCCTAGGACCCATGTTTTTAATTCAACAATTACAATAAACAAGATATCATCAGTTAAAATATGTAGGTATATTAACGTAATATTAACGTAATACTAAAGTATTTATGTAAGTGGGGTATCTCTATTTTTAAGATTAATTTATATTGGAAATGCAATCTCTATGATGTTATCTAAAAACCACTCGATTTTAGACATTCTAAGGACCAAAATATCACATTTACAAATTTTGTGGGAAAAAGATAATATTATCTAAAAACTTGTGGCCGAATTTTGCTATCAATGATGTCATGATACAATTTTCCTGATATTAATATATATTAATCAGTGCGGATGAGGTTTTTAATTCCTGTAATATTTTATCTGAAGGTTAATATGAGAAATAAATTTATTTTAGCCGACTATTCGAGTATCTATCTCATACGCTGTCAGTTTTGTGTCTCCTCTAAATTCCGTAGTATTTAAATTATTTAGCTTTTCTTAGGCTCATAGGTTCCGGTCTATCAAAGATAAAAAAATGCTTGTTATTTACACGTCCAATGAGGATGCTTCGCTGATGGTCGTCAGCTTTATTTCAGCTCTAGTAATACAATATTCCAATTAAGTGTGTTAGTAAAGTTAACTATAAATAAAATTCCATAGACCTCTATTTATTTCGCAGACGAAATAGCCTGCATCCCACGTCAATTCCTTTTTAACAATCCTAGGTTGATCAACTTACGTAAAATTCTAGACTGCACTCATAAATTATTCCGAAACTGACCCACCTTGAATTTTTTATGTGCATATTTTAATGCATTGTTTTAAAACGTTATAGACTTTCTGAGAAGTGTATAGCAGCGTATACCTACTATGGAAAAAAATCAAAAAGGTTCTTTCTTGTAGACGAAACGTATACGAACCGTTTACAAACATATTATAAATTCAGCATGACAATTTCGAACTTCGAACTCTCGGACAATCTATTGAGCCGTACTTTGCATTTATATGAGCTGTCTGTCAATTTCAATTAAGTGTTAATTGTGGCAATAACAAATAGATTGCAATGAGTTTGTATCCATCTTTACACTTTAAGATCAAATGTTTCCGTAAATCACTACTAAATTAATGAAAGTAAGTGGCAAGAGTGTATCGGTGCAAAAGTACAGAAGTTTTATTTGGAGGAGACGCCGAAAACAACTTCTCCACGGCAATGTGCCCCGACTGGCATTGCATTACTTCGGCATCTCCATAGGAGTTGCCGAAGAGGGCACTACGGTGTTTCTCACCACTACTAACATACAGAAGTTTTATCGAAGAATAAATAAAATAAAAATAGGCAAATTCCCATCCCGTCCCGTCTCGTCTGCACTTAATCTCTTCCCGACCAAAATTTGATCTCGATTTTTCAAACTAGGTAGAAAAAATTAATAAAATAAATGGGAAACGAAACGAGACAAGATAATAATTGTTCAAGTGCGTTGAGAACGAGAAAAGATGAATCAATGTGTAAACAGTATATTTAAGGTCTCCTCAATTGATACGTTTTATAAATCATGTATTGATAGCACATTCGTCATGGATGCTCAAATTACATATAAAACAAAGTTTTTAGAAGATACACAGGGTGGAACAAGAGTTTGAGATAAATTCAGTAACTTGGATAATCCTATTTTTAAATAAATAAATCTTTATTAATCTTTTAAACATATAAATATATATGACAAGTCAGTTTGATGTTAAAATCACAAAGTAAGTTTAACATGCAACAGAAACAGATTTACACTAAATTATCATTAAAAAACACATCTACATTATAATAGGCCTTCTCTAGGATTAACCTTTTTACTTTGTTTTTAAAAGTAGTTTAACTTATAATTTTAAATTGAAACGGTAAGTGGTTATAGAACTTTATGCCCATCCACAACGGGATTTCTCAATTTTTTTTGTCCTGTGCTTAGGAATCCATACCATTTAGCAGTGGTTTGATAGCCGCGATTGAAATTATTTTATTTAAATTTTTTGGATTCTTTCTTATGTGTAGTAATGTTTTGTATATAAATATACAAGAAAAAGTGAACGCAGTTTGTGTCTCACAAAAGGGGTCTGCATGACTCTCTCTGATGAACCCCAAATACATTTCGAATTATGCGTTTCTGTGCAATGAAAACTCTACTCTGTGACTCTCTGCATGTGGAATTACCAAAGAGCACGACGTTATAACCCAGGTGATTATACACGAGGCTATAGTATACATTAAGAAGTGCAGATGGACAAAGAATCCCTAATGCGAGAAAAAGCATAATACGATTTATGAAGTTAAATTGTCAATATGAGCCGCCCATGAAAGATCCTGATCCGCTATAATCCCAAGAAACTTAGTTTTATCAACTGACTTGATCTTACAGTTTTGAAATGATATATCTCTTTGTGTACTAAATTATTTCAAAAGTATATACAATGTGTTTTATCTATATTAACTATCAAACCATTTGCATTGCGCCATTGTGCAAAACGTCCAATTACATTTACTGAAGACGAGACCATCTATCTCCTCATGGGTTTGCCCTGATACCACTAAAGAAGTGTCATCTGCAAATAATGTTAAAACCCCTGGGACAGGTCGATCTGAATATACCTAATTGAACATTTTCGCTACACTAATATTTTTGTAGTGTCGTCATCCTTATTCTTAATATAAAAATATTTAGACATGTTTTCGACAGTTGCAAAGCATCAAAATTCGATGTGCAACAAACAAAAATTGTAGAACTTCACAGATGTACAACACTGGTACAACCTTTATGTCTTTGACAAATGAACAAACTTTGTTCTTTGCTTTTGAGAACTACTTCTTGAACCAACTAGATTAAATTAATAATCAAATTGGCTCTAGGACTACTTCGCCCTACTGATGAGATCTAGAAGAAAATCGAAAGCTATGAGTTACCCCTATATCAAAACATTCAACTTTCGAACTTGTCTGTAGATCCCCTTTTATAACAGAAGAATTCCAACTTGTCTAGTGGTAATTTCCACTAATGAAGGGTTAAATTGAACACGAAACGAACTTGAGAGCGCCTCAGTCAAAACTGGGCTTATTTTATCATGTAGGTATCAGAAAACGTATATTAGCGAACCAAATCCGGTTACCCAAAACATGTTTTGATATAGGGGTAACTCATAGCTTTCGATCTTTTTTTAGATCTCTTCAGTAGGATGAAGTAGTCCTATAGGGCTAATTTGATTATTAATACAAATTTTTGTTTGAATGGAAAACTCTGAATTAATGAAGATTTTTATACAAATTCAATTATGAATGGTTATTCATTACCGTAATCTATTAAAAAATAATTTCATCAGTTTACCTTTTTTAGAATATCTCCTACTCTTTTAAAATTTTTTAGTACAATGTTGCAGTGATCCACAGAAAATCAATATTTTTTTATACATAATACCCCGTATTACATTTGTTGATATAATGTTTTTATCATATTAACATAGGGATTGACGATTCTATCTATATATATAGGTAACATAAATAACATACCCTAAAAATAAATACATTATTATTAGGTAAGGTATTCTGATCTCATAGGACTAGAACCCTTCTGCGGCATAGCGAAGCCATGTATTAAAACATCCATGGAGGAATGGATGAGAAACAAATCTCTAGAATGGTGGAGGAATCTGCTACAACTAAGCTATTCATTAAAGAACCGACGCCTAAATTCACAGCAGATATGTTAGGCCAGAATAAAAAGGCCATCAGAATAATAGTAGGTCTCCTAACAGGACACTGTAGGCTAAATAGCCACATGAATCTTATGGGACTGTCAGAAGATGCAACTTGCAGATTCTGTCAAGAAGAAGAAGAAACTTCAGTATATGTACTGTGCCAGTCCGAGGGCCTGACAAGACTGGAATTTCAAATACTTGGGGAAGGTAGACCAAGAGCCAACAGCTACATGGAAGAGCCTCTATCAAGGCTGTGGAGTCTAATGCAAAGGACAAAGCTGGACAGAGTGTTCTAAATAGGTTGGGAGTGCCACAATAGATCTTCTAGGTCGCGGTGGATCAGGCCAGGGGGGCGACTCCTAATCTAAGGTATTCTGATGAGACCTACAATTTTATTTACTTTAATAAAGGAACAAATAAAAAATAAAAAACACAAACATATTATTTAAAATCAGAAATACCACTAAATGCGCTTATAAAAACATAGAGTAGGGTGAAGGTGATTAGAATTATTATTCTTAAGAGAAAGAAATTATTTTGAATTAAATTGTGATGATTAATCATTTAGGGAAAAATCCCAGGAAGGGGCTAATCTCTCTAGGGATAAAAAATGTAAAATGAAGAAGATATTTATTATTTTATTATAGGGAAAAATAATTAAAAGTTGATAGTTTAGATAAAACATTTCAAAAGAATTTGAATTTCCACATTTTTCAGGTACCTACCTACCTAATATTATATGGTAGTTTCGACACTATGTTGAAATCACCGAAATCATGATAACACTTTTTATGATGATAGAAAATATGTTTGTCAATTTTAATTTTAGATCATGGAAACCAAAACTTACAATGTTCTTTTAATAACCACTCACTTAATAGCTACACTTTCAAGCGATCAAGACGAGAACAATCTCATCTCGACTCGAACCGTGAATACCATGTGCAGAAAGACATTTGGTAATGATACATTTTAACTTTTTCGAAAGACGTTATTAAAAATAGAAATTGTATGCATATGGAATAGGGCAAATATTTATTAAGCCCACTTTCGAATACAATGTTTTATGTTGCAATTTATCCCAGAGATAAATCAAAATGCAGACTAATATAACCATATTTGGTTGGACATTATAAATTCAGGCAGCGCGCCTTAAATCCTAAGTGGTAATACATAATATGCGTACGGCATGCGAGAAATTGTGTTCTCAATACCGAATGTTTCCACAGAACCCGTTTTAAAAAAGTTTATATTTATCATCATATTACGAGTATATGCATTAAAATTATGTAACTATATGAAACATATTTTTTTTTAATCATACACAAATAAAATTTACATTGCCTAGTTGTAATTGAAACACCAATTGTAACAAATTTCCAATACATATACAGTGTGGCCCATTAAGAATCAGGACACCCTTCTAAAAAATTTTTGTTAAGCGCGATTCCAATGAATTTTTTTATATATATATTAGCTTCCTAGATGTACTTGTTGAACCTATTATCATGGTCCAGCTGCTAATCCTCAGCCTACTACGATTTTTTTTCGATCAATTTTTTTAAAATTATCTTAGGGATTTAGGGATATAGGGGACTACTGTAAAGTATTGTTTTAAAGTTATTATTAATTTGTGAAGTAAGTAAAGGAGCAGTATTCTAGATTAACAATAATTTTTAGAGTTTCCAATGCCTGCTATATATTTTAAACGAAACACAAATTCAATAATCTTGAAACATTTAAGGGTCTATAAAAAAATTATTCTTGGATACAAATTGATGAAATTTGGGCCACATGGGTTTTAAGTAATGCTGAAGAATGCCAAAATGTCAAATTTTTAATAAAAAAAAATCCTTAAAGTAATTTTCGAAAAAATTAATTGAAAAAAAATCGTAGTAGGCTGAGGATTAGCAGCTGGACCATCGTAATAGGTTCAACAAGTACATCTAGGAGGCTAATATATATAAAAATTCATTGGAGTCGCACTTACCAAGAATTTTTTAGAATGGTGTTCTGGTCCTTAATGGCCACACTGTATATATATATATATATTCTTAACAATCAAAACAAAAATCAGTTGTGGAAAAATATAACAATTGCCAAACTTACCTATTAGTTATATTAATTAAAATAGGCTGTGATATTGTTAAGGCTCGAAAGAGATGAATTATGATAATGCCGAATGAAAACCGACATTTTTTTAAATTAAGTGCTGCTTTAAAATCTGAAAAAGGCACAAACGCGTAAAGACTTAGTAAGCATTTCCATTACTAAAAACATGCATGTCATTTATCATAGCCAAAACAAATTTTTTCAGCAAAGCTCTTCAATTAGACTGAGAACATGAGAACATGTACATGCAATAGGTAAATTGCAGTTAAAATCTTACCACTTAATTTCAGCATTAGACACACCACATGAACATACCTAAAACAAAACAAGCAATTAATTCACTCATAAAATCATAAATCACCTCTTAAAGTTCATTCACGTTAAGTTTATAGTGACGTTTTTAAGTTTTAAATTAAGTTTATATAAATAAATAAAAACTTGACAACGCAGAGAAGGGTTGCCAAATATAAAACTCTTTGTAAGTGGCAAATGCTATGCTAATTTATTGGTCATTTGTTTATCGAATATTGAAAACAATTAATTACTGAAAATGACGTCACTTTAAACTTAACGTGAATGAAGTCTATTACTTTATTACTCACAATAACACGCACGCATATTTACAATTCAAAAGTTTATGTTTATTCAATATACTATGGATAATTATTTATTTAAAGAAATTAAATACGTGCATACATTTATGTTTGGCATTTCATCTTTCTTGAATAACAATTTACGTAATTACACGATAAATATGCAGACGGGTCCAAGACATGCTGCTTAATTAAGGTCAGAGTAATCGACGAACCTTAAATTTGCAATACATTAATTTTGTCATGAAATGGGTCTCTGTACTGGCATCAGTGTTATTGACCCTCCCCCAAAAATTGTCCTTAATTTATAATAACTGTCTAATACTAATACTCTGGTTATTAAGGATGCAGTAGAAATCGTATGTGACATTTCACTTAAGCTATATAAATTGAATTAAAATTGGAATATTCTAGAAAAGGGAAATATACAAATATACCCATGTACTTGTCGATTTTTGAAATTCATTTTTAAAAAGCTCGCAAAGTCAGAAGACCTGCCACATAAATCAAATGTTTGATCGGAAAAGTTGAATACTTACTTTATCTTTGAGTATGATACACATAAGAAAGCGAGACCATAGGAAAATATAATATCCCGAATATACATAATTGTCCCAATTCCGCTCTACCTCAGTAATGTTTGCATTTTTTAAAACGCGCATAGGCGTTTCTCTCATTGGAAAGACTGAGGTGTGGTTTTGGTTTATCTTATTATTTACGTTTTCAGTTACTCTTGGTGTAACAAGAAAGCAAAAATTCTAAATATATTTCAAAAGACGCAAAGTCTGATCATGTTAAAGGGTTTTCGATCGTATGGAAAGATTTTGGAACAGTTTGCACTTTTGTTTGTTTTCTGTCTTTTAGTTTTTAGAATTGCATCATTGAACACAATAAAGTATCACATAAGTACCACTTATTATTTTTCCTTCAAACTTCACAATCGACACATTCCTTAGTAAAATTACTGTATAGGTGCGAATATTGATGGAAGTAGATTATTACTGTCTTACACAACAAAATTACACAATAGCAAATAACTACGAATAGTATAGATGTCATTAAGATCATCCTCCATCTGCAACGCCTTACATTAAATAAGGACTAAAACAAATCAAGCCAAAACAGCTATTCTCCTGGCAATATGCCGCGCCGAGCGCTGAATTACAAAGCAAGATTTGCCGTATTTTGGTCTAAACACAGTTAGAATCAAAAATACAAGGATTCGGATTGCAACGAAAACTACGAGGTAATACTCAGAACTCAGACCACACATCGTAGGATGCCACTAATTGCAGACCGGTTTCGACCTTTTTATGGTCTCATCAGTGCAATGTAAGTGAGCACACCTCCGAATTCCGAATGCGAAGACCTGAGTATTTGGCACAATAGGTTAGCCTTGTGTACGCAAGTACTAATTTCCTAATGGCGCCACCTCTGGGTAGTTTTCGCAATACAATCCAAACCAATCGTAATGGGGTGGTAGAAATCCAATACAATAACAGGTTGTAGAAACTAGTTCTACTACTTGTCAGATGGCATGCATATAGCAAATAACTACGAATAGTATAGATGTCATTACGATCATCCTCCATCTGCAACGCCTTATATTAAATAAGGACTAAAACAAATCAAGCCAAAACAGCTATTCTCCTGGCAATATGCCGCACCGAGCGCTGAATTACAAAGCAAGATTTACCGTATTTTGGTCTAACACAGTTAAAATCTTAACGATCTCTAAAGAAAATTGAACATTTTTAGCTTTTTATTTTTTAATAAGTGATACTAAGCTAAAATAGTAGTTAGGTACCTAGTATATATAAGCTTTAAATTTAAGATTGCGCCATTAACTACATGCCCCCTCGTGTAACTAAAATAACTTTTGTAGCAAATTATTACCCCGGTTATTGATTATAAGTATAACTAGTAAAATTAGCTAAACTAAAAAATGTACGATTAGCCAAGAAATCTGTCATTTACTTGAGTTTTTCATTTAAGTTATTTCAGCCATCTACAACAGAATCATGTTTTGAAGAGATTAAGAACTACTTCTTTCCATCAGAAGCTGTTTTTTAATATTGCATTGAACTCCATCGTCCAACTCTTTATTTCTCTGTTGAATAGGTAATATATATTATGAATAAATAACTATTACATTCATTCCAGCAGGTTTATATAAATGTTCCAAACTACTCAGAAAATGCTCACTAACGATTTACTCTTGCAGTAAATGGCAACATTTTTTGTTCCTGCAGAAATTAGAAACATTTCTGGCATAATAGAAACTTACTTAAATCTTTCCTGATTCTGTTCCAACAGTCACGGCAACTAGATATATATTTTTCGTGGTATGTAGTGGTACTGACGAAAGGTGTGTTATTTTTAGTCTTTATCATGTTTGGGCAGCTCCTAAAAGCTCTAGAAACATATAATAAAAATAATAATATCTCTACCTCTTATTCTAATCACACGGATTATCCCGAAAATCTGAAACGATTTAATTAAAAATTGTCTGGTGAAATGGGGATTCGAACCCACCTCTGAGTTGAGTGACCAAGACACTAAAACCTGAGCCACCGGTTCGCCTATCAATGTGCATATTTTGTACAATGTGCAAAACCGAACACATCTTTAGAAACTGAATATATATGAATATGTGGGTGACGAACCGGAAATGGAAGTACGACCTTTGATGCATGCATACGCATTAAGACGGTGTTGCAGGGCGATGTCAGTAACATATATTTGCAACGTTGCGTCAAAACAAACGTCATTTTATCATACGAACGACTGGCGAATCGAGCTTGTAATACTATTCAGATAAGTCACTATCCATAATTTTGACAGAGTACCTGTAGTATATTATTATCTAGTACATCTAAGAGGACATACTAAAAATATGTAATTAATAACAGTTAGTTATCAGTGTTCCATTTTTTATCGCATATCAAATAGATATTAAACTGTTGTGCTCCAATTAATTAATTAGTAAAAATGCAATTTATCTTTTTTATCAGACACTTTTATCAGACAATTTAAAAAGATTTATCTATTTAAAGATCAATGGAGAAAATCTCAAAAACAGATATGTCAAACTCCATTGAATATACATATTTTCTGTCAAGTAAGTAAATGAAACTAAAATTGCAGAAGGACAATTATTTTAAGAAAAAGATTCCACGTAATGAAAAGTACAATATGTAAAACATATAAAACAACATATAAAATAAAAAAAATATTTTTGTATTGGTTTTGTATTGGTGGCATACCTACTTTCAGATTCATTTAGTCCAGTAATATATTCAGATTCTGAGTAGAGCGGCTATAGTAAATCCCAAGGAACAAGAATTTTATGGACAATTATTCGAAAAATATCATTACAACTTCATGTCAAGTTAAGATAAAGTTTTACTATTAATTGGATAATAAAATCATTATGCATATAAATATACTCTACAACAAATTAAAATCATAATTAAGTGCCTATATTTGATTGAAATATTAATCTCGAAATTTAAATCAGAAAATGTCCGGTATTTTTGGGAATTAGGTTAGCTAAGTATATAATTTCACTCTGTAGTGTAATTTATATGAATCCTAATTATAAAATGCTTTCATAAATATAAATAGTATATTAATATTTAGTGTTTTAAAACTGAATCAACTGTATGTTTCTGGACCATCCTTATTTGGTTAATTAAACGTGAACATAACTGTAGTGTCTAGACACTTTAGACAGCATTACTCCGATCCATGCCTTTTATGGAAAAAGAAAACAGGAAAGTGTGAAATGTATAGCTTAATGAAACAACATTGTGTTCCTAATTTGTTATACTCTTTCGATGCCGAGATTTCTTTGCTAATTTTAATGAACACATATATGATTGTGTACCACATTTCATGAATAGTAATGTGAACTTGAATATGGTTTTTGAGTAGCACATTTAGTACATATATTTATTCTTCTTAAAAATATCGATATATAAATTTCTGTAATGTGGTTTATAAATAGATAGATAAGTAGATAGATTTTATTGGCCACAAATAATACAGTTGTACATATGGCAAGTCAGAATAGGTAACATGAATATAAATATTAAAAATTATATAATCAATAATAAAATACACATATACACACACACATACATACAATATATACACACATTTACACATACACATTTTAAACAAAGTTCATTAAACATTAAATTACACAATTTTATAAAAATTTTAAACAACAAGAAAGAAACACAATTTATACAGTAAGGTACCCAAAAACGAATACTATCTGCAAATAAATTCCTCAACACTGTAATAGGCTTTTTGAAGAAGAAGATGTCTTATTGCTTTTTTAAAACTGTTATAACTACTTATATCCCTATATTCTTGCGGCAAAGAATTGTATAATGTAACAAAGCTATAGTGAGGGGATTTTTCAAAGATTGATGTTTTGTGCTTTGGTATTAAAAGTTAATGTCCATATCTTGTATGATGTTCATGTATGTCGCCAACTTGAGCAAAATTTTGTATATGTCTTTTAGTGAAAGTAAGACACTTTAATATAAATATGCAGGGTAGTGTCAAAATTGTTTGTTGTAAAAAAATACCTTTACAAGATTCCGACCATTGCAAGTTAAAAATCAACCTCAAAATTCTCTTTTGAGCAAGGAAAACTCTATTGGTATCAGTGGCCCGTCCCCATGTGACTATATTAAAGGAAATATGACTATACACTAGTGCATAGTAGACATTCAAGATACCGTTTAGATCCATACTCGATTTAATTTGAAGTAGTGCAAAGTACGCTTTGTTCAGTTTGCTACAAACATAATCTATATGTGACTGGAAAGAGAGATTCGAGTCAATTTGTGTTCCAAAAAGTTTAGTAGATGGTGACGGTGTAATCTCAAAAACATTAAAAGTGTTCGGTAGTTCCCTCCTAATATGGAAATTTAAGCATATTGTTTTGGTTTCATTTAATATGACCTTATTTCTTTGGCAATACAAACTGTATTCCTCAAATATTATTTTCGCCCTAGCTTGCAACTCCTCTAGGGTATCTGTTGACACAGTGATAGAGACATCATCCGCAAACATAGTAACCCTTCCAGTGCTAATAAAACTTGGTAGATCATTCATAAAAAGCAAAAAAATTAGTGGTCCCATCACGGATCCCTGCGGTACCCCGAGAGAAACATCAGTCGCGTTTGATTTTTGCTTTTCAATTTTGACTATTAAACCTTCGATTTTTCAAATATGACTCAACCCAATGTAGTAGGGAACCCCGTATACCAAGGTTGAATAATTTATTCAGATCGAACTCTTGGTTTACACTATCAAAAGCCTTCGATAGGTCGAACAGCAGTGATAGAACATATTTACCCCCATCCAGTTGTGCATATATATAATCGAAAAGTTGATATGAAGCTGTTTCTACTGATTTTTTTGCTCTAAATCCGTGCTGCGATGCTGTAAGCAAATTATGGCAAAGTAAGTAATAATGGCATACATATTAATATAATAAATATTGAAGGAGTCACACACCCGCTGTTTTCCTTATTTTTTTCTCATATTAAAAAAGCTAAGAAACAAATTATCGATGGATTTACATCATCATATTATCTTCATAATACATCATAAAAGCAATCGACAATATATTTAAATTTCTATATACTAAACTATATTGATATAGTAATGGATAATGGGTTAAGAAATAACTCAAATAAAGAATGTTATTCCTTTTTTTTTATTGTTACTATTAGATACATGTTGATGTTACTATTATCACAGTATAATGCTAAAGAAACAGTAAAATCACTTCGTGTCGGTCCCTTTGATGTCCGGTGGCGTAGGGGTATTTTTTGCAAAATGCGCGTGGATGGCGTTTTCCGTAGTGCGCATTACAAATGAAGTTAGCTACTAGTACAGGATAGGCTTTAGCCTAGGAGATGCCAGGGTCAGGGCCGGATTTAGGTAAAATTAATATTTTTGTACTTTGTGAAATTTGTATGAGTTTATGACATATTATTTAAGAAAACACAAAAACAGCAGGATTCTGCCTTAAAGAGCAGGAATCATTAACAGTAACTTTTGCTCAAAACATTTTTGAAAAATCAATTCATAGGGAAAAATGAAAATATCTTCATTTTTTATTTCATTCTGACAAAAAGCTTTTATACAACACTCATCTTGTTTGTTTATAGATTACTAGATTTAGATTATGTTTAATATTTATAGTTTAGAATAGGAGAGAAATTTCTGTGACGAGATGTAAAAAGTTTGTTTAGATAATAAGTGACGTCATACCAATCTAACATAATTTCTATTATGTATTTATTAGGTTCAAGCTCAAAGTACTTTTCAGACTTGTCCAGCGACAATTCCACCATGTTCGTAACATCTTTCTGAAATGTGCCCGTCTCTAAAAAAATTGACATAATTGGTATTTTTTTATAGGTATATGAAACTTCACTTCTTATAGATTCGAAATATTCTAATATATTTTTCTACATATTTGTGCGCCTAATTTACATAATTTTTTTTTTTTCGCCCTATATAGAAAATACGACTTTACTTCCTCATTTCAGGGAGCATAGCAGTACTTCGCCTCGCTAGGGAAACAAAATAGTATATTGTGTTACTAGTAGAAAGCGAACATTATTTGTTGAGTCTAGAAGCTTACACATCCGAGGCATTAGCCACAGTTGTGTAACTGTGCGAAACACATAAAGAGCTTTATACTCCGAGTGACATACTGTTTTTTCTTCAAGCGTCAAAATTAAAACTGTATTTCATCGGACATTTATGCTTGTATAAAACGCGATGTGATGTAAATTCAAACTGACGGTTCTGAGAAATCATGGCTACATGACTCTTTTTTAGTTCGTTATTATGTTACACTTAAGTTCTTTACAAGTAAAACAATGGGGCTTTTCTATAATACACCTTACATAATATAATGTATTAGTATAAGCTTGAAGAAAAAATACTTTTCTTCCCTAGATAGGTTGTAACCTTGGCAACGTTCCAGGTACTTTGATTTTACTTATCTAAGTATTATATTTTGACCTATTTGATTTATAAGAAAATATAATAAAAGTTATGTAAAATACCGTGAAAAGTCGTACAAAAAATCACATGTATTACTCAGGAGCAAAGTGCAATTTCCTACCTTGCATTTTGATTAAACTATCAGCGGGAGGAAATGATGCACTTTGCTTCCTCGTAAAACAAATAGCTATTATTTAATACTGCATAGGTACTTAATTTAATACATACCTTAAACTTATTTTCTGCATGTAGTCATAAAAAAGACAGCAAATTGAACAATTTATTTTATTAAACACAATAATCTTTATTTTAAAATAGTACGCGTACTTAAATAATTGGGTATATTAAGAAAAGTTACAAAGAAAGTACAAATAGTACATATAGCATGGAATTAAAAGTATGCGTGCTATTTGAAGGAAGTCTGAAAGTTTATGTAAAAACTTATAAGCTTTTGGCCCTAAAAAGTACAAATTTAGTGCAAACTGCTTAAATTCTTTAGAATATCTCATTCCTTTTTGCTTTTTCTTCAAGCAAGCTATTTGCATATCTATAAAATTTATAAAACTGCTTTCAAAATGTTTTTCAAAAAACCGAAGTAGGTACATCATTTTCTGTAATACTGCGGGGGGGTTGGTGTTGATGCAAGTATAAGGCGCTTCTTCAAAGATTTAATTGTCCCTCTCAAGCAGACTTCCTTGGTGTGTTAGAAAGATACTGTTGGCGGGGTTTGAGTCGAAGCATCTGAAATATAATACGTACATTGTTATATTACAAGCTGCAGATTTGCAAGACTTTAAATTATGAAAAAATATTAAAATTCAAAATGTCATTAAAAAAACTACTGTATTACACAATGTAAAATTTGTTATAAAATTTAATTAAAACGAGATTGATTCGTCTGCAGTAATGAATAAATTTACGTGTTAATCTGTGTTCTGTGTTAAAAAATATTAAATACCTGGTGACATGAATGTTGGAGAAATAGGTTGCAAGATGTCATCATATACATTTTGTGATGTAGGAGTAGTACTGTAGTACATTCCACATTAGCTTCATTTTCATCCAAAACAGCTAAACATATACCTGGAAAAAAAAAAGCTTTACTTTTAAAACAGTGTTAATTTAATAGTAAAAAAGAGGGTGGTAAAAGTAAAAAAAGAGTAGTCTAATGACGGAAATCAAAATTTCGTATTACTTTACATGTGAGATATATAACTGCTATCAGTTTGTACATATTTGACTTTGACAAGTAAACCAGATGCTTCCACTGCTTACCCACTTTCAGCAGGTGTTTCAGGTGTGTCCATGACATGGCATGCCAATGCTTTTTAATAATAAAGAATACTTAATTACTTCGAAGTTCAAGGTACTTTAATATTTATCATGAAAGAACTCTCATGCCACCTCATGAGTGCAATGGAACTAGAGCTGATGAATGGTCGCTCATGAACGACTCGCACAAATGTGCCGGCACATATCACCGGGCTGTGAACGAACAATTCGCAATGAAAGAGGGCATCGTTCATTCCGCCATTTACACAGCGTACAAACATGAGTTTTTTAAGCACTTGATTTCTTTTTACTGTAACTCAGTTTAGCTCACTTATGATCACGTCATTCAAATGAACGACTCGCTCTGAATGATTCATTTGAATGACCTGTGCGGTATGTGCCGCCACACCGAAAATGAACGAGCAACCCAGCTCTAAATGGAACTATTGCCAAACATAAAAATATAATGTAAACATTAACTATTTAATAACACTTACCTAAGTTTAAGATTGGAACTGCTGTTTTCTTCAATCGGTTTCTAAGCAATATTGGAAAACATATTCTCGTCAAAGTGCAAGCTGCATATTCTTAATTTATTATAACATTCGGATGCTGAATATTCCATATACTCAGCAATACCTAGGTTACTTTTTCATAGAATGCATCTATACAAAAACAAAAATATATTACAAAAAAGCAGACCAATTTTTTACACACACATACGCACAGAACAGATATATAATCTGTTCAGATTACTACGGCAGTATATCTGTATGAAGGTTTATATTTAGTTCTAATTTATTTAGTCTTATACTGGTGTTACTACATGAATTTGCAGAATAGTTTTGATAGTTTGTTTTAACAATATGCCCTAGCTCGCGTTGTAGGGTAGGTTCAAGATTTGTTTGAATTATTCGTATAGAAGATAATTGCTAGAGCAACAAACATGATAAGTCATAAGTATCATAATATTGATAAGTACTGTGGCCCTGATTTATTAAACTTTATATTTACATACATTTTGTAAGATAATTTTATGTAGTTAACTAGATACATACCTTTGTATCCTTTGGGAATCTAAAAAACGTTGTATCAATGCTGGAAGTACTCAAACAACTTTCAACTGCACAATAATATTCAGTCATTGCGTAAAATATTAAGAATAAGGAATAAAACAAAAATCTTGCTCACAAACAAGAAAATCAAAAGTTGGGTTAAACATAAAACATTTTGTCACGGGTCGAACGTCGAACACTGCTGCTAACTTCTCTCGATGGACTTCAGGGGATATGCGCAAAACAATAATTCTTTTCCACGCGCATAAATATTTGGGTGGGGGTTGATTATTCACTTTTGTAGGGGAGTGAACCTACTGTTTCTTTAGCATTATACTGTGCTATTATCAGCACCTGACACCATTAAAATAGTATATTAAACAACGAGTATCCTAAAGGCGGGTTTACATTGGTATAGTAAATGGGCTAGCTACTTGTACTAGTAACTAGCAAGGCAGCTACTAAACTAGTGTAAACTAGAGTCCCTTAAGATAATAAGGGACTCTAGTGTAAACCACATAGAAAAGTACTCGTACTAGTACTGGTACAAGTAATCAGGACAGGAAAGTGAATAGCCACCAGGCTATTTACTTACGACTTGCGAAGCCACTGTCCTTTCCCCACCACCGCACCAGGCACCAGTTTACGGGCTATCGTGTCCACTACACTAATGTATCAAGAATCACGCCTCAAGTTTGAACCAAAACTTTACATTAAATACTTTTAGCTATTTATGACACACTCCTTGTAATGCCTGTAAAAGCTCTTCCTGTATATACCTATCTCGTACTATCGCATTGCATATGCTATATATGTAAAATAGCAAACAGCTCATTTAAATCTTGAAATCGCATACATACATACCAAGCATACATTTTACTATATTGTAAATACACGGTGCCAGATTTAACGTGACAGTTCAATAATGAGAGAGACAAGAATAGTGTGTTAATCCATGTTCGTATTTCAGTAGTTGTGGGATATATTTCAGAATTCATATTATAATTCTGCCTATTCATATAAAAATAAAACTGCTCCGTGGATACGGTATACGAAATTTGCTATATTATGGGCATTCGTTTTTTCTTCGTTTTGGAAATTTTATTAAAACAGTTATATTCGTGACCCAGTGTTGAGGTGGAGTCATAAATTAAATTTACAAGTTTTAAACATCCAACATTAAATTAATTAATTATTCCTATCTGCACAGTAAAATAATGATATTAAGCCGTCTTAATGTTCATATTGGTGAAAAATGATAACTATATAGTTTAAAAAATACTGAACAAGTAATTTTATATGAAAAATCCAACATGAAGTTCAATAATGAATTCAGATTTGAAATTGAAATTTTGATATGAATTGATATTTGAAATCAGAAATAGGAAAAACGAATATAAACCTTACCTAATTTCATCTTTTACCGACATTTAGACACAATTAAATACCACTGATGTAGTTTTCCACAAAACACCAAAACACTATACTGCACTCGACGCGAGTTTCGCCAACCAAGTTGGCATCATCTGGAGATGATTAAAACAATTTTAATCATTTCCAGATGATGCCAACTTGGTTGGCGAAACGCACGTCGAATGCAGAATAGTGTTTTGGTGTTATGTGGAAAACTACGTCACTGTCATCGTCACACCAAAGGTTCCAACCCCTTTCAAGACAATTAAATATTGTCCGTGACTGTAAAGGTTGTCCGTGTAAATTATATGAATTTTCAAAGCCCAGTCCATGAAGTTTTGTCTATTTACATATCTAACCATCCAATTGGAAATTACTCGTGGTACTGACAAGCTTATTCAGTACATTTTCATCGGCGTGAGATTTCTAAAAACTGTTCAGAAAATTGGGGACGTGCTCTTTAATTCTGATTCTTTGGTTTTTGAACAACCTGCATTTTGTATGGATGGTAGTGAAAATCACATGTTAAAATTCACCAAAGAGATGCATTCGAAATCTTCAAAGCTTGAGAATGCTTTTTGGCTGAACGCGTCGGGCTCTGCTAAATAGCAATTCTTACACGTTCAATGTCCTCAACTGTACCAATTGACGAGTAATAGGTACCGTGATCACACAATTACTTGCTCATCTCAAAATTGTGTTTTTCAATTTTACGTCTATAAACAAGTCGTTATGAAACGCAATTGCGTATCGAAAAGAAACTCTTTTCGACACTCAACTTTTTGTTTTTAAATGTTGGTAGCAACAAATTTACATCCTTTGTTTTATATGGTGTGCTGTAGTTGCTATGGTAATGACATACAAATTGTATATAAATCATAGCCTAACTAAATTTTCAGCCTAAGAAAAGTTGATAAACCATGACACCAACTGTTCCAGAATATGTATAAAAATCTCTATACGGGAATTCAAATATCTGATGATTTTTCTTTGCTTTCGTAGGTGTAAAACGTGCAAATTAGAAAAATAGTATAAACAACGCGTTTCATAAAGCGTTTATCGCACTTTTCCCTTAGAAAACTCGCCGCTTTGCGGCTCGTTTTCTAAACTTAAGCCAGTGCAATAAAAGTGCGCGTTATGATACTCATTGTTTAATAAACTATTCTTGTAGGTATATTTCCATGCCTTCCGACTTGAAATTCACGTCTAAATCTTTTTTATACCTCCACAATGCTGTGATTCTTTGCGAAACGGTGCGACATTTCTATATGTCACTTTTTTTAATTCCATCCCTTTCAGAAAACTATACATCATACAGTAATGTCAAGTACAGTAGCACAGTACTTTGTTTTGTTTGTGTGTTGCTGCCACAGAAATAAACCTGATGCGTATTAATAATGATAAATAAATAACTATTATTGAGTATTTTGTGCAATAGTTTGAAATAATGTGTCGAGAAAATTTTTTCTTAAGCAATAAATATTAATTATGTCCCATAACATAGAAGGACGCAGCATTTGCATTATAAATTACTGTTTATAAATGCCATTCAAAGAATGTAAAATCAAGAGAGATAAGTTTTTAGTTTTTTCCTAGAAAAGATGAAAAGAAGATATATGTGAGGAATGCAATTCAAGGATGCTGTGTTATTTAGATTTTAAAAATTAATATTTTATTGGACATGTTAGATATAATGTATTAATTGAATTTAGGGATAAAATAAGAATTTAAAAAAGTTTTAAATAGGTTTCTCCACCATGAAACTGATTTTGAGGGGTATAAACTGTGGTATTGCTTAAGTAACAATGAAATACAATATATTTTTATTTTCAATATATGTATCTCACACCTTGCTGAAATTTTTTGTTTCAAACTCATAATTAAATTTACCTTTTTTAGTACAAAATCACCAATGCTCAAATTTGAAATTAAAACTTGAACATACGCCCGCGCATTCAAATAAAGTCAAAATACTACTTTGACTGAAATAACCTAGAGGTGGTTTAAGCAAAGGGAAATAGTGTTAAATAATATACGTTTTCGCTCCCTACGAAAACAATTTTTAATCCATTGCTTACGCCACAATTGAGACCCCCTGTCATCCACAGGAAGTTGAAGTCTAGGTAAGTAAAAGAGCCACCTGACACGAGACTTAATTTAGCACTGAATTCAGTACTCAAATTGCGCGCGCAGATTTAGCAGACTTGGATCACAGCTTAATAAACAAATAAGCTGTGCTTGGATGCTGTTCTAATTTTTAGCATCCAAGTCCGCTAAATCTGCGCGCGCAATTTGAGTACTGAATTCAGTGCTAAATTAAGTCTCGTGCCGGGTGGCTCTAAAGCTACTAGGTAAGACTTATATCTGTCATTGAAGGTTGAACTACATAATATATTTTGAAAGATGCAACAAACGAATCACTGCCACCTATCGAACATGAGCTCATGAGCCACGAGAATGGTTTTCTCCAACAGAATGATGAAAAAGCTCAAACAGCGACAGATGAAATGAATTTCTTAAGCGAATATTTTGCAAGAAAAAATAACAGGATTATTAGTATAAATACTATTGTGATATTTTGTTTTGAACTTTCTTGTACGGTATGGTATGATTTAAAAATATGAAATTTAAAATTGGAGAAGATTGTCAAGAAAAACAAAGTAACTGAAGAAAACTGACGAAGAATAGGGAGGAGAAATAAAATATCTTTGGACGAAGAACGCAGACATTTTCAACATTTTACATTATTACATTCAGTTCAAGATTATCAATTTCCTATGGTGTTGCTCGAATGGAATATTTCGGTTCCAAAAAATACGTTTAGGTACTATTTAATAAATGTATATAAAGTTATATAAAATTATGATAATATATAATAATAGTTTATTTTCGTGTAATAAACATATGGGGTCATCATAAAGTAAGGGGTATACTTTAAAGTCTTACATAATTTTAAGAAATAAAGCTAGTAGCAAAAAGTAATTGAAATCTAGTGGCTTCAATAATTAAATTTTACTGTATCTATGGAAAACAAAAGAGTTGTCGTGTCAACTACAATTGGACCATAGTTCTTTGAGGAGATACAGAATGGAGAGGCCGTATCAGTAACTGTTACTGGTGAACAATACCTGCATATGTTACGAGATTATCCCATTCCACGGATACAAAATGAGCACGAAGGAATTGAAAACATGATTTTTATGCAGGATGGAGTACCTCCGTATATTTACTAACCAGTTAAAGAATGTATAACTGATGTTTTTCAAAATCGTGTATAAGCAGACATTTTATAAATTCATGGCCTCCAAGATTACTGGCAGTGGGGTTAGTTAAAAAATTTGGTGTTTAGAGGACGACCAACAACGCTTATTACGAAGCAAATTGCTGCAATTCAACCTGAAATGCTGAAAAATGCTGTATAGAAGTTGGAGGAACGGTTGGTGATTGTACAGCAGCAAAATGGACGACATATCGAACATTTGCATTAACCACTGTTGGACATAAGAAATCCCATTGTTTAAGCAATCGAATTTCTTCCATATCCTGTTATTAACTTAATTTGTTAAAAATGCATAATAAGCTGAACATATCAAATACTTATGTATCCTACATATATAAGCGTTGACCGAGACATTCAATAAAACACTTTTGAGAAAAAAATGAATCGAATTCAGAAATCTGGACTCTCATGGACGAAATTCAAATGTCTTATATCTCGATGCGCGACTTATTAAATTATTTAGTCAATGGTGTAATCTTAAAATTTAAATGAATATTTAATACATGTTCATAAACAGCACTCTAAAAAGAAACAATGACAGAAACAAATTCAGTAATTTCATTAACTTAAAAATATACACTTTTTATGCTCTACCTCAAGCAGCTTAAACATAATGTATGATTAACACACAACAAACCTAACAAATAACAAAAACATCGCCCAAAGCGTGATGATAATCCGTCTTATAGACTAAACAAGTGTATTATTTAAAATGTAGGGCCTTTTTACAACATGTACTTTCAGCAAACCAGACTAATTTCCATTTCATTAATGTTACTTTCGGTAATTTCACACCGTCACTGTGAAGAAAATACAAGCTATAGAAACCAAGTATGGGTGAAAGATTATCAGTTAGGAGCTTATCCTACATCTACCTCATTAATGCAGAAGTAATTCATTATATTACGCTAAAATAATTACAGCACGAGTGTTCAGTACCCATTAAACATTTAATTAACACGTTTTTACAAGACTGTAACTGTTCCAGTTTTAAAGCAACTATTAGAAGGAAATTATTACATTTATTTTTTCAAGTTTTCAATAATCTTTTACCTTAGCCTCAAAATATATTTCGCAAATAGGTATTTTAGATATATTACACTTATAAAGGATGTGAGGGATATAATGATAAAAGTGTATATCTAGTAGGGAAACAACAACATATTAAAAAGGTGGAAGTAATCACTGAAATACGAAAACATAAACAAAAATGCCACAAGACATCAGGACTTGCACAAATTTGAACTTGTGGTACTGTATACAGAGCAGCCCATTTTTTATGGGAATCCAGGGTAACTCAAAAAGTATAAAAGTTACGCACAAATAAATTGCACAGTTTCCACCTACTTTTTCAAGGTCATGTTGATGGTGCTAACAGATCAATTCTATTGGCACATGTTTTCAAATTACAGGATGATTTTGAAATTTCGCCTATTTCAACAAAGCCCTATATCTTTCTTATTTTAAGAGATATATAAAAAGCGTAGAGATAATACTTTTGTTTTTAAGCTACGGAATAAACTTGTTTCTTAAATGGGACACCCTGTATAATAATAATATAATAATAATATCTCTACCCCTCATTCTAATCACAAGGATTAGCCCGAAAGTCTGGGACTTGTGTGGGAGAGGGGGCAGCATATTATTATTTCGCGGGCCGCATTTGCGCCTCAGGAACGACTTACGTTGGTAGGCCCTAACCACCATTCAGTGCTGGAATGAGGGAAACCTGGAAAACCCCATTAGTTAGGGGGACAAGTCAGACATCAACTGATTCTAATCTCTCACATTAACACCAAGTTGACATTCTTCCCATCCTAGGCCATCGACAGGATGGTTGCCAAGCCATCCCTGCGAATAAGCCTTGATCTACGAGTAAACAATTTAATGAAAAACTGTTGGTGGAATGGGAATTAGAACCCGCGACCTCTAGATTGAGCGATCGAGACGCTAAGCCCTGAGCCACCGGCTCGATAAACTTTTCTTTCCTATACCTTTCCTTATTTAAAAATAGCTTTTCTTCCTGATTATAACAATATACAATAGTATATTTAAATAGTTTGGGCAGCACATTAAATTAACAATATGAAAATGTTTGTTCGTTTCCCATAAAAAATTGAGTTAACAATTCACCTAGAATACAGTTTTATTAGCCGACCAAATTGTATTAATTACTTGAATGATGGGCGATCATGAGTACTAAGCTGATCGCTTATTTTCCCTCAGCAATTTTATAAATTATTTATATTAATTGACTGAATTAATTACTCGATGTACGAAATACGTTGTACAGGGTATTCGCGTATATTTTGACCCCTACTTACAGGGGTATTAAGAAAGTTAGAAAAAAAATTTAGATATAAAAGTGGTTTGGTTTTTCACGTATTATCTTTTAGCTAGGTCGAAAAAAAAATGCATGTCGTAAACTTGGGAAAACTAACTGAATATAATATTTTTACATGGGACACCCTGTATAATTTTACACGCTTGGGGAAACATTTTTTCTGATTTCAAAAATATATATATTTTGTTGACATTTGCACTTTTTTTGACAGTTTTCGAAATATTCGACAGCCAGTACCATAAAAAAAATACAAAAAATACAAAGAACTAAAAATAACACTAGAAACCAACAGTAATAAAAAATATTTAACGATTTTCCATGTAACCTATACTTAGTTATTTAAACATTTTCTAATATTTTTATTGTTTAATATTTATAATATAATACACAGAAAAGATGTTTTCCCAAGCGTCTAAAATTATACAGGGTGTCCCAAAAATATTATCTTGAATTGGTTTTCTGAAATTTAAGACATGCATTTTTTTTTTCGACCTAGCCAAAAGATAATACGTGAAAAACCAAACAACTTTTGTATTTAAACTTTTTTTCTAACTTTCTTACTAGCCCCTGTAGGTAGGGGTCAAAATATATGCGAATACCCTGTACATTATTAGAGATGAATATTTTATAGAAATTAAAATTTTTCGATTAAATTTAATCTCTTGGTTAAATCTGAAATTAATGTCAAACGATAGCTTAAGAGAAGCTTAGATTTAGGAATGTGCAAACCGTTTTCTTTGATCTCAAACCGTTTAGATTTCACAGGGTGTCAAAGTTTAAAAATGTCAATATTCAAAAAATTAAACTGGACTTTTTCACTATTATCGAAACACCCTTTATATCCCAAATTAATTTTGTCCTTTGTCTAAAATGTGTCTGGTTATCATACATTGTCATAGTAGCCCACCGTGTATCTGAAAGCTTTTCAATTTTTTTAATGCCTTCAATTTGTGCCAATATTAGTTACAAATCTTAACTACGAGACTTACAATTATTGTGAAGCTTTATATTTAAAATACAGAGCATTCGCAAAGTGTGGACAAATTCGTTATTTCATATACCTAATTTTTTTAAAAATCGCTCGGACCAGTCGATTTTGTTTTATGTTTGGCCTTATTTTACAAATATTTTTTTACAGGGTGAAGCTACTTCGGTATAAACTTGAATATTTTAAATGGAACACCCAGTATTTTTTACATATTTGGAAAAAACTATTCTTTACGGTCATATCAGGTTTTTTGGGTCGGTTATATGAACATATTCGTAAAAAAGAGTTCTTTCCAAATATGTAAAAAACACTGGGTATCCCATAAAAAAATATATATTTATATCAAAGTAGCCTCATTGAGTCACCCTGTTAAAAATTAAATGTATTAAAATAATGGCAAAAATAAAAGAACGTCCATGGGTGCGAGCGATTTTTAAAAAAAATTGAGTACCTATTTATAAAATAACGAATAAAGGCTACTTTATAAAAGCACTGTAAAATGATTCACATCTGCTATAATTAAAAATAAAAATACACATACAAAGCTATAAATGCATAGACAGATATATAATTATTTTAAATTAATGTCGCTTCTTGTCTGGCAAACTAAGGCTCTGCTACTTGCCAGAACAGTAATTCTATTCTTACAAAAGATGGGAATCCAGAATCCCTGAATGAAATTTTGGCAAGCATCCGCATCTCTGCAGTCCTGTAAAACGGGAATCAAATGAAACTTATTATATCCGGTCTAAAAATGTCCTATTGATAAAATTTAAATGCATTTAATATATTGTTCCTCGTTCACATTCAAAATAGCTTAGGGATGCCTGAAAACTTTAAATGTATTCAAAAAGTATAAAGCACATTTTGATATATTTACACAACATCGCATATATATTTTCGGTTCGCTAGAAGTTAGAGATCCAAGTTGGCTTGTGAACTGTGAAAAGGACCTTCCCGGCTTACGATAAATTTTAAATCTACATGTCATCCATACCTATAATATTAAATGTTTTCAAATATTGTATACAGGTACGCATCCATTGGAGACGGGCCGGGTCGCTTCGGGGCGAGTTGCATTTTATACAACTGCGTTTATTAGCAACGCATGGAGACGGACGGACGTGGACGGATTTGTCGTCCATCGCAGTTTGCTCAGTTTGATGTAATGGACAAAGAAAAAATCAATTACAGGTTGAGTAGAGCACGCCGGGTAAGTGAGAATGCTTTTGGAATTTTGTTTAGAAGATTCCGGATTTATGAGAGGCGATTATCAATGTCCCCTGAGGACGTGAATATTGTAATGGCAGCATACATGCTGCCTGCATAATTTTCTAATAAATAGCTCAACATACTGGCATCATGAAGAATCAGTGAAGGGGAAGGAATAGTAACAGAGGGATTAAGGAATTTATCTCCAATGGACGAGAATGCTACCCAAATTGCACTAATAACTTGCGAAAAATTTAAAAGATATTTTCTATCAGATATATGTTTATCTCTGTGGCAATAGAATGTTGTTCGGAGATGCTACATAGCATTGAATAATAATTATTCACTATTAAAATTTACATTATTTTATACTATATACTATATGTATACTATACAGTGAGTCCATAGTCCCGCATATTTTTTTATTTTCAAAACTGTAAAGTTTTGTATGGTCGGTAAGGTCACATAAGGTTTTATGAGCCTATCTCTAACAATCAGGGAGATATGCCCAAAAAAGTCTGTCATAAGAGCAATGTGTTGGAAAGAAAATATCAATTTGTTACTAGATACAAAGTCTTTCTCCAACACATCGCTCTTATGGTCCACGTTTCTGGACGTATCTCGCTTATTATTAGGTGTAGACCCATAAAACTATATATAATGCTATTCGTAGAAAAAAGGTCTTTTCAAAGATGTAAAAAAATACAGGGTGTCCCATTTAAAATATTAAAGATTATATCGACGTAGCTTCATTGAGTCACCTTGTAAAAAATTAAATATATGCAAAATAAGGGAAAAAATAAAAGAAAATCGACGGGTCCCAGCGATTTTGAAAAAACTTTACCGTTTTGAAAATAAAGGAATTATGCGGAAAAATAAAGGAATTTTCTTCGTTGTTCATTATGATATTTATGATCTCCAGCATCATAGATCTCTTTATACTCTGACACCCATGAAATTAATAATTCCTCATTTATTTTGTAATTAATTAATTAAAACTGTATATTGACAAGAAAAATTCTATCTATTAATCACCCTCAGCTTTGACAATCGCAGCGTCTGCATAAATCTGCCTAGCGATTTGCCAGCCCATCCCCCGCGGTGCTAGGCGCATCTCTCTCGCTAAAAATTTTGCAGAGGTTTTTTGAAAAGTCGTTTAAATTGGGAAAACGCGTAGGAAACGAGACGAAAATACACCTAGACATAGGAGAAAGGCTTGAGGCGACCTTCGGTCGCCTGCGGGGATCGCTTCGCGATCCCCGCTCGTAGGTAATAGCTAGAGACTTTGTCGATTTGGCGACGGAATTTAGAGGGAGACAGAAACGACGCGTTTTAATATATGGATAATGTTAGTCACTATTCATATAAACTTTCATTAAATTATGAATAAAATTGTTCATGAAATTTGTTAACAATTAATAAATATTTGATGTGAGAACTTTAATTTGTTGTCTGTTGACTATTAAGTTTTAATAATTCACACTGTGAACTAAAATTTCTTTATTTCACACTTTTTTCTTTATTTTTCCCTTGTCAATAATGCCATTGCTTTTATTCATTGAAACTCTTAAATAAATGTAATTTTAGGATGGCGTTACAAAAAAATATAAATCAATTAGTTACGTAAATAGAAAAGAAATTAATCCTCGAAAATACGTCTCCCTTTTGGAACCGAGGTCACGAATCCATCATCCCACATCAAAGGTGCCGCCTGCGAGATATTTTACTGGTTATTTATTTATCCCTATGCAGCAGTGTTACTATATGGGAAGTTGAAATTTGTTTAAGTAAACGTACCTATTTCTGTCCTAATAAAGAAATCACAAAAATATGATGTCTTATTATGAAAAATAAAAGTTTTTTTGATTCAAAATGCACATACTTACTGTTAATGATTCTTTTTTTCGAAATAAAGATTTCAATCCGTGGGTCGAAATGGGTGGCACTATATCCAGGATCATACATTTAATAATTTAAATGTACACTCAGTTAGAAGGGTAACCCATAAGAATTTAATCCTAAGATGCGAGAAGTGTCACAAAGTTGAAGGGCGAAATTTTGAACACTTGCTAAAATAAGTGTATAATATATAATAATATAATAATAATAATAATATTTATTTTTCCTTTTGACAAATTTACATTTATATAGGAATAGTCATATAATCTTAAACCTAACACAACATGTATATACATACATACACACATATATACACATATATACATATATACACATATACACATATACACACATAAATACACATACATATATAAAACTATACAGAATAAAATTCAGTCAAACTGTAAAAACATTTATCTAAAAGATAGCCATTCAGGTGTTTTTTAAAAGCAACTAAATTTGCGGACTGCTTAATATACATAGGCAATTTATTAAATATTTTCAAACCCAATAGATTGGGAGAATTAAGAGTGACATTGTATTTATAAGGTGGTATATAAAACAAGTTTGTTTGTCTTGTGCCTATCTCATGCACCTGACTATTCAATACAAAATCACTCTTACTTCTATAAATAGATACACACAAGTCCAATATTAGCAGACCCGTCAATGTTAAAATTTTATAAGTTTTAAAAATGCCTCGACAAGAACATGTGCTAGCTACCCCTGCAATACACCTTAAAATACGTTTCTGAGCAATAAATACATCCAATGCTTGAGCGGAACTTCCCCAAAAGGACACGCCGTATCTCAATCTGGAGGATACCTGCGCATGATACACCATAATTAATTGGTCTGTTGACAAAATCACCCTCAAGTTTCTAAACAAAAAACACAGTGCATTTAACTTTAAAGCAACTTGAGCACACTGCTGCTTCCACGTCAGACACTCATCCATAGTGATTCCTAAAAATCTAATTTCTTGAGATAATGTCAAATTTCTACTATTATTTATATTAATATTTAGTTGAGAACAATGTTTCTGTCTATTGTGGAACCTAATTATTTGCGTTTTATCATCATTAAAATGTAGCCCATTAGTTTTAAACCAATCCGACACAATATTTAAAACACTATTACCCGAGAATAGCAACCAGAGAGAAGCGACAAAGTCGATCCCGCCCAAAAACAATGGAGTGGGGGGTAAGCCGGCCAACTGTCATTTCTGCAACGTGTTTGCCGCCGGCCTAAATAAATTAATTTAGTCCGACGGCCGATTTGATTTTTCGAGCTGTTATTCGCATTCGCCGATTCGTTTTGTTTGTCAGGTTGCTCTCTGTGTTTGACAGTTAAAAATTGTATTTTTGAACTTTCATGTATTAATTTGTTTTATTTATCTTTATAATAAGTATGCCCGGGAATACGTGTGCGTTTCGTGGGTGTCATTCAAAAGAAGGAGAAGGAATAAGTATGTTTTCATTTCCAAAGGATCCAGAAAAGTAAGTACATATGCAAGATCATAACCCTTCTTTTTTGTTATAGTATATAGTATATTAAAACGATATACATTTGTACTCTTATGGATATTCAGATTTATTTTATTTGTTGTGATTGTGAATTTTATGGCGTCATATATATTTTTTGTTGCAGGTGTCAATTATGGATGGAGGTATGTTATCGATTAGATTTGCTATCCAAAACCTCCATGTTGCACAAAAAGTATAAATTATGTGAGCTTCACTTTGAGGAAAAATTCATTTCCAAAGGCTCAGTAAGGAAGCGTTTACTTCCCAATGCAAAGCCTACAATATTCCCTAAAAAAAAAAACCAGGGAAATCGAAGACAATAACAATTTGCAAAAATCAGAAGAACCTCCCAAGAAAGTGATTATCTTATCAGGTTCGTATCCATATTATTTTGTATTATATATCCGTTTAATCAAGTATTAGCTTTAAATGATTATGTTGATATATTATAGTACGCGACATTAGTGTGACGTCACATTATCCAAACAAAAGTTGTTCCCCTGCAATTGCAACAAAACAATCTGGTCCATTATTTTTAGGTGAAAATACCTTTTTTGTGACTTAAAAAGTTTGTTTGGATAATAAGTAGTGATATCACCACTACTTAATGCCGCGTATACTGGTAGGTAATTCCCTGTAATAAAATTGTAACTGTTTTTTTATTTTCATATACCTACAATATAAACATTTTTCAGGTCATGTTTTTAAAATATGTTTTATATTTTCAGATATTACATTGGTTAAAGGTAAACCTGCCATAAAACTAAATGAATATAATGAACAGTCTTATTCGTTGGATACATATTGTAAGTTTTTCAGCTATAACTTTTTTTATACCAGTTTAACATCATATAGGCTCAAAAGAATTATAGTTTATCTATTGTCAATTGGGATCGCATAAAAACTTTCTCCAAAGGAACACCTGAGGAAAACAAATAATGGGCTGAGCTAGAATGAGAGACAGCATTGTACGTAGCTGTTTCTGTCTCAATATAGTGGGTGCATGAGTTCGGCTTTGTTATCAATTGATAGTGCAGAGAAAAACAGATCATTAGTCACATGACTTTTTCAGAGTTTTTCTTCTCAGAAATTTGCCGAGCGCTTTTGAGCCTTTCGCGGTTAAATATGGCAGATGGCAGATCGTGTAAAAATTTTACTAATTTTTGTCTCTGCTGAAATCGTTGATATCAAACTGTTTTCTGTTCTATTATTTCCATCTATATATTTATTTATATCTAAAATGGATATTAAGGTAGGAATTATGGTCATTGCTATTGGCTACGAAATATTATTTTGAGAACCTGTTGATGAAGAAGAAATGGAAATTTTAGAAAAGGTCGACATCCGCGGAAAAGTAATTCCGCGGATGAGAGACCATCAGTTTCAGTCCCATTTTAGAATGCATCATAATCTCCAAACAAGGATGACGTAAATATCTGAAATATCGCTCTCTAAAATCTGAGCAAAATGAGGATCTCAATTTTATCTTTGAACATAAAGCCGAACGCGTCAGACTGTAGTCAAAGCTCTCAGGGAGTGGAATGCCGAACGTAAATCATTAAATTTGGCGCTCTGACAGCAATGCCGAACTCACCCAGTAAATACTTTTTATAATACCTGGAATATGTTTCATACAACTCTCTCTCATCTCTCACTCTATAAGGCTTATTATAGTGTAGAACAATTTCTTAAGGATAATTTGGTGTAAATCTGTTTTCTGTGATTTTAACATCAAACTGTGACTATACATTTATATGTCTCAAGGATCAATAAAGATTTATTTGTTTATTTATTTATTATTTATATCCCTCTCTCTCTCTCTCTCTCTCTCTCTCTTAAGGAATCGGTAAAGACGTTTCACTTTTAGCTCACTCACGATGCGCGTTTTTTTTTTCATTTTAGTTTCAGGCCCTAGTGCTTCAAGGGATGTAATTTGTGAACCACTGGTTTTCTGTGAAGATAAAGAAATTGAGCCCCCGTTAACTTCACCAACATTTGCCACCCAAACCCCTCTTCAATTATGCGCCACCACTCCAAGAAAGGAGAAGATGAAGAAGGAAATAAAAGCCCTGAGGAAAGAAGTAAGAAAGAGGAAATTGCTTGAAGGAGAAAAAGAAAGCCGTGGTACCGTTGAAGATTTTTACAAATTGTGTGACACCTTTCTGGAAAAACATTTATCTGAAATCATTAAATCACATGTTGCCCTAAAAGGTAAAATGAGGATCTCACACAGATACTCCATGAAGTTGAAACAGTTTGCTCTAACACTTTATTTTTTGAGTCCTCAAGCTTATAAATTTCTTAGTACAATGTTAACCTTACCAACAAAAAGAAGTTTACAACGAATTACAGAGCGACTTGTTTGTGGACCAGGATTGGAAAATGATGCACTATTTAAAGCTCTAGAAATTAAAACAAAAACAATGTTAGAACAAGACACTCATTGTGTCTTATGCATCGATGAGATTTCTTTAAAATCCAACATAGTTTATTGTCCAGGCACCGATGAAATTGTGGGGTTTGAAAATTTAGGTGAGAACAAAAAGAACAGCTCAATATGCAAAAATGCCTTAGTCATTATGGCTAGGGGTTTATATTCTACTTGGAAGCAGCCCTTAGCATTTTTCTTTGTAGGCAGTACACTTAAAGCAAAGGAGCTAAAACCAATAATTGAAAAGTGCATTATAAAATTAGCAGGCATTGGGGTAAAAGTTCAGGCAATTTCAAGTGATATGGGCTCAAACTTTATTGAGCTTGCCAAGTTATTTGGAATTACTTCTGAATGTTCAGAATTTCAAGTACAAGAACAACAAATTGTTTACATATTTGACCCATGTCACTTGATAAAAGCTACTAGAAATAATTTTATGAAACACTCTTTCCATTATAATGGAAAAAAAACAAGTTGGACATACATTGAGACTTTTTATAAATGTGACAGAGAACAATTTTACAGGTGTGCACCCAAATTAACTAATTCCCATTTGTATCCATCCAGCTTTGAAAAAATGAGAGTAAGTCTTGCCAGCCAAGTTTTAAGTCACACAGTGGCCAGTGGAATGAACACATTTGTTACCTTGGGCGCACTTCCTGGCAGTGCTTTTGCAACAATTGAAGTGATTGAGATGTTTAACAATCTTTTTGATATCTTAAATTCATTTTCATTACGAAATCCGGCTAAATTTAAAACTGTATATGATGGATCTCAATTTCAATTAGATTTTTTAAATTCAGCTTTAGATTTTTTAAACAGCCTTAAAATAATTAATAATAAAAATGAAGATATTACAAATAAAGTAAAATTTCATAAATGTTGGGCTACTACCATAAATAGCGTGAAAATAATGTGGGAAAGATTATCAACATTCGATTTTAAATATTTAAAAACTCGAAGAATAAATACAGATTGCATAGAAAACTTTTTCGGTAGTATTCGACAGCAAAGTGGTAATAATATTAACCCCACACCGATACAATTTCAGCGAGCATTCAAAAAACTCTTCTGCCAGAATTATATGCACAGCACTACTATGAATTGTACAAATGACTTGGATGATATATTAATGGATATGAAATCCATAAACATAACTGAAGTTATTAACCGCCAGGAAACAAAATCTCAGGCTGCAATTACTCTTCCAGACTATAATTATAGGAAAGACAGTATTCCCACACAAAATGCTTTCAGTTATGTTTGTGGATATATTTTAAAGAGGGCTTTAGAGAACCACAAGAACTGTGAGACATGTAAAAATTACGGCCGAGAGTTTCAGGAACTAGATATAAATTTTTTATTAATACATTATAAAGCTTTTGATAGCAGCAGTCATACATATGGTGGACTGCAATCTCCTCCAGAACATTTTATTAAATATATATATGAATTAGAAAAAATATTTAATTCTAATTTTGATCAAATTTGTACTGGGCAGGGTATTTCGCACAAACTATTAAGTTTAATGGACAAACAATATTTTAATCATCCATGTCTTCAATTTCCCAAAGATTATGTTCTTAAATTATTTATAAGGCTGAAAATTTTTTATACAATTAAGTATTCGAATAGGGACTTCAAAATACAACAAAAAGATAAAAATAACGTTAGAAAATTAAAAATTTTATCACATATATAAATTACCTCCGTAATAATTCGTGTATTTTATGTATTAGGTAGGTACTATAGATGTATGTTTCTTTTATTAATGTAATGTCATGTTGTGTAGGTAGGTAACATGTGAATTTTTAAAAATATATACTATGATATATATTATATATAAATGTGTTTTATTTGTTATCTAAAAAACTGGCAAAATGCATTTCTTTTATTCTAATAATTAGAAGTTTTTACATTAACTCCTGTTATGAAAAGCAATATATCATTATAACTTTTTTTGCGTGATAAATGAGGCAAAATATTTATAATATAGGTTTTATTACATTTCAGTATAATCATATTTTTTTTATCAGTGTATAGCATTTATTAGGCCTCATTAATATTTCTCTCAGTGTATTAGACCGGCCATCCGTCATTATGTTAAACTCAAGGTCACAAAATTTTGCCCCCAGACTTCAAAGGTGCCGACAGTTATTGTCGCTTCTCTCTGGTTGCTATTCTCGGCTATTACATTTAGCTTCAAGAGATTTATCTCTGGCGTCAGAAACTAGCAGAGACTGATCGTCAGCATACATAACAGAAAAAGCGTCTGAAATCACAGCGTCTAGTTCATTCGTATATAACAGGAACAAAATTGGACCCAGTACAGAGCCCTGTGGAACCCCCATATTCAATTCCATATTTTTTGATTTAATGTTACCAATACCAATATTGCTCATATAAGTGATGTCCACATACTGTTTCCTGTTCATTAAAAATGATGAAATCCAGTTGTGTGCCACACCACGTATGCCATATTTATCTAATTTGGATAACAATTTTCCATGATTAACACAGTCGAATGCCCTGCTGAGATCACAAAATATCCCAACAGGGCACTCGCCTGACTCCAAAAACTCAATTAGCTTATTGTAAAAGGAACAAATGGCCGTTTGTGTCGACATATTAGAACGAAAACCATGCTGATTATTTGTAAGAATTTCGTGTTTTGTTAGAAACTTTAGCAAGCGATCTAAAAAAGAATATTCAAATATTTTAGAGAATCCGCATGGAACAGTTACAGGTCTATAATTTTGTACAAATCGAGGATCTTTCTTTTTGTGAATGGGAACTACTTTTCCTATCTTCAGTATTTCTGGGAAACTTCCCGACAAAAAAGATAAATTAACCAGGTAGGTAATTGGTTCAATAATGAAAACAATTACTTTTTTCAGCAGAAACATTGGAAGTTCGTCCGGTCCTGAAGAACGTTTATTTTTCAATCTATTATTTAATAAAGTCAGCATTTCATCACAGACGAAAGGCTCGAGGAAAATAGAATAAGAATTACTAGGAATAACAAAACTAGTATCACTGAGGGTATTACTAGATATTCCGTCAACAATTTTGATAGGTTCATCCACAAAAAATGTATTCAGAATAGTTGCTACTGTACTGGGGTCTTTACACAACACATCATTGTGAAGTATGTCGATATTACGAACTTTATTACTTTTATTTGTTAACTCAGCTACAACCCGCCAAGTAGTTTTTGCAATGTTACCTGAATTAACTATTTTATTTTGATAAAATTGTTTCTTGGTATTACGAACTAGATTATTATGTTTCGCCTTAGCCGTACGATACAAATCGGCTAATTCGGGGCATACATTCTTTATATTATGTAGATCTTTCAATCTCGAACTCGACACCTTCACTTCGCTAGTAACCCAGTTTTTATTACCACCAGTGCCATTATCAAAAAGCTTTCGCAAAGGGAAATGCTTATCAAAATAATGCAGGAATACCTCATAAAAATGTTTGAATGCCTCGTCAAAAATGTTTATACAATAGACATCATCCCAGAGCTCACTCTGTAAGTCCACACAAAAATTATGTATGGAGTTGTCACAAAATATTCTTTTAAGTTGGGATCTTTTCCGTGTACCATGCACATGTTTACCCCCCATTTCAAATAACACAGTTCTATGATCCGATATAACATTATCAACAACACAGGATACATTATCATTTACTATGTTAGAAAATATATTGTCAATAGTAGTCGAGGTATTTATGCTAACCCTTGTAGGCCACTCAACCATTGGATGCAAGTCAAAAGCAAGCAATACACATTTAAAGCGCCTAAAATCATTTGAAACCTTTGAGTGTAAATCAAAGTTAAAATCACCACATAAAATTATCCCTACAGTGGGTGTATATAAAAATTGCAATACATCATTAACGAGAGCCAAAAATCTATTTACATTTCCCTTTGGCGATCTATAGCATGTCAAAATAATTGTGGTAGTATTAGCGTTATTATCTCTCCATGAAATGCCGCATATTTCAAAATCCTTTTCAACACAAAACCTATCCAAATTTATCTTAGTAACAACATTTATTAAACCAGACCTGGAGTATATAGCTACACCACCCTTCTCGTGTACACTCCTACAAAAGGAACTACTTAAAGAAAAACCATTGATTTGCTTAATTACAATTGAATCCACAATACAATGGGTTTCTGTTAAACACAGAAACTTTATGTCATGATAAGCATTAACATCTACTTCCAACAAATTTATTTTCTGAGTATTTAAGCTTTGCATGTTTAGTAAAAAAATGTCTGGATCATACATTACTTTACTGATGGTATGGTTATCCTCTTCTGAAAAAACCTGCTAATGCATGCACCATCAGGCCATAGTTTTGGATTCATGGCTTTCTTGAAGTTGTCTTCAAAAATTGAAACCCTGAATGAAGAATATAGATTCGGATACCTAGCGATTATTGGCTCACACTGTACTTCTGGAAAGGATTCCTTTAGAAGATCTTGTAGGTTCACAGTAGAAGTTTCACGGTCAATCCGGCACACATGTAAATGAGCTAGCTTCCGTACACCCTTTATTAGAGTGTCCTTATTATTACCCACGATCCTTCTCCTACGATTCGACGATTTATTGTAACTTACTTGCTTCCATTTACTATCTTCATTCTTCTGAGATGCAACAGAAGAGTCTGACGATTTATTTTGTTGAACATCAGTGTTAAGACTAATAATCTCGTCACACTTTAGTTTTGTCTGTATTTTTAAAAGCTCAGCTGATATTTGTTTATTCATTTGTAAGCTGGGGTCATTCCCGTATGTTTTTTGTTTGTTGATATTAGAACTATTGTCTAGCCGTAGTTTTTCACCTTCGTTTTTAAGTTGTAAAGAAACTTTGTCCAGTTGTTTATTGACTGAATGGTTTTTTTCATCACTCTTATCTGCTGTAGTTTTTGTGGCATTACTATCTGTGATAGACTGTACTTTATCAATTGCCAGAGCCCCTTTTGATTGATTTATTAACAGAATCTGTTCATTTAATATTTTAATTTTATCCTGTAATTCATAGATTACAGTATCCTTCTGCCTAACGATATACGTAAAGACAGCAATATCAATTTTTTTGTCAGTAGATAAACTTTCCATAGCATCAAAGAAAGCATCGGTGACTGAGTCGCCATTTTCAACACCACAGCAGTTAACCAAACCGTCACTAATAACTTTAACACCTTTCGAATATCGCGCACAGCTTTGATGAAACGTACTGTCGCACTTTTCACATTTTAAATAGTTTTTCACGGCATTTTTACCACATCGTTTGCACACGACAAGGGAGCCAACATTCGACCGACCTTCAGTGGTAGCCATCTTTCGGTACATATAACATATAACTCCTAGTTGCGTTTATTTACTTGTGTTTAAAATTTATTAGTTAAATTCATGGAAGAAAATGTTGTACAATAAACAGGATGTGTCTTTAACTTGTACATATATTTTGAGGGTTGATAGATTTTGCATAAGAAATGAGTCATTTTTCAAAAACTTAAAAAAAAATGTATTCGAATCTCAAAATTCTCTGGAAACCCCTGGAACTTCTGAAGTTGAACACATGACTTAGACGTCAGAGACAAATGCAATAGACAGCGCTTGATTTATGATTTGTTTTGGTGGCTTGACTATGTATGTTGGCACGTTAATGGGTTAGCTTAGGCTGATACAGAATAATCCTTCATCACTACATCAGTAATGAGCACATTACCACATAAAGTTAAATACCGGGATATCAAAAATTCTCTTGGTCAAGGGTGGTTGTGGAATGTAAAACGTGTGTTTTACTTTAAATTTTTGAATATGTTTTGTTGTGTCAGAATCTGTCAAGTCATTGTGCTGAAATTTTCTAATCCAGTTTTAGAATCATGTTAGTTTTTCTTGTTACTAAAACCGTTATTTCATAATTTGTAGTTCATTATTGTTTTAGAACTGAAATAAATAGATATGAAATTTGTAGGTTATTGATGATGTCAGTGTGACAGTGACATAATTATTTCAAATTTAAAGTAAGACACACGTTTTACATTCCACAACCACCCTTGACCAAGATAATTTTTGATATCCCTACCTACAAAAAAATAATACATTAATTACCAACATGCTTCTTCATTTTTTCCTTATAAACTAAGTACTTAAGTCAGTATAACCGAAAATAGTGGGAATTTCACTGCTAATACTCTACATTTATGGATTTTATTCATTTTACCTTGAAGAAAAATTATTAGTTGTTATTTCTTTATTAATTTATTAATTTAAACACTGTGAGATGTGTAATTAATTAATTTTAATGATCTTATAAACATTATTCTAGAGGCATTTAAAAATGCTATTATAGGCATTACACATAAATTATTTGAGTTAATTGTGACATTTTCCAATTCATTAATCATTAATGAACTAAAAAAAAAGTAATAGATAAACAACCTCTGTCCCCTAAGATCACAAGTTCAGTGAAAACGTCGTTTTTTAAACATATTTTTAAAATATAATTTTTTTAAATTCATGTTATAAGCGGTAAAATTTTTATTAAAATAATATGTAGGTATAAACTATGAATGTTGACATAAAACTTAATTAATTTTATTTTTGTTGGCATCCCTCTTCAAAAATTTTTCAGTGTAAAATTTCGCGTAAATTTTTAATTGTTATATCGCTTTTGGTTTAATAATTTGTTAATTATTCTAAAAAACCAGTGGTTATTTGTGCTTAAAATACAAAAAACAGTTTGATATTAGTAGGTTAATTATTTTGATATTATTTAGTTAAACGTAAGAAAGTGTTTTAGAAGTGCGGCTGATACCTATTGTTTACTTATAATTTTACCTAGTATTTACCTAGTTTACATGTGATACCTCAAGAATGTCATCCAACCCCAGTTGACATAAAGCTGCAAAGACGTATATGAAGAAGATCCAGGCCGTCGAAAATATCGCGCGAAGGACCGCGGTAGGTGCACCCTGGTATCTGCGGACAGCCGATATATACCGGGACCTCGACTACGTCCCAGTCCTAGAAGTCATCAGGAGGCGCGGAGTCAAGTTCTTCGCACGTGTCGAGACGCACAGCAACTCGCTAATCCAGGAAGGCGTGGACTACGAACCCGATGCGGCCGCTGTACGCAAGCGGCCAAGACTCCAACTGCTGAACCCAGGATGAGAGTAAGATCTTAAGTTTCAGATTCCACCTGGAATAAGCATAGAGGGCTACGAAGTGACTAAAAAACGACCCTCAGACCTCCCCCCGAAGCCGCGAACGCCGACAGCGGTCGCGAGCTCACTTCGAGTACCCTTCTCTTACATAAAGCTAAGGGGCCAGTTGCCTTATTTAGAGCTGCACCCCGGCTACTCAGCCACTCCTGACCTACCCCAAACCACCACCCTGGACGAGAGCGGCACTTACTGCCCCCGCTCGAAACAGACTATCCCCGAGGGGGTTAGACATGCAAGCGAAAAAAGAAGGCAAGACAGAAGAGCGCCAGAAGATCCTACCCAGCCTGCAGGGTAGAGCCAGCAGAGGAGGAGACCACACCTATCACTTTTTGTGGTCGGGGTTTTGAACAGCGATGAGGAAGTTAAAGAGCGATAATCCCGCTCGACCCCAAACCATCCCAGGTCTTGACGACGGTCAATGGATATTGGCGGCATGTGACCTAGTGCTTGAAAATATTATTTAGAAGTGCGGCTGATAAAAAGGTACTGTGGAGTGATTTATTTAGTGCATGTTTAGTGATTAAGTGCTTTTATCTGTTAGTGATATCATGATATAATCGGATTACAAAAATAAAATGACGTATGCCAATGCCAAACATTATATTATAGGTGGGTATACTAAAAGCCTACTTTTTTCCCAGCAAAAGTACTCATGTAGCAAGGGGATTGTAAGTCGATTGTACTGCCGATTTGGTATCCAAATCGGCAGCTCCCAGACGAACGTTTGTAAAAGTATTACAACGACTGCTGGACTTCGGAAGTTTTATGGAGGAGACCAAGCCGGGCAAATAAGAAATGTTGAACCGAATATTTTGGATGCAAACATAAAGTAATAGTAGATAATGTTTAATTATTTCTGACGCTGTAGAATTGGCAACTCTGCTTAGTTCTCTGCTAGGCAAAGTCCATCAGATGATATCAAATTTCTGTCCGATCAGCACCAGTCAAAATGTGGACCAATTGGTTACGTCAAATATACATTTTTATAATTTTTTTAAATTCTAATTTAAAAGAAAGTGCCATTTTAGTGTTATTTATGTCAAAATATATACCTCTTTAAGGTATATGTACAAATCAAAGATTCATCCTGTATACCTATATGAAATCGATATGATTTGGGCGGCAGAATGGACAAAGAGGCAAGTCAAATGTGTGGGATGCTAGATCAACAGGAAAGAATAAAAGAGAAAGACCAAGACAGACTATGACATGTATACAATACAAATGGCACCAACTTACTGAAACAAATTCCGGTTTTGACGTGAACGACCTATGAACATTTTAAATAAAAATGCACTACACCAAATATTTATGGACGCAAATGACAATGGTTAATCAGTACATTATTTATTAAACCAAAATACTGACTGGCTTCCCATTTTGAGAAAGCATACATTGTTCGAACGCGACTGATATTACATTTTTATAGTAAAGCAACAAACATTACGTTACGTGAATTCAATTTACCGTTGAATATTTTATATTACATTTGTAATGTAAATTAGTAAATGCGCACTTTGTTGCAAATGGACCTGTAATTAAATATACATCAGACAGAAATAATGTTCTATATCAAAATTTTATAGACGGATACACACAACAAAGGATTTGCAATAAAAGAATAGTCATTTGTAAACATAGACTTGGTAGTATGTGACATTATTCGACATTGTCGAATGCATGATATATACTTTACCAGCAGATAAGTCTATCGTGGGAGAAGAAAAACATATTCCAGGAAGCACGTCACTTCCAAAAGTGATAAAGTTCCCAGTAAGTAATGATTAAATTGCTAATTTTTTAAAAATCATAATAAGAAATGCATCCTTCAAGAAATGATTTATAAAAACGTAGAAAAATGAAACATATCTACTTAATTACATTATAAGCTTTAAAGTTGGTAAGGTGTTGCCTACAGATTATATTAACTCGTTTTTTATTGCCGAAGAAAATTTCAAAATAAAAATCTACATCTACAATCTGATCACTATTGCAATAAGAAAATGCTGTTAAACTGTCAATATAATTAAAAGAGCCTTATTGTATCATTACTCATTAAAGGAGGAATGATTAAAAATTGTCTATTTCGGTGATGTACATTTTATATAGTGTGAAATATTGGTTTACCAGTATTTGTTTGAACTATTGAGAAATTATGAAAATATCATTATTTTCTCCACAAATCTCATCGGTTTTGAAAATAAAATATTATATCCATATATATTGAAATGCGTCGATTCTGTCTCGCTCTCCGCTAATTCCGTCGCCAAATCCACAAAGTTTCTAAGCTATCTCCTAAGAGCGGGGATCGCGAATCGATCCCCACGGACGACCGAAGGTCGCCCCAAGCCTTTCTCCTATACTTAGGCGCATTTTCGTCCCGTTCCCTACGTGTTTGCCCAGTTTAAATGCCTTTTAAAAAAACCTCTACAAAATTTTCGTCGATCGCCGTTCGGCGAGAGAGATGCGGCTAGCACCGGCGTTTGTTTTCGCGCATAATGGTCCCATCACGCCTGTCGAAATTCCGACTTTTCGCGGGATTTGAGAAAATCCTTTGAGATTTTTTTTCGAGACCGTATGATTATTCTTTCTACATCTCAACTTCTTTCTGATTTTATTTGCCGATGTGAGATTGCACTAACAACAAGAACCTCTTACGAAAACTGTCAAATTAATTAAACTTCAGAAAGGTTATTATTTTCCTATGAGAAATATTGCTAACAGAATCGATAGTATTGACTGCCAAACACTGCTGATTACCAAAATACTGAAGAGAAATGTTTTTCGATTAGAATATCAGTAAAAATTTATTTCAGGTTAATTAACACGTATACAGTTTACATAGTTGTCTCAGCGTCAAACAACAGGACAAGTCGCAGGATTTCATCGAAGTGCAGAATTTCGCAAATTCGAATCCCGCTGGTTGCAATTTTTTTATTTTATTTTTTAATTCCAATTATTTATTAGTATTAGTGTCTAGTTATTCAGTTTCATTGTCCGTAGTTTTTATTCTTTCTGCAGGTAAAGTTTGGAATTAATTCGTTCATTTTGGCAGTCTGTAAAATTCATCATTTTAGCTTACAAAAGTAAATATCTTCTACAATATTAATTTGCTGCAACAATTATGAGAGTAATTTATTAACGCAATATATTTTTTAACGCCGCCGTTACGTTACGGTTCGGTTCTGACCTTTTCGAAAGGCGGACGGGGCTCGCCTTTCGAAAAGGTCCGAACCGTAACGGAAGGCTTCATTGATAAATTTGATAAAAATGTTTACTAAAAAATTATTTCTACATTCAACACTTAAAAAATTATGATGTTTTACAATCAAGAATAGAGTATACCCTTACAATTCATCAAAGTATTATTAAGAAAAATCGTTTAGTATAATTACATCATTCCAGATACAAAATTTCAGCTTCCTGTCTCTAAATGTATTATTTCATATACAAGGAATTATCTCAAATTTCTTTAATTTGTATTTTCTTAAAAATAATATTATTCTAGATGCTTTTGTCACCCAAAGGGCGACCCCAGGCCGCAGGCCTGGACCCCCGGTAGGGCTAGAAATGGAAAAGAAAATCGCGATAGCGATTTTCTACATTTCTAGTTATTTTGAATAGATGCAATGTATCTAAACCAATTTGAAAATTGGTCCGCTGAAGTAGTAGTGGTGCTGGGGCGATCACAGCCTGGCAATTAGGCCACAAGTGGGGCCTTTTTGCCAACCACACCGTCCTATCGCCTGTCTTCTGTCCGCCTTTGATACCCCTTGAACCTACCTGACGCCCTGATGAACGTCAGGATGTTGATCCATGGTAGGCCTCTCGTCTCTTCCCTCTGCATCTCCCCGGTGTCAAAAACCCTGTGCCTTAGTCTCCAGAAAGATGCACAGTGCCCTAGGAGGTGGATTAGCGGTATCTTTCTCTTCTCCATATTTTGCATAGGGATCCTCCTCTATTCCTAACAAATTTAAATGCCTTCTTAGTCTGCAGTGATCTGTCAGGACTCCATTAGGACAAACACTTCCAAACTGAGAACCTAAAAACTTGGCTCTGGACACTGGCGTCCAGACACTGGACACTGGCGTTTAAAATATTATCTGCACAAATTCTGACTAGCGAAAGACGCTGAGTGCCGCTTGTGCTTAGAAGATGAAACGGGAAAACATATTTTATATGTACCTACTTGTCTCGTTGGAAAAAGGATAAGATCCTCAATATTTGATAAAGGAGATTTTCTGCCAAAAAGGTAAACGACTGCATTAAGCGGCTGAACCTGTTATGTGAAATATAATTAAGTGTGCACCACAATAGGTCGTGTAATCAAGTCACAACCAAGTGAAGATAGTCTGGAGTTACTAGGACATATTATGTGTCATAAAATTACACAACTGTCTCCATGGAGCCAATTATATTCTCCTATAGATTTCGAGATGGTGATTTTCACTAACACTATATTATATCGTTGTATTTTTTTTTCGACAATTTGAATGACATACGAGACTGAACTGTAAGCACCTAAGTACCTAATTTCGCTTTGGAAAAATGTGATATTTATACGTACTTAATTTTTGTGAGAATCAAAAACGGCTTGTTACAATGTCTAATTATTAATACACATATGACGATTCAGATCAATAAATAGCATTCATTATGTTCCACAATCGTACAATATAATATCAGTGCGCACTGCAGAATCATTTATTTTTCAAGTTCACAAAGGAACGCACAAAACACAATCGAAATCGAAAATATCCTATTAGGGTTCTATTGTATAATTACACGGTTAGTTATAAGAAAGAGCTTATCCAAAATTGGATAAAAAGCTATAAAATGACACAAGGTTACCCTTTTATGGGAAAGCAAAAGTTTAATAGGTCTATTTTAAATGTAATTTTAACATATGATACACATGAAAAAGTATGAGAAAGTCTCAAGCTATACATTATACAAGCTAAAATTATATGTTATTAAAAAAACATTTAAGAACATATATAACCAAGTCATTATTAGTGTGATAATAATAATAATAAATATAATAATAATAATAATAATAATAATAATAATAATAATAATAATCATAATAATAATAATAATAATCCTGAGAATCGGAGCCAGGGAACGCGTCGACTGGATTTGAACAAAAAAATAATAATAATAATTTAATAATGACTTTATTCTCCGATAGATCATATAAAATGATATGGAACAACTCAGGCAAAACATACATTAATTTTTTTTTTATAATAATTTACTATACGTATTATCTACTAATTTAATAATAAAACTAATAGCTTGCCTACTTTTCCAAATTCAATAACCATTTGAGCCATATCAGATAGACAATCTCAAAAAATGTTGATAGACTAGAATGACTAGACTTGTACATGTCTTTCAATAATTAAATAAATTGGCAAAATGTAATTCTACAACTGTTATAATAGTACTAAACCCGACAATAATTGAGGTAAATGATAACAGCAAATAACATGAAACTGTCATACCTGTTTCTATTAATGCTAAGTTACATGGATTGCTATTGACTGTGGTGCCTGGTGCCTAATGATAAGGTACATGTTATTATAACATAATATTCGACTTCTGTGTTCCACATAATCTCCAAATAATAGAAGTTTACGGATTAGTTAGCCCCAGCTAATGAGGTTTTCCAGGTTTTCCAGGTTTCCCTCAATTCAGGATAGAATGGTGGTTAAGGCTTACCATAGGTCGTTCCCAAGACACATATACTTGTGATTATTATTATCATTATTGTTATTTAAACCAAGATATTTAGACTTATTTTTAATTTTTAATATTCATTAAATACAAGTTGATACCGGTTGAGTAAAATATCTTTGCAAAAAAAAAGCAAAGCAAAAAATATAAGTAGTTTCAAAAAATCCTCCCGAAAGCTGTTTTTGCTTTTCAAAAGGAAATATATTTAACAAAGTGTATTTTATTTTTTGACGATTTCAAAAATTCTGCATTTACGACAGTAATGAAAATGAATAAATAAATGATCTATTCATTGGAAAGTGTAAGTCTAAAGGTGTATATTATACAGCAAATTAATATTCACAGCTGATAAACATTATTAGTACTGCTAAACATTTTTAGAATGAAAGTCACTTGGAAACGTGTTCTTCCTCTTCCTCAATTATAGCCACAAAAGTGAATTAATATTAAAATCAGTTAGTCACTAACTATACCGTAGTGCTTATCTCACTACTATTATACCACGCATGTCCTGGCATATTAGTTTGTATTCAATCCAGAGTTATTGGTGGTATTCACGACTGAAAAATCTGACGCATAAAAATAAAGGAGACAGCAACCAGCTGACCTTATAAGAAGTGATCAGTTAACTACTGTGCGTTTCACGAAGTTGTATCCCGGATTGGAATGTTAGTATATATCTCCAACGTATGGAGCGCCGTTATGTTATTAGTTAAATTCAATGCATTGGCACATCTCGGTTACGGACCGCTACAAATTGAGGTGGTGTGATTTAAGCGCGCGTGCAAGTCTCCCACAGGATTTGCCAGCGAATCCTAACAATCCGAACATTCCAATCCGGGATACAACTTCGTGAAACGCACAGTAAACAATATCTTTAAACCATAAACTTATATTGGCTATATCACAGAAATATTTTATCTGTAGCTATAAATATAATATATTATATCTAAGTTAATTTCATAATAAGGAAAACAAGGAAAATGTAATCTTCATTTAATGATAACATTTGAATAATTGTATTAATAATATCTCGATAATTAATTTTTTAGCCTAATTCCTATAAATAAATGTGTAAGAAATACATCTATTGTGTACATTACCTGTCTGCATATCTTGGTCTAAATTAATGTTAACGATGATGGTGTATTATTTAATGAAAAAACTATCTCGTTCTCAAAATACCAACCGAAAACTAAATAAAATACCGACCGAAAACTTTCTGATAGCAAATTTTTATATCACTGAGGTGAGGTCAATATAAAGGGACAAAAGATTACAAAAATCGCTTTCAAAACAGCATTTTAAAACATTCAAAATGTTATATACTTTTATTGGTGCTGTGAAATTATTTACAATAAATGAAGGCGACGATTTTCAAGAACTCTTGAGAGATTGAGATAAATTGGAAAATTCAAAATATCTCGATCATTTATCAACTTTTGGAAAAAGATACATAATACAACAACTTTGACAAATAATTCTTTGATCTTTTCATTGGCAGCAAAATATGTATATCCTCCATTAATATAAAAAAAACTATATTTAAAAAAATACCGATGATGTTATCAGTTTTTCATAATCACTATTAAACTTTTTTCTTGTTCAATTTTAGTACTTATTTCCTATTTAGTACTTCCTATTAAGTATTTTAGTTCAACCTGAACTAAAATACTTAATAGGAAGTTAAAATCACTAATCTTACTTCAGTAATAAAGAAGTGTGATATATGATTTAATCCAGTCTGTATACAGTGTCACTAAAGTTGAATGCTAATTACTGAAACTTGATTTCTTGATCAATTCAATTAGTATCGAATTTTCCATAGCCTAAAGCTCATCAGGAACGTACCTAAATATATTGTTTAATTTTTGGGGAGGCTTTTCTATTACAGTGTCACAATATTTTTCATTCAACTGCATTTTTCTCTACATTGGACTTTTGTGAAATACACTGACTAAATTTATTTGTTGTTAACACACTCTGCGGAACAAGTCAAGGGACTTAAAAAAGTATCTTTGCCAGTATATTTTCCAGTATCTCAAAAAACAAAGGTAATATTTTTATTATTTGTTTAAGCACAAAAATGTATTCGAATTTAAGTGACTCTGCAACTTTTACAATTATGAAGATTCTGTACCTACCTTGCTATTATAAATTATTTAATTAATGCAAATGAACAAAACTCCGTATGTTTTGCTCCCCCTATTTATTGCCAGAGTCATATATCAGTTATTTAAAAATATATAAACACTCTTTTAGTACAAAATACGGGTCACCTGATATTTGTGAAAATCATTAACATGAACTAAAGTACAACTTTGTAGGAAGCAACTTTTCTCACGCCTGGCTCTACCCGTACTCGTCGCTAATCACAAGCGATACACACCCGTGTGACAACGACCTGGTTACCTACCTTGAGATCATTATCACGAAACATATGACATCTGATCATAATATCAGTATCAGCCTCACTTTACACTGACTTACACCCCGGTCGAATTGCACGTGGTGTATTATACCAAAATTAATCCCTTAATAAACAACAACGCGCTGCCGGTGTTGTCTGACATAAAATATTGTCCATTCGGAGAGATGACTGCCTCAAATTATTGGACCTTAGAGACACGGCTCATATAAGATTTCATACATCACCTTGCGGTTCTCCCTTTTTCAAGAGTTTATGATATAGCAGAACATCATGTTAGTAGCGGCCAAGCAACTACAATTCAAACTGAAATAATTACACAAAATCCAACATCAATATGATCGATTAATTAAATAAAATTCGTTTAATGAATTTATTAGTGTATTTATTAGTTATACAGAGCGTCCCTAAATGATGGAACTAAATTCATATATATTTTAGTTGAGATTAAAAAAAAACTTAAACAACAGTTTTTGTACCAGTACTACTCTTTATTTTATTACAGCAAATGTTCAAAGTGTTCCCGTCCCCATTAACCATTGCATAATGCCCAATTCGGTGTGAAGGTGGGTGATTGTGGGGTTATCTAAAAACCAAAGTGTACGTAAACAGGCCAGACACTATTGAAGAATTGAAAGAGTATATCAGAGAAGAAGTGCGATAACACGAACACAACATAATACCATAACACCAGATATTATTCCAAATATGTAACTGATGAATTTGAACACCACATTGGGTATTTTGCAATGGTTAATAGGAGCCACTTTGAACATTTGCTGTAATAAAATTAAAAGTAGTCTAGTAGAAAAACTATTTTAACTAGAAAGCAGTTTTCATTTAATTTTGAATTTAATTCCTTCTTACACATTTCTCTTAATATTTTTTAAAGGCTATGACAAAAAAAGTATACCTTATATCGCCGAATTCATCTTTAGAAAGGCCTAACTAATTTATACTAAATATAGAACTGTCTAATTTATAAAAAATGTCGGGAATGTTATATATCTCCGTCAAATATGGCTCATAAAAATAGGAAATATTGCAGAAAAATTTGGCGATTTGACCTGTTTCAGCTCTTTGTTTTTAATTTCAACTAGAAAAACATTAATTTTGTTTTATCTACTTGGGACACACTATATATTTATTTATATAATTAGCCAAAAAATGATATATTTTCAATGAAATTATTAAAATATTCTGATAAAGTGAAGTGGTTTTCTTTGTTACAGTAATGATACCAACAAGTCGGGCTCAATCACATATATGAGAGTTTCATTGTGAGTGGTCACATAACACCACACCACCACCACTTGACCATATGGACGAATCGTGATCATCAGTGCTCGCGTTAAAAAACAAAAAAAAGGCATTCAATCTAGGCCAAAAAATGGTTCCTAAAAAGACTTCCCCTTGACTGGTTCCCCTTGTTCATTTATTGGATGGGTTAAAACTTGACAATAAATTATTTGCTTTGGGTGATGGTTTTCGATGTATTAAATGACTGGAATATATTTCTGCACGATAATAAGCAGCTCGTCCTGCAGAAATTCAGGCTTTTTCAGATATTTTGTTCGGCGATTCTGCACGACGGATTTAGGCCACAAACTACGGTTTGGCATCAAGAGCGATGTTCGGCAAAAATGTACGTAGCCTGTGGCCGGCCGGCTTTAGACCGCATCTTTTCGCTACGTGCCTCGATGTATGTCGCATTATGTATGGTTCCCTTTAGCCACGTTGATAACCGCAGCAATCATGTGTAGCTAATAATAATAATAACAATAATATAATAATAATAATAATAATAATAATAATAATAATAATTTTATTATTATTTAATAATAGCGGCTATAGATACTTAATACTTATAATCTGAAATTATTATTCACTAATTTAACTTTTGTTAAGAGTATATTCGATAATAATTGCTAAGCACATTACTTCTTCATAACAATTTCATTGTATTAAAGATGAGATGTATTTTAGTTCCATTTGGGTGGCCTACGACAAATCAGGCACAAGATATTTCTATTATCCTCAGTCGGAACAAAATTAAATTTAGAAACTGTAGATTTAGCGCACGTGATGCAATTTTTTGTCACGTGATATCAACATCAGTTCATATTTACCGCAGTTCCGGATATATTGACAAGTAAAGAACTAGTGTATTACAAATTATTTTCTTATTAACAAAATGCATGATCCTAGAATACCATTTTAAGACAAAAGGTCTTCGTATCGATTTTCAGCTAATTCAATTCTTATCATCAGGTATCTTATGCATGCAAATATTGTCATACCTGGAACTGTCTATCTTCCAGGTCTATATTTAATACTATAAGACCCTTTTGAGGCAAGTTGAGGTAGCGACTTAGATCTCATATCATCGATATGAAGGCCAAGGCAACGTTAATGCCGCCGTTAATACTTGAATGCCTGTCTACCCGCACCTTCTAGTGACCTGTATATCCGTGAATTTGCAGAAACTATACAAACTTAGGCGAGGTTTGTGTAGAAGACATACCATCCCTCGGATAGGATGTAAATCAGGAGGTCCATATGTCTATGAGACATAGGGAAATTTTACTTGTCTATGAGATTGACAAGTAAAATAATCCTACCCCACAACAAAGTGAAGATTCGGCGTCGTCAGCGATTATTGGCGATAGTAGCGGTAATAGCCCTACGTTAAATAAAAGTAACTAACAAAAATACCTTTTGAATATTGACATAAGAGATATGTCCGTCATTTGGTCACGTGAAAGTTCATATATTTGCCAATTTCCACTGATATTTATATTTTGTAAAAATATGTGTAGGGCTTAACAATAACACCTCAAATCCGATTAACATTAAAACTCCCATTAAAAATTACTAAAATTTCTTTTTATAACAAGGTATTTATTTATTTATTTTATCACAACCAATATTTGAATGATCTATTTACTTTTAAATATCCAGTCTCATTAAATATTAGCGCATATTTCTATTATTAACATCGCAACTACTTATGTAGCATATGACTAGGGAGAGGGTAAAGAAACATAAATACAATAAATAATTTCAGATTAAATTTAGAAGTCCCTCGGGATACAACTACTGAGTTAAGGATAAAGTAAACAATTAAAAATTAATATATTCGTGTTGAAACTGGGAGTCAAGTTTACTATTATTAGCAAATCAAAGTGGAATTAACATTTAAATTTAGTAGCAGCTGTCATATAATATGCTCAAATAAAACACATTATAGAGACCCTCATTCAAGTCAATTCACTGTAAATACTTCTGTCCTACATAAAAACATTTAAATTTTGTATTTTGACATTTGCAAATATTTTACTTAGCTTCATATTACTTTAGTAGTTCTTTATTAAAAATTCTTGATTAATTCTGAAAAAAATATATATTACACCGGTATTATTGCAGAGTTGAAGATCTGGGTAAAGAAAATAGTTTAGGTCTTATAGATTTTTAGGGATTCTCATCATATAGTCGTCTCAAAAGGAAAGGACTGTACATACATCGATGTTTCGGAGTTTTGGCTCCTGTTCAGTTAACTTAACTAGGGAGTAGAATTTAGGTTAATATATACAGTGTGAGTAGCTTCCTCATGGTAACACCCTCATGATACATGGACATTTTTTGGATACAATTTTCAAATTTGGCATGGTGAAAGTTCTGAAAGGTCACTTTTTGACATAAGAATTACCTTTCCGCCACTTCCGATTTTACCGGAAGTGATATCAACTATCGATTTTTATATGGGACACCCTGTAATTATTATATTTTTAGAATCTACGTCATTTCGTGCTACGTGACATTTCAGCTGTCAAATTACATTTTGGAATCTATTTTACGAGTGCCTTTATCATCCCCGATCGATTCTAATGGACTATAGCGGCCATAAAAAATAGAATTGGCGTCAAAAACATTCAATTTTTCTACCTACGGGGCATTAAAATTCTTCAAAGTAGTTATAGAGCTGAAACTAGTTTTTTTAAATAGTACCATAATGGTAGGGTAGTATGATTCTACCATTAGAAAGTACAATTATTAATGAGCACACTATCCATATGCTTATTTTATGTGTACTACCAACAGAACTGAAACTTCAGTTGATAGAAGGCACTCTAAATTCAAAAGTAAAATAGAGTCCAAAAAGTAATTTGACTGCTGAAATGTCACTTATGTTATATCGTTGGTAGAAAATGACGTAAATTTCAAAAATATAATAATATACAGGCTGTCCCATATAAAAATCGAGAGTTTGGACTACTTCCGCTGAAGCCGGAACCGGGAAAATTTAATTTATATGTCAAAAAGTAACCTTTAATAGGCACTTTCACCATGCCAAATTAGAAAATTGTATCTAAAACATAAGGGCGGAAAGGGTATATCATGAATCTGTCTCACCCAGTATATTATTATAAAATGCCGACATTACAAATACACATTATTTTTCTTACTTTTATACTGCGTTGCTTCATCATGTTAATTAAATTGCATAACTAATTATCCTTTTACAAAATACGAATCCTGTTGAGCTACCAATACGAGGAGATATTGTGCGCTGTTTTTCTATTTCTACAAAGCAATTATCTATAGAAAATATGGGATTAATGAGAAAATTCGAGATCAAAATCCAATAACTCTGATATGATGCCTGGACCAGCCTCCATTTGAGTAGGTGGTACCTATATCTATAAAATTTATTGACTTATCCACGGAAATCTATCGAAAGTAAGGAACTGAGTTCTTAAACACTATTTTTATTTATATTAATTTTTGCAGCCGGAGCTAAGAAAGATTTTATGTTAATCAATTTACTTTGTTTTTGTCGCTAAAAATTTATTTTTCCATTTACTAAGCAGCAATATTCATCTAAATTCCTGAAAGTAGTGATTTTAGATAATACAGGCGAAAACTTAAAATTTATTAAAATTGAGCAAAAGTATACACCATTGGGTTTGTCAAAAATATTAGTCATTCAGATATAAAGTATTTGTCATATTACAGAAGATTCATTTTTTCACTAGCCATCGAGTATTGTCTATGATTTATGAAAACAAAATAAAATAATGGAAGTTACTGAAGTTATTCCTCATCGTGTAATCCATGTGAATCCAAAGTTAACTAAGTATTTTCAATAAAATTACAATAGACAGTTTCCATTCACATGGATTTCACTTTCCAATATACTAATACAGAATATTTTTTAAATGTCCGTCAGCACTTTGTCTATCAAAAACGAATGTTCGAAACGTATAATTGTGTGAATCTTTTATGAAAAAATCGGTTAAAAAATCATTGCCTACAGTCTGGCTATGTGCACAGTTAACACTAATATGAGCACTAACTACATATAAGTGCACAAGAAAAAACATCTAATGGAAGGAAGCGGTAAGTCGTATTTAACATTTCATGATTTTTCCGAACTGTTTTCAATTATTAAACAAGTTCCCTTACATATCCCTAGTATTATCGCTCCACGTATCGTTTCCAGTTTCTCTCGTGACAGCACTGATTTATGATCACTAACACATATTTATCACTGTACTAAATTAATTAGCACCTCATTAAATTAGCAATTGTTTATTTTACTGTAATGAGTTTAAAAATCAAATGCGGAAAATATCTTCTTATACAGGGTGTCCACCTAGTGCGCGTAAGTCCAATATCTGGGTTAATAAAAGAGATAACTTAATTTTTTTTTCTACAGTGTTGTCTAATATCCCGAGCTGCACAAAATGAAAATATATTTACATATTCAGGGTGTTCAGTTTTTCCTGGACAGGTACCAACTTCGTTTTTCTAAATGGAAATATATATTTTTTATTGCTTTTTCGAACTAAACCCTTGATTTTAGTAGGACTTTCATCAGCCTTCCCTATACCTAACTTAAAGTGTTTTTGAAATATTGACGGGTGAATATTGACATTTTTGCAACTTTGACACCCTGTAAAATCTAAACGGTTTGAGATCAAGCAAAACGGTTTGCACATTCCTATCTTAACTTTTCATAAGCTATCGTTTGGTACTAATTTCAGAATTATCCAAAAATTTAAAATTTTCTGAAAATTTTGAAAATTTTTTATTCCTGTATAAATTTGAAATTAGTATCAAACGATATCTTATGAAAAGTTAAGATAGGAATGTGCAAACCGTTTTGCTTGATCTCAAACCGTTTAGATTTTACAGGGTGTCAAAGTTGCAAAAATGTCAATATTCACCCGTCAATATTTCAAAAACAGTTTAAGTTAGGTATAGGGAAGGCTGATGAAAGTCCTACTAAAATCAAGGGTTTAGTTCGAAAAAGCAATAAAAAATATATATTTCCATTTAGAAAAACGAAGTTGGTACCTGTCCAGGAAAAACTGAACACCCTGAATATGTAAATATATTTTCATTTTGTGCAGCTCGGGATATTAGACAACCCTGTAGAAAAAAAAATTAAGTTATCTCTTTTATTAACCCAGATATTGGACTTACGCGCACTAGGTGGACACCCTGTATATTTAAAAGCTACTTAAAACTAAAGTCTCAGCAGGTTTTTTCGTGAGTTGATAGATATCGCCGCATAACGCGATTGTTTAGTTGTTTAGTTTTCTAATGCATGAGTGATTAGAGAGGAAAATACAAAGGTAAGCCTTTGTCCATTAGAAAATAATTTATGAAGTTGCATTTCCTATTTTGTTGCAGTTCGCGTATCAAATTCATGTGCGAAAAAGTCCTTCTTTGTAAGAGCCACTGTTTTTTGATAATTTCTTTCTTGATTTTTTGTTTTTATCCTGTTCATCAATAATATTTGTTCCTTAGAAAGTGGATAGGAGTACGCCATGATGAATTTTAAATGTAGACTGAAGTCTCTACCGCAAACATGAGACTGTGTCAGCGTGTGTGCGTTGTCTACTACTTAAGATCATTTCAAAAGATGCATACCTCAGCGCGATACAGCGAGGCAGGTCTCATCGTGTGTGGGGCGTTTAAGAGACAAATCTCATTCTGATTGGTGTTGTATCAGCTGGTCTCTTTCATCGCCGATACGGTTGCATTGAAACCGAATTTATCGCGATATCATGATACACACCTCGCAACAAGTCTCATCGCATGTATCTTTGTCACTATGTCAGTGACAAAGCGGCGGCGCGGACTGCTTAAACCGTTGAAGTGGTGATTCTTTAAAAGTATTTAAAAATTCGAAAATCGCACTTATTTCACTTAAGTAATGCTTATTCTCTTGACCGCTGCCTGATTAAGACTAACCCCCTCGCCGACACGCCACGGCCTTTAAATAGGTAAACTAGGCTTCTAGATCTTCGAAGAAATGTCTATCGAATACTCACGAATAATCCGCATACCAGGGCAGTTCAATAACTAATCGACAGCCAAGTTATACGAGGGATATTCGATGAGTACTACTGGTGACATCCAGGAAATGTGGGCAAAACGGCCTATCTCCCTTATTTGAAGACCTAGAGGGTTGAGACTTCGCCCTAGGAGTTGTTCCTGGTACCCCCAGAGGCGGCTAGATTGTGCAACCTCCTAGATTCTCCTAGAACTGGGGAAAAGATAGATTTGGCCACGCTGCACTCGGGCATTATGTCGGCGATTTTGTAACAATAATTTGGCAGAAAGAAGACGATGATGTTAGGTTAAAGGGATATTCATCTTACAATTTTCGTGATTTATTATGGCTAACAAACTAACTAAAATGCACTGAGAACTTCTCGACAGAATATGGGCATATATAGGCAAAGTACACTTAATCCGAATACGCTTTCAGTGAAACCCCATATTTCAGGACTTCGATAAATAAGTAGCTTACAAGTATATAAAATATTCATATCAGAACATTTCATTTGTAATCATAAATCAGTGATGTTATGATAATTATTTGATCACACTGTACATTCAGTTTTAAAATAACTGCAGAGACGGAAAATTTTCGACTGCCCTTGACATGCAAATATTGTTTAAGGTATGAATTAAAGATTTTTCATCAAATGTTTAAATATTCGAGATTCTACTGGTTTTAGTTATTTCATTACGTAAAAAAATATTTGAATTTAAAATTATGAGGAAACCATACAGGAATGAAAAACGTCTAAACATATTCAGCAAACAAATCTAAAGTAATTAGAATAATTAATTTATTACTCAAGTTAGGATCTATTACAATTTTCAACAAACAGGTATTTTTTATTTAAGGAACCTTACCTAAACATACGTTTCATCTGATGTCGATGTAGAAACAGTACGACTATTGTCAGCTCAACAGAGAAGAGATGCATATTAGATAGATAGATAAGATAGATAGATAAGTATTTTATTCCTGTATATATATATATATATTTACATCATTTATATTTAATGCGTCAAAAAAAAAATAAGAGTTTAGCACAAACATACACAAAATAATTTACAAACAATTAAATACATTAGGATAAAATTCGTCCATATTATAGAAACATCCCTCGCCCTCAAATTCTAATATCTAATGCCAACCTATTCTATACACTGAAACCCACTACGCTAGGCAGTTTTCTTGCTATATTACGCCTTCTATATGGAACATATTAATTATTATATATAATTATTATTTATTTATTTTATTTATTTATTTTTATTTATTTATTTTAGAGTACAATGTCCAACGGGACGAATCCCAGTTACAGAACAAGGTTTTAAAAACAACATTAAAAATACATAATATAAAATCATAATATAGACAACATGAGTAAAAATACAAAACAACAAATAAGAAATACAAAGATATATCATCAATACAATATACAGACGACTATGCAAATAAATTTTTAATATATTCAGTTGAATGAAAAAATATATCAAGTCGATCTTCATACATTTGATAGTTAACAGTAATTTGATAAAGAGGGGAGGCTATGAGAATGTTTGTACGGGGTGTTGGCAATTGCAGCACTGAATTAGATCTAGAATTGAGTCGAGGAACACGATATAAAATTCGAGACAGCAGAGAAGGTGCATTCAGAGAATTATTGATAATTTTATGCAAAAAGATTAGAGAGTACATAATGCGCCGACGTTGTAAGCTAATTAAGTTGAATGTGGATAACAAAATGTCTTGCGGAATACCACGAACCGGATAGGTGCCAAAGTTGATGAAATGTAATGTCTTTAAGTATCTCCGCTGCACCTTTTCTACTTGTGTGATATGAATGTCATAAATTGGACTCCAAACAATGGAGGCGTATTCCAGCTTGCAGCGAACAAAACAATTAAAGAGCGTATTAAATGTGGCTACATTTCGAAAACCCTTAGAATTGCGCAAGACAAAACCCAGACTTTTAAATGCAGATTCAGTTACTGACTGAATATGTGTGTCAAATGATAAATTATCACAAAATGTAACACCTAGATCTTTGAATTGCGCGACTCTATTTAAAATAGTGTTGTGCATAATGTAATCAAGACGTTGAACATTTTTCCGACGACTATAAGACATGATATTACATTTACTGATGTTCAACGGTAAGTAATTATCTTCACACCAACGATCTAATACAGATAAGTTGTTCTGTAATTTAGAGTAATCAGATGCCGTGTTTATCTCAATAAATAACTTAAGATCATCAGCATACATTAAATAATTAACATCGAACAAATCAGTCAAATCATTGATAAATATAATGAAAAATAAAGGTCCCAGAATCGATCCCTGTGGAACACCTGACAATTGCGAAAAATTACTTGACTGAAAGCCCCGGTACTGAACGAATTGGAATCTATTTGTAAAATAAGAGCGAAACAAACTCAACAGAGAATCAGATACACCCGTTAAATACAGCTTCTTAATTAAGAGATCATGGTTAAGCCGATCAAAAGCCTTAGAAAAATCGGTGTATATTACGTCTACTTGACTACCTCTATCGAGCACTTCAGATATATACTGCACTTTGTTGACGAGGTTGGTTGTAGTCGACCGCCCCTTCACGAAACCATGTTGATGCTCACAGATATATCTCTCCACATGAGAGTATAAATAATTGTGAATGACTATCTCAAAAATTTTTGAAAAATTACTTATAATTGCAATAGGCCTATAGTTGGTTATATTATTTTTGGAATCTTTTTTGTGAACAGGACATATTCTAGAAAGTTTCCATGAGTCTGGAAACACACTATATTTAAGAATGGCATTAAAAATCATTTTTAAAGGTTTGGCAAAGATTATTCCACAATCTTTTACTAAAAAGGCAGGTATTAAATCAGGCCCCATTGTAAAATTACCTTTAATTTTTTTAATGGCTTGTATTATATCATCTTCAGAGATTTCGGGAATGCACAATAGGTCACAATTTGTAACAGTGTCGTAGTTGAAAGAAGGGGCAGTACTTCCGCTGAAAGCTTTCGAGAAATAATCGGCGAATGCATCTACTATATCAGAAGGCTCATATAATGTAAAATCATTATAACTCATGTGTGAGGGAATAGATGTGGAACTTGCTTTTGAGTTGATATAGGACCAGAAACGTTTAGGATGTATAGATAAGTCTTCCTCGATAGATACCAAGTAGTCCTTGTAGGCGAAATTAATTAGGGATTTGACTTCAGATCTTAATACCTTGAATTTATTATAATCGTCTGCATTAGAGGACAATTTATAAGTACGCCACAGCTTATTTTTGAGTTTCAATTTCTTAATGATATTGCCATTAAACCAGACTGGGAATTGACCCCGAGTATCTCTCTTTCCAGGTACATGTTGTACGAGCAACGTATTTAACAGGTTGTAAAATTCATCGACAACTAGGTTTACATTTCCTAAGTTAGAGAGAGGTCCCCAGTCAATATCAATGATATTCTGGTAAAGTATATTCAAGTCACACTTTTTAAAATTAAGGCCACGTTTGTATTTGTTGGAAGGCAGAGGAAATACCGTATTGGCGTTACTGGAGAATTTTGATGTAATTATCAGAGCAGGATGATGAGGATCCTCATTAAGAAGAAGATCATCTGCCTTAGATACCGAACAATCGTAGTAATTACTGTAAACAAGATCTAAAATTCTATTATTTACATTCAAAATCTGGTTGTTTTGAATAAGATTAAAAAACTGTGCAAAGTTATTCAATGAATTAACAATAGGACAATTATATTATCTTATATTTTAATTAATTGACATTGGACATTTAATTAAAATGCAAGACATTTCATTGGAATGGAAATTTTGTAGAACATGAGCTGGAATTCCTGTTACCTATTTTACAATCCAAAAGAAATAGGTATCTAGACAATAATTTTCTAAAACTCAATCAAGTAAAAAACGTCACCTACGTTGGTCGAGGTCGAGGTGAAGTACTCAGTTTGTGTCATTAGAAAAAAACTTCCTGCAATGCTAATTCCTAATGAAAATGCTCCATTCTGTAGAGGGTCAGCTTTTATTCTAACCCCATTATTTTCAAATATAATATTAAAACATATATTACCTAACCCCAATTACATAAAGAGTTGTAGAAAAAAAATATAATTTTTAACCGAAACGCCAGCTATGTTATAAAATGCCCTGTATAGTAAGAAGCGCTCTGTGTATTAAGACGCGCCCTGTATATTCTGTAAATATTGAAATTACGTAATCTTCTATTGCCGAATAAAGCTGTATTTTTTCGTTTTTTAAAACACTTGACAAATGAACAATTAAAGAGAAAGTCAAGATTAAAGTTAACACCTACGTTCATTTAAACCTTTAAAATGTTTTCTTTATTTTTCTGTTCCCACAACATAAGTTTTTGTAAACACAATTTTAATAGATTTTTGATACATATCTCACTTTTTACATATATAGAGTTTTTGAACCCCTTAAATTCTAGCGCGTCGTTATCGTTATCGTTATTATGCGCATGCGCAGTGCAAAAAATGATACTCGTTTAGGCACTGCGCATGCGCAGAATAACGATACCGATAACGACGCGCTAGAATTTAAGAATTTAATTTGATTTAATTAAGGGGTTCAAAAACTCCCTTATCTATAAGTACTTTTCTTTATTTTTGGGCGGTTATTCTACTAACCACTACAAAGTATAACGGCTAATCATACAATAGCATATACCTATTTTCATTGACTTTGAAAACCTCATGATCTAGCTATAAATTAGCTGAATAACCCTGCCAATAGTATACCATTAGGATTTCGTACTGGGTAAGAAATACAACTATACTGACATAATCTGTTATCTGACATGGATTTGACAGGTTCTGCGTCAAAAGTATTTCTTATACCTGTTTGAAATGAATTACTTAAAAATTATGAAAATGGATCTGCTTCATTAGATACCTACTGTACATTTTTTTCTTCATAGCCAAATCTTTGTCGGTAATGATCTGAATCTAAATAATTGCACAGTAAAAATTAAAATTAATGTTGATAACAACAATGTTTAACAAACTATATGACATTCTGGAAGAACCAACTCAGGTTAGCAGTGAAGAGGAAATCAATCTCAAATCTAAGCCAAATACACTTTACCAGAAGGACCTTTTAATATCTGTCATTGCAGATGAGGACACCTGCGTGGGTTTTCTTCTGGGTGGTATAGGGCAAGTGACTGAAGACCAGCGCCCTAATTATTTCGTTGTAAATAGCAAAACCAAATTCGCTGAAGTAGAGAAAGCTTTCAATGAATTTTCAAACAGAATGGACATTGGTATGATTCTTATAACGAGGGAGGCTGTTGATATGATATATTGTACAGTAAGCGCATATACGCAAAAAATTCCAATAGTAATGCAGATACCAGGGATATATGGACCTTATGAGTTTAAAACTGATGGGATTCTAAATAGATCTGAAGTAAGTTACGTATGGTTATTTAGACATAAGCAACGGTATGTTTATACATACGAGTGTATAATATATTTAAAGAAAGCAAATAAGACCCACCTAAACGCAAAATTACGTAATAACTTAAATAATAGCAAAAACTTAATAGCTGGGACATATATTTTGTCCAAGATAAATAAGAAAACTGCATATGCACGATGTGTAAACAATAATAGTGGATAGTACAAGATGTAAGTTCGAAATTCATTTTTATATACCATTGAAGTTTTGGTTTCGGTCAAAACAATTAGACATCACATTCAATCAATTAAAATAAATAATCATATTTTATTATTTCCGCTTCTACCGGAAATAGACGTGAACTTTCTTACTTTAAATGTCTCAATATAGTCAACAGTCTACATCTTTGGATGAAGTAATACGATAATCTATGGTTTAGTAGACGAGCAAGCCATGGTAGTGACTTTGGATTCATATCATCGATAAGAAGGCTAGTAGATCGATGAGTTACCATGCGGAAAAACTGGCGATGTCTGGCCACCTTATTTAGTGCGATATGATACATCAACGAATTCATAGAATATGCAAGGTTTGTGTAGAAGACGTTCCATCCCTGAGATAGACCGTAAAGCCGGAGGCCTCTTGTCCATAAGATGATAGGCAAGTTAGATGGCTACCCCATAGCAAAGTGGGGGTTATGTCAAATTTTCAGGTTAAGGGTTTCTCATCTGCTGGCGTTGAAGATTGGCATTAGTCACGAAAATAAGTCCAGGTTAAATAAAAAAATAGGTTAGTAGGTCTATTTTTAATACTAAGAAATATTCATCCAAAAGATTAATATAAAATGAACGTGTAGAGCAAAGTGCTTCCTCCAGCACTTCGTATGTACTTGTACTTCTTACGAAATAAAACTCGAGAGAAAAGAAATTCAGCAGAAAAATAGACCGCTCACCAACTACATGCGTGCAACGAGGATTTGCTTTGCTACTTACATTCCACAGGGTTTCTTTCCTGAAGCACACCGTATCGTTGCTACGCTACCGAACGTAACGTAACAAAAAACGGATGCTCTTCTATGCCTATGGTACATTGTGTTACGCCTATGGTCTATGTATATGTATACAGGTTGTTCCAGTTTTATACTGAAAAAATTCGGGAACACGTAGATCCAATAAAATAATGGGACTTTGCTTATAAACTTTGTTCCAAATATGTACCGTTTCCGAGATACAGAGTGTTGAAGTTGAAACGATATTTCTTTTTTTTCTTAATTATATCTCCAATTAAAATTAATTAAACCAATTGTTTTCAAATTTTATTTGGTAGATGCTACTATGAATCTTTACTTCCACAAAAAAAAATCAGCCCTGCAGGATTAGCCCGTGTCGGGCAACCTGAACTCTTGGGACCCCATTTCTAAAAAAATATGTCACGCCACTGAGTAACGTTTAAAATAATACCGTTGACCGACGATATTTCTGTCTCACTCATTTCTTCACAAAAAATATACCTACTGACATTTTTTTTCACAAAACACCGTTGAGGAGTAAATTGATGGTTTATGAAATCATGTCATATCCTTTCCTAACAAAATAATATCTTAAAATAAAATTACACCTAATATAATTTTCATTATATGTACCTATAAAAAAATTTAATTATTATACCTTATACAATTATTATAATTTTTAATTATACCTTCGGTATAATTTTATTTTAAGGTATTTATTTACTTTATAAATAAAACCTTAAAATATTTACCTTAAAATAAAATTTTATTTTGTTAGGAAAGGACTTGACATAGTTTGCGACATGACATGAAAATAAAATTTTTACGGAAGATATAATTTTATTTTAAGGTATTATTTTGTTAGGAAATTACATGACATGGTTTCATAAAATATTGACTTACTCCATAACGGTATTTTGTGAAAAAAATGTAAGTAGGTATACTTTTTTTGTAGAGAAATGAGTGGGATATCGAAATATCGTATGATTTTAAACGTTAATCAGTGGCATGACATAATTTTTTTAGAAAAGGGGTCTCAAGAGTGCAGGTTGCACGCCACGAGCTGATTTTTTTGTGAATGTAAAGATTCATAGTAGCATCTACCAAATAAAATTTAAAAACAATTGGGTTATTACTGTCAGAGACATAAGAACAATGATTTTTTTCAACTTCAACACCTAGTATCTCGGAAACGGTACAGATTTTGAAATATGTTTATAGAGCAAACTCCCATTATTACTGGTTTTACACTTTCCGGAATTTTTTCAGCATAAAACTGGGACACCCTGTATATACAAGGATAGGTAGAATGAAGTATACATTTTCTACGTAGCCGTATTCACTAATGGCTAAACTTCAAAAATCAAACAAAAGGTCATCGAAGAAAAATGGCAATTCATTTTTTGAATATTATATCAGCCAAATGACCTCCACCTCGCCACTGGCACTCTTGAAGTCTAGCGCGAAAATTTTGCGTCACCTGCTACAACAGTTCCATCAACTACTTTCTTCAAAGAATTTTATCGCTAGAAGGCGGTACTTTGTGCAGTTACTAAAGATTTTCCATTGCTCAGTAACGTAATCAGTGATATCTGGGTGCTCCACAAATATCCCTTCGAAGCACTCCCAAAAGTTAACTCCTACTCCAATATCCCAAGCCAAAAGTTTTTGTACGACTTGAATTTTGTAGAGATAGAAGGCTAGTCTTTCAGAATGAGATTAAAACTTCGGTTGGAAATAATGGGGGATTTTAATGCTTGTCATTTAGCTGATCGTTTAGGTCTTTGTAGCACTGCTCCCCTTATTTCAGAATTTTCAGGTGTGCGGATAGAACGAGCTCCTCTTCCTCTGGCTACTGAAGCAGTTGGTGCGGAACCGATGTACCCACTTTTCAATTATTATTGGAGTAGAAACTGGATATCATCAATGTAAGTTAAAATGACAACGAAATAGACGCAATACAATACGCAATACGAAATAGACGCAGTTACAATAGAATTGTTATTTTTAAAATAAGCTTCGACAGCAAAAGCACGTTCAATATTTGACCAACGCTCCCTTTTCATATTTTCACAACTAAACTGACATTTCTCGCAAAAACTTTGACAATTCTCATAAATTGTCTTGTTGAATACTTAGTACTTCATTCTGCCTAACCCTATTGACAATTTTTTAAATCTTGACCTTTATTATGTTTGTTAATTATTCCCAAATTTTACAAACAAGTATACGTTAAAATGTATTACTATTTCTACTATTATCGAAATATTATACATTTTCAACTAAGAGACTCAAATATGAAAAGTACGAACTCTACTGAATATCTGAATTACCCGAAAACATTAATTTATAGCTGAAAAAGTGTGCTTAAGTTTCGACGTATAACACAAAGCCCAAAACAATCGTTTTGATGAAAGCTCTATATAAATACGTCTGTCGAGAATATTATTAATTAAGAGAACTGAATCTATGTAGGTAATACATAGCTTTTTTTAAACGAGCCTACATTTAATTATTTTCTCTGAAAATATAAGCTTCTTATACTATTGCTATTTACTTCTTCAACTTTTTCGTAAATAGGATACTTATTTAGTACTGTTTGTGGCGGATTACCGTCGTTAGAATATTTTTCTCAAATAGAAGTTTTCGTAGATATGTATTTACGTACGTTTGCATATTAGGTAGATTATACGATACACTTACGAAAACACTTAGATGTCCACGCCATACGAGTAATGTATTAAAAACAAATGATCCATCTGTTACTGAACTATGATTACGTTTATTTCGTCAATTTCAAGTGCGTTTGATGGTAAAGTCGCTTGAAACCGAGTCTCAATCTTGAGTGTTTATCTTGTGGGAATAAAGAACGATCCCCTGTTAAACCCTACTTGAAGCCATATTCCTGCGCCTGCGTGCTTTATAACGACCTAACCTCAAAATTAAGTATTGTTTGTTGTATTAATAATATATTATAACCGTTGAGTTTACTTTTTTGTTTTCACAGGATCACTAAACACGTTTTTCATTAGTTACATGTGACTCTTCAGTACGTGAAGCATATAAACTTCTTTAGTTAGATCTGATTAAATCCAATCGCAATCCAATCTCGTTTATATTCCCATCTGAAGCAGCTTGAGTCAAGCCAATCCCACAATATTTTAGGATTGACTTGAACGTTAGGAAGCCGCTAGGAATCTCAATTCCAAGCGTTTAAGTCATCGTTTTCCATCCTTTTTTTCAAGCCGTTTGGCTTCAAGCCAGGATTCTACTAATTATTTTAGGTAGACATTCATCAAATTTCCTTATACTTAAATGTTAAATCTTTAACCATTTTAAAGATATCTCAATTTTTTTTAATGTTTTTATTTCACACTGTGAAACTTTAAATTGTCTGCTGTGGTCATTTTGAAAATTGAAATGGTGATATTGACATTATAAATAAAGAGTCCTTAAAGCTTTGTAGAGTTGCTTTCAGTATTGATAATTTATGTACAAGGTATCCAAAATATAATTTCGTTTTAGCGAAAATTTTCACTATCACAAACAACTCAATTTTTTTAAATACAGTGGCCCATATTTCTTTTTACACAGACAGTGAAGTAAAAGTCAATTCTACTTCGACCTTCAATGCCGTTTCCTTTGCCTATCTTCAATTGTTTTGCTATATCAATTAATCAGATCATTACTGTGAATGATTTTTGTAATGTTTTGGTGAACTGCAATTATTCAAACACAGATATTTTAAACTTGCATTATGGCCATGGAGAATATAACAAGATTATTGCCAAAACTTATTTCCAAAAGTAAAATTAATAAAATAAAGTCGCTATAAAAAGTATAAAAAGTCGCTATAAAATCATTAGTAGAATTCAAATATGTAATAAAAATTACACCATTAAATTTAAAATAAAAAAGTTAGTATCAGTTGAAAGCACAACCGTAAGTATAGATAGTATTGCTTACACTAAAATTTTCAAAAAATTATGATAACGGTCAGTCAATCACCCGGTATAATACTTAGAAGCATGTAGTTAATTTCCTTGATAAATTTACTGAATGAGTCAGAAAATATATAAATATTTATTCAGCGCTATTATATTGGTCTTAACTTTATCAATTCTACCAGCAGTATCTATTTGCATTGTAAAACACGATAAAAATAGATGCTTATAATTATTTATATTGTTACTCAATCCTATGTTGTTTTATTACAGGTTTCTTACAACGTTAAAGAAAATAAGTGTGTTCGATTCATCCGTCAATATGTAAACAAACTGCAACAAAAATTAATTGAAAAGTATTTCGCTACATGCCATCAGCAACAAAAAAACGGGTTCTTACAGACCACAGAGAGAGCAATACAATATCGTTATTAAAACAAATATTTTATACACCGTTTAACGATTAAAGTATAAGCATCTGGTCTTGAATAGCCTAGAAAAGAGCTATCATCAAGCTAAAGTAATCTGCTTTCTTCATGATAAAAAACAGATACTTCTGGTGGGGAGTCATAAATTCTTAAAGGTCTATACACAATTACAATGTAGTGTTGACCAGAAAACGTGCAAATGTTGCAGAAATATAGCGTTCAAACTCTAGAAAATAGTTTGTTTTATATGATATACGAGGGAGGTACAAAAATATAAATATAGCCAAAGGTTAAATTATTGGAGGGGTTGCAACCTTTGGTGTGCAGATAGCACTGACGTAGTTTTCCACATAACACCAAAACACTTTACTCCACTCGATGCGCGTTTCGGCAACTAAGTTAAAGATGATTAAACTGATCATCAGTTTTAATCATATCCAGATGATGCCAACAGTTTTTGATTTTTAATTTTTAAACCATTATGTCATATTAAGCTGCTATTTAATAATTTTAATTCCGAAAATAATAACAATATCTAAAAGAACATTACTACGCAGTAGAGTATGCAATGACATATTTATAAGATTAGAATATTTTATTCTTAGGTTATCTTTCGCATACCACAATTTTTACTGATGTTGATTAATTCTCTAATAAAAAATGTCGTATATTTGCCCAAATAATGCATCAAATTCACCCTGTATATTGCAAATTCTGACAACATCAAACTTTCATTCCTTCCCAATATTATTTCACCCAATGTCTATTGCTTCTATATTAATATAATTTTTAATTGTAGCTTCATTGTAGTTTTACGATAAGTACCTACGTACATCTTATATCTTTGAAATAAAATATTTTATAATCACAAAATTATGTGTGTTGCAGTACGATGGAAGCAGGGGAACATTTTATTATTTTTTTAAATAGAACACATCGGCATACAGACTGCTACAAATCCGTATTTCACATTGGGTCTCGAAAGCTTAAAAGGGGGCAAAGTTGCGTAATAATGTTCCAAAAAAGTAAGGCTAATTTGATTAGGTTTTGAAATAATTAGTAAAAAAACCGAATCTTTTAAATTCGTTTTAAAATTATTTTTTGCAACCTCATTTGAGCAGATACTGAAAAATGAAGTGAAAAACCTCCGAATATGATTTTTCGGGGATACTTATATTTTGTTAAGGGTAAAAGACACTTGCAAATTATGATTTAAAAATTCCAGGTCCGTACTTAAAAAAATGAAGTTGATGATGGTTATGGGAAAACGAAAGGTCACATTGAAAATCAAAATATCCTGGTCAATAAAAGACAGAAAGTTGTTTCGAGGAAGTGATTTTCATTTTTCAATATCTGCTCAAATAAGGCAGCAAAAAAAACGAGTTTACAAAATTTCGGTTTTTTCAAATCTTTCAAAACTTAATCAAAACTTAGCTTTGATTTTCTTTATTATATTGGTCCCTTGGATCACGCAACTTTGCCCCAATTTAAACTTTTTCGTATATCTTACAGTTTTCAATATCCCAATGGTGAGAAGCAAATTTGTAACAGACTGTTCACCTTTTAAATTGGTTAAATGGAAAATAACATGATGGTACATTCTTAAAATAATAATATCGATATAATGTATGAATATAATGTATAATGTATGTAGGAAAAATTTTGTTAGAAACTTTTTTATACAATTATATACAATTTTACTCCATAATAAAATAAAATCGTTTCCCGAGTAAATACCACAAATTAACAAAATCGTATCGTAAGCAAAATATAATATCTAGGTGAAGTGAAATCTTTGAGATGAAAATATCACAAAGTGAAGCTTGTGCTGTCAAGACTCAGGGTATAGATAGTAGACCAAAAAATCCGATTGAATTGTATTTGCTAGCAAGATCTTTCTAGATCTATCTCTTTGCTGAAGTAATAATAAGAACAAAATTGATGCAAGCAGAACGTACTATTTAATAATTATTAGTTTTAAAATAATTTACTAACATGAAGTAAGCATGAGGAGGACTCGCTGCTTAACCACAAGGTGGTGATTTCAACTAATTACTCTTATGGCATAATGTTTTCAACACACCTCACTTATTAACAGACTCATATATCAATGTATTCGTGATAGAACGCCATATTTTAAAATATATTTGGTTATTAGTGTATAAAACCCAATATAAAAACTGTAAGTTAATCTTCATAACTTTTATAACCAATCACTACGTACTTATCTGATAAAATCATCATCCGATGTAAACATATTACTCGTAATAGAGTAAAAATGTACTTTTTATTTATTTTAATAGAAATAAAATTGTATTGCTCCATTTGTAAATAAATAATATTTAAAGTACAGGAAAAATATAGTCCTGTTCCTGCAAGTATCACAAACTAGTGTCAGATCCAATCAAATTATTCCAAAGCAGTTGGCAAATTGTTTTCGGCCAGTCACAATTTTTCTGACTAGTTGGGGATTGCTGCAGGAACAGGCCTTATATATGTATATTAGAAACGATCTTGATACAAAATATGTTTATCAGTAAACCTTCTGTGTCAACACTATAGATAGTCTTCATGACTTATCAAATACCATCGATGAAACGGTAGTTAGTATTCCGATTGCAAGAAGCAATTAATTAACTATTACGTCATTTTATACTTAATTTAATCCAATGAGAGAAAGATTACGCATTTTTAAATTAAACGCATGTGGTGTAGGGCAGTAATTAAAAAATCCAGGAATGCATATACGTTATCACAGAAGCATAAAGTTAGCCAACCAATCTTTGACTAATGACATTGATTGAATAAAATTGATAAAATACATCGATTGAAAAATTTCCTGATTTTTACTTTGGTCACAAGACATTGGTGGTTGTCCAAAAATATATATTAAGTGGATTGAAGTGAATTTTATGTATTTCCAGCAACTGAACGGTTTTATTGTCTTGACGACAATCCATTTTAGAACAAAAAATACCACTACACAAAAATTTATTTATTTATTAGTGCATCATAATGTCGCATAATTTCGCCATTCAATTGACTCGATTTATTTTAAGCGTAATCGTAATTTACTTAATTAATTCACATAGATCGCAATACCTGTGTCGTTCAATAAGTCAAGGACAATATAATACAAATAAATAGAATCATCAAATTACAGGTGCCATAAATAATTTATTATGACCATCTATATTAATTATTATTATCATCACAAATAAATTCAATTTACAGAATAATAGTACTAGTTTCGATATGGAAATATTTTCAGCCTATTTTTAGAGCTTAATATGTGTTCCTTTTGATGAAATAAGAAGGGAAATTCACTTCACAATTTGAATTTCTCTTATTATAATCAATATTTATGTAATTAAGTTAAAAGTTATCTTCCTTTTTATTTGAATCAGGTAACCCAAGATCAGTGGACAATTAACATTGTAAATTTAATTTTCAAACCCAATTAGATAATTTTTTACACAGACTAGGCAATCACGTCAAAAATTAAAATAAAACAAAAAATGGGAGATAATCGCTGTCGCGTTTTCGTGCCCATTTCTAGCCCTACCGGGGGTCACTGGTCAACAAAAGGATCTAGAATAATATTTTTAATAAAATACATATTAAATAAATTTTTTATCTGGAATGATGATGTAATTATACTAAACGATTTTTCTTAATAATATTTTAATGAATTGTAAGGGTACTCTATTGTTGATGGTAAAATGCCATCATTTGTTAAGTGTTGAAAGTAGAATTTATTTTTCAGTAAACATTTTTATCAATTTTATCAATGGGACCCTCTGTTACGGTTCGGAGCCCCGCCCGCCCTTCGAAAAGGTGTAACGGAGGCGCTAAAAAATATATTGCTGTCATAATTGTTGCAACAAATTAATATTGTAGGTATTTACTTTTGTAAGCTAAAATGATGAATTTTACAGATTGCCAAAATAAACGAATTAATTCCAAACTTTACCTGCAGAAACAATAAAAACTACGGACAATGAAAACAGAATAAATAAACACTAATACTAATAAATAATCGGAATTAAAAAGTAAAAGAAAAACTTTTGCCCTTTTTTTATTTATGCAAACCCCAATACCCAAATGTCACCTGCCGCCACTGGTAAAGGTACTATTTTTTTAATTAACCGACAACCACACAACCAATTGCAACATTATATAGCGCCATTAGAAAACATTTCTAGGGCTATCAAATAATGTATGACAGTGGTTTCTAGATTTCTTTGTTGATATGACTTAAGGTACCTATTCACGTTCAGTCGGCCGGCCGATATTTGCCGGAAAGGCCATAGCCGCCGGCCGGCCGCTTTCCACTACACACACAACGTTAAACGACAGGTCGCTGCCTGTTGGTTGTTAACACTTAACGTGTGTAGTGGTTCGCCGGCCGGCATTGGACTGCAGGCCTAATTTTACGCCAGACTAAAATTTTATCAGTTTGATTCGACGAACGCCGAAGAAAATGGCAACCAGCCTAGTTTTATAAAAAAAATTCCTTAATTTGTACCGTGAACATAAATGTTTGTGGAAAATAAAAGACGCCACTTATGCCAACAGAGCGGCTTTATTAAATTTAGTAAATACTCAAAACAATTATCATCCATCCTCAGAAATTTGTTTAAATCACTTGCACTCGATTGTCGGAATTCTCGTATAAGCTCCATGTGAGATAAAGTGACACGTCTTTTTAACCACTCTTTCATCCAAATTGTTCTTTTTCTCTAGTAATGTGATAATAACAATTGCTGCTGCGTACTCTTCTTGTGACATGCTTCAACTGTCGATGTAGAACTGTGTGTGTATAGTGAAATACTTAAAAATGTGAGGCCATTATCGAAACCGGCAGAGAACTGTCGTCCGAAATCGGTGAACAAAACTGCAGGTGTAGTTTGAGTATCGATAACGGCCGGCCGGACGGACAGTCCATGGCCTACCGGCCGACTGAACGTGAATAGGTACCTTTAAACTAAAGGTGCTTACCTACATAGTAACTAAAGAAGCGTTAACTTTTACGTCATTCTAGTTCCCCTCTGTAATAGACAAAGGATGTTGAGTAATTTTTACATCGCCTTTGGTTCCCAACATAGAGACCAAAACCTTTACTACTTTTCAAAATCTCACTCCGTATGTATTCGATACATCAAACAAAATTTCCCTGCCCATAAATTTTCATCCATTAACAACGGTTTATTGAAAACATCGCTCGTGGCTTCAAACAAAACTGGAATTAACAGAGTAGCAAAAACCAAAATATTAAATCTTGACGATTCGAAAAAAGTTCACATGTAGTTTGATATCAATAAAAAGTAAACAAAATTAATATACCTATTCCACAAATTTATTTATGCACTTGGGATAATAGGATCTACAAACAAGAATAGTTTTAGTACAACGTTATTACGAATGGGTCAGAAATTACACTGATGGATTACGAAGATTTCTACGATTTTTACGAAGATCAAAGGAAAACGTACCGGACTTAGATTAGCAAATTTGAAAGATCAGGGTCTGCAACTGACCTACCGCGATCAGGAAGAACAAGGATTAGTGATGTCCAAGTTGCAGAAGTTCTTTGGGAAAATCAAACCATAACCAACAGTCATCCGTTAGGAATCGGTAGTGTTAATTCAAAATCAAAACTATTGCAAAGGCCATACACCACGGTTTGGAAAATTTTACGCAAAATTCTAAAAATGTATCCCTATAAACTTAAACTGCTGTTTGAATTAAATGATGCAGATTTTCCTATCAGGTACGATTTTTCTGGCGAATATGGTCAACAGATAATCCACATGAAATCGTTCAATAAGGTCCTTATGACAAGAAAGTCATTTGGTAAGGTTTCACATCTAATTCTATCATTGGACTATACTTGTTTGAGGATATACAGAATGGAGAGGCCGTATCTGTAACTATTACTGGTGAACGATACTTGCGTATGTTACGAGATTATGCCATTCCACGGATACAAACACGAAGAAATTGAAAATATGATTTTTATGCAGGATGAAGCACCCTCGCATATTTACCGACCAGTTAAATCATTTTTAACTGAGGTTTTTCAAAATTGTGTTATAAGCAGGTATTTTGTAAATTCGTTGCTACCAAGATCCCCTGATCTTAATCCAACAAATTACTGGCTGTGGGGTTATTTAAAAAAAATTTTGTGTTTAGAACACGACCAACAACGCTGGAAGAATTAAAAGACTACTAGGGGGAAATTGCTGTAATTCAACCACAAATGCTGAATAATGCTATGTACAATTTGGAGGAACGGTTGGTGATTGTACAGCAGCAAAATGGACGACATATCGAACATTTGCGTTAACCACTGTTGGACATAAGGAATCCCATTGTTTAAGCAATCGAATTTCTTTCACATCACATCATTACTTAATTTGTTAAAAATACATAATAAATTGAAATGTATCCCTTACTTTCTGATAACCTTGTATACACTTGGTTTTTACTTATCTGCGAGTTGAATAGTTTTACATACGAATAACTCTAATAATTGCCTTCTCTTTGTTAGAAGAATCGAAGATCATCTACACCCGAAAGAATTCAGAATCGGGAACAGATGCCAAAAGAAAAACAGAAATAGCAAGATCAAGTACCTATCAATGGATGGTTGTCTCGAATCAGCTTTATATGAATTTCTATTAAATTATTTTGCAGGTAATATAAGAATGTTCTCATTTCCATTTGCCTTGATAAAAATGTATTCCTTTCAAAAAATATATGAAGCACAAAGTACTCAGTTTTCATCATGTTTTCATCTTAGCAGGGCTTTCGGCTGTGTCCATCATGGAACACTAAGATATGTAATTTATGATGACGCATTGAGTTGAATTAGATCATATTTAAAGGGGTGCTCTCAGCATTTAACTATAAATAGTAATTAGGGTTTACACAAGTCGCATTATTTGGGAATAGACAAAGGGGTTCCACAGGTTCATACTGAGTCCTGTGTTATTTTTACTGTACGTATATACTTGACAAAGGACTAAACCTAATCTGTAATAATGTCCTGCATTAATCAAGTGGTGGGTTTAATGACAATTCTTTATATTTTAATATTGATAAAACACAATACATTAGGTTTATAACATGCAGAGAAACCTGGACTCCGATGTTGAACTGTGTACAAGTAATTCTATCATACGAAGAAAAACAAAGTAGAAAATTCTTGAGAATGTTTTTAGATGAGTCCCTGAACTGTAAAATTAATTGTGAGCATTTAATTTTTAAAATTGTGTCACTGCCATATATGTTTAAAAATTTACGTACGTTCTTTCCGGAGAGCAATTGATTATCTCAATCTACCTCCATTATTTATTTTCGAATTGTGTTTATGTATTCATAAATCTGGGTAATGTACTGTAAATAAGGATATACACAATATAAATACTCGAAAAAAAAAATTTCAAGTGCCTCTTAATAAATATTCATCAGTTACCTGTAAGTCTCCAACAAGCTTAGGACTGAAATTTTTAAATCCTTTGCCTGCCATTGCATACAAAAGAGACGAGAGGTATCACATGTTTTAAAAAACGCCTCAAGGACTTTTTACTTGAGAAAAAAATGAAAAATGTTTTTATGATGTTTGTGAATATACAGAATGGCCCAATAGTGTAACAAATTTCTATTACTTCGATGGTATATTGAACAGAAAAATATATAGTTCAGGATCTCATAGAGTCTAAGAGGGCACACATTTTAAAAATATGCATAGTCATAAAGGGTGCTCTATAAAACAGGGCCATATCAAACTTATGTTTTTTTAAATGGAATAACATGTTTTTTATTTTATATCTGATTTCGGATCTTTTTCCGAATTCGCCAATATAGGGTAGTATGTAAAGGGTTTTTCAATAGGAACGCTCGATATTTGTAATGTAATAAAACAAATTGTGTAAGTTAAACTGACATGTTTTTATTTTTATTTTAAAACATATGTGAGCACATTATGTTTTAAAAATTATATCAGCTAAATGTCCGCCGCGGCTTCGCCTGGTGACTCGAATCCTGGAGATCCAATTTTCGATGACGTTATCGCATAGAAGTGGCTCAATTTCACCAATGACGCGTCTGATGTTGGCCTTTAAGGCGGCAACCGTCGGTGGTTTGTCGGCATAGACACGAGATTTCACATAGCTCCAAAGAAAAAATCCAGTGGCGTTAAATCGCATGATTTCTTTTCATCCAAAATTAGGATCAACCTCCAACTGCTCTAGCGCCCACTCACTCAGCAAATGCAAGCCGCTGTCTATGATCGTTGGGCTTTAGTTCTTGGGTTAATTGCACTTTATAAGGGTGAGATGATATAAATATGGACCCTAAGTCTTTATGCAAGATTCGCCAAACTGACGTCGAAGAAAGGCCAAGTTCTTGAGTACGTCGTGAAATGTATTGTTGTGGACTTTGACGCACACTTTTCCGGACTGCAGCAATATTTTCAACGGATCTTGCGCTTCGCTGACTTACAGGCGTTGTCTGATCTAACAGTGACCCGGTTGCTTCAAATTTATTTATTAGACGGCGAATTGTGGACTCTAAAGGACGACCATCGACACCATAAATTGGCCGAAGTGCACGAAACGTTTGCCGAATAGAACATTGATTTTGATAATAAGTTTTAACCATTTCGAGGCGTTGTTGAATCGTATAGCGTTCCATAATGAAATGTAAAGACTAACTGAATACGTCTGTCAAAGATACAACCTGTCTGACTACCGACTTCATCATACGCTGTTGCCAAACATCGAGCGTTCCTATTGAAAAACCCTTTATAATACAGAGTAGTTCAGAATATATAAGCATTTTTGTATCTTAATCGCAATAAATTGAGCACCCTGTATCTTTTTTAACAAAATAAATACTAGATCATTTTTGGCTCCATTAATTATGTTATATGGTCTAGTTTTACTTTCTATAGAATTTTATTTAATAGGTATAGCTTTACTTGGTTAGAAAGAAAAAAAAACTCAACCACAGTTTTCTCGATTTTTATAAATGAAAACCCCTATATTTTATATCATTTTCATTAAGGTTTCTCACGACTATCTCTATTCTATAAAGAATTCCGTATAACTAATCGCAAAATAGCAACGGTTTTTGAGATATTAGAGGTTAATGATTACTTAATTAATTTTGTATTGCATTCTTCTGCACCTAGTGTAATATTAAAAAAATGGAAAATCGTTCTCCGCCCGTGATTCTACAGAAGAGCAGAGCTTTTACATTTTTTCCCTTTTTTAATAGAATCAACGAAGGCGTTTTCGAGATACAGTTTCTTAAAAATGACCAAACAATTAACTGTCGAGTAATTTTATGAGCAGTTTATTAGCAAAATTCGTGGTTCATTAGGAAAATTTTAAAAAATCAGTAAAAAGAATTAATTGTGAATATGATATATGGTTTATTTGAACTGTTTTTTTATATAGTTCAATTGGTACTTGCATTTGATAGTTATACTGACTAAACAGTTAGTCCATAGGTACCATACTTCTAATGAAAATGAGAATTTAGAGTATAAAACCACAAATATCTCAAAAACCGTTGCAGTTAGGTATAGGGAATGATTCATAGAATAGTAAAAGTCGTGACAGACCTTAATGAAAATTTTATAAAATATAGGGTGTTTCCTTTATAAAAATTGAGAAAACTGTGGTTGTTTGGTTTCGCCTTGTAGACAAGTTTTGAAGGAAACTATGGTAGACTACTGTAGACTATTTTAAAGGAAATTCTATAAAAAATAAAACTAGACCATATTAATGAAGCTAAAAATTATCTGGTATTTATTTAAAAAAGATACAGGGTGCACAATTCATTGCGATTAAGATACAAAAATGCATCTTCCGAATAATTACTATGTATAATACAAGTAAACCCTATAATAGCGAATTCGGAAAAATGATCCGAATTCAAATATGAAATAAAAATACGTCATATCATTTAAAAAAAAAACATGTTTAATATGAGCCGGTTTATAGAACACCCTATATGACTATACATTTTTTAAAATATGCGTCATCTTAGGCTCTGTGAGATCCTAAAATATATTTTATTTTGTCTTTTACGGCATAGGAGTAATAGAAATTTGTCACGCTATTGGGCCACCCTATATGTAAATGTTTTATGCCGGTATATATTTTATCTATCTATGTTTGGTACTAGTCAGCACTATCTCAGATCTCAAAGTAACATCGCACTAGTATACCCCTTAATCGGGTTACTTAGTTTTGCTTAGTCAATAAAAATATTCTCAGTGAAAAAACTGATAAATATTACTCAACCAAAAGCGCAAAAGTGATGTTTCTTTATTTAATGGATATTACTAGAAATGGGAGAAAATCGCTGTATAATATTATTTTTAAAAAAATACATATTAAAGAAATTTTGTATCTGGAATGAAGATGTAATTATACTAAACGATTTTTCTTAATATTTTGATGAATTGTAAGGGTACTCTATTCTTAATGATAAAACATTATAATTTTTTAAGTGCTGAAAGTAGAATTTATTTTTCAGTAAACATTATTATCAATTTTATCAATGGGACCAAAAATATTTTAGATATTTACTTTTGTAAGCTAAAATGATGAATTTAACAGACTGCCAAAATGAACGAATTAATTCCAAACTTTACGTGCAGAAAGAATAAAAGCTACCGATAATGAAACAGAATAACTAAACACTATACTAAGAAATAATTGGAATTAAAAAGTAAAAAAAAAATTGCCTCCAGCGTGACTCGAACTCGCGAAATCATCATTATCGGGTTTTGAATTCTACGACTTTTCCAATGCGCTACCGCGCCTGTTGTCAAAAGTTTACCCTGAGACGTTTAAGGACGTAAACTATACGTGTCAACCTGCAAAAACAATTTTTACCGATTTTCTAATTGGAAAAGCATTTCCCTTCAGTATTTTGGTAATCAAAAGTGTTTGGAAGTCAGTACTATCGATTCCGTTAGCAATATTTCTCGTAGGAAAATAACCTATCTGAAGTTTAATTAATTTGACAGTTTTTGTGGGAGTTGCTTGTCTCGTTAGTGCAATCTCACATCGGCAGATAAATTGAGAAACAAGTTGAGACGGACGCGACTCGAGATTTTCGAAGACGAAATAAACGTAGAAGGACTCGACGTACGGTCTCGAAAAAAAATCTCAAAGGATTAGAGAAAGGACGGAACTTTCTCGTGAAGCGGTTGTCGAAGCCGTAAAATTAGAAAAAGGGTCTAGGGAGTCCCGCGAAAAGTCGGGATTTCGGCAGGCGTGACGGGGCCATTAGGCGCGAGGACAAATGCCGGTGCTAGCCGCATCTCTCTCGCCGAACGGCGATCGACGAAAATTTTGCAGAGGTTTTTTGAAAGTGCGTTTAAATTGGGAAAACGCGTAGGAAACGGGACGAAAATACCCCTACGCATAGGAGAAAGGTTGGAGGAGATAGCTTAGAAGCTTTGTCGATTCGGCGACGGAATTTAGAGCGAGACAGAATCGACGCATTTTAATATACTGGGTGTCCCATCGAAAAGTACCACATTTCGTCGCCTTATATCTCAAAAACTAAAAGAGATATCGGGATGCGGTTTGGACAGAACGACTTGGGATTTTTGTAAGTTTTTTTGGCACTGTTGCCTAATCTCCAAATATATTAATAATTTTTTTATGGAATTCGCTCCTCTTTAGAGTAAAATTACTTGCTTATATTAAATAGAACACCCTGTGTATTTTGCCATAATCAGAAAGCCTAATCACTCTATTTTTCAAAAAGGTATGCATTGTTTACATTATCTTGATTATCTTGAGAATTGGAGCCACAAAATTAAGTTTGTTAGAAGTACTCTTATTTGGGTTATTACGAATGAAAAAAATACCTCCTCCTTTGTAAAGTTATTTTTAAGATTTTATGCACTTATTTTAAATAAAATACCCTATATATTTTATCATTTTAAAATATCTGATCAAACTTGATGTGGAACTTGACTGCATTTGCTTTTTAAATTAAAACAGATAGGGAGAAAAGAATAATTCTTTAATAATCGGTAGGAACGAGTTTTGTTAACAATAACAACAAAGCACAATGACAATAATAAAAATAACACATAAAATAATCAAAGTAACTGTATAAATAAAAAGTACTTGAATAAGTTAGAAAACAATTTGTTTTAACTGACCACCATTTTTACTTCAATATACATTTGTGCATCCTTAGTAGTAAATGATCAAAAGTGTGTGATCCTTCTAATGTGAACATTTTTATATCTATACTTTAAATATTTGACACAACTGACAATACAGTTTATTATTGTCCTTCTATTTTCCATGGCTACTGTGAAAACGAAGACTAGCTTCACAAACTGTTCAAGTAAGAGGTGCTCCCATTCAACTGAATTTTGTGGCTTCAATTCTCAAGATAATGTAAACAATGTATACCTTTTTGAAAAGTAAAGTGATTAGGCTTCCTGATTATGGCAAAATATACAGGGTGTTCCGCTTAATATAAGCAAGTAATTTTACTCCAAAGAGGAGCGTATTCAATAAAAAATTTACCAATATATTTGGAGATTTGGCAACAGTGCCAAAAAAAACTTGCAAAAATCTTAAGTCGTTCTGTCCAAACCGCATCCCGATATCTCTTTTAGTTTTCGAGATATAAGGCGGCGAAATGTGATACTTTTCGATGGGACACCCCGTATATGGATGGATTTATTTTTGTTTATCCAACTTTTCAAGATAATTTTATATTTGATTAGACAAAACATGTTTGTAGTGCATTAACCACATATTAATCTGAATGAATTAAGAACAGTCAAAGGCTTAAAAAAATAAAATAATTTCAATATTTTGAAGATTAAAGAATACACATTAAACTAATTACTTTATTCATCATTTTTCACATCCTCTTAATAAATATATCATTTCAAGGTAAGCTAACTTTATTTCGCAAATGAATGAAAAATCAATATTAATATTAGACTCCGGGGATAAACTAAAGATTCTTCTATATTGTTATCATTTTTTACTTGCACATTACAGAAGTATTATTTCATAATTCATTAGAAATCGTATAGACTATCCTGTATCTGCCAGGAAAATAACACTAATAACTCTTCACCTGAATATCGTGTAAGTGGTACTAATCTCATTAATTTATAAATAACGATACTTGACAAACTGTTTATTTTTAAATGACGTCAAGTCAAACTAAATAACAGTTTTTATATCTTCTAAAATGTATTTAAACAATCTTTTACATAATACTATGACTCACCAGGAATGACGTTCAAATTGATTTATTTGTATAGATCATACCTGAAACAAAATACACATGTTAGATTCCACTTTTTTAATAGTTGTATGTGTATCAAATACATTATAATAGTTATTTATTGTATAGGTGTTTTAGATAACAGTTTATCCACGTAAGAATGTTTAAGAATTAATTTTCTTAAGTGGATAAAATGTATCTAAAACACGCTTACAATACAACGTTTTATCCACAATCACCACATTAATCTACTGGAATTATTTGAAATTGAATTAAAAAAATATTCGAGTTTATAAAATGAAACGTGGCAGGTTGTCATACTTACTGGTTGCTATGGCTATATTTTTTTATTATTTCACTAGTGGAATAGTGGAAGTTACTTTATTCCACTAGTGGATAATAGGTTACTTTATATGCTTTATAAGTGTGGATAAAACTCCTATTATAATGTGATTGTGGATAAACATAATTTTACGAAATAAACAAAAAGAAAACATTTGTGTGGACGAAAAATAAATTAAAATAATATAAGGATTGGTGTTTAGTTCCCAAATGGAAACAGCAACGCAGCTACCCTACGGGCATGGAATGTTAAACCCTCTTCTGAGAAACAAAAAGAATAAAACTGAGCAAAACCTCCAAAATATCTATATTTTAAACTGGGTCGTTGTGTTCAGTTGATACTTATATTGAGACATTTTATTATCCTGCCATTTTATTATAATTCCTTGCTTTTAATAAGAGAAATACCAAAAATATAAGTGCATATTTATACATAGAATGTAATTATTATAATAAATATATGGCCATCAAATTAAATTTATATAACATTTCTATTAATTTTCATCATTTTACGTAATTAATCTGATTAACTTTTCATGTTATTTTGAAGGAATCCGAATTTAATGATTGTGAACCTCAGATGAAGCATACAAAAGTTCACATATACCTTATCTATAGCAAAATAACCTTTACTGAAAATACTGTGTACCATGGTAACAGCCTATCAGAAACATTCTGGAATAATCAACATATTAATTTAAAATTTTGGATGGAGTTTAAGTGGGTTTTATCAAATATTGTAGATAATTCGAAAATTTAAAGGAGCAAATACGACTTAACGGTCCATTCACTAGTCCGAAATAAACCCAAAATCGGCACTCGTCTCGTGTCTAATTATAAAAAAACTATAAAAGATAGCGACTTTTAGTAAAAAAGTATTGAAAGATAAGACTTTAATCTAAATCCCTATAGTGGTAATTCTTTTTATTTTTAAAATTCCAGGCAAACAAACTTGTACTAAAATAGCGTATTTTCAAAAATTATTTTCTCTACAATACATGTATTAAATAAAAAATTTGCTACTATAGGGATCTAGTTTATCTTTTAATCTCTCCGGTGATATATAATTTATAACATTAAAAAGAAATTTTGTTGCAATTTTAAGACAAATCCGGTACCGTTGTAATAAGGGCTGACTTTATTTCCATGAGCCTTTTTACTTCGGCTTTACAGGCACCTCCGACATCTTAATAATTCGGTACTGGGAATATGTAAGTCTCCGCCCTTCGCTACCCAACCTTTCAACCCGACCACGTATTCATGCCTGTCAAATCTACAGTGAAAGACTCTTGACAATGGTAAAGTAAAATACGGAGCTTATAATTAAAATAAGCAATTGTTTTTTCATTTGTTAAATGATTAAATTCATATGAGATATTAAGGGGTACTTAATATACCTATAAATGTATATTAATTTAGTATTATACACGCACCAATTGTTTGTATCGTATATTGTATAAAATTTTCTCATACACCATCACATTACTATTTTTTACATTGAAATAAACTAGTCTACTAACATAAGGACTTTATTTCACTACTTTCTCCCACTTTAGCAAAAATCTAAAGCAGTATAACTTCAACCAACCAATTTTTCTATTAATAGTGGTTGAAAGACGTTTTCCTTAAAGTAAGTTGTAAAATATAAAAATTATTCTTTCTAAATTATTAACATCAACTAAATAAATAAACTAAATAAATTACGATATCCACTGTTTTCGAAAAATATTGGAATTAATATACAGTGCTTTCGAAAAGTAACGAATAAATTCGATATTTTAGAAATTGAGAAGTTTTCGAAAAAATCCCCTGACACGTCGATTTTTTTTTTTTTTTAAGGCACTTTTTGACATACGACCCATATTTGTGACGTCATCGTTGTTCGAGATATGACGTCATCGACAATTTTTTTAAATACCAACCCCCAATGTTTACCACGCCATTTGAAAGAGCGTATCATTCTACATACGCATCATGAAAAATTATGGTGTTACATAACAAAAATTTCAAGAAAATAATGTTTGAAGATCTTAAAATTTAATTTTCACAATACTGACAATGATAATGATTATGTAAAAAATCGACTAAATTAAATGTTCAAACTGTGCACCGTTGGCTGCCTGACAGTAGCCAAGACGATTAATCTCGCGATTAATAAATTATTTTTGGACATTATCTATAACTTCAGGAGGTATACGATGTATCTCGTGACGAAATCTTGCTTTTCAATCTTCTAAATTAACCGGTCTAGTAACGTATAATTTGCTTTTTAAGTATCCTCACAAGAAATAATCTAGGGGTGCCAAATCAGGCGATCTAGCTGGCCACTCAATCGGCCCCATTCTCCCTATCCAACGATTCGGGAACAGCTCATCTAAATAAACACGGACAGGTGCTGCATAATGGGGAGGTGCACCATCTTGTTGAAAGAACATGTCATTTCTTGGAAGATCACGTCCCTCTATATCTGGATATAAAGTTATTACTATTAGTGCAGGAATGAGGTCGTCTCGAAGAAAATCCAAATATCTTGCACCAATTAGGTTGACGTCAAAGAAATAGGGACCCAGAATTCTTTCGTCGACTATGCCGCACCACACATTTACTTTCTGGAGGACTTTGAGTGTGATACTCCATCATCCATCGGAGATTCTCGGTAGCCCAATAACGGCAGTTTTGCCTATTGTCAAAACAAACGTAGCCTCGTCAGAAAAAATTACGTTTTTTACGAAATTATTATCATTATTGCATAGCTCTTGCATTTGCTCGCAGAATTGATTTCGCCGATCAAAGTCGTCTTCAGATAGCTCATGAACAAGGCATACCTTATAAGGATGATACTTTGCTTTTTTCATAATTTTGTGAACTGTGGACGCTGTCATATTGAAATCAGAAGCCAATTGGTTAAGTGTTGAGTGATGATTTTCTTGTATTGCCAACAAAACATTAACCTCATCATCTATTGATTTTGACGGTCGACCAGATTTAAGAAGATGAAGAACATGTCCAAAGTTACGGTATTTAGACTCAATATTGCTTACCATGCTTTGGCTAATGGATGTCGATCAGGATGAGTTTCATTGAACAATTCAACTACTTCTCTTTGGGTGCGCATCCTGTCTCCAAATCCGATCATGCAAAGAATTTCAATTCGTTCTCGTTCAGTTAATTTAACCATTTTTTTTATAAAATGACAAAGTTACCACTTAATAAACACTTCAAACGCAATGCTTCAGCCAAACAAAAGATAAGAACTAAAGAAATAACTCAAAAAACAGAAAAAACGATTTAATAAAGTACAATTTCAAGTTTTTATCTGACAGCAATAAAAAACATTCTCGGTCGCTAAGGCTACTGTCAGGCAACCATGATTTTTCATGATGCGTATGTAGAATGATACGCTCTTTCAAATGGCGTGGTCAAAAGTGGGGGTTGCTATTTAAAAAAATTATCGATGACGTCATATCTCGAACAAAGATGACGTCACAAATATGGGTCGTATGTCAAAAAGTGCCTTTTTTAAAAACAAAATCGACGTGTCAGGGGATTTTTTCGAAAACTTCTCAATTTCTAAAATAATGAATTTAATAGTTACTTTTCGAAAGCACTGTATACAACATTCTAATTTTGATTTTTTATATATAAGTAGAACCACTCCCACCCAACATACTTAATCTTTCCGAAGTTCCTCTAAGTGAATTGCTTCGTTCACGCACCCGAACATGTAGCTGAGATTTTACGGCTTTTCGATCATCCCCGAATAAGGTTAAATGACTGAAAACGCATTTGTCGCCTGCTAAACACTTATTTCTTAAGTGCAAAACCACGGCCTTTAAATTGCCTATTTTACACGAAGCACTAGCAGGGTGTAAACCAAACTTGACCTTACACAAAGCAAACATGTAATACAGTCAATATAAAGTTATTTCTATTCTTATAGCTTCTAGTTTATATGTGCAAAATTCAGGGTGGGCCATTAGCGCGTATACGAACCACACCACCTATACCGTTACAGTTAGAAAAATAAATTTTATTTAAGCCCACCAAGTATGGTATCGTTAGAAAGCTGAAAAGGAGCTCTTTAAGGCGACATGATAATATACAGGGTGTTCCATTTAAAATTTTGAAGTAAAATTACGATATGCGAAATGTATCACCCTGTATAGCAAATGTAACTTTTTGTTAAATCGTTATATTTTCTTGAATAAACACATATTCTTAATTTATCTTATGAGAAAATGGAAGTTATATCTCATTTAAATGGAGAGCTACAATAACTTGCAACAACGTCGCCACGTGTAAATTTAGATATATTAAGTGCTATATTATTAAATTGTTCAGAAAAGTACGCTTAATTAAAAAATCTAAAAATATAAAGGGTATTCCATTTAAAAAAATGTATGTTCGGTTTGGCATTTTAATATTAAACACCTTGTATGTGCCAAAATAATTTTAAAATATGCACGACACTGGCATCTAACTTCGTACCAAAAATTATTATGAAAATTTTTTGACGCAAAAACAATCCAATTAGATTTCTCTATTTGAAATCACGTGTGCAAAACCAACCAATAATAGTCACATTACACTGATAACAGCCCATGGGTAGTTATCACTTATGTCATCGTACGTTGACAGCGAACAAAATTTTTGACATTCTATAATTGTAGTAATTTAAAATGTCTATCACTTTCGTCACGATTTGGTGAACAAATTAGTGCTTCAATCGACAAATAATAGAAGAAAATAGACCAAAAAATATTGTTAACAGTAAAAAGTATACTTGGAAAATATTTATGAACTTTTGCAGCACGCGGAAATATACATTAGATGGAAAACGTACAGTTGAAGGACTGGCGTTGATGCTTAAGGATTGGGTGGCTAATATGAGAAAAAGGGATGGTACCGAGTTTAAGGAGGCTACAGTTAAAACTATGTGGAATGTAACAAGTAAATTATTACAAGAATAATTATATTTTCAATAAATAATTTTGAATGACACTTTCATAAAAATTGCAAAAAATTTTCTCGCCGAATGCCCCTCGAGCATTGATAAATAACTCAAAATTTTCTCACAACTTTCTCAAGCACGTTACTTTTTGACAACAGCCCTCCGCCTACGGCGTCGGGCTGTTGTCAAGTAACGTGCTTTCGAAATCTGTGACAAAATTATCTCGTAGTTATCAATACTCTTGGGCTATTATAGGTGATAACTTTAACGGTATAGGTGGTATGGTCGGCATACGCACTAATGGCCCACCCTATATAATGGTTAACATTGATTAAACGACAAATTCTTGCAAAATACTTCACTATTTTCTTACAACCTATGCATATTTCACGAATCAGGGGCATCACTCCCGAACAAGAATAGTTAATATTTAATCAATAAACTATACTTGACCCCTGACAACAAAAAATAAAATCATTGGAACAACTTTCTTAGAATACCTAAAAACGGAGCAAGGCAAGCTATACAGCAAAATGTATTTTAGCTTCTTGGAACTAATCTAATGGAATATTTTTCGGCCCCAGGAATTTTTTCCCAAACTTTTAAAGATGTCGATTCAGCTCTTGCTGTTCCCTCTGAAAAGGTTTGATAGAAGAATATTCCCAAATCTGTTAAATGATATGCCATTTAGGCAGAGTAAACTGAAGCATTTATTTACTTACATGGTATGTGAAATGTATTTTATTAATTTTAAAAAGTATTTTCAAGGAAATCAACGTAGATTATTTGGTGCGACAGGGAAAATCAAGAATATAATAATTATAATATATGAGGTCGACTTTAAACCGGAAATAATAAAGTATCTACCTATATTGCATTATTTTTATTCTAAACTTTAAGAGTTAACCAATAATGTGTATTGTCAAATAATCATGCCGCATCTTGTATAATGGTTAAGTTTAAAAGGCTCCCCCAAACCAACGCGAATTATTCGCAACGGATTCGTGACGGAATACGTAAAGAACCTCACAGCAAAGGGAATGTAATCGCATCATATGCGTCATATTTTTAGTATCGAAAAGGTCGATTGCTGATTGCTATTGCTGAAAACGAAAAACCAGCAGTTTGTACTTGTACTTACATCCTTACCTGTCATACACAAATTATGTATACATCATCGGATGAAGAAGAAACACTTGTGTTGCTTGCATTGGAAGAAGACAATTTAAGGTAAAATTATTATTATTTAAAAATAAATGTGATCATATTATGTATCTAACCTTAGAAAGAAAAGAAAATAAGTTCACGATATTAATCAAGAAAGACGACAATATGGGGAATTTCATACATTAATCGCCGCAATTACGAAAGGACGAGAATCGATGTTATATTTTTGTTATTTTTTTCGAATGTTTTGGTAAACGTCATGAAAAAGGTCGTATAATATAGGATACTTTTGCATTAATTCAATGATTTTCACCATTTTATTAATTATTTTCTTATTTAAGACACTGCGAAACTACTACGGATCCGAGAAAAAACGCAGCCAATTGCGAACTAAAATTTCGTGCGAATACATACGCAGACAATTCGCAGTCTAAACGAAAAAAATCGTGCGGGTCTGAACGTGTATATTTACGGCAGTGGAAACAATACAGGGTTATTCAGAAATTATCTCTAAACCTTTGAGGATATGTGCATCCTTCAATAAGAAATCGATATCACCAAAAAAATGTATAACAAAAATCTTAGGATTTCCCGTAAACAATGTTTAAAGTTATACCATTATAAAGGACTACGTAGATGGGCAACTGTACTTCAACATCTCATATACCTACCACATTCCTAAGAATGTGGTAAAAAAAGTAAACACGTTTTTGTACCTCGAACGACGACCGAACGAGTAGAGTTGGAGCGGGGATAATATCTCTATTATCTATTCAGTCATCAGTCTATGTGTGTACTCTCTGTGTGCCGGTGTTTTATTTATCGTAGGAGTGTCAAACTGTAAAATTTTCAAAATGGCTCATGTGTACAGTAATGCTGAGTTAATGGACTGTGACCAGTGGATTATCAATTACAAGTTAGGTTTTGTGAGTGGTTGTTGCAGCAAAATGCTGAAAATCCCCAATTTACTTAATAATTTGCGTTTACAAGATCAGCAACCAGGAGGAACATTCGCTTTAGTGCAGCAAAATTGGGTAGCTTTAGGGACAAAATTTCGAACCGCTTTTGTAACAAGGTATGTGCAAATTTTTTATAAATTTCATTTTTTCATTTCAATTGAGTAGCACAATTCTTCAAAATTAGTGTAACAAAATTTTATTCATTTTAAACACACGTCACTTTGGTCACATCTATCTATCTTTAAGTTTATTTTAAAGTAAAAACGCTGCAAGTCTTTTTTGCGCCGGGTGTAGGTATACTCTCAGAACTTCCGAAGTTTTTTTCGTGCTAGCCAGTTTGCATTGTCAGTCCCAAGGTCACTTCATTACAGTGGACCAGTATCCAGCGGCGCGCAATGAAAAATTTTTAAATAGTTTTCAGAAGCCGCCAAAAAATTTTTTTTTGCACTACCACATTATTTCTACATGTATGTTGAACATCCCCAAATTTTATTATGGATAAGTTCTGAATAACACTGTATAATGCGTGCAATTTTTTATTACATCGTGTAATCCCTAAAATTGTATTGAGCAAATAGGTGGACAATAAATTTCAAAATTAGGACAGGTTCTATTTTCTTGCAATTTCAGGACATAACTTTTGTTTATTTTAATAACTTATCCATCCGTTTTCCTTTGGTAATAACTAGGTAATTATATCTATTCTAAATACTGATCATAATGTAACAACAAAAATAATATGTTTAAGAATATTGTGTTTAAGAACATATAAAAATCTACAGGATGTTCCAATACAAGCTTCTATATCTACCTTGCTTCTATGTTTCTGCTCTGCGAGATTTTGTGTTGTCTGTGAGATTTCCTCTTTTTTAAATACCCGTTGGGCCACACGCAAAAAAGCAACAAAGTCCAAAACATAATGTTAAGACAAAAAGCTACATAAATAAACTAAAAACGTAAAAATATCACTCTACAGAAAATGCATTTCTTATCGCACCGACATGCAACATTTTAAAACTCGTTATGTAAGTAAGGTATCTGTATATCTTCTTATACTTTTTTCTACTCCATGTACCGGTTTCTTTTGATATCATAAATATAAAGCGGCTATACCAGTTTCGTATTCAGTGATTTATCTTTAAAGCCAAATTTGTTAAATGCAGATGGTACTCGTAAGATTTCAATGTGATTTGATTGCATTTCTCGCAATCGTTCAGGCGTTCCTGCTGTTCAAGATCAAAAGTAACCTACAGGAGGTCAAGAACTCTGAGATGCGGATATACCAGGTGACGATATACTTACTATTGGAATACTTTCTATTAATAATAGTAATTTAAAATATTTAGATAGAGCATTTCAGTTTTACCAGGATTTTAGCTTTCATAAATAATATAATGCAGATTTTTTTGCCACTACTCAATGTGGCATTTATTATAAAGGGTGTTTTTTTAGGTTTGATATAACTTTAAATGACAACTAAAATAAAATAAATGTGTTGATCACATCAGTTCTACTATCTACTATCAGACTGAACTGTTAGTCTGACACTGTTATAAAATTTATTTTCAGTATACTTTGGCAAATCATCATGAATATATTCACTCTTGAACAACGATACCAAATTCCTCAAATTTACTTTGAAAATCATTTGTCGGTTCGCCAAACGCATAGAAGACTTCGTGAATTTTATGGCCCACATGATCGTCCCTCTGAGCTATTTGTACGTCGTACTGTGGATAGATTTCGTACCACATACTCTCTACATGATTTGAAAACACCAATACGACGAAGGAATGTGCGTAATGAAAGGAATATTACCACTATACATGAAAGTGTGGTTGCAAACAAGTGTGGTTGCAAACAAATTAATTTCGAGAAATGGAACTGTTAACTATCCACCCAGGTCCTGTGATATGACGCCCGCAGATGATTTTCTGTGGGGCTATGTCAAGTCATTAGTTTATGCTGATAAACCAGCAACCCTTAGAATCCAACATTGTTCGTGTTATTCACGACATACGACCAGAAGTGCTCGAAAAAGTCACCCAAAATTGGATCAAAAGAATACGCTATTTTTAAAGTTTAAAGTTCCATCATCCTTAAAAAAACACATTTTACTATACGTCTTAAAAAATTGCGTTCCTGGAGATGAACATTATCCACCTACTGCCGCTATAATCAGGCTCGTTTTACTACTCAAATACGAATGCACCAGTGTAGGTACCTATATTTCGCACTTAAATCATAAAATGACAATCACTTGATGAAAAGCATTAATTATACCGTTGATTAATAGTAGCATCATTAAATTTTTGGTTAAAATATAAATCCATCCATGAGGTCAAATTTGGTAAACATTCGTTTTCTACCATGAAATGGCCAATTAGTTCTATAAATTAACCTTATGATAAATGAGCGGTTCGATAAATGACCCGTTTTCATTATACACCATTCAAAATAGAAGCAACTTCATAAATAGGTTAACAATAGGAGCCTGTTATTATTCTATCATAAAGCAAAATTACATTACCTATAGCATAGCTTATAGGCATATACATACAGAAGTACATACTACTTTCAGATAAACAGTATGTATATAAAGGATATAAAAAAGCTATAAAAATATAGGTATTGTGCTGACCAGCGTGAATCTGCATACTACAGAGTGTAATAACCATGGAGGACAACAGCGAAGAATAATTCAGCGATGCTTGTTATCACTGACTAACACTGGAAGTTCTTTTCCCAACCCCATTTTTTTACAGTATTAAACCATATACAATTCAGCCTGGTATATATCAAGCAATATCAATAACTGAAACAATTATTCTTTAAGATTGTCTGCTGTTTATTTCCAATAACTACAACACAAACATAATTTCATGCTAATTTTTATAAATACGAATCTATTATACTAGTTTTTATATAGTAATGGTGAGAAACAGACCGTAGTGCCCTCTTTGGGTCTTTGCTACTATCCGTCTGACAACTATTGTCAAATTGACAAACAGATAGCAACCTGCTTTTCTGCAGGCGCCATTAGAGCAGTGACCTCTATTGTCTTTGAGGAAGACAATCCTACTTATTCATTGGAAAAAGATGCCGAAAACAACTACCCTATGGGCAATGTGCCCCGACTAGCGTTGGTATTACTCCGGCATCTCCATGGCAGTCGCCACAACCTTCATCGAGACCAACTACCAGACACTGACCGGTTTTGCGCTGGTTATGCGCTTGTCAGAGTGCCATAGGTATTGGAATCGATGAATGATGTTGCGACATGACGAAGTAGTTGTTTTCGGCATATTATTTCAATAAATAAGTTTTTATATAAATTCACATGTATGTAAACGTGGCTTCAAGTGTGTTACGGTAATTTCACTCACTTCTCTCTGAGCTATGAGGCTAAAATTTGGCACACTTTTAAATTTTAGATAGTAAAACATTTTTATAACTTTATATAACAAAAATTCAAGACGGCCCAGCGGCTTCAATATAATGTATGATTGTCAAATTATCAGATTTCATATATCAATTTTCATTCATTCATAGCAGCGCTAGTGTGGTGAACGAATTTTGCTGTCTATGGTCCGATTCCTCTAAAAATTGGTATCTATTGGTCATTGATACTATAAAAAACAAAAGAATATAAATATAAAACATACTTATAAAGTGCATGATTTTATTTGAAGAATAATTTGAAATAATACAAAAAAATAAATAATGTTTCCAACTATCTCTGTTCACAGTGTTGTAAAGTTCATTCACGTCAAGCTTAAAGTGACGTCATTTTCAGTAATTAATTGTTTTCAATATTCGATAAACAAATGACCAATAAATTAGCATAGCATTTGCCACTTACAAAGAGTTTTATATTTTGCAACCTTTCTCTGTGTTGTCAAGTTTTTATTTATTTATATAAACTTAACTTAAAACTTAAAAACGTCACTTTAAACTTAACGTGAATGAACTCTACAATGAGTATTCTTCAATTCAAGTGACCAAGAAAAGCTCGGGGCGTTTATTTAAAACCCACTGTACCTTATCACCCCTGTGATAGGTGTAAACTTTATTTTTAATTTTTAATAACGATATTTTATTTAAAAGTATCTGTTCCTCAAATAAAATCTTGTTAATCAAAATATTTTTTAAACATGTTTTATTTAAAATTACAGTAGCAAATTCCTGAATTCTAAACAGTATCAACTGTTCTGATCAATTGACTAATTTCTGCAGAATGGAAAAGTTACAACAAAAATTTTTAAAACCTTGAAAGATGATTAGCATTCTTGTAATTAAAAACAGGCATTTTTAAAGAGAATGTTTATGATGGACTGAACACATAAAAACATTATTTTATACTGTATTATGTAACCAATTACGTTAATACAAGTTTATTTTACGTCTGGGTCAATGTTCATCAGCAAATTCTGGTTTTGAGCTAAGAGATATCAAGGTGTGAAGTAGTATTAACCAGTTGCGGCCCGTGAGGGAGGACTCGAGGACTCCGTCCCCGAGATTTTAGAAATTGATTTTACATGTAAACCTAAAATATTGTTTTGTACTAAAATCATTAAAAAATATCATCCACTCAATATACTTTAGATGTTAAGGAGGTCGACTAAAGATCCGGCTCCATGTCACTATCCACACTGGCTCCATGCCATGATCCGCCGCTCTATGACACGGCCGCTGAAATTTGAGTCCGCTGGACAAGCAACATTCTTACACATCGCGCGCTAAACGACCACGGGGAGCAGATACTTAACATTACGCCGTCACGCTTTGTTTTAGACTCCATATGGCAGTAACCCATTTTCGCATGTTATATGAATTATATACATTTTTCGCAATGCTAAAGTTTTCGCGTGTTTTCCAGAGCCCATATTTTTTTAAGAGAAAGAGGGTTTGTGACATAAAGAAACTTTATGTCACAAACATATGTTATTTATTAGTAACTTTGGTTTAGAAAAAAGTTGATTTAACAATTTAGTTCAGGTGCAGAAAGAGAGCAAAAGTAGGCCAGATTTTACTCACAAATTTGACAAAAATATTTATGATAAGACTGTAGTTTTGCGGTTTTAAAAGAAAGAAATCTGGATACTTAAAAGTATGAGTTGCTGATCTGAAGCATTTCCTCTTCTAGCAGAAAATTCTTCTAACGAAAATATGAATTCACGTTTACTTTGCACCCCCCTGAAGGTAAACTCATGGGCCGCCACTGATATTGGCATAAAGCGAAGGAGGATGACAGCAGTATTGTCTACATTTTAACATTTACTAAGATATAGAGTTATTTGCATAAAGGTTTTATTTATTTTAATGGTACAACATTTCACTGGAATATCTAATTAAAATTATATTATAAAGTTACGTAAAGACGGCTACGATTATATTTTACAAAGCTTACTTCTGTATTCCATTAATATAATATAAAAAGTAGAAATTTGTCTAGTTATACTCATTCAGGAGTAGGCCTATAATTTTAAAATATCCTATAAACATTAAAGTCATTCACCCTAATTTATCTTCCCATTTTAATGGTAGAAGTTAAAAGCTTCCACTTCTTGTTAAGCTATTAAGCTAAAATGTGCCACACCTACAGATCTTGAATGACAATACAGTAAACTATTAATATACTATAGTGTAATGTAATGTAATGCATAAAGGAACCATATATTTATGTGTAATATAATGTAATTATAAAAATTAAAAGCAGCATTTAAAACCCCAGATTTATTTTAATAATTATTTTAAATAAAATATTTGTTTACATCTTTTTTATATAGGAATTAAGCCAAAAAGTTAACTAAGAGATCAATCTTTCATGAAATTATCAAATATTATGGTTTAATAAAGTTTTCTATTTCCTCGTTACCTATTAAATTAGGTATGCAAAGGAATAACCTTATTATCTATAAGATATGTCGCAAACAACTACTTTACGAGCAACATGCACGGACCAACAATTAATTACAACGGCATATCTTCATATAACTTCAACTTTGTTATCTTTAATAAGTAGTTATCATACACCGATTTAAACCCAATCCAAGGTCATCCATCACTAGGTGCCATCAGGAGCTAACTTCAGGATAGAATCTCAGGATAGAACATGAGGGTAAGAGGTTATGGGGATGATGTCCACGTATGGGGTCCGTGGGTGGATGTTGGAGGCCAGTGGTGGTGCAAGAATCATGTGGGGAGCTGGTGGTTGTGAAGTTAGCTACGGGGATGGTGTCCATCATCAGCAGGTGTCGTTCAGAGGGTGGTGCGGGTGAAGGAGGGTGGTGCTGGTGAAGGAGGGTGGATGTGGATGTTGTGTGCGCGCGCTGAAGAAAAAAGATGGCGTCTAGCAGTTGTTAGGTAATAATGAATAATTAAAAATATTATTTATAATTAAGAATAAAGTGTGTGCTTCTCGCGAGTTGATTTCGGGTGGTGATTTATGATATGTAATTAAGATATTAATATGATTGATGTAATTTAATATTGGAAAAGTATGTAGAAAAAATAAAGCTGATTGGTGGAATTAAAAAAAAGGAATGGATGTCTTCGGGGAGCTGTAGGGGGATGGTGTACTTTGATTTATGTGAAAAAATTGGTCGCTTGATATTTGTGTGTGTGTGCGAGGAATAAACGTTTAGCATATAGGTACCTATATATCAAACTTGTCGAGACAGGCATTACGCATCCGACGAAAAACATATTGCGTAATATTTATCATTATTGAATTTAACTACCTAGAATAGCGGTTTGAATCGAATGTCATATTCTAAATACAGTAATAAATTAATACATAAATGGGTCGGCATTGTCCTCTGTCGGCAATGATACAAAGGAAATTTTGTTGATATAAATAAATATACTAATTTCAGTCAAATATGCATTATTTCTGACTCAATGTAGATATATAATTATGGGAGATAAAAACGTACGTTTTGTTTTTACCAAGATCCACAGCAATGTAATATATTAAAATAACTTATTACATACAGAGCGATATATTTTACGTGAACAGTATTTCATAAGGAGTAGGTATTACTATTATTTGTGTTTCGTTTTGTATGGTTTTATATGGGAAAATGTAGCCACCCAGCAGGAAATGTACAATATGCATTGGTTTAAATGGAAAACACGAACAAATTGTATAATTCACGAGGCCTTTCTACCATCATAATTTTTTTAGATAGTTCGATTCCAAGAAGTTCAGGTGATGATACTTGATAAATTATTGTTTACATTATGAGTCATTTCTCGCTTCCTCATAGATGTTTATACTTGTTTGAGAGTGTAGGTATATTTTGCAGATGCTATCAAGTGATTGGTCAATTAAGGTAACGTGATAAGTAAATATGACAAATAAATTTGATTGATATAAATTATAATTTAAAAATTTTAATACGCTGCTGGTTTCAGACTTCTGAAGAGTAGGTGGAGAGTAGAGGGGTTGGTACCTTCATAATAGGATATGTCTTGTTAACCATAACTGATATTAAGAGATCAAATACATGTGAATAATCTAAAGACATAAATTGTATATTAAAATAATTATTATGGGATCAAACTGGCTGCAAATTATTTCATAAAGAAAAAATATTATTTTTAAATGTCTCATATCATTATAAGAGAACAAAGGTGATTGATCATTAAAAATATTAATAATCCTTCTGTACGATGATGTAAGGTATTATTTATAAATTAAAGACTCAGGTAATTTATAGTATTAAAAATAAACAAAAAATTCTATTGGGTCTAATATTGATTACTGGTATGGGAGATTATGTATGTTGTGTGATAAGTAATTATAGGTGGTTATGGTTATCAAACTGCACATTTTAATAATGGTATCATCTTGAGATACTTCAAGTTGTTGGTAATACATATATCCAGAAACCTTAACTACGGAGATGATGTTCAGGTGCGTGGATGTCGGAGCTGGGTGTTTTTCACTCAAAAATCAAGATGGCTGCTAGCTGTTGATGTGTATTAATAAATAATTAAAAATATTAATTATTAATTAAGAATGATAGGTATGCACCTGCGTCTCTCGAGGTGAGTTAGAGGGTGATGATACAATATATGAATTAATGTAGTTTTATCTACACCTGGTTTTAATGAAAAATTATTCAGGTTCCATCGATATGTAAAAAAAAATAAATTTGAAGGTCTATATCTACTGTTGAACATTTTATTTTATATTATACATGCGCATTGAGATTAATCTTAAACACCATTAGAGTTCTTTGTACTAAAAGGCACGATCACTTTCAGTCACCTTGTGTGTCGGTGAGATGTAATTTGGAACAATCGCTAGATGTAATCTGTTTGTAAATCTCTGGTTTTTTGTTTAATAAAGTCTGATAAAAATAATACAAGATTCTTACCTTACCAGTGATGATAAAAATAAATTATTTAGCAAGAAAAATTATTTATGTCTGATTAGATGGATTTTACATCTTTTTAAAGAAGAAAATATTCAGGTTTCCTGGAAATGGAAAAAATAAAATTGAATGTTACTGAAAAAAATAAATAAAAAAAAAACAACCAAATTTTATATATATTTTTTTATTTCTTTAATAAATAAGTACAGTGATATATTAATAATAATTATTATAATACATAATAGTACTTATAAAAAATATATTAAGCAAAATAACTTATCAATCCAACTGTTGTGAGAACTGACAAGTCCAAGCCATTTCATGAAAACACGATATATAAGTACATTAAGATGTTTGGCTTCCTTCATATCTTAGTAAGTCCCGCCCTTTTATGTCTTGAACTTGAAAATCTTTAAGTAAGATGTGAGGACGAGTTCAAAATATTAAAATTCATTATACTAAGAAGTTGATTGTTATGCAATTTATAACCGAGATCCAAGAGAAATTTACGATTTTCCACTGTTAACGGTTTGAAGATTACAGATGACCTGAGGGGGTGACGGACTACTGCCTTCTTGTTATAATGGTTGGGAAATCTAAGACCCATTTCTATTCAGGTGTAGTTATCGTTACGACTTCTCCACGGAAAATGACTAGATCACCGTAATGATCCACCATTTTAACTGTTAGACTGTATATGCTACGCTTGTTGACAGGTAAATAAATCACATTAGTAGGAGACTCCACTATTTTATAGCCTGGAGTCACAGTTGGGAATTATGTGAACTAGCATTACGAATAGTGATACACATTTAGAGAATATCAATTTGGTGGATACGCTAGGTGGATACGCTATGTGGATACGCTTGGTGGATAAGCTTGGTGGATACGCTTGGTGGATACGCTAGGTGGATACGCTAGGTGGATACGCTTGGTGGATAAGCTTGGTGGATACGCTTGGTGGATACGCTAGGTGGATACGCTAGGTGGATACGCTTGGTGGATAAGCTTGGTGGATACGCTAGGTGGATACGTTTGGTGGATACGCTTGGTGGACACGCTAGGTGGATACGTTTGGTGGATACGCTTGGTGGATACACTTGGTGGATACGCTTGGTGGATACGCTAGGTGGATACGTTTGGTGGATACGCTTGGTGGATACACTTGGTGGATACGCTTGGTGGATACGCTTGGTGGATACGCTAGGTGGATACGTTTGGTGGATACGCTTGGTGAATCCGTTTGGTGGGTATAAAAGAATGTAGTGCAGTCGATTTTGTATCATTGACTAATATAATCTTAAAGGGTTAACATGTATTCATGTCAAGTGTGTGAAAAAGTATTTTCCTGGTCTAGTGGCTTAAGACGTCATAATAATAATGTTCATTCAAACAAATCATATAAGTGTGATTTTTGTGGAAAAATGTTTAAAAGACATGATATATTAAATAAACATATATTTAGCAAACATAATTCTGAACTTCCATCTAAGAAACTCAATCAAAAATACAGTGGTGTATCAAGCAAACCCAAGTTGGATGCTTTAGACCTACAGGAACAAACAATAGAAAAATCATTTACACCTATTCCAATACATCTGGGTTCGAGAACTAAACATGTTAATCGAGAAATAAATGATTATGACACAGACTTCGGTGATAAAAAGACAAATGTAAAATTTCAGCAAAAAATCAAACCAAAAGATGAGCTCGAGGTGATTAAACAGCATGGAGATGATTATCCTTTATATAACAATGATGTTGACAATGATGACTATGATTATGATTCTAATATTACTGAGAACACTGATGATTCTAATATTAGTGAGAACTCTGATTATTCTAATATTAATGAGAACTCTGATGACTATAATTCTAATACTAATGAGAAGACCAGTGATGTTTATTTAACCAAATTTAGTGGATTACCTATAACTTCCATACTGATGAAATTGCATAATAATCCTGTCGATTACATGTTCTGGAATGATCCAAACGAACTTGTAAATCGGCTAAGACTTTTAATAGCTTATCGAGAGGCTGGAAATACTACTCGTAGTAATGAAATCAACTTAATTGTACAGGAACTTGTAGATGCAAAAATAATCGAGCCTCATGACTAATTGTTAAATATATACACTATTGAATAATTATTTTAAGTTTTAAATGTATGCTTATTTTTCATATATTCAATAAACGAAGTTATGATGAATACGAATGTTTCATTTCATGATTGTGAAGTGGGAGAGAGGTGGTAGTGGGAGTGAATGTAAATTGACTATACCGATTTTAATAGTAGAGCATTATTCATTAATGATTGCTCGAAAAGAAATGATTCTATAAAATCTTCAACCGTCAATGTTAAGTTACAGATTGAAAGCAGAATAAAAAAATATATTACTTCAGTATCAGACAAGCTACGGATCAGGGAACATGAAGCTGGTTGTTGTGGATATTCAAGCATTTAATCTCCCCGAATTTTATCCCAAGGAAATATCATTTGTTGATGGTCAACAAAATAGCCACTATTTGCTGAAACCTCCAGTGCCATACGCTAAGTTAAGCTGTGACGTCAAAAAACATGTAAATTATTTAGAAATAAACCATCATGGTTTGAAGTACAGTAACGGTTATGTGAGTGACGATGACCTTAATGAAATATTGCGTAATCACCTGCTTAACGATATTACCGATATTGTGTACGTAAAAGGACATCAGAAACAGGAATTTCTTGAAAAAAGACTACACGAGTTGGAGGAATCATCTGCAACGCCATCTGTTGTCAATGTTGAACATCTTAATGTTTCTATGGAAAAACCACCGAATTTCTGTAAAGATTTACCATATTGTTTAAATCATATTAATAATTCTAAAAAATATATGTGTAGTTTAAGAAATAGTTTTAAGCTTCATAATTGGTTGTATTCTAGCTTACCTAAATAAATATATTGATTTAATTAATGTTTTTTATTTCCTATCCCCCCCCCCCATTCCACTGATTTATAAAATGTTTTAATCTCTATCATGTTCACTTAGTACCTTGCTAGATATGATAAGAGTAAGTCATGTCATCAGCTGAAAACTTTAAGTTTTTGTTACAAGATCATTTATTAAAACTGAGCCAGTTAAAAGAAATTATAAAATTTTATGAAGACAAGCAGTTGGTGTTTTCTCAGTTTCAAAGTTTAAGTGTGACTAATATATTTAATGATAGAAGCCGGTGTGGAAAATTACAATATGCAACGGCATCAAGAAGAATCACCCCGAACTCTATTGTCTCCTCACATTGAAATTTTACCTAATTCTGTGCCTGAAGATGAAGTATGGGGCTGTTGTTCCTCTAAATGTAAAAAGTGCTTTAAAAATCCTATGAAGTGATGTTTCTACCGTGTGGACATACTGTGAGCTGTATAGACTGTCAGTTTACAATTATTAGAATATGCATAACCTGTGGGAAAAGTTTGGAGGCTTCTATACGTGTTAGGCAATAAATAGGATTGTTTGTATATAAACTTGTTAGTTATACTACAGTGATGATGGTATTAAGTTCACATTTTATATTGTTGTATGCGGTTTTCCAGAATGTTTTGTACATTCAGGAGCCCCATGGATCGACCGAGGCTTTTGTTTGCTTCGATAATGGAACTAGAAACAACATAGGAAATGAATCATGTCCTTCGATGTGGGTAAAAATGGTTTCACACTTTATCAACGATAATCGTATGCGTACGTTTTCCACTCCTATATCTAATACCACGGAAAAATTTATGTTAAAAATAAACTTTCATGGAGGTGTTACCAAACATTTAGATTGGATTACATTTAAGTGCCCCACCCTCAGCCCTATCATATCGGAACCACCACAATTAATCTCTACTGATGATGCTGAACCCACAGTTATAGGTCTGCTGTGCTACATTACACTTTGTTCTACAGTTTTACTTTTCAAGTGTATAGTGAGAATTATTAAAAAAATTAAACGAAGGATATATGTAGTTAATGAAGTGGCTAGAGCATAATATATTCAAAGATCAATCTGGTTTACGAGTTGGTTGGATAGAAGATCCAGACAGTAGCAAATGACCTAGCACCACTCTTGAAGACTATAGTAAAACCTTAGAAATTGTAAATATAAATTTTTGTAAAAATATATATATATATGTATATAATTATTGTAATATTAAATATATTATTAATAAAATTAATTAAAGCTTAATTATGTGTTTTAATTTCCTTTTCACATATCTTACTATACAAAAATAAAATAAAAATATATCAGTGCTTAAAATTATTGTGTGTTTGATTGACATATTGCTAATTTATCATTATTCAGCTCTAGACTGAAATACTGTTATCAAAAAATAATAAAGATATATGATATTACTCACACACTAACGAGTGATTAGTGTTGCCATTGTTACCAATATTAAAAAAATGACAGATGACATTATAGTGAATCAGTGTCCGACTCTATCATAGTAAATAAAATCAGGGCTGCCAACACATTACTAAATTAATGTAATGGTAGCGTACATCTCTGTCAATGTTAATAGAACAGAGTGTTCATTGAGTATTATGTTTGATGGTGGATACGCTTGGTGGATACAGAGCGGTTTTTTAAAACCGGTCAAACCGGTATCTGAGAACCGCTAAAACCGCTAAAACCGCTTACGAAAAACCGCTCGAAAACCGCTTTAAACCGCTTTTTAAACCGCTCTAACCGCTCAAACCGGTTAGAGCGGTTTGAGCGGTTTAAAAAGCGGTTTAAAGCGGTTTTCGAACGGTTCTCTGATACCGGTTTGAGCGGTTCGATCAGTTCTCGAGAGGGTCTCAGATACCGGTTTGAGCGGTTTGACCGGTTCTCAAGCGGTTCTCAGATACCGGTTTGACCGGTTCGAGCGGTTCTCAGATACCGGTTGAGCGGTTCTCAAGAAGTTTTTAGATACCGGTTTGAGTGGTTTGAGCGGTTGTTAGATACAGTCAAATAACAAAGTGACTTGAACGAATCAGCTCCACAGCTCCCTCATCGCACACATTTAACCCCACTACCACCTCTCTCCCACTTCACAATCATGAAATGAAACATTCGTATTCATCATAACTTCGTTTATTGAATATATGAAAAATAAGCATACATTTAAAACTTAAAATAATTATTCAATAGTGTATATATTTAACAATTAGTCATGAGGCTCGATTATTTTTGCATCTACAAGTTCCTGTACAATTAAGTTGATTTCATTACTACGAGTAGTATTTCCAGCCTCTCGATAAGCTATTAAAAGTCTTAGCCGATTTACAAGTTCGTTTGGATCATTCCAGAACATGTAATCGACAGGATTATTATGCAATTTCATCAGTATGGAAGTTATAGGTAATCCACTAAATTTGGTTAAATAAACATCACTGGTCTTCTCATTAGTATTAGAATTATAGTCATCAGAGTTCTCATTAATATTAGAATAATCAGAGTTCTCACTAATATTAGAATCATCAGTGTTCTCAGTAATATTAGAATCATAATCATAGTCATCATTGTCAACATCATTGTTATATAAAGGATAATCATCTCCATGCTGTTTAATCACCTCGAGCTCATCTTTTGGTTTGATTTTTTGCTGAAATTTTACATTTGTCTTTTTATCACCGAAGTCTGTGTCATAATCATTTATTTCTCGATTAACATGTTTAGTTCTCGAACCCAGATGTATTGGAATAGGTGTAAATGATTTTTCTATTGTTTGTTCCTGTAGGTCTAAAGCATCCAACTTGGGTTTGCTTGATACACCACTGTATTTTTGATTGAGTTTCTTAGATGGAAGTTCAGAATTATGTTTGCTAAATATATGTTTATTTAATATATCATGTCTTTTAAACATTTTTCCACAAAAATCACACTTATATGATTTGTTTGAATGAACATTATTATTATGACGTCTTAAGCCACTAGACCAGGAAAATACTTTTTCACACACTTGACATGAATACATGTTAACCCTTTAAGATTATATTAGTCAATGATACAAAATCGACTGCACTACATTCTTTTATACCCACCAAACGGATTCACCAAGCGTATCCACCAAACGTATCCACCTAGCGTATCCACCAAGCTTATCCACCAAGCGTATCCACCTAGCGTATCCACCTAGCGTATCCACCAAGCGTATCCACCAAGCTTATCCACCTAGCGTATCCACCTAGCGTATCCACCAAGCGTATCCACCAAGCTTATCCACCAAGCGTATCCACATAGCGTATCCACCTAGCGTATCCACCAAATTGATATTCTCTAAATGTGTATCACTATTCGTAATGCTAGTTCACATAATTCCCAACTGTGACTCCAGGCTATAAAATAGTGGAGTCTCCTACTAATGTGATTTATTTACCTGTCAACAAGCGTAGCATATACAGTCTAACAGTTAAAATGGTGGATCATTACGGTGATCTAGTCATTTTCCGTGGAGAAGTCGTAACGATAACTACACCTGAATAGAAATGGGTCTTAGATTTCCCAACCATTATAACAAGAAGGCAGGAGTCCGTCACCCCCTCAGGTCATCTGTAATCTTCAAACCGTTAACAGTGGAAAATCGTAAATTTCTCTTGGATCTCGGTTATAAATTGCATAACAATCAACTTCTTAGTATAATGAATTTTAATATTTTGAACTCGTCCTCACATCTTACTTAAAGATTTTCAAGTTCAAGACATAAAAGGGCGGGACTTACTAAGATATGAAGGAAGCCAAACATCTTAATGTACTTATATATCGTGTTTTCATGAAATGGCTTGGACTTGTCAGTTCTCACAACAGTTGGATTGATAAGTTATTTTGCTTAATATATTTTTTATAAGTACTATTATGTATTATAATAATTATTATTAATATATCACTGTACTTATTTATTAAAGAAATAAAAAAATATATATAAAATTTGGTTGTTTTTTTTTTTATTTATTTTTTTCAGTAACATTCAATTTTATTTTTTCCATTTCCAGGAAACCTGAATATTTTCTTCTTTAAAAAGATGTAAAATCCATCTAATCAGACATAAATAATTTTTCTTGCTAAATAATTTATTTTTATCATCACTGGTAAGATAAGAATCTTGTATTATTTTTATCAGACTTTATTAAACAAAAAACCAGAGATTTACAAACAGATTACATCTAGCGATTGTTCCAAATTACATCTCACCGACACACAAGGTGACTGAAAGTGATCGTGCCTTTTAGTACAAAGAACTCTAATGGTGTTTAAGATTAATCTCAATGCGCATGTATAATATAAAATAAAATGTTCAACAGTAGATATAGACCTTCAAATTTATTTTTTTTTACATATCGATGGAACCTGAATAATTTTTCATTAAAACCAGGTGTAGATAAAACTACATTAATTCATATATTGTATCATCACCCTCTAACTCACCTCGAGAGACGCAGGTGCATACCTATCATTCTTAATTAATAATTAATATTTTTAATTATTTATTAATACACATCAACAGCTAGCAGCCATCTTGATTTTTGAGTGAAAAACACCCAGCTCCGACATCCACGCACCTGAACATCATCTCCGTAGTTAAGGTTTCTGGATATATGTATTACCAACAACTTGAAGTATCTCAAGATGATACCATTATTAAAATGTGCAGTTTGATAACCATAACCACCTATAATTACTTATCACACAACATACATAATCTCCCATACCAGTAATCAATATTAGACCCAATAGAATTTTTTGTTTATTTTTAATACTATAAATTACCTGAGTCTTTAATTTATAAATAATACCTTACATCATCGTACAGAAGGATTATTAATATTTTTAATGATCAATCACCTTTGTTCTCTTATAATGATATGAGACATTTAAAAATAATATTTTTTCTTTATGAAATAATTTGCAGCCAGTTTGATCCCATAATAATTATTTTAATATACAATTTATGTCTTTAGATTATTCACATGTATTTGATCTCTTAATATCAGTTATGGTTAACAAGACATATCCTATTATGAAGGTACCAACCCCTCTACTCTCCACCTACTCTTCAGAAGTCTGAAACCAGCAGCGTATTAAAATTTTTAAATTATAATTTATATCAATCAAATTTATTTGTCATATTTACTTATCACGTTACCTTAATTGACCAATCACTTGATAGCATCTGCAAAATATACCTACACTCTCAAACAAGTATAAACATCTATGAGGAAGCGAGAAATGACTCATAATGTAAACAATAATTTATCAAGTATCATCACCTGAACTTCTTGGAATCGAACTATCTAAAAAAATTATGATGGTAGAAAGGCCTCGTGAATTATACAATTTGTTCGTGTTTTCCATTTAAACCAATGCATATTGTACATTTCCTGCTGGGTGGCTACATTTTCCCATATAAAACCATACAAAACGAAACACAAATAATAGTAATACCTACTCCTTATGAAATACTGTTCACGTAAAATATATCGCTCTGTATGTAATAAGTTATTTTAATATATTACATTGCTGTGGATCTTGGTAAAAACAAAACGTACGTTTTTATCTCCCATAATTATATATCTACATTGAGTCAGAAATAATGCATATTTGACTGAAATTAGTATATTTATTTATATCAACAAAATTTCCTTTGTATCATTGCCGACAGAGGACAATGCCGACCCATTTATGTATTAATTTATTACTGTATTTAGAATATGACATTCGATTCAAACCGCTATTCTAGGTAGTTAAATTCAATAATGATAAATATTACGCAATATGTTTTTCGTCGGATGCGTAATGCCTGTCTCGACAAGTTTGATATATAGGTACCTATATGCTAAACGTTTATTCCTCGCACACACACACAAATATCAAGCGACCAATTTTTTCACATAAATCAAAGTACACCATCCCCCTACAGCTCCCCGAAGACATCCATTCCTTTTTTTTAATTCCACCAATCAGCTTTATTTTTTCTACATACTTTTCCAATATTAAATTACATCAATCATATTAATATCTTAATTACATATCATAAATCACCACCCGAAATCAACTCGCGAGAAGCACACACTTTATTCTTAATTATAAATAATATTTTTAATTATTCATTATTACCTAACAACTGCTAGACGCCATCTTTTTTCTTCAGCGCGCGCACACAACATCCACATCCACCCTCCTTCACCAGCACCACCCTCCTTCACCCGCACCACCCTCTGAACGACACCTGCTGATGATGGACACCATCCCCGTAGCTAACTTCACAACCACCAGCTCCCCACATGATTCTTGCACCACCACTGGCCTCCAACATCCACCCACGGACCCCATACGTGGACATCATCCCCATAACCTCTTACCCTCATGTTCTATCCTGAGATTCTATCCTGAAGTTAGCTCCTGATGGCACCTAGTGATGGATGACCTTGGATTGGGTTTAAATCGGTGTATGATAACTACTTTAATACATTTTTCTTTTTCATAGTGTTGAAAGATGTAAACAGTTAAATATGCCTATAAATAATATTAGAATATACTATACAAAGTATTTATATTAAAAAATATTATATTATATTAACAAATATTAACTTATTTTTACATTAAACACCATGGGTCCTACTTTCTTTAATTACTTGAGTAGGCTTGTGACTGTATTAGTAGTCTTAACACTTATCACATATCACACCACGTATAGCTACCAAAAATCGTAAACATACACATACGACTATTTTATATAAACTTCAAAATTGGAACAAAACATTATCAGCTATAATAATAAACACTAATGACTACTAACAACAGAATGCTAAAACATTGTACTCGTATTGTCTTTTAGTTCCTACTGGCTATCAGTAAATTCACCAACTTGGTGAATTTATTGATACGGCTGATATTGGGCAACCCCCGTACTTCATGTTTAAGCATGGTCATAAGTTTTTTCATCAGAACACACTTCTATAGAAGTAGTAAATACTATTAGGTAGACGTAATAATTGTGTCACGAACTATCACACGTTTTTATTCTCAACGCTTAATTGAGATTGATGTATTTCCCAACATTTTATAGATCCTATTACTAAGTTCAATAAAGTTATAAAACAAACAATACACCAACAGAAAATAAAGTCTTGAACTTTTCGTTACAAATAAAAACCATTTACTGCGTGTGTGCGGAAAACTAGGATAAAAATTATTTTTTGTCAAAAAGGAATTTTATAATATGCTTGTCACTTATTGCGAAATTTGGCACTTTGAAGATATAATAAATAGTACCTAAAGTATTTAAAAAACTCTGGTACACACAAATGCACAACTTCTATTGGCGATTCCAAAAATGAATGCGCCCTCTGCATGAAAATATTTGAACCTACTTAAAAGGTAATTTTTGGAGGCTTATTGCTGATACAATGATAAATAACACGTATTTGGGTTTGTTTAACGTAATAATTTAGTGGTGTTTGTGATTTTTTGGTATTACAAAGTTAAAAACGACGTGGTTAGTATTTGTACATCTTTATTTTTACATTTTAAAATGACATTCAAAATAAATCATCACAACACAAACTGCCGTGTTTATAGGTGTCATTTCACAAAATGTGTCAATAGAAGTGTTTAAGATAGAAGATCGGTAGAAGTTTGGTCCTAGTATAAGAAACTCTATCTCATTCATTTCTCCAAAAGGCATGTAAGAATATAATAACAGGGAACACGTTTATTTACACAACATAACCACTTTTTTGCAGTTTGTCTATACTTTTCTATTATTAGTCTTATAAAAGCAGAATATATTTTAATTCAAACATTATTTAACAAAAAACAAGCACTAATATGGTATCACCATACGGTTTATCACACTTATTTTAGTCCAAAATGTAACTAAACAAAAACTAGGGTACCTGTTTCAACCCAAAAAATTCATATAATTAGCAATGAAGCAGTTATGGGACGTTTGACTGCTTTTACCATTATTTTTAACCTTTATTTCACTCTAACACCCTAACTAGCACATGAAGTCACTATATTTATGGTAGTTGAATGCTAAATTGTTAGATGATGTGATATGAAATGCAAAATTTTTACTCGTCTTCCTCCATATTTGTTTACAATTTGCAGCGCCCTCATCGGTAATTTAAATCGCCAATACTGAAAAGCAGTGCATTTTCCACCGAAATTTAGTCTTATACGGCAAAAATTAGGGAAGAGCAAAGAGTTAATTTTTATAGCTCTGCGGTTCTATAGAATGCTCTATGCAGTCGCGCAAAACTTTTGAATGAAACATCCTACATAAGGGTATTTTCTATTAAGGACACTTACATCAAGACTGTTGTAGATAGTTACCGAATAGAATAACATAAACAAACATAAAGTAGGTAATCGTATTTGCCCAAAATTTTTCTCCTTTACGGTTTGGCATGAAGCCTGGTTTTAAATTTCATATAACATTCAATTTTATTTAGTAATTTCTAAATAATATTTTTATCATATATTTTTGCTGAGAAAAACCACCAAATCTGCCTTACAATTATCGTAGTTCTTGATTGAAGTGTTATTTCTTATCGAAGCGGTGGCACAATGATTATAGTGTCTAGATCGCTCAACCCAGAGGTCATGGGTTTGAATCCCCATTCCGCCTCACATTTTTTATTTAAATTGTCTACTTGTATATTCAGGCTGGTTCGCAGGGATGGCTTGACGACCAATCGGGCAAGCGTGTCTAAGATGGGAGGAACATCACTTGGTGCTAAGTGAGAGATTAACATTAGTTGATATATGACTGTTTATTATATTGACTTACGATTGAATAAGCGAAGTCGAGTCTTATACTTATTACCAAAATATCAACTATACAGGGTGTATTTTTTAAAGGTAAACACCCCTGTATCTCCGTTATTAAGAGATTTACACTATATGTTCTTTGGAACTTTTTTCATCATTTTTTATAAACTATTTGATAATCTATCGACTTACGTTTCATCACTTCCGGTTTCACCGGAAGTAACCCCAATTTTGAAAATTTAAATAGGACACCCTATATATTTTGATCCTGTATGGTTTATCATTCAATTTCAAATAAATTTGCAAATGGAACTATATTTCTAAAATCAAAAACAACGTTGCTATTTAAAAAAGAATTTTATTATAACTAATGTACTGCGTCATTTAAATTAAGTAAAAACTAATGAACAATAAGTAACAAACTTATATTATTGGAAGGAGATGCCGAAAACAACTACTCCACGGGCAATATGCCCCGACTGGCGTTGCATTACATCAACATCTCCATGGATGTCGCCACATCCTTCATCAAGACCAAATACCAGACAATGACCGGTTTCGATCTTGTTATGATCTCATCAGATTGCCATAGGTATCGGAATCGATGAATGATCTGGCGACATTGATTGCCTAAGGGGCATATGTGAATGTTTGTAGTGGCGAGATACAGTGAAATACACTGCAGTGCCCTCTTTGTGTCTTTGCTACTACCTGTCTGACAATTATTGTCTAATTGACAATTATAATTATAATTATAACAAACTTATAATCTTTACTAAATTGTAATCGTTACAAATTATTTTCAAAAATACCACCGCCATGATTAAGAAAAGCCTCCCCCCACTTTGTAAAATTTGTTGAGTCGCCCTAAATATCATTTCTTGCGGTATAGTTTGTAACAATTCTTACATTCTATAATAAAATTCTTTTTTAAATAGCAACGTTGTTTTTGATTTTAGAAATGTAGTTCTATTTGCAAATTTATTTGAAATTGCATTATAAACAATACTGGATGAATATATACAGGGTGTCCCATTTAAATTTTGAAAGTTGGGGTTACTTCCGGTGAAACCGGAAGTGATGAAACGTAAGTCGACACATTATCAAATAGTTTATAAAAAATGATGAAAAAAGTTCCAAAGAACATATAGTGTAAATCTCTTAATAACGGAGATACAGGAGTGTTTACCTTTAAAAAATACACCCTGTATACAGCTTATTACATATATTTACGGGAAGGCACTGAAGAATTGACTATAAATGTATTCGGAAATGTCTTAGTAGGTACAAAGTAGGTACTTAGAAGTTACATAACTCTTAGGCGTTTCTTCATAGCATAACAATTATGCTCAATTAATATACACTTAGTATAATGGTTCTAATTCAAATAGTTTATATGCTGTTATAACTTAGATAAATTATTTACTGCGCATACGTATCTTGGTTCATATAATTGTCCTCAAAAGGTGTTTAATGTTTATTTAAACAGCGTTAAGTACTCACGGCATACTTTTATATAGCCTCTATGACATCACGACAGTATATAAATTATAACAATTCTAATACTTCCGTTGCTAACCTTAAATAAAATATATTATATTAGTTATGTATTAACTAAATTGTTGCATTATCTAGATATTCCGAATATTATCCTTTTTAAGATGTTCTGTTATACTTCAGAAATATTAAACAAAAAAATATTATAAAAACTAACCATGGTCTTCACCTCCAGTGACAAGTTGAGCTTTTTGCTTAGCCAAAAATAAAATTCTCACAATGAAAAAGCAAATAAATAATATATATTATTAAAAAAACGAACGCATTACATTGACTTTCAGAACTTCCTCTATTTTCGTTACCCAAGCAATTTATAATTTGGCATACCTATTTAAATAATAAAACCAAGATAATTTTTAAAACAAAAATTTTTATTTCATCAAAAAATATAATAATATGGCAAAAATTAAAGCAAGATAAAATTGAAAATCATTGATAAGATAAGTATCAGAATCGAAGAATAAGTATAAACGATCAAGAAAACGTATCAAAAAGTAATGATTTGTTTCTAAAACGTTTTAAAAACTATGCAGCTCTCCAAATTTATCCTGTATGGTTTAGATCATCGTTTCTCAACCTGCGGGGGTCGCGACCCCTAGGGGGTGGCGGACAGGTATATAGGAGGTCGCAATCTGTCCAAAAAAGAGGCATCCATACGAAAAATCCTTTTATTAAATAATAAACCTTAAGTTATAATCATCGTACTACATACATCATGTAATAAAACAAACTAATAACTAAATATACAGTCTGTCCATAAAGTAACCCCCCCCCCCTGCTAACTTTTGAACGAATCGAGTTAGAGTTTTAACAAAATACAGGGTGAATCATGTAAAATGAAGTTGATTCTGACGATAAATTCAATTCTTCAAATTCAAAGGATTCACGGGCGCTGTCAACTTAATTTTTTTAAATGGCAAAGTGTGCCGTGTTGCACCTCATTTAAAAGGTAATTCAATTCTCTACATTCTCGTTTTTAAAAAATGACAATCGAGTTATCCGTTCTCTAGTTACAACCTTTTGTATTAACGATATTTAAAAATTTTGCTTTTATCAAGTCTCCTTGCCTTTGCTTGCCACTGCCACTGAAACGTCAATAAGGTTCGAGACAGTAGTTTAGCGTTCAATTTAAGGTGTTTGAAAGTTTCTACAGGTTTTTTCTTATTTTTTTAAGTTATCCGATTTGATAGATTTGATAGATTTAAGAGAAAATTTAAGAGGAGAGCGGTACTTAAGAGTGCTGCGGGAGGAAATTTTTCCAAAGATAGAAAGAATAGCAGGCAATAACATTCAAAGTATTGTATTTCAACAAGATGGGGCTCCGCCTCATTTCTATGGACCTGTTACCGATTTTTTAAATAACCATTTCCCGGGCAGATGGATTAGCAGAAGGAGCCCGATAGAATGGCCGGCTCGTTTCCCGGACTTAACTCCTCTTCATTTTTTCTTATGGGGATATTTGAAGTCAAATTCCTTTACAGAACTCCTCCAGTAAATATCGACGAATTACAGCAACGTCTAACATATAGATATGTGTAGAAATATCCCTGCAGAAATTTTAGGAAGACAAGAATTTCAAAGTAGACTTTTTATGTGCCAAGAAGTCAATGGAAAACATTTTGAACAACTTTCTAATTCTTTCATTTTTAGTTTTAATAAATATTTGTTCAAAATTTGTTGTATTAAAATATTAATTAACATTTTATTCATGGATCAGATTAGAAACAGAAACGCTTGTAACTAGAGAACGGCTAACTCGATTGTCATTTTTCAAAAACGAGAAAGTAGAGAATTAAATTATCTTTTAAATGAGGTGCAACACGGCACACTTTGCCATTTAAAAAAATTAAGTTGACAGCGCCCGTGGCGCCATCTTTGAATTTGAAGAATCGAATTTATCGTCAGAATCAACTTCATTTTACGTGATTCACCCTGTATTTTGTTAAAACTCGGTAACTCGATTCGTTAAAAAGTTAGCAGGGGGAGGGTTACTTTATGGACAGACTGTATGATCATTTATTAATTAATGTGAGGGTTGCGTTTGTTTTTCATTTAAAAGTTTTTCTATATGTGGATTAACATCGGAAACATACAGTAGATTACACACAGGAAGATAGTAAATTATTTTCAAGTGATAATAGCCGATTTCTACATATATTTAGTTTTTTAAGACTCCATTGAGGAAAACCCTTTTTCGTACAAGTAAGAAGTAGCAAATGGAATGAATGTTTTTAAAGCTTCCATTACTAAGCTTCCGCATTTACATCGTCGTGCAAGCCAAAACTTATCAAAATCTTGAGACAAAAATTCTAGTTGTAAAGTTTTGTCTGCCGATATTGTCTGTGAGGGGGTCGTAAGGCTTTTTATTTCATTTTATGGCTTTTTAGGGGGTCGCGACTCTAAAAAGGTTGAGAAACGATGGTTTAGATAGATTTAAAATTTTTATCAGCAATTTCTATTGCTTCGGGAAAACCATATAAAAACGGTAAACCATCAATAAACGGTAAATATAGACAGATTAAACATTAAATGAACAAACAGTGTGATTAGTATATCTGGGTTTATTATTATTACTAACAGGTTCAGGTATATTTGATTTTGTTATAATATAAAACCGACAAGGTAGAATTAATTACGTAATGTCATAAAACGCATTTAGCAGCCTCGCACGAAGTTATTTTTTTTATTATTATAAAAACGATATATAGAAAAAATGTAATATTTTATTTGATACATTTTTCTTTTAAAGTCACTGACGAAACATAGGTACTTAATTTTCATTTTTGGATCTATAAATTTTCTTTTCGAAATATTTTAATCAAAGTGCTTGTGTGCAACAAGCACTTTGATAAATTATTAATGAATTGATTATTTAATATTTTCATATTAAAAATTATGTAGACAGTACTATTAACAATATAACAATTATTAGCAATATAACAATAAGACAAATATATAAAAACAATAAGTTAAGGATATACCGGATAATGCTGTTGTACTTCAATATAGACCGGCAGTTACTGGTAAATTTTTGTATGTTATTTTAGTCAGTATGCCTTTCAGAGGGTATTATTTTGTTTTTATTTAAAATAATTTCAAAATTAAAAAATTAAACAAATTCGAATATTGGAATTTACGCGCCATTTCTTATTAAACAAATTAGTCAGTACTGTAATGTCTAGACACTTCTACAGACACGTTATCTTGTAAACGGTAAGTAGCAAACCTCTAATATGGGGTACCATTGTACTGGGAAAAAAGTGGGGATTTCATTTCTGATTAAAATACAGGGCGTTGCAATTTAAAAAATTTATGATGACGTCACAAGTCTAAAACAAAAGCAGATAAAACAGAATTTTTCATGTCAGCACGTGTCTTTGTAAAAAACAAAATCGACCTGTCACAGCGTTTTTTTGAAAAATCACTCGGTATAAAAGTTATGACAGGATGAGACCCCACGAATCACCCACACCTATCACTTTTGGTGATCCGGGTTGGTGAAGGATGGGGTCCACCTCTACGAGGCATTTCAGGCCTACAGCGATGGGAAAGGTAAAGAGCCATAATCCGGCCCCAAGCCATCCCAGATCATGACCTGGGACAATGGATATTGGCGGGTACCACCACACTGTAGGTCTTTGTAAATTTTTTTGGGTTAATCTTCTTCAATATAAATATACATATTTATACTGTGGTAAAACGTCTATTAATGTTTTATTTTATGGTATTAAAATAGCATATACAAATCATGTTTTATTTTTACTTATCATCGACTCACTATACCCTCAGAAAAAATTAAATTATGAACTGAAAAGGAACCGAAGATTTTCTTTGAACTTACTGAGCGGACATGCAGCGTCCGTTGTAGGAAGCAGAAACAAAAACAAGTCATTAAAAGACACTTATCACTATTACATAGTACCAATGATTATAATAATCTTCACTACTAAAATGTATTTTAAATATTTTCTTATAAGTTCAGTAATGAGGTATAATAGCAAACAATTATGGTATATGAATAAAACTGATCATTGGTCGACTATTACTTCTATAACTTAGAGTAATTAATGGGAATAAATAGGAGGCTTTTTTTATTAAATGATGTAAATTGCCTGCTAATAATAATTAAATTGACGTGCATTTATAACAGTAACAGAGAATAGATTTTCTTAAATAGTAACAACTTATTAGAAGATGTGAAATATGTTTTAATTAAATAGAAAGAACGCTCTGTAACCTTGTAATCTGTAAATACACGAAATTCTGCACTGAATACTATTATTGCCATAAATACAACTTTATAAAGCTTCACGAACCAGTTATTTCCGTTAATACAGTTCATTAAATTGGACTTGTGATTCAGCTGGAAGTGATATTTGTTATGGCAGTGATATTTTTGTTTTAAATGCAACTGTCTGTAGGTATATTTCCAAATTTACAATTCAAGCTTACTTTTACTCAGTAATGCTTTTATTAGCAACACTAAATATTAAAGTCTAGACTAGTCTAGTCTAGTCTAGTACGAAGGCGTATAAGGACCACGGAAATAATTTTTTTAAGTATTTCCGACATTAACTCATAATTTCCCTCTTTAACTCGGAAATTCCGAGTTTAGCTACGAATTTCCGAGATTAGTCAGAAATATATAAAGGAAATATATTCCGACTTTAACTCAGAATTTACATGTTTAAGCCGAAATTTTCGAATTTAAATAAATTCCGAGATAAAGTCGGAAATTCCGAGTTTAACTCCGAAATTCTGAGTTAAAGCCAGAATTTCCACATTTAAATCGGAATTTTCGAATTTAAATATAATTCCGACATAAAGTCAGAAATTCCGAGTTTAACTCGGAAATTCTGAGTTAAAGTCAGAATTTCCGAGTTTAAGTCGCAAATATACAGGGTGCACCACGTAGACCTTCAGTTAGCCGTTTCTAGAATACTACGCTTACTGGAAATCTGAAAATTTTTATACTGGGGTTTCTCACAATTTTCTATCGATTAAAATATTTTCATTAGGGTGCAATTTCCGGTTTCACCGGAAGTCAATGTCAACTAGTTTATTTCAAATGAAATATGCTATTTTTTATTTCGTTTTTGGATTTCACGTGAAATTTGAAGGTAAGTTTGATAAGCATGCCCTATCCTTATTCTTAATCGTTTTCGAGAGATTTTGATTTTTTCAAAAATTTCTCAAAAAACACAGTTGCATTTATCCCATTCTATCTCTTTCAGTTAGTAACCTAAATACTTGAAATTTTAAAACATGGAAGTAATTCTAGAATGTTTCGTTTCATACCCAACCTGACAGCTGACTAACCGATTATTATCGTTCCTGCAATAATGTCCAAATATCTTCAAATCTGTGGAATTTAGGTCTAGGGAATATTAATACCAATCGAAAGATCATTAAAATATACATAGGTTAGCATTATAAAACACAGGGTATTCCATTTACAATAAGTAAGTTTGGGTTTTGAATGTGTCACAATTGGTCGGCCCATTCTTGACACCCTGTGTAATTTGCATTAGCTTTCGTACTTTTCACATGTTTTGATACATTTCATTGTTCCTTCTTTAAAATTTCAAGTGTTTAGGTTACAAACTGAACGAGATAGAATGTAACTATATTTTTTCAGAAATTTCTGAAAAATCAAAATATCTCAAAAACAATTAAGAACATGAATAGGGTATGTTTATAAAACTTACCTTAAAATTTGACGTGGAATCCAAAAACGAAATAAAAAATAGCATATTCCATTTGAAATAATCGAGTTACCAACAAAATTATAAGAAAATCACTAAAATATCTTTAATTTTATATGTACCAACCTTAAAAAATAACACATAATTTTTTGCGGCAACTTATGAATGCAACTAATAATTCCGCGCATGCGCATATAACTTTTCAATCTTGAAAAGTGTCCTCAGGACATGTCCACTTTTCACGACATGTTCAGTGGATATGTCCAGCCGACATGTCTGAGACACATCTCTCTCTATTATTAAATGTTCCATTTTAATTTTTCACTAAAGAGCAGTTACACACACTCACTTATTACAGAATTATAAGACATAAAAAAAAACATAAAACACACCACAGAAATGGACAACCTCCCTTCTGAAAGCCTCAGGCTTGTGTAGAGGGAGGGTACACATGAAAAAAACGCAGACACACAACCATTCCCTGGGAGAGGTGCCATTTCTCCCCTAGCGAGATTCGAACTCGCGCCGCGATATACCCATTCTGTTAGTCACAAGCTACCACCCAGCACCTAACAGACTAAGCTATCGCCGCGGCGATATAATTATAGGCAAACATAATTATTATTATTCTATTCTAACTTCCTCGCAAAGTTTGTTGGCAACCCATGTCGTTAAACACTTTATACAGGAATTAACAATCTATTTAAAAATAATCGGATCCTCATGTAATCGAGCCCAATCTCCAGATGGAAAAACCAAGACTCTAGGCCCTGATCTATGAACCCTCGAAATATCTTTGATTTCAAATACATTTATTCTTAATTCTTTATAATACCGGGTGTCTGCACAAAAAGTTCGAATGGCTTTACATATTTCTGGTGCCTTTAAAGTTACAGACTTAGTATTTTGGGGTGTCAGTTAGTACAGAGAGGGAAGTAATTCTGCAATATTATCGTGCCACCAACCCTCTTCCCGCCACCGCGGCTGTCTCCACTTCAAAATTTTAAAAGACACCGTGTATTTTTTTGGTGGATTGTGGTAGAGCGCTATTTTTTACATACCTCTGTGTAAAATAAGTAGGCCTCGGTCTTTCATAATTTTCCAAAAAAAAATACACGGTGCCATTTACAATTTTAAAGTGGGGGCGGCTGGGGCGGCGAAAATCCTATTTGAAATAAAAGAAAATTGCGGCCTGAATGAGAAAAACTGAGCAACGTGTATATAAAAAGGTAAATAAATAAGAAAATCTTTTTTTCTCTACTTCTTATAGTTTGTGAGATAAGGAGATAGAAGATTTTATTTTGGACACCCGGCTCATATGAGTTTGCACATTTCATAGTTGACATATGCCATCATACACTTACCCCACAAATAAGTTAGGCATTATAATTATTATAGACGTGTACCCAAGTGACGTGTAAGGCAGGGACACATTGTTCTGATGCGATATCATATCACGCTATGCAACGCCATCTGACGCAACGTCAGAAAGATCTGCCATTGTGTATTTTTATGTATATTTATATATTATTGTTACTGTTCTTAACTTATTTCACCTTGCCTGTTATCATTTTATTATTAAAAAACCAATTGCGAAAAGCACTATTTTGCTAACCTGTAAACCAAAAAAAAAACAACCTGATTTCAAAATTTTATTTTCAGGTAGTAACAGTTTTTCCATGTAAATTTCCTTTTTCAAAATCGCCGTATACCAGTTTATTGAAGAAAAAGTCAATCATCATAATTATAAATAGTTATAACATTATATAAAACAAATGAATCTAAATATATCACGCTAATAAAGAGTATGTGCATATTCTTCTGTATAGAAGAATTCTAATTCATAGTTAATACTAAACCTAGACTAAACTAAGCAACAAATATGTTAGCAAATTAAACAACTTAGGTAATCACTTAAGAAACTGGTCTCAATTACCTTTATAACATCGTTTATTATAGATGTTATTGTTATCATATCATTATAGACATAACAACAGTACAACTGCCAATAATAGTGTTATGTTTGATATAGGTACATATTCCAGTTAATTATAGTATAGAATTTGTTTAATTTCATGCCCCATGATTTCCATTTATCGATTATAAAAAGGCTTCACAGTCGGCACAATAATTACGTGACTGTGAAAAATTAAACGAGTTTGCGATTTGTCCTAGCCACTTATTTGCTTTATTTTGTGACTGAGTTCCAAGCTTCAGTTTTAAAATCTCTGATTATCAAAACACTATTTAGATATATTTCGATTCTAGGGTATTCGGAATCTCACCAATTTTCATAAACAGGAACGCGATCTAGGTGTAATTAATTACAGGTGTCCGAAGTACAATTATTTTGAAAAAAGCGATCTATCTATATAAAATCTATATGGGTTTATATAAAATACCGTAAGAAAATTCCTCTAATTTTAATTTATCTCGAGATAGAAGATTAAACAGAGGAAGTGAGATTAAGCAAGATAAGTCTTTAAAAGATTGTCGGTAGAAGTATAAGGGTAGCACAGTTTTTACGGGATTTCTTTCTGTAAAGATTATGGAAAAACTGAAATAGCATGGTGATGTGTCAATGTAATTATCTGAGATCAATGCAGCTGTCAAAACCAAAATCAGTTTAATATAAGTTTTATTTTTTTTACATTTTTGTTTTGGCGAAAAATCGGTTCGTGTTACTCATTTTTTAACTAACCACTCGTTATCAAGTTATAAGCGAATTTGATATTTTTTTATGAAAGCCATGTTAGACTTTCAATCTACAGGACTACAGTCTAGAGGACAGGATATGTTCGATAGTTCGAGGCTTGTTTGAGTTTGCTTCCAAATTGCTAATGGAACTAGTAAATACCAATATAGTGAGAATATGGTAGTTGTTGCTAGGTGAACTTGCTAGAAAGGGATCTGAAATGGCTTTCATAGGACCGGAGCCACCTTGTGGAGTCGCTTATAGCACTGCCAGAATAGCTGTGGGAAAATGGTTGGAACTAAAACATAGGAATTACTGGGTTTTAAAACCAGCCACTCATGGAACGTCCTTCGCAGAAAGGAACTGTAGAGATACTAGGCATGAGAAAACCTCGGCTCAGAAGTGTGACAGGGCTCATAACAGAGCACTGTCATCTCAAGAAACTTCTCTATAACTTAAAACATTGATGTAATTTTCTACTTATTACCAAAACACTATACTGCACTCGACGCGCGTTTCGCCAACCTAGTTAGCATCATCTGGATATGATTACAACTGTTATGATATCAGGTTTAATCATCTCTAGATGATCCCACCTTGGTTGGCCGTCGTGTGCAGTATAGTGTTTTGGTGTTATGTCGAAAACCATGTCAGTGATATCTTCACACCAAGGGTTCCAACCCCTTTCAAGGTCTATAATTTAAGATTAGCAGAAAGCCCGGTATGCCTGGACTGTGACATTCTGAGTGGATGTGAGAGCTACACTCGTATGAGGCCAACGCTCCTGAGTAAACTATTCTCGGAACCTTGTGAGCTGAGGGAAATTTCAGCGAGTAGACTTTTGTACTTTATGGAAAGAACAAATCTGCTGGCTGAATAGAAAATCAGTGAGATGGAACCTAGCCTAGCTTTGGAACCTGTTCAGAGAAACTTAGACATCATTGTAAATATATATTTTTTTCGCTTTCTTAAAACATATACTTCATCAATCTGTATTAATTCTTAAGTCATACAACAAGAAACAAAGGTGTTCGGAATAAATGTTTGTTTCTACTATTAGTTGAGTTCCCTATTGCTATGTTTTTTATAGAACTGCCAGAAAAAAGAATTATTACGAAAAATAGTTGGTTACGATATTTTTAAAGATCCCATTATGCAAATATTGTAATATATTTTAAATTAACAATCTTCATGAGTATTTTAAACTCATTTTTTAATACATTTAAAAGATTTATATCCTATTTTCATTTGTTCGCAACTTTCCCCTATCTTCATTGACTGCATTGTATGCGTAAGATTCAATCAAGTCATTCCTTACTGCCTCAAAATGAATCAGACGGGTAATCTTGTGCAGAGCATGTTATTCTTATAATGGTAAAGGAAGAACTACATGCAAACGAAAGAAAGAAACATAATTTATGAATCTATTTGAAGAAGATGCCGAAAACAACTACTCTACGGGCAATGTGCCCCGACTGGCATTGCATTATTATGCGCTCATCAGGGTGCCATAGATAGTGGACTCGATGAACGATGTTGCGACGTGATTGTCTAATGGACATCGTGAATGTTAGTAGTGGTTACTAGGGGTGTAAAAACACACCGTAGTGCCCTCTTTGGGTCTTTGGTACTATCTGTCTGACAATTATTGTCAAATTGGCAAATAGATAACGACCTGCTTTTCCACAGGCGCCATTATAGCAGTGATCTATATTGTCTTCCTCAAAGATATGCCGAAAACAACTACTCCACGGCGATGTGCCCCGACTGGCATTGCATTGCGTTAGTGGTGTGTTTCTCACCACTACTAATAATTATGGATCATTATAGTTTCTTTTGGTATTAAACCACCTGTAAGATAATAAAAAATAGGAAACAGAAAAAATTGGCTTTTTGGGACAAACCTTAGAAGTTTACCTTGATACTACACTTTCAATCTTCATCAATCTTTCCTGTTTTTATTATTTTACAGATGGTGTGGTGGGCATAATCCCAAAAGAATTATACACCCGCACCACAATGAATTATACATACATATATATGATACCATGGTAATGAGTCATCCTAGATTAGTTGATCCAATATTTTTCACATTAGACGCAATAACTGAAAACTTATCAATTAATTTTAGAATAACTAGTTTCTCTTCTGAATTCATATGATTTTGTCAAATATGTTATTATTAGATCTACCTAACTATTTATTAAAATATTGGGTACCGCACGTTCTATATTAAAAAGCTCATATCATTTCATTTATCATCTAATATTACATCTAATACCTAATACACAAATTGTTTGATGGGCATTATTGTAGATTTCAGAACATGCTCTATACATATAATAAACTTTCTGGTACAAATAAATCATTAATGTAGGGAATTATAATTTTACCTTCTGGAATATTTACGGGATACTGTTTAATTAAAAATTCGTAAAGCAAAATTTATATGTAAAAGATATCCGAATGTAATTTCGAATATACATTATATAAAACTTGGTTTGTAAAATCAGAAGACATCAGGCTTTTTAGTCCATTAATAATGAATATACCATCAAAAGGTTCATGAAATTGGAAAAGAATAAATTCAATATAATTGGTTATAATTGGATCATTGGGTCAAAGTTTAGTGTATCGATCGCGTTGTGCGTTCAAATTCCCATTCCACCAGATAATTTTTAATAAAATTTTCTACTCGTATATTAAGGACTGACGTGCGTGCCAAGGATGGGACGAACATTAACAGAAGTATAGCTCAAATATGTCGTATTATCTGTTTGAGGTGTTATCTGAAAATTTTGAGGCTCATTGACGTTCTCAGGATAATAGTAATCATTGTTGAGATGGTCCGGGTTGGATAAATAATCATATGAATCTTTCGAATACGCTTGTGATGTTATATCACAGCTTTCATTTTGTTGGTCGTGATATAATGTATATTTCTTCACTAACATGTGCGTCTAGACATATCTTCTTGTCTAGTTGAGGTAGGTCTAGGAGATATTGACCTTTGATTACTAGGGATCTGAGAAGTAGTAGCCATAGGTTCATATACGTTCGTTATACTAATCTTTTGGTGGACTGAAGACATTCTGGGGTGGCCCAAATACTTGTATATTGGAAATTTTTGTTAAATAGTTTGTTGAATGGGTTGGACATTTATTGGTTGATTGGGGAATTGCGGGTTTTGCGTATTTTCAAATGTTTGATGATATATGAAATAAATGCTGATATAGATGATATAGTTGATGATATAGAAATAAAATTTGATAATTATTGTTTTGTTGCAGATTTCATTACATTAGTTATGGTCTTGGTGTACTATTTATATGTCTAGGTGGATGGTTATTATTATTACTAGAAGTCAGGCTATTTTGGAATGATGTATTTTGTATACGACGAATGTTTTTGTTCACTAATACTTAACACATGGCTTCGTTTCCGAACTGATACCTTATCTTGTAGCCTAATATTTAAATATCTAAAAAATACTTTTAATGATTGTGATTCGTATTGAAGATTCATTAATTTTGTATTAGCATTAATTTTCTCAATTGGTAAAGAAAATATAATTTCATATTCAGAGACAAATTATAAATTTAAAGATAATATTCAAAATATTTTTTAAGTAATGTGATTATGAATTTTGAAGAAAGAAGGCAGAAGGCAGGTATTTTTAACATTAGTTATGATCGACTAGATGACTTACTTGATTGATGTTTATCAATTTCTTTTACTTTTGCTGAATAAAAAAATTATATTGTTGAAAATGACGTCTCGTTATTATTTAATTTCAAATAACACCACATAACCTGAAATTGACATAAATATGTACTGAATTTATTGTAATTTCATAGCTCGCTGAAGATCCCTTTTTTTATTTTTAGATAAACAATACTTTTTGAAAATAGTTAAATAGACAACATTTTGTATCATTTTTAATATGGGTATAATTCTAACATGTCAAAAATTAAGAAGAATGTATAATTAAATATACTTTACTAGTATTGGTATTGGTGTATTTGATTTGTGAGTGCTAGCCGAATAGATAACTATTTTAAAATAATATGTTATTTATATACTCCTGAAAAGTGTTTAAATAATAGATAAATACGTAAATAAATTTTTAAAAATTAGCATTGAAAAATTTGTATCCCGAGTTGCTAAAATATTCAACAGAAAGTGCCAGTTTATGCTGCAATCAATATCTGCCCTTTTTGCGTTGATGTTAGATAGATGCTAGGCTTTATTATATACTTTTTAACAGATTATCTCAACTTCTAAGTAAAATAAATTAATTTCAGATGCATAAACAATTCACAACCAGTGTAAGTTAATATTTAAGATACCGCTGTTTTGGGCCTCGCGATAGTGCTGTTTCTGGTAATTTTTAAACACGTATGGGATTTACGATTAAAGCCTCCGCATAGTTGCAGTTTTCTTTTTAACCTCGAGTTCAGGCTAAAAGTATTCTGTAAGTTCATCGGATACGACGGCACACAAGCTTACACTTTTGCACGGTGTGATTATTTGAGAAGTAACGAAAGCTGACGAGCATGGAGATTGCTCGATAAGCTTAAAACTTGGTCCGTAAAAAATATTTCATTATTAATGTGCGAATTATCTCAAGTCAATTGAATATATTTCATATTCATACTTATCGATTATTAATTAGTAGGTGATTATCATATATAATAATAATATCTCCACCCCTCATTCTAATCAAAACGAAAAAGGTTGGTTCTCACTTACATTTCCTTTCCAAACCAGTGGTAGTCGATTTACATAAAATATCATTAGATATAAATTAATATGTGTATAAACACCTTCCGTTCAGTTTACATACCTTCTCCGATCAGTTCCGTTCAATATCGTTCGAAACCATAGATTTATAAGACAAGGGAGATGTAATTGTTTACATTTTAAAGCAATCAGAGATCCCCTTGTTTACTCTTTATCTGGTCAACTGCAAGGTCTACTTTATGATTGTACGAAAAACTGTTGCCAAACTGTCAATTGTGTAATTTATATTTTCACATTTAAACTACCATGATTATGGGTTAAGGTTAAAATATTACATAAAAATATTTTCCCGTTTCCTAGTTAAGTAGATAAATCATATTTTGTTAAAAACGTTGCAATAAAAACTAACTTCATAACGCAAAAATGGAATGAACAGGCATCATTGCTCCCTACTCCAATCCGCATGTCCATTGATGCACGTGAATCGTAGTATTTTATAGTATTTCTTTTGTGCGGTGTTGCTGGCAGTCGGAATTTTGCTTTTGTGAATTTTTCAGTGTTTTTCGTAAGGATTTTATTACTATTCTTCAGAAAATGGTGCGTCAGTGTCAAGTGTATGGAAAAATGAATTCTTTATATTCTGTCTTTCCACAGGTAAATTTTGCCAAGTTTTGTTTGGTTATTCGGTCGCTATATTTGTCACGCCATATTTACGGATTTTCAGGGGCGTGCTGGCTGGCTTCCTTATCATTTTACGGAATATAGTATATATATACTATATTATATTATGGAATTGCTTTTGTTATTTTTTAAAATATGGCTGATGTGTTAGTTTTTGGAGTTACCTACACACATACTTAAATACGATCAAAACAAGAATCCAAGCAAGAAGCTAAGGCATCATTCAGCACTTTGCTGCATAACAAATTAAAAAACCTATAATGTTTGGTAAGTGTGAAGCCAACATGCAACGTTTGCACACAAAAATTAAAATCAGTTGCGTAACCAAGGTAATTTTTAAAGGTATCCTTTATACTAATCTAAGAGAAAATCACCATTATCAGGCATTTAAAGAGTTATTTTGAAAACAGTAAGTCAAATAACTTGAAACAAAAAATTGAATTAAAAACTCACATCATGTACATCTTTCTTATTTTCAATTATATTTCACTTTTAAATGTAATTGAACCCTGTATACAGAGTTTGGGTATCTTTGAAAAACTGAAAAATACTTTTTTACACTACTGTATATATAAGTTTTTGTAATGTATTAGGTGTACCACCTTTACTTAATTCAGAATTTTAAGTGTTCAAGTTTCAATTCATATTCCCTACATTAAAACTCCGATACTAATTTAATTTCTAATCTCACAAGCTTTTGCTGTTGCAATGTATAGTACTGATTTTCTTAAAATTCCTTTTTTGATGTTTTATTATCATACCCAACCCTTCCAAAAACAGTACGCCTTTGGCGTCGGAAGCAAGTTCTCCCAAAACTTTTGCAACGTTGCACGAAGTCGGAATTTTGCCGTTCTTTCTCTCGGTATTCTTTGTCATACACATTGCCAATGATTGATACAAAACAAAAGGTTATTTATGAATGAACCGTGAGGTCTCCTCTTATTAAGTCTATGTTCGAAACATATTTTTAACGGGCAGGCTGAAACATGTTGGAAACGATAACGGTGGTGTGAACATAAATGAACTTCAATTTCATACAATTTAATTAGAAATTTAAATATAAATGGTGAGAAGCTGATTCAACTTGTTAGGCAAAATGCCCCGCTCTATGATTTTGAAAACAGTAAATAGAATGACAATAACTCAGTAAAGACAAGATCTGGTCAGCAATTGCAAAAGAACTGGAAAAAAATTGGTGTCATATATCAGTTTCCTATATAATGTAGTATATTCTCCTTCAATACTTCTTTTTTTAACATTTCGTGTACCCAAAATCGTCGTTTTTTATTTTTAAGTAAGCTTCTTCATCCAATGCAATAGCCGCTATAATTAAGTTTTCATCGGACTACATTTTAAGCTAATACAATAGCTACTATACAACAATACAATACACTATTTATATATGGACCGAAAATGAATACGACTGAATTTAACTGAACGTATGTGTAAAACGGTTATGAAATGGAAATGCCCGGGAGGGGGCGGCATATTATTATTTCGCGGGCCGTATTTGCGCTACAGTAACGACTTACGTTGGTAGACCCTAACCTTAACCATTTAGTGCTGGAAAGAGGGAAACCTGGAAAACCTCACTAGTTAGGGGGCCAGTCAAACATCAACTGATTTTAATCTCCCACATTAACACCAAGCTGATATTCTTCCCATCCTAGGCCATCGCCAGGATGGTTGCCAACCCATCCCTGCGAACAAGCCTTGATCTACGAGTAGACAATTTAATTTAAAATTGTCTTGTGGAATGGGGATTCGAACCCACGACCTCTGGGTTGAGCGATCGTGACACTAAACCTTAAGACACCGACTTGCCTACTACAGTGTTTTATTGAAAGGGGTTGGACCCTTTGGTGTGAAGATAACACTGATGTAGTTTTCCACATAACACCAAAATACTATACTGCACTCGACGCGCGTTTCGTCAACCAAGTTGGCATCATCTGCAGATTATTAGAACTGATTATTCTACAATAGTTTTAATCATCTCCACACGATGCCAACTTGGTTGACGAAACGCGTCGCGAGTGCAGTATAGTATTTTGGTGTTATGTGGAAAACTATATCAGTGTTACAGAATTTATTTATATTACACAGTGTTTATTTATGATTGTTATTTATTATGAATATTATTGAAGTTGTTGGAAGAGATATAGTGCGTAAACTCAAGACGCACTTTAAATAGGTATCTGCATTCGTATAACTTTGGTTCAAATACATGAATGTCTCGAGAGTAACCGTTAATTCCCAAAATACACAAAATTATTATTTGGAAAACTTGTTTCTAATTGGATGGACATGTCAGTTCCGGGAACAGAAATGTATTAAAGAAAAAATTTTACCCACATTTATTTTTCCTATCTTTTTCTCCGTCGTCCTGTGTGGATTACGGAAAATGGGATATTTGACGGTAACTATTATGGGATTAGGAAAAATATAATCTAAATGAAATTAATTATATCAATCAAATTAACTAAGAGTAAATCAGTAAATTATTCAAATTATTAAATCACAATATAAGTATGTAAATAAAAATTATAATATAATTGTCTTTTAAAAATTAAAGTTATTTGAGTTTTTTAGATCGACATTTTCACCGCTATTGTTCTCCGCCTGTATAAAATTAAAGACCTCTATCCGTCAATTGCATACTGATTTACTTATAACGTCCATAATAAAACAATTTTAATGTGATTCGTAAAATTTTTGTTTAAATAATTACTTCGAAAATTATATATTTGAGGTAGAAATTTCATGTAGAATGCAAAAATATATAAAGAGCTTCATTGAAAATAAGAAAGTTAACATCTGTTTCTGGTACCACTAGGAGTAACAGAACTGTCAAATATTTAAGTTAGAGATACCACCCTGTATTTATTACATATAATATAAAGTTTCTAAACAATTACATCAGTAGTCTCTGAAATATTGATCGGGAAAACACCGAACTGGACACACTCTATGTTATAATGAATATGCTGATTGATCAAAAATATTAATTATTGTATAGTCAGTCACATTTTCTCCAACTTTATTTAGTTCATCTAACTTTAAATTGTTACAATATATCTCCAATAATACTCATTGTCATTGACCCCAACTTATTTGTTACGTTCATTTCAGATTGATTTGTTATATTTACCGAAAATGGTGTTTTTTTTTTAACTAATTTCTTATTTGTCCACATGGCTACTTATAATCTACTCAACAATAATATACACTGCTCATTTGAAAATTTACTACCCCCAGCATTTTTTGCACTATGAAGAATTTGAAATAACGCCGGGATCCGTCGATTACTTCTAAGCTAAGGAGGATCTTTTTTGATGCATACAAAATCATCACAGATTCATCCTCCAAGCCCAACATTAAAATCCTAAATATGACTACCCCTTTATAATACTACAGTTTAAAGTGTATTTAATTTGATATACAACAGTAGGTACTTTGTTTTTCAAATTTACTTTAAATTTTTTGGAAGTATAGGTAGGACAAAATATTTACGACACTCATTTATGGCTCATGTTGTAAACATCACCCTCGTGAATAATAGCCATCATTATATGCTCGTTGAATAATATGCTATTATCTCATTAAAAAGTTAAAGGCATTAAGTTTAATAATATATTATTAAGGAACCTCCCTTTTACATTCTACTCGAGGGACTTACGTCCTCTACACAATCTTCTACAAACCTCGCCAAAGTTTGTATAGCTCCTATGAATTTGCTAACGATCAAACCAATAGAAGCTGGAGAAGCATCGCATGTTTGCCTTACATACTCATCTATCCAAGTACTAATTGCTTGAAATATTTCTTAGCTTTTATATTGGTGATATAAAAACTTTATTGAATAATCCGAATAGAATTAGTTGTTAAAAATAGTTCTGTTAATTATTGGAAATAATAATAAGAAGGTGATGACATTCATAAATTGCTCTTGATCTATCAATACATAGGCATTTAACTAATAATATCAAAATAAGATATTAAACTAACTGCACTAACCACTTTCTGTTAATAATCAATCATTTGCTGCCCACGCCTCTGCAAAAATAATACATATAAAATTTACTGTCCACTTCCATAACAAAATTCCACAGTGACCTATTTCTTTTCAGTTTACTTGTACTATTTTTAACTCTGAAAATATGTCTTCTGTTAGAGATAATAAATTTTACATGCCTTTTAATTCCTCAAATATAAGTTTATACAGCAGTTCGCATTGGTTACTTTTAAAAATATCTCCTGTTTTATTTCTTTGCCCAACTGTCTGTTTACGTGACAATTAAATGAAGTAATTTTTGCTTCCTTTCATATTGTGAAATATTAAACGTATTTTTAACAACTAAATACCTGGCAATTTTAATACACGTCTCATTTTTCAAATAAATTATTATGAATTACCAGGCAAAGCACAACACATTCCTGTCTATTAAATTGAATATTTTAATTTAATGGAGGCATATTTAACTTGCAGCTCTAATACACCTTCAGGTTACAATTTACCCCAACAAATGACACCCTTGGGTATAAATATATGTTCCTGTATAACAATAGATACAGAAGAAATAATTAGCGAAGTATAAATTCATAGATTGAGGAATTTTTAGCAGAATTATCGCGATGAATAGCTTTGGTTGGTACAAAAAATAGAGCGTACACGTTTGTTTACAAAACAACCACGATAAACGTAGAATGCAGAATATTTTTAGACGAGGTTAATCTAAATGCATTTCTCTGATGCGTTTATAGCAAGCAATTAGCCTAAGTAGGTAGTTAATTCACATATTGTTCTTACCACCATAAAGGCTCTTTTTCTATGTAAATTCTTAACGCACGTATGACAACTAAAAATATGGATAGCTAATACTAAATGCACTGACTACTGGTAATTAATTAATGTAACCATGATACCAGAGGCGCAACCCCGCCCTTGCTCTAAAGTTTTCTGAAATATAGTTATACAGTAAATATCTGTCAAACTCTAAAAATTGCTTGATAGCTATTTTAAAAGAATGACTAAATATTTTGCTACAACCGAGCGCAAAGTACAAATTTGCGCTTCCGAAAGAAAGCACAAAGTAGCACTTTTCAGACGAGCGAGCGTTTGTTTACTTTGCCGCTCGCCTAAAGTAAATGTAGTGCTCGAATGTAGTGCTCAAGGCGAGCATTACATTACAAAGCTCGTTTCCTCGGCGCCGTGAATGCTCGTTTTGAATGCTTGGCTCAACAGTGCTCCACTATTCAGAGGGGCAGTTGGTTCTCAAATGGCAGCCATTGCTGTCAGGCGTCATGTTTTTTTAATTTATTATAATGTTGTGGATCCTGAGGATCCCATACCTAATGTCGGTTTATGCGACAAAGATCAATCAAAAACAAAATTTTGTCTTGAGACCACTCCATTGTTTACAAATTTACAATAAATATGTGTTTTCAATTTGGCACTTCATCGACTACTGAATAACTGAGCTTGCTCAGAACGAATAAGTCGCGATCTGTACTGACTTGTAATGTAACAATCAAAGGAATTCCCTAGAAAACCGACAGTCAAGTGGAGCACTGATGCTCCGCTCGCCGTTCCAGTTCGCTTCGCGCTCGTTTATCGGCACTGACTATCGAATTTTCGTGTTACATTATATTACATTACATTACAACGTTCAGTTACAAGTCAGTCGCCGCCTTAACGGATGGTGTTCCTGATGTTCGACACAATTTTGAAAGTAGGCGTTGAGGAGTGTTTGACACATGTCAACAATTTTGTGACCAGCTGATTTGAAGATCGTTCTCGTGCAATAAAAACGTATTGCCGTGATAATTCAATGGAAATCGATATCAGTGATATTCGTGCACTCCACCGGAAATATAGATATAAATCGTAAGACGGTATTTAAATAAATAATTAGTACTTATGCAATTTGTAATTTTTATTTTGCAGTAAATACATTTTAACAAACATTTTTACAAAAACACCGGTTGTAAAAAAATCATGTGTATAATTCGAGAGCAGTGACATTGACGCTCTCGCGAGATAGTCGAACTTCTCGCTCAGAGCGACAATGTATCACTTTGCGCTCTTAATACACATAGCTAGTATTTAATAGCTATTGGTGCTCGTATTGCATAATAATAAGCAGTAAGCATTTTGCCGCTCGCACCTGAGAAAGCGTTAACTTTGTCTTGTCAAAAGAAATCGCAAAAGGTCACTTTCTAGAGATCTAGAAAAAATATCGGTTATTTTTTACCCACCACTAATATAATTTACATGGTGTGCATGGTAAAGTAATCGATTATGCCGTTTCTGTTTCATGATTTATTTTATCGATTGTATAGTACTGTGGGCTGCTATTCTGGAATTGTTCCAGTTGCGATTTTGTTTGAAAAGTGAAACCAGCGTAATAATATTTATTGAGCATTATAATATCCATTTTAATTTATTAACAAATGCATTTTGTAGATGTTCATAACATTGAAATTGCCCAAAGGCTTCCGAAGCAATAGAAATTGTTGTCAGTAGGTAGTAAAGTCAAATTTGAAATTTCTAGCATCCACGATTAGCTCTATACCAACCACTCTGTTTTAGAACTTAAGTATCATTCACATAGGATTAGTGCAAAATTAGTGCAGTTGTGCAAAACCTACCAAGCGCCCCCTCTTATGAGCGCGTTTACATAGACTTAGCGACAGTGTAGAATGTTAATGGTAGTGCAGAAGCTAGCAAGCTTTTAGGTTCTGCATTACACGCTTGCAACAGTTTTACCACACCTAATAATAATTCGCGGTTTGCTCCCGATGTTTTACTTTTAACTTGTTTTCTGCGTGAAAATATGGAGGAAAGTTTAATGCAAAAGCGTTTTTTGTGTTTAATGTTGTTTAATGTTGTGTGAGAAAATGTAAATCATTAACATATACATCGAGTGCGCAGGCGTTAGTTTAAATTTATTAATTCTATGTGAACGCCTGCTTCCATTGCCACTGCACTGCAACTGCACTACCACCCCACTAAGTCTATGTGAATGAAGCTTTAAAAATTAAAAGCATTTATACTTATACTTATAAGCGAGTACCTCCAACATACTTCTGACAGTGCTGCTTATTCGATATTTTCATAGTGTTCTGATGAGTGTTATATCTGTCTCAAGCTGCGAAATAATAATTAATAAGCAGCAATCTTTATGGCTAGGAACTATTCATTTGATGAATTATTTTTTATATGTAATCAAGATCTGCCTTGGTATCGGACACAAACACGTAAGTCTTTATACTAGTATTTGTGGGCAAATGTTTTAATTTGAAAAAATATACAGTATCCTCTACTTATAAAGCAAATAATAGTTATTTACAATTTATGTGTTGTAAAGATTCATATTACAACACGAGATGTTATAGTTATCAAACGAGGCATTAGCCGAATTCGATAAAACATCGAGTGTAGTAATATGAATTTACAACAAGAATATTGTATAAAACTTTATCTACTTTCATTTAATAACACGAAAAAAATATATCTATGGCAAAAAGTGTCAAATGACGCGACAAGAAACTGGTGTATTTTCTATGAACAGAAAAAGTACCTACCTGCTATTAAGTCTACGATTCAAGCTTTCTTGTTACCTTTCGCATAGTTACTGAAAAAACTTTGGCAAACAAACCCAAAAATATAAAAAGAGCTTTTCAAAAAGAGTGAATCTGATGGAAGTTTACCTTCTGATATAGAAGCAGCGGCAACCGGAGTGATCTCAAATTTAGGTTCCGACAAAATCCAAAGCGCGGTATGAGTTGGAGCACCAAAAGATTAAAGGTTGGTGCAAAGCTAACAAGGTAAAGGAGAGGTGTCTCAGAAAATCCTTCTGGCTTATTTTTCCGGAAAGCAATGCTCCCACAAATCATCGACACTATGGACTCACTACTCAATCTTGAGAACTATGATTTCAGTTAATAAAAATCAAGATATAAGCAGATTTTCTCAACTAATCGCATTTTTCAAAAAAAGTTCATAGGCCAAAAAGTCCAGAATTTTTACAAAAGAGAATTTGTTATAACAGAAGGCAATGTAGCAGGTATCAACTGTTTCAATATTTTTCGAAAATATGCTGAACTTCGTCCTCCTAATGCCAATGTATTCTACAGACAAGGAAACTGTACTTCCCAGCCTGTCGGAGTTAATACTTTTAGAAGCCTTCCAAAAATGATTGCAACAAAGCTTGTATTGAATAATCCCGAAGAATACACTAGGCATTGTTTTAGAAGGTCCTCAGCCACCATTCTGGTTAATGGCGGTGCAGATATGGAGATGTTAAAGCGTCATGGGGGCTGGAAATCTTCTTCTATGGTAGAAGGCTATGTTGAGAATTCTTTAAATAATAAGAAACAGATAGCAAAGAAGATCACGGGTCACACACGGATTTAACGATTGGAAATTCGAACTTAAACAGCTCCATCACATCTACCTGTGGTATACAAATTTCTAATTATTGTAAAAAGTGTATTATTACTGTTTATAATAAACTGTTTTATAATTTTTTTAATAATAAATAAACAATTCATCTAAAAAGCAGGATTTTATTTAGCGGAAAAATGGTAAGAAAAATGTTTTTTTTTTTATTACAGCACTAGTGGTGTAAGGGCATCAATTACAACATTAGTGATGTGATAGATGCCCTTGCGAAACTATTTATAGAATGTAAAATTATATTATTAAATGAAAGTAGATAAACATCATTTACCTTACTGATAGACAAGTAATGGTTAGGTAATAAGTGACATAGTGAAAAGTTTCTGTGCAACCCTATCTACAAGAGTGAATCACGTCAACTTGTTGCTATGAGAAACAAAAGAAAATAGATTCCATAACTATTTTAGATAGCAGTTAGTTCTTCAACAAAGTGTTTTAGCATTGAAAATGCTTAGGTATAGGATCGCGAAGGTTCTCGTATATGGCTATGTTTCGATGAAAAATGTAATTCGATGAGCATGTCACACCGACATGGTTAGGCAGTTGGGGATCGAGTAGAGTGGGCGGCGTGGGCTCATAGTTTGGCATTCGTATTCGTATATTGCAAATTGCAAGTCTGAGAATCTGAGCTTTCATGTGAATGTGATATACAAGGTGGCAAAGTCTGTAAGTCGCAAATGGTAAGTTCTCAAATTAGAAGGTAAATTTCCTTAAATCATGTTCAATGCACTCCGATAGTTGCAAGAATTGCGAAATCTATAAATTTTTTAATTATGTATAGATATTTACTTTCATAATATGGCATGTCGTAAATAAAATTAGTCAATTATGGTTTAAGTCGCACCAGCTATTGTATTTCAAATAAAACTCCTTATGTATTTTTTCATATTTAGATAGACCGATCACTCACGAATCGACGATGTAGAAATTGATAGATCTATTTCTAATGATAAGTGAGATATATACCCGCAACAGAAATGTGTTGATTAGATTAGAGCATCGTTTCTCAACTTGGGGGGTCGCGACCCCCAAGGGGGCCGCGGACAGGTATAGAGGGGGTTGCATCTGTCAAAAGAAGACATCTATACTAAAACTCCTTTTATTAAATAATAAACTTTAATTAATAATCATCGTACTAACTACATCATATAATAAAACAAACTAATAATGTTTGTTTTTCATTTAAAAGTTTTTCTATATGTGGATCATCGGAAACACACATTAGTAAATTATTTTCAAGTGATAATAGCCGATTTCTATGTTTAGTTTTTAAAGACACCATTGATGAAAACCCTTTTTCGCATAAGTAAGAAGTAGCAAATGGAATAAATGTTTTTAAAGCTTCCGTTACTAAGCTTCCGTATTCACATCGTCGTGCAAGCCAAAACTTATCTAAATCTTGAGACAAAAACTTTAGTTGTAAAGTTTTGTCTGTCAATATTTCAATTTCAGTGAAAGATTGAAACCAATCATGGATGAGGGTAATTTAATCCCAACTCACCAGTTTGGATTCAGAGAAAGCCACTCCACCCTAGATCAAGTACACAGAATTACTGACGTAATAGAAAAGTCGCTAGAAAACAAAGAAGTCTGTTCAGCGATATTCCTTGATGTTGCGCAGGCTTTTGATAAAGTGTGGCATGATGGGTTAAAATATAAACTAAATAAGTTACTTCCATATAAATACTCAGAATTATTGGAATCATATATCTCAGATAGACTCTTCAGAGTCAAACAAGATGAAGCATACACTGAACTAAAAGAAATCAAAGCAGGAGTACCACAAGGAAGCGTCCTAGGCCCTATCTTATACCTGATCTACACCAGTGATATACCACAGTTAGAGCAAAACACAATAGCCACGTTTGCAGATGATACTGCCATTCTTGCGACAGGAAAGGGCTATGAAGAAGCTGCAAACAAACTGCAAATATCAGTTAACCAAATCAATAACTGGACCAGAAGATGGCGTATCAAGCTGAATGAAACCAAATCAGTGCAGATTAATTTCACAAATAAAAGAGAACAACAAATACCTATTAACATGAACAATGCCCAGATTCCATATGCAAACTCAGCAAAATATCTAGGCATCACATTAGACGCAAGACTTCGCTGGAAAGTCCATGTTAAAAAGAAAAGAGAAGAGCTAGACATCAGATATAAGAAAATGTACTGGCTACTTGGTAGACAGTCCTGCCTATCAACTTACAACAAAATACTGTTGTATAAACAAATTCTCAAGCCAGTATGGACCTATGGAATACAGCTCTGGGGCTGTGCCAGTAAGAGCAACATATTAATTATTCAAAGGTTTCAGAACAAAGTACTGCGGAACATCGTCAAAGCGCCTTGGTACATCAGAAACAGCGACCTTCATCGAGATCTTCAGATGGACACTGTAGAGCAGACAATTAATAAATTTGCACGGACTCATGAACAACGACTCCATCAACATGTGAACATCGAGGCCATCCAGCTCCTCGACAACACTAACATAGTAAGAAAGCTCAAGAGGGTTAAGCCCTTTGAGTTAGTGAAGTGATTATGTCAGTATAAAAACACAGCATTGTGCGGTGTTAGTGTTACACGTTAGTGTTAGTGTACTTAAGTTACCAGACTCTAAGGTACACTAGTGAGTAAGACCTTAGCTCTAAAATTTTCAACTTTAGTTAAATTAGGATAGAACGAAATTACTCATTGATCTCCCTTTGATCAGATTGTAATAGCAGCAAAATAACCTTCAAGGGGTATTTTCTATATATAAAAAAAAAAAATATATATATATATTTCAATTAGTTGGTTGTAAGTCTGAATAGGTAATTTGGCAGTTGCAACAATATTTTCATTAAATGGATTGAGAACACATATTTTTGATAAATCATCGTTATCACCTGAAAAATATTCTAGTAGCTGAATTTTCAATTGATGTAAATGCATAATAATATAATGTCTGTAACTTATTTGTGGTGTATTTTGACGATTCATAGTTGGTTTCTTTTGGGATTACACCACCTGTAAAATAACAAAAAGCAGAAAACCAGAAGTATACAAATTAATTATTCAAAGTGTAGTAACAAGGCAAACTTCTAAAGTTTGCCCCAAAAAACCACTGTATTAACGTGTGATAAAATAATATTTGATATATTGACTAAATTTTATCAGTGGTTTTTCAGTTTTATACAAAATTTTATAATATTACATGTCATATTTTAGAATATGACATGTAATATTATAAAATTTTGTATAAAACTGAAAAACCACTGATAAAATTTAGTCAATATATCAAATATTATTTTATCACACGTTAATACAGTGGTTTTTTGGGGCAAACTTTAGAAGTTTGCCTTGTTACTACACTTTGAATAATTAATTTGTATACTTCTGGTTTTCTGCTTTTTGTTATTTTACAGGTGGTGTAATCCCAAAAGAAACCAACTATGAATTGCATAATAATATAAAATATATAGAGGGGGTCGTAAAGCTTTTTACTTTATTTTTTTGGCTTTTTAGGGAGTCTCGACTCTAAAAAGGTTGAGAAACGATGGATTAGCGAGTAAAAGAGATCATTTCCGTTTTTGCTGCTGTCATGTGGTGTCTCTCTATGGAAACCCTGTGGTAAATTCTTTTATATTTGTTGAACTTTCTATTACCGTTAGTTGCAGAAATGATTAATGTGCATGGTTAATATAATAGTAAACATAATATATAAAATAGTGAACATACAGTTTTCAGTGCAAATGTGCTGATATTTGGTCTTGTTTTAGCGGGCATATTAAAAGGCTCATCCGATTATGCTCTTTGCTGTAAGGCTATGCATGTTATATATTTCTTCAATCAATTCTATTAGCATTTATTATATATACCCCTATTAGCTATCCATCAAACCCTATATAAATATACTCAAGGGAGTCCGTCATAACGAAATCTGTAAAAATACATTCAATCAGAAAAGTTCATGCTAAACCGGAAGTGATATTTGCATGGTCGGAATGTCATCTTAGAGCAATAAATAAGATACCATCTTGCTCAGTAATCACCGCTATTCCTGATAGCGGTTTCAAAAATTATAGATGATATAGTGGTAGGGTTGGACACGTTGTATACAGCGGAAAATATTGAGATTCTTCTGTGGCAGTGTAAATATACTGGATATTCGTAATAACTGAATAAATCCGAACATATTTTAATATAAAAGTTAAATGATGGTAATGCTGAAGAAAAAATGGTATAGCTGAAGTAAAGACTGACAAAACAATTAGTTATTAAATCTACAGATATTTTCACACAGTTTTCGTGGGAGTAAATATTTTAAAAACGTGTTACTACAGACTTGAAAATTGTTTACTCAATATCTATAGGTGATATTTATATATTTATAATAAAGTCATACAAATTAATATAAAATAATGTCGGTATATCTATAGTCTATTAATAACAAACAAAACAAACAAGAGGCCTAAAGAATAAACATTACCTAAAGATTACATGTAGGATAAACTTTTAAATCAGGTGTACATAACATACCATGTATGTCACGACTACATTAACTAATGGAGCAATAAATAAGGGTCTTAATAACACATAATAATACAGGGTCTTTTAACGAAAACTTGACCCCCCTACAATTAGAAAATCGAAAAAAAAATGTATTCGCCGAGACCCGTCGATTTCTGTTCTTGGGGGGAACATTTTTCACAGTCAAGCCTACTTGATACGCCTACGGTCATCTCTCTAACCCCTACCAACTCCAACTTTAAAATTTCAAAAGGAACTATCCTACTAACAGATCATTTTAAAGCCATTTCCATTGCGAATATACTGGTGCATCGTTTTTGAGAATCGGTTGAGATTTGACAGAATTTTTGGGTAAAAACGAAAAGTTGACAAACCGCCATTCTCTTCAAACCGACATTTATAAGCTGGTGTGAAGCAGCAGGAGGTATAAGCTACTGGTTGCTGTTGCTGCGCGGCAATTTTTGGATGTCCATTTTCCAGGGCATTGGATTGGTAGAAGAGGTCCCGTCTAATGGCCACCAAGATCACCTGATCTATCCCCTTTGGGCTTTTTCCTGCGGGGTCATTGATAAATCACGAGTGTACGCCATGCAGGCAGCTTGAAATACTAGAAGTGTTTCATCAGAGAATTGTGGAAGAATGACGATTAATAACACCGGATGTCTTTAGTAATGTTCGAACAGAATTTGAAAACTGACTGTATTATTGTTTGGAAGTTAAAGGGGGTCATTTTGAGCAATACATTAAATAAAACTTGTTTTTGCTTTGCTTCAGCTTTTTTAAGATGAGACTGTTTGTTGTTTTTTTTTTAAACTGATCGACACATCCAAAGGAGTGTGGTTGTGTAGTAGATAAAAAACTTATTATTTGTAGACATTTCTGTTTAGAAATTAGTCGCTGAATGTCGGTTTGTCAACTTTTCGTTTTTAGTCAATAACTCAAATCTCTGTCAGCAACTGTCAAATCTCAATCAATTCTCAAAAACGATGCACCAGTGTATTCGCAATGGAAAGGGCTTTAAAATGATGTGTTAGAAGTAGGGTAGTTCCACTTAAAATTTTAAAGTTGAAGTTGCTAGGGGTTAAGGGGATGAACATAACAAGTTGGCTTGACTGTCAAAAATGACAATGGGCTGGCCACAAGAACAGAAATGGACGGTTCTCGGCGAATTAAAATTTTTTTTCTGTTGTATAGTTATAGGGGAAGATCCAGTTTTCGTTGAAAAACCCTTTACAAAGAACCACTAAGTCAAAATTTGCAAGGGAATTTGCCGAAAATATTTTTTTGTGTCCTAAACTGCTATAAGAAATCCTAAAAGAAAATTGTTAGGAATTAAAAGTTTTCTAACGGACGGCTCTTCAAAATAATAAAGCAAAAAAAAATGCTGTAAGATTCAATGCTGAGCGGAGCATTAAATACTTCCTACACAACGTCTCTTTTTTTTTAAGAAATAGTTACTGAGTTTCAAGTTGATACCTAGTTTAGTTCAATAGATACATAAAATAATAAATGTACCTATACTACCTACATGTCTTCCGAAAAGGAACAAGAGTAGAAGATAATATCTATAAGGTCCTTATCCTGGTTTAGTATATGTTTTAGGTAACAAGCAGCCTAATTTGACTGATGTACCGATGTAAGTACCAACTTCCAAATGTATATGTAAATGTATGTATTCCGCTAGTTTAGCGGGCAATTTAAAAAATAAAATTATGTTTTAAACTAAATCTATAAACAAATTTAGGCAGGAATAATTATACCAACTTAATTAAAAATATATGTCCAATTTGGTATTTTACATGTTCTTCAATTATTACCCAAATTTGTTCAGAGCTTAACACTTAATTCCAATCAACCTTTTTAAATATAGTTCTGCGCTATCGCATCGCGTATCTATTCATGACTGCACATAATTGCAATTTAAAAATTTCTGCCAAACCCTAAAAGAGAAACGACAGCGTTGAAAGCTTTCGCAGTTTCCAAAAAATATGAAACAATTCCCCATGTTGAAATTTATAAAAATTTTATAATCAAAATATTTTCCCATATGATTTCCCTTTTAATTTGGGTCGCTGCCCTATTTACCCGCAGACAATTAAATAAGATTACGAGTATTTAACAGCAGACTTAATAAACATAACTGGTTTTTTATTGCCTTCATTAATCAGGTAATTATAAATTTGTTTCCATTATCGCTTATTATCATATAGTATCTTTATAAGTCTACTCAATTCCGTATAAAACAAATACTTTAAAATTACAGTATTTGATATTAAGTATATGTTATTAACACGCATGGAGTTTTGTAATAGATAAATCTATCTGTAATTAGCATAACGGTGTAAACTATGTTAAGCAAACAAAAAGTTAAACATGTAACACTAATTTTCATGTAAAATGATTTACTAAGCGGCAAGATGAAATAAGCACGTATTTCCCATATATCCTCCATATGTTACATTTAGGGCCAGTTTCATGCATAATCAAATTTAAAGAGACTAACTAAAATTGTTTTTTTAATATCTTGCATATAATAATTGTCTCAATAATAGTATCCAAGTATCCAAGAAAGGGAACTTTAGCTCACAGTAAAAAAATCCAACTGATTTTAACACTGAATCAACACTCATCAGTGTGTATATAATATAGTCCACACTTGGCAGTGTTAGACATACCGGTGTATTATTACATTACATAAAAGTAATTTAACACCTAAATCGGCGTTTGTCTCGTGTCTAATTATAAAAAAACTATAAAAGATAGCGACTTTTAGTAAAAAAGTATTGAAAGATAAGACTTTAATATAAGTTCCTATAGTAGTAATTTTTGGTATTTCTTTTTATTTTTAAAATTTCAGGCAAACAATCTTGTACTAAAATAGCGTATTTTCAAAAATTATTTTCTCTAAAATACATGTATTAAACAAAAATTTGTTACTATAGGGATCTAGTTTATCCTTTGATCTTTCCGGTGATATATAATTTATAACATTAAAAAGAAATTTTGTTGCAATTATAAGACAAATCAGGTACCCTTGCAATGAGGGCTAACTTTATTTCCATGTGCCTTTTTACTTCGGCTTTACGTGCACCTCCGAAATCTTAATAATTCCATAATTGGAATATATAAGTCTCCACCCATCGGCCACCCATCCTCTCAATCCGACCCAACATTCTTGCCTGTCAAATCTACAGAGAATGGACCCTTAAGTATCTGCGCATATAGGTATGATAGCTAAATGCTACTTTACTTTTTAGTAACTTCTGTGTCACGTTTAATTTATTAATCTTAACTACCAAAGGTGTTTGGCCTTTATTTAGACAATAGTTTTATTACGATCCATATAAGATGTAAAATTACTGAAATTTTAGCGGGTATAGTCATAATATATACCAGCAGAACATAAAGTAATAATGCAAATCAACGATCGGTTTCTAAATAAATCTCTATTTTACCCAATACGATTGTATGAAAAAAGACAACTAAACTAAAATATGTACAGAATGTTCATGATTAATGAAAAGTTAAAATAAACTTTTGCTAATTAATAGTTTTGCTGCTGTAAGTAATCTTTGAATCTATATCCTTACAAATTGTGTAAATTTTATTCAGTAAAGTAGTTCCGAAATACGACAAGATCATAGGTCAAGTAACCCTAATAATGCAATATACAAGGTTATCATAAAGTAAGGGATATATTTCAACTTATCATGTATTTTTAACAAATTAAATTAATAACAGGATGTGTCCAACAGCTGTTAACGCAAATGTTCGATACACTGTAAATAATTGGTCTGAGTGAAGACCATAAAAGTAGTGAGTTAATTTATTGAGTTAAATTATTGAGTTAATTTTTAATTATTATTGAGTAACTTCATAATTTTGCTCATTTAGGGCACTATTCGTAACAATACTGATTAATCGTACTCAAATATAGTATCTATTCTACAAACACTCAAAAATGTACTTCTATTAGAGTAATTGTACCTTTAGTCTGAGTTAATTTTTGCAATATTACTCTTTCCAGAGTCATTTCACTAAAACAAGGGCAACGTTTGGCTTTTGACCTTGAGCAGAATTTAGTTCTTGCTAAGAACCGGCATTAGCCACCTGCCCCCCTCCAATAGACAAAATATAATTTCTTTCTCTATACGCTTCCCGTTTCCCCCGTCACTCCGCTTCATTTCGTCATTATTTCTTTCTTGATACGTGTCATGCGCGTTGGATCTTCTCAATATTAATATTAGCTCATTCACTTTTCATTTGAAAAAGTTAAAAGTTTTGTGAATTATTGTGATTGTTGTTCCTAGTTTTCTTAATAGGTATAACCACGATGATATTCATTCAAATTACTGAAATTAGAAAGAAAAAGTGAAGTGGTGTAGAAACATTGATCCCATTCACAATATGGAGGAGTTTTTTAAGTTAGGTAAGTAAGTTTACGTACAAAATAAAAGAATAAACTTATATAATAATGTTGCACATATATTTTTTATAGCGGGATTTCAGCATAGTGTTTTACCTACCGCCTAGTAGACAGTACGGTGCGTAGTCCATTGTTTAATGTTTAGTTACAAGTGTACTGTTCGGCTAGCTAGGTAATGGCCGCTCCGCTTACCTATTTAGATTACCTACTCAATATTGAACATTATAAAGCAATAATGAGCGAAAAATTCTTATACTGATTTCTTATAACCCAAATTGGACTCTTTAACTCTTGTTTCATTGTTTAATTCTCAGTTTTAATGTTATATTTCAATTCCTAGGTACATTCACTCATAGCAGTAAAATGTGTCATGCTACATTTTTTGGAATTTGTTAGTTATGTGATTGATCAAGTTGAATGAGCCCATATGCCGTTTTATGGTTTACTTATTTCTAGAATTAAATATTCAGAGAATACCTAGGTATTATACAATCTCCAAATTCATAATATAAAACTATTGTGTACTATTTTGACATAAGTATTTTAATTATTAATTGATAATTGTTTCTTGATTTTAGTATGGTATAAGGATATAAGAGCTTTGTTAGCCATTCGACATGTTGCCACCAACTGCCAAAGGAAAGAAGAAACGTATTAACGAATCTGCTACGATACTATGAGTTTTAAATATAAAATGTCATATTTAATACGTTTTTTATATACATTTCAATAAAATACTATATAGGAGACTATTTTTAGGTTCTCATTTTCAAGTATATCTTAAATTTTAGCAGATCACCAGTGAATTTTTGGTAATGCTTGTACACAGTGGATCAAATTTTATTTAGGAGACTGAGCTGGTGAAAGAGGTGAAAATAATTTACTGGCTAGATGAAGGAACATTTTCCGAGATTTTTTGAGATCTAAGAAACATTTTTTTGAAATATGTCCTAAACAAGCAGTCCATTTATTTTAATCTCTTCTGTCGGTTCTCAGTTTATCCACAAAAATAAGAACATTTGAACCGCCGTATATATCTAAATACTAAATGAAAATACTCATTTATGAGTGGTATAGATCTACTCAATATTTACATAATTAAACTCAAAAGTGAGTTGAACTCTAATTAAGTTTGAGCAAAAATTAACTCAATAATGATTTGACTTGAGTTCATGTTCATAAAAAATTAACTCTCGAATAGGTAATATTACTCATTTTTGATGCAGGAATTTCACTCACAAAATTTCAGACTTACTCATATTTATAGAGTGAAAATATCACTCAATCGGGTGTGGACAGAAATTGAGACATTATTGAGTGTAATTTGAGTGAAATTTCACTCAAATTTCTTTACAGTGTATGTCGTTCATTTTGCTGCTGTACAATCATCAACCGTTCCTCCAAATTGTACACAGCATTATTCAGCATTTCTGGTTGAATTGCAGCAATTTGCTCCCTAATAGAGTCTTTTCATTCTTCCAGCGTTGTTAGTCGTGTTCTTAACTCAAAATTTTTTAAATAGCCCCACAGCCAGTAATCCGCTGGGTTAAGATCAGGTGATCTTGGAGGCTCATGAATTTACAAAATATCTGCTTATAACACGATTTTGAAAAACATCAGTTACGTTTGACAACTCTTTTGTTTTCCATATAGATACAGTAAAATCCAATTATTGAAGCAATAGATTCCATTTACTTTTTGCTACTAGCTTGATTTCTTAAAATTATAAAAGACTTTAAACTATACCCCTTACTTTGTGATGACCCGAGATTTAAGCTTAATTTAAATTAATTACTGCATTTACTTTCTAGTACCTTTCCACAAAAAAAATCGAGAAATTTATGGCTTTGAATTAGGAAACTTATTGCATTTATAGCTTCATAGTTATTATCACATGTTTGTCATTAGGTTTAACTACCAATCATAGGTTATGTCTGCCAGTTCAAAATAAAATTAGGCATTCCAGAAGACATGATAAAAAATGCCTCCAGTGGGTCAAATACAGTCAATTTTTTTGTGTTTTTTACTAGGATTACTCTTATTCAGAAATTCTAAATCCACTTTTTATTTTCAAACAACATTGAGGAAATTTAATCTTTTACTAGAATTCAGAAATAATATTGATGGGAATGAATTTTACGGTAAATTTTCGCCTGTCATCACAGAAAAAAAGAGAAATCTAACAAAATATACAGGCCCTTTCATGTATTTATAAGATGTATCCTACCTTCAGCAATTAAAATATGTTTGTAAACAAACTTGGAGGCATTACTATTCTTCCTCAAACACATTTATGCGTTCTGTTTGTTTGACTCATGACGGCCATTTTTGACAGGTCATTGGAATGCCTAATTGAATAAACAGTATTCAAGTGGAAGTATAGTTAATTTTGGAGCTGAACAGAAATACCTTTTTGTTTCAGTTCAAGCAGAAATTTTATTGTGAATGTTGAATTTAATTTAATAGATAGGTATAAATGAAAAACGTTTTCTAATTTAAAGTCGCTCTCAATGAAAAGAGCGTTTAAAGTATCAATAAAACAATAATTATCAATAATTTCATCGCATAATTTGTCCTTTTTCATAGCTTCATAGTCATCAAAGCCTAAAGAAACTCATATTTGGACATTCACAGAAAAACTATCATTTAACTTACTCGCTATACAAACACTTAATCAGTTTTATTAGATACACAGTAAAAAATATGAAGCGGGTAAATTTCATTTCATAGAGGTAAAATTGTGAGTGTATATTTTTACACCCTGGAAATCTTATTTAACGTTTTTTAACACCCAAACGTACTGTAAGTGCGGATTAATTTTAAATTAGTATTTTTCATTTTTTGGGTGCAAAAGTAGTTCCATCGGCGTAAAACATATTTCTATCACTATTAAAAGAAACCATCTGAGTGTAGACATTATTTATGAGATTAAATTAACTCTATATGTGTGTAAAACAAATGTCTTAACAATTAAAAACCATTTTTTGAGTGTAAAATGTATTTCCATGTGTAGATTTATACTCGATCTGGTAAACTATACATCTCTAGTGTAAAGTGTCATCCATCATTTCGATACGGGCATGTTAGAACCGCTACTGCTATTGCATCATTATTATTTAGATGCTTCCCGCACCGTTTCGTATATAGTGTAATGTGAATTGTGTTCCGTTGTGATGCATGTTTTTAAAGTAAAATTGAAAAATAAATGCAAATATTGCAAGATAGAAGAAGATCTTGTGAACAAATTAAACAATTTCAAAAATGTGCCTAAAACTTTGGCTGAACGACACCTAATGTTCATGCACCACTCCTGGAATGAAAAGGGCCATCAAAAGTTATTGCATTAAAAAATAGTAAGTTTAAAAACTATATCACAGAAGAATTAGACATTGCTGACGAGTTTTATTTTAATGAAACAAAATTTATTAAATTTGGCTATATGTAGGTATATTTGGTTCAACCTTCAACTGATATACTTAAATGTAAACGTTAAGTTAATATTATAGAGAAGTAACCTTACGAAATTAAACAGACTCAGGGCTCTACTGAATGTTACATAGTGTAGTTAATGATGTAGTAGTTATTTTGTTTAATGTGATTTGTTACAGTTTAATTTTGCATTTCGTACTCGTTTTTTTCTAGTTCCTAAATCAGGAACTTGTTGTATTTTTTAAATGTAAACATTAAAAATTAGACCATGGTTATATACCAAATACCTATATGTAAAGTTAAGTGGTTGTTTTTATTTTTCGTTACTTTGCTACAGTTTTAATGTGTATATCGTGTTAATCTTGTTTTTGTTAGTTGTTATTCCTATAGGCCGAAATAGTTTGTTTCTGGAATAGGAATATTGTTTTTCTTTTTTTAATAAACATTTTAAAAAATAATTTGAATTATTTCCTTACACCCAATTAGTTTAATTTTACACCCTTTTAAATTAATTTTACACTCGTGAGTGTATTGGATATATACACGGTCATGAATGAATTTTACACCCAATCAAATTACTTTTACACTCTGTAGTGTATTTGTTTTACACGCCATCATATTACTTTTACACTCTTTAGTGTATTCCAAGTGTGTTAGTTTTACACGCCATCAAATTGCTTTTGCACTCTATTGAGTTACATTTACCCTCTAATGCATATTAGAACTGGGCAAAATTTACACTCACTCCTATTTATGAGATTTACACTCAAATTGCAGGTCCTATATGCACCACTCTGAGTGTAATTTGAGTGTAAAACTTTACACTCAATTTTTTACCGTGTAGTAATCTGCAACTGGTATACAGTGTGTAGCCAGAATACCCTATAAATTTCTCCATTTTTCGATTCTACATGAAATTTTAGGGCATTACAAAAAATTGAACTCCCGTAAATACTTGTTTTAATTCGATGTTCTATTGTTTTTTTCTAACACACGTCGAATCATCTATAAAAATATCACCATTTTTTATTTGACATTTTTTTGTAAATATGACATTAAAGACACAAATCGAGCGAGAGCGTTACGGTGAACACCCTGTACATATATGCGCAAGCTTGCCATGTCTTACGAACTTTCGGTAAAGTTAAGGCAAAGTAAATTTTCAACCAGAAACTACTTAATATTAGAAAAACTCGATTTTGATCCCAAAAATGTATCTATGTGTATATGAATCACCAATAGTTACGTAGAATATTAACTTCAAAAAATATACCTACTTGAGGTAACGGTTGTCTTGTACAGCAATGATGATGACAATGGGAAAGATAGCTCCTTTTTCAAGATCATTTTGAAATGTATATAGACTGCTTAATGCAACTTTATGTTCTAAGCCCTATTTTCCCTCAGTCTTTATTTACAGTAACTACAACTACTTAAAAGCTGTTGTATAATTCATATAGAACTTAGGTAAACAGATAACGGATTAGCCATCTGACAGTCTGAAACATGATTTCATTAAGCAGGCTAAAAGTAACTTGATTATTGAATTATTAACGCTCCTAAAGCCTAAACACTTTCGAAGAGAATATTCAATGTTTTCTCTTAACTCCATTGTGTTCCTAAACCGCGAGATACTTTTACAAGTTATAAAATTAATCTTTCCAGGGTCTTAAAGGAAATTACACCAAGGTAATAGGATTGCGTAATTGCTATAAAATTTGCTAAATGTATATAAACGTCGAGGAGGCATTGAACTCCAATCCTAATTTTAGTCTGATAAGATAAGAAGTTACATACAGTCCCGCTTTTATTAAAGATTCCAAAAAATGTATGCACTACTATATGCGTGTTTGCATAACACTTTATCTGTTTACTATTTACAGAGACGTTTCGCAATTTACGAAATTACATTATGTTTGATGTAACAGTTGGGTGTACACTTTTATAAGCTACTGGCGAAACGACATCAGACAACGGATCGCCTTTTGTTGAATTACGAACTATTGATCCGATCTAAACATAAGCGTAGTAGAAAAATAGTGTTTTTTACCCATTATTGCTGTTATATTCAAATACATGTGCTCAAAGACAAAGAAATAAAAATAAAAAATTTGTATTAATAGTAATAATGATAATATCTCTACCCCTCATTTTAATCACAAGGATTATTACAAAAGTCTGAGACTTGTGTGAGAGAGGGGCGGCATATTATTATTTCGCAGCCCACATTTGCGCCTCAGGAATGACTTGGGTTTGTAAGTCCTAACCACCATTCAGTGCTGAAATGAGGGAAACCTGGAAAACTTCATTAGTTAAAGGAACAGTCAAACATCAACTTATTTTAATCTCTCACGTTAACACCAAGCTGACGTTCTTCCCATCCTAGGCCATCGCCAGGATTGCCAACCCTTGCCTATGAACAAGCCTTAATCTACGAGTAGAATATTAAATTAAAAAGTGTCTGGTAGAATGAGGATTCCAACCTACGACCTCTAGGTTGGGTGATCGAGACACTAAACTCTGAACCACCGGTTCGTCATGTATATATCCTCGTAATATTGTATGCATAAATCAAAACCAAACATTCAATAAACTTGAAAATAAAACTAAAATTCATTCTACATAAACCCAGAAAAGACCTACATAACCATAACGCCATTGACCCAATAATGTCATTATCATCATTTATATATCATGTTTTAAACAATACTAATTTCAGTAAAAATATATATTTCATATAATATATAGATGGCACTTACTGTTCCCTATATATTTTGTGCCCGTATAAACTGCACTTTTATTTTAAGTTTGTAGTAATTATTTATTACATGGCTGTAGTTAGTTTGCGCTACTTATTATAAATGGTTTATATCTGCATATTAAAAAAATTTTATTCCATTCTAATATAGTCCATACAATACATACAATACACATAATATATACAATACATACAATATTATTATCCTTTGGCACCTTTTTGTTATTTACAAAAAAACTGATGAGGCATGTCACGTAAACTATAGTTAATAAACACAAAAGTAAGATACAAAAAACCACATGCACAATACGTAATATTATAGAGAGTAGATATATAAAAATTAGAAATAAGTTTTTCATCATAGCAAATTAGGAATATTTCGTAAATAATTGAAAATTCTAAATATCTGATACGACGAAAAAATTTGCGATTTAAGATCCCATTCCATTTATAGTCGGTATCTGGTGGATTTTCAGAGTCACCAATTACGATTTTTTTTGGTCAAAGCCAGAAATTCAACATGAAGGTACGAATGAATTCAAATTTGTACAGTGGTGTATCCAGGCGTCGCGTCGTCGAAGAGAGAAAGTAATAATTGGATTAAAACATAGATTACTTAATCAAAGATTATTTTAATTACAGCAAAATTATATATATATATATTATTAAAAAAGCGAACTATCATCTCCTACCTGGAAAAAGATTTTCATAAGACCTTGCCTCTGCCACAATAATCTGTATAAAATGCCAAATATCTTCGAAATAACTGAGTTTAAATTTAGGGTATAGTAAATGTTTTGGACTGAAAATTCTGTGCCCTTTCGAAAAATGTAAAATATATAATCGGGCCGGTGGCTCAGGGCTTAGCGTCTCGATCGCTCAACTCAGAGGTCGTGGGTTCTAATTCCCATTCCACCAAACAATTTTTTACTCGTAGATCAAGGCTTATTTGCAGGGATGGCTTGGCCTAGGATGGGAAGAATGTCAACTTGGTGTTAATGTGAGAGATTAAAGTCAGTTGATGTTTGACTTGTCCCCCTAACTAATGAGGTTTTCCAGGTTTCCCTCATTCCAGCACTGAATGGATGCCGCCCCCTCTCCCACACAAGTCTCAGACTTTCGGGCTAATCCTTGTGATTAGAATGAGGAGTAGAGATATTATTATAAACCGCATAAACCGACAAATCTAACTGACTAACGGCTCTTTCACACTATCAGGTCTCGCCTGTCAGGTACCGGATCTGATACAAACCTGAGAAATAGTGGACTATTGGTTTGAACGGAAGTGTTCACATTGTCAGGTTCAGGTCCGGCGCCTGATTTCAACCCGACATCTCGACTACAACGTCAGATGACCTGATACCGGACGCAAGGGTGGTGGAAGACACAATATGTAAACGAATGATTTCACACTGTCCGGTAATTTTCGTCAGGTTTTCAGAGCGCGTGCAACAAAATGCAACCTACAACAATGCAACAAAGTGCAACAAAACCCGATGCAAACCTGATCCTGATATATAATCATACTTCAGATTTATATCAGATCCGGTACCTGACAGGCGAGACCTGATAGTGTGAAAGAGCCGTTACTCATACTAGCTTCAATTATTGGTCTTCTTTGTCAATTATTCTTCGTTTGCCTTTTTCTTAAGGAGTTTTTTATTTCATTTAGAAAACACAATTAATTTACTGCAACTAATTACACTTAAAAATCATAATCATATCATTAAAGCTTATACTTTTACTATTTGCTACATACGAGGGTATACCATAATACCGTATTGAAGAAACGAGAGGTAAGTAAGTTTCTATAGTTACACAGATACAGAATTCGTTACTTCTATTTATAAACTGTAATTTATATACCCAACTCCCAACGAAAAGATGAAATATTTGGCTATCGTAGATCTGGCAATAAAAATATTTTTAAACTGGGTCGTTCACATCTATGAGTTAAAACTTATTTTTAAAACATAAATCATGAGATTGCAAACGAAAGAAGAGTATTGAATAATCAAGGATAACATCATGGCACAACTGGTTGTCATTACAATATGTAAATGAAATAAATATTTAAAATTGGCAAATTTTGGAAATTTGTAATACCTACTTTGGTAAATATTGAGAGTGAGTTGCTGACCATATGTGAAAATAAATAGGTACCCACCTACCACAATAATTTTCCTACTCAGTCAATAAAGTACTTATGTAAAACAGCTTGATATATCAACTTCATCGTCTTCTATAAAAATAAACTTGTTCGCATTGCTGGCAGAGTTAAATTAATTATTATGATGATACAAACCTGTTAATTTATAGTGATAAATTTAGTAGGTACGTAAATAATTTAGTTTTTTGTTTGTAAAATGTATAAATAGAGTACCTACTTATATACCATTCAAAAACAAACCAATAATTTGAAAATTTAAGAAGTTACAGGTATAGAAAACTACAAATCCAAAAAGTAAAGTATAGAATACATTTTTATATTTTTAACCCTGGATATGAATGATGCCTTAAATTATGTTTCCATTTTATACATTAATTTTATTTCAATACAAAATGAAGTAATTTTTAATTTCGGTAGAACTTACAAAAAAAGTTTATTGTCTCTCCATCAAACATATATTTACTGATACAGTAATAAACCGCTCTTTCGTATTACGTTCATTATTAATTTCTGTCACAAATCTACTAGGATATACCTAATAAGTAATAAAGAAAAACAAATACATCACAAAGAGGTTAGATTAAAAATGGTTTCGATATTTAGATGGTTTTTCCAAAATATTTTCTGGGAAATAACTATCTACGGCAATAGGATTTACCAAGTTTTATTTAAATCTATTTCTGCCTAATCAAAAATAAAATCATCACACTAAAAAATATATAAATATTATTAATAGAGAAAAGATCACTTTTGAATTGACGTTTCGGTAATTCTCTAATTTAGTCAATTATAATGATTGTAATACTGTAACAATGACTGTAGCTACCTGAATGTCAAAGCGGGGTTTGTTATTAAATAATTTTAATTGTGTGCTTCGGTTAGCCAAAACTAAATTTTAACAACATTCCCAAAACTAGATCTTTTGTCACAACTTTATATTATAAAATTTGTTGATACTTATTATCTTTTAAATATAATACATTATATAATACTTCATTAATTTTAGATGATAAATAATTATTGACTTTAGCTAAACATTTTTTATTTATGCACAGATAAATTGAAAGTAATATTAGATTTTCTCCAAGCACTTTAGATTTTGAGATGCGATAGTCAACTTTTTTATTTCTTATGGGCGCCATATTGGATTTTTATATTATCAAATGAAGCGTTTTATTCTCTTTATAATGATGTATCATATACCATATTAAAATTTTGAAAATGAGGAGAAATCAACAAATAATGTACCGGGTGGCCAATTAAGAATGGACGCCCGCTGTATCTCAGAAACTACTTATCGTATAACTTTGGGAAAAAAATACTGATAAGTAAATCGGACAAGAGAAATCGCTGGAAATAAGTTCGTAGGATGACCGCTAGGGGCCGCAATTGCTATGACCAATCAGTAAATAGGATTTTTCTCAAAAATATTCCAAGTTAAGAGCTATTTTAAATAGTGGCATTGTAATCTTTGTAAAATTTACAATTTTTTTTCTGTAACGCATTTTGCTCTATCTTTGAAAATAAAGTGGTGGGGGAAGATGAAACTTTATTTTATTCAAATAAGGATAACTCCAGTTTGGGTTAACAGAATTAAACAAACTAGGGCTCGTTTGAAAGAGCTTTTCTTACTGAATAATCTGCAATATATACTGTTCCTGAACTTATTTTACCGTGGTAGCTAGAGGGTGCTGTTTGACATCGTAACAGTTATTGCGCGTTTTCAAAAAAATTTTAAATGGCAGGCTATGTCTCTTTTTACATAGTTGAATAGAGCAAAAAATTTCGAAAAAATTAGCTCAAACTGCAACTTTCTATCTTCCCTCTAACGGAAGATATTAAGAGAACAAGTAAAATTAGGCTGCCGCCTATAGGCCTATATCGTTAATATTTTGTTTCCAGGCCAACTGTAAAATGTACATTATTTGTTGATTTCTCCAGATTTTCAAAATTTTAATATGGCATATAATACATCGTTGCATCGCAAAAGGCTTCATCTGATGACACAAAAATCCAATATGGTATCCATAAGAAATAAAAAATTAACTATCGCAGTTCAAAATATGAGTGCTTAGAGAAAATCTAACTGAATTTTTGGACTCGCCCTTATTAATAATGTATAACTTTCAAATTTAAAGTGTCTATCTCTCTTTATAGTGTACGCAATCTAATTTTTGTACGCAATATTTTATCGAGTAAAGAATCTTTTATGCGGTGAATAATATTTAGCGCTCTGATACAACTTATAGTCAGTCTCTATAATTTTGGCCAAACACTACAAATTTTAACAGTACAAGGTATGTCATTAACTTCCGCCTATTCCTACCAACCAAGTTGTGCCTAATTATATTAAAAGTAATATCATTATAAAAAATAAAGTGAATATATCCTAAAACTAGGTAACTAACTTTAAGCCGGGTTCCTTCTCAAAAATACTATACTGTCATAGATTAATTAATTGCTTTTTAAAATGACTCACGATATTACTTACTCCCGAGGCAAACGGCTTATTTATAAGCTGCCCCTTTGTATTTTGACGAAGAGCGTATGTCATTAATATCCATTGCATCACGATTTTTTATAAACTCCACTTATATCATACTGAAAAAAATGTTATTGAACATGAGACCCAATTTTATTTCATACAGAAACAGTTACTCAAGTCACCAAATTAACTGGAACGCCATTTGTTTATTTGTTATCGAGAAATGCCTCTAAAATTAATTACATGACATGTTCGACCTATTTTTAAATGTGGTTCTAAGACGAAAAAATTCTAAACATATTAAACTCTACCTCACTGCCATACTTTTGTTGTGAAATATGACACATATTTCCGAATGATCTAATTTTCTGTTAAATAAGAATTACTAGTCAGGATATCTGATAGCATAACAATAAAGTTGCAAGTTGCAATATCTGTATTTTCTAAAAATAGGTAGTTTAAAGATATAGTTGTTTTATAGCGAAGTATAATGGAGTAACACTTAGCTGATGAATGGACCAATGAATGGACCGCGATTACCTAATTATAGATGTATGCTATATAATATTAATTACCTACTTAAATCCAATCGAGTCATAACTATAAAAGAAAAACCAGGAATAACGCAAATAAAAATATTCTTGAAAGTGTTTTTAAAAATGTATTCACTTTGACTTAAAATTTTATATCATGAAGATCAGAGCTTATAAATTAGGGAAAAACCACTGGAAATTCGTAAAATAAAATATGAGTGTTGCTACAGATAACAACATTGGTGTTAATAACAGGGAATAACAAATCAACGTATTTCATGAAAAGATAGTTTTTAAAAGTTGTCATTGTTTTCCCTAAAAAAAATTCAAAATTACGATTTCCTCAAAAAGCATAGGGGTTAATTAGGTACAGTTCTTTCTGAAGAAAGTGGGCCTAAAATTTAACGTACAATTCAAAAATGTTCCTGTGTACAGGGGCCCATTTCAAATAAGAAAGTTCATATGAATTTTCGGTAGAACCGGAAGTTCATCACATTTTTAAATATTTTCTTTGACTTAAAAATTTCTTAAAAGCTCCCTGTACAAATTTTCACGAATAATGTAGTAGGTTCCGAGTTTCGGCTAACTGACGGTCGTCCTGAAACAATCTGTATAGAAGGTATACAGATTGTTTCAGGGAGAATGAAGATTAGTGGGAGAAGCATTTAATTTTTTTGGCTTGGCAAAAACTACGTTCCAAAAAACTCAAGTGTTCACTCACTATTGTGACGTAGAAAGTTTATGATTTTAATATTTTATGTTTTCAAAATTAGCAATCAATAGAAAAATATGTTCCCACTAACTGAAGATGAACACTCAATGAGCATTAGTAGTGGTGAGAAACACACCGTAGTGCCCTCTTTGCGTCTTTGCTAATATCTATCTGACAATTATTGTGAAATTAACAGAATTCAAATCCAAAGCCACTTGGGTCACATTGCCCGTGGAGTATCTGTTTTCGGCATCTTCCAATAAATAAACTCAATGAGTGGTAGATGAGGTTTACCGCATTACAGGTTGATAAAAATAGATTAGAAGAAACAGAATTATCTGTTCCTTTCCCCCATCTCACCCTGTACAATTACATGAGCAGCGAAGTAAGTGCAGGTAAGTTAACACCACCGCAAAACTGACAAATTTTCAAATCACGAGATCAAACAATAAGTTCATGTAGACATCATCTTGTCAACAATAATGCACCAAATGAGCACCATTACTCGTCTGGGACCATGTCTGAATGTTAGTAATGTATTTCATTGTACAAATTAAACATTTTTATACTACAAATATGCAAAAAATACTCTTTCAAATTTCAATATCAAAAATAGAAGTTAACATCACTCTAAAATTAGTTAGTCAAATTATTAAGCCAACTATCAAACCTTCGGATCTCCAGAATCGCCTTTGAATTACTTGAAATACTAGTTTTGGGTTTTCCATAGATATAGATATTGAATTTAATGCAAATAATTCTAGAGTTTTCAACCAGTCCTTATTCTAGAGACATTCTTTTTAAACCAGATAAAATTTACAAATTATCTTGTAAATATTGGATGATATAATGATTAATTATAAAAGAAAGTACTAAATACGAAACCTTTTAAGGTTTCGTATTTAGTACTCATGCTTACACATATTCGCTGCTCATGTAACTTATAATAAAGGTAATAAATAATTAAAATATATTTTTGAAAAAGTCAATACGGTAAACTTTCCAATTTTATGATGAAAATAAAAATTATGCTTTATCTATTATTATCTACTAAAACTTGATGTGTGTTGGATGATATATTGGATATTGGATGTCATAAAGAATACACCATCAATGAAAATCGGTCGATAACTAACTTGCATCTCACTGAGTAAGATCTACATCGTATATACTGAAAATGTATGTCTTGAAAGTGTCATGTGTTTATGTTTCTAACCAAAGGAATAGCAGAACAACATTTAAAGAATACTTTTAGTTGATTAGGTTACCATCTTAATGTTTTACGGAAATAGGTTGTCACATCTAACACTGCATACAATAAAACTATAAAACTATTAAAGTAAATAAAAGCTCCATCCCGCCACGTGCTTAAAATATTAGTCACAAGTTCTTTATTTATGAATTTTCATACCGAAATGCTCTAATGCGCCAAGTGTCTCAACAATTATAAGAATTCTTTTATTCTAATTATAACTTTTCATATTATATTATACAATTATACGAATACAAATTTCGTAGGAGAGCGGTAACTCTTGAGAGCTGATGGCCCAACAAAAAAAAAAGGTTAAATTGGAATGGGTTGTCGAGAAAACTGATGACTGGATACGTAAAAAAGCTGACTAATTAGCTCGATTTGGATCCAAAACACCTTTTCAGGGGTCTGGGACTGGGCCCTTGAAAGGAATATACTAAACATACTTCATATTAGAACGCAGGTCAAACAAGGTCTTAACAAATCCGTTTAGGGTTGACAAGGCTAAGACGACTTGACTACTGCATCACCAATAAATGGAATGTTCTAAATGTCCTAACTGGATCAAGAAAAAATAAGCAATACCTACGAACAAAAGGGCAATTATAATAGACTAGAAAGAAAACCATCACAAAGTTGAATACTAAAAGTTCACATTTAAGTACATAGCAAATACCCTGATAAATGAAAATATAGATAATAGCCACCCACAACTTTTTGGTTTCCAAATCGACGATAAACTATAATAATTAGTAACCGATTAACTTAGGTCAAGCCGTGGTAGCGACATAGTGATCATATTATCGATATGAAAGCCAAGCAACTTGGTCGCCGGTTAGTACTTGGATGGGGCGCCATGCAAGTTTACCCGCGATGTCTGCCCACACCTTCTAGTGGCCTATACATAGGTAAAGTCACAGAATCTCTACAAACTTATGCGAGGTTTGTGTAGACAACGTACCATACCTCCGATGTAAAGCTGGAGGTGCATTATCTATGAGATGATAGGCAAGTAAAAGATACCTACCCTGCTACAAAAGTGGTAGTCCGGCAAGATTTTCAGGTTGATTGTCGGTGACTGACCTTAGTCGCGGAAATAGGCCGACGAAACAAAAAAACTGTCCAATAAACTGTAGTAACCTTCCAAAAATAATTATATGTACCCTAAAAAATCTGAAATTTTCAAAATAAAAAGCTGAAATTAAACTTAAATTAAAGCTGAATTTTAAAAATACAGCAAGTGCCAAACAGGATATTTGTTCAGATAATAATAATAATATAACAATATCTCTATCCTTATTCTCATCTTAATCATAAGCCCGAAAGTCAAAGACTTGTGTGGAAGAGGTAGCGGTATATTATTATCGTGCGTGCCGCGAATGCACCCAGGAACGACTTCTGATGTTATAGATAACCTTAACCATTTAGTACGAGAATAAGGGAAACCTGGAAGACCTTATTAATTATTAATATGAGCAATAGGTTGTCAGACATTTATATAGTGTGGTTGCATCGTTGAGTGACCAAGTTTAGGTCACTCTTTGGTCATTTGATAATTTTTGCATGTCATCAAAATAATAATTTTAAATCGAATTACGAAGTATATCGCGGCACGAATACAGAAACAACTTTATAATCGCTTTGTCATTTACGAGGCTTGCGATATAAAATGAATAAAACAATGGTCCAGAAGATAAATAATAAATGGTTAATAAACCGGACGTCTAGCGATATGTCTATATTCAATTTCGCAGTAAAGTGAATGACACGATGGAGGATTCATTTATATTTTTAAAGTAAACAAGCGGCCGACCAAAATATTACGAACATTGATATATTATTATTATTATTATTATTAGTACTATTATGATGATGGAATATGTCGAAAGGTCCATATAATAAGACCGTCTGTTCCGGCAAAATCATAATTTAATGGAAGGGTAAAATTATGTATCAAATTACACGCTTGGTTAACTTTACAAGTTGGAGTAATTAAATCAAAACTTTACATTCACTCAAATTGAAACTTTGAAACCATTTACCTACTATGTATTACTTTTCTTTAATTTTAATTGCTAATTAATTATATAGAAAATAATTACTTTTTCCCTGTTATTTAGGTATTTAAAGGTATCACTGTAATTCAAGATCCACAAATAATGTTTAATAGGTGTACCCAGCAATCTAGAACTACCCATATGTACTTTAAGAATTTATTTATATTTACTAAGATACCATTATTTTTAAAGTATAGGTATACAGGAATTACACAATGAAAATATTTTTTACGTTAACCTTTTTCCTGCAATTAGTTTATTTCAAAAATAGGTAAATGTACTGCAGATTTAAATTTTTTCAATACACAAATGGAATAATAGATGCTACCTAGTAGAATCAGCTAAAACAAGGTGACTCGCCCAGTATTACCGCGAGAGATGAGATAAATTCTAATATCGCCTCGTTTCGACTAAATTTGATCTAGATTTTCAGAAGAGATCAGATAAAAAATTTGTCAAGTATCATGATGCGAGATGAGATGAAATAAAACTTGTCAAAACACAGACGAGGCGAAGCGATAAAATCTCGGTATATATAAAGTGTATAACATTTGATCATTGTTTCAAAATTGATAGAAAATTGAAGATCTAAACTCAAATTACTTATAAAGCCAGGTTTCAGCAAAATGCAAAAGGACGAGCAGGTGCTTGAAAAAATCAGTAACACCGAGAAAACTTTTTTAAAAAAGCATGGGGATTGTTCAAATTTCCATTATTTTACGTGCCAGTTTTACGTGCAACTGGCAATACCGCACTCTCAAAAATATTTTAGGCCGATACAACATGTCTGGTTACTTTGGGAACGAAATTTTCAAAACGATTGGTTGACCCGTTCTTATACAATATAACAATATTTTTTTAACACCATTGGATATTTTTATCTTCAGCTATTAGCAACACTGCTCGTCGGTTATTAGTTTGCTTCCGAACGTCTTGTGAAGGGCACTCTTTTAATTTTCTCCACCTCAGGGTCTGACCCCCTCTCACCTCTTCCACTCATTTAGAGGCCCTGAGGTTACTTCAATATATTTTTAAAATTGTGCTCTTTAGTACTACTATTTAGTTCAAATAAAAAATAAATGTCGGGAATCCTAATACGAATTGGCAGAAAATAACATTCCAATAAAAAATGATCAAAATTTATAGGGTGTACCGTTAAAAACGAAAAATTGTATTTACTTGAACTTTATTCTGATTTTTACATTTAGGTACTTAAATTCTGACATATTGTTACTAAAAAAGTTTTGAAGCAAAAGGAAACTAAGTCAGATATTTATATTGATTTTAGTCCTATTTTTTTATTTTTTATTCAAATTCAGAAATAGAACATCTTAAAAAACAATAATTATATTTAATTACTTAAGATAAATCCAACAGCAAGTGCTTATCTATATTTAAAAAAGACATGGGTTTTGCAAATACTTAGGATTGTATTCATATTCAGATAACCTTTTGGCGTTTATTAAATATAATATTTAATTATATCATAATTATATAGGTAATTTCTAAATGCTTCTAATTTGAAAATATGACGATGAAATGTGCACCAACAGTTCAAGGAAAAGAGTAATATATTTTCCATTAAATCATCTTGATGACACAATATTCCGCATTTATCATATGTTCCAATTACTACAATTCTAAAAAATAAATGAGAAAAATTGATTCATTTTCAATTTATCACAGTCGTACTTGCATAGTTTTCTATTCATATACATATCGAAACCGGATAAGATGATAATATCGAATGAAAGTTTTCACAATAATAAAGTTAACAATAAGCAAAACAAACAATTTTATCAACAAAGCATTTCAGCAAGTATCACATGAAATTTCCCCGGAGACGATTAAAAACGAGCTTTGAATAAAGTTCCAGTTTACTTATAGAAATGCCGTTATACCTACTTTAAAAAATTTATAATGTGATGTTTTACATGTTACTACATATTTGTCTCTAACGATATATCCGTTTCGCATTTTTTAGCTAACCCCATATTTCCTGAAGACAGTCTGATACTCATAATCTGCGAATGCAAAATTAAGTACTAACCAAAAGCAATAATAGTAAAGTCAAATATAAAACAGATAAATGTAACACATATGCATTTGAAGCATTTCCGGGTAATTTAAAACAGAAAACCCACATTCAGAAAGAGAGAGAGATGCTGTGATGCAAAAACTTTAAGATGAAGTAGACCTCTAGAGAAAAGTCTGTCAAGCCATATAGGCAACTCCCAAGCATACCAAGAGGACCAAGCTGAAAACTACCGATCAAGTGCTCATGAGCCTAGGAAATTAATATATAATTGTTTTCTAACTTTATATTTAAATTCCACGACACTGCGCACTCTCAATAAAAAGCATATAAGTTTAATAAGTTGATAAAATTTGCGTTGCACTTGTATAAACTATATACCTATCCGACATTAGGTGTCGACCAATAAAAAATAGCCACATCATTGTCGTTACTGTCTAAAAGCACCGTATAGACTTGTTTAAAGTCCCTGGATTGACAGCTTTGTTCACAGCTAAGTATCATCATCTCTTGGTAAGAAGCATAAGTCTTAGCAACTTACTGAATGTACGCTTTTTACTAATAGATAGCACATATAGCCTATCTTCCAAATTTGATAGCCGTCAAACACCACTAACTCCGTCCTACAATGGTGCTGTGCTGGCCGACGTTCGCCTCGGAGGCAGTCTGTTTAGCAAACGTCAAAGGGATCAAAGGTTCGATTCTCGAATCTCTAGTGATATGGTCGAGTACAAGATTTGTCACACAAATTCCTCGCACAACTTTGGAATTGTATTCTCCAGTATCCGTATATAGACAAAAATATGTTCCGATGAAACGTGGCAGCAGTGTGGTCTATGATTAAATAGGACACTGTCTGTGATGTGATCTGGTCTCCAAGATTATTGAGGTTATTTTATTTTTTATTATTATGCCAATTATATTTGATGTGGATGTACTTCAGTTTGGCTTCTACACTTATGTTAAAGTACGAAATGATCACGCAATAAATAAATAGAAAAACACTTTTTATTAAGTTATTTGCCAAGTTAGTTAAACTAAACCAACATTTTAGCGTAGAACAGACATATAAGCATTTTATTTGCATCTATACTTCCCAGCTTAAACTGTAAATTTAGTTAAATTCCCAGAGTATAAATTTTCTTAAATTCCCAGTTTAAACTCTAAACTTTGTTAAATGTTGAAAGTGTAAATTTAGTTAAATAATAATAATAATATTTCTACCCCTTATTCTAATCACAAGGATTAGTAAAAAAGTCTGAGACAGGCCTTGATATACGAGTAGACAATTTAATTAAAAATTGTCTACTCATAGATTAAGGCTTGTTCGCAGGGGTGGGCTCCCAACCATCATGATGATGGCCTAGGATGGAAAGGATATCAGCTTGGTGTTAATGTGAGAGATTTAAAATCGGCTGATATTTAACTGTGCCCCTAACTAATTAAGTTTTCCTGGTTTCCCTCATTCCAGCACTGAATGGTGATTAGGGCCTACCAACGTAAGTCGTTCCTGAGGCGCAAATGCGGCCTGCGAAATAATAATATGCCGCCCCCTCTCCCACACATCTCTCAGATTTTTTGGCTAATCCTTGTAACTAGAATGAAGGGTAGAGATATTATTATTATCATTTAACTAAATTTACACTTTTAACTGGGAATTTAACAATGTTTACGTAGTTTAAACTCGGAATTTAAGAAAATGTACATTAATCTGGAAATTTAACTAAATTTACAGTTTCGCTACGACGGCTTGCCCAATGTTGTAGCGTATGTCTATAAAAGTAGACACTAAAATGTCTACAGTGCAATTAAGGCCTATTTATTATAAAAAAAGCTTAGCCTCCGTCCTATTGGTTAACTGGTGTCTTGTCTAAAAACGGTCATGAATGTTACGATATATATTTTTTTAATAAAATAAATAATGGGCAAATAGGTACTGTTCTTAGGTTCAAGGCTACTCCATATCGAGTAATGTCCGTTTGAACAGAACGTTTGATAATGTGGAGATAAAAACAAACAACACTACAGTTACTGTGTATTTTACACAAGTAATGTCACTTAATTGTTTCTATAAATTAAGTATGTGCATTTCTATAGTTTAGCAAATTATTACATAAATACACGCCTAGTATTATTTGTTGAGTATTTTATTTGTAGATATATCAGCAGTTTTAACGTAGAATCGTTATATTAGCGAAACTTAACAAAGTCAGCATAAAGTCACACCACCATCGTTGCAGGTGCTCCCTTTCTTGCTATATGTGAAGTGGGAGGTGAGAGACTTTTCAGCTGATGAGTGTCGTACCTAGTTGAACTTAACCGAACAATTAATTTCCCGGAATATGTACAACCGTATTATTTTGATTTATTTGGAAATTCACGAACGAAATAAATATTGGATCTGCTGGCGACTTGCTGAGGTTAACCTATATTTTAAAATTTAAATATATCCATTATTTCAAACGAAAAAATGTAAATTAAAAGTATAAATAATATTGATCTGAGTGATCTCAGACTACTCATAATAAAACATTTCATACAGACACAACACAAAGACAACACACAAAGACAAATAAGACAATAAACAAAGACCTTACTGGAAATAAACACAGTCCACACCTGTGGTCCACACTAACATTAGCAATTCAGATTCACGCATCTAAATGGCAGTGCAGAAACAGTCAAGCGTTACTTTTTTATAATATTTGATCTTATAATTAGTACGACTACCAAAACTGAATTGAATGTGTTCGAAGTAACTAATTTGTAGAGGTTACTTACAGGTGTGGCGAAGTGGAACCGTTAACCGAGAGATTCGTCTAGACAAATTATTAGACAAGTTCATACTGTGGCTATCCACGGATAATTACGGTTTTTATATAGTGTGCCAAAGATTATATAATAATTATAAAGGCGCGAGTCATGTACCGTGACAAAGTGGTGCGCAAATTTTCTAATATGATAAATACCTAATACCTATTAAATAATAAACAAACGAATTACCGTAAACAAGACACTTGAATTCATATGTTTTTTATTTGACAGGTAGCTTGTTTAAGTAGTTAGAAGAAGCATAAAAGAAAAGCACAAATTTTTGAAAATAAATTAATGAAAGAGTATATTTACATGGTGTCACGACGATGGGCACTTGGGTATCTGAAAAAGTTATGCGACGTAAAATCTGAAAATTATTATACCTACGGGGATTTTGTATATTTCTACATTTTTAGATAAAAACTAGTAATCTAAGACGAAAACATACAGTAAAATCGATACCTAAGCCCAGCCGTTTAGGAAACATTTGATGTTTATAAACATTTTTAACACACATAGGTAAGGATTTGGAAAAATTTACAGAATTTTCTTCAAATAAGAGGTTATTGTTTGCTTTTTGGCACATGGAAAAATCATAAGATGTACTTACTAAAATAGGTACACATTTTTCATGTTACATTTGGGAAATTGCACGTTTTAATTCTAGTTTTATGTATAATGAAATTATCGTCCATCTACTATAAGCATTTAATATTAATCAGAATCTGTACTTATTTGTAGGTCTTTGTCACGTACCTACTTGTGTCATAACTAAGTTCAACAATATTGATTCTAATTTGATAAGGTTTTCTACAATATCTCTTTGTTTTTTATGTAACTAACATCTACTCATATGTAGATGTTAATTGTTAACTCATTGTTTTTTAAGCTTAAAATTGAATTTTCTTTTAGGTGTCTTGTACTTAATATGAATATTTAGAAAGTGAATTGAATATTTGATTTCTGTGGTAATATTATGAGAATAGGTAATCAATAGAAAGAGTGATTGATAGATGAATAAATACTTGAAGCAGCTAGATAAGGAGTATAAAAACCATTTTAATTTTTATAAATTTCAAATCAAAATATAACAATAAGAATGCGAGAAGTTTTGGTAATTGAACTTCATGAAACTAAAGTCTTATAGTCAAATATAGTTGAGCTTGTTTATGATATAACATGATAAAGGTCCACAAATCAGTAGCCTACATAAATTTAATTTGTCAACATGATGTTGTCTAGCTATGGCTAATTTGCTAAAAGTAAACATAAGAACAGAACAGTGTATATGCTATTTTACATTTATTTTGATTATATAAGGAAATACCCTTCAACTTTCCCATGTATCAGAAAGTTAAAAGAATTTTAAGAGTCCTTGCAGCTGTCAAAATTTTGTAATTGGCAAATATGTACAAAATGTCTGATATAGGTCCTACATGTTTCCGGCTTAAAAATATTGTGAAATTTTTTAAAATTATTTTTTCAAACCGCAATACTTCCTCAGGTAGGGGTAACGACATATCGTTGTGACACACCATGTATAGTAAAATAATTATAAATGTAACACTTTATACAGCAAGGTTCATGATATATTTTCTATAATAATTAACAAACTATGACATTATCTTTTTTCGGTATTTCCTGCAGTTCCTTTCCAGAATTGTATATTTTTTATGTTATATAAATTTATATTTCTATGAATTTATGTGATAATAATATTTTATCCAAATCTATAAAAATATATAGGTGGTTTCCTTTAAAATACAAAAGTTGATATCAGAGGGGGATGGGACGATGACTATTCTTTGTGAATGTCATATCAGCATACGGCCTGTTAAAAAAAAAGAAGATTTTTCAGTTGTGTAAATTGATGTGATTGACTACTTTTTGATCAATTTTCATCACCAAAAAAAAAAAATTTTAGATTACCTCGCGAAAAAGCATTTTGACTAATCACTGCCTAGTTCATTAAGAGTTGGGGTCCATTTTTTTCAAATTAACCATAATATGTAGTTTAAAGTTAAAATATCGATTTTTGTAAGGCCAACTAAAGTCTGACACAACTGATTTGTCTTAGGAATTTCGCAAAGAATAATTAGTCCATTGAAACAACATACATATATCACAAAATATAATTACATAGTAAAAAATATATTGAATTCATGAAATATAGTTACGTAAATAGAAAATGTATTTAGGTACCTGTTTTCGGAAGGTATAGTAAGAATTAAGTCAGTAGCAATCAAAGTGTTGGTACCTGTAATTGGTAATGTAGGTACCTCATTTCCAAAATGCTAATGGAAATAAAGAGAACTTGAATATCCATAAGCGCACACCGTATACTTACACCAAATTGACTCTTCTTCACTTTCCGTAAGGCTAAAATAGTTTTTTATATATTCTCGTTAACATCGAATACGTTATAATTTTAAATAGTGATGGGATAATTAATTCATACAGCAGTTAGTCCAAGGTTTGGTAAATACATAGCCATCAACGCAATAAGCAAATATAGTTTTAGTACATATTTATTCTTTACGCTATTAAATATCAAATTATGTCAAGAGAGATAAGAAAATTTCAGGCGCTCCTTTTTTTATAAATACAAGTAGGTACCTGTATCTTCTTTGACAGACATTTACTTTTAATAGAAGTAAAATAGCAGCATTGTTATGCTACGCAGTATCCGATCCATCAGTCGATTACTCTAAAAACCGGCTGCCCACCAGATCGGATGGACTACAGTCGACCAGAGCAATAATTTTATAATTGACAAGCTAAATCGTCTATACATGTACACTAATTTACACCATATTTAACTGTTAAATAAAACTCCGTGACGTCTCAAAATTTTGTACCACGAAAACCATTAGATGTAAAACATGCAGAATGTGTATTTTTACAAATATTAACAGAGAGTTTTCTCACGAAGACACTGACTACGTTCATGATACAAATAAACATTGACTACGTTTATTTCGTCAATTTCAAGCGCGATTGAAAGTAAAGCCGCTTGAAACCGAATGTCAATCCTGTTTACCTCGTAGGAATAAAGAAAGGATTGAATCCCCTGTTCAATCCTACTTGAAGCCGTATTCCTGCGCTTGCGTGCTTTATATACCTACATCGCTAACGATCTAACCTCAAAATTAAGTATTGTTTGTTGTATTAATAATATAATATTATAACCGTTGAGTTTACTTTTTAGTTTTCACAGGATAACTAAAGAAGTTTTTCATTCGCCACATGTGATTCTTCAGTACATGAAGCATATAAACTTTTGCAGTTAGATCTGATTAAATCCAATCGCATTTATATCGCAATCTGAAGCAGCTTGAGTCAAGCCAATCCTACAGTATTTCAGGATTAATTTGAACGTTCTAAGCCGTTTGGAAACTCAGTTCCAAGCGTTTGTCCTTTTTTCAGGCTGCTTGGCTTCAAGCCGGCTTGAAATTGACGAAATAAACGTAGTCACTGAGGTTTATCGGAATGCTTTTAATAGTAAGAGAAACATTACCAGTACAAACAAACCAGTAACCTCTCTACGCATTGTGACTCCCTGTTTTGGTGTTGCGATTTTTGTGACACTCTGTTTCGGTCATATATTTTACTATTAGAGACAGGCATATCAGTTTACAAATCTTATTTCAGTACCCCGTAGGTATAAATGTATGTGTTTTACATTCAATACTAAATTTACAAAGGAATTCAAAGTCTAAAAAATCTCATTGCATGTAGGTACCTAATTTTCAAAATGCCATGGAAATAAAGGAAACTTGAATATCGATAAGCGCAGACCGTGTACACTACAATACAGGCTGTTACAAATTCGCTTCTCACCATTGGGAACTCGGAAACTGTAAGAGATACCTGGAAGCTTAAATGAGGGCAAAGTTGTGTATCAAGGAACCAACATAATGCCTCAAAGAAATCCAGAATAACTTGATCAGTCAAAGCAACTTTCTATCCTGCTCTACTGGCCAGGATATTTATAACTTCATATTTTTAACTGCAGGCTTGGAATTTTGAAACTATTATTTGCAAATCCTTTACCCCTAACAACATGATATTACAAAATAAATTATATTCGGATGTTTCGATAAAAAAATATCTTCAATGATTCCGTCCCAAATTGTATTATTTTTTTATCTACGTAGGTATACCAACTTTTTGCTCATTTATCGTGCACATAAATGTGACTGGATGTTATGAAATCCAATTGGACCCTTAAATTTTGATGTGATGTACTTTCTACACCATCGCAGTTTTTTGAAAAATGGATATGAAATTAGATTGTGCTATACAAGAACGCACCCAACAGTGTAGAGGAGTTGAGCGCAAATATTCTGTATGCCTTTCAAAGGACCCTGCAGAATACTTTCAGAAGAATAAATTTTTTATACCTACTTCAAAATTGAAATGTTTGTGAGCATCTAATGAAAAATTTTAATGTCTGTTAATCATTGTCATTTGAAAACCTTTTTGTAATAAAATGAAACCATTAATCTATTATTTGGAAGAAATAATTTTCATTTTTAATACAATTCAAAAGTGCAAGGGTCTAATTGAATCTGGTGACATCCACTGACTTATGTGTACGATAAATGAGCAAGTGATAAAAATTGTACAGTGCGTTTCATATTCGAGCGTTTCTATGGGGATCTTGCTTATTATTAGAGATAGAGAGAGAGTGGGTTTAAATTCGGAAAAATTGGGGAATTTTGTACTTAAAAAGATGCCACTGAGAAAACATTCATATCTGCATTCGTTTGCGAGATACGGTAAAAAAACATTATTTCTGATTTTGGTTTTCTTCTTGTAAAAAATAAAAAAAAAAGTAGCCACATGGCGTGTTTGTATTCTGCGGTTAGAAGTAGCCAAAAATCCATGAGATGGATGTCTCTTGTGCCACATTAGTTGTCTTCATCCTAGACCTCTACGGCACTGAGGAGACCTAATAGGTCGAAACAGGCTGTCTATCATTGACCCGTCCGATGTTGACGACTTGTGTGGTGGAAGAGCATTCACTTGTTGTCTATACATATATTACATACGACAAAAGACCTGCATGATTAACTGTAAGTAACATTCGCTGTTAGAAATGTGTGTTAATTATGTACTTGTGTTATACGAGTATAACATCTTTTTTCGGAGATCATCTTAATTATTAAAAATACTTGTATAATACGGGGATATTTATGTCCATTAAAATATTTATATTCTGGGAAATTAGTATATTTATAGTCAGTAATCAACTATGTTTTCTTGTAATGTTATGTCATAAGTTAATAAAAAAAATCGTAAAAGATAGCGAACCGTCTAATCTTGAGCGGCCTATTAAACATTTTTATGTTGACTATTAGATAATTTAAATATGTAGATATGCAACTGGAGACAATTTCTCCATTTCAACATTCTTAATTTTTCATTCAACACAAACTTATTATAAAAACGTATAAAAAGACAAAATACAGTCAAACTTCAAACAATAAATATCAAATAGTGTTAATTGCAACGGGGGTATGTCGATAACTTGGAAGGTAGTAATAAATAATTTTATTATTTATTGTAAATTACTGAACATAATTATAATTATTATTTTATTCAACAGCAAATCCTGAGAAAATACATAAAAAATTATTGAATTTAAAAATACCATCAACTTCGAATGTGACAGAATAGTAATGGTAGAACAAAACTTCTAATTAAGTCACACCTAAATCACAAATATATCTACAACATGTGTAAAATGTGTAATAACGTCTCCAATACATTAACTATTCGAACCTTAAATCAAATTTGTCAACTCGCACAAATAATGTTTAATAATTAACTGTGCGAGACATATTCTATGTAATATTGTTTTTTTTTTGTATTTTATTCATTATATATTATAATATTTCTGTAGTTAAGTGCGAACCTATTAAATATAAAAATAAACAAATAAGAAGGTATACGTAGAAACTTTGAGCTAAAATGAAAAATAAATAAATAAATAAATAAAAATAAAAATAAACAAATAAGTAAACAAAGAAACTTTGAGCTAAAACGAAAATGTCAGTGTTATTTTTCATATTTTATAATTTTTCGATTAATTTAATGAAGCTGTCAAAAAATGTACCTGATGCGCGAAATTTCTTTGGTGCTTTTAATTATTTTTTTATTCTCTCATTAGATTATTAATTTTCCGCAAATAATGTCCGCATAAGTGCAGACTTATTTGGTGCGTCTTAAATAAAACACCCTATATATTTCTCTTTTACAGATGTGTACCTATACATTTCTCTTATACACCCTATAGATTTCTCTGTACAATATACATTTTTTTTATTTTACATTTATAGTTGCGTAAAATTTGCGTATTAATGATATATCATACTTTATATTTTACTTCATGTGGTTAACCCGCTAACTCGCTCACTTGATTTGTGTCAATAAAATTTTTTCTTAACGAATTTAAATAAAATAGATTATATAAAATCAAGTCAAACAGTTTTATAAGCTTAAGGTGTCGATTCTGTATCACATCTGTTAAAATTAACCGTGCTGTTAAAATTTATAGCGAATCGGAAAAGAGTATTTTTAGAAAAGATAATCTCTGATTGGGTAAGAGTTTTAACAGTGCCGTTAAAATTAACAGACATGATACAGAATATACCCTTATGATAGGTATGAATACCATCCTTGTTAATAACATAAACAAGCATATCATTCGAACACAAATTTTGCGTAGTTCTAAAAATATATTGAGATTCCATTTAAAACAGACCAATTTGGCCTCATAATTCGTAAAAGACTGGTAGCGAAAAATGTCAATACTATGGGATTCTTCGAGAAAAAATGATGTAAGGCCCGCTAAAACAATTTTAGGGTGTACTCGCTCGAAATATAAGCCTATAAAATTGTCAAATTTTCAAAAAACACCCTATATCTTCAAAACTGTGAAATATACTCGGATTTGTTTTGACCCTTAAAACCACTTATCAGAGTCGAGGTCGAGTATGTACAAATTTAAATTTGCTAGCTTCTGTAGATTCTGAAATATCCTGGATTCCCATTGAAAATGGGACGGATTGTATGTATATTTGCATATAACCTAATTTCAAAAAACCATAGGGATTCTAAATAGTTTATTAGTAGACAAGCAATCATTACTTTTATTATACAATTAAATTAGAACCGGCAAAATATAAGGAATATTATTGAAATCTGCTGACATGTAAAACATAAGTAAAATTTATAGATAATATCTATAAATTTTACTTTACAGTATATTATACTGTAGAAAATCTAAACGATGAACAGGAAAAGTCCAAAAATACGGTTCTAAATACATGACTGTTGTTTTTAAAAGTTATTTGAATATCCTGAAATAAAGATTCATAGTTACAGTAATAATAACAACAGCAGTATTTTAGTAGTAGGTACTCATTACAATTACTTAATTTAATAAAATTTTTAGTGGTATATTTTTAATATTATTTATTTGATTATTTAACTGTTTACAAAAATAATAATTTTTAATGTAATATAGATGCTTGTTTAATATTTCGTTATTTAGAAATAGAGATACCTAACACTATTAAAAACAAAAATGTATTAAAGTCAATAAATTGAGGTTATATGAAGATATGTCATTGTAATCCAATGTAGGTCGGTGCATGTTGCTCGCAAAGTAGTGGTTTGCGATATATCTTAAAAATAATAAGGTTATTCCTTCGCATACCTACCTAGGATAATAGGTAACGAGGAAATATAAAACTTGATTGAACCATACATAATATTTGATAATTTCATTAATAAATTGTCTCTTAGAGTCTCTTAGTAACTTTTTTGGCTTAATTCCTATATAAAGAAGGATGTAAATAATTTTTTAGTTATAAATAAGATATGTATTACAGATTGTTTTTAGTATTTTTAAAAATTTATCATGCATATTCATAACTATCTAACTCATTAAGATTATTCATTTTTAAATAATTATTTCCTAGCTTTTAGCAGATACTATCATAGAAGTGCGACTGCAACAGTATCTACTCATTTTTTCAATGAATTTAAATATAATAAGTAATGTTTACGGCTACTGCTGCTACTCTAATAAAGACTCGGATAATAATAACAAAAGAAAAACCAATATAAAATTAAGCAAAATACCCATCACGGACAATCTTATAATTTTAAACTAATTATTAGATACGTGTATCCTTCCTAATACTATCAGCAAAGGCTCTGCTCATTGAATGCTAATAATAATAACTATGTAGTCTTACAAATTGTAGAACATGTTCAATATACGACCGATATAGTACCAAATAGTTTTCCAAAAACATGTTAAATTAAATTAAAAACATCACATAAATTAGACAACCCGCAATTCCAAAGAATGCTGTCAAAGACAGCTGCCACAACATGGTATGCTGCCCATTGCGTTAGCGAAGCGGTATACACTGTGTCCGAGATAAGGAGGGCCTCTATGGGATCTCGAAAACGTTAAGAGATACAAATTTGTTTAAGTGGGGAAAAAGCTGCGCTATTACGGGAACAGTAATCTATGATTCACTTTTTGGTTTTCGAGTTATTTTGAAGAAACCGAATTTTTGTATTTTCAAATTTATTTTTTTCTTGCGTTATTATTGGACCTAAACCAAAACCGATGGCACTTCTCCACAGCTATTTTCAATGCCCTTGTCGGTTTTTATAATCCGACGTATCGTATTTTTGCAACCATACAACTTAATTTTTTCAAATACGGCTCGTGTTCTGACATCAGATTCTGAAAACTCTTTTAATTCCGAATTCAACGATGAGTAACACTTTATGGTTTATGTTCATACTGATCCTTTTGTTAATATTTTTTTGTCATCATCCTTTTTCATCATCCTCTTGTTAATATATAGAGACAGACGCAGATGAGTTTGATAATGGTTTTCCATGTTCAAAACATGATCAAACTATAATATATGATACATCATTGTACAGGACTGACAAAGTGTCATTTTTATTTTAATAGCTCTTCAAACAAGCCTAATAACTAACAAAAACGAATATCCAAAATTTCTATTTTTTTAAATGCTAATCATGTTATTTGATTTTCTGAGGCATATTATTGGTCACCAAATTAAGCAACTTTATCCCAACTTAACCTAGTCTAACGGTTTATCTCTAACGGTTTCTAAGATACCAATGTTATTGCATCAAATCTGAAACACACTGTATGTGTAGTATAATTCCTCCTATTACTTGGTATTTCCCAACACTTTGTGATATTTCCACGTCCATTAGCTTGTAACTAATCTGACCTGAACCCGATATATAATGAACACCCCTGTTCCTGATTGTATAGCAGTCAGTCAAAAGCCACTGTCCGCTAGAGTTCAAGCATCGGCTCTTTTTATGTTTTGCATTTTAGATAAAATCACAGACACTCCATAACTAATCAGATCTACAATATCAGTAATATAACTGAGAACTATGACAATAAATTAGTAGTAATCTCTGGTAGTAGTAGTGTTTTATCTATACTTCAGTCGTTCTCAGACCACAGTATTACAATTTATAATTAGTAATGTTTTGTATGATTTTTGGTTAGGCAAAACTTCAAAAACCAACTTTATTTTGACGTAGAGATTTTTAGTTGTTTTCATGATGTGGCAAAATGTCCAAAAAAGGAAAATATCTATGACAAAAATATATAGTTAAGTACGTACAGATAATAAAATGGTACCGTTGCGACCATGATTGTGCATGGGAAAGTAAATACTAACAATCCATCCTGTCTATACTTAAGTATAGATATACAAAAATCAGCGATGAATGGAAACAAAATCTTCCGTTGATTTTTCCTGGTGCATAGAGAATTATGGAGTTAACTGAGCATGAATCTCAGGTATGATATATTGTAAAAAATAATTCTTATAAATTTGTAATGAATTATTTCATTCTAAATTAATTTCAATGTCACTCACCCAAAGGAACAATAATTAATAACAGTATCGGCCAATCTGTGGTGATATTTTAGTAAGCATACAATTAATGCAAAAAGAACAAAATTAACTATTCTAATGAAGGGCTAAATTAGTAAATATATCAACTATTTGGACATAGTTAGATATAAATAGTATGAAACTAATTATTTGCGCTGAGGTATATTTTAAAATAGCTACTTAAAGTTAGAAAATAGAGAAAAAATCCACAACTACTACACTACGAGTCGTGAAATTTAAAAAAACATACTTCATTACTCCCATTCACCAGTGTGAAGTTGGCTTTTTTAATGTTAATGGATATGTGCAGCCGTGCTCAAAAATTATTGACAGTAATTAATCAACTGCTGCAATTGGTTATCAGATTCAAGATAACCAATAACAATAGTTCGTAGACTGTGTTGTTTCAATTATTGAAGTATTGCTAAGCATGCCTACTCCATCTTATAATATTATTTGATAATGGTTATACTACATTCATGCCAAACAGTAGTTTTTGTCCCGAGTTTTTTTGCCCAAAAAGCAAGATAAATTACAAAAGCTGGGAAATTATGGGCTTAGAAAACTATAAATAGTAGGTAATGAATATTGTATATAATGCTGCCAGAGACAGTAATGAATATCTTATTTTAGAAGTTATACTAGACGAAGACAATGACAATGTGAAGACGACAATTTTAATATGAATTGTGATTATGATCCCAATCAATCTACTCAAAATGAATTAATAGAGAGATCGAAGGGTAAGAAGAAAAGGAAAAGAAAATCGAAAGTTGCTGAAGCTTTGAGCAAACCTAAACCAAAATTTGATCCCGCTGATAAGAATTATGAAAAATATTTTGATGAATATTATAAATTAGATTGCGAGGATATAATTGGAAATATTCCGTGCAGATTTAAATATCGCGAAGTGGTACCAAATGACTTTGGGCTAACTACTGAGGAGATTTTACTGGCTAAAGAGCGAGAATTAAATAAATGGTGTTCACTAAAGAAGGCTGTTCAGATTCGTCCTGATAATGTTGAAAAATATGAGCAAATTGCTTATAAGAAAAAGGGTCAGAATATAAATTTAAAGAAAAACATTCTTCCAAGTTTGTTTATGCCGGATCCAGAAGAAAATAAAGATATTGAGATAAAAAAAGTAGTAAATGTATCAAGTGGCAATGCGGGTAATTTGATTGACAAGCAAAATAAAAATGGCAATCTTGCAAAAGATAAAGAACATAATATTTTAATAAATCATGAAAGTGAAAAGAGAATTATTAAAAAGAAGAAGAAAAACAAACATACTAAAAATTCTACGTTGCCACCAGTAGTTGATAATGGTAATGATACAGCAAAAGGTGATAATGATAAAAAAATTCATAAAAATAAATTATAACACACTCTAATTTTAACACTTCTAATCCTAAAATTTTTTAACTCACAAAAAATTATATTTTTAATCATTAAAGCTTATCCCTTAAAAATTAACTTATTAATAAAATAAAATTATCAAATAAACTCCATATTATTAATAAAAAAATTAAACTTTTTTCTTAAACAACTAGATATACTGAAAACGAATAACATTTCATTACTAACTAAAAATTTTAAATATTTATTTTACAATAAAATATATTTTTAATTAACGCTTCCAAATTCGAGAAAATAATATACATTTTCTATTTAATAGACATAACAACCATAACCAACATCCAACCATATTTAATAACATCAAACCATAACCAACCTATAGTCAAATTTTTAAAAGGACTGAAAGTTTGTATTTACACCATCAAAAATAAACGCAAACCGACAGCAAAATTCCAAATTTTGATGTTCTCAACGTGTCCCAACCATAAAAATTATAAAAAATATAGAGTACTTTTATGGAGACTGAAAATGGCCATCCTATGGAGAAAACGTAACTCTAGCAACTTTGGTTTTCTGTATCGGTAGCCCTGGTCACACTAACATCTAGCTTCGCATTAGTCCCCGGCTGGGAAATTAAAAAATTAAATAATTTTACATGTCACCTAGATTATTTGCAACCACTTGCAATTTTTGTCATAATCACCCATTCGCAATATTTAGCTAGTAACATATGGTAAATAAATACCAAATGTCCAGCAAATAACTACGAATAGTAAGGGACATCACTAAGTATCCTCCATCTGTAAACGCCTTATTTAAATAAGGACTAAAACAAATCAAGCTAAAACAGCTATTCTCCTGGCAATATGCCGCGCCGAGCGCTGAATTACAAAGCAAAATTTGCCGTATTTTGTATTACATTTTTGATTCTAACTGTGTATACACAGTTAGAATCAAAATACAAGGATTCGGATTGCAACGAAAACTACGAGGAAATACTAAGACCACACATCGTAGGATGCCACTAATTGCAGACCGGTTTCGACCTTTTTATGATCTCATCAGTGCAATATAAGTGAGCATACCGACGAATGCGAAGACCTGAGTATTTGGCACAACTACACAGAGGTGGCGCCAATAGGCCTTGCGTAGGTCTTGCGTACGCAAGGTTTACCTATTGTGCCAAATACTCAGGTCTTCGCATTCGTCGGTATGCTCACTTATATTACACTGATGAGATCATAAAAAGGTCGAAACCGGTCTGCAATTAGTGGCATCCTACGATGTGTGGTCTTAGTATTTCCTCGTAGTTTTCGTTGCAATCCGAATCCTTGTATTTTGATTCTAACTGTGTTAGACAAAATACGGCAAATTTTGCTTTGTAATTCAGCGCTCGGCGCGGCATATTGCCAGGAGAATAGCTGTTTTAGCTTGATTTGTTTTAGTCCTTATTTAAATAAGGCGTTTACAGATGGAGGATACTTAGTGATGTCCCTTACTATTCGTAGTTATTTGCTATATGCATGCCATCTGATAGTAGTAGAACTAGTTTCTACAACCCTTTATTGTATTGGACCAAATGTCCAGTGTTGGACATTACATTATTATTAATAGTAGAATAATCCTTACTAAAATTTTGGACAAATTGAACTCTTAAAGCCGAAATTTGCACAAAATCGTTTTATTACCCAAAGGCCATTTATCTCACTATAAACTAAAACAAAATAGTTGTTCAGGGAACACAAACAATAAAATATAAAGTAAGGGAATATGTATCAAAAAAATGGTAAGAACAACAAATACACAAACAATTAACACAGGCTGACAGCTGACAAACGTCAAAAGTTCCTAACTTAACACTTAATTGGGATTAAGCACTACCAATACCCAATACTTACAGGATTGTATCCCATGGTGTGGTATAAAAATTCCCTAAAGTTCCGTTTTCTCGTGTTCTGCATAGAGTGGCCATTTTTGGATGTATCATATAAGGGATATTGGCATGTTATATTTTTTATAATTTCTATAATCCCAACCCATTAACCGTTTTAACCCGTTTTTAACACATACAAATTGTATGTATTGATTCAACAAGAATAGCTATTCAGTAATAGATTGTGTATTTATCTTGGTATTCATCAATACTTTACATAAATTGGCAAATTTTAGGTATCTGTTACCATTAGTCACTTCCAAATCAAAAACAGGTATCATTCATTATATTACCTACTACCTACTTAAATATGCTTGCACTGCACATACATTAATTTGCCAGTATTGATTCTTAAATAACATTATCGTAAGAGCGTTCCATTAAACTTTTTTTACTTACCGAAAGTTTACCTAAAAAATTTATACCGGTGCTTTATATTGTTTTACTTTATTAACTAGTAGTACATCACAACATTTAGACAAATATTGTTGTCATTAAGTAAACAGTGAGCAATTGTAATAATATAGCAGGCATTACTTATGATTACCTTTACCTACCAAATTATTGGAAAACTTCTATTAACCAAAATTACGTCTCATTCAGTGTGAACAAAAAATAATCTATACCTTACAGATAAGGATATATACATCATTTTATTCACATTATGAAACATCGATAGCATTTTTTGTACCCGCGGACAGATCGAATTTGGTGCATCTTATTTTATTTGACGAATAAATAGAGTAAGTGACTTCTTTAAGGATAATTTTTATTTACTTTTTCATCAACATCATTTAAGCCGATCATTTTTATCGACAGATAAAAGTTCCTTCTCATTTTATTCGCATAGCAACCACATTGAAGCTAAAGTAGCAATAGCATAGGTGTAGAATAGAATAGGTGTCTAAATTCCAAGGCAACTTGTATTGCAATACTTTAAACTACTGTAGGTGAGATTCTCAGTTATTTACAAACTAATATTCAGGATTATGAAAATTACTATTTTAACAAACGACCCGACTACTTATTTAATCCGTGTGATTTAATTATTTAATTACGTCGATAGTGATTAAGATAACCATAAGGTGGATAAGAATGTTTAACATTTTTTAATAGTGAAGCAGCATATAGCAATCAAGACATTTGACCTTGCGACTAGTGTACCAATATCTATATGACGAAAATAGACATCTAATAAGCACATTTTGTTATTTGCTTTATTCTTAATTTTAATTTACTGTACCAATAATCAACATCGAGCACTTACAACACCCATAAAACAATAATTTGAAAAAAAAATTAAAGCACCGCGTTCTTAAAAGTTGAACTTTTTGATCTACCAACAGATAAATCACGTTCTTACGCAACTTTTCGTTGCGTAAGATACGTGTATTTTTGATACACCAATTTCGCTTTCAAAAATGCTTTCACATTATTAGAGCTTTTTAGTTACCAAAAATTACTACATATTGCACAACAAAAGAAGCTTAGGACAAACAACTGCACACAACACGTGACGTTCAACAACAAATTCTCCACAAAAAAATCAACAAATCTCACAAAAAATCGACAAATTCTTTCTGCAGCTCAAAAAATGATAAGCATCATCAAGTCTTACCTCACTCTATTACCTAACTTTTAAAAAAGTTTATAAAAAAATTAGACGTAACCAAAAAATATATTTTCCAATAATTGCGTATGGACGTAAAATATAATGCAATTTCCTATCAAAAAAATAAAAACAGCGCCCAATTAAAGATGTTCAAAATAAATTTGCCGCAATTGCCTAATTGGTAGATAACACCAGATAAGTTAGCAGCATATCTTTTTCCGTTAAATAACATATAAAACTCATATGTTTGCCGCAAATTATTTTTAATAATGTAAAAATTAATATTCTAGAAATGTTAATTTTTGTGCTCAAAATTGTCAGGTTTTTGTTATGCAAGTAATAATGCAATTTCTAAGAGGTTATAGATATCAAAAAATGATAAGAAGAATAAAGACACTGTGTCATGTTAGGAAAAGTCATTATTATAAAAAAATCATAAAATTCGTGTGGTTGACTAAATTGAGGAAATAGGAAAAATGGGTAGACCATATTCGTAGAGCTGGTAAGCGTAGACTAATTTCTTCGTCTAGTCGGTTTCTACATAAGTGTAGTATACATATATTGATTATATTAACAATACTAAAAAGGAAATCCTTCCCTTACCAGGAATCGGCTTCTATAATTTAGAAAACTAAGTTAAGTCTGAAATCAGTCAAGTCACAAAACTCAGAATATAGTAACAATACCTAATATCCCCTTATTCTACTCACATGATTAAGCTGACTGAAAGTTAGGCTTGTGTAAGAAAAGGGGCGGTATATTATTATTCCGCCCAAGCCACATTGGCGCCCAAAAATAACTTCCAACAACCATATTTCTCCCTTTCATATTAACACCTAATATGTCTTCTTTCATGTTAATTCGCACGTAGCTGAATTCTGATTTGTCGGAATTTGAAATTTCTGTACTTTTGGATTTTCAAATGGACTTTCTGTGTTTCGTACAAATAAGATATTTTCAACTACCATGATGGTAGTTGAAAGGAGTCGTCTTTCAAAAAAGATGGTAACAAAAGTTGGTGCGAGAAGAAATGGGACCCAGATAGATAATTCAGGGGATATTTTAATATTGCAGTATAAATAAAAAGTAATTGGTGTATCAGTTAATTGGGACAATGATGTCTTAATACGATAAGATAGCACACTTTCGGAGATAGGTAAGTAAGTAAGGATGAATTAAGAAAACTTGTTTCGTCTTCAACATAAAATTGTTGTAAAAAAGGATACCTAATTTATTTCTTTCTTAAAATTCACTACTTTGTGTATTTAATGTATTTAGGTAATACAAATTTGGTGCTCTGACGTGTACTAATTGTATATTTAGGTGCTCACAGGAAACTCTAAAGCTAAGTATTTTCAAATAGCCAAATTAATATATATTTTTTAAATACTTATGCAGTGCTGTTGCACTATATGGAGATATATCTACATTGATGTGACCTTTCACAAAACTATAACGAGTACCTACTAAATAATTATAGTAAAGAAAAATTTTTGTGTAGTGTGACGATTTCGAAGGGCGTTGAACACTTGTTTAATATTATCAATCAAAATAATATGCTTTAACAATCGTTAGTTTATATAACATATTATATAACACTTATTTGTATACAGTTCTGATTCATTTATATTTATTTTGGCATGAATGTAACACCCCAGATGTCTGTAAAACAGAAACAAGAAATACTCAAAGACCACAACTGTAGTTTCAAGGCAAAATTTTAGAGTTTGTCCCAACAAAACAAATGAAATGCACTGAAAGTAATTATTTAATAAATTACCCAAATTTTATCAGTTTAGTTTAGCAAATAAGAAAAAATAGCTCAGCTAGCGTTTTCTCTTTCAGACGATTTAAAAGTAGTGGTCTTTGTAAAGTTAGGTAGTTATCTGTTTGAAATGCCTGAAAAAAAGTAAAAAAAAAAGTAAAAATTAGTAACAATTTTATTACTTCATATGTTTTGTATTAAGCTAAAAACACTAATCAAATTTAATTTATTTATTTAATAATAATGTATAATGAAATTGTATCACAAACTTTGAATATTCACTTTTCCTTGTTTTTATTTTACCTGAGTTAACATAGTTTTACAGAATAATAAATCTTGGATCATTAGTTGCAAAGTTAATGTTTCTTTTATTTTACCTACGACAAAAAACTAATTATTAGGAAATTTTATCAAACTTTAGAAATGAAAAAAAGTATTACAATTTGAATTAGGAAAATTAGAAAATTTTGTACATGAACTATTAAAATTATTTAAAACTTTCGTTTTTTCTTTAGATATTTTATGTATTTATTTTTTATACTCAGCTCTTTTCTTTGAAAAAATGAATAAAGTTGTCTTCAAATTTGGTGGAATAGGTACGTAAGTAAGTCATAGGATAATGAATTAAATTTTTTGCTAGGCGCTGCATAGTTTTTCAGTGCGGTTATTGTAATTCTAACTTACAATTATTCTAGACTCTATTCTACCTATATACATAATTACTGGTACTTGCAAAAAGTTTTTTACAATGAAATAAAGTACCTACTAAGATAAGGGCATTACCTTCCAACATTTTAGCATAACGGTAAAAATATCGTTTTAGGAAGGTAACTTTACTTTATATTGATTACAACTAGATAGAAATTATTAAATATTTTTCCTAAACACCTTTAATATATGAGGCCCATTGATGACTCATTTTTAAAATAATTTTCATTAGGTACTTTAAAAGAAAAAACTAAGGGTAAAAATATGAATCCTTTATTAAAATACCTACGGTATATATACCTTAACAAGGTAAAGAAATGTGGAAATGAAAATAGTTTCAGAAATAATAGGGTTCAATACCTATACATTGTAATTTTCATTAATCTTTAACGCAAAATCAGCATAAAGTTTTAGCAAGTTGATCCTCCGGCACATACCTTTGAATCAGCAGATACCTGATAGCTATTCACAATAAGGAGTAAGCAGGCCACGATGGTGCACAGCCATAAGAGTCTCGGGGTGTCGCGCGAGAAGGCACCCATGATTACAAAAATCTTTGTTCACTCACGAACTATATGTCATCGCACTGTAAGACACCGATACACGCTGGACCAAAGAAGCTGACTGAGCGCACTTGCTGAACTAAACTGTGTGTCGACCGTCGTCGAAACTTTTCAAAAGTGAACACATGGCTGACTTGGCGCGTTCTCTGTTCTCTGTTCTTTACGAGTTTACCATTGCGCAGTGGTAGACCGATCAGCTAACTTGATCTTTCAATGAAATCACTTTTATTTTTACTCGCTTAAATAAACTATATTCGCTATAAATACATTTTATTGTTGTAATAATAATAATGGTGATATATTTTACGGCCAGCCTAATCAGGTTACTCGTGACTTATTTTTAAATAAAGAAGTTAATTTGCTGGCTCTGTACTGCGAACAGCTTTGTGATTCAACCTCGATGCACTGGACCTCATAGGAGAAGATAAATTTGTGTGATATATAAATATATAATTTATTGTCTACGAAAATATTACACTTCAGAGAGAATTCCTCTACTAAAACATAGTAAAGACAGTAAGAGTTCCTAATATATTTCCCAAAATTATTTATTATGACTCAAATTTTAAAATGAGTTACCTAGTTATTTTATTATACATACACAAAGAAAGGCCGAAGGCAACAAACCCTATACAGTAATACTTACAGTGTGTCCCAATGAAAATTGTAGAATTAAAGAATACGAATAAGAATATCAAGTATATATCCGTTGTACTGAAATACACAAGTATTTAAAACAGAGTATATCTTATTTAAGTGTTGTAATATTAAAATAGTTCGACAGAAGGTAACGACATAATCAAAAAATTGAAATGAAAAAAATTTATGACACGATAGATTATGGCAAGATTGCTTGATTTTAAAAAAGTTTTGTTTTGTTTTTGAGATTGATAGGGGCGGTACATTTTAAAATTATTTTCGTAATGTACAGGGTGTCTCAAAAAGACGAAACGTATCAACGTTGTATTTTTTTAAATGGAACACCCTGTATTTTTCAATCGTATTCGACTCGACTATCTTTTACCTGCAAAATGATATATGATTCATAGTTTCTTTTGGGATTACACCACCTAGCTTTCTTCTAAACGTTTCGAGTTGATCCTCAACTCTTCGTCGGTAGAATGTTTGTACGATAAGAACTATTTGTATGAAAAGAAGTACTTTTTGTCAGATTGACATTTTTTATTTTAAATTGTCATCACATGCACTGGCTGATGCAGATGAAATGAAATAACTTTCCTTAATCGCTGAAGATAACTTCTCACTGATTTTTTTAGTGCGCCCCTGAAAAATACGTTTTTTGAAGATGACTTGGCAACACCGCATCCGAATTTCAAAAATAAAATATCATTTTGTAGGTAGGCGAGCCGAATATGACTGAAAAATACAGGGTGTTCCATTTAAAAATACAACCTTGATACGTTTCGTGTTTTTGGGGCACCGTGCACAAAGTTGCAAAATGTCAATATTCACCCGTCAATATTTCAAAAACAGTTGAAGATAGGTATAGGACATCCTACATGAAATGTGTTTAGAATTTCACGTAGAATCCAGAAATGATACAATATACAGGATGTTAGTTAAACATGCAGCAAAAATTCAAGAGGTTAATCCTTGGACTATTCTAAGGATATTTTATCCTTTGATGATTTCTGAAAAAGCGCTTTGTTGTGAAGATATAGGGCGAAAAAAATTTTCAACAAATAACAATTTATTTCTAAAAATTACATGTAACATTTCTGAACCTACAAGAATTGTTCAAAATGGCTACCTCCAGCTCGGATGCAACCATAACCATCCAATTTTCTCCTCATAGACTCCCGAACTCTTTCAAAAACACCAGGGTCGTTTCTTATTGAGTTACACCCAGCAATTATCCGATCTCTTAAATCATCCACATCTTCCACTGGCCTAGTATAAACTAATGACTTTAGATGGCCCCATAGGAAATAATCTAGGGGGTTTAAGTCCGGGGATCAAGAAGACCATATGTGAGGTCCACCTCGACCAATCCAGCGATCTCCGTATGTTGCTGTTAAAAACTCTCGAGCAACTACACTAAAATGAGGTGGTGCACCATCATGCATAAACCACATTGCCTGTCTTGTAGTCAATGGTACATCCTCCAAGAACTGAGGTAGCGTTTGTTCCAAAAAGTTGCGGTATACTTCGCCGGTAAGTGTTCCTAGTAGAAATACCGGTCCAATTAGCCAGTCACCCACAATTCCAACCCAAACATTCAACGAGAACTGATGTTGAAACCGATTTTCACAAATCTCATGTGGATTTTCGTCAGCCCACACATGGTTATTGTGGAAATTCCTTATTGCATTTCGCGAGAAACTGACTTCATCGGTAAAAAAAAAATCAGCGTAAGTAGTTGAGGGATTTCAATCAATGTGTGCAAAAATCATTGACAAAATGCAATACGTGGAGCAAAATCCGCAGGAAAAAGTGCCTGAACGCGTTGAATGTGGTAAGGGTACAACAAATTATCTCTCAGAATTTTCTCCCATTACTCAGTCCCATTACTTACATTCAAAGTATTTCCAATTCTTCGCGTAAAAGTACCTGGATCTTCTTCTATCATGTCTAGCACATTTTCTTCTACGTCTACCGTTCTTACAGTCCTTGGCCTTCCTGGTCCTCCATTTCGCTTCAATTTTCCCGTTTCTCGGAGACGTTGATGAATACTTTGAAGGATTTTTCTACCGGGAGCAATGTGGTTAGGAAATCGTTTAATGTACAGTCGCCTAGCTTCTAATGCATGGCCATCAGCAAGTCCATAAATAAAATGCATGTCAGCCATCTCGGCATTCGTATAGCGAGCCATGATAGAGGACTTCACTAACAACCGTTTACACGTCAACTAGCCAAACGTCAATCAATCTTAACAATTGGGACACATACAAACTACAAAAACACAACATACAAAAACATACAAAATAATCACTCCGAAGTATCACGGGATGTTGGTAAGAAAAAACAACTCCTTTTTCTTACATGTCTTTTACTTGACACGTCCAGTGTAGTACGCCATACTTTAATTTCACCTACATTAATAATGTGAAAAATGCAAAAATTGGATTTGTTAAATTTTTTTTTCCCTATATCTTCGCAACAAAGCGTTTTTTCAAAAATCATCAAAGGATAAAATATCCTTAGGATAGTTCAAGGAATAACCTCTTGAATTTTTTCCGCATGTTTAACTAACACCCTGTATAAAGTGTCTACAAAATATGTAAATACATGCAATCGGTAAATCAGAGATATTATAATTTATAATCTCTGGGTAAACCGCACGTTGAAACAATATGCAGCCTGAATTCGCATGAGGGCGCCACGAATCGAGACAACTTGTATGATTTGGCAAGAGACTTGAGTTCCAGCAGGCGTTCATGAGATAAACTGTCAGAATATTATTTTCGACTTCATTTATTAAATAATATACTATAAGTAATATTAATATAATATATTAATAATATACATTTATTAAATATAATAATAATAATATATAATTCAATGTATTCATAACTTTTCAGCGACTCTCATCGAATTTCGTCACATATATGACTGTTTAAAAAAAAACAAGAAAAAATTAAAAAGCAATATTAGAGTACGTCCATTTATATTACATCTATACTGCGAAGGAATGTTGCATGAATAATTTTCATATTTTACAATTAAGAGATCTCACACAAATGCCTTATATGGGTGGCCCAATAGTGTGATTAAGCTCCATAAATCCTATGCCGTAATAAACAAAAAAAATGTATTTTAGAATTTCATCGAGCCGAAGAATGCGCACATGTTAAAAATGTGTAGTCATATAGGGTGCTCTATAAACCGACGTCATATCAAACTTATGTTTTTTAAATGGTATGACATATTTTTTATTTGATTTTTGAATTCGTATCATTTTTGCGAATTCGCCAATATAGTATTTACTAGTAGGTATTGCATATTGCATATGAGACATGGGCATTTTTGTATCTTAATCCAATAAATTGAGCACCCTGTATCGTTTTTTACAAAATAAACACTAAATAATTTTTGGCCTCATTAATTATGTTATATATTCTAGTTTTACCTTCTATAGAATTACTTTCAGAATAACTTTACTTGCATACAGGTCGAATCAAAACTCAAAAGCATTTTTGTGTTTTAATCACAAGGAATTGAACACCCAATATCTTTTTCAAGAAGATAAATACTAGATAATTTTTGGCTTCCTTAATTATGCTATATGGCCTAGTATTAGTTTCTATAGAATGTCCTTCAAAATAGATTTACTTCTAAACAGGGCTAATCAAAACACGCAACCACAATTTTCTCAATTTTTATAAATGAAACACCCTATATTTTATATCATTTCCGTTAAGCTCTCTTACGACTCTTTCTATTCTATGAAGCATTCCCTATACCTAATTACAGCGGTTTTTGAGATATTTGAGGTTTTATAAGTAGGTACTACTTATAAATTCTCAATATTACATACCTACAAATTCTCATTTTCTTTAGAAGTATAGCATGGACTAACTGTTCAATCAGTATATCTATCTAAAGCCAATTGAACTATATCAGAAAATAGTTCAAATAAACCATATATCGTTTTCACAATTTTTTACTGATTTTTTAAAATTTTCCTAATGAACTACGAATTTCGCTAATAAACTGCTCACAAAATTAATCGACAGCTAAGTTTTTCGTAATTTTTGAAAGAATGCATCTTGGAAACGCCTTCGCCGAAATTAGTAAAAAAGGAAAGATATACAAGCTCGCCTCTTGTAGATTTAGGGGTGGAGAGCGATCTTCAATAAAACATATTTTATTTTAATATTGTACTTGGTGCAGAAGAACACAATATAAAATTAATTAATCGATTACTACCTTCAAATATCTCAAAAACAGTTGCAAGTAGGTATAGGGAGGGAATGCTCCATAGAATAGAAAATGTCATGAGAGAAAATTATATAAAATATAGGGGGTTTCATTTATAAAAATTGAGAAAATTGTAGTTGCGTGTTTTGATTAGCCCTGTTTAGAAGTAAATCTATTTTGAAGAACATTCTACAGAAACTAATACTAGACCATATAGCATAATTAATGAAGCCAAAGTAGTATTGTAGTGATCTAGTATTTATCTTCTTAAAAAAGATATTGGGTGATCAATTCGTTGTGATTAAAACACAAAAATGCTTATATATTCTGAACTACTCTGTATTATACTGTAACAGGCTGGTCGATGTACTCTACAGGCTTCGCGGAACTTACTTAATTATTCAGTTATCTCGAAAGGGAGTCTAAAGTTTTACTACTGAATCGATTTATCTGTCGCGGGGTTCGAGATATGCTGTGATTGACGTATAAAAAGAGTATTGACTTACCGTGGGTTATCTTATCCTGAATCTCGATGTAGGGACATATTCCTGGGACACTTCTTATATGCTAACACTGAGAGGGTAGTTGGGCGGATTTGCACGAAAACACAGCACTTTTAGGCAAGGGTTTTTAATAACAAATAAATAGAATTTAGAAACGTAAACAAAATAGAAATGCAAAATACTGAAATAATATTTGACCTAAGAAAACGACTGAATACAATACTAATGAACTCTAAACTGAATGACTCTATATAAAACAACTAACGGCGTCTACTTCGAGCCCGAGAAACGTACTTTACCCTGCCTGGGTGGTGTGCCCTCATACTATGGGGAGAAGCCCCAAATAATTACAAACTGGTGGTGAAGTCGTACCGCGGGAGACTAACTTTTCTTCAGTCGAAACTTTCCAAGTAAAGTTTCTTTGCTATGAAATTTACATACACTAATCCCATTGGTTGTTAAAGTACGTTTCTTCTCTCTGTCTAGTACCGCGAACCATGACCTGTTTCTGTCACGGTGGCCAATCAAAATATTGTTTACTAGCTAGTGACCTAAAACCCTTAGATATTATCCTCGTCTCAAAGTGAGAGGGGTTACGACTTACTCTATTGTTATTATTCCTGGAAAACCCCCTGAAAAACCAGGATGACCTATGCCTTTGCACTATTGTCTATATGAACACACAAAAGATCTTACTTCGAAGAACTTCCAAGTACCATAATTCATTACAATTTACTGGCTTTAATTAGTTACGCCCAATTGGCGCTTTGTGTCCTCAACATTGTTCCGTGTCCAGGGATGCACGGAATTAGACATCCATAAAATGTTTTACTAAATCTGTTAAGCCCGAACAATTCTCAATACTATTTATGACCCAAAATGACATATTTGCTACAGAACCAGAAATGGTTCTTCAAAATCTATCTATTTGAGCCAGATGTTGCCTTCGAAATATATTTAACTTACAGACAAAAGGGCCACTTGACGTTTACCGTGGACTTTTGTTACAATACATACTACCCTATATTGGCGAATTCGGACAAATTATCCGAATTCAAATATGAAATAAAAAATACGTCATTCCGTTTAGAAAAACATAAGTTTGATATGACCCCGGTTTATAGAGCACCATTAATTCATTCATTTTTAAAATGTGCGTCCTCTTAGACTCTATATATATATTTTTTGTTTATTACGGCATAGGAGTTATGAAACTTTATCAGACTGTTGGGCCACCCTGTATAATAATTAAGGGTGATATGCATAAACTACTAAGGTCATTATCCGGGGTGGAGGGAGGTAATATGTCTTGTTGGGAGTTAGGAGTATGTGTAAATATTATAGAGCACAGAAATTTAGTAGATATGCTCTATAATATTTACTACTAAACCTTCAATAGTAATTACTATTGAAGGTTTAGTTTTAGTAGTTATACCGGTCTCCAGAATACTACTCCAGAATTATACTCCAGAAACTGTATTAACTGGAATATCAACAATCAAGTCATATAAATCTGTTATTACATTTTATTTTTACATATTACATTTACCTATAGGTACATCTATAAATATTTTTTATAAAACTGCAGCTTGTCAAGAATGAGAACAAGCATTCGAAGTTCAGTGTGTTCGTGTTCTTTTCTTTTTTTGTATCACCTAATTAGCTTACTCTTTTTATTAGGGAACAAGTCAAGATATTGACATTTGTCTTAATCGAGTATTAATTACCCATATTGATAAAATAGTTAATATATTGAGATTTCCCAAAAATAAATAGTATTAGTAGTAGTGAGAAACTCTCATCGGGACAAACCACCAGACACTGACCGGTTTCACGCTTATTATGCTCTTCTCAGAGTGCCATAATAAACGCGAAACCGGTCAGTGTCTGGTGGTTGATCTCCATGAAGGATGTGGTGACTTCCATGGAGATGCCGGAGTAATGCAACGCCAATCGGGACACATTGCACGTGGGGTAGTTGTTTTAGGCATCTCCTTCAAGTTAATAAAGTGTATGCGTAACATAAACGTGCTTTCGTACAACACTGTTTCTTTCATTGCTCTTGTGGCTCATTTTTTCTTCCTTATTATTAGAGAGAGACCCAGTAAACCCATTGATTAATTAGAGAGTGAACGATTATATAAAAACGAAACAATACCATTTTGTTCTATTTAAAAAACGTATATGCTTTGCCATTGTTTTCAGAACACTCTGTATCAAGCTCATTATCATCATAAAATAACTAAGTTTAAGTCTCCCAATCTTTTATATTTAGGTAATATGTTAATTCTAAAATCAAAGTTAAAGATCTGAAGAAGATTAAATTAAACAACATAAAATTTGTTATAACTAATCCTAGACCTTCATTTTTACTACAATTTGATAACTAATAATCAGTACTGATTATCTGATAAAGAAGACAAGAAGATATTTAAATTTCTTCATTTCCTTTATATCTAGATATATTACGGAAAATAGGTTTCCAATGCAATTTTTCTTTTATTTTAAGCGGCTTAGTTTCACGCCTAAACATATTTACCACTTTGAATGAAATCATGTGTTGCAATCATTATTATTATAATAACAACAGGCAGCTACACAGTCCAAGGATATTTTACTGTCGTTGGGTACGGTCAATCTCATTTATTTACTTCCTATTTATAAATAAATGGGAGGAGTTGGGAACATATCGAATACATAATTGTGATACAAGGTGTTAAAGAAATTGTGAATTGTTTTCTTACTATTTTTGATTGTTTTAGTAAAAAACTGGTCGATTGTTGTTCCAGTCTGCCAAAATGTAATCTGATAATTTTGCGTTAATTTTAACCTGAGTTTTTAAACTGAGATTATTAAATCTGTTTTAATGATTAAAACTAATGTTTTAGTTTAAATTAAAAAAGTTAGAATCAATGTTTTAATGAGTTTTAATCATCTCCAGATGATGCCAACTTGGTTAGCGAAACACGCGTCGAGTGTAGTATAGTGTTTTGGTGTTATATGGAAAACTACGTCACTGTCACTATGCCACTGAAAACTACGGCTCACTACGAGCGAGCGCCTGCTGACAGCTCCGTACAGCCAATATATTTGTTTGAGAGCAATGTCCCACAGATTCGTCGACATGTCCATAAAAACAGTGGTGCCTTGTGGATCACTTTCTCCATATGGTATTTCCAATTAATCGACTTATCCAGTACTACACCCAGATACTTCGCTTCCTTCGCAAATTGAACCGTCCCTTCCCGAAGGGACGTCGAATCAAGTCGCTTATGGTTCGGGCGACTACTGTAGCAGCAGCAGCCGTGTGTAGGGAGTCAGGCAGTGGTTCTTCAATGTCAAGGAAAACCGCCACTGCTATTTGACTACTTTGCCTACTTTGATTGGTTGATTTTCCCTACTAGGTTATTGAGCGCTGGTTCTGTTGATTTGCCAGTTTGATAGGTATACTGCTGGATATTGAGAGTGTGAATGCTTAACACACTCCTCCCAATGTACGCGTCTAGTACCTTTTCCAGATTTTTCAACAGAAATGATGTCAGGCTAATAGGTCTAAGCGATTTAGAGCGTAGGTCTATTCGACCTATTTTAAGTATGTATACCACTCTAATCGCTGACCAACTGGTTGATATATAACTCCATTCCAGGCTAGCTCTGAACAATCTGATGAGAAACAGTATGATACTTTCCAGTCCATTTTGGAGCAGAGCTAGAAGCACACCATCCTCAGCATGTGATTTGCATGGTTAATAGCACACTCAATGAGTGGTCTTATGATAACCTTCCTAGCCACCAACCAGGCCTTTTGTTAGGTTGTTTAGATCGGCCTCCTGGTGGTAGTAGTTTGTAGTTGTTGGTTATCCGAAATCGTACTACCTGGGCAGTGGTTTGTAACAAAAGCTCCAAGGTTGCCCTTCCAGAGTCCGTGAAGGTACCATAAGGTCGTTTCATCGACCCACATTCTCTTGCCAGATCCTAAAGTATCTTGTGAATTCTAGTGCTGCTATATACTCTCACAGAACTCCAGATTCTCTTTTTGCTCTTCTTATTTCTTATTTATACTATAGTCCGTTAGTGCGGATCTGTATAGAACAGTAGCTCGATTTATTTCCATTTATAATCCTTATTTTTTCCAGTTTTTTGTTCCACCAAAACGTGCCTCTGTTATCTTTTTTGGTCTTAAATGGACAATTTTCGTGGTGCTTGCTATGAGAACCTTCCGAATTTGTTCCGTCGCAATCTCTATCTCATCACGATTATTTATAGTGGTGCGTATAAGGGTGCGTTGAAGTTGCAACTGGACCGATCGTTCGTACACACTCCAGTCTGTGCTTCTCGGGTACCTATATTTCACCATAGACCTAGGCCTGGGTTCTGCATTAAAAAGAATATGTTTATGATCTGAACATGATGGCTCAAAAGATAGCTTCCAATCAGTTATCTTACTGCCCAGAAGTTTGAGCTGATGGTCAGATCTAGTACCTCTCTCATATTTCAAATGATAAAGGTTGGTTCTGTACCAATGTTGCTCACAATTAGCCCTTCATCTAATATATAATCAGATAGTGACTCACCCCTTTGGTTAATGTCTGTGGTACCCTAAGCCGTATTGTGGGAATTTGCATCACATCCAATAACCAGGTGGACATTGTTTCTCTTACTGAAGGCGGCTAGATCACGCACTGCAGATGTAGAAGGTTGACCAGCATCTCTATTACCCGGAAAGTAAGCTGAGCAGATGATTATATTCACACTGCTCTCCCCCACCCGGATAGATAATTGAATGTCTACAACAGCCGGGGTGCAGTAACCTTTTAGTGTAAAATAGTTAATATTGTTTCTGATCCCAAATACCTAGGTACTAGTACTGGTTCTTGAATGAAAGCGATATCAATTTGATCTTCCTTATCCTTCCAATTATGATCTTTTGCCATGATCTTAATTTGAAGCCTTGGCATGTTGAATGTTCGCCTGTAAGCACCTGATGTATGTAAACATGAAAGTAATGGGTTTTTAAAAAAAGGGAGGGTTATAGAGAGGGGAAACTAAGGTGTGGGGTTTAGGATGTGCTCGGTTTAGGGTTGGGGAAGGGCGGTTTATCCTTCTTTCTAGAAGGCGATTTGCTCCGCTCTTCCCAAGAGGAGGTTTGTTTGGGAAGAATTTTTCTTTCCCAAAAGGTTTAGTCCGGGGTAATTTTCCCCCAGCCTCCGAACTTTTTGTTGTTGAGGCAGGTTCTTTCCCCTTCACCTTTTTGATTTTTAGGCGGAATTGCACCTTCCTAAAACCAAAGTAGGGCTGATTGTTCAGCCTTTCTAGAGTTACCTTAGACACCTCGTCAATAGAGAATGTTCATACCTACCCTGAGCCAGACTCTGTCCTGTGTTTTTCCACTCCCGGGTACTCAAGCTGTGGTTCAGTTTTCTTGGCATACTAAGAACTTAGTCGGATGTAAGCCGTTTGTCGGCTTCATTCACCATGGTCTCCAACCACGAGACGGTCATCTGATCCACACAGATAATGAGAAGCCATCCAGACCGATGTGCGCAGCTCTGGAATCTCACCTGAGGTCTTTCATCTGGAGGTTAATTGGTTGTTGGTCAAGGTTCGCGCTGGCAAAGAGGAGAATTTTTTACCACTCTCCTGCTGAGGATCAAGTTTCGGCTGGTTCAGCACTTTACTTAATAATACTTAAGTTTGATAAGGTATTCTGCTCTTAAGTAAACGAGTTAGGCGCTTTCTTGCAGCTCCCAGTCGCCTCCTTTTAAGGGAGAGGTTGTCTAAACATGTAGATGCCTCTTGCCATCTCCTCTAGCCTCAGGTGTCGGAGAGTTCAACAGCTTCCTCTCCTGATCCAATGGGATTGGGCTTTCAATAGGAGGAGGATTGATCCCGATCTCCGTGGGTGTTCCAGTTGCCTGGGGATCGAGGGTTTGACCTCCCTCGTCGGGTTGTTTTTTTACTGTCTGTTTGTGTCTTCCATATAAGTCCCACAAGTAGCAAGGCTTCAAGTCCACTACAGCAGAGTCCACTACCGCATTACTGTGGCAAGGCAAGCATACTCTGGAAGTTTTCCCGGTATTCCAGAGGTCCCATTAGGAGCACCTATCAGGCCGGTGCCATTCGGCCATAGACACGGGTCGCTTAATATCCTGGCTTAGGAAAATTTATCGACGTTACTTGTCTAGATCCACCGTGTTTAGTTGTAAGCAGAACCACCTCGATCAGGATGCGGCTCTTCACCAGGCACAGACGGTCTTGAGAAAAGTTTTCTCATGGGGTTGCCAACTTACCACTCAGCTATTTCCTTAGAGCCACTGGCTAGCTGCTAGCCTCCTTGACCCCCATGACTTGAAATGTACTTGAAATGTAGGTACTCAAAGACTACCAACACTCAAGTACCGACGGAGTTCCACAATCTACAATTTTGTCTTTGTGTTGTGTGTAAATTTGAACAGCAAATGTATGAGAATGATTAATTACTGAAATTTCGTTAAACTAAAAATGCCACTTAAATATACACACACAAGGTAATAATTATTACAGGACATAAGAACTTTCTGCCATCAAAGTCGCTACTTATATTGTTAATTTTCTAAAGTATAGTTATCTAAACGTTTGTAGAATTCAAGGTAAATATTTGTAAAACATACTTCCAAAAGTAAATATTGACAGCCCTAGGTGAAAGTAGTTATTAGATAGGTAGGTACATTAAAATCTAACAAATTAGGTATATAGCCACTGCTAGTAGGTAATATGTTTATGCCGTGGGAAGTAAAAACGGCATCTAGTAGCAGCACCTCCTAAACTAATTAAAATTATCATTTGCATATAATTTTTCGGATACTATCATGTTGAAGAATAGTGTTTGGTAATATTTTGGTGATAAAATATATTATTTATAAGGAAATTTCATTCGTTATACTTACCTTGTATTAGTTATGAACTGTGAAGTACTATTCTACATATTCTATAATACACTTCTTAAATAAAATAAATACATAGGAGTTTAATGTTTTATGTAGAAAAATATATCATAATTAAGAACGTGTAAATGTATGTTAACAGTAGTCAAACATAAATAAAAATATTACAGATGATGCAGAAAAAACAAAATAAATATGTTTGGCGTCGCATATACAGCAGATGAATGTTTGTAAAAAATATAATTAGGTATTGCCTATACCTACCTAATTTAATGAAATTAATATATCTCATATCTTGAGATATTGAAGAAAAAACATTGTATAATCGCCTAACATAAAAAATCATAATATTCACTACGTGCCTTGACAATGAGATGCTCTAGAGGCTATTTAAAGCATTTTTTAAATATTCTTATAATAAATATAGGTTTAAACAGAATATCTTAACAGCACATCTATTGCTATAGCTATATCTCAATATTCAAATTGGATGCTCAATTGTTGGGCAGAATGTTGGGCAATTTAGAGCTCTAAAAGATGTCGTAAACAAATTCGAAATATTTTTTGTAGTTTTTGAGATATGTATAAAGAAAATCTAAATTGTGGATTTAGTAATGTCTAAAACTATTAAAAAATCAATAATATTTTTTCAATCAGATTTTCATAGCGACATTTCGCAATTACTTAAAATTTTTAATAGGGAAATAGAATTTTTACTTCATTTTTAGAAAGCATTTTATAATATAAATTCAGTGATAATTTGCGCCTAATTATTGTGTCATTTCGTTTCAGTAAAATTGTATTTATTTTAAACCATTTGCCTAAATACAATCCTTAAGGGTCCGTTCACTGTAGACTTGAAACACATGAATTCGGGGTCGGGTTGAGAGGTTGGGTAGCCGATGGGTGAAAACTTACATATTCCCACTACCGAATTATTTAGATTTCGGAGGTGCACGTAAAACCGAAGTAAAAATGCACATGGAAACAAAGTTAGCCCTCCGGCCCAAGGGTACCGGATTTGTCTTATAATTGCAACAAAATTTCTTTTTAATGTTATAAATTATATATCACCGGAAAGATCAAAAGATAAACTAGATCCCTATAGTGGAAAATTTTTGTTTAACACATGTATTTTAGAGAAAATAATTTTTGAAAATACGCTATTTTAGTACAAGATTGTTCGCCTGGAATTTTAAAAATAAGAAGAATTACGAAAAATTACTACTATAGGGATTTAGATTAAATAAAGTATTATCTTTCAATACTTTTTTACTAAAAGTCGCTATCTTTTATAGTTGTTTTATAATTAGACACGAGACGAACGCCGATTTTGGGCTTATTTCGGACTAGTGAATGGACTCTTTGAATGTTTATCTGTTAAAAATCTCTCTCTAAAAATGTGTCTGTCATTTCGATTATTTGGTTCTGAATAAGTAAAAAATATAATTTAACATTAGGTTTTTAATATTAATTCATACAAATATACATGATCACATGTATGCAAATATTGAACGGCCCAACTATAATATATGGTTCAATTTCTCTTCTACGTAATACCTTTTATTTCAGCAAATAAAAGGTATTACGGTCAAATTTCAATTACATATGATTATAGCTAATTGAACATTATTATTGACAGATTCCTTGTAAACCCTATTTTTAAGTATCTCATAGAAAGAACTACTATTCATTTTATAACGATGATATACAATCTTAATTCGAGAATATTAATAAAGTAGTTCACAAGTAGCACATTTCAGTAATGAAAATGTAACTGAATGTTTGAATTTGCTCTAATTTTAAATTCAAATTTGATGAAAAAAAATATTAAGAGCCATATTCAAGCAAAGTGTATAAAATCAATACAATTTTACTGAAACGAAACGACAGAAAATAATTAAGTGCGACATACCACGTAATTACCATTACAAAATGCCAATATTTTCTCTAAAAATCAAGTAAAAAGTACAGGTCCATACTTAAACATTTGAAGTTGATAATGCCGAAGTGCCGAAACATCGCAATGAAAATCTGATGCTAGTGTAAAAAAAAACTCTAGGTGTTAGGTATTGATTTTTTAATAGTTTTAGAAATAGCCAAGATAACTATAAAAATACAAAAACTCGATAAATATTTCGGATTTCTTTATGATATATTGTAGAGCGCTAAACTGGGTAACTTTTCCGAATTTGACAACCTCTCTATCTCTTACGGTACCAATGGTGAGCATCCATTTGAATCAGTCTGTATACTTACTGATATATGGAACGCTTTGATAAAGTATATCATGGTCTTTTATTACATAAATTGTCCAATTTTGGACATCTAACAGTAAACTTCCTTAAATTATTTAGTTCATACCTGACTAATACAGTTTTAAACGTTCAATACCACGGTTTTAAATCTGTTGATGTGAATCGCATCAGGGGCTTCACAGAAATCGGTACTTGAACCGATCGGTAGGTACCTACTATTTATTTTATTTATTAAAGATATTATGTAGCATCCTTCAAACAAATGCTCTCCTGTATACCGACGTATTAAAGCTATACGCGTCTATTGACTGCTGCGAACCATCATCGTTTAAAACAAGTTAATCACAAAAAAAAAATTTTTGTATGGTGAACATTTTACATTAAATATACCAAAACGTATAATGAATTTTACTAAGAGAAGTGTTCTAATACAATATTAAAATAATATAGATAAGTATAGTAAATGTAACAGATGCCCAAAGTTCAAGGACTTGAATGCCACTTTTAATAGTAGGTAAACCAATTTTTTCTCCTTACATCGATTACATTGTATCAAATGCTTACAAAAGTATCAAAATATATAGATTATAGGGATATATAAATATATAGCTTAACTATATTTTGAATTTGAAATATATTTTTATAATGAATAATATTTGTCGAATTTTTATTTACCTACTTAGTATTTGAAACAGATGTTTTAAATATCTGACTATTATGATTTACCGTAGGTAGGTATAGTAAAATTTAATATCATTAACGATTACTATGTGAAACTGTTTTGCGTCTTACTCTGATAATGTGATGAATGTACTACGGATTAGCGGGTTTAGGAACTGAATAAATAATTCCTTTCGTTATCAAACTTTATAACACGACCGACATTTTGACTTTTAATATTAACATATAATTCCTAATATATTATTACACCTTCCGGAGTTCTTAAGATACCTAAATGAGACTTTTAACAACAATTTTAAAACGACTTTCAACGTAGAGCGGTGTAACTTGATAGGAGAGGTGTATATGAAGTTTTAGATACATAGACTTAGTTGAAATGACTGGCCAGGCAAAGTTACTAGTTGGTCGGCAAATTAGACACACCCAAATTTCCAGGCGTGCGCTACGGATTCTAGAATCATTTTTTGTATCTCTTATTAGTTATTTTCAAACCAGAGCAAGGTTTTTGCTAATTGATTAATTCTTGATATAAGAATCTCAAATGTTATCTTTTTTCTGTTGATGGTGACAATCAAAAGCACGACGTATAAAGAGAAGGAGTCCCTTATCCATCCATATATATTAAAACGCGTCGATTCTGTCTCGCTCTAAATTCCGTCGTCGAATCGACAAAGTTTCAAAGCTATCTCCTCCGAGGGGCGATCTCGAAACGATCTCCGCGGACCACCGGAGATCGCCCCCGGCCTTTCTCCAATGCGTAGGGGTATTTTCGTCCCGTTTCTTATGCGTTTTCCCAATTTAAACGCCTTTTCAAAAAACCTCTGCAAAATTTTCGTCGATCGCCGTTCGACGAGAGAGATGCGGCTAGCACCGGCGTTTGTCCTAGCGCCTAATGGTCCCGTCACGCCCGCCGAAATACCGACTTTTCGCGGGACCCCCGAGACCTTTTTCTAATTTTTACGGCTTCGAGAAGGGCTTCACGCGAAAGTTCAGTCCTTTCTCTAATCCTTTGAGATTTTTTTTCGAAACCGTACGTCGACTCCTTCTACGTCTATTTCGTCTTCGAAAATCTCAAGTCGCATCCGTCTCAACTTCTTTCTCATTTTATCCACGGATGTGAGATCGCACTAACGAGACAAGCACCTCCCACGAAAACTGTCAAATTAATTAAACTTCAAATAGGTTATTTTCGTTATTTTCCTATGAGAAATATTGCTAACGGAATCGATAGTACCGACTGCCAAGCACTTCTGATTACCAAAATATTGATGCGAAATGCTTTTCTAATTCAGTATATTAAAAATGGTCAAAAATAACGAACAAAACCAAATGAAATTAGTAAAAGTTTTGCCCAACCCGTCGTTCTGTTTACTTTATAGGCGCTGTCAAATTTCATATTGTTACAAACTGTCAACGTCATCTGTCATGTCAGACAATAAACTAATAAGATTTTTCACTTAGGCCCGGTTTCACAATCGCTGGTTACCATTACTTAACTGATAGTTAACTAACTATAAGTTTATAATGTGCATAGTTATAGATAAAATGTTAAAGAAATTCACATTCTAAACTTATGGTCAGTAAATTATCGGTTAAAATACATTGTGAAACCGGCCCTTAATGTAATTTCCTATATTCCAAGTTTCTTCGGTGATGCACCCGGAGCATGCGGTGATCTACACCATATTTATGAACATTTGATGATTTGATATCATCAAATGTTCATGTTCATAAGTCTGTTAGGACGAGAGCACAGCACCGGCTACGCCATATCTAGCACTGATACAATATTTTTATAAATTTTACAACAGTGATAACTGTTATAAATTAACACAAGGACTAAAATACCGAGGCACTCGAAGCTTCCAAATAATTGAATCAAACAGATAAGTAAAACAACAAAAACTAAATGGAAGTAACACTGCTTATACCTACATATAGTTTAAGACTAATTTGATAGAGACAACTCGATGAAAAGTCGCTAAAAACACTTGTTCGCAAAAGATTGTATACAGTTCAAAATTTTCTTCCAAAAACTCCTATAAAGCAAAAATGTTAAACATAGATCAGAAAACCCCACTTAGTATCATCCCCGCATGGATCAATTATTGTCAATTGTCATTTCACATAGTGTTAATTTTTAACACAGAAAGGAACACTTTCCTTTATTTTTATATTTCTCTAATGATTATTACCACAAAATATTATTTACGCTATCTGTAGCTTATTTGCGGTATGTTTTCATGTTTTATTAGTTTTTTTTTTGGGATTATACACTCTTTTTGGGGCAAACTTTAGAAGTTTGCCTTAATAAGACAACCATCTTAATACCTTGTGATATTCACCACAAGAGCGAGCACTAGCCAGCGAGCATTCTAACTTACTACACTTTGAATATTTAATTTGAATACGTCTGGTTTCCTGTTTTTTTTTTTTTTTATTTACAGGTGGTGTAATAATCCCAAAAAAATATATTATTTACTATAATATATTATTTACGCTTTTAACTCATAGATAAACTTGCGATACGATAAATGTCAAATGCTTAGAAAAACCAACGTTAATTGTGAAACAGAAACAGTTAATAATTTAAAAGAAATCGACGAACGATCATGCCGACAGCAGCGGCACTGAAACAAATAAATAATTCCATACTATGATTTGATTCCCACGTACATTTTTTCAGTAAATCCATACTTCATTAGGTCAAAATCAAAACCCTATAGAGGGTTATTCAGAACTTATCTCTAAAACTTTAAGCTGTGATAAAAGTCTTAGGATTTCCCGTAAACAATGTTTAAAGTTATATCATTATAAAGGACTACGTAAATGGGCAACTGTACTTCAACATCTGATATACCACATTCCTAAGAATGTGGTAAAAAAAAAGTAAACACGTTTTTGTACCTGCAACACCTGGTTAATAAGACCGAGCGAATAGAGTTGGGGTGGGGATAATATCTCTATTGTCTATTCAGTCATCAGTCTATCTGTGTCCTCTGTCAGTGCCGGTGTTTTATTTATCGTAGGAGTGTTCAACTGTAAAATTTTCAAAATGGCTCATGTGTACAGTAATGCTGAGTTAATGGACTGTTACCAGTCGATTATCAATTACGAGTTAGGTTTTGTGAGTGGTTGTTGCAGCAAAATGCTGAAAATCCCAAATTTACTTAATAATTTGCGTTTACAAGATCAGCAACCAGGAGGAACATTCGGTTTAGTGCCCAAAAGTGTGTACAAGTCGAGGAATATTATTTCGAACAGCTTTTGTAACAAGGTATGTGCAAATTTTTTATAAATTTCATGTTTCTAATACCTAGTAATCAAGTAGCGCAATTCTTCAAAATTAGTGTAACAAAATTTTATTCATTTTAAAGACACGTCACTTTGGTCACATCTATCTATCTTTAAGTTTATTTTAAAGTAAAAACGCTGCAAATCTTTTTTGCGTCGGGTGTCTGTATACTCTCAGAACTTCCGAAGTTTTTTTCGTGCTAGCCAGTTTGCATTGTCAGTCCCAAGGTCACTCCATTACAGTGGACCAGCATCCAGCGGCGTGCAATGAAAAATTTTTAAATAGTTTTCAGAAGCCGCCAAAAAAAATTTTTTTTGCACTACCACATTTCTACATGTATGTTGAACATCCCCAAATTTTATTATGGATAAGTTCTGAATAACACTGTATAGATTATAAGTCAAAAAAATTATTATATTTATCCTGTAACACTGATAACCATTAAAATATCAGCTTAAATGCTGATGCTTAAAACATTATTTACCCACAAAGAAAGCCATTTCTGTTATTACTAGTTTACTTATAGTTCCATTGGTTAACGATTAACAGTTTTGGTTACTAAACAATACGGTTGCCACATCTTGTGCAAATTTATAGATAGGGGAACATTGGGAACATTCCTAGTAACGGCACAAAATACCGAAATTCTATGGCGTCCCAAATATTTCTATTGTAACTTTTATATTTGTTGTATTTTGTTAGCTTTTTATTCTCAAGAGAGTTAAATTTATTAATTTGTAATAAATACTATATTGTATTGTACATAGGTATATAAGGACGGCATAGAACAGCACTATTTGACCTAGGGGGCTTAATATTATTAGTAGGTAATTACTAACAATAAAGTAATAAAACAGTCTAGTATAACTTACCAGATTCTTTAAATTTGAAACTCTAATAGGACCCAGGTTGTAAATAAATATATTTTCTATATGTGAACAAATGAAAGAAAGCACTGACTACTAACGTGTTACATAGAGGATGTTTTAATTTAAAAAAAGGCACATTATAAATACAGCTAACTTTATTAAATTTGTACTTACAGTTTTAATAACAGATATGACAGAAAAATTATAATTGCAAGCAAATAAGAGTGCCAGGCTCGCCTAGAGCTTCTGTGGGGAAAGAGCATGGCAGAGAAACCCACGATCTTTGCATCTTGACTAGGTACCCAAAATATGTTATGCAACCAACATAACAAGATTTGATAATAACTTTAAAACTTAAAATGTTTATACATAGTTTGGTCCTACCAGAGACTTATACATCTACAATACGTCTCTGATATTACATAGGAAATATTATACAATAATATATACTGGACAATAATATATATTATATATAATTCATAGAGAACACATTACTTGCTAATTTCCACTATAAAAGCCCTTGTTCTTCTTTTTTCCTCTTCCAAAACTTGATTTTTCAAAACTGCGCATTTACTATTTTTTTTTTCTATTTCCCTCCTTTTTTTTTAAACCCCGCATGGAGTCCAAAATCCCTATTGACTGTTCCCCTATTGACAATCGTATTTCCTACTTAATACCTCCTACAGATAACTACCTTTTACTACGACATTACTGGTAACCTTATGTTCTAGTAACATCATCGTTCAACAGATGGCGGGACCAGTATTGATGCCACAACAGGTAATGCCCAGGCTTTGACCACAGAGGACACAGACAGCCCAGGTAATGCCTAATCATTGAGTTTATAGCATATGACTAGCTAAACAATAGTTTAGAATAAATATAGCTATTAGTAATATAGTCAAAGGCCTAATGAACCATATTTCGGAACTTTATACTCTGTAAAGTATAGAATTTAGAAGATATCTACAAACTTCGACAAGTATACCTTCATTTAAAGAGAGAAAGTAACTTACAATACTCATCTCATTAAATAAATTTCAGGATCATTTAACTATTTGTATTACGCAGGCTGAACCAAATTTGTTTAGGTACCATTACAGAGATCTCGGAAACTATTTAGAGCTACAAGAAAACTTAAACGGGGAAAGTAGTGCAGAATGTGGATCAACATTCCGCTGAGAAAAAAATGAAAATTGCCATTTTTTAAAAACAGCTGTAATTTTTTTATTTGTATTCCGATCGAAAAAAATTTGAACGCGGTTTTGCTTGTTTTTCTAAGGGATTTACATGCAGTGGCATATTTAGTTATTTGTTTTTTGTTTTTTTTAGTTGATGGTTTTCGAGAAAATAAAAGTAACTTTATTTTTTATTGGCGTCATACTGGATTTTAATTTTTTCGAATTTTTCTTATTAATTTGATGTATATAATATGCCAAACTTCAAAAGTGCGAAATATGCTTTGTGGCGCAAAATATATTTTCTGAATATTAAATTCTTTAGCAGACCACAGAAATAGGATTATATGATACAAAAATATTTTGAAATAACTTATTTAACTTATGTATCAGAAAACAAAAAATATCTGCTTGTGTAATATTATAAAAAAAATATACTTATTACAAAATCCAGATCACAATACTACGGATACATCAAATATCCGTCTTATATTACTTCCAAAACTGATCTAAACTTATCCACAAATGTTCAAAATGTTCACCATTATTATTCCTACATTTAACACATCTACTTAAGATCGACCTGACGGTTTTTCTTATATGTTGCATATATCTTCATTAGCAAATGCCTGGATAACAGATTCCTGCAACTGTTCAAAAACTTTGTCATATTGACCATGTTAAACACTGCCCTAAAGAAAAAATCAAGCACCACGAATAAGTCAGTACTTATTGCAGACCACCAAATTAAATTTCTCAAATTATGCAGAAATATGTCATCAAGCATAGCTATACCTTGCAAATAATTTTGTAAGGAATGTATAAATAACTGTCTCAAGTTAAATTTTCATTAAATATGTACCTACGGTAAATTAATGCAAATATTAATGTAGTTCCTAAAACTCCGCACCATACGTTAAATCCAAATTTTACTTGGGGCCTTACTTGAACAATGCGATGTGGATTTTGTTGTCTGCCCATATATGTTGGTTATGCCTGCTGAACATTTCACAATTTGTAAAACGGTTTTCATCAGTCCATTAAATGTTATAAGGAAAGTCAGGATTACACAGCCACATATTATAATGAACCAATTACAGAAAAAAAAACGTATTTTATTATCTCCTGGGTGTTACGTTTGTAATGACTGTATTTTATATAGAGGATACTTATGCCTTTTAAGTGTCAATACGGTAGCAATTTGTCTTGTTGAAGCTTCAACATTTTGCTCTACGCATGCAATAACGTTGATTTCCGATGCCTATCGTTAATTACATTTCCAATTTTCTCTGGTTTTTTAAATTCACGAAACTCACCTAAATTTACATATACTTATAAGTTTCCATATATACCTAGTGATGGCAGCCTGCTGCAATCAAAATATTTCTCAGAGTATAGTTGAGCAGCTCTTGCATTATTTTTTTTTACTCACATTAGCATAAGCTTTTCCTGGTTGGAAAACTCCATTTTAGTAAATTAATTATCAACTGATTAAAACTAATATTTGCATTAAATAAGGTTTAAATAATGTTTAACATTGTTTATTAACATTACTCATTACTGTCAATATGGCGTTTGCAGTTTTATTTTTTAGCAAATGACACTCTGCTCAGGTTAGAGAGATTTTGAACCCCCTATATCAAGAAGATTCGCTGTGTCCAACGTAAGTCAACAGTGGAGCGGAAACTATTTCTAGCCCTTCAGTGCGTATTAATTTTGCTTTCAAAATATCGGCTTTGGAAAAAGTGCTTCCGTCTAGCACAACATTTACACGTAGCAGCTTGAACTGGGTTAGACACATTCACCCATGATACAACTACATATTAATAATAATCACAATAACATCAAGTTTACTAATTACCATGTAAGTATTAAAGTATTAACTGCATTCTTAAATCAATGTAAGTATAGTTCATCACATAGAAACGACACAAAATCCAATTGTTTTCTCAGCAAAATGTTGATCCACATTAAATTCTGCACCACTCTCCCACGTCACTTTCCCCATTTAAGCTTTTTTGTAGCTCCAATAGTTTCCAAGATCTTTATAGTGGTAATCAGATTTGGTTCAGCCTGCATAAAACATAATTGTTTATTATCATTGTCAATAGGCTAAAGGAAAACCATATATATAATACTACATTAGTAGTATTATATATATGAGGAAAACTATCAAAAAGTGCCGGTATTAGAGAGTTTTTGAACCCTTTTTAGCACGTCGTTATCGTTATCGTTATTCTGCGCATGCGCAGTGCCAAAAATAGTATCATTTTCGGCACTGCGCATGCTCAGAATAACCATAACGATAACGTAAATTTTAAGAGTTCAAAAACTCTCTATTGATAATTTATACATAACGCTCCTCACCTCATGACTAAAACATTTTAGATTTAAATTTTGTTTGTATTCTTTGAAAAATACTTCTAAAACAACAATGTTGCAAATTAACTTTGTGAATTTATTTCCTAAAATTTTTTAAACACGTATATTCTCCTATCATTTTTTACCTGACACCATAAAGGAATGTAATGGTTCCTTTATGCTGATACGATTCAATTGGTGGCAAACATTGGATTTTACATTGTTGATTCTTTTGCAATTTCAATGTGTGTAGGAATAAAACTTTGTATTTTTGTAAGCTTGACGTAATAATAAATTGTTGTGCCCATTGTACCTTTAAATGTACAAATAGAAGCGAGAAGAAATTAGAGGGAATTACAATTAAAATTGATAATGTGTGTAGGAATAAAACTTTGTATTTTTGTAAGCTTGACGTAATAATAAATTGTTGTGCCCATTGTACCTTTAAATGTACAAATAGAAGCGAGAAGAAATTAGAGGGAATTACAATTAAGATTGGTGGCAATTTACTTCACGCTCATGGCGTGAAGCTAGACTTTAATGTGGTTTCACATGAATAGAAGTGAAACAAAAGCAGAGTGAGATGGAGTGGGTATTTTGAAACGTAATAACGTAATGCGACAACCATACATATCAACATATCCCATTGAGAGAATGAGCAAAAAAGAAGAAGAATTTCTGTGAAGGAGAAGAAGAAGTGCTGTGAACATTTTTGACCAATTTAAAATTTCAAAGTTAGGTATAATGCGTATAACCAAAGACAAATTTTTTAGTATCATAGATAAAATATTTGGTATAACAACGCAGATCGCAGATGTAAATACTAAATACATAAAAGTTTCTGCTATTTAAATTGTTAATAACTACTAATAATAAACTAGATTATACTTTTTTTTACTTGGAACTATTTTGATGAACAGTATTTATTTACAGATCAGTGATAACAACTAAATTCTTATTGAAATTGAAGATACCTACCTACCATTATTTATAACATCTAATTGGTATAAAACCTATTATCTAAATATTGACAATGGCAGCGAAAAATACAAAGACACCAGCCATGGTTTTGCAAGAATTTTCTGTAAAAAATAAGTATGCACCACCTACTTACGAGATAATTTCAAGCATCAGTGGAACCCACGAAAATAGGTTTGATTATAGAGTTACTATAGCTGGCATTGTTGCAGAAGGAACTGGCACATCAAAACAAATTGGAAAACATAATGCTGCACATAATGCTCTCTTGATATTAAAAGAAATGGGTATATATAATCCTGATGAAAATCCTGTACAGGAATTTAAAATACCCGTACAAAGTAGTAGTGCACCAGAAAGCCCCTTTAAAGCATCACCTAATTGCATAGGTAACTTACATCAATTAATATGTTGATTAAAATCATATTATTAAAAACTTCTTTTTACTATTTTAAAAAACATTTGGTAATTAAGTATCTCCAAAATTATCAGGAAATTCATTGTGCTAAATCCTCTTATCCTATAAATCTCAAAACTCGCATAGCTTAGAGAATTATGAGGGGAGATATCTTGATAAATGGCGAATTAACTGATAGTCCCATATAACATTAGTTGGTTCATACAAGAAAGCTGACGGTTTGCAATTGTCAGGTGTAATTCCATCACTTAAGTTTCATCCTCCTATCTGCATCAAGGATCCTAAAACTAAGATGGGCAATTACTTTTGCGGGTTGATAAATTATTAGAAACTGCATCTACAAACAGACTTTCTAAACTTATAGATATTTACTCCAATATGTTTTAGGACCACTGAAAGACTTGTGTTTGGAATATAAAATCCCAGATCCCATATTCACATTAATATCTGATGTTGGCCCCCCACATTCAAGGGAATTTACTTTTGAATGTAGTGTAGCTTCCATCAAAACAGTAGCTACTGGGAATACAAAAAAGATGGCAAAGCAACTGGCAGCTAAAGATATGTTAGAAAGGCAAGTATTACATAACATCTAGATATAAATTACAATTTGGAAGTAAATCCATAAAATATTGAATATTGTCATTAATTAATCTAGATTTAAAAATTAAAGTTTTTCTTGCATATTTTTTGTCTAGTTTAAAACTATTATGTTTAATATTGGTACATACCACTTTCTCCGAATTATCTTATTATTTTCATCTCTCCTATTTTACGTAACCAATGCAAATTAATCAATTATTAAATAGTATATTATATACCTAGGTTGAGAAGTGAGCTATTATTGACCAAGGTAAATAATGGCCTTCTCAACCGAAGTATATATAGTATTTTTTAGTACTACTAATAGACGAATTAACACCAGAAGATCTTATTTTTATTTTAAAATCAGACATTTCCCCTATTACTCAAACATTTCAAAATATCAAGTAGGTGAAATGTCAAACTGATGCGTGAAATGTCAAACTGATGGGTTTCTAAACACGTCATTATTAACCTAGGTAAATAATGAAATCATTATTTACTTAGGTTAATAATGAAGTACTTCTCATTACACAAATGAGGTAAATAATAAGGTTTTCTCATGTTAGTAGTAAAAAAAGTATATTTTTACAGTATTAAAATTTATAACAGACAATAACAATTGAATTGAACAATTGACATATACAATCAAAATCTTTGAATTGTAAAAACTGTTTAATATGTTGTCTATGTTCCAGAATATATGTACACATAAGTATTTACCTTTATGACATGCAGAACTGAATTTCTCATGATGTGTAGTGGATAGAATTGTATTTTATTCTATTATTTTATTTAATATCACGTACCGATATAAGTATACATGGTTGCTCATTAGTGCTGTAAAGTTCAATATCGGCCCTATTAAGGGTACTGGAAAAAACTTTCATAGGAGTAAGATGTAATGTCAAAAGGCACACATTTTAAAAATATTTTGAGATATACAGGGTGACTCACTACAGAGAAGCACCTTCATGATCATTTTTTTAAATGGATTGCTTTAAATATTTAAATATTTTTTAAATCACAGGAAAATTCTCTTTTCACCGATTCATTTTCGGTTTTTGATGCGGCGTTGCAGAGTTATTCAAAAAAATGTTAAAATTACGGTCAATTAAGAATAAATATTTTGAAATTACATAGCCCAGGGATATACAGAGTGTTTTTTGCATAATAAACACAAATTTAGTAAATTTCAATTTTTTTATTTTTTTTTAACAGAACACTCAGTAGGTATGTTTGTAGTGGCGAGATACAGTGAAATACACTGCAGTGCCCTCTTTGGGTCTTTGCTACTACCTGTCTGACAATTATTGTCTAATTGACAGACAGATAACGATCTGCAGAAAGCAGATGCCATTACAGCGACCTCTATTGTCTTTGAGGAAGACAATCCTACTTAATTATTGGAAGGAGATGCCGAAAACAACTACTCCACGGGCATATGTATGTATCTCGCCACTACAAACATTCACTATGCCCCTTAGGCAATCACGTCGCCAGATCATTCATCGATTCCAATACCTATGGCAGTCTGACGAGATCATAACAAGATCGAAACCGGTCATTGTCTGGTATTTGGTCTTGATGAAGGATGTGGCGACATCCATGGAGATGTTGATGTAATGCAACGCCAGTCGGGGCATATTGCCCGTGGAGTAGTTGTTTTCGGCATCTCCTTCCAATAATTAAGTAGGATTGTCTTCCTCAAAGACAATAGAGGTCGCTGTAATGGCATCTGCTTTCTGCAGATCGTTATCTGTCTGTCAATACGCTCTATTAGTGATGACGTAGCGCCAGCCATTTTGTTCTGGTAGGTCGCGGTTCACGATCTAAACAAAGCCCGATTAACAAGGCAAATTTACAGAAAAATGCTATTTTGACGTTATTTGAAGATTTTAAGGGGAAAAAACATCGAAAACGGTAAAAGTGTAGTAAATATACCCTATAAACGAATTCATGCAAGACATATGGGTAATAATACCTGAAATATTAATAAAATCTAAATTTAACATAACCTCACTTTATATAGTTTATTGTAAAAATAACTTTATTTAATGATTTTTACAGTACCAATCTTACATTCACCATGGTTATGTGCTGGGCTCCGGATTGCAAGCACTACAATCAACAAGAAACTTGTAGATTTTTTATATTTCCGAAGGACCCTAAGGAACGCAACCGTTGGAAAAACTTGTGAGGTAGGTTTGAAATATACCTTTTAATTTTGGATAGGTAACTGTTTAATACAAATATATTGTATATTATGACACGTAGCGACGAACCTGGACCTGGTGCATTTTTATGCAGTTGTCATTTCCGTGATGGTAAAAGGGAAAGTGGGCCTGAAATCTTCTTGCACAATGTGACAAAGAAATTCACTTATACAAGTCCTGAAAAGAGAAAAAGAAGAGAGCAGAGGGTGGTAGTTCAGGAGCATCTGGAAGGCCTACCAGCAAAGCATCGACAAGGTTATTTTGAACCAGATGTATCATCTCCACCATCTGAAATGGAAATGTGAGTGATATTTATGTCAAAAATGTATACGTTATACAGATTTGATTGCGCTGACTGCTAAATAAATACAGTGCAATAATAATCACTTGTCATAACGAACAAACCGTTTAATCGACAAACCTAGTTTTTGATCGTTCGTTATGACAAGTAATTATTATTGCACTGTATTTATTTAGCAGTCAACGCAATGAAATCTGTATAACGTATACAAATTTGACATAAATATCACTCACATTTCCATTTCAGATGGTGGAGATGATACATCTGGTTCAAAATAACCTTGTCGATGCTTTGCTGGTAGGCCTTCCAGATGCTCCTGAACTACCACTCTCTGCTCTCTTCTTTTTCTCTTTTCAGGACTTGTATAAGTGAATTTCTTTGTCACATTGTGCAAGAAGATTTCAGGCCCACTTTCCCTTTTACCATTACGGAAATGACAACTGCATAAAAATGCACCAGGTCCAGGTTCGTCGCTACGTGTCATAAATATACAATATATTTGTATTAAACAGTTACCTATCCAAAATTAAAAGGTATATTTCAAACCTACCTCACAAGTTTTTCCAACGGTTGCGTTCCTTAGGGTCCTTCGGAAGTATAAAAAATCTACAAGTTTCTCGTTGATTGTAGTGCTTGCAATCCGGAGCCCAGCACATAACCATGGTGAATGTAAAATTGGTACTGTAAAAATCATTAAATAAAGTTATTTTTACAATAACTATATAAAGTGAGGTTATGTTAAATTTAGATTTTATTAATATTTCAGTTATTATTACCCATCTGTCTTGCATGAATGCGTTTATAGGGTACATTTACTACACTTTTACCGTTTTCGATGTTTTTTCCCCTTAAAATCTTCAAATAACGTCAAAATAGCACTTTTCTGTAAATTTGCCTTGTTAATTGGGCTTTGTTTAGATCGTGAACCGCGACCTACCAGAACAAAATGGCTGAAGCTACGTCACACTAATACGCTCTATTAGTGATGACGTAGCGCCATATTGGGCATATTGCCCGTGGAGTAGTTGTTTTCGGCATCTCCTTCCAATAATTAAGTAGGATTGTCTTCCTCAAAGACAATAGAGGTCGCTGTAATGGCATCTGCTTTCTGCAGATCGTTATCTGTCTGTCAATTAGACAATAATTGTCAGACAGGTAGTAGCAAAGACCCAAAGAGGGCACTGCAGTGTATTTCACTGTATCTCGCCACTACAAACATTCACTATGCCCCTTAGGCAATCACGTCGCCAGATCATTCATCGATTCCAATACCTATGGCAGTCTGACGAGATCATAACAAGATCGAAACCGGTCATTGTCTGGTATTTGGTCTTGATGAAGGATTGTGACGACATCCATGGAGATGTTGATGTAATGCAACGCCAGTCGGGGCATATTGCCCGTGGAGTAGTTGTTTTCGGCATCTCCTTCCAATAATTAAGTAGGATTGTCTTCCTCAAAGACAATAGAGGTCGCTGTAATGGCATCTGCTTTCTGCAGATCGTTATCTGTCTGTCAATTAGACAATAATTGTCAGACAGGTAGTAGCAAAGACCCAAAGAGGGCACTGCAGTGTATTTCACTGTATCTCGCCACTACAAACATTCACTATGCCCCTTAGGCAATCACGTCGCCAGATCATTCATCGATTCCAATACCTATGGCAGTCTGACGAGATCATAACAAGATCGAAACCGGTCATTGTCTGGTATTTGGTCTTGATGAAGGATGTGGCGACATCCATGGAGATGTTGATGTAATGCAACGCCAGTCGGGGCATATTGCCCGTGGAGTAGATGTTTTCGGCATCTCCTTCCAATAATTAAGTAGGATTGTCTTCCTCAAAGACAATAGAGGTCGCTGTAATGGCATCTGCTTTCTGCAGATCGTTATCTGTCTGTCAATTAGACAATAATTGTCAGACAGGTAGTAGCAAAGACCCAAAGAGGGCACTGCAGTGTATTTCACTGTATCTCGCCACTACAAACATTCACTATGCCCCTTAGGCAATCACGTCGCCAGATCATTCATCGATTCCAATACCTATGGCAGTCTGACGAGATCATAACAAGATCGAAACCGGTCATTGTCTGGTATTTGGTCTTGATGAAGGATGTGGCGACATCCATGGAGATGTTGATGTAATGCAACGCCAGTCGGGGCATATTGCCCGTGGAGTAGTTGTTTTCGGCATCTCCTTCCAATTACTCAGTAGGTATATTATTTAATTTTTAAATTAGTGCGTTAATCTGTACAGTTTTCGTGAACTATGTCCTATATCTAATTTCAATATTTTCAGTTTTTGTACCAGAACCTTTAAATTGAAATAATAAGTGGCACATATGCCATTGTAATATGTGTTACAAGGTTTTTCTAAATACTTCAGATTTTTTGCATAAAAATTAGGCATTTGGACAGTTTCTTATATGATTAATAAGAAAATGTTAGAAGTTCCAATCTACAGTATGGCTGTTTAGATGAAAAACGTCTTTAATATCAAGACAATTGTTTCACTTCAACATTACCTTAAAATTTTATTCTGCAGGTTTAACTATAACAATTTAATTCAAATCACAATGGCAATAGGTATAAGCTCACTTATAAAAACAAATTTTAATTAAACGGTAGGTATTTATAATTGTTTAAAATATCCTCCATTCCGTTCAACACACTTTTCTAATCTTCTTAAGAATGAATTATTTGTTGACTGCAATACCTTCACTGAAACAGAAACAAATGGGTCTTGTATCTTAAATGCGTCAGAATGCTTAACATGCCTCCACAAGATGAAATTAGGTTAGTCAAAACTACCCCTTCCTATCCATATATCTAGGAAGTGTACATTTAAAAATTCTCTAACAAACAAGGAATAATATGTCGGGCGCTATCATGTTGGAACAATACATTTTTCCTAATATTTGAAAGCACATTTTGCAAAAGTTGTGACAAATTATTTTCCAAAAAACGTGAGAATTTGTGATCATTAAAAAAATGTGGGCCGACAATATAGTCTCCAACAATACCTCCCCATATGTTTACTGGTTACTGTCGTTGTCTGTCAACTGATCGCATGACTTTTGGGCACTTTTGGGTTTTCTGTAGGATAATGGTGGAGATTATGTCTGTTTGGGCATTAATTAGAAATTAAATTAATTGAGAATATTAATTAATGTAATTCCTTAAAATTATGAAATTAATTTTAAGAAACTATCCGAATGCTTAATGTTTACGCAAAAAATCTGAAATATCTAGAAAAATATTATCAGTAATGCTTACGATTACAATATGTGCCGCTTATAATTCTAATTTAATGTTTCTGGTAGAAAAACTTCAAATATCTCTGCAAATATTGAAATTAAAAAATTAAATAATATACTGAGTGTTACATTTACAAAAATTGAAAAAATGCTCTTTGAAATTTACTAAATTGGCGTTAATTCAAAAAATATCGTAATATATAATAACTAATCGGTGGTTGCAATATAAGTAGGTCTCTTGGTAACGTAATTACAAAATATTTATTTTTAATTCACCGTAATTTTCACACTGTGGGTTAATTTGTTAAACCTTGTCCCAACACCCAAGCCTTTGTTTTAGGTCCAATGGGAGTTTTGGGACGAAACGCATTGTCATATATCGGCATACCATGTAATCAGAAGCTTGAGCAACAAAACTCGTTTTAGATTTTATAATTCCATTCATTACAAGTAACTGTCGTAAATCTCTTATCTATGCCATGAATACAAGTTTCGTCAAGAGCCGATTAGTTTGAGACCAGTATTTGGTACACACTGACTCGGTATGTCTCAGGTTGAGAGACACAACCCTTGTGTATCATTTCTTGTATGAAATAATAAAACTTTTTGGCGGTCTCTGGTCCTCATTTTTTTTTCCAAGCCGTGGGTTAAAGTGTTAAAAAGCACCATACTTTAAAAAAACAAAAAACATATGACAGAGTCAAGGCCAACCAATAAAATATTAGTTTTTTTAAATATTTGTCGTTTTAAGGAAGCAAATTATATTATAGATAGATAGATAGATAGATAGATAAATGCCTTTATTTTTGAATTATACAAAATGCACCAACATATTATATTATATAACATATTATACACCATTGAAATCCTAATACCACCACCATATAAAAAATAAGTTGATAATTGTGACTGAAAGACAAAACGTTAGCTGGCAAATGGGAAAGAATCATCATATACATAGTGGTAAAAACGTGGCAATGAAAATATGTTATGTATGTTTTGCGTTATCTGGTTCAATAATGCCAGAAAAAAGTAAAAACCAAATAGTCAATTTTGAGTTTTCTTCGGATATCTCCGGAAGCAATTGTAGAATCCAAATGTTCAAAACGGCTTTTGGTTACATAACTGTCTCTTTTTAACCATCTTCGTAGCTCCTGTAGTTTCCGAGATCAGTGGTGGAGGTTGAATTTGAACTACCCTGTATATGTAGAGACAAATTTTTAAATAGTATTTTTCTACATTTATTTAAAAAGCGAATCTAGCAAAATGAAAATAATCATGAAGAATTGAATTTTACTGAAAATGAGGAGATAATATTTGCATTAGGTGCACTGGGTAGATCACTGTCCTGCAACTTCAACTGTGACAAGTGACTATCCTCAGTAAAAACACCAAGTGAAAAAGTACCACCGAGTCTAAAACAGTATAAAAGTAAATTTTATGCTCTCAAATTTTAAACTTTAACTGTCATAGAATATTAAACAGTTTGATAAACTGAATAGTTAGGAAAATGTACTAGCCTAGCCTAGCAACAAACTAATGTTCTCCTTTTAATACATTACGTTTACAGTACACTTCTTTTTTCTTATCTCCCTTAGTATAAGAGACAGCTCCATGCTCCATCAAACTCGATATGAACACACTTTATATTAGAAAGTTCTACCCAAATATGCAAAAATATATACAGAATGTTTCACTTAAAAAAATGCTGAAGACATGTATAGCACAGTAATAACTTATATAAAATATAATCATATTAAAAGACTGCTCCAGTTAAAAACTGAAATTGAACGCGTCGAAAACGACTTTATATCTACTAGGGATGCCGACGGGTACCCGGGTACCCGATAACGACTCGCTACCCGGTTCCAATTTTAGGACCCGATAACCCGTTAAAAACCCGATAATCCGTTAAATACCCGAATACCCTCTAAGCCCCTGCACTCGGTCGCCCTCTATGTCACTCATATTCATATGAAAACTTGTTTTTTTGCGGTTTGGCGTTGACGCAGGTTTGGCGATATAAAATATGATATGAATCGGAAAATATTTGCTATGTTGAATGGCGATGGGTTGATATAGCGTAATAGATAAATAGCGGGTAACGGGTAAATAACGGGTAACGGGTAATTAACGGGTATACCGGGTTATTAACGGGTAGCGGGTAATTAACGGGTATCGGGTAAATACCGGGTATTGGAAACGGGTACCCGGGTAGTAAAATTAACGGGTATCGGTATCCCTAATATCTACACACTCTAAATATTTTATTCTATTTATGAGCGCCTCATTTATCGCATAAGCGATATAGTACAATAGTAGTTTTGGGAAAATTTATTAACAGTCGATATTAAAGGATTATTACGTATATAAATTAATAATCATAAGTAGGTATGGGCACTAGGATGGGAAAATTTCGGGAAGAAATAAAAACAACAATGGAAACTTTCCTGCAAACTTTCTGGGAATATTGCCGGCATAATTAATTGCGGGGGAAAGTTCTGAATCATTCCTAATGGATTTTAATTTGCCACCAGTTTTCTAAGGTTTATAATCTCAAAATGTGCCTTGTACTGCTTAATCTATGGCTTAACAGCTTATTACTATTATTATTTTTATTATGCATCAATACATATATGAATATAATATATTGATATATAATAATAATTTAAGAAGACAAAAATAAAGTAAAAACATGATCAACTTTTTCCATATAAAAAAAATTTGGTTCTTTTGTTTAGTATTAGGGTATTACTAATAGATCAATCAAATTAGTAAAAGTACTAAACTATTATACTACTATACTACTCTTACTATTATAGGACTATTATACTACTATTATACTATTATACTACTATTATACTATTATACTACTATACACCAAATATTTGCAATATTTACAATATTGCAAACACTCGAGTGTTAAAGTTAAAATTAGTGTATAAAAAGCATTACTAATGTTAGATTTGAAAAATATGACTTTTGGTAATACGAATAACAATTGTAATAAAATATACCTTGTATTTGGCCTTTCTAGAAAGCTCTTGCTGTCAGAAGTGCAATGGACAAAAAAAATTTTTTTTTTAATATTTCCGAAAATGTCTAGAATTTTCAAGTGAAATTTACTGGGAATATGCAATATTTCGGAATTTCCCATCCCTACATACAAGTAGTTTTTAGTTAGTAGTAGTAGAAGTTAGTAGATTTTAGAATAGATTTAGTTGTAGATTTAGAATAGTATTTTAGTTAGTAAAACTAACTTTGAACAATTTATTATTATTTATTAGTATAGATATTATGTAGTATCAATGTTACCTCTGTTATTTCACAACAAATGTTACCTGTTACAACAAATGTTCTATGAACATATAAATCTGTTTCTGAAGTCTGCATGTTTTCGGTTTTAGCGATAGAGCAAAAATATTTGCAAATGGCATTCAATGGCCTATCATAATAAACTAGTAGTCTATTTCTAGCATATTACTCCTGTATGTAGTGCAGTCAAGAAAATATGTCTCTGCACTTAGAAATGGACATCTCAACATCTAAATAAATGTGTTTGTAGTGGCGAGATACAGTGAAATACACTGCAGTGCCCTCTTTGGGTCTTTGCTACTACCTGTCTGACAATTATTGTCTAATTGACAGACAGATAACGATCTGCAGAAAGCAGATGCCATTACAGCGACCTCTATTGTCTTTGAGGAAGACAATCCTACTTAATTATTGGAAGGAGATGCCGAAAACAACTACTCCACGGGCAATATGCCCCGACTGGTTTCATTTGGGATTACACCACCTGTAAAATAACAAAAAGCAGAAAACCAGAAGTATACAAATTAATTATTCAAAGTGTAGTAACAAGGCAAATTTCTAAAGTTTGCCCCAAAAAACCACTGTATTAACGTGTGATAAAATAATATTTGATATATTGACTAAATTTTATCAGTGGTTTTTCAGTTTTATACAAAATTTTATAATATTACATGTCATATTCTAAAATATGTCCAAATAAAATAGTTATAATAAAAAATTAAAAGAAATTAAACACTTAACTAGCTTTCGTCTAGACGTTTCGAGTTGATCCTCAACTCTTCTTCTGTAGACTATTTTTATGTTGAGAACTCTTTATATGAACGAGAAGTAGTTCTTGTCAGATTGACATTTTTAATTTTTTTTTTTTTTTTTTTTTTTTTTTTTTTTTTAATAATATGTAAAATTCCAATAATCTAAATAAATGTATTTATAAAAAATTAGGTACTATTCAAATTTATAATAATACTTATATGAGCATTCTATAAAAGATATTTTAAATTTTAATTATTGTACTTTTCATTTTTTAAATGATGATTAGTTGTTGCATTGTTGGGAAGGTAGCAAAAAGACAACCACATAGAAAATTCACCAGTATTGCCATTTATTTATTAAAAATGTATATTGGTGACATCTGAAATCCTGAGTTTAAATGACAATATTCTATTATTTTTTAAAGCTTCTTTATAGTTTTATCAACTAATAGCTGTTTTACACAGTCCCATAAATTTATGAAGTTTTTGACGGTGAATTAATTCACGTGTTAATTAAATTCTTCATAATAAACGAAACACGAAATTGTTGTGGATAAATCGACGACAATAAATTCATGAATAAATTGTCAAAAAGAATTGTTTAGTGAATTCTGGCGACATTTTTATTTAAAATATTACTACCAACAGGACAAGCTTTGTTTTGTTTCTTATATTGTTTACGTTTTAAATGGTTATAGGTTATTTGACAACATTCAAATAAAGGTAACTTTTATAAATAATATATTTGTTTACTAAATAGCATTACCCACTCTTTTATTTACAGATGCCGTTTACATTTACTAGAGACCAAGTAAAAGTGTTACTTCAGGAGGATGAAAAGTACCTACCCTGAATTATACAACATGGAAAATCCTTATTATAAAAACAAGACTAAAAGACAAGAACATATTGAAAATATAACAAAAGTATCACAAGTGTCCTGCGACAATTCAATAATGTTTGAGGAAGTCAAGAAAGAAATTAATGGTATTAGAACACAATATTGTAATGAAATTGCGAGCAGAAAAAGAGTCAGTCTAGTAGTGCAGGCACTTCTGATGTCTATAAATTAACTTGGTGGTGTATTGACTTATTAAATTTCCTAAGATATAGTTAGGTTAGGAAATTTTGTCCTTTCCAACTCTGCAGTGTAATTTTCAGTAACTTTACATATATACAGGGGGGGGGGACAAAAACTATAATTTTTTTTAATGGAATGCCCTGTATATTTGTGGCTATAATGAAAAATCTTTGTAAAGACATAAATTAAATTAGTTTTTTTACTACTAACATGAGAAAACCTTATTATTTACCTCATTTGTGTAATGAGAAGTGGTTCATTATTGACCTAGGTAAATAATAATTCATTATTTACCTAGGTTAATAATAAATTGTATTGAAACTCATCTGTTTGACATTTCACGCATCAGTTTGACATTTCACCTACTTGATATTTCGATATGTTTGAGTAATAGGGGAAATGTCTGATTTTAAAATAAAAATAAGATCTTCTGGTGTTAATTCGGCTATTAGTAGTAAAAAAAATACTATATATACTTCGGTTGAGAAGGCCATTATTTACCTCGAAAATTATATCCTTCGGCGCTACGCGCCTCAGGATATAAAATTTCTCGGTCAATAATAGCTCACTTCTCAACCTAGGTATATAATATACTATTATTATAGGCAACAAACCTTAGAATACTTTCAAGCCTGAGATTAGAAAGTGATTTCGGGACAGTTCAATTACCTACCCAGCTGAGGGTAAATCCCAGTAAATAAAACAGGCAATAAACCTCTTGATAGTGTTAGCCAAATATTTGTGAAAGTCCAGTTCTTCCCTTGACCTGCGAGTGTAAGGATCATTATCAGCCAAGCTTACTGTTGTTCATCATCAAATAAATAGTTAAGTTTATTAATTGTGTTGGTGATTTTATATAACCTAAAATCCCACAATCTTTTTTTTTCTGATTTCAAATATATCATATATAAAATATCCTGATGTCCGATATTCCTATATTTTTTACCACAGAAAAGGCCATTGTATAAAAAAAAATTATTAGAAGGAATCGAAGGAATCAATAGTTATTTAAATAACAAAGTAAGTTCAGAAACATTTGTTAATATTGTTTTCATGGCCCACTGTTCAAAAAGTTGTTGATCAAAAAGTTGTTGATTTTTATACAGTACCTAATCATGGCAGTGTATATCAAGATAATGTAAATTCAGAAATGCTGCATCTGCAACTAAAAAGTGGTACTGATTTATTTCTCCCAGGCAAGCACTTGTCTTTGGGAAAATTTAATTGGTTATCCCATATCGCAGTAGCTAATTAACTTTTTTGAAAAACTCCACCATCCAAGACTCTTCGTAGACAAAAATGTTCAGGAATGACTGACTAATGCAAGTAATACAATAATATTCTGTTCATTTTTGTTGTTGTAATATGTAGATCCTGCACTTTTAGGTGGTCTAAAAACAATGTGCTTTCCATCTAGCACCTCCAAAGTATTTGGCAAATTCCACACGTCATAAAAGCCTTTGGATATATTAAGTCATCCTACTGGTGTCTGAGGAACCTACGTAGAGGAATAAATTAAATAGAAATATAAATATAAATATATACAAAAAATATTACCTTCATAATGCTTATCAACAAATGATTCATAAATTGCTCTGCAAGGAACTGGTGCAAATAAAGATATTGTTGATTGGGCAACTCGAAAGGAATACATTAGACTTTTATCCTGTAGCCAAGAATCTTAATGTTATTATTAATTTATCTCGAGCAGAAATAGCATGTCTCTTGTGTGTATTTTGTTTAACTATTTTGACTTCAATCAAGTTTAACAGCAGGTCAAAACAACTCTCGTCCATCCTTAAAAATATTTTAAATCGGGCTGGATCTTTTCACAGTTCTTCACTAACCAAATTCAAGTTTCTTTTATCTCTTTGGTGCAACCAAGCAACTCCTCGATCCACCATCATCGTTTGATCCTTCTTTCGTCTTTTCCTAATAGATAAGCAGCTATTATAATACAGCTGCACGTGGTTTTTCCCTTTGTTCTTCGTATTCTTATTTCTCTATATTATGTTTAAATGGTTGGGAAATCTATAACCTCAAAGTTCACTTGTCAAATTTGAAAGTTGGTATCAGTTATCTACAGATTGACCCTTCTAATTACATACAATAAAAAATCGGAGCGTGTAATACACTTCAGGCGCTTCCAATAAATTCATCAATTTTTTCATTAATTAATTTATAAATTTATTGGACTGTGTAAAACTGCTATAACCCTCTTTTATTTACTTAAAACATATTTTAAAAAATATTTTTATTTGTTAATTTGTTGTAGTAGTAGTAGTAGTAGTAGCAGTGGGGCGGCCAAGACCTGGCAAGTAGGCCGCAAGCGGGTTCTTTTTGCCTACCCCTGTCGTCCCTACCTAGCTTCATCACCTCTTCCCTCATCGAACCTACCCGACCTTCTAATGTAGGTCAGAATGTCGGTCCATTCAAAGGAACTAACCTCTTCCCAGACGTCGTGTCTCAGTCTGCCGAAAGCCGCGCACTCTGCCAGGAAGTGGGAAGGCGTTTCATCGCCCTCCCCACATTTTGAGCAGATAGGGTCTCCCTCAACACCCGTCAATGATATATGTCTTCTAAGCCTGCAATGACCCGTTAAAACTCCCACCAACTGGTTTAGAGCCTTCCGGCTACGACTTAATAGCCAGGCCGTCTTGGTCTTGCTTGGCTCCACTATAAAGTTACGAGCCTGTCTACAGCTCCCACTCCTTCTCCACTGTTTACTCAGTGTCTCATGAGCCCAATCGTTAAGAGCTATGTTGACCTGCCTCCGTGTAATGCCTAAAATCGGTTCTGGTCCCTGGCCGGGTCCCTGAGATCCGAGTCGAGCCAGTTCATCGGCCCTTTCGCTCCCCGAGATTCCATTATGACCTGGTACCCATACCAATTTGACCTCTTTTCCTCTGGCCAGCTCCTCCAGGGTATCTCCGCACTCTTGGACAAGCCTTTAAGGCTGCCTGACTGTCGGAGCAGAAGTAAATATTTTGCTCCGGACAGTTCCTTACTTCCTCCTTGTTTGCTGCCATTAGGATAGCAAAGACTTCAGCCTGGAAGACTGTGGCATACGAACCCAGTGCGAAACTTTGCTGCACGCCCCTGTCCTCCACATAAATTCCTGCCCCCCGAGAACCATCTGTGTAGCAGACCAGAGAATTAGGGGGGAATTTAAACTGATCCTGCTTCCATTCCTCCCTCTCTGGAAATATGACGGCATATTTCCTCTTTAATCTGAGACGGTCTTTTGCCTCAGTTACTCTGATGGCAGATATGGGTATTTCCCTCTCCGCCATCTGTGCAACTGCCGCGTGACCGGTGTTTCTTCCTCCCGCCTGCCAGCTTTCTGAGTCCCGCATTCTTAAGTAGGCCGCCATTGCCTCCCTCATTATCAATGTGGATAGGCTTTTTCATTAATTAATTTATGAATTTATTGGACTGTGTAAAACTGCTATAACCCTCTTTTATTTACTTAAAACATATTTTAAAAAATATTTTTATTTGTTAATTTGTTGTAAATATTACTTTAATTAAAATTGTAGAATAATAGATGTTATGCCTGATATTGCTGAACAGTACAGCAGAAATGAAGATCTAAAACCAATTAATGATGTAGATATGACAGTTTTAAAAAAGTATAATGAATTCTTTGGCGCAATTGTACCTGACAAAACCGTGGAACTTAATAATTACTCTGAAACATTGAAAAGATTAATGGCTGTTCATGATCTAGTGTTTGCTGACTTTTCACAGGTAAGCTGGACGACTTATATAATTCATTACATAATTAATAAAACTGAATTTTCATCATAACTTATTTTCCTAATTATATATATATACAGTGGCGTAACTACACTGAGGTGGCAGTATGCGACGCACAAGGGCCCAAGAGCTTGAGGGACCCACTCCGAAGTTAACTATTGGAACTATTTTTAAAGCAATAATTAATTAAGAGGGAGGGGGCCCGAGAAGATTTCTGCACAAGGGCCCAAAAATTCTAGTTATGCCACTGTATATTATATATACAGTGTTGGTTTGAATTACACACTCAGTAACTTCATAAATGTCAAGATATTAAAATTTTTGAAAACGTACTTCTAAATGATTTTTTGTGCCTTTTTCAGCCCTCTTATTAAAAACGCTTTCACTAAAAAAACAAAAGAGGAGCGACATGTACAGGGTGAGTCAACCATAGAGTAAACTTCATTATCTCATTTATTTAGAGAATTACGAAAAAACGTTAAATACAAAAGTTTTATAGAATATTAAGGTGCACAGTTTAAAATTATTTTTGAGTATACAGGGTGATTCAAAAAAGCGTGGCGAATATAACATAAGTTTTTTTAAATGGAATACCCTATTTTTTAATTTATTTTTAGATTTTACATGAAATTCTATAACTTTTTTGTTAATAATGTCATATACCTAAACCCAGTAGTTTTTCTAATATTTTAATTTTTTTATAAAAATATTAGTTTTTACTCTTATAATAAACTGACAGTAGGTACCGCCATTGTTTCTAAAGGTGGAATACTCAAATTTGGTACAAACGTTCTATAAGGATGACAAAAAAGGTATATGTAAATAAATTTTAGTTAAATGCTACAGGGCCTTCAAAATAAATTTACACATTTCGACTATTTTAACTTCAAAAATTTCAATTTTTTTAAATGGCACACCCTGTATATTATTATTTTTTCTGATAGATTTTACAAAAGCCTGCAACTTTTATTGACTATGTCATATACCTAGTTTTCATAATTTGCGAGTTATTTTGATTTTATTCTTTTTTACACTTACCTACGCTATTGTGGAAACATAAACTAATATAAATAATAATAATTTCCCTACTAACTACCTTACTTTTAATTATTATGGAGTAATCAATGATCAAAAATATGCCCGTCTACTTAGATACACATGTTTAGTCTTGTTACTATATTTTCTTGCATGTTCCATAGCATAAAGGATGTTTATTGTCCTCCAGGTATCTCGTATCCTATTTTCGATATCTTCTGGTGTTGTAGGGGAATTCACATAAACACGATCTTTAAAGTGGTCTAACAAAAAGAAATCTGAAGGTGTTAAGTCACATGATCGAGGGGGCCACCCAATGAATCCGTTGTGTAATAAAAACAAGTGTAAAAATGAATAAAATCAAAATAACTCGCAAATTATGAAAACTAGGTATATGACATACTCAATAAAAGTTGAAGGTTTTTGTAAAATATATCAGAAAAAATAATAATATACAGGGTGTACCATTTAAAAAAATTGAAATTTTTGAAGTTAAAATAGTCGAAATCTATAAATTTATTTTGAAGGCCCTGTAACATTTAACTCAAATTTATTTACATATACCTTGTTATAGAATTTCATGTAAAATCTAAAAATAAATTAAAAAATAGGGTGTTCCATTTAAAAAAACTTATGTTATATTCGCCACGATTTTTTGAACCACCCTGTATACTCAAAAATAATTTTAAACTTTTGTATTTAACGTTTTTTCGTAATTCTCGAAACAAATGAGATAATGAACTTTACTCTATGGTTGACTCACCCTGTATAGTGATTTTTTGAAAGGGAACACCCTGTATTTTATTTCATAATAATTTGACATCCCATCAAATTCTGAATATGACACCATTTTTATTTTTTCTTAAAAGCGATAATATGTAAGTTAGCTACAATAAAAGAAATTATCGGTACTAGCAAAGTTTACAGGATATTTATTCTGTAAACTTTGGTACTAGGCCATGAATTGTACAATTGTAACAAAATATTTATTGAAATAAATGAAAATAATATTATTAACAAAGTTGAGTTATTTCCATAACTTTTGTCTTCACAAGCATGCTTTGTTTTCAATAATTAATTGTGCAATCCATGGCCCTAGTACTGATAATTTCTTGTATTGTTCCTAACTTAGATATTATCACTTTTAAGAAAAAATAAAAACGGTTACATATTCAGAATTTGATTGGATTTCAAATTGTAAAATTAAAGACAGGGTGTTCCATTTAAAAAAATCACTGTACTTGTCGCTGCTCTTTTGTTTTTTTAAGGAGAGCCTTTTTAATCAGGTGTTTTTGAAAAAATGTTTTTTAGGAATTGTCTGAAAAAACAGAAGAGGCCCTCAAGAAAGCTTTAGATAAGTTAGGACTGACTTATTGCTTTTATGAAATACAAGATAACCCTTCTATAGTATCACTCTCCTTAAATACAGATACACCATTCACCACTATGGGAATTTCAGATACCCTAGAAAGTGCAAAAGCTGCAGCACTTACGAATGCTTTTGAGATTATGAAATGTTTTATGCAATTATAATTTGGCGGTTTACCCAATTATATTAATGTAAGTTTTATAATAAATTAATGTCGATTTATGCATTTTATCCAATAAATTTAGAACCAAACTCACCTTGAAGCACATGAGGAATATTGAGGTACTTAAGAATTTAGTGAAGTTAGAACAGACTTATAGTTTTTATGAAACACTCCCTTCTATAGTATCATGCTGCTTAATCACCCACTATTTCCAATTCTCTGTCATCTCTTATTACATAATAATAATAATAAAGAGAAACCAAAATATTATCAGTTCACCAAATAGTAGTTAACAGAAAACACTAACAGATACACCATTTAAAACTATGGCAAAAACTTCAGCACCTTGACACTATTGCATTGCCGGGGTAGAAATATCGTCATTATTTATATTTAGTTACATTGACTTATTTGGGTTCTATCAGTAGGTAATAAATGTATAAAATATAAATTGATAAAAACATGAATTACAAGCTTAAAATAACAACTTACATAATATTTATTATGATATTGGAAAAGTTGTTGGTTGTTAAAATAGAATTTATTTCTTCAATACAAAACAAAACAAAAAGAGGACTTTCAACCAGAAACATGGACAAATATCCTAAGTTTCGTCCGAGTTTTCGGACTTTTTCTAGGTTACCTAATAGCTAAAAATAATGGTTTTATACAGGGTTATTCAGAACTCATCTCTAAAACTTTGAGGATATGTGCATCCTTAAATAAGAAATCGATATCACCAAAAAAATGTTAATAAAAGTATTAGGATTTCCTGTAAACAATGTTTAAAGTTATACCATTATAAAGGACTACGTAGCTGGAAACTGTACTTCAACACATCTGATACTTTTCTACCACATTCCTAAGAATGTGATAAAAAAAGTAAACACGTTTTTGTCTGGAACGCCTGGTTAAAACCGACTGAATAATGTTGGAGTGGGGATAATATCTATTGTCTGTGAGTCGTCAGTCTGTGTGTCGCTCTCGCGGGTGTTTTATTTATCTTAGGAGTGTTAAACTGTAAAATTTTTAAAATGGCTCATGTGTACAGTAATGCTGAGTTAATGGACTGTTACCAGTGGATTATCAATTAAAAGTTAGGTTTTGTGAGTGGTTGTTGCACCAAAATGCTGAAAATCCCCAATTTACTTAATAATTTACGTTTACAAGATCAGCAACCAGGAGGAACATTCGGTTTAGTGTGGCAAAATTGGATAAGGCGTGCCCAAAATTGTGTACAAGTCGAGGAATATTATTTCCAAAAGCTTTTATAACAAGGTATGTGCAAATTTTTTATACCTAAATTTCACGTTTCTAATACCTAGTAATTAAGTAGCGCAATTCTTCAAAATTACTGTAACAAAATTTTATTCATTTTAAAGACACGTCACTTTGATCAGATCTATCTATCTAAGTTTATTTTAAAGTAAAAACACTGCAAATCTTTTTTGCGCCGGGTGTCGGTATACTCTCAGATCTTCCGAAGTTTTTTTTGTGCTAGCCAGTTTGCATTCTCAGTCCCAAGGTCACTCCATTACAGTGGACCAGTATCTAGCGGCGTGCAATGAAAAATTTTTAAATAGTTTTAAGACCCCGCCAAAAAATTTTTTTGCATGACCACATTTGTACATGTATGTTGAACATCCCCAAATTTTATTATGGATCAGTTCTGAATAACCCTGTATAGGTATTAAATTAGATTAGTGACAGAATAAATATCCAAAAAAGTGTTTTCTTACCTAATATCAATTTCCTATTTTAATTTTATTGCATGGGTCGCTTTTATATTGTTTTTCATCTTTTTTATTGTTCAAGAATGCGTTCAAGTACGTGTAGTTTGAAGAGTTAAGCAGTTAAGGATCAGTATTTGGTGTCCCCGTTTCTTTTCGAGAACAGGTAATTAGGAACTGAGCATATATTACTGGTTTGACAGAGTTTTAAATATTCTCATGACTCAAGAAACCCACTGAGAGGAGGTTTTACAGTAATTTTTTTTAAACATCCTGTACATGTACAAACTGTAAAACGTTCTCTTATCGGCTTTCTTTCAAATTACATGTAGATAAGGTAATTCAAATTGATATCCAAACACTTTAAGAAAACACTTTTTTGGAATTTATTCTGCCACTAATCTAATTTAATACTTATGTAAAACCATAATTTTTAGCTATTAGGTAACCTTGAAAAAGCCTGAAAACTCGCACGAAACGTAGGATATTTGTTCATGTATCTGGCTGAGTCCTCTTTTTTATTTATTATTGAAGAAATAAATAATATTAAATAATTGTGGGACAATCAATCTGATAATGTGAAAATATTGTGTTATTTCCCCTAGAAGGTGGATTATATTGGTCTTGTATTGTAGAATTCTATTGTCTTGAAGAACTATTATAATAATTACAATAATACTCCAGCAACCAAAAACGTCACAATTATACCCAATATTTGAACTAAATTTCATATAGGTCTTCTTGGGTAAAAACTGATAATAAAAAAATGTAGTGATGAGTAAAAAAGATCTTTATTTAACTGACTAGATACATTTAAATTAGTTCATAAATTATGCGGATTGTACCAACAAAATGAATGATTAAAAACACTATCACAAACAAAACTATTTTATCACACAAAATACAATCGAAAACCAAAAATTCGATGGTATTTAATTTATTTTGTAAGTACCCAGTCTTTGCACAATTTATTGAACTTTACAATTACATTGTTTAAGTATACTCCTATTCTAGCCAATAAGTTACATAATAAAAAAGTATGTCTTAATTATGTACAGCATTAAACAAATTCGAGAGTTGATGTCAATTTTTTTCTATATAAATGACATGAACACAATATGGAAATTTTCTAAAAATCTTTGGCACTAAGTAGTTTAGAATAATTATTAACCACATTGAGGCTAACATTTAAGACAGCACAAAATTAAATTTTTTATATTGCCACATTAAGTACTCGATATGATTTAGCTTCTGAAAAAAAAATTACAGGAATATAGGAAGTACAAAAATATGATTATAACCATTCATTTTTGTAATTTATCATCAACAATTCTTAAAAAGGAACACACCCTTGTGAATGATACTGGCCCTCATAATATTGTATTTACATCCCTCAAGCATTTCGGAAACAAATTTATTGTGTTTCTCTTTTCGATTAGATTATGCTTGAAAAAATATGCATCATATGTGTATTAAGAAAAGGTACCTACCCTTGTACACATTTTTTGAGTCTAACCATGAGTCTCGGTTATGACAAGTGAGTATAGTCAAATTGAGGCAAAATTGGTGAGTGAATTTTTGGTGAGTGCCATTTTTAATTTATACTTTATAAAAAGAACTTTTATTTTCTCATTAACTTTTACGGTTAAGTTAGGAAATGTCAAGTTATCAATTTTTCAAAAAGTACTGTTAAAGCAGAGTCGTCAATTATGATTATTTACTTATTTATTTATTTTTTGGGAATTTTGATAGATCCAAACAAAATTTTCAACGTGTTAGTGTTTGTTCGTCAATATAAATACAATTTTACCAAGAAAATTTCCTTTGTATGTGAAGAAATATGATTGAAATTTATTTGCGAAAGAGAATATTAGTTTGTTTGGTAACCCAAGATAAAAATATAGTTATTCAAACTTAATAAAATAATTCACATTTTAATACAATAAAACCCCCATTCGGGTTGAGCGAGTAGTTTTATTTCAATTAGGCAAATTGCGACAGAACTGAATTTATAATATCAATATCAATTGGTGAAAAACACTTGAAATGAATAATAGCACCCATTCCCTTCTTTCTCATTTAAAACGGAATTTTCTCAGTTAAATTTAGAACTATATTTAGGTGCAAACTCTATTTCAAATTTATTGACAAACTCCAACGCAACTGTAAAAATTTGCATAGAAATTAGAAAAAAGAAATATCAATGTAATTGCAAATCAGAAAATTATTTTTTTTTATCAAAAACGTTAGAATCCACTATGTCCATTATATACCCATAAGAAAAAAACAAATGAATGTTGTATCTCAGTCTACTTAAATGCAATGACATATAAATATGATGGTGTATTACAAAAAAACATGAGTTACTTTTTCTCAGTATATTTTAAACAATACGAGTTATACCCAGTTTCATTTTACTGTAATAATAGGTACTAAATTCCACAATTTTACCAAAATTTGATCAACCTCATATCTCTAAGATAACCAAGATACCAATGGTGAATCTTGAAAAATAGATACCCTATATATTACAAAATATTTGAATAATCATTCAAATATTATATATGTACTATATTATATGAGACCAGGTGGCTTAAAGTGAATGTCAATATTTCAAAAACAGTTGAAGATAGGTATAGGATCCTACATGAAATGTGTTTAGAATTTTACGTAGAATCCAGAAATTAAATAACATATACGGTGTTCCATTTAAAAAAAGCAAGTTGATGTCGGTTAAAAATATTTTGCTTTTGTAAAACTTTCGAGGTTATGTCCATGGCCAAAATTTCAGAAAAATGCATATATGCATACTCGATATATGTCTAATAGGCCATCCACTTTAAGTCACCCGGTATTATATATATACAAATATACTATAATAGTACATTAACTAAACCCTTGAGGTTACACACTGTGTAGCATTTAACACCTTTCAGCCACAATATGTGCTTTAAATTAAATGGTTGTAAGTCGCAAAAGGTACCATTTTGTCAGCAGCAAGTATTGTGGTTTGAAGATATGTGAAAGTTGTGTAAGCAATTAATTTATACTAATTTAATTTTATCATAACCAGTATTATACATTTGTAATAATACAAAATAAAAGTTTAATAACCACTTAAAAATCATACTCATAACCCTGGCAAGCTATTGTAAAATATGTAAATAAAAAACCAAATAGCCATGCAAGTAAAAGATGGCACTATTAAAATTTGTAGCAAACACTAAACACCTTGATGTTGTTTTTGTGCTTTTTACTGTTTTATGTGCAGTCTATTTTCTGATTATAAGCTAGTGTTAACTTGTGTAACATGCTTAATAAAATTGTAAATAAATTAATATCAAAAACAAAATAGCAAGATTTGAAAAATATAAATTTGTTTTATTTAAATAAAAACTATACTACTATATTTTTAAAAAATATATGAACTGAGGCACCCCAAGTTTTTAATTATTATGTGTTTTTTTTTCCATAAAATGGCAATTATGATATTATTCAGAAAATGCTAAGATTAAGTCCTAAATTTATTTATATAAATATTCAAAATACCTACGTTTTTGAAACGGCTTTTAATTAATATCACTAGTCTATTCATTTCCAAGATGAAGAATTTAATGAGCAAGATCAGTACGAGGTACCATCAACAAGAACAAATCAATACTACGTATAAGGGAATAAAACTATATAATTTATTGCCTAATAGCATTAGGATCATGCATTATGGGAGATCAATAAATTTAAAAACGAAAGAAGAAAAATCTGCTTTACCAGATAGAGAGGAGATTAATAATAATCGGTCTTCTAACAGAAAATTGTAGGATAAACATGCATATTAATCTAATAATGGCAGAATAAGTAATATCTTGATTCTGCACACTTATTAATTTAAGGGCACTGCCACTGTAAAGGCCAGTAAAAATTTTTAACACTTTGGCAGAAAAGACCAAGGGAAGGTTCTATCGAGGCTACACACTGAATACAAATGATAAAACTGGATAGGGTACTCTAAATAGGTTGGGAATATATATTTCAGATTACGGTGGACTAGCCCAGGTGACTGGTAGAATTGGTCACTCACTCACCATCGGAAATATTTTTCATAACATTGTGTCACAAAGAATTACGTGAACTTTGTATCAATTTGTTTTTACATGCATATCTTGGAAATGATTATACTTTCACAGTAAAATTAAAACTTAATATATCGTTATTATTATCAATTTGAAATCTGTTTCACATTACCAAATATGTAAGTAAAAGTTACTATCCCTGCTTTAACCAAAATAACAGAAATTATTGCATTATTATAAATTCAAAATCAGATCAGATTTCTTGAAAAAAAAAAATGACACAGTTCTCGCAAAGAAGTTCACAAAATCTCACATTCCATTTTATTTACTTTCACGCGGGTTTATAAATTTTACTTGCAGATGTTATTTATTTTGATATAAACGAAACCTAAAATTCTCTTATTTTTGTTGCAGGTTTAAAGCCAACTAATATGTAATAAGGTCTTGTTTTTCAATTGGTAGTTAATGGTTAAGAGAAAGTAAATCACAGTTTTATTTTTAAAAGTACCGGGTGCCCCCATTATATTTTTATTTATTTATTGTAGTACACCATTCAATAGGCCTAACAGCCCAGTATTAAAATGGGAAAATAAATTTACAATAGGTTCTTCTGACCCTTTTTAAAGCTATGTAAACTTGTGAACAAGTTGAGATAATGAAGTGTGACTTTTGCCAGTTTTCTTCTAATTTTGATGTTTTTTCTAAGTATCCATCTTTTTTGCTCACATCCGGTTTAGCCGAAAGTGATGAAAAAATATGAGGTACTATTTAATGTAATTAAAAATAGAATATCATCTGTTAAACATTTCTGCTTTACATCTGATGTATGGATAGACACTATAAATTCTAGAAGCTTCCTAGGTGTTACCGATCATATGATATATGAAAATAAGTTGTCGAATTTAATAATTGCTCTTGAATAACTCGCGGAGAAACACACTGGAGAATATTTATCTGAAAAGTTAACTTCTTTTAGGTTAAATTCTTTTGGACAAATTCTTGGCAGCTATGACAGATAATGGTGCAAACATTGTTAAGGCTATCGATATTATTGGACAAATTAAAACATTTACCATATTTCGCACATACTATCAACCTTGTTGCTCAAACTGCATGTGACGTAAACGAACTAATGTAAGTCATAAAGGAAATTGTTAACTTCTTTAAATATAATGTGGCAGCGTCAGATGAATTGTGCAAGAAAAATTATTTAAAGTTAATACGATCTGTTAAGACGAGGAATTCAGTTTATTATCTGTTAGACAGATTTGTTAAAATATCAGAGGATGTAGGTACCATATTGTTAAAATTTCCTAATTCTCCGAGAATGTCAACTGCAAGAGAATTACAAGCCCTCCAAAAGATAATATCTAGCTTAAAATTATTAGAGCAGGAAACAAGAGAAATAAGCGGGGAGCAATAATATGTACCAGCCCGCATAGTGATTCCATTAGCGAACTGTATAATTCAGCAAATTTCAAGTCAAAATCCCACAACAGATATTGGTATACATTTAAAACAAATTATAATTTCAGAAAGAAATATAAGATTTGGGGAAATTGAAGGTAATACCTCTTAGCTATTGCAACATTACTCGACCTCAGGTTCACAAAATTCATTTCAACAATTCTCTGACACTAAGCAGTAACCTAAATGAAAATTAAAAGAATTATTGGAGAATTTGCAACAGAGCATGAAATAACAGTACCCAAAGATCAGTTTCAACAAAAAAAAAAAAAAACATCAGAGTTGACATCAAAATGAATATGTAGGTAATGCAGGCTTTGACGAATTTGACCATTATTTTTCTCACCCACTGGAAGAGAAAAGTGTAATCCTATTATGTATTGGGTAAAACATAAATTACTATATCCACATTTATCAGAAATTGCAACTGAATATCTTGCAATAATTGCTACATCAGTGCCATCCAAACGTCTATTTTCGAGAGTTGGCAATATTATAGATCCTGCCCGTAACCGTCTTTCAAGTGACAAACTTGGACGTTTATTATTTTCACATTCATTAGAATTAGCTGATTGGAATTTGTAGCCTTCAGTTAAGTACCTAATGTATATGTTTTTTATTTTTTTATACATAATATTGCTTTTTGCCCGTATTGTTTATTTATGTATCTACTTTACATTTTTGAGTTTTTAAGTTGTTTTAATCATTTTGTGAGCTTTTGTCAAGTTGTTTTGTTATATAATTTTTTGACTTTTGTTAATTGTTTAGTTATATTTTTGCTCAATAATTTTTTTTGTAACCACAATCATGAATTACCCTGGACAGGCAATTCATAATTCAAATGATTCTTTTCCTAATAAGGCCTTGTACTAGATGACAAGTTTTCTTATGCAGAGCTATCTTGAGAAGACATATTTCCATCTTTTTTTGTCAATTTAACCTAGTGGTACCTACCAACAAAATATATAACCCACTGTAATTTGATGGACTTGTCTGGTTTATATAAGACTGATTTTTTAAGAATCTATTTTTTTTTATGCTGATTTTTAAGGATCGATCTTTAAGATACTGATTTTTACGTAAATCGATCTTAGGATTCCGATCTGGAATCGATTTATTTACAAAAGATTGCCATCTCCTGTTCGAACGCCCATTGTGAAAAAATATACAGAGGTGAAAATATCAAAGTCGCCCTATCCTCGAAAATACGCAATATCACTTGCGGTTAAACCAAAAGTGAGCAAAAAAGACAGATACTCGGGAAAAAACTTATCAAAATTAGAAAACTTTTTTCAAATTATGTCGAGTGAAGTAAGACACAAATTTCACATATTTGTATAACATTCAAAATACAGAAACACTAGAGTACTAATACATAATAATTTGTATTCTATATTTTTCAAACTTTCGTCAATTTTAGTTTGCATAAAAAATGTATCTAATAGTCAAAAAGGAATTGGCCTAATTTGTATATGAAGCGTCTCAGTAAAGAATAAAAACCTGATTGCGTAATTTTTCAATAATTAAATTTGTTTTCTATAGTAACACTATGTTAATCCCCTACCAAATATATGATTGAAGATGAAGACTAATTGACTTTTTTTTTAAGTAAAATTCAAATAAAAAAAAATCACTAAAATCAAACATGCCTGTTTCAAGCTAAACTAGAATGTGGCAAAAACTATTTTTTATACGTTGATCATGTAAGTATGTCATTTTGATTTGCTTATTGTCCAATTTAAATTGCCAGTATAAACTACTTATAAATTAAACTAAATTAATGTAATCCCTAATTTACATTATACTGTTATAATTTAATAATATAATTAAACAGTGATTTATATTTAAATTTGTACAACACAATTTTATTCGATGTGTTTATAAGTAATGGGTAATGTGATATGTTTGTCAATAAAAAAACATAAATGAATGTCATATTCTACTGAAAATTAAGACAATATTCCAATATTGTTTAAAACTAAGGATACAAAATTCAAAATTTACACGAAACATACATATGATTTTTTTAAAATCAAGTATAACTTACTTTTAACATCACACTTAATTTAGACCACAGTAGAAACAGTACTTGAATGCATAGGAGATCTTGGCATATGAAATCTTAAAAGTTCTGTAACTGTAATTGCAACTTGCACTAGACCTTTCCCTTCCAAAACATCAGCAGCACAACATACAAGGTTCTAAAAAATATGAGTTAATAAGAAATGTAGGTACAAAAAAATTGTTATAAGAAATTTTTATAAATAGACATAGTAGTTGTTAAGCCAGTCCCACATGGCTGACAAATACACATGCAAATGTCATTAAATATATGTGAATTATGTTATATGGAAGAATCAGTTATTACCATGTCTAAATATCTGTATTCGGAGGGGTCATCAAGATATGCATACACAGGGTCAGCTGTTAGAGCTGTCTGACACAAGACTTAATTTAGCACTGAATTCAGTACTCAAATTGCATGCGCAGATTTAGCGGACTTGGATGCTAGAAATTAGAACATGTCCTAATTTCTTGGACGAAATCAGCGCAGTATAGATGCACAGTAGCGTATCTATACTGCACTGATTTCGTCCAAGAAATTAGGGCATGTTCTAATTTCTAGCATCCAAGTCCGCTAAGTCTGCGCGCGCAATTTGAGTACTGAATTCAGTGCTAAATTAAGTCTCGTGTCAGGTGGCTCTTATAAATGTTCTCCCCCTCAACTTTCTTAAGTTTCATTTTAGAAAAAAGTGCAAAATACAAAAATTAACCAAAGAGCCTAACATATTTTTTTTATGATGATATTGAACACTATACAGAGCTTTAAAAAACTGTATCATATGCTACCATTAAAAAACCCTGTATATTTGTTATATTTTTTTATATATAGAGTACAATATAGCTGTTATGGGTATGATATGACTAATGAGTCCATTAATATAGGGTATGATATGTCTGTGTCTAATAAGAAAGGTGATATGCTCAAAATAGTGATACAAGCAATTTAGCCTTTAGCAAACACTTACAAATCGCCTATAAAGTGCAATTGTCTGGTGAACATAACCGCTGTTACGTAGCCATAAAGCAGGTTATTTTTCTTATCTTCTCAACTCTTTGCTCTTATGACACTCTTCTGAACATATTTGCCTTATTAATAGAAAAGACCCATCATACCCTAAACCATAAGTAGTGTTATGAACATAGACATAAATACAAGTCTGACATAATATGTAATCAATCTTTGCTCGAAGATGCAATTCATGTCTACTCTTAATCTATTATATTACAGGCTTACTGAGTGTGGATAGCTAATACTTCAATAATAAATACTTTAAAGTTTAAACCTAACATGACCATTTCATTTCTTAGATGGTGCAGTACGCATATAATAAAATATTGAACTGTAAATTTACACAAAAATAACAGCATAATAAATACTAGTCATCCTGACCTGGGTCTTGATGAAATCAATCAGACCACACATTTTACAAAACTATTTTATTTCGGACGGAACACCCATATATTGTCCTATTTTTTTGAAATAGCATGACAGATACATTTCATCAGTTATAGAAATTTGTCATACAAGTATTAAGACATGTTTGTTTTTATATATAATTTTATAGTGTTTACTTTTACATTTATTTTATTAGATATTAAATTTTATTTAAACGATCAAAATAATTATCCTGCAACATTTTACACATTAGCAAAAAGTATTTATGGTTAAATCTTTTTTTCTACGGGCGTGTGGAAAGTTACAATTTTCTGCACGCATTTGAGTGTAGAAAATTGCACTTTTCCGCACTAGTGCGGAAAATAAATACCTATGTATTACTTGCAATGTGATCATAATATTATCTTAATTCCAAAAAATCATGTTGTCACTGTTCAGATTTTGACATAAAGAAAAAGGAATGCTTGACACTTCTAATTATTAGACAGCATTGTGTGCTGTTCAATTAAAATATTTATTTTTCTTATGTCAATTTTCTTCACGCCCGTAGAAAAAACGTTGTTACTAACACATGTGGAAGGTGTCTTTTCCGCACTCACTGCTTGTCCGAACTCCGCTTCGCGTCGTTCGGACAACTGCAGTCGCGTGCGGAAAAGTATCACCTTCCACACTTGTTAGGAAAATAACTATTTTAGCAATGGTCAGTTTCAAATATGCGTTTTCTAATTAAAAATCACCTGAACTTTTGGATCACATCTTAGTTTAGATACATTTTCATTGATATTTTAAATAAAAATATATCTGTTTTTAGAAGTTTACAGAATATAACAATATCAGTTACTCCACTCTCCCTCTGAACTTTTATCTTTCGAGATCACAAGCGTGCCGCCACTATCTACATTCGATAGCGAAGACGTTCAAAAAATGTTATTTGTAAATACATAAAACAGTACTTGTATAATGTGTCCTATGTTTTGTATATGAATATGTATAGTTTTGGCAAACATAACAGTCTTTGTCTATATTCATTCACAGGGGAATGCAGAAACCTGGTAGTCGCCAAATCGGTTGAACATTTGGTGGCAATGTAATGTGACAAACACATCAGTGCTCAGTGAAATTTATGACATAATGAAATTGTGTCTATGCCAGCTCATATGCTAATCAAAATAAACTAGTTTTTGTTTTCTTAAGATGTGTGAATACAGGGAGAAAGAACAATTTTTTCCACTCTGTACAACTATGAGCAGATATTGCGAGTACTATTTTATTACAAGATATAATGGACCACATGGTCGGGATGGAGGATCCAATATTCAGCTTAATCACTTTTGAACCTAACCTAACTACTTTAGCAGATTGATGTAATACTGGAAGGTTCACATTAGATTATTTAATATTCCAAAGGGCAGTAGCATTCAATATTACCGATATGAAAGATATAAATAAGTAATGTAGTCCGTGGTTAGTTCTTGGATTGGGGACCATACAGGGAAGACTCACGACTCACGGAAGACTGGCCTCATATTTTAGTGACGTGTACGTCGGTGAATTACGCTATACAAACTTAGGCGAGATTTGTGTAGAAGGCATATAATGCCCTGGATAGGATGTAAAGCCGATGGTCTCTTGTCTATGAAATGAGAGGCATGTAGAATATCCCTATTTTGCTACAAAATTTCCAGGTAGGGAGTTGCTAGTCTCATAACGCCGGTGATTATGCCATCATTAAATAAGCAAAATTTTACAACAAAATCTATGGATAACATTGCACAATCTTTAATGATTAAACTTTCGCTTTTTTGCAAAAGATTTTCTCTATGTATTTCTTACAATGTAATGGTGGTACCTGTAGCTTATTGTAAGAGGTAGGAGATCAGTCTCTAAACAGTAGTTGACCATATGAAACAGAGAATAGAGTTAGTTGTCATATGAAGTTTTTTAGGGATATCTACTTAAATAAAAAATATTTGATGATTTTTTGATTTATTAAAGCTGCATAAATACCGTTATAAAAAAATTAAACTAAATCCTATTACTGAGCTAACAAATTAAATAAAAATTATGAAAACAAACCAACTATAAATGTCAAAAAAAAAATTAATGAGCTTACTAACTAATCGGTATATGTCTTAAAATATATCTAAATAAATAATAACAACCAGTAAGACTATTATTTGGAAATAAATTAGCATTTGTACCTTAACGTGATAGTGGACAAAACTGCTTAAAAATAATTCTCATTTAGCGAAAAATATAAATATATTAGATAGAAATATATGTGGTGCAACATGTGAAAAATTTAAGAATTTCGATATTGCTAATTTAATTTAGTTACTTTGACTATTCATATTAATTTGCAAATTTCAAATGACTTGTTTATATAATTTCATTTACATTTTATTTCCAGGATTAAACTATCAACACAAAATGAATTTCGATTCTTGTGCGGAAAAAAGTTTATTATAATAATTAAATAATTACAGTCTATTAGAGTTTATTTCAAGTACCAAGAGTAACTATTATATCAAGCTAATATGGATACTGAAATAAATAAAGCAGTTTCTAGGACGGATATTATTATAAATATTTATTATTTGCTTCACCACATATACAACTTTTATAAAAAAATGTATTCATGAAAATTATGATTAACTCATCACAGGCATAAATAAACTCAAGCCTGTGCTGTGTTGAAACCACTGTGTAAAAAAAGCAAAACATTCGATGCACCTGGAACGTCAGTACTTGTCTATAATAATTAATATATACCTAAAAATGTATTACAGTGGAATTATTCAGCAGTCTTTAATTTTTCCTTAATACTGGTTAAATCTAATATGCTGACTAGATTGTCATGTAAACTAAAAATAATGTGGGGCATTTCCCATACTTTTGTACTTACAAATGGATTCACAAATAATTATTTTTTATTTCATTCACCACTTTTATTTACACAATGAGTAAATAAAATGCTTTAAAAAAATATTCACGTAATTCCTAGTTAAATAAAAAATAAACAGAAATAAAGCCACATGTAAAACGCAAAAAATAATGGTAAAATGATAAAAGCTCAATTGTTTCTTTTCCTTGTTCATGAGATTGATTTTATTCATTGATGTCAAATGAATGAATAAAAAGGATACATTCATATCCTTTGTATAGATAATATAATTTAATGAATTTTTCGGTGGTCTTAGAATAATTAAATAGTGTAAATAGTCAAATTATGAAAAAAGCCCATTCTAGCATAAGATGAATTGCAATATTTTATTAAATATAGATAATATGTATATTAATAGGTATGTATATTAATATAGCTTAATTAAGTAAAATTATAAAACTTTTAATCACAATATCTCGATTGCAAAATATACCCAATATTAGGAAGTGTGACAAACGAAATAATTATTGAACAATTAAGTTCAAGTAAGCACAATAAAATTGCAATATATTACAAATAATAGTTAATATTTCCATAAATTAGTTAAATGAAAATTTAGTAATTTTGATCACAATGTCCCAATTACAAGATACTTTCGTAATTATATAAAAATATTAAAATTGTTATTATTCTATGACTGGTTACATTGTAAGTAATTATCGGTAATATTAATGTTTTAGGAGTGTTAGTGTAATATAGATGTAAAAGCTGTGGTCCAGCTTTCACATAATATAATAAAATCAGTTTAGTTAGTTTTAGCTGTTATATAGTATCAACCATAAACAGTGAATTTTTTAAACTAAATGAAGAGTGGCAGTAATGTAAAAATATACCCAAAATCATTTGAGGATTATTGCAACAGCATATTTAGCAGTTACATATAAATTGCAGATAATATTCGCTACATAGCTAATTAAAATGGTTACACAGTTTACATTTGACAGATGGTCGGTCATAATGTAAACTGTCGGCCTACAATGTGTCTCACATATCGTCTACACACCTTCATATCTTTCTCATTTATTTTATAATTAAGTTCAAATCAAACTAGCATATAAATTCATTGTTACAAATACGTATATTATTAGTAAAAATAATAATATTCATTTAAGTCAAACATACAAGTGATAAAAATTTGAAATTAATCGGAAAATAAATGAAGATAAGGGTGTGTAGGTGAGAGAACACACTGTAGATATCAAGCAATAACTTTTATTTGGCAATAATCTCTAGTAACTGATACATATCAATTACAGATCGGAATGTTGTAGAAAGTTAGTTGTGGCGAAAAAATATGTAATACTGTCATAATCGACTATCTCAGCAGTCACCATATTGATGTGAGCACTGGCAACCTCTCCTGCTGTGTCCATAAGACACAGCAGGAGAGGAGAGGAGAGTGTGTTTATAGAAAAATCCAATAGATTGGAAGACATATTTGTCCATAACTGTTCTAATATTATCTAGTCACTGTTGCAAGCAGGCGAAGTTGCTCTCAAAATAGCAACGGCTGATGTAATGAATGCTATTTCATGTAAAATATAAATGTAATAATACACATAGGAATTTTGGGTGTCACAACGTACATTAAAAGGGGCGGACTGAGGTTTTCTCATACATTTTCTTGTTTAGAATATAATAGTGAAATCTCTATTGTTTGATATAGAAAGTAAAACGTAAGCGCAAGATCTACTGTTCTTACTTTACAAAACTAACCGACAAATGTAAGTTGTTAAAAGATGAGATGGATGATTCACAAAATGTACAGGTTTGCCGAGATATGCTGCATGAGAAGTACGAATGTTTACTGAAGATGTCCAAAGTGGAATTTAATCGCCAAAATGGATACCCATGATAATTATTTTAGGTTTTCTAACTTAAAAAATACATGAATCACAATAATAGATGGAACACCCCCCCATTTACAGAAAAAATATAATACTAGTAGTTAGTTTAGTTAACAGTGCTGCAGAAGTCACAGATAGTCGCAAATTTAAGTTACCTTGCATCGAGTTTTTTTTTGCATTAATTATTTTTTTAAAGAGATATGTGAATGTTTATAATTTTGGGGACAATTGAAAAAAGTTTAAGAGGATCACCATATAAATTCCATTGACAGAATTAAATATTTAATTCAAGCTCAGTAATGGGTATTCTGACTGGAAAATTAGTCTGATATGGATAAGAATTACAACAAAATAATTACTAGTTTAAAAACTCCATTTGGAAGAGATGAATTATAAATAGAAGTTTATATTATTGCGTGAATTGGAAACTGCAGATATTATGATAAATGGAACAATAATTGATAACAATAATTTGGCGAAAATATTCTGGGACATTAAACAGTCATCAAGTAGGGAATCGGATTTATATCCATTGTATCAGACGATATTGCATTAATTGAATGATATAAAAAAGACTACACTCATCACTTGGGTTGAACAAACTAAAACCGCACAAGGAACTTTATTGTGACCTGTACGGCTTACATATATATTTATACACATATGCCGTGCATATTTATATTAATTGGAATATGAAAGAAAGCAGATTACTATCTCTACAAGTAAATAATCTTTGGACTTGTCAGTAAAAGATACATATACTTCTTAGCCATGTGTTCCCGAAGAAAGACATTAACTCTGTTATCCCTGAAATAAGCATGGGGGTGATTTCGAGAGTGCTTAAAAAAAGATTACCCAATCCTCGTGAGAAAGTATCAAGAAGTGGTAGAGTAATAAAACCTCCTATAAGTATAGAGGTATAGTTTTAGTATGTATTTAGATTAATTAATTTTGTCAACAGTAAAAATGTAGTATTTTATTAATTATATCTTTACATATATGTATATGTCTCGGTGGCCTTTCTCTTGGGTTATTACATTTCATTGAATTTTATATTCCCAAGACACACTATGAGAAATATAGCTAACGGAATCAATATAACTGATTGCCACACACTTCTGGTAACCAAAATACCGAGTGAAATGTTTTTTAATTAAAATATTGATAAAAAGTAGTTTCAGGTTAATAGAGACACTTTAGATAGTTGTCTAAGAGCGTGACTACAGGTCTCTGGTATAGGATGAAAGTTGCTGCCTTTTAAACTGAAAATAGAAAATTTTGGTAGTTCAAACCCGACTAGAGGCAACTTTATTTTACTTTTTAATTAATTACAAATATTATATACAATGAAACATATTTCTTCAAAGAAGTTAACACTAATACATAATTATTGTAATTGATAAAAAAAATAAAACAAAAAAGTTGCCTCCACAGGCTCAAACTATCAAAATTTTCTATTTTCAGTTAAGAGGAAGCTACATTCATCTCTTGACCCTATGTAACTCGTAGTCACGTGCTCTGACACAACTATCTAAACTGTCTATTAATCTGAAACTAATTTTTACCGATATTTTAGTTATAAAAGCAGTTCACTTAAGTATTTTGATTATCAAAAGTGCTTAGCAATCAGTTTTATTGGTTCCTTTAGCAATATTTCTCATACTGTGCCTTGGGATTATAAAATTCAATGAAATGTAATTAATAACTCATGCTAATTCTCAGCAGTTGGCAACCTTTCAGTGCCAATTTTGCATGCAAAAAGAAAATCTGCAAGTACACTCTTATAATAAATCACATGGTCCCATTCCCAGGGAATAGTTTTTGGCCCACTCACTTTTGAACTTTAGTGCACTTTTAAAAATTATAATTTATGTTATTATTATTAAGTAAACATTTTCCAAATATACTAATGAGTTTCAAATTAGTCTCTGCCATGTCCTCCAAAATTCCTATGTTTAGGGATTAAAACATTAGAAACAATATATAACAAATAAAGGATGTAGGACCTGGAACACTTATACCAAAAACAATAGAAGATTTATACAAAAAACAATCCTTTCCATATTTATTAGTATATCATTCCACTCTAGTTTAATTCAGAGTTAAAATGGGTAAGTTTTATAAACGGATATCTGCCTCAAAAATGTATATTATGTAATATTGCTTAGTGCATGCAATCTGATTGTTCTCATTGATATATTTTAAATTAAGTAATATTTTTTTAAAAACAGAAGTTTTTCAGAAGTTATCAACTTAATTTTGATATATATATATTCTACGTTTTAAGAATTTTTCTAAAAAGCTTCAGTAAGTACACAAAATAAATACTAACTATTTGAACACCTACGTCTAGAACATATAAAAAATGTAGGCACTGATAAATATAATAATCACACTTTTTCGCAACATAACAACAGGGGCAATTATTTAAAGATATTGAAATTTACTATATTATTTTAGGAAAATAACAGTTCATGCAAAACTAGACATTTTCTTGAAAGTAAAAATGGACAAGTTAACATATTAACAAATACTAGACATAAAATTTGAAAAATACTTTGCTAACTATTTGCTTTTGCAATTTTCTTAAATAAAAGAAAATAGTATAGACCCTGTAGTACGTAATGTATTTCAATACTTCCTTTTTTGTAATGCAACTTCTATTCTCAGGCAAGTTTCAGTATATAACTATAAATTTTTTTAAATATCCATCCCCAAATAGGTGTCTAAACAATTACCGCAGCTTCAAAGACATGGGGGCGTCTTTCACTTATTTACTTTTATTTTTTTCTATTAATGGTAGATACTAGATAGAAAATATTCTTATTAATTCTTTCATTCATTTAAGTACACAATTCCTATATATAATTTTGACAGGTTTAGGAGTAACTAGTTATTCTTTCTTTAATTATATGTTTATGTAATAGTAATAGCCAATTAAATTGTAGCACTAAAAATTTTTGGGCAGACTTAAAAAATGTAATGCCGGGATTTCTGAGACCCAAAAACATTGTTCCCATTTTATCATAGTTGCCTATCAGTGTCAATATATCTGAACTGTATAGTGCGTTTGATTTTAAACACTTTAAGACTGGTTTCTTCATCATAATTACAAGTATAATTAATAATTTTTTGTTTTATGATTTCTTGTTAATATCTATGGACCATGTACAGGGTTAGTTTTATTAATGTGAACCCCATCTTAATATTTTAATTATTGACAGATAGAAAAAACTTGTAAACTGGTCTTATAGAATTTTTTATGTAGATTCCAGTCATTCTAACAGTTTTGCGGTGGCAAATTATATATACAGGGTACACAAAAAAGTATGGTTTTTTTTATATGGAACACCCTGTATATTTTAATATTTTTGGATTCGGTACGTCATTCTGATAACAAATATATATACATAATATATATATACAACAAAATAAAAGTGAGGAAAACATAAATATCCTGAATTTGAATATAGCACTTTTTCAAAATATTCGCACGAACTTTATGAAACGTTGTTTAAAATGCATTGAGGTTAATGGTGGATATGTTGAAAATGTTATGTGATTTGTTTTAATACAAATATATTTTGTAATCTATAATAATATATTTCTGTTACCTTAAAGTTTCCACAGTTTTTGGAGAATAAAACAAAGAATATGAAACCAATTATACAAATTGTATATATATATTTGTTAGCAGAATGGCGTACCGAATCAAAAAATATTAAAATATACAGGGTGTTCCATATAAAAAAAACATACTTTTTTGTGTATACCATGTATACATAATTTGCCACCACAAAACTGTTAGAATGACTGGAATCTACATAAAAAATTCTATAAGACCAGTTTACAAGTTTTTTCTATCTGTCAATAATTAAAATATTAAGATACCGTTCACATTAATAAAACTAACTCTGTACATTATTTAATTATAGACTTTTATAGACAGTAATAAAGAAATTAATATATCTGTTTTGGAATAATAGATTTATAAAATGACAAAAACTCGCTTTGAGTTGCTATATAAAATTGTAAAAAATAAGTCAATTTACTTTTAGAAAAATTTATGTTATTAGTAATACACATTTGTTATCTTAGTCCTTTATTTTATTAGGGTAACCTGTTTCGTGGCCTTAAAAAAACTACTTCAAGCCATAATGGAGTAATTTAATATTTAAGAAACTCCTGTTATTAAACTACGAAACTAACTAATCTGCCTAAGAACAAAGGAGTTCTAAAATGAAAAGATTTATTACTAAGAACTTATACCAATTAAGATCATTATTAATATCTCCACAAGAAGTCAATAATTGACCTGTTATTAGTAAAATAAATACATTATGTAAAATAAACTACTTTCAATTTGGTATCTCGCCATCTCATTAGTTCCATTACAAAAAAAAAAATCTGTATATTCACTAAAACTATTTATAATATAGTAAATTCCACTATTTCATTTTTTGATCCAAGACTAAAATTTATAACAAAGTGTTGCTAATAGAAACAAGTAATAATATTTAAAAAATTTCAATAATTTATATATCCCAGATATCATTCAAGAATTTCTATTTGCCTCTATAAATTATATATTTATTAATAATGAAAACGACTTTCAGAAGTGTAGTATATGTATTAGATACATAAGTTCTGTAATGTATTGATTTAAAATTATGTTACATAAATGTTTAATGCAAAAAAACAAATATTCACTGGGAAATTATTTAAAAACAAAACATTAAAAAATGTATAACAAAGTGTTACTAATAGGAACAAGTAATAATATTTAAAAAATTTCAATAAATTATATATCCCAGATTTTATTCAGGAATATTACTATTTGTCTCTATAAATTACATATTTATTAATAATGAAAACGACTTTCAGAAGTGTAGTATACGTATTAGATACATAAGGTCTGAAATGTATTGATTTAAAATTATGTTATATAAATGTTTAATGCAAAAAAATAAATATTCATTGGGAAATTATTTAAAAACAAAACATTAAAACAACCTTCTTCTTTTACTTTAATTTATATATTAATATACTAATACTTTTATGTTTCATTTATCACAAAACTTATTTAATTTGGGATATATAAGTATTAAAATGTAAAACTATAACTGAATAAAACTGGCTGGGAGAAATGGTTATCTAAAAGTGTTTATCGCAGAGCAAATATTGCTGATTGAAACCAGTGAGTTGCTATGGAAAAGAACCTAACCAAAGTTTTACAGAACATAATAATTATTTCTCCCAGTCATATAGCTTCTAGCAAAATAATACTTATGAGATTGATATTTGGAATGTTTATTGGTTCAATCTTGGTTTTAACCGGGTGGTGGAAATGCAATAAGAAGCGCCACAGTTGTAAAGAAAAGTGTAAGCAACAGGAGTGAGACTGTGGTGTCTTGAAGCCCTTGTTGGGTAGGTGTCACACTTTTTTTCATCTCAAACTCGCAAAGGTTCTCAACTGTATCCAAGAGATGTGGTAATCCCCTTCCAACTAAGCCTTCTGTCACATCTAGGGTACTGCATAGTCGACCCTGTAATCAACCCACAGTCTCACTCACTGTCTGATATGAATTGGGTGAGAGCAACAAGGTCGACAGGCCGGAATCATACTAAATAGCACTAAAAACAATTTTTAATTAGGTGATTTCCTGTTCTCCCAATATATTTTTAAACACGAGATTACAAGTTTTGAGACCATTTTACATAAAAAATATCAATGAAAACGAGAAATAGTTACTAAAACCTAAAATTGTTAACTATTTGCAACATTTATACATTTTAAATTAATATATTAATTTTCACAAAAATTAAGCATTGGGTGTTACTAAGCATTGCTTAATAGCAGAGAAAATTTGAACATTGATATCTACCAGATCTTGCTCATAAATATATCATTAATATTCTTCTATCAATCAAGTACACCAGGTGGATATGGCAAGTGGGCTCAGATATTATATAACAAGTGAAATAATATGCAGACAGGATTTTCTCAAGGCAATCAAAAGATATCAGAAAAACAACTCAATATCGATTAAACGTGTTATCATTGAAAAACTGATTTGTCAGAAAATTTTCAGTCAATATTTTATTGTTTTTAATAATATTTATAATTATTATATTTTACATATTGGTCACAATTTGACTATAGGTCATTTCAAGAGTCGATTTCTATTAGCAATACACTGAATGTTTTCCACTTGAATAAATACTTTCCCTCAAATACACTAAAATAAAAGTTAATGAGTCATCTCTTAATACATTTTTACAAGAGTAAATGCATTTTTTTCTTTTTATTTACGTAATTCACGTATTAGTGGATTTGGTAGATTACGTTATTTCTAGAAACATGTAATAAATATATAAGATGTTCAAAAAATTATACATTTTCCTGCACATTTCACTACACAATATTAGTCTAATCTGGAAATGATTAAAACTCTGAGAAGTCTGGTTTTTAACTGTTTAGTAAAAAACTTGCATTGATATTATTTATGATTTACATGAAAAGTTCCAACTCAACCTGATGAATACCAGGTGTTGCTAAAAAATTAAAATTAACGTAATTTGTTGTCAAACTGAAGGTAAAACTTCACATTTAACTACTTAGTTATCGTTGAAATTAATATCTTAAAATACACTGATATTTTTCTGATAATACAATTTTAAAAATCGATTCGATGGCATAGGTAAAGTTATCTAAAAAATTAAAAAGCCTATCTATTCACTTTGTGCATCCAGTTGGATTACAGTTACCCACCCAAACAAGTTTTTGACATTTTGTTTGCGTTAAACTGAGCATAAAAAGTAACAGGACAAATCTATAGATTTTTTAAACGAGAAAGTATTCATCTTCAAGTTAGATACAAACAGACATTAAAGGCTGATGGTTCAAACATGGTTCATCTTCAAATTAACTGAACGGAGTTCCGACGTCTAGGAAATAATTATTGAAACAATGGTTTCTATGATAGTAGAACTCGGTTCAGTTAATTTGAAGATGAACTATCTTTGAACAATCGGCCCTTAGATCATTAAGACTTGACTTCCCGTAAAAGTGTCTTACACTGTTACAAATGAAAGCGGTTAGATTAGCTACTCGGTCATAACAATGTAATCTCATAAAGCAAGCTTGTCAATGTTTACATGGCAGAACCCTGAATGTAGGGATGGGATTTAAGTAAATTTTTATAGTCACATACACACTCGCATTAGCAAAACTATTGACCACGCACATTTAAATATGAAATGTGTATATTCATCACATTTACATTCACATTCAAGCATTTTACACAATTTATGTTAAATTCGTGATTACCCATGACACTCAGGACATTCACGACTCTTATAGCAGACTTATAAATCACAGATTCAGTTTCCTCTGACATGAGGCAATTAATAAAAAATTACAATAAGAAATTTTCTTTTATAGATAACACACAGCACTTTTATTAAGATACCTACTAGCACGCAGTAAGGTTGTTGTAAAAAAAAAACATTGCCATCTTTCACTCACTCCATTTCACTCAGCTTTTCTTTACATGCTCCCATAATGTCATGATATAACATTGGAAAATCACGTCACTTGCCCATCCCTACCTGAACCTGACGACCTGACCAGTGTGAGACTGATAAGGATTTTTTAATGTGTACTGGATTTTGACGGCTGTACTGAAATATGAAGCAGATACACAAACAATGGTCTCAGTGACTGATGTTTTACAAGACTGTCTGCACAATCACAATGAAGATAAATCCACAGACTATGTTAGTGTATATCTTTCTGCGTAACATCTTGTTAAGTTTTTTTAATAACTATTCTATCCACCATTGATGAAACCAATAGTTTTTTAATTTGTCTGCAAAAATTACTGTTAAATTATTCCCCAGGGAAATTTTCCTATAGTTTTTTTAGAAAGCTAACTACAAATGTTATTTTCAACTACATTACATTACAATGTTATATGATTTTCTAGCTAATATTGATTCAGGCCTGTAGACACTGTTCTTCTCATACATAAACAATACACAATTATAAATAAAAATAAAATCAACTGTGGCATGGTAAATTAAATGTAACATTTTTATTTCACTAAATATGACAGTATAGCCATGTTAGATTTCTAATAGGGTGCTTTCTATCATTACAAGAAGTAAAACTAGTTTATATTAACAATTAATAACATTTATTAAACACTACATTGAAGTATGCAAAACGAATAAAAATTAATTATTTTTTAATAATTAAATAAAATTTTCTGATGCTCGCGTAACATCAAACATACCATGCACTTGCACATGCATTAGTTTGATGTTATTGTTTCGGTTTTAGGAATACTCTTTAAAAAAGATCACCGTGACATTTATTAATGTAATAGATGTAACATTTTCATTGTTAGGGACTGACAGTGATCTGAAAATTGGACAAAAACAAACTGCACATATGAATCCCCACAAGAATGTTTTTCTTCTTGTAAAGTCAAAGTACCCTAATAGTCTAAATGAGCCAATAAAATTGTATATATAGAACATAATAGGTACATAATGTTATATTGCGAGTGACAACCAAAGAACTCGCACCCCAAAATTTTCAGTTTTATTTACAATAAAATTTGAGCAAAATGAAAAACCGCACTTTTTTTGTTCAGGACTATATTTATGCCAAATTCTACTTCTGATCTAAACGAAAATTACATACAAACTACTCCTATCTATTTGAATATTTTCGTGTTTGCCATTCTGATTACAATAGGTTTGTTCCAATACTCCAAAAAATCGTTTACCATGTGGTAACGCTCATGCGTAATGAATAAAATGTGTTCCAACCGGGAGATGAATATTTATTGGACGAACTTTTTACCAAATTTATGATCGTTCTTGGAACAATGTATGGATGGTAATCTTAGTACATGGTCAAAACTAAAAACTCTTTGGACTTACTTGCGCATTAAGCACTTCTCAGTTAATTATTGATTTATACATTTATTTTTAGCTCTGTTTTCTTATACAGGGTGGCCCAATAGTGTGACAAAGTTCCATAACTCCTAAGCCATAATAAATAAAAAAATAAATTTTAGGATCTCCTAGAGCCTAAGACGACGCACATTTTAAAAATATATATAGTATAAAATATGTATATAGGGTACACTATAAACCGGGGCCTTATCAAACTTATGTTTTTTTTAAATGGAATGCCATTTTTTCTTTCATATTTGGATTCAGATCATTTTTCCGAATTCACCAATATAGGGTTTACTAGTATTATACAGAGTAGTTCAGAACATATGTGCATTTTAGTAGTTCAAAAGACATGAGGATTTTTACATCTTAATCACGATGAATTGAACACCCTGTATCTATCTTAAGAAAATAAATACTAGATGATTTTTGGCTCCATTAATTATGCTATATAATTTTACTTTCTATAGAATTTCCTTCAAAATAGCTTTTCATGCCAAGGTACAAGACAAATCAAAACTTGTCACCACAGCTTTCTCAATTTTTATAAATGAAATGGCCTATATTTTGTATCATATTCATAAAGGCCTCTCAACACTCTTTCTATTCTACAAAGCATTCCCTATACCTAATTGCAACAGTTTTTGAGATATTTGAGGTTTTATTTATACTCTTAAATTCTCAATTTCTTTAGAAGTAAGGGATGCACTAACTGTTTAGTCAGTACAACTATCTAATGCAAGTACCAATTGAATTACATAAGAAAACAGTTCAAACGTTTCTCATATATCATTTTCACAATTGTTTTACTGATTTTTAAAGATGTTCCTAATGAACCGCGAATTTCGCTAATAAACCGATCACAAAATTAGTCGACAGCTAATTTTTTCTATATTTTTAAGATACCTACTGCATCTCGGACATTACTTCTACGATTTTAGTAAAACAGGAAAAATGTAAAAGCTTGCCTCTTGTAGATTCAAGGGTGGAACGCAATCTTCAAAAAAAAAAAAATTATTCAAAAATTAATTAATGCCTGTAATGTCTCAAAAACCGTTGCTATTAGGTATAAGGGAATGCTTCGTAGAATAGAAAGTCGTGAGAAACCTTAATGAAAATGGTGTAAAATATAGGGTGTCTCACTTATAAAAATTGAGAAAACTGTGACTGTCAGTTTTGATTCCCCTATCTCTTTGCCTGTATACAACTAAAGCTATTTGGAAGGAAATTCTTAGAAAGTAAAACTAGACCCACATATACTTGTCGGCTAAAATAATAGGCAGTGACTTATGATCTAATTCGATACAGAATAGGGACGAAGTGTAAATACTTAATACATAGCGGCGCAAACGTTTGCACATAGAAAAGTGATGCCGCTTACGCATTACTATTGAACAGAACTATAAATTGTCTGTTCCATGGTGGTTCCATGCTTCTCTATTCGATGGCACCACAATTCTCTACATCATAGATATAGTTCCGTCTTTGTTTAACGGGTTAAAAAACGAAGAGCGAGATATGCAACCTATGCAACAAAAGTCAAGAGTGTCTAGAAGATCGGACATGCGCATTTCACACACATCCAAGTAGTTCATATCGCAGCCTGACATAAGCGTAGTACGCGGGAAATGCTGTAATTTGTGTCTGGACTGCATATATTAATTGGCGAACTTGGTGATGTGTTACTTAGTTTATTTAGTGTTTGAAGAAAAGGATTTTATTATGGAAGCGATCGCGGGGAGTAGTGGATTAGAAACGCGTAAAGGATCTCATTTGATAAGCGAGGAAATTCGTATGATAAAAAATTTCTATGAGGGATTAAAAGCGCGTGATAAAAATTTAAGTGTAGTGGATGCGGCGGACCTGTGTAGTGAATTAACAAAAGTCTCCGTTCGTAGTGTATTTCGTGCAATAAAATATGGAGACACAGACGCAAAGAGGAAGAAAATGGAAACACGGGCAAGAAAAAAAATTACTGTGAATGAAAATGTGAAATGTGCTATTCGGCAAAAAAATTCATGATTTCTTTTTCAAAAATGAAATCCCAACAGTAAGTAAAGTTCAGGCTGCCCTAGCAGCCTGAACTCTCGTATAAATTGCTTATAAGGACAATGCATGAAATGAATTTCAAATATTGCAAACGGAATCGGAAGAGTATGCTTATAGAGAAAAATGAGATTGCGACATGGAGACGAGAATATTTGGAGAAAATAAGAGAATTTCGCGCTTTAAATAGAAAAATATATTATATGGATGAGACATGGTTAAATGAAGGATGTGTAAACATGTGTTGTATTGTGTTGTGTAGTGTAGTGTAGTGAAATGAAGTGAAGTGAAGTGAAGTGAAGTGTTAAATAGTAAACTTGCTCCGGAATGTGACTAATCGCGTTTTCGGTGGCGGATGTGGGTTAGTGGTGGGCCATCAACACTTAAAAGCGTTCCTTTAATATCTGTGGCAATATTCATCAATTTCGTTCAATGTACAACTAATCTGTAAGGTGAGTTTAAAAAACAATTCACAATTTCTATAACACCGTTCATGTTCTGATATTTTTTTATATATATTTGACATTATTAGCACCTTTCCAATGATTTTTGCGTACGCCTATGGAATTACAGTCCCCACCACAATTTATTACATCACGCAGTAATACGTCACTGCCTATTATTTTATCCGACGAGTGTAGCATAATTAATGGAAAAAAAATTATCTAATATTTATTTTCTTAAAAAAGATGCAGGGTGCTCCATTCATTGCGATTAAGGTACTAAAATGCACATATGTTCTGAACTACTCTGTATAATACTAGTAAACCCTATATTGACGAATTCAGAAAAATGATGTGAAATCAAATATGAAATAAAAAATATATCATTCCATTTAAAAAAACATAAGTTTGATACAGCCCCAGTTTTATAGAGCACCCTATATGACTACAAATTTTTAAAATGTGGATCCTCTATATCCTCATATCAAAATGCAAATCCAGGGACGGCTACAATTTTTTTTATACCCCTGATTTTCACAAAAACCATTTAACGATTTTTTAATTTAAAATCTTATCTGGCGAGTCAAGCGTGCCATGGAATTATTTCAAAATAGTTGAAGAATTAACAGGACCACCCAAAGTGTTGGACGGAATTGCAAGAAGAAATATACAGAATGTTTTCCTCTACAGCGTCTGAAATTTTTTACTTTTTCAATTTTTATAATAGTCAAGTTCGCCTTGGATTTTTGAAACAATGTTACTAAATGTAAAATAAATTTATTTTACAAGGCAAACTTGAAATTTTAACCTAGTCCTAATCCAAAAGATAAATAAAAAAATAAAACTTTTATGCTCTGCACGTTGAAAACTAAGCCACTTACGAAATTACTTTATACAACAATTTATTTATGAAATAACAGTATTTCAGATTACTTTAGAGGAAACATGCTGTATATAAATAAACCTGCTTATTAAACATTTAATAAACACCCCTTTAAGTTGTCCAATTTTTCCAACTTTTAATGTGAAAACAAATAATGTCAACCTACAGATTTTTGTAATCAAATTCAATAATATATAAATGGCAAACATGAACATATAAGAAAAAATATGTCAAGGTTGCAAAAAGCTGATGTCGATGACAGTTGGACCAGAAGTACAATAGATATGACACCAATTATAGGCCATGGTAACATTTTAGTGACCGATTTTGTTACATGATATGTCAATAGACCATATTAGTTACTTTATTTTGGGTAGCTAATTGAATTTGCTGAATATTCTGTTCTGAATTTGAACCTTCTGTTATTATAATTCCAAGTCAAACAAAAGATGAAGTCTTATAAACAAGAATATTTGACTTGCTTCTTTTGTTAAGGCGTGAATACACGCTTATGCATGACAATAGTTCATTCTAGTACAGTCTTTTGCCCATATTTCCAATAGATCCATGGAGATAGTCTCATAACGATATTTAAATGTATTCGTTAAAGAACTGCTTTTGAAATATGTATATAAAATGTACAGTTCTATCTACGCTCCAAAATTGACGTTTGGCCAAACTGAAACTGATTCTACTTCTGTATTTTAAAGATTTGGCTGACATACTTATTTATATCCTTATTTAGAACAGAAGAGACAAATATTTAAGTGTTTTTGAAATACTGTAAATATTTAGGAATATTAGGCAAAAAGGAAAGCAAAAACCATTCCTCTTTTCAATTATTAAATGCATTCTTGCTGTAAAAAAAAAATGTTTGGAGTTAATCAGTATCAATGAATAAAAATTGGGTATGTAAATATGCCACCCAAATTATGCATACACTAATATGATCCATTGCCAGAAAAAAATTAAAACAATTAATGTTCATGTGATACTATATCACTGTTATTTTGAGAATTTTTTTCAGATTCCTTCCCAGAACATATTAATGTTATTATTATTATTATCATTGTCATTATGTACATTAGTAGGCAATTTGTTAATAGCCAACTCGTATTAGTAAGTTAAGATATTCTGATTGAAAATTGTAACATACCTCATCAAGTCCAATCTTTCGACACGCCTCTAGAAAATTATCTACATTTCTTCTACATCTTGCCATGGTTAATTTAGGCTATAACAAAACACAAAATGTATTTTAAAGATGTTATAAATATGAATTGCAATACTTACAACTGCAGGCGAAGGGACATGTATACTTGCTACAGACCTAGGCCTGATATGATTTGCTAAATGACACAAGACTACCCCATCTGTTAAAGACGGTGCCAAATCTTCTGGAAGAGCCATTTTCAATCTTGTTTCAATAATCTAGGTAGGAAAAACGGAAACACCATCTTAGTATTAAGATTGAGAAAAATAATGTTGACAAAACTTACATTTCTTAACTGATTGATAAGATCAGTTTCTTCCCTAGCCTTATCGATTTCTCTCCTCATTGTAAAACTCATTTTATCTGTTGGCACGTCATGGTTCCAGCTAATATTACGTGATGTCTTTGTACAAATAGTAGATTTAGGTGTAGTGTTAGAATTTATAAATCCGCTAGGTGTACTTCGAGGACTCGTATTCTTACCATTAACAATCACAGCATTATTTGGAGGCACATTATCATGAGACATAATTCCTGTGGAAGTTTTCAGTGGAGACTTCGGCTTAACATAATCCACAATTCTGGAAGTTCCATTTTTGTTTTCTACATTACCATTTATATGTGTATTATGAACAGGTGAATAAGTTCTTGATGGGGTGACTTTTTGAATTGGTTTTTTAGGGCTAGTGTCATCAAATATTTGCTTAGGGTTACTAAAAGCAGAGTTAAGCGGTGTAGGATCAGATTTAGAAGTAGCTAAAGTTTGAGCAGGTGATGAATGATGTGTGGGGGTATTTGGTTCTGTTCTATAACTTTGGTCATCACTATCTTTTGTTCGATATATAGAAGGCACATCTTGTGCTCTTTGCTGTTTTAAGGCTTCCTTATATTCCCTAAAAAGATCCGACTCTATCATGACAAATATCAATAATAATGTTGCCGAAACATGCATTTTGTCAAACAAAAACAAATTAGATTCAATTTCCAATCAATATTTAAAATCAAAAAATTATTTTTTAAAACTGTTTTTTTTTTTTCTGCTTTGTTTAGTTAGTAGATCAATATTGCAATTTTTTCAGTATAATAAAAAATCAGGATCAGCCAAATTTTATTCAGAAAAACCTATTTGTATTTTTAGAAAGGATTGTTTACAAGCAATTTAACACTCCAATCTACCACTGATGTGTGTAATAAAATGATTTAGAACTTAAGTAAACAGATAATATTACATGAGTAAATAAAAACTGCTCATCAAATCTAAAAAAAAAATCTCCCTTCTTTCTTACTCTCTTTACTTAATTACTGCATTTCATTATTTCATTACTGTATTTACAATTCATTACTGTATTTGCAAAAACCACATTTTTTATAAATATATCAACTAATATCACTAAGCTCCGTGGTCGTGTAGTTCAAGATATGAAGTTTTAATTGTTTACCGCATTTGACAAGTTATGATAATGCCGTGGGCAAGTTTTGTAATTGGTCCTACATCAATTCCATAGAACAGAGTTCTTAATATGCAATCAGTACTGCAACGATACTGACAACCTACTGCTTACTTTAAGTAAAAAGATTTTTTTATCCTACACTGTCAGAAAATCGTATTTTCGTGAGCCTTTAGCGGCGCAAAAGTAGGCATTTTCAAGTCTAGGCGCGAAATTTTTTTAACTTTTCTATCAATAGGTGGCGCCTCCATTATCTATCATCGTAGCGTCATTTAATTTCACATTATAAAGTAATGTTAAGTGAACACATTATTGTTATCATTAATTATTAAACAATGGACGAGACAAGTATCCCGGGGACATTTCGAGCTTCTGAAAGTGATGAAAGCATGGAAGAAACTGTATGGAAGCTTCACTTGTCAGAGAACCTCCAGAAGTAAGATTTCAAAGATTGGTAAATTATTTATTGTTATATAAGAAAGTTTTGAGGTTTATAATTTTTTTCTTGTGTAGGATAAAAAACGTTGCGTGCACCATGGCGGGAAAGTGGTTTTCCGGTCTTCCAGAAGTGGCCAGGCTCGGCTTCGCCTCGCCTGCCCATTTCTTCTGTCAGCCCGGAAAACATTCACTTTCCCGCCTAGGTACACAATATACTATTTCAGGTTTCTTATTCTTGTACTAAATGATTTTGCATGTAACCATTAACTACGTTGTATAAGGCAGTGCTGAAGGGTTCGCTAATAGTACTTTATGTATGAAAGTATTACTTTTATATAAAATTTTAGTAGTGGTGAGAAACACACCGTAGTGCCATTTGAGTCTTTGCTACTATCTGTCTGACAATTATTGTCAAATTGTATAAGGTCTCATTGAATGATGTGGCGACTCCTATAGAAATGCCGATGTAATGTAATTCCAGTCGGGGCACATTGCCCGTGGAGTAGTTGTTTTTGGCATCTCCTTCAAATATTCATATAGAATGTTATTCTCAAAATACAGTTCGAAATTTAGAGAGAAATAAACATTTAAAACATATCACTACACAAGGTATGTAGGTACCTTGTGATATCTCCTTCAAATATTCATATAGAATGTTATTTTCAAAATACAGTTCGATATTTACAGAGAAATAAACATTTAAAAGATATCACTACACAAGGTACACAATGATGCAGTTGTATGCGTGGATCAATGCCTTCTCAATACCCAATATTGAGGGTATTGAGAAGGCATTGTGTGGACCCAACATTTACTTTCAATGCAGTAAAAAAATATGGGTAATTATTATATAATTATATACGGCAGCTGTCAGACTTATATACTGTGATGCTTAGTAATAAACTGTTGCAGAAATTCTAATACATGAGCAGGAGCAGATGGTGAAGGTGAAGTTGCCACTTACTGAAATTTTGACATTTTGCGATAAACTTTTTCCTTCAAATGGAAAACTTGGCAGCAGTAGCATTCCTTCGATAAGACTGTATTTATGACGCACAATTCACTTTCGGTAAAAAAAAAAACAGCATCTTTTTTGACATTATTGCAGCTCTATCATGCTCTTATCTAAAAACTAGGGTATTCCATTTAGAATTAGGGTGAAGATTGAGCTCTAGTTTCTGATTGTACCCACAAATTCACAATTTCATGTCTGCCAGTAATTACTGTTTTACATTTTTTTATTGCTTTTAACACAAGTAAGTCATAAGCAGTTGAAATATGAGCTTCCTTTTAGTAAGTGAGTGGAAAGAATGAAATTAATTGAGGCACATTCATGTAAAAGTTTTCAATAAGAATTGACTAAAATGATTATCGGTTCCAGTTCAATGTCTGTTTCAGTTTTGCAGATTGTGTTTCCCAGCCATCTTTGAAACATTTATAAAAGTCATAAACTTGTGTACGGTTCATGCAATAATGAGCGCATGAAAGTTGAAAACTATAGACCTGTGTCTCTCCTATCTACACTTTCCAAAATATTGGAGAAGGTTATTTATTCCAGAATTATATCATTTGTATCAAGATATAATATATTACATAATTCTCAACACGGGTTTAGGAGTTCAAGAAGTACAGAGACAGCTATACAACATTTTTTGGATCAATTGCATAATAAATTGGATGTCGGTAAAAAGGCGGTTGGCCTGTTTATGGATTTGAGTAAGGCCTTTGACTTAGTTAATCACAAACTCTTGTTGTCAAAACTAAATGATTATGGTATGAGGGGAATTGTTAATGAACTTATCAGTAGTTATCTTGACAATCGATTTCAGTTAGTTGAAATAGATAGTGCAAAATCAAATAAACTAAAAATTAACTCCGGAGTCCCACAAGGCCCTGTACTGGGACCATTATTGTTCTTGCTTTTTGTGAACGACTTGCCGTTATATGTTGACAATCGAGAGCTATTTATGTATGCAGATGACAACAGTTCTATATGTGCAGAAAATAGTATAATGCAATCTATCAATGATGTTCAGAGTAAGCTGTCTATTTTCAACAGTTGGTTTATGCATAACAAGTTGTTTCTAAATAAAAGTAAAACTGTTTTTATTAATTTTACCCCTAAAACTAGAGAAATAAATGAATCTTTCCTTGTTAAAGTGTACGTACATCAATAAACATCAATTAAACAGGTGAATAATGTAAAGTTTCTGGGTGTACACCTTGGCGATGATATTCGATGGACTACGCATATTGAAGACATCTGCAATAAGCTGTCATCTAAATGCTATTGTTTGTATAGATTAAAGAGAGTGAGTAACAAGGAGATTTTATTATCATTTTACTATGCGCAAATATACTCAAGAATTCAATACTGTATAGAGTTTTGGGGTGCCTCGCATATGTCCTACAGGGTTTTTCATATGCAAAAAAAAGCTATCAGATCAATTGTGGGTATATCGATGATGACTTCATGTAGACAGCACTTTAAAATGCTTAGGTTGCTGACAGTGCCTTGTGTATATATTTATAAAATCCTCTTATCGGTTAGGAAAAATCCAAGTAAATATGTCACTATCAAATCATTTCATACATATAATACTAGAGGAGATAACACTCTGTGTTTTCCAATTCATAACTTAACGTTAACCGAGAGAAATTCTTGCTATATGGGCATTCAACTGTATAATAAACTGCCACTTCAGATCAGACAGATAACAAATTTTGATTCATATAAGAAGAGAGTCAAAGATTATCTTGTTCATCACTGCTTTTACAGTTTAGCTGAATACTTTAATAATTAGAAGACATATTTATTTGTAACATTATTGTACTTGTTTGTATTTGTTATGTTTTTCTTCTGTTCACTTTGATTTCTGTATCTTTGTGTATATTTTACTTTGTATATTGTGTCCCTTGACTTATCCTATGCCATGCTATGGTCTCTTGGATCAATAAATAAATAAATAAATAAATAAATATATAAATAAAAAAATGCAACCCTTCTCATAGACCATTCGTAATTTTAAGTATTTGTCCTTGCATGTCTGCCAAGTTTTTCAGAAAATCCCTTTGCAAATGTTGATTAACTCCTTCAAACATGATAAATGCGATGACCAAGCTCACACTCTTTTAAACAAAGAACTGATGTATACAAAGTAGGTAAATAGATGGAACACAATGGGGTGTTTTCCTATTTTTTTTTTACATCGCCATTGGAAAGTAGTTGAAAAAAGAAGAGATAAATATTTCAGGAATTTTAATATTGGGTTCATTTAAGTCCATAAATTATTTTTTTATTGTGTGCGATGTCTATGTGATGTCACTAAGCGAAAATTCTTGCGCCATTTTTTAATTATTTCTAGGATATTTTCATTTGTGGTTGGTGTCACTGCGTGACAACTTTACTTTTGTTTATGTTTGAATTGTTTGGTTAGAGTACACATTATGGTAAACATGAGACATTGTTTTTAGTTTATATTTTTACCTGTGAATTGTTGTCTCTGCCTGTGACTGATTACAAGTGTATTTATTAATAATAGAAGTTCTGTTAATTGAAACATCGTAATTTGTAAAGGTAATTTTTGAATATATTTAATCGACTTTGCAGTAATACTGTTAAGTTAAATACTAACCTTACATTTTTCATCCCTTTTATTTCTGAAAGGATCTATAGAATCTTTATCATAAAAGGATCAATAACCGGTAAATTGTCTCTACACCGGACAACCGGACTTAGCCTCTACAAAACCTTGCTCCACGTTTAATAAAAGTTTACTTCACAAGAAAACAACAATACAACACGTCAAGTTGTCAAGCCAAACACAAACAGGATGTCAATTCAAATGTCAATTGTCGAAATGTCGAATGTCATTACAAACTGAATCTAGCCGCCACATATTATCAGTGTGGCCTCTTTATAGATACATATTCCCTAGTTTTCGCTTAGTGATATTACGAATATAGAATAAAATTTCAAAATTGAATTAAACATTTTCTACCAATTCAATCTTAATAATTTTTATCCTATTAAATTAAAAAATATATATATTTTATAAAAATACAGGTTTCCATTTTCATTTCGATTGAAGGAAAATACCCCATTTAGAAAGCATGCGTAATAAGCGATAAGGATAGACTGTGGATATTTTCAATTTGTTAGTCAGATTCAGACTTATAGTGCTAATATTTTCTGATCAGACCTCACAATTATATCAGTTACTTAAAAAGGTTATGAAAAAAAATGTAGCTCAAAAATGGAAAGCAATAGGAATTACAATTAATGCTATTTCAGTTTATGTCAATGTTTACCTCTCGAAAACTGGATCTGAACACCTAGAATTTGTTATTCATAATGTTCTGGGAAATTCTAAATCCCATCAAGTTTAATCCAACAAAATAGAATTATATTAACTTCTACTACCTATAACTAGCACTAGCGTGCCAGTAATTTAATTCAATACCTTAACTAATACATGAAAGTTGAGTTTGAAGTTATTTTAATTAAATAAAAATTATAAGTGAAATATTTGGCTAATCCGGATTAGTATATCGAAATATAAAAAAGCATTTGAAGAAATAATATTATGATTATATATGAAATTATGTTATGATAGAAAAAATATATTAGATTACCTGTAAGTTTGAATTTGGTGCAAAGGTTTTTTATCTTCAATTCCATTACCGTTAGATAATGTATCAGTACATGGACTTAGACGAACACTGTAAAATCACACCAAGGCAGTTAGACAAATTAATTCACAATAACATAAAAACCATTATTAAAAAAAAAACTGAAACTCTTGTTATAACTAATTTTAGTATGTACTTAAATTAGTTCTAATTTACCCTACTTCACAAATTTATAATTCACTATGGTAGGATAAAAATTGAGTATGAAAAGGACTAGTATGCATATAACGCTTCTAACTGTATTTGCAACCGGCTTGATAAAAAACCTAGAAAAATATTGAAATATACTACTTATAAAAAAATATAATAAAAATAAACATCTTATGCTAAGTTAGTATAAAAAATTATATACAATAAAGTACCTAGCATAATCTTGAGTACTCTTCTGTCCATCACTTTTATCATAATCACTCGAACCATTACTTATTTTTGTGGTATCATCTTCTAAACCAGCATCTGGTGCAGGTGAAATTGTAGAGGGTGTAGACATAGTGGAATGGGTTCCATTTTGTTCTACTGATCTCACAAAAATAGGAGTAGATGACCACTGTTGTCTTTCATCACCTAAGCATAGAAACATAGGAAAATCTCAAATGTTATTGCTCAGTTCTTTAATTTGCCTTTCAGGAAGCTATATTTCCCTTGCCCCTCTGTTGACTGATAGACCCCGGCACATAATTAAATGTTGGATAACAAACTAAATCTGGGGGTGGGTGTGAGATATATTTAATAGATTAAACTACATTATATTTTGATATCATTTCTGCTAATGTATAATCCTTACCTGCAATCTCCTGAGACCATCGTTTTTCATAACAATCACTACTAGTACTGTAACCACTGTCAACATTCTGCCTCTTTTGTTTCAGCCTATCTGCTAAGTGAGGAGGACCAGGTGATGAACCTGCACCACTTCTCCTGGACTTCCTACTTAATGTCCCCATTCCACCTCCAGTTTTCCTGTCCAGTTTTACTGCTTCTGTTTCCAAAAATTTGCAAATGTGTACTCTGCCACGCTTGCATAACTAAAAAGAAATTATATTTCCAGATATAAATAGAAAATAAACAGAACAACATACATTACTAATATGCAAACACTAAAATATACCTTAATATTGTAAAAGTGCATTAAATTATGCATTTCTATAACCAATTAACTTCTATAAAATGTGTCTATTAAATATGGTTATGATTTAAAACCCCATTGATGTCATATTTTTTATGAACAGTATAGGAACACCACATTCAATTATATTTTGAAAAATAATATTAAATTAAAATTGTATCTGTAGGTATAAACCGTTCCTCTAATCTATGATTTAATGTCACAACTTCGTTGTACACTTCCCCTAAGAAGGTTACTAAATAAAATAACTGAATCTATTAGACCAATCATTAGCATCTTTACTTATGTGTGTGGGTTAAAAAATGAGACACTATAACCTTCCACCTTCTAGATCCCAGTATTTCAATTTTGAGTTTGGCCAAGGTAAAGATAAAAACACCCAAGTATAAAACATGACTAAGTTCATTTAGAGGGGCACCTATGTTTTTGGCTGACATAGGTGTTGAGGTGATTTGATTTAAAAAGTGACATCCACATAACATTGACATAAATCAAATAGGTAACTCTATTAAGTTGTGCAAGAGAGAGTTGTGGGGGTTCAAAATATCTGTACCACCTAGATCACTAACCAGTTCTAGACAGCGATGTGATGCATTGTTGGTTTTCATCACATTTCAGGAAATTAATTAAGAAACATTGAAAAAAAAAGTATATACAAGGATGGGCAAGTGTGGATCATGTTTAATGTATTAGTATATAATATGGAGGAGTTTTAATACATGACAAATATAATAAGTCTATTGACAACTTCCGGTTCAACCGGAAGTGATGTGACAACTTTCTTATTTTAAACAAACAGATCGGCCTGTACATGTTTTTGGATATAGATAAATTTAGTTGTCAGCTATTTAGTGATATAAGTTTAGATATCTTTAATGTCAATAACTATCAATATATTCCTCATAAAAACAAATATGAAAACAATAACAAATGATTCTATATCATGCTCAAAATGACCAGAGTTAACTTCTTGACTATATGCTAGTCTACTTATAAAACCTTAGTAGTAACATTTCTTAACACAATTCACAACTCTTTTCTCCGATGGGACATACTAAATAACTGATTAGAAAAATAGTAGGTCAATTACTGTTTTACTCAGCTTCATTAAAATCTGCCAGAGGTTGTATCGAAGCGCAAGTATCGCGAATTGCTGGGATTCTAGAAATTTCCTCAACAATCCTAATTATTAAATCTTCCAAGCTGTGTATGGTCAATGTAAACTTGAAATTTGAGATGCCACCAAAGGAATAAGTCAAGAAAATTTAAGTCATGGTAACTTGGGAGCCATCTGATTGTCACTATAAATAGTCGGTTATATTGATTAATGAACATTACATTGATGGTTTGATTATGCTGTTTCAAATTGAGTATTAAGTATACTATTAATAACTAATGTACCTAATTGATATTCTGAGTATATCATTACAAATTGCTAATTAATTTGATTTTGATTTTTCCATTACGGGTAAAGTGCCTCCAAATATCGCAATCTTCCACTTATCTTCAAGTGCTAGGTGAGTGGCTGGACTGGCTGACTATGTCTACCAATTCCAAACAATTTTAAATTAGCTTTTTGTTTCATCGAATTCGAACTCCAATTAATCGTTAGAAGCAACCAATTAATCAGAAACAAACGATTAATCGGAAATATGGATTATATGAATCCATGCCCAGCTCTACTATCTAATATTGTAGATCTAGGTACTAAATGATGCTATAAAAATTGAGCAATTAATTGCATTGTATTAAGGGTCGTAACAAGTACCTGGGCACTGCAGTCAAGCCAGGTAATAAATTACCTGACTACAGCAGGGTTTGCCTGAATGAATCGTTACAATTTAAAGTTTTATAAAATGTTACATATTATTTCTAACATATAACTCATAATTTGGGTCAGAAATGTTTTGTAAATTTAGACTTTTTGTATCTGAAAATAAATATTGTGTTGTATCCCACTTGAGACTGTATTCACACTTGATTGATGCCTTATGCAGTATTTTTTTCTTACTTAATCAAAGTACCTACTCTAATTTTTACTGGTTACTTGGTTTGGCTGAATGTTAAAAATCACTATCCGCTGCATCTTTAATTATAGATACCATTACCATTATAGAACACCTTTCCTGGTTTGATCTCGAGAACCTCAGAATTTTCCAAGAATCAGAACTTTCGCATTTTTATTTATAATTCACAGTTACTATTTATGATTCAATTCTAACAGCTACCTATTCCAAAAGACCATTCATACTCAAGATTTGACCTGGATTTTTTTTTAATTACAATTAATATAACCTAAAAATGCTAGAAAACTAATGGCAAAATAAGACAATAACAAGCTAAATACTTTAGAAATTGGTAATACTTCCATGTTAGCCTTCAAAATACCTTAGTGTTAGGGCCTTACGATATTTAGTGGACTGTATTTTATTGCTGACTGGCCCTCTTTTCTGGTATGTACCTAGGTGTGAATGATGTAAACAGGTGGTAACTATGTACACTTGATTTATTAGCCACTATTTACACTGTACTTACAACACCTTAAAACTAATGAGTGAGTGACAATAATTGGGGTTACGTGCTATGCGTAACTCCCTTAAAACTGTACTGTCTTAAAACTATACAAAAAAGTTGCTTATGCACCCTTGAGGGCGGTTTCCTAGATTTAAAGGTGGTGGGGCACTTGGCACCAACTATAACGGCCATGAAGTCCCAAATACTTAGAAAAAGGTGATAATCAGTATTTTTACCCATAAATTAAATATATTATTCATTTATCTATTTATGAACCAAGAAATTGATTTCTTGATTATGTAAAATAGAACATTCATATTGGGCGCATTCAGGGAACCGCAGCGCTTCAGCTCTTTATTCAAATAGCTGCAGTGCTGTATTAAAGCGCTGCAGCGCTTTATTAAAGCGGTAAAGCATATATTTTTCCCGCTGGATCGCTGAATAGTTCCATCAAGCGATAAAATTAATATAGTTTAGGTTTATGTCTATGGGTTTACGCACAAAATATCTATGGATAATATTAATTATTATTAATATTAATTACAAAATATGAATTACTGAAAATTATGTCACTTTAAGCTTGCGTTTAAAATGTCGATTCAGCGAACGTGAAGCGGTAAAGCGCTGAAGTGCTATGTTTCCCTGAATGCGCCCACTAAAACAAAACCTGTAATAACAAGTTTCATTTGAGAATTTATGGTAAGGATTATAGAGATTGTAATTAAAAACAACGCACCTTGAGTCAATTAAAAAAACAACGTGTGCATACATACATTGGTTAGTTCACAAAATTTGTAACATTTAACTTACACTAGCTGGTGGACTAGTAAGGGGGTTATCTTCAACTAACAAATCTATAAGGGTTGTCATGTCTCGCATCTCTATTGGCAGTGAGCTAATCCTATTTGCTCTAAGGTCCAGCCTTATAAGCTTCAAATAGGTGAGTTCAACTGGCACAGCTAACAATAAATTATTTCGAAGTACTAATGATTGTAGTGATTTTAAATCACCCAATCTCGGAGGTAAATGAGTTAGCTGATTGCAAGAAGCGTCCAATTCCGTTAATTGGGACATTCGATTCAACTCATCAGGTAAGCATGACAGTCTGTTATTTGATACCAATAAAATCTGAAATAAAAAGAACAATTTCATATAATATAAATATAATAATTAAGTTTAAATATTAATTCTGAACATTTATATACAACAGTAGATGTAAAAACTGCAACAATAATGAAGTGATTGCAGTTAAATAATAAATGCAGTGGTTTTTATACTGTAAATAAGTTCATTTTTAACTGATGATATTTGCAACCAATTTTGAGTTTAACCAATAAAAATCTTTATTCATACTGTTTTCTGAATTTATAGCTATATCGGCTACAGGTTTAGGACTTCATTATTTCATAAAAAAAAAAATTTTCAAAACATCTCAAAACAAAACAGTTCTAGTACAAGTATTATATTAGTGATGGATGATATACAAAATGTGTGCAATTCTGCAATAGACATAAAAAGTAAGTTGATATGTTAGCTATGTTTCTAGATGAACATTACACAGTAGATGGATGGCATTTAATAAAAGAAATGATTAAATACTGCGATAAAATATTAAAAAGTTACTTTGATGTTGAGTATTAAGTATATTATTTCTAAAAATGGAATAAAACAGGATTTTTAATTTTTGACGGAAAACCCCGGGTTTTTCCTTTGTTTTTTTTTAGGTTTGCAGTAAAAATAAGTAGTACACATCAAGACTTTTCAATCAAGACCAAATACTCTTACTATCTGGTGTACCTACGTCATATCTATAAATAAATAAATCCAAAATATATGCAAACTAGGTGAACAATGTTTGAGTTAGATTAAAATGTGTTTTTATTTTTATATATCTGTGGTAAACTATTAACCATACTTTAGTTTTTAGTTATCCGTTATTGAGCTAACAAAAAAAACTAAACCAACCAACGACACATTGACCGGTTTCGCACATATTATGCACTCGTCAGAGTGCTATAGGTAGTGGAATCGATGAACGATGTTATGAAATAATTGCCTAAAGGACATATAGAATGTTAGTGCTGGTGAGAAACACCATAAATAAATAAGTAGGATTGTCTTCCTCAAAGACAGTCACTAAAAGGTCACTGCTGTAATGGTACCTGTGGAAAAGTAGGTCGCTATTTGCTATCTATCTGTTAATTAGACAATAATTGTCATGCCCGTTTGCATCACCTCTCCTTAAGCTTGGCTTACTTTAAGCTTCAGATAGACTGTGAGGTCTTCGGTCGTATATCCTATATTTAATCACAGTCTAATCTGTCATTTAAATTAAGCTATACTTAAACTCGCTAAGCAGAGTTGGTGCAAATGGGCGTCAGACAGATAGTAGCACAAATCAGAAGAGGGAACTATGTTTCTCACCACTATATGCATGACCATAGTTTCACAAGTTTCCATTTGAAATATGATTTTGGAAAGTGATCTGACTGTGATCTAACATTACGCCATATCTAAGTTTCTATACACTAACTTCGAATCATGATTGAAAAAACACCAATGGAGACTAAATAAAGAATGAAGTATTTGTAATAATTATCCAGGTACATACTGGATTTATGTCAAATGTCAATAATTTTTTGAAGGCCAAAGTTTGTTAACAATTAGTTTTGGTCAACAATCTACCTATTATTCCGATAATTATTATAAAATCCATGACCATCTTTGACCAAGATAATTTTTGATATCTCGTTACAATCATGACTAGGTACAATAAGAAGTATTGATAAACATTTTTAACCACAATATGTACATACACAAGCTTCTAATATAGAAAATGTGAAAAAATTAATATTCTTGTACCAAATGCCCCGCGATATGCAATAAGTAAATTCCAGAATGAATTGGAAATTACGTACAGTATAATTGCTATTCAATTGTATTATAAACTTATAGATTGCCACTATATACTTCCAATATAAATATTGAATCTATAATTATATGTAACGTCTTTACAATTAATATTATTTATATTTACTACTAAAAAAAAGTGCATACATAGTGCAACATAATTATGCACTATGGAATTGAGTACTTACTTGAATGACTAACGTATGCCATAACTATATGTACCATATGGCTTAACATAATTTAAAAATCTATGAATGTAACAAACTAAATAAATAAGAATTTATAGATATGGTAATGGTAACTAAAAAAGTAATGAGCATTAATTTATTTATTCTTATCAGTTTTACTACTAAGTATAAATATTTTTTTACATTTTAATCTATCTATGAAATAATATGCCCTATTAACTAACAGGGGTCATTATTATTATCACCAATGACAAATTATGAGTTCATATCATAAGTACAGCACCTACCTACCTACATCCTCATTTATATAATTTTTTTGTAGGTACCTATTTGTCATTTTAGAACACTCAGTATTATTAAAAATGTAATTGAGGGTATATAATAGGATAGTCTGCCGAATACCTTTAGTTAGTCGATCATAAACTTTATTCTAGGAGCATATTTGTTCGAGTGTATATACAAGTTTCAAATTTCCCTTCAGATCCTAAACTTTTGAGGTTAGATTGTGTTCACCTTTTCATCCATTTTTTTTTATATTTGAAAGTATAAGGTTTGTTCCTGCATAGAATCTCTGATAAATCCCTGACAGTCAGGGATTGTGATTTTATGCGCATGTCTGTCCTTAGATTAGTTTCTGATTTTTGCTGGAACGCCAGATTTTTAGATAACTTAATAGCAGAAGAATAAACAATAACCAAATAATTTTTTAACCTATAAATTATGGAGGAATATCATCCGTTTCTGACAAATAATTATTGTTTGTTGAGTTATAATATTAATAATAGACAGGGTACAATAATTGAGGTTAAAGTTGGTAAATGGTTTTGGTTAATGCGCATTGCGCATGCGCCGGACTATAAGTTTTCGAAGAATCAGTGAACTTTTCAAACTATCAACAAACTGCCCTGACTCAAGCTGGAACAGAGGACAAGAAATCCTGGACTGTCGTTCGACTCTTGTTGGAACGTTTAGATTTGTAATGCGCATGCCTCTGACAGTTACTGACAGTTTTGGACTCCTGTAGGAACAAACCTATAAATTGTACTTACTTCAGATTAGCCAATACAAACAATATACATACTCTACAATGGGCAATAGAAACTAAAATCAATATGCCTAAGTAAGTGTCAGCAGCTTAAAACGGCCCTAAACCTCAAGAAATCCGGTCGCACTTCTATGTCTAAAGTATGGTCATGATACAACTACACTGATATGCCTATGCGCATGTGGGCGTGGTCTATCGATGAGCGTGACGTCAGCTATTACACATAATTAAATAAAATACTTGTAAACAAAGATAACAAAATAAAATAAACGTCGATTATGGAATTATAATACACGATTCATACACGAAAACTAAAATAATAGTTGATTAATATCAATCTTTCTTATTTTAATTCAAACCGCATTCTGTGTACCGATCTACCTACCGAATATAATTCTAACCAAAATTTTACAATTTGAAGATTTAATAAGAAGAACTACTGTAAATAAATACCACCTTATAATATAAAAATGACAACTTGATAACCCTCGGACCTCACAATTATAATAATACGGGAATACAATTGACAAACACGAAAATAATTATATCACTGACAGTCATGCTGACCGCAAGGTATTTGAATTTTCGCCATTTTTGCATCTGGAATGACGTCGTGCGCAGAACAAACGAAATTTGGTCAAGTTATGAGCATATCAGTGTAGTTGTATCATGAAGTATGGTAAGTATATTTTCAAAGAAGCCGGTACCAACTTCCTGGTGGTGAGAAACACACCGTAGTGCCCTCTTTGGGTCTTTGCTACTATCTGTGCGTCTGACCAAGTGTCTGACAATTATTGTCAAATTGACAGACATAACGACCGAGCCCAGATTCTGGGCCCGGATTCTGATTCTACGATACGATTTCAATGACGACACGACCCCAGTTTTCGATATCGTCAGTACGATTGTGTTTAAAATGATTCCGGTTCACTATCGTTTCGATACCCAATTTAAACGCGAAAAAATAGAGATTCTGTTGGCAACACTGCGGTTTAGATTGATTTTTGACTTGTATTAACCTTACTTTGTTTTGTTTTGTTCACTTAAAAAGTTTATAATTATATAAAAATCCCAATAACAATCCGACCAAATACATATTTGATCGGAGATATAAAACGACAATCGTGATAACTCTAAACTGGTTCATGATAATATATTTTATTTATGAAAAGTGTAAGTGCTAATAAATTCGTCTTTAATTATAGAACTTATTAATCTTCTTATCATGTTACCTATATTTAATGAACGAGCACGATGGCACGTTGATCACAATGAAAGACGAAGGCAAAATAGGAGACTAATTGACAACTAACAACCCATTTGATTTGCCTGAACGAAGGTTTATCGAATTGTTTCGTTTAAATAAACAGTTAGTTAAAGAGTTAGCAGTTAAGTTTACCAATTTTCCTGCTGCTAAACTTTATACTCTTCTACGAAATTAATAAAAATTTCGCAATGTATATCCTGCATTTTAAAGGACATTGTAACTAAAGGTGTTGTTTTTGCTAAATGATTATGCTCCACACCACAAAACAAAAAGAATTTTATGCTCTTTTATATCAATGTACATATACCTATCACAACTTATATTTATTTGTATAAAATAACCACCACCGTATTAGACAAAGATGCTATCGTTTACGCTGGACGACACCTCCAAAGCTATCGACCATTTTTAGGTTAGATTACTCGATAGTCGAGGAGTCGATTTCCAAAGAGAATCGCTATTTGTACGATTCGATATCGTATCACTGTCGTATCGTCATTACAGAATCGGGGCCCTGATTCCTCGATTCGATATCGAATCGACCGGGTATCCTTGTTACACTCCAACACATTTCGTAATACCTTTTTTTTTTCTAATTCGTCTACTACTATCGAATCGAGAAATGTGAATTTGACCCCTGCTTTTCCGCAGGTGGCATTACAGCAGTGACCTCTATTGCCTTTGAGGAAGACAATCCTACTTATTTATTTGAAGGAGATGCTGAAAACAACTACTTCATGGGCAATGTGCCCCGCCTGGGATTCAATTACTTCAGCTTCTCCATAGGACTCACCACATCATTCATGGAGACCAACTACCAGACACTGACCTTCACATGATGATACGGCATCATGTGCAAAATATTTAATTTGCAACAATGACTGTATAACAATGTTGTAGGTACGATGAAGAATTTACAAAAAATCCAGCTTTGAACAAATATTTAAATATTTGAACAAGTTGAATACATGTTAACCCATTACATAATATTTTAAACTATACCTACTTATATTAGAGAGTTTTTGACCCCCTTAAATTAGAGAGTTTTTGAACCCCTTAAAATTTACGTTATCGTTATGGTTATGGTTATTCTGAGCATGCGCAGTACCTGAAATACTATTTTTGGCACTGCGCATGCGCAGAATAACGATAACGATAACGACGTGCTAGAATTTAAGGGGTTCAAAAACTCTCTAATAGAGAGTTTTTGAACCCCTTCAATTTTAGCACGTCGTTATCGTTATTCTGCGCACGCGCAGTGCCAAAAAGAGTATCATTTTTGGCACTGCGCATGCGCAGAATAACGATAACGATAACGACGTGCTAGAATTTAAGGGGTTCAAAAACTCTCTAATCTAGCACGTCGTTATCGTTATTCTGCGCATGCGCAGTGCCAAAAATGATACTCTTTTAGGCACTGCGCATGCGTAAAATAACGATAACGATAACGACGTGCTAAAATTTAAGAGGTTCAAAAACTCTCTAATAGAGAGTTTTTGATCCTCTTAAATTTACTGCAGTTCTGGTGCAGTAAACTAGTAAACAAAAAGTTTCTGATATAAATGTTACATATTATAATATGTTTGCATATCTTACCTGTATGGGAAGTTGGCATAATTCTCTTGGAAGATTGGTCAATTGATTCCTGCTTAAATCTACGAAACTTAGGCATTGTAGGGTGCATATTGTATCCGGGATAAATCGGATTGCGTTGTGATAGCAGTGAAGCTTCTCTAAAAAATGAAAGCCCGTCACCTCTTCCGGCAGTTCACTAAATCGGTTTTTTGACAAATCTGAAAACAAAATATTAGGTATAACAAAAATGTTGACATATTTGAATCTAAGCATTCAAGAACAATTCATACAATGATATAATACAAAATTATTAGTAAAATATTTTCCAAATAAGTACATAATATACAGGGATGATCAAAAGTATGGATCATGATTAATATATTATTGAAATCTGATGGATATTCAGGCTAAATCAAATTCGATTACCACTACAGAGATCTTGGAAACTATTAAAGCTGCAAAAAAGTTTAAATGGGGAGAATAGTGCAGTATGTCTGCTGAGAAAACAGTTGGATTCAGTTTCGTTTTCATTTTATTTTAAAAAAAATTTAAATCGTATTTTTTTAAATCAGCTGTAAGTAACTTATTTACTTGTGGTCCGATAGAAAAAATCTTGAATGGTTTTACTACATTTGTACTCATTCAACTATTAATTGGAAACGTTAAATTCTTAATATTTTTTAATGATACCACACTAGCAGTTATTTTTGGTCTTCTAAAAAGTACATAATTTTAGTTAGTTCAAAATATTTTTTTAAATCATAATACCAAGTTCATAGCCTTGCCAATAATATTATGTTTTTTAGTCATTATAACAAGAAAAAAATATTTTTAACTGGCCCTCAACTACATTTTTAAGTATATAACACTTTAAAGTTATATAACAGAGAGGATATCCTACCTTAACAAAATAAAGTAACAAAACTCTTAACAAAACAACAACAAACAAAACTTAACCTGTCTTAACAAAACTTAAAATGCAATAAAGGTAATAGTGCTTACCGTAAATTCCCTAATAAAATCCCCCGTCACTGTTTAAGTTGAAAACACGAAATATATTAAAATATAAATATATTAAAATATAAATATACGTTATATACCACTAGCACAATATTAAACAATTTGTATGGGCAACTAATTGTACAGATATCGTTAACCACCGATATTTCCTATATTACTGATTAAAAGATAAAGATGTACCTAGAAAGACTGTATGTAATATTCAGAAATAATGCCTATTTCACACTTTTGAAGTATGTCTTTATTATACAGTAAATTGATCAGAAAATTTCACTGCGTTTCGAAAATGATGAAATCTAATATAGAGCCTAATAAGAAAAAATGGAGTTGCTGGTATTTTCTAGTAAACCATCTACCACTGAAAAACTCACACTGCACAACACTAAAACTACAAAATCACTACAAAACCAAGCAAACAGTTTTTTTTCCGATCGGACTACAAATAAATAAGCTGATTTTAAAAAATTATGTTTAATTTTTTTCAAAATAAAATGGAAACGAAACAGAATTCAACTATTTTCTCAGCAGAATGCACATTAAATTGTGCACTAGTTTCCCCCGTTTAAACTTTTTTGTAGGTCTAATTAATAGTTTTTGAGATGTCTGTAGTGATAATCAAATTTGGTTCAGCGTATATGCATGTTAAAATTGAAAAGTTTATGATGAGGTTTAAAGGAAAAAGTTGCATTTTTTATAATGATTGCAATCCTTAGTAACATTTTTAAAGTTTTAATTCTTCCTATATTATGAATTTTAAGATCGACTTCATTTGTTCTTAGTTCATTCCTATTGTTTTAATTTTTCTTTCGGACCTTGTCCGAAGAACAAGGTCTCGCTATCAGATTAGAAAAAAACATTACCCAACTGACTGTATCTACCCAAATTGTCCATAAACTGATTACCAGGACAAGAATGCATAAATACTAATATGTAATTGTTTTCAGATGAACCTGAGGGAAATTTTATGGAAGCATTGATTTCAATAAATTTGTTTCGCTCCGATCGAGAAGCCAGCGACAAATTCGAATGGGTTTACCTTTACAATACTGCATATGCAGAGGACCATCTCTGCTAATTTAGGAAGGAAATTTCTTACAGACTGTTTCAAGTATCATATATTAATTTGACTACAAAATAAACCGGATAAAAGATATTTTGAAAATCTACATAAGCACAATCTTTAACGATATGGCAGAACCAGTGGCATAGATAAGAAATGACAAAAAAAAACGAAAATAGCCCTAAAAATGTATACTTTTATTGTAGATACATACGAGTACTGCAAAATATATTCTATACATTAAAAATTCAAATGTCCATTTACTGACATGTAGTAGGTACCTACTTGATGGATTCAAGCATAGCCACTTTTAATTAGTATGTTCTTAGTCAATCTCGGAATCGAACAATACATTTTTTGCAATGTCTTAAAAATCACAAAATGAATTTGAATTTACTTGGAACAAATAATTGGTACGCATAATTTTCTTCATTTAATTAACACGAGCCACATTATTCGTCTACGTTTACACCCTATGATCAATCGTAGTGCATGTAGCAGATCATGGCATATTTTTTGAATAAATGATAAATGGCAAACTTCCTCATACAACCAAAATGGAAATAGAAGCACGTGCCAAAAATTGCAATCTGAACATAGGCGGCTGTGGATGGTTTCAGAGGGGTGCGTTAAAGAAATAATGTATAGTAGTGGAGTAAAATCGGTAGAAAAATGTTTCAAAAAATTTTTTAAAGGTATAACCACATGAAACCTATACAGGATCATTGGTTGGGTCCTTGTGCATGTGAAATGACTAATTACGACATCTTTAGGGGGGTCAGACATTTTTTATCCCCAAAAATGTCAATAATTTGTCAAAATGTTATATTTATGTTTTTTTAGACATACCAAGCGATAACTTCGAAACTAATTAACTTATAAACATGAGGTTTTTTTTAATCGATTGAGGACATATAGGCGGTCATAACTATACTAATTTAAGTCCCCTGGTTAGCATGTTTTTTCTTGGAGAATGGAGTAAACTCGAAATTTTACTTTTATTGCTGCATGATTTTCGGTAAGCGAGAAACTTTTTTATTTCAAGGAATTTTGCCATAGTATCTGCGTATGAATTAAAGAAAAAATATTGAAAAAGTTTTTAGAACAAGAACCAACCTTCTGTGACAAACGGTTTTCGAGTTATCGCCGTTTAAAATTAATAACACAGGGGCGCGCTGCGCCGCGCGACGTGCTTTTCGAAGACGCTATCAAATTATCGCACCGTACCGCGCTCTCGATGTGTTTTGAAGGCCCGCTTGTGTGATCTCCTGACTAATATAAAGTATCCAAAAAGAATTTTTTATTAAAAAAATAATTTAATGTTCTAGTATAATATATATATTTTCTAATTTCATATGATTCGATAAATATTTTCTATCAGGAACACAAATTTGCATTGTATTTACATTCATATTTTTAATATAAAGTTAAAACACGAATTACAAAAAAAAGGAAAGAAATTTAAAAAAATTAGAATTTTCTAGACTCCGAATCTGACGAACTGAGATCTTCGTTTTGTGGTCTGTTACTATATAATGGGTGGTATGAATAAAAACGAAGTACCTGCTACTACTACAAGTATTAGTATATTCTACATAGTATTTACTTTAAAACGAAGTAGATATTACATTTCAAAGTACTTCCTTCTATTTTTCCGGAAATGCTAAAAATAATAGCATTCTTCTAAACATTATAATTACTTTAATACTTTTTACTGGTAAATACTTCCATTTTAACAACAACTGAAATATTTTCTCCGTTATTAACGAAGTTGATATCATGGCAGCCTCATCGTGCGTGCTACAAAGTGATTACTTTAAAAATGGTTCAAATTCATAGAAATAAAATTTATACTGCAAGAAGACACTACGACGCTGATACCATATACCATCAAATATTTAGGTAAACAATTAAGTACCATCAATTTAAAATGTTTTATGTTTATATTTTTTATCTAGGTTTAGTAGGGAAAACGTTACTTTCTCGTTACTCGTTACTCTTCTATCACACTTCCTTCATCCGAAGACATCTTAAAGGACTGCTGATGTTATAAATACATACGAAACTGAAACTGTCTCCCAAAAACTTTTAAACATGTATATCTCGTTAGCCGGGGCCTGGCGCACGGCGTATGTGTGACGGAAGTAAGTACAAATACACATTTCAAATAATGTATTTTAAAGTAGATATTACGTAGAATATACTAATACTTGTAGTAGTAGTAGCAAGTACTTCGTTTTTATCCATACCACAAATTACATATTTACATTCGTCGCAACATTTTAATCCTTGGGCTAAACACGTGCACCTATTATGGTTGCAATTTTTGTCAATCCGATGTTCCGACAGAAATTGCAACAATAATAAGTGCACGCATTTAGCACAAAGATTAAGATGTTGCGACGAATGTAAATATGCAATTTGTGGTATGGATAAAAACGAAGTACTTGCTACTACAAGTATTAGTATATTCTACGTAATATCTACTTTAAAATACATTCTTTGAAATGTGTATTTGTACTTACTTCCGTCACACATACGCCGTGCGCCAGGCCCCGGCTAACGAGATATACATGTTTAAAAGTTTTTGGGAGACAGTTTCAGTTTTGTATGTATTTATAACATCAGCAGTCCTTTAAGATGTCTTCGGATGAAGGAAGTGTGATAGAAGAGTAACGAGTAACGAGAAAGTAACGTTTTCCCTACTAAACCTAGATGAAAAATATAAACATAAAACATTTTAAATTGATGGTACTTAATTGTTTACCTAAATATTTGACGGTATATGGTATCAGCGTCGTAGTGTCTTCTTGCAGTATAAATTTTATTTCTATGTATTTGAACCATTTTTAAAGTAATCACTTTGTAGCACGCACGATGAGGCTGCCATGATATCAACTTCGCTAATGACGGAGAAAATATTTCAGTTGTTATTAAAATAGAAGTATTTACCAGTAAAAAGTATTAAAATAATTATAATGTTTAGAAGAATTCTATTATTTTTAGCATTTCCGGAAAAATAGAAGGGAGTACTTTGAAATGTAGTATCTACTTCGTTTTAAAGTAAATACTATGTAGAATATACTAAAACTTGTGGTAGTAGCAGGTACTTCGTTTTTATTCATACCACCCATTATATAGTAACAGACCACAAAACGAAGACCTCAGTTCGTCAGATTCGGAGTCTAGAAAATTCTAATTTTTTTAAATTTCTGTCCTTTTTTTTTTGTAATTCGTGTTTTAACTTTATATTAAAAATATGAATGTAAATACAATGCAAATTTGTGTTCCTGATAGAAAATATTTATCGAATCATATGAAATTAGAAAATATATATATTATACTAGAACATTAACTTATTTTTTTAATAAAAAATTCTTTTTGGATACTTTATATTAGTCAGGAAATCACACAAGCGGGCCTTCAAAACACATCGAGAGCGCGGTACGGTGCGATAATTTGATAGCGTCTTCGAAAAGCACGTCGCGCGGCGCAGCGCGCCCCTGTGTTATTAATTTTAAACGGCGATAACTCGAAAACCGTTTGTCACAGAAGGTTGGTTCTTGTTCTAAAAACTTTTTCAATATTTTTTCTTTAATTCATACGCAGATACTATGGCAAAATTCCTTGAAATAAAAAAGTTTCTCGCTTACCGAAAATCATGCAGCAATAAAAGTAAAATTTCGAGTTTACTCCATTCTCCAAGAAAAAACATGCTAACCAGGGGACTTAAATTAGTATAGTTATGACCGCCTATATGTCCTCAATCGATTAAAAAAAACCTCATGTTTATAAGTTAATTAGTTTCGAAGTTATCGCGTGGTATGTCTTAAAAAACATAAATATAACATTTTGACAAATTATTGACATTTTTGGGGATAAAAAATGTCTGACCCCCCTAAAGATGTCGTAATTAGTCATTTCACATGCACAAGGACCCAACCAATGATCCTGTATAGGTTTCATGTGGTTATACCTTAAAAAATTTTTTTTCGAGAAGGAAGCGACTTTTTCCCTTGTTTTTACTCCACTATAGGTAACTTGAATATGTTCATGAGGTAGGAACCTTTAGTACGTGTTCGTACCACAGAGTTAGGTAGTGCGTATTAAAAGGTCGGTGCGTTGCCACAAAATGTTTAGATGGGTACGATACATACTGCCAATAAAATAACTAGTTAGATGTTTCACTTGCTAGGAATAGTTGTAGAAAAAAATTTCCGGCCATAAAACTTAATTACATCTACATGCATGTCTGCCCCGTCAAATATTTATGTAAGAATCTCTTCTCCAACAATATGATGTCAAAATTTAATTTATAGGTACCACCTACACAAATACATATTACTCTGTCGAATAAAATAAATACTTACATGCGAATTATTCAGTATGTATACTAATATCATAATTTTCCTAGGCAAAATTATTCTTAGACCGTTCTAGTAAATCTATTTATTTATAACTATTGGCGACATAATATAATAATTTCTGATTTTAGTGGATGATTATACAAATGTGTCGTTTAGAAACTACACATTATTGTTAAATGTATTTCCTATAGATCTCTTAATAAAGGAGTTTACTTTATACAAGTTATTTGAGAATTTATTTACGGAATCTACCCGTTCCATTTTGATTTTTAAAACACAAAAATCTATAGAGTATACCTCTAATAAAATGTTGTGTCTGTTCTGTAAACGTATAAAAAGGTTAGTGTAACCAGACAAACGCAAAGCCTCTAAATTGTGGAAATAGGTACCTAGTCACAATTCACAATAAAAATTGTCTTGAGAATGTGGGATCATCAATCTTTACGCGCCTATGATTCGGAAAAAGCCGTCGGCTCACGCCATACGCGTGCTCGGGACCCCTCTATCGATTGAATTTTTGTCAAAAACAGATGTTTAAACTGGCTAGACCATGTGGTCGGGCTTGTTCTCAACCCCAAGCACAGCATATTGTTTTATATGCTGTGCCCCAAGTGTGGGATTCACGCCTACAATACTGTTACTATAAAAGCTATAAAAAAAATAACAGGACGGCTTGTTATACTAATTTCTTTCCTATTGATCTCCTATTTATTTGTAATTGTAACTGTTTTACGTTTTTAAATCTGAATGTTTAACATGTTTAACAACATTTAAAATAATAATTATTACATTCAGGGTCCAAATATACTTATAAAACCTATTTTGCATTTGTGTTACAATCTTCTGTTAGTAGAAAAGGCTATGCTTATGTTCAATTCTTGTTCATAACTTTTCTATCATCCATTTATTTTGGTATGTTAGAAAACTAAGAGGCAATTAGGAAAAAAATCTGTATTTCTGTTCAAGACATGTTTGTTTCCTCTTTCCAGGTTCTGATGTGAAAATTCAAATGATGAAAATTTTACCCTTTTACAATTAGTCTTTAGATTGGATATTTGTACTAACTATAATAGAGCACCTAAGGTAAAAAATTTAAAAAATTTATTACTAAAGGGAGTCACTTCTACAGCAATATTGGCAATACCGAATGAGCGAATGTATATTTTTATAAAGGTAATGTAATTGACTTCTTATCAGATTATTAGTTTAATAGTACTCAATCCAGGTACTTGGTTTTAATTACCTACTTTCAATTATCCTATTGTGGAGGTTCAACCACCAGCAGCAACAACTCCCAGAATTCATGGAGCCATAAATTTCGCGTTAATTGTACGTGATTACCTCAATAATACTTTCTTTGAACATTGGCTTAGCAGAGACGGGTCACCTCGTTCGTCAGACTTTGCCATGCGATTTCTTTTTATGGAACTCCCTAAAACGTTGATCTACAGTTTGGATGAATTGGAGAACCGTCAAGCAGTGCAACTAGGGTGACTAGACGTCCTCTTTTAACCGGACAAGTCCTCTTTTTAAGGTTCAAATTTATGTCCGGTATATATATACACATTTTATGCTAAATATCCTCTTTTTTATCAGACAAAAAATACAGTAAAAATCTGAAGTAAGTATTTCTAAACAATGCAAGTTACAATAAGCAACTAAATTGGAAATCATAAATTATTTGAAATTCATCCTAGACCTCTTATTGTAACTCTTTCTCTTTCTGTTAACTTAAATCGAATAAAGAGGGCGATGGGAACAAATAACATGGTTGAAGAATCCCACAAAAGCCGCCCTTATTTTGCAAATTTAAGCCGAATATTACAAAATTACAAAGTAATTGCTTATTTGTTTTTATAAGTAAAGACCAATATTTTATAATGTTTTGACGAAATAATGATTGTATTTTTTATAAAATATTTCCCACAGCACCTTTGTCCTCTTTTGTTGTTCAAGGAATCTGGTCACCCTAAGTGCAACAAATAACACTAGATGATAGCCAACTTCGTTCGAGCAGTAACACAATGTGCTGAAGCATGTTTAGCAGCAGACGGTCACAATTTTGAACAATTATTGTTTAACTCGCTTGTCACATTTTTTTATCAAATGATTAAATATTGAAATTTGTGCTAATTTCTTTTATTTTTGGACATTTAACACTTGTGTAATCAAACGGACAACTATTGATCACCTTATCTAGCTTGACAGGATCCCGCTTGTCCATCAATTTGGCAAATCAATTATTGATAGAAAATAGTAAATGATTTTCTTCTTTTAACGTTCTTGCAAATAATGGTTTCTCACCCTGAATCAAATCTAATAAAACTTATTGTATTTTTCAGTGTTTAAGAATGATTCCACCATTCTAGATTGAGAACAGGAACAGAGAGAGAACAGGAATCGTTTTGTTATATATTGTCAGGTACACAATTCATATGTTTATTACATAGAAACATTCTCGTATTCTAAAAACGCAAGTTACATACATACCTAAATAATAAAATGCTACATATCTGTTTCAACAGAATCTGATTACAATTGTTATAAATTTTAGTCCGTGAAAATAATGGATGTAAAGTGGTTTAATATCATATTGCTTCATATCTAAAAATAAAAAATATTAAATTGAAGCCTTTATTGCTAGAGTTCACAATGGATTCGACTCCGTACGTGTTCGTCCTTAGAAGTAATAATAAACACATACATATTTATTGAAATACATTAATGGACAAGAATTTTAATTAGTTGCTTAAAATTAAGGAAAACGTCAGTTATTTATAAACAATCGATTTGTAAAATAAGTATAAGACTTAGGAAACCTGAATTCTTTAATAGAATAGTATTAAAATATCTCAGCAAATATTTGGTTTTGGTATAAAATAAGAATCATAACAAATAGTTAACATAAACATTAACTTTATATTAAAACTTTTTCTTTAAAATAACCAATTGAATTACTCCCTAAAGTTTTGAAATGCACTTAGATATTGATCAACAAGTATTCGAATATATACTTAATTATATATAATTTGAAATTATATCATTTGATTTTAACATTGGATCAGGGTAGGTTTTTAATGTGGTTTATTTTTCCTTTATATACCCATATCTACTAGTCCCATTTCCTATCTAAATTGACTGAGAAATACAACGGAAAGCACTAAGTACTCACAGTTATATGGAAGCTATAATTATTGAAGCAACTAATTTTATGTTATAGGTATATACGAAAATGATAATAAAATCGTAAAATAAAAATTATTGGTGGTACGTATTTTCAACTAAATTGTGACAAAAGCAAGTTTTCGAACTAAATATCAAAACTCTCTATGTCTGGCTTAGCGCAACTATGCATCTAATTTTACCATTTCGAATTAAAATCGTTATATGTGTAGGGTTGCTGAACTGCATAAGTTATTTTAAACGAATCCGTTTAGTTATCAAGTGTTCGTTTTCGGTTGCCTAAAACTTTGTAAATAAATATTGTGTCTTAATTTTTTTGTATTACAAACTTATGACTTCTTAAACAAATTAATAAAGTACCTACCTAGTATAGATTCTTGTCAAACTATTCGTAAATCAAATACTGTTCTAATTATTTAAATTTGTTAGAATTAACAAATAATTGTGGCGTTATTCATTAACGATAGATAAACTTTCGTTCTTCATCATTCTTATGACGCAAACATTTACCTCTATTTCTTCACGGATGTGAAGCTGGTAACCAAAGGCCACCAAAGGTCTGACAATGATAATATACCACTTCGATGAAGATGTCTTTACATAGCAACAATGACAGAGTATATAGTACAAATATAATATGGTAATAATATTAACAACATAAATGCTTTACTAAATGCAATCCATATATATTAAAACGCGTCCCTTCTGTCTCGTTCTAAATTCCGTCGCCGAATCGACAAAGTTTCTAAGCTATCTCCTCCGAGGAGCGATCGAGGAGCGATCGCGGAGCGATCCCCGCGAGAGATACGAGAGAGATACGGAGATACGGCACCGGCGTTTGTCCTTGCGCCTAATGGCCCCGTCACGCCTGCTGAAATCCCGACTTTTCCCGGAAATCCCTAGACCCTTTTTCTAATTTTACGGCTTCGAGAACCGCTTCCCTCGAAAGTGCCGTCCTTTCTCTAATCCTTTGAGATTTTTTTCGAGACCGTACGTCAAGTCCTTCTACGTCTATTTCGTCTTCGAAAATCTCGAGTCGCGTCCGTCTCAACTTCTTTCTCATTTTATCTGCCGATATGAGATTGCACTAATGAGACAAGCACAGAAATATTGCAAACAGAATCAATAGTGCTGAGTATCAAACACTTCTGATTACCAAAATACTGAAGAGAAATGCTTTTCCAATTAGAAAATCAGTAAAAATTATTTTTTCAGGTTGACACGTAAATTTTACATACTTAAACGTCTCAGGGTAAACTTTTGACAATAGGCGCAGTAGCTCAATGGGAAAGTCGTGGAATTCAAAACGTGATAATGCTGGTTTCGCGAATTCGAGTCACGCTGGAGGCACTTTGGCAGTCTATTAAATTCATCATTTTAGCTTACAAAAGTAAATGTCTACAATATTTTTGGTCCCATTGATAAAATTGATAATGATGTTTGGTAAATATATTCTTTAATATGTATTTTCTTTAAAATAATATTATTCTGGATGCTTTTGGACCCCAGGCCGCAGGCCAGGACCCCCGGTAGGGCTAGAGATGGGAACGAAAATCACGATAGCGATTTTCTCCCATTTCTAGTTATTTTTATTAAATGAAATTTAAGGCACCTGAAACAGCCTGAATGAATAAACATTACCGAACTAAACCCGAAAGTCTCTTAATTAAATACGGATTCATTAATGAGAATTAGGTCAAGAAGTTATTTAGTAGTACCTACAAGACATTTTGTCTTCGCTGAAAACCTACCCCTGGGACTTACTCTAGTAGAATTTCACAAATATATCATCATATAAATTATAATTATGGAGAAAATTGCCGTATTCAAGTTGTCGGTTGCAGCGAAACTTATTATCGACAAATAATACACAAAATGTTCAAAATCAAAAATGTTTGTACCCCCATATCACTAGCGTGTTACGTCAAAACTTAACTAAAAAAAATACAAAAAAGTAGAGCGACAAAATCAGAACAAATCAAATTAATTCTAAAAAATGCCACTGGTCATAAGTTGAGGATTGGAAGTATAAAACTTTATTATTTACTTTATAAATATCATAAAAGGTGCATTATAATTTAAATATGATATCATATGACCACAACAAATCTACGTATAATAGGTAGGTATACTTTAGGATTTTTTGTTTATTATTTAACTTCGGCCTATTTCCACGACTAAGGTCCAGCATCCAGGAGACCAGCATCACCCCAACCGCACATTTTGCCGAATCCCCACTTTTGTGTACTTTTGGGTAGGGATCTTTTACTTGTCTATCATCTCACAGATAAGGAACCTTCGGCTTTACATCCTACGCGAGGGATGGTATGTCTTCTATACAAACCTCGCCTAACTTTGTATAGTATCAACGTGATTTTATCGACCTACAGGCCATTAGAAGGTGCGGGCAAGCAAAGTCGGGTTTGCCGATCGGTAGCACGGTTTACCCTGACCTTAGGATGAAACATGTATTTTGGATTTTCACTAAATCAACCAATTAATTAAAAACATATTTGTAGGTACAGAATATATTTCGTCTTTTTTACAGAATATATACCGACGGGTTACGGCTAGATAGTACAATTTCAAACTGACAGTTCATGCAGCAAAGAAATAGTTTCCCACTCAAGTAGGTATTTAACTATCATAAATATACTACTTACTGCAACCTTTTCAAATTGGAACAAATTTAGTCAGGGATTGAGATTACCAATTATATTCCAATTAATTTTAGTTTTAGAATAACCAAATTAAAAGTGAAATTAACAAGTTTCGTATAAGAAAAATCTATTTTAAGTTGGATGAAAATTATTATATTATCATAAATAAAAAAATAATTTGTTGAAACAACTGATAACAAATAATAAAATTTAGGTACAACAATTATAGATATTTTAACTAAACTCATCAGACTCGAAACTGTCGATTGAAGAATGTATACAAGGCTTACGATAAAAACCGTGATCAAAATCGTTTCTGATTGTCGGGCGCTTTGCAACAGGCTCGATAAAATAAGCACTTAGGCACTGGAAATCATATACGCCATTTTACATTTGAGATGCGCGTCTTAATCATTTCTACAGTTAACGGTATAACATGTTAATAAATGAATAAGGAATGTCTATTGTTTGAGGTAATCAGGTATAGAAACTTGAGTATGAGACATCTACTCGTACAACTGAAACATAAGTTGGTGACGCTGATATTTTCTTATATCTTGTAGCTTGTAGCCGTTGTAAACGATATTTATATTGTTTGTTTTGTTGAACGGTTAGTTGTTCTACTCTCATCAATCACCATCTGTAGAATTTAAATACCAAATCAATGTCTCGGCTAACACCTGCTTTTTAAAATATAATAAGAAAGTTCATTAGCATAGTCACATTGACTTTTTCCGGTTGCTATTTTGAATATTCAAGGTTTGATGGAAGATTTGTTTTTTTTTGTATATTTAAAATGAAAAGTGGAAAATTCGCTGTATGATCCAAACCACATAATTAAGTAAATGGGTTCCAAAAGGGAGACGTATTTTCCAGGACATTTTATTGCTTTTCCATTATGATATTTTGTTTTGAAAAAATATTTTAATATTATGGCAATCAGAATTTTTTAGATGAAATAAGTATATTTAAATAAAGAATGATATTTATTGATTTTTTCAAGTTATAAGTATTTTAGTTTTTGTCATGCTAAAGTTTCTGTTTATACATGCAAGAATAGAATACAGTTTCACTCTACCAAAGAGTTTTATTAAATAATTTTGAGGAAAATTTTTCCATAGGTGTAGGTACAAATTTAATGTGTTATAACGTGCAACTGTTTTCAAAACTTTTAATAACTGTTTTGTAAAGCAATACTTTCAAACTTAAATTGAAATAAAACTTCAAGCAACGATATAAAGCTTACAAAATGATTGTGAGGTATATTTAATACCAAATAAATCCAAGCTGGCATTTTCGCAAGCTTTATAGTAGCAAAAATAAAGGCGATTCGTCCAAATCATACTGGGCTTTACAATATTGTTCATAACCATCGCATTAATGTTTGATAAGACATTTTTTGATTAAATATCCTGCAAAATACCGCTACAGCACTGGCAGTTTCACGATAGAATTGGAAGATCAATCGACTTACCTGTAAGGAAGATTGATCGAGATTATCCGAGCATCTCCGCCGTCCCTCATTACATAATGTAGTATACAATTTTGATACGAACGGTACAGTTTTTTACAGGCCCTCCGATAAGAAATGTTTGACTCACCACTTTTTGTGAGTTTCCCTGGCTATGGATTGCTTTCACGTGAATCATTACAATTTTTTACAGGAGCCCTAGGTTCAATCGCGTTTTTTAGGGTGGGACCATGACGGTAATTTAGTGGGAGGGCTTGTAATGAGGGACGGCGGAGATGCTCGGATAATCTCGATCAATCTTCCTTACAGGTAAGTCGATTGATCTTCCAATTATCCTTCGCATCTCCGCCGTCCCTCATTACATAATGTAGATGTTAAAAGATATGTTCGCGATAGAATCCTAGAGATTATTTCGCAGCAATACAAGTCAACTACTTGTTTGCTGCAAAAGGGAAAGGATATTAAAACGTAAAGTTGTTCAATAACCAATATATTCGTGGTTCCTTAATGACCCATATATTTTTAACAGTTAATGATAATAAGAAAACCTATGTCTAGTAGGTAACCTCTAAGAAGTAATGAGAAAAAAAAAAAAGAAGAAATTACAATGATACACTTAGATAACTATAACTAATATCTATAGATAACTAATAACAATAACATTATTGCCTTATTTGTAATTTTTATTGTTTAGTAATGTTTTGGCAAAGGTGTTTGGTTCGGTGATAAGTGGTTTGTTGTAAAACTTTGCAAACACCTTTGACTTTTCTGTCCAACCAGCAGTCTTTTGTATAACGTCTAATGGGACACCCAGTCTCTGAGCGGCTGACGTTGCTGCGTGCCTAGCGCTGTATGCTCCGAATATTTCTGTATTAATGCCACTAGCTTTTAACATTTCTTTTATCCATCTGCTGATTGTTTGACTGCTGGCTGGATGGTATGGACTTTTGTGTGTTAATATTAGCCATTTTTTAGTGTCAGGTAACACCCTTTTGTCTTTTGTTAATTCTATGTAATAATTTAAAAGAGCAGCAATGCAAATTTTGGGTTGGTCATGAAAGTATGGTAAAACCAAGTTTGGTTGTAATCTATTTGGACCACTGGTTTTTATCCTGTCGCTTATTCGAATTTCTAACCTATCATCACAAATTATGATTTTATTTGTGTCTATTTTTGATATAGTTTGGGGTCTCTGGGCTGTTACTAAAGCCAAGAGCGTTACCAATTTTAATGTCAGATCCTTTAGACTTAACGATTCGTAGGGATACAATTTGCCTAAGTATTCTATAACTGGGTAAGGGTCCCAAATTATCGGGTACTTAGGGTTTGACGGTTTAATGTTAAATGTTCCTTTGAGGAATCTTTTAATAATTTTTTCATCTTCCGTAGTAATATTCAAAATTAACGATAATGCTGCTTTGTGTGAATTTATAGTTGAATATGCTGCACCAGAAGATAGTTGCGAATTTAGAAATTCGAGAAGCGAACGGAGATTGTAATTGAAAATGTTTTCATGATGATTTTGACAGTGATTCCACCATTTCCTATACGTGTTAGAATATTGTTTAAGGGTGTTGTCTGACAGGGAAGAAATGATTACTGATATTGTGTCGTCTGATAAATTTTTTTTGTACGAATGCCTGCTTGACAATTTCCCGGCCACCAGGGAAATTTTGTTCCATAGTGGGTGTTTTTCTCTGCAAGGAGAAATAAGTAAATGTTTGTCAGGGTGAAACAAGAGGGGTTTTGCTGTTAGTAATTTTTGGAAAAGGGGGTACCACGCCTGGGAAGGCCAGTAAGGTACTACAAGAATACCACAACCTTCGTCTTGTATAATTTTCTTTAAAACTTTAGGCAATAACACAAATGGAGGAAAAGCGTAAAAATTTAAATTTCTCCAATCAAAGGTAAACGCATCAACGAACTCAGAGTACGGGTCTGGAAACCATGACACGAATTTTTTACATTTTTTATTAACATTTGTCGCGAATAAGTCTATTTTTGGTTTTCCAAAGGTGTTGACTATTTTTTGAAAGGCGCGGTGTGACAGTTCATACTCTGTTTCTATTGATTTTCGTCTTGACTCGAAATCAGCTTCTTTATTTTGGCTGGATTTAATATAGGATGCCATTATATATAGATTTTTAGCCTCGCACCAGTTCCAAATTTTTCTTGCCCAGTAGTTTAGTTGGTTAAATTTAACACTACCCGTTTTGTTTATGCAAGATATGGCTGTTACATTATCGATTCTAAGAAGAATATTACAGTTTGAATATTTTTTTGCAAAACATTTTAAGCCATAGTAGGCTGCCTTCAATTCTAAAATATTGATATGTAACTGTTTGTCTTCTGTAGTCCAAAACCCATGCGCTTTTTTGTTTTTACAGACCGCTCCCCATCCAGATTGCGAAGCGTCCGAAAATATTACTGTGATAAATTTTTTCTCGCTAAAGTGTTGTACAGATTTTTTTATATTTTTAAGCCACCATTTGAATTCCTTCTTAAGGCTTTTGGAGATTTGCATTTGAGAATCATACTTAAAGTTATGTTTTTTTAATTCTACAAATTTTTCTTTTTCAAATGGTTTTGTGTGTAGCCAGCCATATTTTACCGCTGGACAGGTTGCTACTAAGCACCCAACAAACATTGCGAATTCTCTAATTTTACATGTGTTTTTATCTTTATATTTTAAAATAAGTTTATAGAGTTTTTCCTTTTTTTCTCGAGGTAACCTTAGTGTCATATCACTCGTGTTGTATTGAAAACCTAAGAATATGCATTTTTGACTTGGTAAGAGTTTACTTTTCTCCCAATTTATAATAAACCCCAAGTCGGTAAGGATTTTTAAAACTTCCGTTACGTTTTTTGAACACTCTTGTTTGGTATCTGCTATAATTAACCAGTCATCGAGGTATACGACAGTTTTTAAGTTTTGTAACCTCAATTTTTTCAAGACTGGTTTGAAAATTTTTGTGAATAGATAAGGTGCTGTACAGAGGCCAAAAGGTATACATTTAAATTGATAAAGGGTATTTTGAAATTTGAATCGTAAATATTTTTTGTGTTTAGTGTGAATTGGCAGAAAAAAATAAGCATCTTTTAGGTCTATAGTTGCTAGATACGAATGTTTTGTAATTAATTTTTGAGCCATTCTATGGTCTTCGAGTTTGAAATGTGGGGCCGATATATATTTATTTAAGTTTTTAAGGTTAAGTATAAAACGAAATTTGCCATTTGGCTTTTTGCGTAAAAAGTATGAAGATATAAATTCGCCCTTGCTATGGTGACATTTTTCAATGGCTCCAATTTTTAGGAGATCTTTTATAGCATCCGTATATAGTGCAAGTTCACCCTTGTTTATTTTGGACCTAACCATAGAAATTTCGTTAGGTTTTCTGTCAAAAGGGATTTTATAACCTTTTAACCATCTTATTATAGATTTGTGGACCCCCATTTTTAACCAATTTTCGACATGAAAACGTAAAGAACCGGCATATTCCTTGTTTACCTGATTTGTTTCTACTATTGCTGGCGTTTGTATCTCGGCTGATCTCTCCTCCTCTTCTCCCCCTTTGCGTTCGAAGTCTTCTGTTTGTATCTGCTTTTGGATGTGGGACCCGAGTAGTTTAAATGACGTTGAGGACCTCTACTTGTTGATGGTTGCGGTTGTTGATCGGGGAAGGTTCTAGTGGTTCCCCCAAACGTCTTCTTTTTCCTTGGGATTGGTGCTCGCATTTCAGCACCCGCCCTTTTTACTGCTTGAGCTGATTTTAAGCTTTCCTGCAAATTGGTGTCGTATAAATGTACTCCAATTCCTGCATGTTCTACTATCTTTCGGCATTCTGCGTTGAGCGATGGAGTTATTAAATATCTCCTGTGAAGAGAGAGAGAGTGCATTACGTCTGCTATGCATTTTGATGCATCTGCCAGTTGTTGTAGTTCTTCTTTATGGTTGTTTGACTCTGCCGGGTCACTGATTTTAAGTGTGAGAGGTAGAGCCATGGCACTTAAGCTTCCAGCAATTTGGTTTTGTAATTGGCACAAAAACTTATCTTGTTTTAGTGTGGTTGGATTTAGTATGGCTTCCACCTCGGGATTTAATGCAGGTGCATTAAGGGCTGAGCAATTGGCAGCCACAGGGTATTTCTCAAGCATGTTTATTCTGTCTTCTTTGTTTATGCCTTGAGATAAGTATCGCGTCCATCTGCATGCTAGTTCAGAATGGATGTTTGGCCCCACCGATGTCTGCTCCTTAGGTTTTTCTCCTAGGAGCTCGATCAAGTTCCCGTTTTGAATAACGGGGGGTTCCTCCTGCCTTGTTGGGGGAAGTTGAGTGTCGACAGGTGCTTCCATTGCATCTGCAAATGCAAGGAATGTCTATTAGTATTTTTAACCCTATCAAATCATTTGCATCTGCAAATGCAAAGATTTGATTTTTAGTCGTATGCATCTGCAAATGCAACGAGTTTGATTTATTTCTCCCTGTTTGTTTTTCCCATTATTAAATCACCAGTTAACTCATAAACACTATGCTAAGATATTGTTATTAGTTTTTGCGATAACTTTATCGCCGAGTTAACCTGTTCGCACAAAAAAGAACGACCAGAAAATTTAAATATATTAAGTACTGCGTTCAAGGTTACACCCATATACACATACTTCTAACTCATCTAGTGTTTGCGAGTTTGACTTGTTGATTTCTTAGACTTACCATATTGGCTTTCGCTGCTTGTTTCATCCTCTGACAAGTGTCTTCGTTTCCGTAGTTGGTTTTGTATTTTCTTAAGCTGTTTCGACAATTTTTTGTATTTGCGGTCCTGTTTCCTTTTATTTTTCGTGCCACTCGATAATGAGGATGTCGCACTGTCACTCGTACTAGATGAATATTTTTCCGACATTTTTCCGCACTGTAACCACTTGCACTGTTGTGTTCTGTAAAACTGAACCTGTTGTCGTACGGTACAAAATTGTAATGATTCACGTGAAAGCAATCCATAGCCAGGGAAACTCACAAAAAGTGGTGAGTCAAACATTTCTTATCGGAGGGCCTGTAAAAAACTGTACCGTTCGTATCAAAATTGTATACTACATTATGTAATGAGGGACGGCGGAGATGCGAAGGATAATCTCAGGTTAACCGAGCATCAAAGTTACGGAAAGGAATAGAGCCCGAATAGGAAGATATGCTTCTGATTATTTACTTATTCTTATGATACATACCTCACTTTATTATGTATTACAAGTTTTATTATAGTTGGTTTGTATAATTAAAATCCACCCAAAATTTTACTAAAATTAGAACGTATTCAAATTCAAGTTCGTGAATTTCTTACCTACCATACTTTTATACGAGTATTATAGATACGGTAGGTATGTATATACTACATTTCTGAATGAAGCTACTTCATCAATAAACCCGTAAAGAAATTAAAACATTTTTTGACCGTCATTTTTTAAATGCCATTTTTTTATTATTTGGACAACCCATAGACTTAATAAGAGGAGACCTCACGGTTCATTCATAAATAACCTTTTGTTTTGTATCAATCATTTGCAATGTGTATGACAAAGAATACCGAGAGAAAGAACGGCAAAATTCCGACTCCGTGTGGCGTTGCAAAAGTTTTGGGGGAACTTGCTTCCGACGCCAAAGGCGTACTGTTTTTGGAAGGGTTGGGTGTGATAATAAAACATCAAAAAAGGAATTTTAACAAAATCACTACTATACATTGCAACAGCAAAAGCTTGTGAGATTAGAAATTAAATTAGTATCGGAGTTTTAATGTAGGGAATACGAATTGAAACTTGAACACTTAAAATTCTGAATTAAGTAAAGGTGGTATACCTACTACATTACAAAAACTTATATATACAGTAGTGTAAAAAAGTATTTTTCAGTTTTTCAAAGATACCCAAACTCTGTATACTGGGTTCAATTACATTTAAAAGTGAAATATAATTTAAAATAAGAAAGATGTACATGGTGTTTGTTTTTAATTCAACTTTTTGTTTCAAGTTATTTGACTTACTGTTTTCAAAATAACTCTTAAAAGTCTGATAATGGTGATTTTCTCTTAGATTAGTATAAAGGATACCTTTAAAAATTACCTTGGTTACGCAACTGATTTTAATTTTTGTGTGCAAACGTTGCATGTTGGCTTCACACTTACCAAACATTATAGGTTTTTTAATTTTTTATGCAGCAAAGTGCTGAATGATGTCTTAGCTTCTTGCTTGGATTCTTGTTTTGACCATATTTAAGTATGTGTGTAGTAGTGATGTGCAGTTCATGACCGAATAGTTCGCATGAACTATTCACTTGAGGTGAACTGAACGAACTGTTTCACATAGTTGCCACTGAATAGTTCATTTTGAACTGTGTGAAATTGTACCGTTCATTCTCGTTTTCGTCCCCTCGTTTGAGTCAGTTCAGTTCTTAGTAGTACTTCGTGATTCAACATGTCGGACATGAAACATGAAACTTAAAACCGAAAAACAAAACTTTTCAGTGTTAGTAATTTAAATGAATTATTGCACTGAATCGACACATTTAGCGTTTTTATCTGAAGTTCTGAACCACTTATGAATATTTTATGAACTAATAAAATAATTTACTTCAAAAGCTGATAATAAACGCAAAATATATTTGTAAAAAAATAATACGAACAAAAAAAAGAAAGTTCAACATATCAGTAAAATTATAGTAGGTACTGTACATACTTTTATATAGATAAAAAATTTATAGATTATAGTTTAAAAATATTACATGCGACAATTTCTAATATGTTATATACCATTATTTGGTTGGCATGAAGAGTATACCTACTACCTACTACTGCAATTATATTCGGTCCGCAAGGAAATCAAATACGAGACGAACTGTAGTTCGTTTTGAACTGTAAAAAAGAACTATTCACTTAGGTGAACTGTTTCGGTCCGAACTATTCACCAAAGTGAACTGGAATGCCCATCACTAGTGTGTAGGTAACTCCAAAAACTAACACATCAGCCATATTTTAAAAAATAACAAAAGCAATTCCATAATATAATATATATATATAAGAAACAAATAAAGTTTCGAAAGCTTGAAAAATAAAAAGAGTATAACTTTTTATTTTTATATATATATATATATATATAGTGTAAATATTCTACGACTGTCTGAGTTAAGAAACAAAAATTCTAATACTGGGCGGGGAAAACAGTCATGAAAAAGTTATACTCTTTTTATTTTTCAAGCTTTCGAAACTTTATTTGTTTCTTCATCAGGAAAATCTACAAGTGGATATTACAATTAATACATCAAAATAAAAGGTGAAAAACACAGTACTTACTAATTTGAGATTGAATTCGAAGTCAGCAAACATGAGTGGTGTAATACCATGGTACACAATAATAAAACATTAAATAAAAACAGACTAGTTAAGATCAAACAAAAATTGCACTTATTACATCTATGTTAAGGTAATTTGTTAAAAACTAGAAGAGAACTAAATCAGACAAATTGAAAGAAACGTCTATCATTGATGCGAATAGCTGTATTATAAAAACAACATGCAAAGAACTTCAAGCGTCGAAAAAAACAAGAAAAAACATTTATTAAAACTACTAGTAAAACATTTTGTTAAGTTAGGAGTCATTGTACCTGAATAACACCTTGTACAATGTACAATGACTCCTAACTTAACAAAATGTTTTACTAGTAGTTTTAATAAATGTTTTTTCTTGTTTTTTTCGACGCTTGAAGTTCTTTGCATGTTGTTTTTATAATACAGCTATTCGCATCAATGATAGACGTTTCTTTCAATTTGTCTGATTTAGTTCTCTTCTAGTTTTTAACAAATTACCTTAACATAGATGTAATAAGTGCAATTTTTGTTTGATCTTAACTAGTCTGTTTTTATTTAATGTTTTATTATTGTGTACCATGGTATTACACCACTCAAGTTTGCTGACTTCGAATTCAATCTCAAATTAGTAAGTACTGTGTTTTTCACCTTTTATTTTGATGTATTAATTGTAATATCCACTTGTAGATTTTCCTGATGAAGAAACAAATAAAGTTTCGAAAGCTTGAAAAATAAAAAGAGTATAACTTTTTCATGACTGTTTTCCCCGTCCAGTATTAGAATATATATATATATATATATATACTATGTTCTGTAAAATGATAAGGAAGCCAACCAGCACGCCCCTGAAAATCCGTAAATATGGCGTGACAAATATAGCGACCGAATAACAAAACAAAACTTGGCAAAATTTACCTGTGGAAAGACAGTTTTGAATATAAAGAATTCACTTTTCCATACACTTGACACTGACGCACCATTTTCTGAAGAATAGTAATAAAATCCTTACGAAAAACACTGAAAAATTCACAAAAGCAAAATTCCGACTGCCAGCAACACCGCACAAAAGAAATACTATAAAATACTACGATTCACGTGCTTGTTACCGGTATTAATGAACATGCGGATTTGAGTAGGGAGCAATGATGCCTGTTCATTCCATTTTTGCGTTATGAAGTTAGTTTTTATCGCAACGTTTTTAACAAAATATGATTTATCTACTTAACTAGGAAACGGAAGAATATTTTTATGTAATATTTTAACCTTAACCCATAATCATGGTAGTTTAAATGTGAAAATATAAATTACACAATTGACAGTTTGGCAACAGTTTTTCGTACAATCATAAAGTAGACCTTGCAGTTGACCAGATAAAGAGTAAACAAGGGGTTCTCTGATTGCTTTAAAATGTAAACAATTACATCTCCCTTGTCTTATAAATCTATGGGACAACCCATAAGGTTAGGAAGTATTTAGATTTACCTTATTTTTACATTTAAGCATGAGGATGTATCCTTTTTAATAAGGGAAGCCTTCATAAGTACTTGACCTTAATTCTGGAAGTTTAATGTCGGTATTGTCTACTTATTTGATGTATCAGAATGTACAAGAATCGTGAAATCGATATAACATTTAGAATATTGTTCTCGGGCCCCCTCCCCTTTAATTAATTATTGCTTTAAAAATATCGAAACATTCCTGTCTGTCGGGCGAATTATCGAAATAAAATAAAACATAACTGAATTTAATATGTTTCAAATTTATTTTGTAACCTCAAACTCAAACAAACAAGTAGGTATAACAACTAATAACATTTCTGTAAAAAAATCAACAAAAACAAAAAAAATACTTTTCGTTTCGAAGTCAGTGAATCACTGCATCACTGTCCCAGCATTGTTATTTATTATGCTGTGTCACTCCAATCACAGCACGGAATCGACGCAACGCGAACTCGGGATTCGCCAACACCCGACCGAGTTGCAATAGTTAACTTCTTTAGGTTTGTTCCTGCATAGAATCTCTGATAAATCTCTGAGTCAGGGATTGTTATTTAATACGCATGTCTGATCTTAGATTAGTTTCTGATTTTTGCTAGAACACCGGATTTTTAGAGAACTTAATAGCAGAAGAAGAGAACAATAAACAATAACTTAATAATTTTTTAATCTATAAATTATGGAGGAATATCATCCATTTCTGAACAAATAGTTATTGTTTGTTGAGTTATAAAATAAAATTAATAATAGGCAGCGTACAATAATTGAGGTTACAGTTGGTAAAATGGTTTTGGTTAATGCGCATTGTGCATGCACCGGACTATGAGTTTCCGAAGAATCAGTGAACTTTTCAAACTATCAGCAAACTGCCCTGACTCAAGCTGGAACAGAGGACAAGAAATCCTGAACGTTCGACTCCTGTTAGAACGCTTAGATTTGTAATGCGCATGCTTCTGACAGTTACTGACAGTTTTGGACTCCTGCAGGAACAAACCTTTTATTTCGTACTTGGACTTGGACTGAGTCCCTCCGGGATTCCCTTAGGCCCTTGTGCGTCGCACACTGCCGCCCCAGCGTAGTTACGCTACTGAAATACACAGAAGTACGAGAATTAACAATGATTCCGCGATCCGCGCTCATCACACATCTAACTGAGAAGCAGCTGTGTATCTATACGAGAAAAGATACTTTTACAGATTTAACTAAGAATGTGCTTAGTTACCGTATATAAATCGATAATTCTCTATTGATTGATACCAAAATCAATGATATGAATTACGTATTAATGGAAATACATCGAAAGCAACGCGAAGCCAAGCCCCCAGTTTGAATGTTTTCAAATTTCTGCTATTAGATCAGTTTCTTAGTGTCGTGTTAGCATCGTTAACTCTAATACTATACCGTATATATAATAAATTTGGTACCAATGTTGTTCCTCTTCTACGCGCGAAACATCAATTTATTTAAATTTAAGTTAGAAAAGACTTGAAAAAGGTAATAAAATTTGCTGAGTGTCAATGCTGTTAGTATCAACTGTATAAAACACTTTGCTAGGTATATCACTGATTCACTGAACTCAAATAACGATCTCAATCGGGGTGATTCTGTTCACACATTGAGTATTGTTAACTAGAAATGTGGTTATAACTGTAAATGTTAACAATATTGATATTAACTAATTTGGTAAGAAAAGTGCAACGATAGCGAGGAATTTCTAATAACTCTATTTTTACTTTTCTGAAATATTATTGTTGTACCACACCGCCTTCTAGATTTACTCCGTTTAACTCCGTTAAATAGCCTCTCGCGTCAGCTACTTTTCTTGATTCTGAAGAAACAATTGCTGCGTCCGTAGTGTGGCGGCTCCTCACGGTCGGTTACAAAATAATCAACTTTGAAGTTGTCAAATGTTAAAAATATAGGTTATGTTACTTTTTAATGTTTTTCCAAGTCAACAAAGATTTTTCTTATATGTTTTATTGGTTTTCTCACGCTTTTCTGTGATCGCCGAGTGAGTACCGGCACTAAGGATTTTGTGAAATAAGGTAGGTATTTCAGTTAGTTTTTGAACTAGTGAAAAAGTGCGGTGCCAGGAACTATAAAGACAAAAAACATCTCCGATTTTTAATTATCGGCGTTTATTATGGTTAAAAATTGTGAATTTGCAGGTAAAACATCAAATTAGGTAGGTAGATGGTAGATACCTGCATCAGGCAATATTTATGAAAGATCAGATCTAACTGCAAAATTTATTTTTACTCAGTACCTACCTAGTTTTAAATATTTTTATTTGATTGAGTATTTTGCCACCACTGAACAGAAATATTAAATTGTCTCATGTTTTGTGTTTTGTTAAAAACTCTGCCTAATGAAAATAACACACTTAAGCCATCGATGAAGTTATTAGTTCTGTAAATAATTTAGCCAATGCTTAAGCTTAATTTATGCAGTGTGAATAGTACTTACTAGCAATGGTATTAAAAACAAGATAATTCTTATAAAATACTTCAAGTTTTACAGTAACTATTCAATTCTCTAAAAAAACACACAAAATACCCAATAAATAATGTTATTGAATGTATAGAGACATCATTTATATTTCGTTTTGTGGGCATGATATTGTGATTCGTCAAAAACACTTTCAAAATAACTGGAAGAATAAATAAAAAAAAAATGATAGTCATCACATCAGCAATAGGTGGATAGATACATACAATATTGTTTTAATCTCAGATAAATCATTGTTTATTTGTCTGAGTTTTTTATTATGTATTTTTGAAAATTTATTTATTTTATTTCTCATATAAACTATACTTCGTACTTCAATATTTTTATAGTTACCTAGTTATAGCATGCAAGTGATACCGACATTGTGATAAAACGAAAGACCAATTTGATGATTAAATAACACAAGTACGTGAAACTTTCCTTAAATTGTTGGAAAGGGATTTTACAAGATTTTTTTAAAATGTTGGAAAGTAATATCTGCACCTCTGCATGATCCTAAATATTGTGCTGCCAGTATATTGGTTTCCACTAAGCATTGACGTGTTTAGGTAACTAATGCACCGTACCAACTGTTCATGAGCACAATTATTACTCTGTTCTAGCAGCAAGGTATATATAAGCTACTTCGTAAAGTTGGTATATGAACCACATGAAAACTTGGCCGTTGGTCGGCACACATACTTGTATGGATGATCATGTACCGAATATTTACGATGCCTGCCCACCACCTAGTGGCTGATATGCCAGTGAATTATCAAGAGCTGAACTTTAGCGATTTGTTTTTAGAAGATGTACCATCGAGGATGTAAAATCATATCCGCAATAGGTAGGTACATACAATGTTTGTTTTAACTAGTTATTTTTGAAAAATTATTTGTTTTATTTCTCATATATTTAGCATTTCGTTTTTTCGTGTCATTATCCCAATAGTTACCTCATCATATTGTAACGTTTGTCTAACCTCCAAACAGATTAAACCAGCTTGTTCGACAAAACAACACAAATCTTTATTGTCACTAGATACAAACTTCAACTATTTTTCTCAACTGTCAACACAAATTCCTTAGTTTGACGTTTCGGTTGAACGCGCTCACGCTTTTAACTAAAACTCCCCGTCCTCTTGAAATCGCGAGTATTTATATATTTTTCAAGCTTCTGGAATATTCGGGAGCTTCTTTTTGGATTCCGGAACATAATGGAACGATTCTATGACTTAAATGAAAATTCTAGATTAGAAACGTCAACCTAAAGATTTTACAAATATTAATTTATAAACAATAAGAAATGAATTAACAAAACAGACATTCACTAGCAAGGTAGGTGAGCTTCCGTAACACTGCTCCCCTCTCAGAACTGATCGTCTCGATCAGGTTACTCCATTGTCCGCATGGTGTTCTTGATAAGGCGTCAGTCGATCTATGTGAACAATCTTCATTTTGGATTGAGGATTTCTTTGGATCCTATACACGACATCGTTTAACCTGGTCACAATCGAATAAGGGCCTTCCCAAGATCTCTGTAATTTAGGTGATTTGCCCTTAGTCCTCTTTGGGTTGTACAGCCAAACTTTATCATTTTCATGAAACCCACTACTGTTGGCACGTAAGTCGTAACGGGTCTTCATTCTGTCACTTTCTATTCTCAGCTTTTCTCGTACCTCCTCATGTACCAACTTTATTCGATCTTTCAGGTGGCGGAGATAGTCACTGATATTTTCCTGATGTTCTGGTCTATTTGCAATGAGGTCTATTGGTAGACGTAATTCGTTGCCAAAAATCACACTGGCTGGTGTTTTACCAGTGGTTTCGTGAACTGCCGCTCTATATGCTAAGAGAAATGGAGGAAGGCAGGTGTCCCAGTTGGTCTGCTTTTCATTCACGGCAGTTTTCAGGAAATTTTCAATGGTTCGATTGAATCTCTCGACCATTCCATCTGATTGTGGATGAAGAGGTGTTGTTCTAGTTTTCGAGATACCTAGTAGTTGGCAAACATTCTGAAATACCTCAGATTCGAAGTTCCGTCCTTGGTCAGAATGGATTTCCCTCGGAACTCCATAACGGCATATCCAGTTTTCAAATAGGACCTCTGCTACGGTGACTGCTTCCTGATTAGGTATAGGATATATTTCTGGCCACTTGCTAAAGTAGTCCACAGCTACCAAGATATAACGATTGCCAGAGTCACTTCGAGGAAATGGGCCAGCTATGTCAATAGCTATTCTTTCAAATGGAGCACCGACATTGTACTGCTTCATCTGTCCGCGACTTCGAGTCATTGGTCCCTTACTGGAGGCGCAGGTTTCACAACGCCGGCACCATTCTTCCACATCGGAACGACTCCCAAGCCAGTAGAATCGCTCTCTGACTTTGTTCAAAGTCTTATTGATTCCAAAATGTCCACCACCAACGCCACTATGAACCGCTTGGAGAACTTCTGGAACTCTTGTCCTGGGTAATACAGTCTGGTAGTTCCTTTCTTTGCCGTCCGGACTCTCCCATACTCTTTTTAGTAGGCCATTTTCTACAACTAGGGAGTCCCATAATGCCCAGTAACTGTTCAGAGATAGAGATTTATTGGAAATATCCTGCCAATCAGGTCTATCCATTTTATTTATTTTCCATTGGAAAATTGGGCCAAACTCTGGATCTTCACTCTGTTCTTTAGCAAGGCTTCCACTATCCCAATGTTCTGGGCCTTGGATGCTAATTCTTCGGCAATGAAAATCGTCCTGTTCCCTTGCTTCCTGTCGCAAGCAATATCTACAATCAGGAAGGCATGGCCTTCTGGATAAAGCGTCAGCATTGCGATGGCTCTGTCCTCTTCGGTGTTCAATTTTGAAGTCGTCCTCTTGCAAACGTTGAAACCCCCTTGCCACTTGGCCTTCAGGGTTCTGATCATATGTGTTATTAGGGCATCGATTCCTGAGATGCCCTTCGCCACCGCAATTCCAGCATCGGATAGGTCTACGCCTGCTAAATGTGGCAGAGTTGGTATGATTCTGATCGTTTTGCAAGTTGCTCAATAACTCTTGAACATTTTTCAGCAAAACCTCGATTTTTGTGTTACTACTTTGTTCACCTGATCGATAATTAAGTTGCCTTGCTCTGCCTTGACCTCGCCTGGATGCTTGTTGAGCAGAATAGCATCGATTCCTGAGATGCCCTTCGCCACCGCAATTCCAGCAGCGGATGGGTCTACGTCTGCTAAATGTAGCAAAGTCGGTATGATTCCGTTCGGTTTGGAAATTGTTCAATAAATCTTGAACATTTTTCAGCAATACCTCCACATTTTTGTCATTACTTCGATAGTCGGCTGGCTGATATTTAATTAGCCTTGCTCTGCCTTGACCCCGTCTGGATGCTTGTTGAGCAGCTTCAATTTCTAACGCCTGCGCCAAAGCTTCGGAAATGGTTTTGTTTCTGGCTAACCTCAACGCCTGACTGATTTCAGGGTCTCGCAGTCCATCTATGAAGCTACTTACAGCTAATTGCTCTTGGAACTCTACAGGGGCAGTGGGGTAAGCTAGCTTCACCATCCGGGCTATATCGGCCTCATATTGCTGAATATTTTCTTCGAATCGTTGTCTTCTACCCTTTAATTGAGCCTGGTAAACATATTGTATGTGGGCTTCACCATACCTCATTTCGAGAGCACTTTTCAGCATTTCATAATCGGTTTTGTTCTGCTCAGGCATCGTTCTTAAGATTTCCATAGCCTCACCTCTTAAAGCTACAGTTAACGATATCGCCTTTTCACCTTCGGACCAGTTATTTGCCATGGCAGCCGCCTCAAATTGCTTTAAGTATGTGCTCCATGGTACCTTTCCATCAAATGTTGGTGGCTTGACCCTCGAAGATGCAGAATTACCTTCAACTTTAATAACTCCTGTCGTGGACAGCTGTGTGAATTTTCGGTTGACTTCTTTCTGCATCTCTTCGACTTCACACTTCAACGTACTGTTGACTTTCTGCATTTCGTTAACTCTCTCTTCGACTTCACACCTCAGCGTACTCACACTTTCTTTTACAATTTGGACTTCGTCTTGCATACTATTCCTCAATTGATTTATTTCTTCCTCTACAGTTTCTTCAAAATCTTTGAATTTTTCTTTCATTAGCTCTTCTAACTTTTTATTACTTTCTTCTAAACTTTTCTTTAGTTCTTCTTGGCTGTTCTTCAGTTCTTCTTGGTTATTCTTCATTTCGTTTTTTAATTCATCTTGACTGTTCTTCAGTTCTTCTTGACTGTTCTTCAGTTCTTCTTGGTTGTTCTTCATTTCAATTTTTAATTCTTCTTGGCTGTTCTTCACTTCAACTTTTAATTCTTCTTGGTTATTCTTGATTTCCTTCATCATTTCCATTAATTGTGTCAAGGTCTCATCCATTTTTATCGATTTCGATCTGGTAACTGGCATACACTTACTATTTGATCCCTTTTTTTTTTTTTTAAATCTTCGAACGTTTCACGTCGTGGAACGTCGCACTTCTGACACCAAATGTAACGTTTGTCTAACCTCCAAACAGATTAAACCAGCTTGTTCGACAAAACAACACAAATCTTTATTGTCACTAGATACAAACTTCAACTATTTTTCTCAACTGTCAACACAAATTCCTTAGTTTGACGTTTCGGTTGAACGCGCTCACGCTTTTAACTAAAACTCCCCGTCCTCTTGAAATCGCGAGTATTTATATATTTTTCAAGCTTCTGGAATATTCGGGAGCTTCTTTTTGGATTCCGGAACATAATGGAACGATTCTATGACTTAAATGAAAATTCTAGATTAGAAACGTCAACCTAAAGATTTTACAAATATTAATTTATAAACAGTAAGAAATGAATTAACAAAACAGACATTCACTAGCAAGGTAGGTGAGCTTCCGTAACAATATAATCAGACATTGGTCCATTGACTTGTACTCTATTACCTATTTGATATTGTCTAGTATAGTGTAACCTTAAAACTATGGAAGTGATACCGATATTGTAATACAACAAGACTCATTTGTCTACTTAAATGACCAAATATACAAGTATGTGGAACTTTCCTTAAATTGTTGGAAAGGATTTTACAAGATTTAGTAAAATGTTGGGAATTAGTATCTGCAGCTCTATGATTGCAAGTGTTGTGCTGCCAGTATATTGGTTCCCACTGAGCAATGACATGTCTAGGCTCTAATGCAATTTACCAATTGTTCAAAAGCATAATTATTACTCTTTTCTAGCAAGGATCCTCCATATAACAATATAAGCTACTTCATAAAGTTGGTATGAACCACTTGAAAGTAAGCCATTTTCTGGCATACATACTTGGATGGATGACCACATGTAGAGGATACCAACAATGCCTGCCCACCACATAATGGCTTAAATGCCAGTGAATTATCAAAAGCTATACGAAATTAAGCGATTTGTTTACAGAAGATGTACTATCGACGATGTAAAATCGAGGTCCCTTGTATATACGATGATAATCAATTGAAAATACTTACCCCATGATAAAGTGGGGCTTTGCCAAAAAAATTCCAAGATCATGATTATGCCCATGTGCCGGAGGCGGTGATTGGCTTAGTCCTTTAATGATTAATTAAACATTGTTTTGTATGTATCTTTGTGTATTGAATGTGTTATGCGAGGTGTAATTTTAATTAAACATTGTTTTGTATGTTTCTTTGTTTATTGAATGTGTAATGCAAGGTGTAATGTTTTATACTTATTTTTAGTGTTGAGACCGCTCGAGCGAAAAAGTACTCGAGCACTCGATTATTGAAATAACCAACGGCACTCGATTATTGGCGCATGATTCGAGTTATAAATGCAAGCGATGAAAAATTGGTTTTTCATCTACTGAACTGAGCACTGAACAGGGAGCACTTGGCGACATTATGTAGGTACTCGGTACTCGGCACTCGGCTCTCTTATGTGTCGTTACTTTTAGGGTCAAAATTAGAGACCCTTTACTAAAATGGCCCATATTGGCGTTATTTCTCACATTTAACTATTGACACCTATTTTTATGCAACTACAATCAATTAACACAATCGATCTATAAATAAAAATTGTTTAAATATGTTGAGATAATAAAAAAATGTTATTACAAATACTTTTTAATTGAATTTTACTGTAGGAAGAAGTAAACGTTATTGGGATCAATGAAAAAAAATATTTCAATCGTTAAATATTTATAATATAATTAGAACGTTTGAAATACCTACATTCCTTATTCCTTGGTGTCAGTATGCCAAGAGGCATTAAGGTTCACTATTAACTGGGAATAGAAACATTAAGGTGAGAATGAAACGTCACCCTTTTGGAGTCTATTACGAGTCCGAGCGCTGCAAGCCGTAAGTAAGTACCGACAAGGGGCCATAAAACCGTTATTTGAATTCGAGCGAAATTTAACTTGAGCGATCGCTCGATTATTGATATCGCTCAAGTAGTGAGTACTCTATTATTAAATCAATCGGTTTTTCCCAACACTACTTATTTTATAATTCTTAATTGTAAATTCGTTACGACCTTCTGACTTGCCACATACCATTGTATTCTTTGTGACTAATACTTAACAATTGTTTATATATAATTGTAATTTTATTGACGGGTCTTATTACTTTGCCAGTAAAAAATTATCCAATTTCAAAAAATTGCAATTATAATTGTCTGAAATACAGTATATCCGATATTATATCTATAAAATTCAAAAAACTATCTGTTTTATTTCTCTAATTGGAAATAATTAGCTTATTAAAACCAAATAGAATATATATAGATGTTCCTTTACACAAAAATATAAGATAACACTACTGCTGCATTAAGTACCTATAGGTATTTCCAATATTTTTCGCCAATGTAAAATTATTTAAAGTAAAGTCAAAGAGTTCATTCAAATCTAATTAAGTATTTAGGTAATATCCAGTACAATAACGAGATGTAGAAACAAATTCTACTACTTGACAGATGGAAGGTACATAACACATAACTACGAATAGTATGAATCTACTTTATATCCACCTATACCAATCTACTTTATATATATTGTAGTAATGTGTTATATACATCATGTATGTCAAGTAGTAGAGCTTGTTTTTACATCTCGTTATTGTATTCGATTCTCATACAATTAGTTTGATTTGGATTGTGTTGCGAGAACTACCAAAAGGTGGCAATATGGTATAGGGTATACGTATGCAAAACGTACCTACTGTGTTAAGCACTTGGGTCTTCACATCTTTAGGTATGATCACCTATATTGCACTGATGAGACCATAAAAGACCAGTTTGCAGTTATTAACATCCCACGATATAGAGGTTCAAGTTAGTGTTGGGCGATCTAGCACATTTTACTGTATCGATACATTAGATACGATACAGTGAAGTGCATCGAAACACTGTTTCGATACTCAACAGACTTGTTTTTGTGGGTTGCCTGCTTGAACATTGTATCATTGAATATATGTTTGTATGGTGTATTACCCACCGACATTTTTAGTGCCAAAGCTGAGGATTCAACACAAACCATAATAGGCAGTATGATAATGAGATCCCACTATTAAAAATACGAAAGTTAGAGATATTCTGGTTGATCTATAACTAATTATTTATTAAAATTCATTAAATTAATATAATATAAACATCCAAAGAACTTATGTTTTTTTACTACGCTGTATTTTTTTCATCTTTCACTTTGAGCTAAATACTGCTACTATTACGTTATATCATTACAAACACAACAATTTTCGTTAGATTTTCAAGCTTTTTTAATAAGAGTAATGAATACGGCCTGTTGAAAAATACTTTTGATTGTTGATGCTTATACGGTATAGGTATATGGCCTAAATGCTAAAATTATGCCCTTAAAGTTAAATATATTGAAAATGGTTTGAGGAGTAACAAAATTAGAATTATTCCACTTCTTGCCTAGTACAAATACATTCCATTCACGTAAACTGTTATATTTTTGCATAAGGAAGGTACTAACGTAAATAATAATTATTTCCTAATATTGTTGTTTACCCTAATGGCTAAATATCCTGGTAATTATAAAATGCCACAAAAAAAAACATCTATAAATATTTAGGTAAGTGTTCTCAGAGGGTATTTACTTAAAACATACCCAGCAGTTGATATTCATGCATTACACAACTAGTACAGATATTTTCCAAAAAGATTTAATGAATCTGTGATAATTGCTGACTTTTCTTTAGTGCTAGAAATATTTCACTATACCTACCTATACTCAATGGCATCATATATACATCATAGGCATCATTAACTAGAATACCTTAAACCTGGTGATGAATATATATTAAAAATATATCTTTCATATATTTTTAGCAACTAAAAATCACCTGTTCTTCAAAAATATAAGTAGATTATTATAACCTACCTAATAATTTATTTGTGGCACAGTTCTAAAATTCATCAAACACTTTTGCGAATATCTCATTTGCAAATAAAAAACTACAAACTTTTGAAAATTAGGTACAACTGCAACATCGAGGCTAACTATAAGTTTGAAAAACCCCTGTACGAAATGTAATATGTAATGATTGCAGTTCTAACATTTAATAAAGCTAAACATTATCAGTATACCTTAATACAAATAGAATACTTAAACTTCAATTAAAAAAGTGTTCTCGTTTTTATTTTGCAAATAATTCCTCAAACTTAGGATCCAACACATTTTGATAGATCACCTCTTAATATTTATTTCTATACAGAGGAAGCATGTTTCATTGGGAAATAAAAATTCCACTGGCACCATATTCATAATCATATATAGTATTATTAATGACAAAATCCAGATAATATCATATATCATTCTTACACAAACAAAACATACATAGGTTATTAGAGGTTATGGACAACTTTGACACTTTTCATCGCATTTTATACGTCGTCTATTTTAACCGGAACACAAGTAAAAGATGGTTAGGCGCGGAAATATTTAATTTCTAATAAACCTTATTAATATTCATAAAAGATAATTAAAATGATATGAACTTTACGTTTTAACAGTTTTTACTTTGATTGCAACAAGTTAATTTGATGATTTAAGCTAAAATCGTTTTAATGATGTCACTTAATATATTTAACCGGTCTCAGAGGCCCGTTGCTAAAACATGCTAGCGTCCGTAAAGTAGCGCTCGGTGGGAATCAGCCAAACCCTCTATTTCAGGTATGTTCAGGATGACGCGAGAGGCTTGTTAACCAAGATAATCGCGGAGGCGCTGGTTGTACCACATCATAGTTCCTAAAGCTGCCGTCTTCACCTTTCTATTGCTCCTTCAAAAATATAGCTTTAAAAATATTGGATAGAGTTACGTGTATAAATGGCTATCTATACACATGTATAGATAGCCATGTATACACGTTGTATATATGATACGTTGATACATTTATACACGATGTATAGTTTACGTATGTTTACATACATAAACTAGCGAATTATAAAATAGCGAAAATTGCTGCTATTTTTACAGATTCTTTTCATTACCGCCATTTGTATGAAGGGTTTCTACTGAAGTGGAAACGGTCTGCAATTACAATTTTTATTGCTTCAGACCGTTCTTATGTTTTAATAGTTGTGTTATGATAAGTATTCTAGTAAGTGGCGTCTGGTATATGTATCTTTATCACAGATTTAATTTTATCTCTGGTTTTAGAGAATTTCTGTCTAACTTGGATCCAAACATTTAAATGGAATCATAATAAATGTAGATATACATTAAACTATTTTACAGCTGTAATTACAACTTAATGCCTTCATAAAGCAGACAGGAATTTGTGGCAACTTGTGACAACTTCTTGTGGCACTAATATTCCAATTTATTTACGACGATACTCCATACACATTTCTATTGGGGACCTAATTGCCTTTTCTGATATATTATTTTTCTTTTTTTTATATATTTTTACATAAGCTTGTACAGAAGTCAATTCAATATTAAAGTAAATAGATAAATCAGTGAAGTGCTTTCACGCAGATTTGATAATATAATTTTGAATTATATTTTTTTATATGGACTTGAAATGATCTTGGACTACGTTGCTTTTGTCTGTATTGATAAACACTTCTGAATCAAAGTATTTTCTATGGAGTTGAATGTACCGATTTAATGCCAGTTTTATTGCCCGCTGTGGAAACAAATGTAGACTAAGATATACTATGGCTACACACACGCTCCAAAATGTTTACAAATTGAAATACATGTGGGATTAATCTGATATTGCATAATCGTTTAAATAACATTTAGTTAGTATTAAACATCAACAAATAGCGATGTTCTTTTTCACAGACTAAATACATACATGGTGGCCCAACGAAAAGTGTCCAACCTTGAATAACTTGGTATACCTACTTACAAGTTTTTTTCAAATAAATTTGAATTTATTGAATGGTCTATTTTAATTTCAACGAGGACACGTTTTCATATTATTGTCCCAAAATTATAGATTTACCAGAACTTTTATTTTTGAAATGGAACACGCTGTGTATTTTTACAGATTTTGATAGAACGTCCTCTCATTAAGGGATACATTATATATGGTTTGATAAATCTAGCTCTAATAGCAAGGAAGATATGTCTAAAGAACCCGTTGCAAGGCTACCTACGCTTATAAAGTCTTTCTCCAACACACTACTCCTACAATAACCACTTATGGTAATATCTTACCTTAGGCCTTAGGTAGATATTACTTACTGTATTCGTGAGAGGACGTTCTATCTAAATCTGTAAAAATACACAGGGTATTCCATTTAAAAAATATAAGTGGTAGAAAACCTCTTTTTTTGGGGGCACCCTGTACATTCTAATAATATGAAAATGTATATTCCTTCGAATGAAAACCGATCTATCTCTGAAATTCATTTGAAAAACTTGTAAGTTATTCAAGATGGAAACTTTTCGTTGGGCCACCACGTATTTCTCCAAACAATAGGTACATATTAAATATATATGTCTACAAATAGATCTGAAATATACTACGTAATTAATATGTATAAAGTTCAGTTCTAAATAACCAACGTTATAAAAACCTGAAATCTATATTGCTTTTGCCATTCTACTTAGTTCAAATATAAACACATCACATACAAACATATAAATTCACTATTACCGTTGAGTGAGCTAATTATTCGCTCACTCAACGCTATTACTAAGCTAGTATCTTACTAAGAGGCGTTAAAAATTATAATGGCAACACTGACACTTATCAGACAAGATAGTCCATTTTACTTAAGTATGTTGACTGTGACAAATTGAAAGATTTAGGTGTAATTTTTTATCTCGAAATCTCTATTATTGACGATATATCTGAACTAACATCACCTTGCTACAGACAACTAAGATTAATCTTGAGAATCTCATAAGCTTCCACTGATGTTAATACTTTTTTATTATTGTTTAATACATTTATATGTTCGCAATAATTAGAATACGGTCCCATTATCTGGAGTCCGAAGTGTGAGTTTATTATCCTCGTGAGTCAGCTACTTCGCATGCTTATATCCGGTCTGGGGCACAGAAGAAAATATGGTACCTATGGTAAAATATGTTGGTACTCTTGGTCCGTTTTTATATAAACTGTTAAACAACAAAATTGATCGCACCATTCTCAATATTTTTTTGTTTCTCTTATTAGTTTTGCGACTAAGGCCAGTCACCGACACGAGGTCAGGAGACGAGCAACCTACAACCTGGAAATTTTGCCGAAACTCCACTTTTGCAGGAGGGTAGGCGGATAAAGCATCTTTTACTCGTCTGTCATCTCATAAATAATAGATCTCCGCCTTTACATCTTAGGGATGGTACGTCTTCTACACAAACCTCGCCTAAGTTTGTACACCGACATACAAGTCATTAGAAGCGGGCAGGCATCGTGGACTTTCCCTGCACGGCATCCATCCATGTACTAACCGCATATATATAATACTACTATATGGAGCCTATGTAATCTTTACCATGTTTCTCAAGTGAAGCCAAATTAGAGTAGTCCAGAATCATATCTATTGTCTCTTTCACGGAGAAAATACCAAATACTCATGCGCAGCAAACCGCGGGAATTTTGCTCCATATACTGTAGAATACAATAAATTAACTTTATTTTATATTGTATTTTATCTACATATAACGGTTTTTCAATCTTGTTATTGGGATGTTCCCGTATTTATCAAGTTTACCAAAAGAGTGGATGCAGTTTGTATTTGAAAAGAAAATTTTAAAAATACATATTTCAGGTAGGTACCTATGCGACTTCATATGGAATATTTCCTTCGCACAAAAGACAAAACCTCGACTGAGTTTTTCGTTTCGGCATTTTACGATATCCGTACAATCGGTACAGTATAATTCCTATACCTAACTCACTACATATTTAAATTTACAAAATGTTCTTATATACCTAAACTTGCAGTTGCGACTGTAAAAATACCGTCGAAATAATTTGATGAGCAAATGTCTCTAATCACTAATAAGTCATAGGTATGAACAAAACTAAAACTACAAGTTACACATAAATAAAACACTTCTAAAACTGCCGGCTCTACGAAAAACACAAATTTATTTTCTGTGAAACACAAACATACCTGAAATACAAAAGATAAACTGTGACATAACCACACCACAAAACACATATATGACAAAACACATACAGGGTGTCCCAGTGTGAGCGAACAAAAATTTACCAGTGTGTAGGCCAGACCAAAATAAGAATAAAATTCTTATAAAAAAAATTCTTCGCTGCACGCCTAACGAGTTCCAGGGTGTTATTTTGTAAGAAAAAAAACAATTTTTCGAGATAACTTAAAAACTCGTTTCGTAGATTTAGGTAATATTTGGATGACGTGTACATCTATTAAAGGTCATTAAAACTATATGGTGTTTAACTCTAAACTTTAAAATCATTACATACATTTTTCTGCATAAAGGAATACAGTCGGTACTTTACACTCAATTTAGGTACTCGAAAATGGTTGATTTTAGAGCTGTGTAACAAGAGCACCTTTTTTGTTCAGAATTGATAGCCGATTAAGGAAAACTTAGTTAATTCACGAAAAAGTAGGATATACAAGAGTTATGAAGCCAAAACCATAAGGAAGAGTAGACCTAGGCCACCACAAGTGTCAAAGTTAAACAAACACCATATAGTTTTAATGGCCTTTAATAGATTTACACGTTACCCAAAAATTACCTAAATCTACGAAACGGTTTTTAAGTTGTTAAAGTTATTTAAGTTAAGTTATTACGGAAAATTGTTGTTTTTTTTACAAAATAACACCCTGTAACTCGTTAGGCGTGCATCAGAGAAATTTTTTTATAAGAATTTTATTCTTATTTTGGTCTGGCCTACCCACTGGTAATTTTTTGTACGCTCATACTGGGACACCCTGTATATGATAAAACAAAAGCCCAGTCTTTCTTTACTTTCGCGGCACATTGAAATTCTTGGATTGGATTGGACAACACTTGGGCATGTGCACAGGAACATTTGTCCGTGAAAGAGAACGAAATATATAACTCCATCTCATAAACCGGCTTCAAGAAAAGCTCGAATAGCTCAATATAGTAGTATTATATATATGACTAACCGCGAGAACGTTATTTGTTGCTTATACTTAGCCTTAACTAGAACGTTCTGTCGCTACCAAGACTTGCCCCCTAAAATGTTAGAAATGCTAAGATTCCACATCTTTAGATTTTCTCAAATACTCCCATTTGCATGAAATGTGTTCAAATACGAATTCACTTTTATCAATAAAATAAAATAAAGTAATATTATGTACAACACTCGTCAGCTTAAAATTCACCACCGTCGCAGAGCGACTCAAAGTATGGTACCTTTAAGCTCGTGGAGTGTCGTACCGTACCTATAATACTGAAACTAACTCAATTTGTATAGATAGAAAATGCATGTTTCTAAAATTAAAATGTCCTACTTCCACTGGATTAGAACCTTTACAAGATTTCCGTAAAATAATTCTGTTTCGAGTGTGCTTTTTCGCCGCTTTTACTCCTGCTACTATTTTTGCCAATACTTGTACTACTGAATAGTAAAAGGTGAATCCGGGCGAACTAAAGTGGACCACTGGGTTTTTTATTGCAATAATGACAATAAAAAACCTTAAAGACTAATAACAAAGTCTACATAATGTAGACTTTGTTAATAATAAATAATAACAGGCAATTTTCTCTTGAGCAAATGATTTGAAACGTTGATAAATCAAAATGAATTGTTTTGAATTTTAACAAATGAAAATAATCATTTTCAAACATTATTTTGAAATAGTTGCTCAAGAAACGTTAAAATAAATCACATAGTACGACGCGTTTAACAAATGTGTTTTCATTTACACTATTCAATTGGTAGCACGCTACCAAGTCAAGTCTATTTATGTTTGTGGCAGCTGTTGGACTAATAATTATTAGTCACCCTTTAGAAGTACGCCAAATAATTGGTGTTTTTCGAAATTTTTTTCTTATATTTAAATGACGTGATGTTTGATGTTTTAAAACATCTATGTTTTAAATGTTATGTTAACTATCGGAGTACTGCCCGATTTATAAATTCAATGTTTAAATGCAATTTATTAGTGTAGTTGACAGGAGGCCTATGCCACAAATATTTTCCCACATCCCTTAAACGTATTAGTACTTTCTTACTGTTTTTTATAAAGTACATATCTGCTGATAATAATCCAAATCACAACATTAATCATTTTTATCAGTATTATTAAATAATATTTATGTTATCAAATATTTCAAAATGTGCACGCAACATACTGGATCTTTATCATGCAGGAAATAGAACATGTTATATTTTGATCTCGATATAATATCGTCAAGAAGAAAATCATATAAAATTATTTTTTTCTGGAAGTATCATGAATTTATGAACAATATAAGTGTGATTCATAGTTGGGCACTAGATTTACTTTTATTGTCGATAAAACAGAAAATTACGTAGCTGTTTTTCGATAAAAAGATACGCATAATTAATCCGCAAATGCACTTAATTGGTTGTTTTTTTTCTTCATTCAAACAAAATTAAAGTACTATAGATGCACTGTATAATCGCCGAGCCTTACCCCAATGTTAAACAATCTAGTGATACTGTCCTTTTCAGTTATGCCCATAGCATGATTGGTCATGTCATGACATAAGTTTGATTCAATACATGGTTATAAGTACTAAACTCGTTAATATTATGGCATCATTATTGGTTTTCTAAATAGTACTAACATTCACATGAAAAACAAACTCGAGCATTAAATAACAAAGAAGAAAATTAAAGGAGAACACGCTAGCAATAATAGAAATAAATAAATACACATGTAATAAAGAAGCAATAATTGCGGTTCTTTTACATATATTAATAAAATAGTAGTAGTAGTACAGTTAAAAAAATTATTTTCGGTACAAGTCAGTGAATACGTGAAGGCATTGACTTTGAAATTAATTACTAAAAAAACAGTTACTTTCCTCTTTTTACCTACACAACCGTGACGAAGTGGTATGGTGCATGTAGTAGTATGTATATATATATACACGAGTACACTGTGTAATTGCAAAACTTCTGGATACAAACACACATTCACACACATTCATATTGCAATAACAACATCCGGAGTGAATTACCAACTTGTGTAATAAAGAACTTATTTATATTATAATCTACAGTTTACGACAAATATTTGTATAATAGGTACGTAAAAGTAAAAGAGGAAATTATTATCTCAAGGTTGACAGTTGAACCATGTTACAAAAATTCTAACAAACTGCTAGGCTAGATGCGATTCAATTATATGTATGAATATCACCTTTGTTTTTAAAAATATACAAATAATAATTAGAGCTCGACATTTGGATACGAAGTTAGCGGCGCCGTAAGAAATTTAAAAATATCTTAAAATACCTTACTACTTACTACAGTCTCATTTCGTTGCAAGTGAAAGGTGTAGGGTACTTTAGCATATTATTTTTATCATTATAGTAGCTTCTGTTAGCGGTTTACTTCAAACGCGTACAGTTGGCAGTGAAAAGTGCAACATATTATAAAAAGGACATCCACATCCACAGATGTAATTTTCGCATATTGAAGATTTTTCCATTACAACTGCGTTGCATACATACCTGCTGTTGTACTGATTCAGAATTATTTTCGGTCAATCTCTTGAGATATACATAAATGCAAATTTTCTTTATAAGGAATTAGAACTCGCGCTAAAACATCCCCTGTTTTATTGTTTTTCCTATCTGTAGTTTCGTCTACAGTTATAATACTCTGTTTCTTCTTTTACGGAATGTACTTATGTGATGATACAATCGACGGCTTTCAGATAATGATCAATTAGGTTTAAATTTCTGCCAAAATAATCGAAATTGTTCATTGTCGACCGCTTGCATTAAAATATTGCACACATTGGGCAGAAAAGTTCATATTAAAATATCCAGTACGGTAGCTCTAACAACCGTCGATATCTTTTATATATTTGACTTTCAATGTCATTTACAATGAAAGAAACTGCAGCCTAACAAACTTGTCTCACATGCAAACACGACAATTTATTACTGCTCCGTCTCAGAGTAACTCAGGAAAATGTTAAATAATTATTATATTAATAATTTGACATATAGCATATAGGCATATAGCTTGGACGACGAGACATTTTTATATTTGATTATGTAAATGATTATGTGATTATGGCTGTATGGGAAAGAAGAATTTGAGTATTTCCCCAGGGTTTGGTTTAGATATGTGGATATCTTTGCGGTGTTTGATACAAAAGTCATTGATATTGACAACTTTGTTTCTAAATTAAACAGTCGTTTCGCGTCAGTTAAATTTACATATGAAATTGAAAACTCTGGACAACTACCACTGTTACCATTTTTTAATTCATCGTCTATTAAGCTTCCCCCTTAAATAAGGAGAGGTATGAAAAACAAAAGGCATTGATTAGGGATATATAGCTGCAAGTAATGGATATTCTGTAAGTTTAATTGATAAAATAATTAGGAAGCGTAAATTTAAAAAGACACTTCGGAATTCCTCGACTTTTCAAACTGAAAGAGAAAATCCAAAATTCATATCTATTCCTTACGATCCTCGTGTCGGTAAGGTTTTTAAAGGTATAGCTATGTCAGTGGTTTATTCATCGGAAAATAAACTACAACTAGGCAATCCAAAAGACAAAATAGAAACTAAGGAAAAGTGGGGATTTACGAAATTAGCCATAAAAATTACAATCAAAAGTATGTTGGACAAACTAGAAGGTCAATTCAAACTAAATTCAAGGAACATGTTATGGCTCAACTCAAATATGATAGAACAGACAAGTCTAGTGGCGCCCAGCATGCGTTTAACAACAATCCTAAAATAGATATTAGCAATTTAAGACTAATTAGGAATGTAACAAATTCCAGACAGCTGGATGTATTTGAGAGTTTGGAAATTGCATAGTGTAAAAATAGTATGAAATAGTGATAGAGGGCCAATCCCATACAGCCCGCTTTATTGGTTAGTAAATCACGGTTCACTGAGCCGTCGCAAAGATTCACTGAGCCGTCGCAATGGTTCACTGAACCGTAGCATAGATTAGGTGTAAATAAGACAGAGTGACATAGGCTTAGTTTTAATCATCTCCAGATGATTGTAAAACAATATAGTGCCTCATTTTTAATGGTTGGTTTTAATCTATTTATTCTGAAGGTTTCTTTATTATTCTTAATAAAATTAAACCACTTACTTTATGGCAGGCACCCGATGACATACATTTTATATAAATAATTTAAGGGGTAGTCGAATTTTGGTCCACTAACAATTTATTTTCATCAGAGCTATTATGCTATTAAGTAACTCCATGACACATTATAACGACTTAATCCAATTACAGTTTATTATGTAATTAAATAATAAGCTCCAAATGTTCTGAAGATCAATATGGATAGATGATGTTAGAAACTAAAAAAACATGAAATATAATTTACTGGGGGTAAATAAAGCGGTGAAGTATTTTTTAAATACTTTCGCCAAAATGTATAAAATGATAATCAAGGCTAAACTAGATAAGTAACTGTAGGGTCAAAAATATTGAATTAGTTGATAACTATCCTACGCTAAAACATTAACATATGGTAACATATGATAACATTGATAACGAAGCTTTTATATGAACAAACCAGTTCTCTCGGTACCAGTCAATAGGAATTATGTACCCTATTTCATTCTCATACTAAAGTAACAGAAAATAATAATAATAATAATAATAATAATAATAACGTTTATTCTATATCAAAAAATGTATACAATACAATGATACAGGAGAAATCATAAATTAATAAACGTGGTTACTCACGAAGCACTCCTCAGTCACTGACTGTGAGTACTTGTTTGTGATTTAATACATTCACTAATATAAGAATACTACATGTTTCATTTTTATGAATTGCACTACAGCTAAATACCTACCTACCTTCCTAAAACTAAACATAGTACCCTTTACAACACAATTCTTAAGCAGCCTGACCAGCCACTATGATTATTACATTTTGTCCAACATGGCATGAATGGTCTGTCTGGGTCTTTCCAAAAACCATATTTTAATACGTTTTTTAAAAAGGAAATAATTGTTTATGAATTTAATATGAAGTGGCACTCCAGAATATACTTTAGAACAAAGGTATGTGTAACATCTTTGACCAACAGTTTTAATACATTTTATATTTTTAGGTATTAACAGAGTTTTCGAGCGAGTTTCATGTTGATGATTTCCAAAATGAAGCATACTCTTGTTTTTATACACCGCTGTGCACATCGCTAACGCAAATAATTGTCTCACATCAAGCACTCTTGCCTCCTTAAATAAAAGATCTGATTGATGGGTGTATCCTTTTTGCAGTATTATTTTTAAGCACCATTTTTGAATAACATCCAAGGAATTCAGATAGTTGTTATTAACTCCACCCCAGGCTAATATCGAATAATTTATTTGACTTTGTATTAAGGAGAAATATATTATTTTTAAGTGAGAATAATCTAAGAAGTTGCTAAGGTACTTCAATTTGGTATGATTCCCCGAATTTTTTTTATTATAGTATTGACTTGCTTATCCCATCTTAAATGATTATCCATAACAACTCCTAAGTATTTTACTTTATCACTTCCTTTTATCTCAATAGTATCATTATTTATTTTTATGTTTATGCAATTGAACTGTGGTAGCCCTATTTTATATGAGCTAAATGCCATATAATTAGTTTTATCGGGATTTAGTGTTAGAGTGTTATTACGAAACCAATGAATAATTATTGGAAAGTCGATTTCAATGTCAGATTTCAATGAGTTCCATGCTTTACCTTTGTATAAAATCACAGTATCGTCGGCAAAGCTTATTATTTGTCCCATGCAGTTAAGATTTAGTAGATCATTGATATACAAGGAAAACATTAGCGGTCCGAGAACAGTTCCCTGAGGGACCCCGTACGTAACCGCTCTGGGTTCACTATGTACATCCTGTATCGAGACATAATTTATTCGGTTCTCTAAATAACTTTTGAGTATATCGTACATCTTTCCCCTTATACCAACGGCTAATAATTTCTGCAGTAATTTATTGTGACATACAGTATCAAATGCCTTGGCAAGATCTATAAATATTGCCAAGATCTGATCACTTTCATCTAAAGCTTTATAGATTTTAGTTGTCAGTGCGCAAACTGCGTCCTGAGTGGACTTACCTACTCTAAAACCATATTGCTTGTTGGATAAAATATTGTATTTATTTAAAAAACTTAATAACCTGTTTTTTATTATTTTTTCATAGATTTTTGCAAAATTGGATATTAGAGTTATAGGCCTATAGTTACTTACAAGATCCTTTGCCCCACTTTTATACAGAGGCTTATTAAATCTTTGAGAAAATGTGCTTCAATTTTCTACTTTCAAATAACAACACTTATGCACTTTTTTATTTAATAGGCAGCCCCCAATTTAGTTAACATATATTCTGAAAAATAAACAAGTAGGAAACTTGACTTGTTGCTCTCCATATAAACGTGAGGCCCTGCTCCCTTCTTTTGTGCCACTCAAATAGTTTACACAACTGAAAGACAATTAATGAACTGAAGTTTTACCAAAGAATAATTAGTATATAATCTTTGGTTCTACATCGTGATTGAACAATTTAACACAATTGAACAAGGATAAACTTGAATACCTATTCACAATTTACAGTGGATTAATACGATTAATGTCGAGTATAAATTGATTTAAAATTACTAAGGAAGCAACAAATTACAACCTCATTTTACTAATTAGTTACAGAATATGAACTATTTAAACAGAAATCTAGCAAACGCATTTATATGTTAAATGCGGTTTAGTATGTAGAGAAAATTATGAAAAGGTGTGTTATAATATTTTTAAAAATATTCGACATAACTTACTTATTATAATTGTTAGTTATTAATGTTATTGTGTCAAGTAGTAGACATTTCATGAAATACTTAAAAAGTAACAAACGACGTAATAACACCTAAAAATGTATACCACATTTTACATTTATATAAGATGCGAAATTTGGCAGTTGTAATTACTACACTACAGCTGCTAGTAGTGTTTTATGGTGTTAATGGTGTTATCCGAGATGTTTGCCAGACGTCCCCAGTACGGGACATCCCAATTTTTTATTAAAGGATGGCGGATGTGGTGGTAATAACAAACATGGCAATCTAATGAATATGAATTCGGAATGGGTATTATGAATTTAATCATAATACCCTTATATAGGGATACCGATATCCGTTAATTTTACTATACCCGTTTTCAATACCCGGTACCCGCTACCCGTTAATTACCCGCTACCCGGTAATAACCCGGTAATAACCCGGTATACCCTACCCTTTACCCTCCATTTATCTATTATGCGATATCAACCCATAGCATTCAACATACCAAATATTCTCCAATTCATATCATATTTTATATCGCCAAACTTGCGCCAACGCAAAACCGCAAAAAAAACAAGTTGTCATATGATTTTGAGTGACATACAGGGCGACCGATTGCAGGTGCTTAGAGGGTTATCGGGTATTTAATGGATTATCGGGTTTTTAACGGGTTATAGAGTAATAAAATGGGAACTGGGTAGCAAGTCGTTATCGGGTACCCGGGTACCCGTCGGCATCCCTACCCTTACATATTGTCTATATACAGGGTGGCCCATTAAGAACCAGGACACCCTTCTAAAAAATGTTTGGTAAGTGCGATTCCAATGAATTTTTTATATATATATATTAGCCTCCTAGATGTACTTGTTGAACCTATTACGATGGTCAAGCTCCTAATCCTCAGCCAACTACGATTTTTTTATCAATCAATTTTTTCGAAAATTACTTTAGGGATCTTTTTATAAAAAATTTGACATCGTGACATTCTTCAGCATCACTTAAAACCCCTGGGGCCCAAATTTCATCAATTTGTATCGAAGAATAATTTTTATATACAGCCTTCAATGTTTCAAGTTTATTGAATTTGTGTTTCGCTTATAAGATATAGCAGGCATTGGAAACTCTAATAATTACTGTTAATCTAAAATACTGTTCCTTTACTTACCTCACAAATTAATAATAACGTTAAAACAATACTTTACAGTAGTTCCCTATATATATACAAAAAAATTCATTGGAATCGCGGTTACCAAACATTTTTTGGAAGGGTGTCCTGGTTCTTAATGGGCCACACTGTATAAACAAGGATTAATGCTCATTAATTTAATCATATCCCATGTTTGTGGCGGAATAACAGAAATAATTTAGACCAAATAACTAAAAACAGAAATACTCATAAAACCAAAAAGCACCACTTCTTTGAGAGTAGGTAAAGAAAACGGCTGTAGGTGGCCGTTCCAGTACCTAAGTTTCCATTTCAGACTGATTGACTAGTTATTGGCTATCACAAGTACTTATTTTTACATACACTATTAACCAATCTAATCTGCATTCGAATTAAGTGATATTTCAAGTAAAAAATAATTATATATTAGGTAATTGTTTTATCAAAAAGTAAGTACTATTAGGTACTCTCACCGATACTATACATATACTGTGCGTTTCACGAAGTTGTATCCCGGATTGGAATGTTAGTATATATCTCCAACGTATGGAGTGTCGTCATGTTATTAGTTAAATTCAATCCATTGGCACTTATCGGTTACGGACCGCTACAAATTTAGATGGTGTGATTTAAGCGCGCCTGCCAGTCTCGCACAGGATTTGCCAGCGAATCCTGACCATCCGAACATTCCAATCCGGGATACAACTTCGTGAAATGCACAGTAACTAACAATAATTGACTGGTGCACCTGGAATGTTTTTTCTTCGTTTTAGTCTATCATCACTATCATTATGTCGATTAAAATTATTATTTTTGATATAATACAAATACATATTTACACTATCCTTCAAATATTAAATATTACAGGAGTAGGTACATACGCGGTAAATCAAACGGTATAAGTATATTTTACCATTTATTTTAAATATAACCCTTTTTACCTAAGGAAACATTGTTTAGTCTTACACAAATGGATAAACACATACCTATGGTTCCATAAATACATGGGAAATACTGAGACATTTAAATTATTTGGAAATACTTAAAGTTAAGTAAATCGATTTCAGTATAATTAAAATTACATATGATGAAAATGTTTTTTTAAATTCTTTGTTTAATATTGATTTTCAAGAGTTCTTTGCAATTATTAAAATTCAAAAAACCAGGCAGACAACACATTTTAATTTTTAAGTTATTTTCAAAAATACAATTTTGTTGCGATTGATTTACGAGTTGTAAAATTTCTCCCTAGTTTATGGGCATTTTTTTTTAAGAAGAGTTGCAGAACCATTGTGAATATTGAAACGGTTAATTTTTGTATTTAATTTAAAGAATCAGTTAACTATACTATACCCGAAACAAGAATCCAAGCGGTGCACGTCATCAGATATAAAATTAGTTATATGACGTTAAAGGGTCAAAAACCTTTGTTTCCTTGTAATTATGTAATTACACTAAATCACAATAGTGTAAGCTATACTGAGGCTCATCAAAATTGTATATATTTTTTTATATTTCTGGCAACTAACGTAGACACTTTATGACGTGCACCGCTTGGATTAGGTAAAAAATATATGACTTTCATTAATGAACTAAAATGGAAGGTACCTGTATTAATGAGGAAGACAAGTTGAGTATTTACTAAATGAATGATTAAATATCTTCTGCTTATTTTTATATATTCCGTTAATTTTTTTCTGCCTATTTGTAATTTTTGTAAGAATATTGTTTATTAAATATAAATAATGAATATGACTTTTGATGTCATTTTATTGGCATTTTAATAAAATCTACACTTGAATAATTGAAAAAATCGTACTTTGCGATATAAAAATATGACAACCTCTAATATACTAGACAGTAAAAAAAAATTAAACTTACGGTACGTTCTATTTTACAGGACCATTTTACAGTCACACTCACAACAAAAACCGTTTTTCTAGGAAACAACACATTTAAGAAAAAAAATATAAGAAACAAATAACAAAACCCAGTAAAAAAAATATGGGGATACTGTAAAAATAAAAGGCAACAAAACTCATGCCATTGGCTAAACAGAATTAATTAATATCTTTATCGTTGCTCATACGCTATGACTAAATCCAAGATATACAATGATGAGTTGATAAGTAGTAAGCTTGAAGATGTTTTTATTTTGCTTCCAAACAATATACTTGGACAGTTAAGCCAAAAACTTAAGTTCCAGGTTAGGTTCCATCCCTTACAAGCATTCAACTAGTAGGGTTCATTCACATTAAATTTAAAGTGACGTCATTTTCAATAAATAATTGTTTTCAATATTCGATAAACAAATGACCAATAAATTAGCATAGCATTTGCCATTTACAAGGAGTTTTATATCTGGCAACTCTTCTCTGCGTTGTCAAGTTTTTATTTATTTATATAAATTTATAGTGGAGTTTAAAAATGATTCTATCGTGTCACTCTGTTTGCACTTTATTGCTAAAATGTATAAACTATTTTATATCATTCCTTATGCCTTAAGAAAGCAAAATCGCCTGGTCGTCAAAAAATCGTGGTGTGCAGGGGGTAGTTAGGGGTGGTTTTCCAAAAAATTGTAAATTTTTTTTTTGGCTTAATTTACATCTACACAACATGTTTCATCATTTCTGAAAGTTTTGTCCTAAAATTCCAAGAGGAAGTATTTTATTTTTATTTTTAAATTATCTGTGCAACACGCTCTTATTTGGAGTTGCTTAATATAAAAAGCCTCGCGCTGAAACATCGAAATTGCAATATCGTTTACACTAAGATAACTCAAGAATGCTAATTCTAATCAAAAAAACACTTTCTATGAACGTTGTAGATTAAAGATCAAGGATTAAAATGCTTTTTTATTTTTAAAAATCCGACAAATAGTTTCGTCAAAAAACTGTAAAATGTCAAAGCATGTCGTTACCACCGCGCTCCGACGCGGACATGCGAGGATGGTTGAAAATCGCGTGATCCGCTGTTTATCTGAATGTTAAAGCTCTCCTTATGTATTTTGGAGCTTAGACGGTCGCTTTTCGTTTAAAACAGCGGAAGATACACTGTTACTATAGCAACAGTTCTGATAATCTAAGATATTATAAGAATATAGTGGCTTTTAGTTTATGTACCTATTTGAGTATTGAGTAGGTATTTGTAAATATCTTTTCAAATTCAATTAAATAAATTAATAACAGTTAAATATTAATAAACATTATTTCAAAAAATAATTTTATTAATTATAGGTATCAATTATCAATTACAGCATTTAATTATGCTAAAATCCGCGTTAAAGTAGTCCAAAGGTAGGATAGTAAAATTGTTTATAGTTAACGCTTAACCTTTTTAATAAAGTCTTTGATAATACATAATGTGTAATAAGATATAATATTGAATACTTGTGAAGTTGTGATATACATATCACAAATATTATGGGTGCTTGTGGAGTCGATATTTCGGAACTCGGAATTTTCTTCACTATCAGATAACATTTTCTGGGAAGCATTTGTGATTTTCAAGTTTTTCTTTACTTTATTTGCACGTGTAATTTGAGCCATACATTTGCAGGACCCAATGCAACAGATTTGTTTTTTCTTGCAGGAACATTAAGGTCCGTTGCAATCTATAAAAATGTTTACTTAAATTAATAATATACTTATAATAATAATTTCTTTACCTTTTTTACAAATGCAAATATTTAAAGTATGGGTGTTCTCGGATAGTATTGATACTGTGGTTAAAATTGGCACCAGTTTTCCGTCAACAATTTTCCAGCCACAATCGGATACCTACATCTGGCAAGGATGGTCTGGGTATCGTACTGTTTAGCCATATTTTAGTCTGGTAGTATACACGAAGAAAATGCTATTTTAAACTGTCTAAAGTTGGAGGTAATTGCTGATCGGCTTTGAGGACGCTAAGATCCCTGTAAGGTCATTTATGCAATGCATATTTTCGTTGTTTGTATAGACTCGCATTACAAACTTTACTTTATTTTAGAAGATTTTAATTTTAATAAATCTTCTTCTAAATTGTCACTTATGCCACCATTACTAAGTAAATTGTGATGTGATAAAAACACTTTCCAGCATGGTTTTTTGGCCATTCCCACAAACTGACTGGTTGTATCACAAAATGTCAGTGCATGAAACGCTGGTAGGCATTTTGTCATTGAACTGTCCATTTTCAATTCATGGATTGATATAAATATTGTCTGGTAAAATAGAAGGATATACGAGATGCATATTGGATTGTAAGGATAGATATGTTTTGTTACTATTGGAATTTCAAAGATACTGACGCCGGACATTGGGATGAAAGTTCGAACAAAACAAACCGAAAGATTTATAGCAATCCATGAATTGAAAATAGACAGTTTAATGAAAAAATGCCTACCAGCGTTTCATGCACTTACAGGTTGTGATACAACCAGTTAGTTTGTGGGAATGGGCAAAAAACCAAGCTGGCAAGTGTTTTTATCACATTACAATTTACTTAGTAATGTTGGCATAAGTGACAATTTAGATTTATCAAAATTAAAATCTTCTAAAATAAAGTAAAGTTTGTAATGCGATTCTATACAAACAACGAAAATATGCATTGCATAAATGAGCTTAGAGGGATCTTTTAGCGTCCTCAAAGCCGATCAGCAATTACCTCCAACTTTAGACAGTTTAAAATAGCATTGTCTTCGTGTATACTACCAGACTAAAATATGGCTAAACAGTACGATACCCAGACCATCCTTGCCAGATGCCAGATGTAGGTATCAGATTGTGGCTAGAAAATTGTTGACAGAAAACTGGTGCCAATTTTACCCACAGTATCAATCGGTGCTATCCGAGAACACCCATACTTTAAATATTTGCAGTTGTAAAAAAGGTAAAGAAATTATTATTATAAGTATATTATTAATTTAAGTAAACATTTTTATAGATTGCAACGGACCACAATGTTCCTGCAAGAAAAACAAATCTGTTGCATTGAGTCCTGCAAATATATGGCTCAAATTACACGTGCAAATAAAGTAAAGAAAAACTTAAAAATCACAAATGATTCCCTGAAAATGTTATCTGCTAGTGAAGAAAATTCCGAGTACCGAGCTAAATGCTGTAAAATAATTTTGTAAGTATATTAATATTATATTCTTATTTACCAATTATTATTTGTTTATTTACAGAAATAGATTTTACCACGAAATATCGACTCCACAAGCACCCATAATATTTGTGATATGTATATCACAACTTCACAAGTATTCAATATTAAATCTTATTACACATTATTATCAAATACTTTATTAAAAAGGTTAAGTGTTAATTATAAACAATTTTACTATCCTACCTTTGGACTATTTTAACGCGGATTTTAGCATAATTAAATGCTGTAATTGATAATTGATACCTATAATTAATAAAATTATTTTTTGAAATAATGTTTATTAATATTTAACTGTTATTAATTTATTTAATTGAATTTGAAAAGATATTTACAAATACCTACTCAATACTCAAATAGGTACATAAACTAAAAGCCACTATATTCTTATAATATCTTATAGCGGTTTTACACAGTCCAATAAATTCATGAAGTTTTTGACCTTGAATTAATTCACGTGTGTAATACACGAAATTGCCGCGAATAAATTGACGACAATAAATTGATGAATAAATTGTCAAAATAGAACTGGCTCTAATTTTTCAACAATTTTTTAGTGAATTCTGGCTACATTTTTATTTACAATGTTACTACCAACAGTACCAACACCAATGCCAACAGATCAAATACTTTATTTTGTGTCGGTTATAGGTTATACCAAGAGAATTTGTTTAGAGATTATACCATAGACATGGTTTATACCTATACTCTTACCTTTTGTTGAGAAAAGCATAGCAGATATTTATCAGAAAGTTGACTTGTCAAATTTAGAAGTTGGTATCAATTATTTAAAGGTTGACCCTCCTGATTACTTACAATAAAAAATTGGACTGTGTAATACACTTCAGACGCTTTCAATAAATTCATCAATTTTTTCATGAAAAAATTCATGAATTAATTTATGAATTTATTGGACTGTGTAAAACCGCTATTAGATTATCAGAACGGTTGCTATAGTAACAGTGTATATTCCGCTGTTTTAAACGAAAAGCGACCGTCTAAGCTCCAAAATACATAAGGAGAGCTTTAACATTCAGATAAACCGCGGATCACGCGATTTTCAACCATCCTCGCATCTCCGCGTCGGAGCGCGGTGGTAACGACATGCTTTGCATTTTACAGTTTTTTGACAAAACTATTTGTCGGATTTTTAAAAATAAAAAAGCATTTTAATCCTTGATCTTTAATCTACAACGTTCATAGAAAGTGTTTTTTTGATTAGAATTAGCATTCTTGAGTTATCTTAGTGTAAACGATATTGCAATTTCGATGTTTCAGCGCGAGGCGTTTTATATTAAGCAACTCCATATAAGAGCGTGTTGCACAGATAATTTAAAAATAAAAATAAAATACTTCCTCTTGGAATTTTAGGACAAAACTTTCAGAAATGATGAAACATGTTGTATAGATGTAAATTAAGCAAAAAAAAAATTTACAATTTTTTGCCCTGCACACCACGATTTTTTGACGACCAGGCGATTTTGCTTTCTTAATGCATAAGGAATGATATAAAATATGTTTTACATTTTAGCAATAAAGTGCAAACAGAAATCTTTTCTAGAAGGAATATCTTCGCGTTTAAACTCTACTATTAACTTAAAACACAAAACTTAAAAACGTCACTTTAAACTTAACGGGAATGAACAATATCTATGTAAGTACACGAGAGTTATTTTAATTATGAAACATATTTCGCGTTCTACATAGAAGTAGAACGCGTCTCCTATTATAGGAACACATAGGTAGGTATCCGAATATTTTTTATATAAAAAAATATATATATAAAAAGTATGGTACAAGATAATCACGGTATTCGATATTGATTTTCAAATTTTGGTTATAATTCAATATCTATCACTTGAAGTATTAAAGCTCTTTATGTATTTCGCAGTTTCGCCTCAGCTGTGTAAGCTTCTGGGCTTAATAAATAATGTAACACCTTCTCTAATAACATAATATGTATACTATTATAACAGTTATCTTGAAGAACAGATTTCGACATGTATTTTAGTCATTTTAAGAAAGAAAATACCTATTTAATGAGCATTATTTTTCAGATAATTGCACCTCCAATTTTGAACTTTTTAAAATTTTTAAATATTTCAAAACTAACCAATTAATTTTTCAAATGGCATTTTTGTAGAAACCGTATAGTGCAATGATAATCTAAATAAAATTTCTCTTACCCAAATACAGGCAAATTAAGTACCTAACTTCAGCTTTCCTTACCTGAAACAAAACATAAATAATATAAAATCCAGTTCAAAGTGCTAAATAATTAAAACACAATAATTATTATACATAAAAAATTGGCAGCTCTGTAATTATTTACAGATATATTATTAGATACCCGCTATAGTTATAGGTTTAAAAAAGCTCATAATAGTAGTTACATTTTAAATAGAACACCGTATATATTATTTTGAGTAACATGTTTTTTATTCCAAATATTAAACTTAAAATTTAACATGTTTATTTTATGCTTCGATCTCGGAGATTTTACGTCACGCTATACTGGCGCTTTAATTAAGAAACGAAACTAATTTTAACTTTTACTCAAATAAATGGGATAAGGCGTAGTGCAAAATATAATCAATCAATCTGTATCTGTCCCGCTGGGGAAGGGCTTAGATTGATACATAATCAATATTTTCCAAAGAAAAACTTTAGGAATGCTCTGGTTAGCAAAATATAAATTAAGTGAGAGTGGATTACCATTATTGTTTCCGAAATACCAGACAAATGCTCGTCTAGTGTTATCTCGTTGAAACACTATTTCGGTTTTTGAGACGAGATGAAATAAAGTTCGTCAAGAATGAGATGAAACATATCAGTGTGTTTTACATTTAGGTTGTGTTCCGATATTAAACTTGGTTAACCAAAATCCCGGTTAAGCGTTCCATTAAATAAAAATTCCTGAAAATTGTTTAATTTTGGAACTGTGGTCACCTGAAAAAGGTTAATCAAACGTCAAAATATTGACCGTGCTCTGGGAGCGGTACATTGGTCAACGGAAGAGTTAGCAGGTTAGGTTTTAGCGTTGAGAGAAGAAATATCAATTCTCTCAACGATTTTAATTATATTTTGTTTAGATGGTGAAGGCAGATGGGGTGGTGTTCTTGCGTTAAGAGTTATACCTAATAAATATTTATAAATTCTACTTTTCTGTATTGTATTCTGTAGTCCACTTGACCAAGTCGACTGAAAGCTACACTTATATCTACTTATAAACTACTTATATCTTACTATAATATACCAAATTATCTGCTGTTTCATTTATTTTTTGACTGAATACTAGAGTAATAGTTAAGCACGGAATATGAAGGTATTTAAGGTTGAATGAATCCCAATAAAAACAATTCATCATCCATGTTGATTAACCAGCCAGTTCCTAAATTACACATTTTTCAGGTTTACCAATATTTCGGTTAACCGAAATCCTGGTTGGTCGCGGATAATATCGGAACACAACCTTAATGAGTTCACCTCAATAACTGGTTTACTATTATAGATGTTATTTATTTATTAGCGTTTTGACAGGGCTGTGTACATCATCATGAAGATTGTTGTAATTCTAGGTGCATTTAAATCAGAGCGAGCAGAAGCGAACGAACGAATTCGTTTGCTTAAGCTTGCGTAATTTGTATGGAGAACACGGGAGCGAACGAACTCTTCCGTGTTTCTGCATATATTATGGCGAACAGAGACGAACGAACAAATTCGTTCGCTCGCTTCTGTTTGCTCTAATTTAAATGCACAAGAATGACCATACAGAAAATAACCTTTTCGGCCTTTTAAAAAAATGCCATAAATCGGGAAAATATATTAGAATAATAAAGCAAAGCTTTCAAACAAATATCCAGGCAGGAACAGGTCGTTGAAATAAATACATTTAATAAAGAAACATATACATATTAAAAAAAAAATCCTGGACAGGTCAACTTGAATTTTGAATTGAAAATAAAATCTTCTGCTATGTTAATATTATTAAGTCATCCTTATTCCTGATATTATATTACGTTGATATTTTTTACAATGGAAAACATATTTTTTGTAATTTTGATGGAACGTTTCACTGGCCATAGGTAGGATCTTCTTTATAAGAGTAATAATATGTTGGAAAGAGAATATCAGTTTATATAAACTACAGGCTATTTATATACCTATAGGTAGAGGCTAACTATATTCAATAACCGCTGTAATATTTTTGTTTTAAATAGATTTATAAAATTTGTTAAATATATTATTATTGTAAAATAGCAACATACCTCGAAGATACACTATGCACAGAGTACCTGACATAATTGAATAAATATTTTACAGTCCGTAGTCAGTGAAACCGTTATATAGAGAGAAGTAGTTAATGACCATAATAAATTATAAATTAACATCAACTGCCGTAAAACGCACAACGGACGGTAAGTGTGAAATATTAAGTTTTGCAACGAGTTCTTCATAAGAATCCAGACACTCCCTTATTTACACCGTATTAATTGAATCTCCTCTAGGGCGTATATCTTGTAGAATACCTCTAAAGAATAAACAAACAACACTAATGCCAGTAAGATTATTAATTAACTAGGTTTTTTATATGTATAGTGTATCCCATTATTACTTCAAGATAATAATCGTAGTAATAATAATAGTAATACCTAATAATAATAATAATAATAATAATAATAATAATAATAATAATAATAATAATGATATCTCTACCCCTCATTTTAATCACAAGGATTAGATAGGTGCGATTTCCTGAATAAAATAAATATATACCTACATGCGTATATCTTTTTTATAGTAAAAATAAGTTTATTTTGCAACAATATATCATTATAGGGTACAAAGTTATTCTCATTTTTTAAATCCACTGAATTATCGCAGTTATAAAATATTTTACTACTTTTATGCAATATAATATACCAATGCAATTTATTTACAATGTAATTAAAATGACATCTACCTTAATTCACAATGACAGAGGACAAGGCCACGAAGCATTTATTGTCTTAATTTTCGATCAGTTGGTGTGCATGTTATACGTTTGTAACACCGTCGAGTGATCACTCAAAATCTATCAGCGCAGTTTTTAATTCGACTTTTTAATTAGTTCCATGTAGTGTCCTTATACAAGGGCTCCTTGTATATAAGCCCTACGAATAATAGTTATTTAAGATACAAGTGTAAAAAACCTTTCTTTATTGCACGAATGGCTAGATTAAAAATACCAGCGAAGCAAGGGTTTTTTAAAGCCATGGGTGCAATAAAGAGGCCTTTTACAAGTGTGTCTTACAACGTTTTATCTTTGATCGTGCCAATTATTGTAAGAAATGGGCAATTTTTCATGAATATTAGGAGAACCTCATTAGTTAGGAGGATAGTCAAACATCAACTAATGTTAATCTTTCACATTAACACCAAGCTGACGTTTTTCCCATTCTAGGCACGCACGTGCGCCAGGATGGTTGCCAATCCATCCCTCCTCAAGCTCAGGTTCAAATTATTTTTATTCCAGGGATAATTTAAAGTTACGTAAGAAATATCAAAGAGAGAAAAAATGTATAATACCTACAGTATAATACATAGTCATACAAAACTGACGTTTTTTTTTTTGTTTTTGTTTCATAGTGATTGTGTGGCAATGAAATAAGCAATTAATGTTATGTCTGTACAGGGTATTCGCGTATATTTTTTTTTACCCCTACCTACAGGGGTTATTAAGAAAGTTAGGAAAAAAGTTTAAATACAAAAAAAGTTGTTTGGTTTTTCACGTATTATCTTTTAGCTAGGTCGAAAAAAAAATTGCATGTCGTAAATTTGCGGAAACCAATGGAACATAATATTTTTAAATGGGACACCCTATATAATTTTACATGCTTGCGTAAAAATTTTTTTCCTGATTTCAAAAATATATTATATTTTTTTGATATTTGCACTGACAGTTTTCGAAATCTTTAATATTTAATGTTTGCAATAAATCATAAAAAAAATGAAAATGAAAATATTAGAAAATGTTTAAATAACTAAGGAGGTTACATCGAAAATCATTACATATTTTTTATTACTGTTGGTTTCTACTAATAAATATTTTTAGTTCTTTGTATTTTTTGTATTTTTTATGGTACTTACTCGCTGTCGAATATTTCGAAAACTGTCAGTGCAAATGTCAACAAAATATATATTTTTGAAATCAGGAAAAAAATGTTTACCAAAGCGTGTAAAATTATACAGGGTGTTCCATTTAAAAATATTATGTTCAATTGGTTTCTTCAAATTTACGATATTCAATTTTTTTTTCGACCTAGTTAAAAAATAATAGGTACGTGAAAAACCAAACAACTTTTGTTTGGTTTTGTTTTTTTTCTAACTTTCTTAATAACTCCTGTAGGTAGGGGTCAAAATATACGCGAATACCCTGTACATTATAAAGTTCCTTCGTAAAATTCCTGATGTGAATAAGAACAATCTTATATAAAAAAATGTAAAACTTTTTGACCAATTATATTAGGAGATTTCATCCAAACTTCTAACGTCGGTAAGGAACAGAAAAAATTGATTCATGTTTCGTGTCAGACGAATGAATGTCACTGTTGCAGATAAATGTATTTTATTCTTGAGGACAGTGTCTAAACGTAGAGACTATAAACGGTTAATATTCTTAGTTGAACAAATAAATTACAATAGTTGTAAGGTAGATTCGCGATACACTTTATTCTTTTTTTAGATAAAAAATACATATTTCACATGAAGAGAACCACCCCAAGCAGTGTACACACAATTTAATTAAAAATTGTCCGGCGGAATGGGGATTCGAACTCAAGACCTCTGGGTTACGCGATCGACAGACTAAACTCTGAGCTACCGACTTGATTAGATTCATAATTGGAATAAAAACTTAATCTGTATTCAGGCCTATCTCAAAATGAATCTGTCAAAGATATCATATCCTGTCTTTTTGTGAATGTTGAAGTGAATTTTTTACTTTGAATATTTTTATTTATTTTCCTTACCTAGAGTTCCACATTACCTAAATCGAAATCAGTACACTGACCGATTAAATGGATATAAATTTAAAAATTTACGTTCCATGTTACAGGCGGAACATTGGTAGAAGATAAATGGAAGTTGTTCAAGGACGAAAGTGAATGGAAAGGCGACTTTTTTGGGAATACGGCTAGACGTCGCGTCGCGACGGCCCTTTTACTCGATATATTGGGATGAATGAACTTGGTTGAAATGCAGGTGCAAATCTATTACCTATATACAAGGATAATACATATTACAAAATAAAAGTCTAATCATTCTAATCATCGTACTGGCTGGGAGTAACTGACAAAATTATTGAAAAAACTAATCTCCAATAGTCTCACTATGAAAGATATTACTTATTTTGAATAAAACCAGGAATATATCTATGGGTAGGACTGCAATGTGACAGTATCTGATCTAGAAATTATTCGTACCTTTATACTGAAATCATTTGGATGACTTCTTGCAAGAATAATTGTGGAAGAATAAAAAGATAATTATTTTTGCAAGTACTTATTTTTATAAAAAATAAAAATGAAATCAGAAATGGTATGCTTGCTTTTATTTTTAATTCTAAGTTTAGTGACAACTGTTACTTAAAGTGTATACAAATTCAGACATCCTCATTTCGGAAACGTTTTTTACATAATGACATTCCTCCAGAAATAGTAAACTGATGAATAAAGGTCAGTTTGATTGTCCGTTATAAAAATTTTGGATTTGTAAGGACAAAATAGGGGAAATATAGGTTTTACTAACACTCCGTTTCTTTTGTAAGATATCTTTACCAATTCATAAGATATATTTATATATTTATGATATATTTGCAAACTGAAAGCCAATTTCACAATGAATAATAAATCACCATATAATAATGAAGACAATTTATTTAACAATATTATCCATCATAACCCACACTCCATCAAAATCAACTTGGAAATTTAGGTTTGATCAATACATCAATTTACATAAGAAATCTCGAAAAAACATACCTACTGTTAGGAACTGTTTAAACGAAAAGTATAAGTTATACCTATGTTTACACAGTTACGCACTATACCTGTAAGGTAATCTAATTATTTTATAATAAATAAGATCCGCTTGGAAACATTACTCTAACAATAGCACGAGTCAATTTATTTCTGATATTTCACCGAACAATGCAATCGTTAGTTTCAGTATACATAACTATACCAAAAAAATTATTTTTGTAACTACCGACTTTAAAAGCTGAAACTATTTTTTTCAATTTCTAAAAATTTCCATATTATTATATTATATTATCCAACTAAGTATTATATTTTATTTCCTTCTATTCTCACACTCACACAAGATATGTAAATCCGCGCCCCACGGTACTCTACTACTCCTTTTCCCCTTTTATTTTCTACTAGTTACTAGTTAGATTATTCCTCTCTATTTTCTGTTTATGACAAACTTCTGAGAAAGTAATCCAGTTGTATAGAACTATTCATTACGATGTGCTTATATAGTACGATTTTAAAAAGATGAGTAATGCAAAAACGCGAACCGGATGGATAGACGTCTGCAAAATTATAAGGAAGTTATTGTGCAGCGCCACATGGTCAGTTTATTTAATATTTCGTCTCTGGCATACCAATTTTTAAATGTACACTTGAGTTTACGAACTGTTATAAATTCTGCCAAGTGGATACTTACAGAATAAAGATACCTAAATAACGTTAAAAATATTACGAAGCACAGATGCCTTGCTTCATATACTAACCTGCATTGTGGTCAATAAACTTTGTTGCCTGGATATGAAAGTAAACGTATGCTTATTATTATTAATGAAATGAATCATTTTTGCAACGAATGAAAAGTTCGGTGAAAATTCAAGACTGGATAATTATTTCATCAGAGCAGAGGTATCGAGAACTTTAATATTCCATATCTTATATTAATATTCTTAATTTTGTGAATTATAAATTGTATAACTAGATATGTTATATTAAATAAATATTGCTACACTGATTTTTAAAATTAAGGAGGGTAGCTCTTCGTGTTCATATCGTTTTCAAACTGTGTAACGTTTATAGGTGCGGAAAAAACGTGAAAGTATGTATGTCCTGCAATATGAATGCTCATGATCAAACAGTACTAGCGGCAACTTGTACAATAACTTGTGACAATAACTACCATTGAAACGAAGAAAAATTAAAAGTAAATAATGACTGTAACTTATTTGTGGTGCGTTTTCATGATTCATAGTTACTTTTGGGAATACACCACCTGTAAAATAACAAAAAGCAAAAAACCAGAAGTATACAAATCCCAAAAGGTGTAATCTCAAAAGAAACTATGAATCATTAAAACTAAATGTCCAGCCAAAAAATCTAGGGAAAGAATAGATCAAAATAGAGACAAATATGGAGTTAAAAATATGTAAATAAATAAATAAAATGAAGTTTGTGTCAGCTTTTATAAAAGTATGTTATTATTACAAAAAAAAACACGATTTATTCAAAAATGTATTGATTTTTTTTTAAAGGTGGCTTTTTAAAGGTGGTATAATTCAACTACATACAAAAAAAAATCAATTTCGTATAAGTGTCAGATTAGTTCATAGTTTAGTTTCAGAAATATGTCTTCTGCCAACTCATCGTTACACAACCTATTCATACATCTAATCATACATTAACAAATGGATTGGTAGGTTTATCTCTACAAATAAAAATGATCCCAACACAAGATATCATAAAGAATGATGTTACACTAATGTTGACTTGTTTATGTATAATGAAATTAGCCATGCCAACAGTCAACTTACTTAAGATTTGAGGGCCCTGTATATAATTTTATTTAATTATAATTACAGCAAAAGCTCCTGAATGTTATGTAATGTCAAGGTCAAACTCATTATCATTCTCACACAAGAAGCTGTTTATATTATAAAAACAAGTAACATTTTCTGAAAGAATTTCAGAAATTTATTTCTGAACTTTTTAAAGATATTATAGTGCATCAGATAGCAAGTGGCAAGGCACGCACAAATGGCAAAAATCGTTATCTCATGATATATGCGAGTAGGTACCTAGAAACTATTCTTTTCCACGACTGTGCTATACAATTGAAGTAATAAATACCTCCATAGCGTAAACACACCAGAAAAATTTTAAAGTATGTCATCTTTGATAGCTCAATGACTTTAAGAAATTAAGTAGCTTTCAAAATATTTAGTAGGAAAGAATTGTTAAAATTTAATAATACTTCCTAAGCATTGTTATACCTTTTATATTTTTTTCTTGGTAAAAGGTAAAAATGCAAAAGTTACCATATCTAGTTATTATAAAACCAGATATGTTGCTGTTACCACCTAATACATACTTGCAACCATTTAGATATATAAGTAATAAACGAGGGGTAAACCGCTGAAGCAATGTGGTGTACAAGGATGAGAAAATGTAAAAGCAATGCGAGCAATACTATGTAAATTCGAGCAATGTATCGAAAATGTTAGCAATACTCAAGCAATGCAAGAAAATTGAGGAGCAATGTAAAAATAGGCATAGAAAATATGAAGCAATGCGAAATAATAAAAGCAATAAAGCAATACCGAGAGCAATACTCATGGTCTTTATAGTCTATATAATGTCAATTGAAACTGTAAAAAAAAATCCGACTAAAGGAACACCTACACCTCGACGGCGGCCCTTTGTTTACGCACGTGTGTGGTTTGTCGGAATTTTTTATGCAGTTTCAATTGAGATTATAAAGGCTTATACCTGCGCACAGTGTGTCTGTTAGGTGTGACAATGTGGGAAATTCTGTTCGAGATCTTAAGGCTAACCGCCAAATTATGTGTGTATCGTGATATTCCGAGTGATAATCCTAAGTTATGTTGTTTCTATTATTTTTGTTTTTAATATGTTTGGTATAAGTTGTGGTATATGTTTGCTGGAAATGATGTCAAATTGTGTTTACTAAGGAGCCCTTAATTCCCTTGTACTAAGTTAAAACAAAAAAAAATCATTAGGCCTTAATTCGGAACAGCTGTAAATGATAGAGTTTATTTGATGGAGATCCCGAAAACAAAAAAAAAACAATATGTCTGTCAATTTGACAATAATTGTCAGACAGATAGTAGCACAGACCCAAAGAGGGCACTGCGGTGTGTTTCTCACCACTACTAACATTCATGATGTTAGAGTTGCTTTACTGAGGAGCCTACAATTCCTAATAGCATGAGTTGCCTTGTATAGTCTTTATAACCTCAATTGAAACTGCAAAAAAAAATTGCGACAAACGACACACGTGCGTAAACAAAGAGGCCGCCGTCGAGGTGCAGGTGTTTCTTTTGTCTGAATTTTTTTTTAGATTCAATTGACATTATATAGACTATACTTAGCCAAAATAATAAAAAATCAGGAGCCTTTAATTCCTAAGAGTTTCAGTTAGGAGGCCCCGGTTCAGAGAGGCCGCCGTCGAGGTGCAGGTGTTTCTTTTGTCTGAATTTTTTTTAGTTTCAATTGACATTATATAGACTATACTTGGCCAAAATAATAAAAAATCAGAAGCCCTTAATTCCTAACAGCTTCAGTTGCCTTGTACTAAGTTCAATACAATAAAAAAATCATGAGTCCTTAATTCAGAACAACTAGAAATGATGTCAGATTGTGTTTACTAAGGAGCCCTTAATTCCTAATAGCATGAGTTGCCTTGTCCTTAGCAAAAACAATAAAAAATCATGAGCCTTTAATTCAGAACAACTGGAAATTATGTCAGATTGTGTTTATTAAGGAACCCTTAATTCTTAATAGCATGAGTTGCCTTGTACTTAGCAAAAACAATAAGAAGTCATGAGCCTTTAACTCGCATCTTTAATAATGAACACCCAATTTAAGTTGCAAAGTTAATTTACTGTTATACTGTTGCAAAATTACCGATAGAGTGCTCGAATGCGGCGCTGCCAAAACTACGTTTTCCCCAGCCCTAGGGAAATTATGCACAATCTGGCAACACCGCTTCTGAGGGTGCTAGGAACAACCCCCCCAGAGCGAAGTCTCAACCCTCTACGCCTTCAAATAAGGGAGTTACGCCCTTTTGTCCACATTTCCTGGATGTCACCAGAGGTATTTATCGAATACCCCTCGTATAACTTGTCTGTCGATTATTTATTGAACTGCCCTGGTGTATGGATTATTCGTGAGTATTTGATGGAAATTTCTACGATTATATAACTCATGTTTAAATAAGTCAATAAAATCCGTGAATTCCTAGTTTACCTATACAGTGTGTCCAATAAAGATGGGATAGCATTGGGATCTTGGAAACGGTATGAGATACAAAGTTGGTTAAATTATGAAAAAGTTGAGCAGTTTGAATACCTTTTACATGGACTTTGCAAAATAATTTATCCTTTTTTGATTTCGAAATATTTGGAAAAACATTTTTTTGCGTTTTTTTTTATTTATAGATAACGACTTGTTTTTCCGACATTTTTTTTGCGATATTTGTTTTTATTTATTTCTGGCGTTATTTTAACAGCTATCAAAAAATAAAAAATACTTTTCCATTGTTACTTTTTGAGCTTAACAAGATGGCATTCATCAAGTTTTTGTCCGACGTTTCGTTTCCGAGAAACCATCATCAACTTCTTTTTTTTTAAATACGGCTGTATTTTTAAATAGAAATTTTGATACCTTTTTTTATTCTCAATTCAATGATGCATCACAAGTAATGGTTTAATTATTTGTGATGCATCAAGGTATTCAAACTGCTCAACTTTTTCATAATTTAACCAACTTTGTAGCTCTTACCGATTCCAAAATCCCAATGCTATCCCATCCTTATCTTGGACACACTGTATAAAGCCCGCGGCGTGCCGGCTAGTAAGTCGGTCTCAATAGAAGAGCGATCAAGAGAAGAAGCAATACTTCATTGAAATAAGGGCGATTTTTCAAGTGTTTTCGGTGTGTAATTATTTAGATATTGTACAAAAAGTGTTGTACTGTGTCTGAAGTGTTAAATAAAGATATGTACTGTTGTATAAGTCTCACTTATCTTTAGAACTCCGGAAGAAGTAACAATACTATACTTTAAAAGCAATGTGAGCAACTTATAAAAATACGAGCAATGCAATGCAATATAGGTAGGTACTAAGAAAATGTAGGTGTGTTTCACCAATACAGTTACCATGCACTTTCAAAGTAATACGAAGCAACACAAAAGCAATACGAAACAATTCAAAAGCAATACGAAGCAATGCAAATATTTTATAAAAATAAGAGCAATGCTGTGCAATACTAAGAAAATATGAGCAATACATGGCACACCAGTAAAAATATGAGCAATATGTGCAAAATTCAGTGAATATTGAAGCAATGCAGTTAATTTTGCTGTAATACTGAGCAATAAAGCAATTGGTGTACAAAGTTCATGTCTGCGGTTTACCCCTCGGTAATAAATAATAAATCGTTTTCTAATAAATATATCTACCTCCTTGGATTCATTTATACCTACGTGGGATTCGTGGGAACCTATAAAATAGGTTCCCACGTCCTATGGTTAAAAAATTTAAAATACGTAGAATTGGTTCTAGGTGCATAAGGTAGTGAACTAATGAAAAAAGCATACTGTATCCCCTAAGAATAAGATGGAATGTATAATTCATACATTTATAACACTGTTATCTTTATTTATGTCGAACTTGTGCGGGAAAGTAAGTAAAAATAAAGAAAATTTTAATGTTTATTATTTTTTTTTGTATTTGAATTCTCAGAACTCCAACTTTGGAATTTAAATATTTACTCTGAACTGATAGCATTATTTATTTTTAAGTTATCAGTATTTATTTTCTTGATTATAATACCTGTCACAAAACCGAATTGTAAAGTTTGAATTACATAATTCTGATTATCATTTACATATGACATACATACAAATTAGTTGGTTCCTCTTGAATGGAAAGGTTAAGGTAGCTATTAACTCAAATAGTAGGCACATTTATTTTCCTTCCTATAAGTAGTAAACTTGATATTGGGGATATTTTTAGATTAAATGAGAATTGTATAGTAATCGGCAGAAAATTGACACATGGTAATTTTCATGTGTCCACATACCTACGTACAACATAAAAATCCGAAGGTATATTTAAAAAATAAAATATATAATTTTCGGTTATTTTCAATACTTGTAAGGTAAGGAACAATTTAATTTAGATATACTTCCAGTTTTGTAGGTTTTGTACGAGCAAATTTACTTCCTGGAGTACCTATGTTAACCCCAAACGAATTAATTTTGAAGTAGCCCATTTTCCGTGATTCCGAGTTATGAAGAGAATTAAAAAAAAACCTTTGATTTTTTAATAAACTACCCTGATTTCTTATTTGGCTGCCTCTTTCAATTCTAAATATTTGTAAATAACATTTTAAATAATATTTTTATGTAGGGATAAAATCTAATCATCAGATCTAAATCAAGTCCAACTCATATTTCATATGAAATAAAATATTTCATATTTTTTAATCTACCTTGTATACGAAAAGTGATATTTAAGGATAAGCATGATATGTAAGGATAAGATAAGATCTGTTTTAAATTATACAACGTGCTTCCAAATTATTGAGAATCTAAATGGTATACAAGAATTTCAAACATCCATTTTCCTTAAGTTTGTGCACACAGATTGTATAGTAGGTAGGTATACGTAATGCAATTGGTAATATTTATAGAAACTTTAAAATGCATAGTTCTATAAATAGTAAATTGAGTCTGAAGAGTAATTCATTCAAAACAGAATCAAACGTGGTAATGGTGATATGAAATTTTCACACCCTTTTTCTGTTAATCAGGATAAATAATAAATTCATATAACTGCCTAAAGTACGACTGATGGTTATTCTAGATGAGTGTAAAACAGTGTTTCCACGTAATGACGTGCTTATTATCACCGCATAACAATATTTCATGAATATATTATATGTATATATAAAAAAAAAGTGGTGGGGCCTTAAAGAAGTAATATAATAAATTAATTCCTATTCAGTAGAACAATGCCTACTTCGCATATAATAATTCTGTAGTTTCTCGCCATTGAGGTAGGGTATGGTACTCCCATTTAAAAATAGTAAACATTAACTACACGACCCTATTCCAATGTTTAAGAGTTCGGACACAATCCACCATAGGCCGAAATAAACGCCGTTTTATTTATTGCAAAGTAAAAAACCTACTTTATATAAGTTCACCAAATATTAACTCGCTATATATCTTCAGATAATTCCAAAACAAGATAATAATTTGACTGGTAGGTAAACCAACCAATACGACTTTACAATTATTTAAAAATAAAGATAGGTAATAATGATACAATCAATTGACATAAGATAATAATTATATTATTTTAATCTCGCTTATAAAAGTGCAACGATACACAAGTAGATTGCAGTTGATGTATCAAGAAAAGTTGTTTGTGCATGTTATTGGCCACCTTTAAATGGAAAATCTAGCGTAATTATAATAATTTGAATAGAAAAATCTCTCAAGAATTCAATGATAAAGGGTTGATGTGTTTATCTGCAATAATAAGACATATTGGCGATTCAAATTACCGATGAGGGCGCTGCAAATTGTACACAAATATGGAGGAAGACAAGTAAAAATTTTGCATGTCATATCACATTATCTAGCAATTTAGCATTCATCTGTCGCATAAATTTAGTGACTTCAAGTGCTAGTTAGGGTGAAATAAAGGGTAAAAAGAGTGGTAAAAGCTCAAACGTCCCATAAGTGCTTTATTGCTAATTATATGAATTTTTTGGGTTGAAAGAGGTACCCTAGTTTTTGTTTATTTACTGCACCAAAGTGGTTATGTTGTGTAAATAAACGTGTTGCCTGTTATTAAATTGTTACATGCCTTTTGGAGAAATGAGGAGAAACAGTTTCTTATACTACGGCCAAACTTCTACCTATCTTCAATCTTCAACACTTCTATTGACACATTTTTTGGAATTACACTTATAAACACGGCAGTTTGTGTTGTGCTGATTTCTTTTGAATGCCACTTTAAAATGTAAAAATAAAGATGTACAAATACTAACCACGTCATTTTTAACTTTGTAATACCAAAAAATCACAAGCATCACTAAATTATTACGTTAAACAAACCTAAATACGTGTTATTTATCATTATATGAGTAATAAGCCTCCAAAAATTACCTTTTAAGTAGGTTTAAATATTTTCATGCAGAGGGCGCATTCATTTTTGGAATCGCCAATATTTTATCAAAATAATGTACATATCATAATCGCAGCCTTATCCGAAAATTATACAATCCAAATGACCCAATTCTTTATTTATTTACATATAAAAATAAACCTAATTCTAGAAGATGTAAAATCCAGAGGATAAATTTCTGTTTGCATAATATGTAAACTAAAATTTAAGTATGAAAATAAATTATTATATTCACACTTAACGCAATCTAAGAGTTTATTTTAATACGGCTTATTATTCTACAAAATATTACGGCTACCATCACGACCTATAAATAGTAACTTAAGTTGTTGCCATATTAATCGTATTGTTAGAATCCTCAAATCTGAATACTGAATACCGGCTAGAATTAATAGGATTCACCGATGAAACCATGTGATTGGTATACAATGTTATTTTTATTATCATATTACACTTCCATAATAAACCTTTCCACCTGGAAAAGCCTTTTATTTCATAAATTGGATGACAATTTTAGTGACCGACTAAACTTTACAAAGTTCAAGTCTGTCTGAGTAAAATATCACGATTATCACTGGGGTATTTATAGGTTTTATAGGACCAACTCTTATAAAAAAATTACTAGAATTACTAACTAGAAAGTGTACTAACAAAAATAAATATTAAAACTATTACCATCTACTACTCTTAATACGAGTAGGTAAAACAACAATTCATCTCAGTTTAAAATTGTTCGAAATTATTTCCTTTTTTAATTGTTATTTTACTTAGGCCTTTTTCGTGACTAAAATTAATCAGTCGTCCCCAGATGGTAAATTTTGTCGAACCCCACATCGTCATCGTAGGGTAGGAATCTTTATTTGTCTATCATTGCATAGAAGAGAGACCTCCGGCTTTACATCTTACCCGAGGGATACAATATGTTTCCACAAACCACACCGAAGTTTGTAGTTTCTGTAAATTCACAGACGTACAAGCCACTAGAAGATCCGGACAATCATCGCGGGTTTTCCCTGAATGGCCACCCATCCCAAGTATTAACCACGAAAAACGTTGCTTAACCTTCATGTCGATGATATGAACACTAAATCGCTGCCACTTGGATATACCTAGTGCTGCCTCTTCGGCACTTTGCCTCAAAAAAACTATAAACACCCTTATATTTTTTCAAGGAATTGTTGATGAAGAGAGGTACCTACATCGGTTTTTATTGAAAAGAAACATAATATCCGATTTATATTAGCAATTAGATAATGCGGATCGGGAAACCAGAAATTTGAGCGTTCAGGCACAAATTAGCTGCAGTTTTCCCCATTTTGTTGTTCCTATGTATCGTTATTGTATCGTTTCAGCAAATTTTATGTACGCAGCGTTTTTGTTGTTTTTTTTTTCAAGTTATCTACCTACCTACCTGAATTAATTTTGTTGTTTTTTGACAAAATAAATTTAAAAAGGCAGTAACAATATTGGTTATTTGTTTTAAAATTTTGCAAAATGGATATAATTTAATTGATAAACTATAAATTTTAATTTATTAATAATTATTATTAGCCAAATAAATGGCATTATAATTTAATTCATTTTTATTACTTATATAAATGTATTACAAGCTGGCTATTCTACAATCATTCAGTCAGGCAACCATCTGTCTCACCCTTCATCTTACTTTTACAAATTATATTTTTTAAAGCAGTGACGTTGATTTTTGTTTCAATTATTCGTAGATATTATAGATGTACCTTCAAAAAAGGGCTGTCTAATTCTAACATAAAACCCTTGCTAAACTAACTGTGGGGTCCAATTTTCACGATCTAAAAATAACACAAATTATGACAGCGTTAAAGGTTTTTAAGCATATAAATTGTATTTAAAATCGATGAAATGCCAGACCACAGAAAAGGTTATAGTTCACCAACTTAACAACTGCTACTCCACAAATGGAACATAGCAAGTTGACATAAATGGTAGCAATGCGGGAGATGAATTGATCGGAAGAAGGTCACTACTCGTGATAAACTAGAAAAGCTTCACCTCACCTTTCGACCTTTTTATCCACATTAATATCTTCCCAGGCGGAAATTATATAAAAGCTTTCCTACTTGAATAAAAGTCTGGCACATTTTTAGATCCAAAATAAATCATGGATGGTTGGGAACGTCATATTTCGCGAACCTAAACATACATATTTTAAGTTAACATTCGAAGGTGATGTATTGGTATTGACTTAGCCTATATCAGACACATAAAACTAAAAAAATTTTGAATTTCTAATTGCAACCGCTTGCAGTCGTTACGATCAATATAAACTAACGAAAAATACACTTATTTATCATAATGCAATTAATAATAGCTTCCTAATGTTAAAAAATACATCTCTAAAAACATACTGAGACAATATACACACCTGCTATAACCGGACTGGATTCAAATGTATGGGGTCTAAAGTAAAGATATTAAATTCCCGAAAACTTAAAAGTCATTGGCAAATAAAGCAAAACAATTCGTAAATTTTTTGAAGGTAGTTTACATAACAATATTAGGGGAAAAATTCTATTCATTATAATAATAATTTAATCGCTAGAGAATCTACATCAATTAAAATACAAACGATTTCAAATAATACAAACCTCTTGATTAGTAAAGTGATCTTGACCTGCTTTCCATTTTGATCTATGTTAATAAATTATTAAAAACCAACCATTAACCCCATCCCATACTAAACCAATCGTGAGGTTGCTATAAGTACCAATATTGAAACATTGTAAGAATTATGGGGTAAATTGTTACACGTAAAACACCTGTAATAGTTTGGACCTTATTTGGTTTCCATAATCTTTGAGAACTGATAAACACCGAGGAACGATATATTATTATCTCAATTTATTATGACGTTAATTTATATCTGGGCTATAAAATCAGATTTTAATCTTTGCCCTGACTTTGAACTAATTTTCAGTCAATGAAAATATGCTGCGCTGTCAAATATCCTGATAGGATAGAACTATGAATTAGTAGAACCTCCCTAGGAAATAAAGTATTTAACTACTTATGATGAGCGTACGTATTCAATGCGAATAAAATTTAAAAAAAAGATTACGTGACGTTTATTATTTAAATGAAAGTAGTAATATGGTGTATTACATTATCTAACTGTTGGAGAAAGTCGTCCATATACGATACATGAGGTCAATAAATCGTTTATACTCATAAGGATTTTATGGCTCGTCTAGTCCAGATCTCTCTTTTGATGCATCCAAATACGAATGATTATAGAATAATGTGCTATAATAAGTTAATTTTTTACTACATTACAAACTAAAAAATTGAATGTAAGTAATAATAAGGGGATAGGCAGAGGCGGTCGGTTTGCACCTGCTCTCTAATACAAAAATAATAAAGGGAAAATAATCTGTCCATTTACAATATCTTTGTTTCCATACACGAATATTTGAAACGTCCAAGAAGGTTGACCTAATATTTCATAGATGATTGGAATCAAATTGAATTAAATTTGATTTAAGAGATTTATAAGCTGCTAATGTAATATGCTGTAACATACTATGCTATAAATCGGTCCATGGGCAATTACAATAATACACAGGTGATAGGTTTAACCAGAGAAACCACCTCAACGTGACTTCCTGATATTTAGCTACCAATAAATCAAATTACAAAAGAAATATCAACTCTTCCATTCTTATAATTTTAATAATTTACTATTTTATCGCATCCGCCGGACGCCACAAACTTATCTGAATTTTACATTGCAATTCGACTTGCGTGGATTATATGTTTATATAAAACAAATGCGAAGAAAACAATGTGCAAAGCTAAAATATGATTTCAGTTCTCTATAATTTTAGTGATGCGTATTAACAACTACTAGTTATTTTACATATAAAGCATGAGAAATAACACAACACTATATATAATATATAATATTGCATAAATAATTATTCAGATCACTTCTCGGGTCTGCCAACTATATTGACATTGAACTAACTCTTCTCTTTCTAAAATTGCATTTAGACCAGTCAGCAAGAATCGAATCTACGTGTATATATTCGACTAATGTTTACATAAAATAATATTTGAGATGGTCCAGGCACGGCGGTGCTAACCAGAACGTGACCCTGACAGTATCCTCGTCCATCCTCATCCTCGAGCAAGGAGCAACTGAGGAAAAATTGTCGTTTCGGCGATGAAACATTTCTTGCAGATATCAAATCGGTGATTGAAGTTGTCGGTCCCGGAGATCAAAAAATTGTGGAAGAAGAAACACATTAGCATAGATCAAGTAATATCAAATCGGAGAAGTTTTCAGTCCCAAAGATCAAGACCATCATGAAATACAATACATTAGCGTAGATTAGACAAGTAACAAATTAGACAAAAATTATTATCGTAAATCAGGTAGTAAATTAGACAAGTTTCATTAGCGTAGATCAAGTAGTAAATTGGAGGTCATAGAATCATATAGCGTAGATCAAGTAGTAAATCGGAGGTCATAAAACCATACAGCGTAGATCAAGTGGTAAATCGGAGATCATTAAACCATACAGCGTAGATCAAATAGTAAATCGGAGGTTATAAAATTATACACCGTAGATTAAGTAGTAAATCGGAGGTCATAAAATTATATAGCGTAGATCAATTAGTAAATCGGAGGTCATAAGCTCATGTAGCGTAGATCAAGTAAAGCAAACAAAAGACAGTAGCGTAAATCAAATAAATCGGGGAACATATATATGTAAATGAAGTTTTTTTATTTCGGTTGATAGCTACGTAGGATCATTTAATACTATCCATGGTTTAATACTGTCTATTACTACAATGGTAGTCGTAGGTTTACCACTCATTCGACTTTTAATCACAAATAGGTAATAATAATATCTCTATCCCTCATTCTCATCTCAGTGATGAGCCCGGAAGTCAGAGACTTGTGTGGGAGAGGGAGCGGCATATTATTATTTTGCGGGTCGCGAGTGCGCCCAGGAACGACTTACGATGTTATAACTTTAACTACCATTTAGTACGAGATTAAGGGAAACCTGGAAAACCTTATTAATTAAAGTGTACAGTAGGTTGTTAGCCATTTATACAGTGATATTGCAGTACTAGTGGCATATTAAGAACGCTACTAGCCTTATACACACAGATTTAATATTGGAGCAATTAGAAAAAGTTGACCACGGCGAGATTCGAACCGTCGTCAGCCGCGGAGAACGATTAAAAACCAGACTCATAAAAACCGCTCGGCCACCGAGCTCCAATCACGTGGTAAAATTTTCAATACTAACGGGCCTCGAAATTTTGGCATTAGTTTGTGACTTGACTCCGTAGCTGAACAAGCTGTTTTACGTACCATAACTAAGTCACCTACTCCGTGCTGTATCGTAGATTTACGTTTTCGGTCGAAATTAAATTTTTGTTTGCTTTTCTGCGGTGATTTTATTTCCTATTTCAGTACGTAACGTAGCTAGATGTCGATGTTTAGCCTTGGTATATTTTTTTGTAGCAATCTCATTCATAATGTTAGGGCTTATGGCAAAAGCTACATGTTATTGTTTTAGACGTTGAGGACGAGAAATCTTAAATCGAAGTACGCCCTTTAGGTACAGTTTACATACTTCCAGTCTCAGGGAACGCGGTGTCAGGTGGCATGGTGACATAGCGGTATAAGTCGCGGCCCCTGAAACTGAAGCATAAACTTTCGCTAGTTCAAGTCCACCAGAAGCAAGTTTTTTTAATTTACTTTTTAATTAATTAGGTACAATTATTAGTGTTTTCTTATTCTAATAAATATGTCTCATTGTCCGTGGTTGTAATTCTTTCTGTAGGTAAGCTTTAAAGTTACATTTACTTATTAAAAAAAATTAAACCATGAACTGGTTGAATTTTACATTGACTTTATCAGTTTAACTGCTGTCTAGTAAAGTAAATGATCAATAAGCAACATCTTTTTTATTTATTGCGTGCACTGTGTTTTTACTAGCAATTGTACATGTTGCCTGAACCTGGATATTGAGCTACACAGTTACAGAGGAACTGACATGTATTAGTAATAGGTATTTTTTAGCTCTTGAATAAAAAGACTATCGTCCGAAGACTAAATTTATGTTTTTTTTTAATGAAACACTAAGAACTCAAAATTTTAATATTCTCTGCACAATGCTTAAAACTTTTACTGTCTACGTATTATAGAGCTTACATGTTATATTTGATTGATAAGAAAGGGAGAAATTTAGATAATGTGTAGGTAATTAACAATTATTACTAGATAATCGATAAAACCTCTTTATATTTTTCTGAGTATAATTGAAGCAAAACAATGAAATAATGAGTACGCGTACTAGAGAATTTAATAGTCTTATATTACACCATTATTTATTTTATTTTATAAAATGTTCAAATATGTCACCATTATAGTCAAACAATACTGTAATCGATTATAAAATTCTGGCCTCATTAGCTTAGAATCTGAAGTATTAATTCCAAACCTCTTTAAACATCACCTACAAAAAGAATCAGAACTACGGACAATAAAACAAATTTATTCGAATAAGTAAGCACGAATAACTGTAATTAATTAAAAAGTAAAGCTTGGGATTTGAAGCAGCAAAACTTGAATGCTTCAGTTTGAGAGACCGTGACTTATCTGTTATACCACTAGGCCACCATATGCTACCTACTTGACTTGGCGCCGCGCCCTGGGACAACTATGTAAAGTATAACTACCTAAAACGAATTTTTACTTATATTTTAATTAAGAAAGCATTTCGCTCCAATATTTTGGTAATCAAAAGTGTTTGGCAATGAGTACTATAGACCCCGTTAGCAATATTTCTCATAGAGTATCTTGGTACTCTATCAGAAATATGATAACCCGGTATAAGGATATTTATGTATTTTTGACATTTTCTGCCCCCTCTTGCGCGAGCAGTTATATTTTAGATTTCAATAAAAATAGAAATTGAAGTTTATTTTTAGTTCGAGATTCCCAACCCACCATATCCGTTCCTCCCTAGGTTTTAGATCTACTTAGGCACATAATAATTAAAGCTCTTGGCGTGAAATAGTTGGCGTTAATTTTTTAATAGTCAGATGGAATAGTCACTCTAAAAATACTTGAACAACTTGAACAATATTCTAAATGTTACATCGTTATCAAGATTGTTGTCGGTCACACTCAAAACATTAAAACAGGACAATTAATTAAAAACATTAAAACAGGACTTATTAAATAAGAGAGGCATAACACTGTACCAAAATCTGCAGAATTAAGTTCAATATAAACCACATAAAATAATGTCATTTTTATTAGGTGTTATGGTTAACGCTATTACCGATAACTATACCAGAACGGCAATCAGAAATAGATTTTCAGTCTTTTAAAATTAAACGAGTTTACTACAAAAGCATAATATACAGTTGACAGTATTAACTTAAAATTTTATTTAAATAAGGTTGGGCATATGTATTAAGTACCTGAAATGGATCAGGTACTAGAAAATATAATGAGAGATGGCAATATTCCCAATGAAATTGACCACGATTTAATAACAGGGGATCATCCTTCATGATATTTTTTCCCAATTCTCGTATTCAAGTAGGTACATCTAGATTACAATAATTACAAATTTTCAAATTGTGCTTGGTGGCTGTATGAACCCAGGGTTACTTTTTATTTCCTAAGTAAAAGGCACAGAACAATACTTAAATGACCTAGTCATAACAAGCAGGGTTGGCATGAATTAATTCACTTGTTTTAATTGAATTAATTAATTCAGAATTCACATTTTTCAATGCTAAGTAATTCATCATTGACGCGCTCGCAATTTCAGACCGAGTCGTTATGAGGAAAATCAACGGAAAATCCCGAAACGGCATTGTAAGCAAGGGAGTTTGTTTTAGTCTTTATTTGTTAAATAAAAAACATCAAAACATTGGCACGGAAGGAGACAGGGGTAAAATATTGTTTTTAGGAAGTTGGTATAATCGCAACAAATCATAATGTTTCGATAAAGTACTCTTGACCAAGTCATTTTAATGCAAAATAGAAAATGAAGCGGCTACGCATCTTTTTAGTATGTATTAGTTTTAATTAGGGATGACGACGGGTACCCGGGTACCCGATAACGACTCGCTACCCGGTTCCGATTTTAGGACCCAATAACCCGTTAAAAACCCGATAACCCTCTAAGCACCTGCACCCTGTCGCCCTCTATGTGACTCATATTCATATGGCAACTTGTTTTTTTTTTTGCGGTTTTGCGTTGGCGCAGGTTTGGCGATATAAAATACGATCTGAAATGGAAAATATTTGCTATGTTGAATGCTATGGGTTGATATCGCGTAATAGATAAATAGCGGGTAACGGGTAATTAACGGATATACCGGGTAATTAACGGGTATACCGGGTAATTAACGGGTACCCGGGTAGTAAAATTAACGGGTATCGGTATCCCTAGTTTTGATTTACCACACTTTATCCCAAAAGTCCCGAACAGAACCTGAGTTCATCCTCCTCATTCTCATCATGAACATGACCACCGGTTGGTACTAGTCAGTATTGCCGTATTGCTGATATAAAAGGACCGGTGTGTGTCACCCGATAGATATGAAATTCACTTATTCCTGGAGTAAGTGTATTTAAAATCATGTATTGTTTTTAAAAATCTGAGAATGTTATCAATTCGTATACATTTTTATAGTTTATTATATTCATTTAATACATCTTTTACATATTTTTAGTAAATTATGCACTTACCCGTAAACCGCAATATATTGACAACACGGTAGGTAATAATCACTAATTTTATTTTTTATTTAATATAAGTTTTCTTTATTCAAAGTTTCTTATTTTTTCTTATCAAAATTTATTTAGGTAAAACAGACTAAACAGCCTTTCCTTGTAACCTTTACTAATCACTCGCAATAATTATGTTATTGCGTGGTATTGAGTGGTTATTTATTAAATAATAAAATTTCGGTTTTAATTTGATTTATTTTAGTTTAAAAAATAATATGCCTAGTTTAAAAGTAAATAAAAATAAAACTTATTAGTTTAGACTTAAGATTTAACTTTAGGTTTTAAGTTCAAAAACAATAGTGAATTAATTCAAGTCTGATTTGTTTTATTATTTTAATTTATTTATTTATTTTTTTTTTAAATCTTAACTTATTCCAATCCTAATAAAAACCTACTTAAACATTTAGATTTTGTCTGAATTGTTCATATACAATTATTGAAATTATCATGCCAAACTGTCTACAACTTGTATGTAAGTGTATAAATTAATTAAATAGTCATCTCCAAGTATATGCTAATTTACTTTTTTAGGATAACCACATTTTTAACTTATTAACAAATACACCCCAAAATATATAAAAAACATAAAACATCCCATAGAAATGGACAACCTCCCTTCTGAGAGCCTCACACTTGTGTAGAGGGAGGGTACACATGAAAAAACGTAGACACACAACCATTCCCTGGGAGGGGTGTCATTTCTCCCCTGGCGAGATTCGCACTCGCGTCTCAATTCTGTGTGTATATCGTGCATCTCAATATACCATTGTTAGTTACAAGCCACCACCGAGCACCTAACAGACTGAGGTATCGTTTGATAATATATGAGATATACAATGATCTGGGTATATGAGAAATACAATACAGAATAACAATAATTACATTAACCACGTAATAAAAATAAGGGGTTGCCCAATTGAGCCAGAAAAATCAAGTAAAATTTACCTGGGTACCGGGTCATCAACATAACTAGAAATGAGGAGGCCGATGCACTGGCTCGAAGAGGCTCAAGTATTCAGATTACAGGGCCCGAACCAGTGCTCGGGTTTCCGCCTAGTTATGTAGTGAGGTCCATTGAAAACTGGATCAAAAAGAGATCTGTGGAAGAATGGTCGAATGGAGCTGGGATCCGACAAGTCAGGCTCTTAATGAAGGCCTGATCGAACGCAATTCGATCAATACTTTTAGTTAGGATGGTCGCAGATCTATTAATAGGTCACGGACATTTCAACAAGCACCTTAATACCATTGGCCTTAGTGACACTAGAACGAGGACTCCATACAGATCCTCTGTCGCTGTGCCTGCCTTATGGTAAAGACACGCAAACATCTGGGTGCAGCGTTTCTCCTGCCCCAGGACATTAGAGAGCTTCCACTAGAACTGGTGTTGGCCTATGAGCACAGCACGAGTCTCTTCCAATAGCTGTTGTCGACTAGCGGCAGGCACAATGGGTTGAAAGGCCTGAGTGCTGCGGATAACTGTGTCGTTTCCAACAACAACAACAACAAAATAAGGGATTCAAAATCTCCCTGTTACGGGTTCACTTATTAAAAAGCATACATACGCATGCTTGGATGTCAAAAATAAGAGTAAACTAAATACTGCTGAACCTTATGGGGCGTCCAATAACTCTATTATTTCTTACAAGAAATATTTTCCTATTCATACATTTAAGTATTGAATAAGAAAGAGAAAGTGTAATGTTTTAAAAATTTGGCACTGTATAAGTGTATCTAAAGTACTCCCTTAAATCTGGTGTATACCTATTTTTACTTAAAATTAAATTTAATTAATATTCACATAAATTGTTATCACGTTTTCCGCGATGGAAGAGCAGCCGGCGCCTTCTAACCATCATTTTAATAATAACACGTATCCTAAACTATTGTTTTTCTCTCGGTTTTTCTTGATAACTGCTTAATTTCCAAATTTGTGTTCATGGACAAATTCAGATCATTCTTACTTTAACATGAACATTGTTTCACAGTTGAGATAATTATCTCAAATACTCTGGTCTCCCATAATCCAACAGAAATATGATTCGTGTGAAGCAGGGGAGTCGAGCTTGATAATAACTAATAAAATAAGAATAAATAACCGTAAACTAAAAACGTTGAAATACTACTACCAGTTCATAAATTTCATTACATTAGTCAGCTAAGGAATTCTACCCGAAGGTCGTTGGAACACATCTGCGGCTTATTTAAATAAAATCTGAATAATTACACTTGTATCCATATATGTTGTAAATATTCCTGAAAATATGAATCCATAATATAAATTTAGTTACAATATTTAAAATCATATGCACACAGGATAAAAGGTATTCCATCATAGGGAAAGATTTTAGAAAATAGTAATTTGCGTCTTTCAGGCCCATATACATAGTCGTTGTTTGAGAATTAGGGATAACTTATTTCGAGTATTTTTTTTTTCATAGCGTTGAGTGACGAAGTTTTTTCGCCACTCAACGTTCGTACCAGTCCTTATCTCAAGGCAAGTCTGAAGGTCTCTTGAGAAATCCTTCTTTGTTATTAGCCATCTTTTCTAACCTATAAGCATACTTATACTTATATGTATACCTACGTGTTCAGCAATACACATATTTAAGAAATAATCTAAAATTATTTTTATGATGACATATGAAAAACAGGAATTCCACGTTTGCCTAAAATGAATTTAGGAAATTATGAAAACCTACTAGAATTTTATGAAGAATTTCAATTTCAAAGAAGACATATTTTCAAAGATTATGATAGATATACGAGTACATATAATCACTAAACTTATTTCCCACAATGTTTTTTTCTTTCACTTTATGCCCATTTGCACCACCTCTGCTTAGCGAGTTTAAGTATAACTTAATTTAAATGACAGATTAGACTGTGATTAATGTGATTATATATAGGATATAAGACCGAAGACCTCATAGTCTATCTGACGCTTAAATTAAGCCAAGCTTAAGGAGAGGATGTACGGGCATAATTCTACTAAAGTAGTTCTTTGTACCAAGTAGTTCTTTTAGTGTCTACTTATATGTATAATGCTGAGAGCATTGAGAGGATTGTTCATTATTCGTCTGATCCATGTTACCTACCATGGATGATAAAAGAACAAGACATATGTACAAAACACTCAGCACTCCTTACTTAGCAGCAAAACATAGTAATAATCTAACATAAGAAACTATATGAGCTACTTATTTATTAATATAAGCTTTCTGGTTTAACAACTTTACAAACAAAAAAATACTACTAAAATACTGGCATTTTTTAAATGCAATGCCCTGCATTTCTTTTCAGAGTGTAATTGAGTTGAGCTCTAGTAGCATTCCCTATCTTCAACTGTTTTGCTGTTACGGCAGGTTTTTGCTGTACCTACTTACCTAAAATTAATTATAAATCGTCATGATTTCTCTATAACCAGCTATGGACATGATAGTTATTGTCGTAATTAAAGAGACATATGTGTGACATATCTATATCCAATGGTTCAGAAATAACACAGCACAATTCGTTGTGTGTAGGATAGTACATATAAAGTATTTATCGAGTGTATGTACAGACTAATAGGAACCTCGAAAGAAAATCCGTTTCATAAACTGAAACAAAAGTCAGATAACACAACAAGGCCTACGACTACAGAGTTGGGTTAGGTCTAACACACTATTGATCCAAAGTCCCCTAAATTTAGGGTTCCTCGGAAAATAATAAGTATTGGCTGGCTGATGAAGAAATAAATGCAATAGGGATAAATGTGTACTCAGGCAAATAGGGGAAACGCAATAAAATTTCGTAAACAGGGGTTTTTAATTTCGAATGATTGTAAATGTCTTTAAGAGTGACTGAATAAATCAAGACATCAAAGTAGGTAAAAAATTGATAAAATAAAAACTTCGTGAGGAAATACACGCTATAAAAAAATCTTTAAATTAACTTAAATCTTATATTATATATTGTGTACTTGAAGCTATAAATGATATTTCAAACATTACTTAAATAATAATTCAAAGATCAAATTTAATTACGTTGACGATAATTGATTTTTTCATAGTTACTTATACGGCTTTGAAACATCTTTTAGATATATACCTTCCTTTTCAAAAAATGTCTTGCAAACATCACGCTCCTTCCCCATGATGGTAAATATACTCACTAGAGATATATTAAAAAGAACTAAGGTTGGGGGGGGGGTAATTAAGTATTCGTTACTATGTATTCGTTGCTCGTATCTACCCCAAGTACCAAATACCCAAGAACCCTAAACAAAGAAGGACTGATCAATTCATTCATAAAAATTTGAAGGTCATTTTCAACAGATTTCTCGTAACACGTCAGTGGATCCCCTATTGCCAAATTTGCCTCTAATTGCAATTTCAAAAATTTTCAGTCAAAATATCCAACCCAATATTATTTCAGAGACTGTATTAATGCAATAAAATGTGATTTTAAAGTACTTATATATGTGTTTTACGATATATATCTTACGATTTGAAGTGCGTTGTGCAAAAATCGTTGTCGATTTGACAACTGTGATAACTTGTGTTTTGTTAATCAGTGCACAGATTACTATGATATGATACAGAAATACTTTGATATGATGACATGACTGATGACAGTGATGACATTCCAAAGACAACCGAGACATTCTACATGACAATGTGAATAGGTTATGTTAAAAGGTTAAAGCTGTCAAATTAGAACAAAGAGGATATTTAAATTTTAAATCTCCCGCTAAAGGGAATCCACTGACGTCACATAAGTGATAAACAAATGTGATTGGCTGTTACTGATTGATCAGTCCTTCTTTGTTTAGGGTTCTTGCCAAATACCTGCTTTTCAAAGTAATCGTTATAATATACCTACTTGATAGGTACAAGTACCTACCTATTATTTTATACCTATGATCTTACGAATAGATATAAAGGTACCTATTACCCCTATTACCGATGTTAATGAAACACAGTAATCAGGTGTGCAGTAGTTATCACGTATCTTTCTACTATATTGTATGATCTTACGGATTGATATAAAGATACTGATTACTGATATTAGTGAAAAAAAGTAATCAGATGTGTACTAGTTATCAGGTTCTACTTTCTACTATTTTATATGATCTTACTTACGAATTGATATAAAGGTACCACCGATTACCGATGTTAATGAAAAGAAGCAATCAGTTTGTAGTAGGTAGTATATTAATCAGTTGCTTTGTATTTAGTAGTATTTAACCTATTTCAGAAATTTATCATAATGATTACAAGTAACGAATACAACGTAACGGTTACGATAGAAGTAACGATTACATACGACTATTCAAAAGTAACGAGTATTTCCATCACTAAAAAGAACGTGCCATAAGAGTTGAATACATAGCTTCATGTGTCATAAATACACAGTCAACATATTGGAAGATTAACTTGTAGCATAGCAATGAACGGATGTCTCTGACTAACTCATACTCATTATTGTCCGCTTTTCTCTTTCCATTAGAGAGATCCATATAACCCTGTCAATGTATTCAAAGATAACGTTTTATCCAAACATACAAAAGTACACAGTGCGTTCTATTTAAAATGAGAAAGTTGATGTCTACTTGGGAACTATTTTCAGTCAATGAAAATTTCAATTAGGTACCTACACATCTTGGTAGGAAAACTTATTTTGTCCATGACTGTACATTTTAAAATTCCTACGACCATTAAATAAGTTTTTCTAAACAATGATACCGCGTCCTGTGTATGTAATCAAGAACACCACGTTGACTTTGAACTCTTGGAGGGGTTGATCGTTCCCATAGCTTTCTATTGTTTATAGCAAAACAGAGGAAATGCGCCTATCTAAAAATCTTAACAATTCCCTTTACTTTATTTCAGCCGGTTTTGTTTCAACCGTGACGGCGAGACCGCAAGAAGTCATGCATATAATACAGGGTGTGTAACGACGAGTTGACAATAGACATAGGTAACTTTAAAACTAATTCAGATCCGTATTTGAAATTTCGGTTTTGTCTTTGTGGCGTCAATAATAGTCATACTGTATTATTTACTTTAATACAGGAAGCAGACACCAACCGAGACACCAATTTTTATAGTTCAAATAGAAAACCCTTTATCCACTTTTGCATTTTCGGATAAAGCATTCTCTCACCAAAGCAGTCATGTGATAGGTGTATCTGATAGGTATCGACTATATGCACTATATAGATAAAGACTATATCTGATATAGTGTAGGATTGATAGGTGTATCTGTTAGTAATAAGAGACATGTCCAAAAGGAAGTATCATAAGAGCAATCTGTTGAGTAAAGAGCTCGTAACCTCCGCAGCATATGAAGGAACGGACGTCCACTTTTTACCACTTGCTATTATTCTATTACTACCTTACTATTAGATATAGACAGCACACCCAATTTCAATGTTTTCATAACAGACTACTACCAAAATCTAATTATTACACAGAGATCGAGACAGAGATCAATTATTTAAAATAAGAAGTAGATATCTATTATGTCCACCGGTAAAAACGGCAGTAATAAAATATGATCATTATTTTCAAATGGATAGAACGTGACATCATATGGCCGAACCCAAAATTTAAAAACTAACGGCTCCAGCTCGATACTAAAGACATAATCGGCTAAATTACATCGTCTCCTCCTATTTCTAGTCTGTCAATTCGACCTCATTTGATTACAGGGGTCTGCAATTCATTTCATGGTTGCCATGGAGATTCGTTAGCTGTCGCCATCGCATTATGCCGTTGAGAACTACAAATTGTAAATTAAATTGTCAATATGTCAAAATCGATTAATTACTTCGTGATTAATAATTATTATACTTTGTGACACCGCTCTGAAACTTCTTATAGCAATATAATAACCATATATATAATACTACTATATCGCGGGTAGAGGCCCAAAAATTCCGAAAACAAAACGGCGCCGACATACAATCTCTATCCTTATCGAGAGTACCTTAGTCTAATATGCGCATGTGCACGAATTTCGCGACATCCAATAAGCATGCAGCATAAATACTGCATCTCTGTCTACCGACTTCTTCAAAAAAAAGTTGAAAGTTGGGAAGTCTGTCAACCTATAAACAGTGTGTGAGCTTCCGTAACCATGGAGATTGCGCATGCGCAAATCGAACAAAGGGTCTCTGGAACAGTATAGCACTATATCTTTTGTCCTTTAATGTTTTCGGAGACACCGCTTATGGGCTAACATAGGAAATACGCGATATAGTAGTATTATATATATGATAATAACGACCCGTTTTAGAGAGCTGTCATTATACTTCATGGTTGCCACTTGCCACCATGATACAACTACACAGATATGCCAATGCGCATAGTGACGTCAGTTACGAGAAAAAACAATTGATAAACACGAAAATAATTATATCACTGTCCTTAAGAATTTTCGCATCGCATCACCATTTTTCCCTCACGAATGACGTCATGCGCAAACAAACGAAAGTTATGAGCATATCTGTGTAGTTGTATCATGGTTGCCACTAGTCTCATTTCAAAACAAACAATTGACTATTAATGCCGGGTGACTGCAGAATTGCAATGAAACAGAGCAATGGAACAGATTAGTGTAAGGATAAGGAAATAAGGAACAGGTACCAGGTGATGTGATCCAACCGATTATGCTCAAGACATCACTTTAAGTGCCAAATCAGAAATTCTGTAACTTCATTTCAACATAAAGAGCCAAATTATTTTTGTAACATTTTCACCACCAATATTTGTATCTCTGTTAGAATGGATTTACCTTAAATCGGAAATTAGAAAAGTATTTTTGGGAGTAATTATTGAAATAGTTGTTTTCGTAGATTTTAAAGTTACTATGCGCTATACTACGCTATGCTACGAAGCACACATATATTTTTTTGGTTTCCATTGCTACCTACGTAAACCGTAATCATTACATTTCATAAGATCTTAAATGTAAAATCAAGCATGAAATAGTGAATAGATTACTTAATAATCATGTTTACCTATATAGAAAATAAAAATTCACGGACTTACAAAAATATCAGTACCTAAGGAACATTAAATTATATGTATCTATTACCTAAAAAATTCAATAAGTATAGGGTTACCAACTCATGCCATTCAAAAAAGAGTACAAATTCTCTACCAGACCCATAAAATGCCAGATTACTCACAATTAGTGTTGAAACTTCTGGTACCTGCGGCGCCGCAGGCGAAAATTTTGTTAAATTTTCAAGGTTACGCGTTTTCCTGGCACTTCGGTATTTTAATGTAACATCCGTTTATACAAATACAAAAATGTCGACTTTCGGTAAGATATTTATTGATTTTAGTAGATGAATATATGAGCATTACAGTTTACCGAATATAAACTGTAAACTACCCAAAATATGGGCGGATATATAGCACTACCTATAAGTGAGGTAGTGAGGTGACCGAAAGTATAAGTATAAAGTAGATAATACAGGAAACGATAAATATTTGGTCTGGATAATAGTGATATTAGTTCACTCAAAGATGATACTACCTTTGCCCAGAAAAGAGTACATTTGGGTACTTACGCCGAAAAGTAAGAGTACTTATTATTTCTATACTCAAAAGAGTACATGTACTCTTTAAAGAGTACGGTTGGTAACCCTAAATAAGTAATAATAATTTCAATACGACAAACGTACAAACGAAATAGTATATACCTAGTAAGTAGGTATTGCGGTATTTCTTAAGAAAATGTAATTAAAAATTTATTTTTTGTCAAAAGTACTGTAGACTGTAGGTACTTAATAAATCAGAACAGATTTCTGATCAGCTTCATGTCAATTCTAACTTTACCCTCAAATTGAACATATTTATTTATATACAGGGTGTCTCACCAGGAACTGCGTCGATCGATATCTAGGAAAGTACTAATCCGAAATATTTGAAAATTTTGCAATAAAGTCTCTAGGGCGAACGCAACCAAAATATGTAGAACTCTCCAGCACTTCCGGTTATATCGGAAGTCGACATGTACTTCGTTATTTTAAATGGGACACCCTGTATATTATTCTATTTTTTGATAACGGAAAATTTTAGGGTCAATCTATGTGACATTCCCTATAGGCCTTAAGCATTTTTAGATATTAATATTTAAAGAAAAAAATTGACGTATGCTATGTGGCGCAAGAGTGTCCGCAAATTTTTCCAGGAAAGTGAAATTAAGTTGATTTTTTTGTATTCTTAGACAACTAAGACTAAATTATGGTGTATCCATATGTTCAAAAAACACCCCGTATTGTTCCGGTCTCTCTTGTGCACTTTGAAATTATCTTTCAAGCCATAAGACAATTTAAGCGACGCTAAATTATGGTCTATCCATATGTCCAAAAATATTTTACTAAATGTTCCATTTTCGCTATTACATTTTGGAAATTTCAAACAGCCATATCTTTTTAAGCTCAAATGAAACACCCTCTATTGTTCCAGTCTATCTTGTGCACATTAAAATTCTCTTTCAAGCCATAAGCATTATTAGAGTTGTGATTATTACTATAATTTAAACGCGCCGGCATAATTATAATACTAATTATTTATAACGAGTGTAAATTCTACAGACACAACACACAACAATATGTATTTGACACATGCCAAATCGATTTGATTGTTTTTGAAATGTTTATGTCCATGGCAAATTTGATAACATTCTAATATGATGAAAACTCCCAAAATAGTAGAAATTTCCAAATATCTTCAAAAATAAAAAGCACAAACCTAATAATGCTTATATAGCTTGAAAGAGAATTTCAATGTGCACAAGATAGACTGAAACAATACAGGGTGTTCCATTTGAGTTTAAAAAGTTATAGCTGTTTGATATTTCCAAACTGTAACCGCGAAAATGGAACACTTGGTATAATATTTTTGAACATATTATGTATACACCATAATTTAGCGTCGCGTCGCTTAAGTTCTATAAGAATACAAAAAATTGCGAAACACTCTTGCGCATCATAGTTCAACAAGTTGTTCAAGTTGTTCAACATACAGAAACATAATATCCCTCCATATCCATTTGTTATTGAGATTTTCCATGATTCTGAGGTGGATGTAGATTTAAATTTCACCTGTGATAAGGGGAACTGTGTATAATATGCATAAAGTATTGTACCAGCAAGATGACTGTCCAATGAACAATGCTAGATCGGTATAAACTTTTGAGCCCAAAATATTAACAATCGCGTAATTTCCGACAATGGTCCTTTTCGGGAGAGTGTTCCAAATCCCGACTTTTAACCTATGGACTTTTATTTCTGGGGGTTCATAACGAACGAAATCTCGAACGAAATTTACGAATTTCACGTGGTTCGATCCCGAGCTCTAGCACTAGCAGTGTCGGTGGGTATGGGGTGTTTGTATGCGTTTTTTCAATGTATAACCCCCCTTACGGGCAGCGTTTGGCTTTCATTTGAGGGTTGTGTAATTTATGTGTAGGAGTGTAGGTGTTTAAATTTTCTCACGACAAAAATCACCCAAAACAAAAAACATCTTCAATTCTTTCTCTGACAAATTCATCACTCAAAACTTTTATGATAATCCACCTCTCCGTGTTATGAATCTATGAATCCACCTATTTGAAAATAATTTCACACCCGTACAATATTAGAAATACCTGTCGGCAAGAAACAAGTGTTTATTTAATTTCCATAACATGATGCAAAACCAGGATGTCATATTATATTTGAACTAAGTAAAACTTTTCACGATTTGAAATTGCCTAAATGTACCTAATGCGAAAAACTAAACAGGTTTTTTTAAAAAATAGCACACCTTAATGCTTCTAAGTACCTACATGCCAAAAAGCAAATTATAATACCTACCTAGTACTTATCTCTCTGATCTCTCATATGTAAAGATTCTCACAAACCCTTGCATGTGTCAACATTTTTATAAAATATCAAATAAACATCAAAATATGTCCAAATTGACCACATTTAAGCATCAAGTATTATGTTAGGTAAACAGATATATGTTTTTGACAGAATATTAATATTACTGTAAGTGTAATAGGAAGTAGGTATAGCTTCCAATTAAACAAATTAAACTTTGACAGTGTGTGTATCTTGTATGTTGAAAATATGGAACACCTTTCCTTTTAATCATTTATATAATAGGTAGTTTGATAAGCCATTACAACTTGCATAATTGTGTTTTCCCCACTGCAATGTTTTTTTTGGCCACTCAACGTTTTAACACTTAAGTAGGTATTGAAGACAAACGGACAAATGCCTTCTACTCTGTATAGAAAGACAAAACTAATATAGATTCACAACAGTTGTTAATTCATTGTTCCTAATTATTAACTTTGGTATAAGTATAATATATTTGTTTACGAAATAACTAAACATTGTTAAAAATACAAACCTGCAATGACGGTATCACTAAGGTTATATTTTCCACTTGTTTTAGGAAAATCCTTGAGCTTTCTATTACTTAGTTTAAGTTCTCCACTTTGATTTGCTTCTTCCAGAATTCTTTCTAAAGATCTCGTTAACTGATTTTGAATATGTCCATTTATATTGGGAACCAACACTGCCATCATGCATGGCACAGTCAACAATACGCCTTACCCACTCACTCAGTAAACACTAACTGAACTGGCCGGTCAATTAATAAAAATAAACCAAACACAAACTGAACTGAAATCCACGATATACACACAGAAAATAGTATGTTGCGCCGAAGTGGGCGGTCCTTAATATAACGCGTGACGTCACTCTCAGATTGATTTTCATTAGGGGATACGCATTTTGTGTGTTTTTCGTCTTTAACGTGATTATTTTTACAGTTACAAATAAAATCTCAAACAAAAGATGTTTGTGATGCTTCGTTTTATAACTTAAAAATATAATATGTCTCAATTTCGCGAAGCTGAGCTGTTAAATACATTATTCTTACTGTGAAATTTGTTCCTCTAAGGTTTTCGCCACGTATTTCAAGAGAACCGTACAACATAGAGTAAAATTGCACATATACTATTTTGTAGAACACAAAATATATTACAAGAAAGACTAATGGGAGGGTATTATATGCCTAAAGATAAACAAAACACAAGGTTTAAAAATGTGGGGTTTTATTAATGCAGTAAAAATTTTATCTTTATTTCTTAACCAGTTTAATTTATTTACTTATATCAATACCTATTGCTTGCATAAAATCAATCAATCTTCAATCTACAAGTAAAAAAGTATCCTTATATCTAACCAAAACCTTATGTTTAAAGGATTGGAAAGTAACGACCATAAAATAATATATCAAATATGCCATAATGATGCCTTGTTCAAATTTTAAAAAATATTTACATATAGTTTATTATTGTCCATGGTATTCGGACTTTTATATTTAAAAAACCTCATAAACTTAAATTTACCAATATTTAATTTTAAATAATTTAAATTAGACAAGTTCACCAATTTATTAACATTTTCCTGGATTGTTACACCGTTCTTGACGGTATTCACAAAACACGCAATTTAAAGTACACATTACATAACAAAATACAACACATATTTATGGAAAGTATGATTTGATCCAATGGGGTATTACAGCGTAGTTGAATTAGGCAATTTTATTGTTATTATTTGGTTCATGTATACTATAGGGAGCTCCTAAATTGTATTTTTTTCAATTACATTCATAATATGGCCAGAAAGAGAAGAAAAAATATAATGCAGTTTTTCAAATACTACAAATCGCGCCTTTTGAATGACGTCACGGACTTCCACGGAAGTCCAGAACGGAAATCGGCAAATCAGCTATTCATAACATAACCTCTCGTCCTCGTCATTATTGTCATAATAATTATATTTTGTATTAAAAATAACTTCCATTGAAATGATCCTCGCAAACACAGTATTTTCCATCGAATGGTATATGATTCACTTTTATTGGTTTAGCCCAACTTTCTCTTCTTGTTGGGTTTTTCGGTATTGTAAGAAATAGCTTGTCTGGATGATCACTATTATTATTATTACAAGATGGCACAATACACATTTTAAATACCATTTTTGCTCTTTTTGCTCAATGAAATTTACATTTATTGTTTACATCAAAACACTCGCGAACGAAAACGTTATTTTTCAGGTTAAGTAGGATGAGCTAAGCTGGATCATAGATAAAGTTTTTTTATAGCTTATCTCTGAGCTGGATGAGCGGATGAGCCACAGAACATTAGGATGAGCGGTAGCTGGTGACAAAGAGAGTAGTATAATTTTATCTTTGTCATCCTTTCAAGTCCGTGACGTCATTTGAGCGCAAAGTTTAAACTTCTTTCTTAAAAGCTTAAAACTTCAATATTTTTTTTCATGTAAATTTCAATATATTAATTTTAAAAAAATATTTACAAGGCATATTTCAACATTCTCTATCCAATACTATTTTTTTTTAAATTCACTGTAAAGGTCCATTCCAATACTTTAAACGTAAAGGTTTTGGTTAGATAAGGATACTTTTTACTTGGAGATTGTTTGATTTTATACAACCATTAGGTATTGATATATAAAAAGTAAATAAATTAAACTGGTTAAGAAAAAAAAAGAATAAAATTTTGTTTGCATTAATAAAACCCCACATTTTTAAACCTTGTGTTGCGTTTATCTTTATGCATATAATACTCTCCCATAGTCTTTATTGTAGTATATTTTGTGTTCTACAAAATAGTGTATGTGCAATTTTACTCTATCTTGTACCGTTCTCCCGAAATTCGTGGCGAAAACCTTAGAAGAACAAATATCGCAGTAAGAATAATGTATTTAACAGCTAAACTTCGCGAAATTGAGACATTTTATATTTTGAAGTTATAAAACGAACCTTAATGAACATCTTTTGTTTGAGATTTTTTTTAACTAAAAATAATCACGTTACAGACCAAAAATGCACAAAATGAGCATCCCCGTAATGAAAAGCAGTCTGAGAGTGACGCCATGCGCGCGGTAAACACAAACTGGATACTGGGAGCATCCGGCCTTGACTATGAAATCAACGTGGAATGCAGTGTTGCCAACATCAGAGTTAAGAAACTCCTTACCAATTACTTTCCGAATTTCAAAATAATAACAAAATTTCCAAATTCTTCTATACGGGCGATTATTATGTATTATGTTTTGTTGAGAGGGGTATTGGTACAATTGCGCAGATGGTGTATGTATAAAAAAATAATCTATGGAAATATATAAAAAACTATACATACGTATCCTAATTAATATTATTTTATATAACAGGATAATATATACAATAAACATATAGAGATATACAATACAGATATATATACAAAAAAATATATAATAGCTCTTTGGTAAAATAAAATTGCTTAACAATTACAGATTATCAATAAGAAATAAATACCAATTCCAACAATAGTGTGCGTCTATTTATAATAATTATAAATAGACGATTATAGATTCACAAAAATTTAATTAAAAATTAAAATTTTAGGATGAAGTGAATGCGAATGCGAATGTGAACAAGAAAATATGCATCCCATAAAAGGAAAAATCGACTGATACAAAGATGGTTTGATTTCACGGACTGCTATAATAAAATAAATATTATTTTGAATAAAAATAAAATTGTATAAAGAAAATAATGATTTCTTTATAACTCATATGTCTTTGTAAAATATATATCTTGCATTTCTATACTGTACTAATACCACGGATTTCTTAAAATAAACAAGATATCCGTGACTAATACTAATACTAATACGGAAATTTCTGTACGGTTGGCAAAGCTGATGGCGTGTTTCCCCAATAACAAATAACGAACATACGTTTGACGACCTTGACCTTATACCGTTTTCGATTACTGCGCATGTTCTCAGGGTATTAGGTATTTTCCTTTGCTAATATTTACTGTGCTCCTTTCATCTGCTTTTATGGGCATTTTTGGGCTTCAAACTCAAACATACCCATTGCGCATTGAGGGATGTGCAGCAGAGGCAAGGCACATGCTGAAACTCAATGAAAAGAACAGTCGATAAAATTCCACGAGCAGTGATGGGTTTTTAGCCGCTAATTATATATTTAGCCAATGCTAATTATATAATTAGCATTTATAGCCGGCTAAAAATATTAGAATTAGCCGTTAGCAGAATATACAGTCTTTTAATTTTTCACACATTAGAATAATTTTTTCGCAATTACCAATAAAATATCTATATATTTATTTTTACCTAGTAGGCAGGTAAGCATAATAGGTATTATTAGGTCATCATATTATAAGTCATCGATAAGGATAGAAATTAAATCTAGAGATAGCGATTATTAGCCTGCTAATTTTGAAAGGATTTTTAGCCGACGGATAATTATCGAAAATTAGCCGGTTAATTATAAATGGATAATTATCCGGCACAACACTGGTCACGAGCTGCTAATAGCCAAGGATTTTTAACTTTAAAAAATCCTTGGCTAATAGCAGCTCATATGTGTGAAAGGAACACTAATTATGTAGTAAAAGATTACAAAGATCACGGATTTCTCTAAAATAAACTTTAAGAAATCCGTGACAAAGATTCTCTGAGCCAAGGAATTTATATACATGGAACGATTATCAAAGCTGCGCGAGTATTCTAATTTTGGATCCGCCATTTTGATGTCTGAAAATTTGTGGGAAATTTAAAACAGCATTAACACAGCGTCTTCAGCAAGAAAGCAATAAAAACAACTGATATAAACAGTTAAACTTTTGAGGCAACGATTAATTCTAAATAGATATAAAAGAAATGTTCAATATTTTATAGTTTAATTGAAATTGGTGACTTAAATTTAGATTTGTAAAATTTTTATTTAAGAGATATAAAAACAAGCAAGATATATATATAATTAATTAATCAAAATATATTGTAACATTGATTGAACAAAAGAGCTATTTATACCTATATACCTTATTGTTCTCTTTATTTGTTTAAAATGAGGTACTATATTAGCCGTTTAAAACTTGCTATTTAAAATTAATTACTTATGCTTGTCATTAAAATTTTGAAGAAGACATTGTATTGTGTGTATATGTTCGCAGTTATCGTAACATATAATATATAAACCAGGAGCTATATGATTGTATGTCTCTAAGACTTTCAATTATTAAGTTTATTCTAACATTCAAGTTTTAATAATTTACTTTAATGATCGATGCGTTCAACTAAACACTGTTGCATACAAGGAATTTATATACATGGAACGATTATAGACGACTGCGCATCCAATTTTGTGTGGAAACATTTTAGTTGCCATTTTGATGTCACACTGCTCCCAACTTCTACATTTTGTATTGGTACACCTGACCAAGACCCTAGAATTCTAGTGTCTTTTTCTTTCTAATCTAAAAATTCAATGGTTCAAATCTTCCTAACACGGCAACAGTGGTATGGGTAAATTTGGTAAATAGTGTTTGTTTTGTATTTTTGGCGTCTTGTTGGTTTATTTTATTGTGATTCTCTTGGTTTGATTCTGTTTGTGTGTTTATTATTGTATTCCTTTGATTTATAGACTTTGAGTGACAATATTTGAGTATTGGACTTTCGTAATTATCCCAGGTAAATTCGGATTTTATAACAAGAATTGAAAGTCTTAAGAGACATGCAATCATAGTTCCTATAGCTGATATAATAATAAATTATGAAAACTGCGAACATAAAACAATACAAAAAATAAGCCAGAATAGTTAAAGTAAGGTAAAGGATAGTTATATTTTATATGCATAATGCATTTTAAATATTTACTTTTCTAAACGGCTAATGGTGTATTTTACATAAATAATGTGAACAAAAGTTACATAGATAGGTACACAAAATATTTCGTTTGTACCTTCATCAATTTTACAAGAAAGTTTGGTGACGACATATTTTATTTTTCACAAATAATTGTAATTAAACTATAAAATATTGAACATTTCTTATACCTATTTAGAATTTTTCTTACTCAAAAGTTTTACTTGCTGCTTTCTGTGGTTTTTATTTGTTATTGCTATCTAATTGAGAGGCTAGGTTATTACTGTTAAATTTCCCACCAATTTTCAGACATCAAAATGGCGGATTCAAAATTCAAATACTCGCGCAGCTTTGATAATCGTTCCATGTATATAAATTCCTTGGTTGCATAACATTTTTATAATAAATTTGAATACATTTTCTAAAGTTGATATAGTTCAATATCCTTATAGTTTTGTTTTTATATACAACTACAACTGAAATATTTTAGGTTTTGTAAATGAATATTATGCATTATACTTAAACCTTATTTCCATAGTTCCTCGTTGGTGTTGAATCACTATAAGAAACTAAAAATACAAATACTCTACTGTTGTTCATTGACACATAAGCTAGTTATATATTTTTTAAATAAGTTGTTTTACTTTCTTTATATTTGTTGCTGTCGTTAGAAAGATCCTGAATTTTCAGTTTAATTGGGGCAGTTATGGGTTTATTTTCCATTTTATATAAAATACCCCAGAATAAGCACTTACAGAAGCGAAACTAAGCGTAAGCGTACCCCCCCTGGCCAGAAATTAATAGGCATGGTCCATCAGCGCCATTTTACAAATAGTATAATTGTCAAATTTTACTACACATTACATTACTACGATCAAAAAAGCTCGATACCTAACCTCCTTGATTGGCGTGCTGTTTGTGTTTTCTCCTGAAATTCTGTTTTTGTATCGTGTTATTGGTGTTGGTTTATCATTTATCTTGTTTTGATTGTGTTTATTAGCATTTTTGGACAAAAAATATTTGTTGTTTCCATTTGATTATCTATAATAGGTAAGTGAAAGTATCGCCATGGTATCGCCTATCATTTTTAAGATGGTGCATATGATTAAACCATTAAAAAAACATGTTTTTTATAAAACTGTAATAATTTGAAACGGTTTTAGGTGTATCAGAAAACATTTTGTATTTATATACAAAATGACGTCTAAAGGCGGGACTAGCTGTATTTGTCGTTGGTGTTCCGTTAAAACGGGTCAAGGTATAAGTCTTTTTACTTTACCAAGGGATCCCACCAGGTAAGCTACATAAGTCATAAGATATTTTGAAAAATGTGTTACTTTATATAACTATATATTATGGGTAGTCACTAATAATTCCTGTGCTTATAAATATCATTATTTTTAGACTCCGATTGTGGTTGCAAGCCTGCAATAGAGAGGATCTGCTTGTGAAAGATGCAAATACATTACATAAATACTACAAGATATGCGAAAATCATTTTGAGGAAAAATTTCTTTCCAAAGGTGGTGGTACACGAAAAACTTTGTTTGCCGAGGCATTGCCAACAATTTTTCGACATCCAGCAAAAGTCAAATCATCTGTTACTGACAGTAATGTATATGAAAAATTTCCTAAAAAAATAGTTGTTACTTCAGGTGAGTTTTACTTTAACAGCAAATCGAACATATAAATTGTTGAAGTTCTATTCACACGTTGACTTGTTGAAATAGGTTTTACTTAAAGGCATAATCAATATATAAAACTTGTCAATTATTCAACAGATGATGACGAACAGATAACAATTATGCACTTAAATACCTGTATCATTTTGTTAAATATATACAGTTGTTCAGAGACGACCTTACGCGATCCATATCTCAGAAACGATCGTATTGGTAGTTTCTGATATATGGATCGTGTAAGGTCGTCGGTCGTCTAATGTAAAACAACATTATCCTGCCTAAGTACCAAGTGCTCTTCTTGATGATATCACGACAAATGGTGTTTACCGTCTGAGTGTATTTAAAATCTAACGATTACCTAATTGTGTATACCTACCTACTTATAGATGTGGTGTAAATAACTAACTGAACTGTAACTTATAAATCAATAAACCTTCTGTCCGGAACAGAGCGACATCATACAATACCATCCGCTATACCTGTGGCAGGTATGTTTTAAATTTTATACAGGATCTCTCACGAAAAATTACACAAACTTTAATGAGACATTCTGTACATTAAATTAATCAAAGAAATTCATATAAATGGTTATCAGGTTAAATTTATGTAACTGTATTGATTTTAGATCCTAGTGGTATTCCAAATGTTGCGACCACTGCTATCGTTGCAGACTGCTTCAGACACTCCGACTTCTTTACTGTCTTTAACAACTTTAACTCAAACATCTGCATATTTAAGTGCAGATACGCCAAGGAAAAGAAAGTTGCGACTAAAATTAAAATCTTTAAAAAGACGTAAAGTATTCATGCCACTGAAACACGAAAATGAACCTAGCCTTGCGGAATTTTGTAGTATGTGTGATAAATTTTTGACTGAACCACTATCAGCAATAGTAAAAACACAATCTATATTGAAAAACTAATCGCCAACAGGCAGACGATATTCTATGGAATATAAACAATTTGCTCTGATTTTATACTTTTTAAGTCCGAGAGCTTATTCTTTTCTTAGTAAATTGTATCTTCCAACAAGAAGAAGTTTACAAAAAATCACTGAAAAGCTTGCCTGCAAACCGGGATTAAACGATAATGCAATATTTAAAGCACTCGAAATAAAAGTCGGGACAATGCTTGAGCAAGATAAGTATTGCAGTATTAATTCTTTAAAATTTCTTCTATTTTATAATACTGGTTTAGATGAAATCGTTGGCCTTGTCGACATTGGCAACAAAGTGAAAGAATTTTTACCTGCAAAAAATGTCCTCGTAATAATGGCAAGGGGCTTATATACAAATTGGAAGCAACCTATTGCTTATTTTTTTATTGATACCCAGTTAAATGCCATAAATCTTCATCCAGTTATTGTTGAATGCATTTTGAAATTCGCAAACCTTGGTTTACATGTAGAGTGCATTGTAAGCGATATAGGTTCAAATTTTATAGAACTGGCAAATTCTTTTGGCATAACCCCAGAAAAACCGGAATTTAATCTTAATGGTAAAATAATTACATATTTATTTGACACATGTCATTTAATGAAAGCAACCAGAAATAATTTGATCACAAATTGTTTTCATTTTGATGAAAAGAAAACATCCTGGACATTCATAGAATCTTTTTATAAGGAAGATAAAAAAAAACGTTTTACAGATGTGCCCCCAAATTAACTAACTCATATTTATCCTACGAATTTCGAGAAAATGAGAGTTTGTCTTGCAACTCAAGTTCTTAGCCATACTGTTATTGCAAGTGGCATGATAACGATAACGATAACGACGTGCTAAAATTTAAGGGGTTCAAAAACTCCCTATTTAAGGGGTTCAAAAACTCTCTAATTCTAGCACGTCGTTATCGTTATCGTTATTCTGCGCATGCGCAGTGCCAAAAATGATACTATTAGGCACTGCGCATGCGCAGAATAACGATAACGATAACGACGGGCTAAAATTTAAGGGGTTCAAAAACTCTCTAATGTCTATATGACTTTAGGTGTACTTCCATCCATAGATTGGGTTAGGGGCTTCCATCTGAAGCCATAGGCACTATTGAGGCGGTTGAAAAATTCAACAAACTTTTTGACATGGTAAATTCCTTATGTCTAAAAAACAAAAATAAACAAAAAAATGTATATAAGGGGGCTGATTTTCAAGTTGGATATTTAAATGAAATGATACCATTTTTAGAATCATTAAAAATAGTTAATAAGAATGCGGACAGGATGTAACATCAAAATGTAGATTTAGAAAGTGTTGGATAATTACTATAAATGGTATTAAAAACTTATGGCCTAGATTGGCATCTGCTAGTTTTAAGTATTTAAAAACTAGACGATTAAATACAGACTGTCTCGAGAACTTCTTCGGCAGTATTAGGCAGCAGGGAGGTAACGCTATCAACCCTACCCCTATTCAATTTGAACGGGCTTTTCGAAAGCTATTTTGCCAGAATTATCTTTATTCAAACACCATGAACTGTAGTGATGACCTCGAATTATTAATTAAGTTAAATTCTAATATTTCTAATGACGTTATTACAGAAATTGATAAATTTGAACAGTGTCAAGCAATAACACTTCCAGATTATGAATACCGAAAAGAAAATGTAACAGTTCAAAATGCGTTCACATATGTATGTGGTTATTTATTAAAAAAGTCACTTAATATTCATACCTGTATTCATACCTTATATGTTTAACATTTTCAAAAGATTCTGAGGAACTGAATATAGAACACTTACTAATCTTATCTTAGCTTATGATACAGAAAAAAGTATTTACGGAGGTTTAAGAGCACCAAATGTAAAATTTATAAACTATGTATATATTCTTGAAAAAAACTTCACCTCGTAAAGGGGTTTCCCATTTGCTATTTGATAAACTGAAGAATGTACAATTTGTCCATCCCTATCCCCAGTTTCCCTTCTTATATCTTTTAAAATTATTTATTAGGTTTAAGATATTATATTGCCTTAAATATGCAAATAAGGATCTTGTAAAATTTAAAAAACAAAAAAATCAAAAAATAAATATATTATGTCATGTTTAATTAATATTTTATTGTAAACATTATTTATTTGTATTTGTAATAAACTGTATAGTTTACCTACAAATGTCTTTATCTACTTCAAATTTTAATGCAAGAAAATAAAAGTATTGTCATTTTAAAAACTCATTTAAGAAATTACAATATATATTGAAATAAACCACAAAATGATTAAATCATAATGTAGGGTGATAAAAATCATAGCTAAATTGAAATTAATAGGATAAAAGCTATGCAAGGCTATGTAGGTAACTGAATGCAGCATAACATTTATTTTTGTCTTACACTACTCATTTTTATGGTTGTCACCATTACAGAAAACTATTCTTTGTATTATATAGCTACAAGAAATTGGTAATAGGTATAATACAAACATTTCTCTCTGTGTAAATAGAAGTGGTTTCGTTATTTATTATTTATGAATGGAACATTAATGTAAACTGAACTTTCTCTCGGTGTAGTAAGTGGTAGGCTAAGAGTGGGGGAATTTGGACAGTAGTTATGAATGAAATTCGCCACGCATTCTTTTATTGTCTCTGCTTCTAGTGCTTCTGGGGGTAATTTCATCAGAGTAATAATATTACTCTGATGTAATTTCTCTTCTCTCTGTTCTGTTGTTGTTATTACTGCTTTGGCCTTATAGATATTCTGTGGCTTTGGCTTTGTGGTTTTCGTGGTTTGTTTAGAGATGGTTTAGAGTAGAGAGTTTTGACATGGTACGACTGAGTTTTGAGAGATTTTGTGCTTTTACTTTTGAATTTAAAACAATTTATAGTGTATATTGTTTATATTGATGAAATATAATAAAAGAACAAGAATATTGATATAAAGAGTTTTTGATTGGCGATATATATGTCTGTTTTGCGAATATAAGTTTTAGAAAAATTACTTTTTCCCGGAGGCGACGAATTATTTGAAAAAAGATGAATACAGGTAAATTGAAGTTTATTACTCACTGATGCAATTCAGTCCATCGTTCCTACACTTAGGAACGGCAATAGGAAAGGCAACTCAACTAAAAAAATTTGTCACAGAGGTTTTTGATTTAATGGGATAATCAAATTTTGTTTTAAAAGCGGGGCCATTTCTAGATTGAACATTACAAAAGGTTCTTTATCTAGAATATACAGAGGCCAACTAAAACATTTACACATTTTTTTTTTTTAAATATTATGTACCTAATAAAAAGCTTTGTTATAACTAAAATAATTACTTGTGTATAGGTACCTGCTGTACCTACCTATATACTTCGTAGTATACTTGTACCTATATAAAATATATAAATATACATTTTGAAGATAAACCTATATTTCTAAATGTTTATTTAGTTTACTGGTTACTGGCCAATGGTCTTCCTCAGAGAGCTTCGCTCGAAACTTAACTTGCTTTTGATTTGCTTACATTTTTCCAATAATAATTTCCTGATAATGCAGGAACCCAGTGAACATGCACACCAATTGCAAAAGTCCAAGTGACCTGAAAAACGATAGGGGGTAGTAATTTTGTTAAAAAAAGTTTTGTATATACCTTTTTACTTTACCTTTGAACATGCACACCAATTGCAAAAGTGCAAGTGACCTGAAAAACGATAGGGGGTAGTAATTTTGTTAAAAAAAGTTGTATATACCTTTTGTATTTGTTTATATCTTGGCAAACAGTTCTAATGTTAAGGGATTGTTCTCTGTAAAGGATTAAACATATTGATTATGATTTTCCAAAGTGGTTAATTATGTTTCAGTATGTATGCTAGTTTGATTAAATTATAGTCTAAACATTTTATAAACTATTTTTTCTAATTTGTCCAAATATAACAATTAGTAAATATGATATCCAGATATGCATGTGAGAATATAAGTATTACATCTGGGTGTAACTTTGGACAAAACAAAGTATGCAAAGTGTTAGGTAGTATGCAAAATTATTACCTAACTCATAATTATTTCCTCGATTATTTCATACCCCAACTACACCGATTTACAAAACTTAAAAAAATATTAAATGTTTAAAGGTTTTGTGTCAAATTTAATGATTGATTATAGTACTAAAGTGTTTGGACGACTGATGGTTTAGATTGTGGACCTTTCGCTAATTTTGAGATCTACAATACTGTATATTATTTAATTCTATTGGAAGATTGCATAAGTATTTATTGTTCTAGATATTAGATGTGATGTTCTCTCAGTGACCAAATTTCTAATTTTCTCATATCTATTTTAGATACAGATCCTTTGGAAATTACAGAGGCTGATAGCTTTTCTTTATTTGGAGATAGTGCTGGTAACATTGAGTTTGTAGTTGAAAGTGATGATGACCCTGTAGAACCTGAACCTGGCACAGAAGAAAACCCTATTATTATACATATAACTAAGTTACAAGAAAATAAAAAACAGTTAGTAATAGCCAGAGAAAACCTTTCAAAATTCCCAGGTAAATAGATAAGTATAGCTAATTATCTTGAAAGGGGTTGGAATCTGTGGTGTGAAGATAGATCTCGACTGATTAGATCAGCAGCGGGACTCTGGAAATGTAGATATCTGAATATCGACATCGAAATTATTTCGATATCGATGTCGATAGTTACTAATCGAAATATACTTTGGAACTCTTGAAAGGCATCGACATTATGCTCGGGCAACATCGTCAAAATGACAGTGTTGCCAATGAAAGATAACTAATTTCATCCTTTTTTTTACTCTATTGTTATATTCTTTCTCTTTCTTAATCATAAGTGTACACAAAATCCTATAAAAGAATTTATGCATGTAGATGTTATTGTTAGAATTTACAGAAATAAATAGCTTTATTAAGTGAAGAAGTGACTTAAAAAATCACCAGAAGTATGGTACCTATTTAGTGAATTATTGGGTGCGAAGTTTTAAAGTTAAAATTTATATATAAATGATAATATTTGCCTGTAAATTTAATATAGTGCAACAATTTGAAGAAAAACCGTTCAAAGATGACAATTACGAAACACAAATGATCTATTAACTTTACTAAATATAAGGTTTGTTGAATTATTTTGAATATATAAGACCATGATTTATTATTCACTAAATGAACAAGCCTCAGGAGTAATTCACTGCCGAATCACATCAACTGACTTTAATACATTAACACCAAGTTGACATTCTTCCCATCCTAGGCCATCGCCTTCTATTAGAATCACTTAAAAATTAATAAACACGAGCCAAGAGGTTCCTAGGTATATTTAATTGACACTTAGATTAAACACTAGATTATTTATATTCCCAGTGACAGTTTTGACACTGAACCTAGAGGTTATGTTATATCTCGTAACTAAACCAAAAATCTCGATGGTTAAACAGAAATAGCATATTCTGCCGTGTGTTAGAAGGAAAGAGTCAATCATTTCGGGTAGGATATCCTCGTCGACATTATTTCGATACGAACGGTCGATTTTTCGTAACTATTTCGATAGTGACATTTTCGGGAGTACCAATTATTCGATATAATATCGATATCGATCGGTTGGCATCGAAACGACATTTCGGGAGTCCCTATGCAGATAAGACATTTCAGATAAAGTTACAATGTTTGCAAAGCAGAAATGGCTAGATTTAGAAATTAAGTATCTATACAGTAAACGAAGTACGCTTGAGTTGCAAGTGTATAGACTTTACAAAAAGCTTACTTACTTATAAGTTGAATAATTTAGAATATGAACAATAGTGTGACTTTCAGAGGAGCATGTTTTTCTCGATTAACACATTCAGTGTTCATGATGCGAACTCGAGTTATGCGCGACGAACCGCAACGGCTGCTGACTCGATTTTGCATCATTGTAGCATGCACACGCATAGCGAACTCGGCTGCTGCCTTATGCGTGTGATATGTTGTAACCCTGTGTAGTACATATCAAGAAAGTGTAATTTGGTGTCAGTTTGAGTTCGCAATGAATTTCGACGGTGCTAGTCCATCTGACATAAGACTAAAAAAAATTTGAAAGAAGTTTGTGTATAAACAACATCTTACCGACAGTGATTTTGCGGGTCCCGATTATACGGATTCAGAATTTGATGAGAAAAGTGACTCAGATGTCGATGAGGTTCATGTGCCTGTTGAGACATACAGATTTGAATACCACTCCCTTGTCAATCACTATTCAAACAAATCGTGCATTAACAAGCTCCAATGAGCCTGTAAAATGGACGCAAATGCCTAGCAAGCGTATGGTGCCTTTTACTGGGAAACTGTTGAAGCAGAGCTTGTTGAAAAGGACGAGAGAAATAAAACGATCCTTTCTCTTCATCGACTGATTAACGACTAACTTTATTAGAGGAGAGGAGGGGAGGAATTGTACAGTATATTACACGTGTGCCAATAGATGGCGCTTCATGAACATTTCAAATAAATGTTGTAGTTTAAGATACAATATTCAACACTCCCACTTATCTAAATATTATCAACATTTATGTAAACCTAGATTAACACTAAACTTAGAGTGCTTTGGCAGACATAACGCTTTAGTTAACACATCGGCTATCATTTCATCAGTAGGTAAAAATTTAAGTTTAACCAATTTATTCGAAATCGCTTCACGAATGAAGTGATAGCGGACGTCTATGTGTTTTGTCCTTTTATGACATACAGGATTTGAAGCCAATCTCTGTTTGGTGTCATGTGCATACTAGCCCCCGAATCAATGTAAAAGTCCTCAGCATTGAACTTGCCGTCAATAAAAACTGCACTAAAGACGTTCGATTGTTTTTTATCGCTTGCACAATTTCCTTTTTCTGGACATTTACTTGCATAATGTCCTTTCTGTTTACACTTGAAACAGGTTACATTTTTCTTTTCGACATTTGCCTGTCGGTTGTCATCATTGTTGCCAGACCTGCCATCTCTTAGATTGTTACTGGACTTCTTCGGAAATTTTCTACAGTTGCCTGCTTTACCAGCGAACGCATTTCCTGTTTTATCGCCTTCAAACTCTATATCCAATAGTTTGGTTTTTATGGCGTCTGTGGTAATTCTTATCCCACTATGTTCAATAGCCATTATCATAGGTAGGTGTTTCTCCGGTAAACCAGCTAAGAGCAGAGAACCAATCCATTTGTCGTCTTATCTTGAATCCTGCACTTTGGAGCCGTTGCGCGGTTTCAACCACTTGGTTCACATAGGTAGCCATATTGTGACAATCTTCCAACCTTGTGGAAATAAGAGTCCTCAATAAACTTATTCTCCTTGCAAAACCATTATCTGCAAATAAGGATTTTAACTTGTCCCATAACTCCTTGGCTGTTTTAGTTTCCTTAATATGAATGTAAAGTGATGTGTCGATCATGAGAATGAGTTTAGCTCTTGCCTGACTGCTTTTGTTGGCATTCGTTTCTGTGCCGTTCACACAACCTTGTAAACTTTCTAGCAACAGAAAATTCTTGGCTGCAAAAGCCCATTCTTCATAATTATCGCGTCCTCGCAACTTCGGAACACTCGCGATTAAATTATTACTCGACATTGTGCCTATCACTTAATTCACTATTCGTTTGGGTCTGGGCCCATAACCTGTTGAAGCAGAGCTTGTTAAAAAGGACGAGAGAAATAAAACGATCCTTTCTCTTCATCGACTGATTAACGACTAACTTTATTAGAGGAGAGGAGGGGAGGAATTGTACAGTATATTACACGTGTGCCAATAGATGGCGCTTCATGAACATTTCAAATAAATGTTGTAGTTTAAGATACAATATTCAACAGAAACAGGAAACTAAAAACACTGCCCGATGGTTAGTATGAAAAGTTGCTTTTATAATTATTTTTTTGATGCTTGCATAATATTATATTTTAGAAGAAATGTGTTGTTACAGGAAATATGGCAATAGATTATTTTAATTTATTGGTTGACGACAGCTTTTTTGAACTTATTGTTCAAGAAACAAATCGTTATGCAGTTGAGGTATTCCAGTCTGAAAATGTAGGCGAATTTTCTAAAATAACACATTGACGTGATACTACGGTACCCGAAATGCGTCTTTTTTTTGGACTGTTCCAACATATGGGGACAATACAGCTCAATCGAATTCAAGACTACTGGAAGAGAGACAGTCTTTTCAATCTTCCTTTGTTTTCGACGAGCAGAGACCGGTTTGTCATGCTATGTTTACATTTTGCTGAGAATCCAAAACTAGATGACCCAAAGCCCGAAGTTTCAATAATAATATGATGGCTACTTACTCTCCGAACCAAAATCTGTCTCTTGATGAGTTTATGATCCTGTGGCGCAGAATGCTGATGTTCAGACAATACATCAAAAATAAAAGACACAAGTACGGTATCAAACTATACATTTGGACTGAGCCAGATGGAACGATACTAAAGTTCGCTGTTTACACCGGTACTTTAGATGATTTTGATGGTAAAGGACATGCCGCCAATGTAGTACTCCATCTAGTGGAAGAAAAGTTAGATGCAGGACACTCTTTGTTTATGGATAATTACTACAATAGTTGTCATTTAGCGCATAAATTATTAAATAGAGGGACATACTGCACTGGAACACGACGGCTTGATTGGAAAGATAACCCCTTAGAGGTAAAAAATGCAAAACTGAAGGTGGGTGATAATATTGCTCGCTACTCCAATCATGTAATGGTAGGAAAGCTGTGCGACAAGCGTGATGTCTCATGTTTCCACTGAATTTTCTTACGATTTGGTCTAATACAGAAACAAAAAGGATCAAGAAAAGGAGAAACCAGAGACCATATACATGCATAATAAAAACATTGGCGGTGTCGATAAGCAGGATCAAACGCTGTCTTACTATCCCTGTTCCAAAAAAATTATTCGTTGGTACAAGAAGCTGGGACCTCACATACTACAAATGATGTGGTTTTCATATTTTTTAATAATAATAATAATAATAGATTTATTGCCCAACAGATACAATATCCAATAACAAGACAAATTTACAAAAATAATGAAAAAGAACAAAATAAGCAATATTTAGTAGGAATATCAGAAAGATGATTGACGAAAGTAAACTAAATAATAATAACAAATCATTTTCCACTGCAATATATTAGGTATATACTTATTACTGTTTAAATCTAAAGAAAAATACAGAACGAAGCAATAAAAAAAATTTTATATATAAGAAATATAGAAGAAATTTTATATAAGAAATATGAAAAAAGTCGAATTTCATTATACAATTTCAGACTGTGAGTGATTGAAGAACTTGTACCATCAAAGGAAGAAGCACCACCACCTAGACCCATTCAAATGCAACACGTACCAGAAAAAATCTAATTCCACCTAACTCCAAAGCCTGGCCCCGCAGAAGATGCCAGGCATGCTACAAAAAAATTCCAGAAAAGAATTAATTTTTGGCATTAATTAATTATCATTGTTTCAAAGTATTCCTAATCCACAGACCTCAGACTACCTTAAGGATCTACTCAAATCAAACAATCTCAGTGAAGATGTAGTAAAGGAAAGGAAAACTGGACAACTACCATTCCTAGATGTATTAATAATTAGAAATAGTGAAAATAAGTTAGAATTTGAAATATACAGAAAAGATACCAGTGCTTTTAAGATATATCCCTAAGGACTCTCACCATTGTGCTCAACACAAAATGGTGTGGTTCAATTTTTTAATTTAACACCTATTAAGCTTTCCTCTAAATAAGGAAAGGTGAAAGCTGCGAGTTATGGATATTCTGTAAGTTTAATTGATAAAATAATTAGGAAATGTAAATTTAAAGAGACACTTCGAAATTCCTCGACTTTTCAAAATGAAAGAAAATCCAAAATTCATATCTATTCCATAAGATCCTCATTTCAGCTGTGGTTTTGTAAGGTTTTTAAAAATATAGGTATATGAGTGGTTTATTCATCGAGACATAAACTACAACTTTTAGGCAAACCAAAAGACAAAATAGATACTAAGGAAAAGTCGAGGATTTACGAGATTAGCTGTAAAGACTGCCATCAAAAGTATGTTAGACAAACTAGAAGGTCAATTCAAACTAGATTCAAGAAACATGTGGCTCATCTCAAATATGGTAGAAGTCTAGTGTCCCCCAACATGTGTTTGAGAACAACCATAAAAACGATAGTAGTAATTTAAGACTATTTAGCAATGTAACAAATTCTAGAGACATAGATGGTTTTGAGAGTTTGGAAATTGCGAAATGTAAAAATAATATGAATGGTGATGGAGGGCCAATCCCATATAATCGGCTTTATTGGTTAGTAAATCACGGTCCACTGATCAGTCGCGGCGGTTCACTAATCCGTCGCTGAACTGTAGAAATAGTTTAGGTGTACATACGATACCAAATTAGTATAGGTTTAACTTGGTTAGCGAAACGCGCTTCAAGTGCAGTATAGTGTTTTGGTGTTTAGTAGAACTACGTTAGTGTTAGATATAATTATGTTTTGCTGAATTTCATGGATTATTTTTGAATATATATAGAAATAGACTCAGACTAGGCAATATAATAGAGATCGTCTAAAAGAATCTGGATCTTAAACATGGATAATAGATGGTTTTCAGTAAAGCAAATTCAAGAAGTGTTTAACAAATTGAATACTTAGTAGACAGAATATATTGTAGAAATAAAAATGACCAGTCAAAGTTGATAGTTTTTATTACCAACATTAAGAAATTTTTTATTAAAAAAATTAAAATTAATTAAAAATTAAAGGTGTGGCAAATTTAAAAAAATATATTGGTTTCTAACAGAATCAAATTGTGAATGGAATGGAATTTGTACGTAAATCCATCAATATAAATATTAAATTTATAAACAACTACATAACAATTTATAACAAACAATTTTACATACACGTACAAAACCACACTCGTATTATATGCTAATTAATTGTAAATATTGTGACCGATGCAGCTCATTAATCAGTGTCAAATTTGCAATGCTTGGGCTGTTAGAGGGGAGGTGAGGGAAAGAGCGTGAGTATTGAAAGCAGTGCACAAAACTGCCTCATGCAGATCAGTTAAACAATGTAAACGATACCGCGACAGCGATTAGAGAATTGTCTTGTATTGGATAAGTTCTAAAATTGCCGACCGGAGGCATTTGCTTCACGTCGGTAATTCAAAGATAGTGATAGTAAAATGATTATATTTAATGTATAAATAATTAAATAAAAATAAATAAATAATAATAAATATAAGAAATTTTTGGCAGTTCTGCAGCACCTATGCAGCAGCCGCCCCTGTTACTATGGGGTCATCATAAAGTAAGGGGTATACTTTAAAGTCTTATATAATTTTAGAAATCAAGCTAGTAGCCAAAAGTTAATGGAATCTAGTTGCTTCAATAATTGATTTTACTGTATTTATGAAAAACAAAAGAGTTGTCGTGTCAACTGCTGCTACAAGTGTCAAACATAATCATTGCGATTTAGAGAATTATTCTCAAAAGAAAACTCACGTAAACGTAAATTGAAACAATTTAAACTTTAATAACATGGATCTACAAACAAGAATTTGTTTAGTAAAAAAATTCAAATCATGACCTTGTTATCGCCGCAAAAAGTGCTATTGTGCTACTAATACAAAGAATGAGTAAATCAGATAATAAAACACCTATTAAACTTGTGTTAAAGGTTACAAATAGTCAAAAAAATATAAACCCTTTTCAAAAGTGCAGAATACTTGACAGTCCCCTGTTATACAAAAATTCATTTCACTTCACATGATGAAGCACAATCATTGATTATAATTCACAAAAAAAAGGAACAAATGGAAACAAATGAGCAAGAGGATAGTTTACTCAAACTTGCCCAATCAGTGAATACATTGGTTGGCGTGATCCTGCCTTACATATGAGGGCTCAAAAAGTAACCCCACTGAATAGATTTACGGTGCGAGTATAGATCTGGGGACTCGCGGCGAGATGGTAGTACGGCCAGTTTCACGGACGGCGGCTCAGCAACTAACTCTTAGCGCTTGAAATTTCCTAGGTCCGCGTGGACAGCAAAAGTAAGAATGCGTGTGCATTCGGCTTTTATTTCAGGTGTCGAAATAATAGATTTTATGTCGGATATAGTTGTTTATTTACGGCGTTGTATTGGAAACTTATTTACAGGTGTAAAATATTATTTTTAACGGCGAAATAAAATGTACTTCATTACAGCATGGAAACAAGCGGATAATCAGAGAGTAGATTTCTATAATAAAATTAATCAACTGCAAGCCTGTATGGAAAATCTACAAAAAGTCAACAATGAAATGTATTTAAAATATAGAGTTAGAATAAGAGTTAGAAAAAAGACTGACCAGTAATACCGAAATTAAGTCAGTTGAATATCAAACTGACGATGAGGAACTCGCTGAAGAAACAGAGTGGATACGACAGAAAAATCGCAAAAAAAGAAAATGAATACTTCTCTCACACCTCCACAACCCGAGCGGGACGTCTCAAAACCTGCACAAAAAGCTAAAAAAGTGCCTCCGCCTCCACCAATAGTTGTGGACGGCATTGAAAATTACAATAACTTTCATGCACTTGTGAAAGATGCAATACCCAACTTTCAAATAAAAGTAATTAACGACAAGATTATTAAAATAAATGTAGAAAATGAAGAAGGTTATTTAACGCTTGACAGAATCCTAAATGAGCGAGGATATAAATGGCATTCTTATGAAAACAAACAGAATAGACCACTTAAAGTAATGGCCTGCAAACTTCACCACTCTTGCAATACGGAAGAAATAGTTGAGGATCTAAAGAGACACGTCAGAAACTTTAAAATTATTGCAGCAGTCCCCCAATTAAAGTACAAAACAAAACAACCACTGAACATGTTTATGCTTACATTTCAACACGATGAAAATACTGAGAAAATTTATGGAATAAAAAAAATCATGGCTACATATGTAGAAATAGTACCCTTTCGGAAATCCAAGTTGGTACCGCGATGCAAACGGTGCCAATCATATGGACACACCCAAAGATATTGCGCAAAAGACCCACGATGTATTAGGTGCACTGGTAAACACTTAACTGCAGAGTGTGGAAAGCCGAAAGATGATAAACCAAAATGCGTTCACTGCGGCGAAGAGCATCCTGCTAACTACAGGGGTTGCGTAGTAGCCAAAGAAATGCAGAAAATGAAAAATAAAACAATGCAAAAACTAAACTTATCTAAACAGCCTCAGCGTGCAGTACCTAAAAAGCCTGAAAGTAGAAACAATAAAGTTGTAAAGTCTAAAACCTTCGCCCAAGTAGTAAACGGCAAAAAGAAGAGGAAGTAGACGATAAAAAGGATTCGTCCATTAACAATACCCTCCAGCAAATATTGGAAATGTTGAACAAAATGGATGAACGTATCACAAGATTGGAATATAGTGCCAAAGGAGCTTTACAGCTTTACCTAAGAGAAAAGATAATGCATAATAATTTAAGGGTCATGGAATGGAATGCCAATGGTCTGCTTCGGCACCAACAAGAACTGCAAGCAGTCCTAAACATAGAAAATATAGACATATGTCTTATCTCAGAGACTCACTTCACCCATGAGTCCTTTATTAGATTCAAGGGATATAAAGTTTACCACACCATTCATCCCCAAAATGCAGCCAGAGGAGGAAGTGCAGTAATAATTAGAGAATCGATTATGCATCATGAGGAATTGGGATACAGGACTGAAGAATTTCAAGCAACTTCAGTAATGGTCAAAACCAGAACTTATGAGGTCATGGTTGTATCTGTATATTGTCCTCCAAGACACACAATTAATAAAGAACAGTACTTAAAGTTTCTTAATACTCAAGGTCATTGATTTATCATTGGCGGTGACTTCAATGCTAAGCACACTCATTGGGGATCAAGACTAACGGCACCTAAAGGCAAAAGATTTATGGAAGCAATGACTGCTAAAATGTGAGATGTACTCAACCGGCAAGCCAACTTATTGGCCCACAGATAGAAATAAAATACCAGACCTCATAGACTTCTTTATAGTACGAAATATTTCAGCAAACTATATCCAAGTTGATGAAGCATGGGACCTGAATTCAGATCACTCTCCCATACTTCTCACCCTCAGTGATACCATTATCCAAAAGGAAAAAGCTCCAAGATTAACAAGCAAATTAACAGATTGGCAGAGTTTTAGTATGGATCTTGAAAATGCGATTGATCTAGTAGTTCTATTAAGAACGGCAGAACAACAGGACGAAGAGGTGGAATTGTTCGTTACCAATACACAGAAAGCAGCATGGAATAATACCCCCCCTATAATACAGCTGACAAAGGTAAACAACTATCCTAAGGAAATAAGAGACTTAATCTCTGAAAAAAGGAAGAGGCGGCGTAAATGGCATTACACCAGAGCTCCAGCAGATAAAACTAGACTCAATAACGCCACTCAGCATCTAAAAAGAGAAATAGAAAGAATTAAAAATGAGTCTATTCGTGAGTACCTCAGTGAGTTGACAAATAATAAAAGCACTGACTACTCCCTTTGGAAAGCTACAAAGGGATTAAAAAGACCAATAATGCATAATGCTTCAGTCAGAAATACAGATGGTAGCTGGGCTAGGAATAATATGCAAAAAGCAAATAGGTTTGCAGAACATCTTGAAAATACATTTAAGCCAAACCCAGGAGAGGAACTATCAGAGTTAGAAATACCTGCTCAGCAAGAAATAAACATCACACCAACTTCCCCTAAAGAAGTAGCAAAAGAGATAAAAGAAAACATTGATCCTAAGAAAGCACCAGGCTTTGATCTAATCACTGGAGAGGTATTAAAACAACTTCCAAACTACAGAAAGCTATAATCAAACTAACGCATCTCATTAATGCTTCATTCAGATTAAGGTATGTTCCTAAAATGTGGAAAGTGGCAGAAGTCATTATGACACCCAAACCAGGGAAAAACCCCCATGAAGTTTCGTCTTATAGGCCGATATCCCTGCTACCTGTAATATCAAAACTGTTCGAAAAAATTCTACTGAAAAGATTGAAACCAATCATGAATGAAGGTAATTTAATCCCAACTCACCAGTTTGGATTCAGAGAAAGCCACTCCACCCTAGATCAAGTACACAGAATCACTGACTTAATAGAAAAGTCGCTAGAAAACAAAGAAGTGTGTTCAGCGATATTCCTTGATGTTGCGCAGGCTTCTGATAAAGTGTGGCATGATGGGTTAAAATATAAACTAAATAAATTACTCCCATATAAATACTCAGAATTATTGGAATCATATATCTCAGATAGACTCTTCAGAGTCAAACAAGACGAAGCATGCACTGAACTAAAAGAAATCAGAGCAGGAGTACCACAAGGAAGCGTCCTAGGCCCTATCTTATACCTGATCTACACCAGTGACATACCACAGTTAGAGCAAAACACAATAGCCACGTTTGCAGATGATACTGCCATTCCTGCGACAGGGAAGGGCTATGAAGAAGCTGCAAACAAACTGCAAACATCAGTTAACCAAATCAATAACTGGACCAGAAGATGGCGTATCAAGCTGAATGAAACCAAATCAGTGCAGATTAATTTCACAAATAAAAGAGAACAACAAATACCTATTAACATGAACAATGCCCAGATTCCATATGCAAACTCAGCAAAATATCTAGGCATCACATTAGACGCAAGACTTCGCTGGAAAGTCCATGTTAAAAAGAAAAGAGAAGAGCTAGACATCAGATATAAGAAAATGTACTGGCTACTTGGTAGACACTCCTGCTTATCAACTTACAACAAAATATTGTTGTATAAACAAATTCTCAAGCCAGTATGGACCTATGGAATACAGCTCTGGGGCTGTGCCAGTAGGAGTAATATATTAATCATTCAAAGATTTCAGAACAAAGTACTGCGGAACATTGTCAAAGCGCCTTGGTACATCAGAAACAATGAACTTCATCGAGATCTTCAGATGGACACTGTAGAGCAGACAATTACTAAATTTGCAAGGAATCACGAACAACGACTCCATCAACATGTCTACATCGAGGCCATCCAGCTCCTCGACAACACTAACATAGTAAGAAGGCTCAAGAGGGTTAAGCCCTTTGAGTTAGTGAACTGATTATATCAGTATAAAAGCAGAGTATTGTGCGGTTAGTGTTACATGTTAGTGTTATTAAGATGCCAGACTCTAAGGTGCACTAGTGAGTAAGACCTTAGCTCTAAGATTTTCAACTTTAGTTAAATTAGGATAGAACCAAATTACTCATTGATCTCCGTTTGATCAGATTGTAATAGCAGCAAAATTAAGGGGTGTTTTCTATATAAAAAAAAAAGTAAAAAACTTGGCATTTCTAACACGACCAACAATGCTGGAAGGATTAAAAGACTATTAGAGAGCAGATTGCTGCAATTCAATAAGAAATGGTGAATAATGCTGTGTACGATTAATTTAGAGGAACGGTTGGTGATTGTACAGCAGAAAAATGAACGATATATCGAACATTTGCGTTAACCACTGTTTGACATAAAAAGTCCCATTGTTTAAGCAATTAAAATTTCTTTCACATCCTGTTATTAACTTAATTTGTTAAAAATGCATAATAAGCTGAAATATAGTCTTTAAAAATCTCTCAACCTGTAAGGTAGAGAAAACATCAGTTTTAAAAACGTTTTTAGTTATTTACTTATTTTAAAATATTTTACTCAACTAGTCCATATCTAACGTGCCATTACTGTTTATTTTGTAGGTTTTTAAACAACTATATTAAAACATGCATCTCTCATGTCTTATAATCAGTACACATATGAATGCATTCAGAGCAGTACACATAGGAACTTTTTATAAATAATATATGTATTTTTATAGCAGTAAGTGATGGACACAGTCAGGTGGTAGATTTAGATTTACCGACATCAGAACAGGTAGAAATAAAAGACGAAATAACAATTGAAGATGAAGTTATTCAAATTGTCGAAGAAGATGAAAGCGAAGATCAGTTATTTAAAAAGGGGAAAAATGATGCACCAAAACAAATGGAAGTTGATAAAAATAAATCTATTGGTGAGTAAATTGTGAAAAAGTTATTTACATATTATTATACATGCCTTTTTTAATTTTTTCCCTCCAAATGAATATATTTACCATGTGTTAAACTGCTAAACACATATTCATATTGCTGATAAAAACATCCGTCTTCACCTGCTGCGTTCCACAAACCGTGCATAGTTAGAGCGTTAAAGCAAAAGGGAAAGAGGTAGGTACACTAAAATAAAAAGAAATCAACAGAAAAATATTAATTTTATTTTCTTAAAATATGAACGCTATAAGTATTGACGAAGTAACGGTTGTGGACAATAGTGAAAACAAAGATATTGTAACACTTATTTATTATTAAAAACCTTTATTTTTAAGACCAGAGAAATATCTTCACTCTCATTCTATTAGTATTATTAAAACTATTGTGTTTGTAAGATCTTAATTGGAATATCTGTCTATACTATGGTCTCCTATTTATGACATTCCTGTAAAAACGTTAGAAAGAGTACAAATGAAATTTATAAATTATTGTAAATGCGAGGCAAATTTAGGCAACAGTTAAATTGACATACTTGCTCTTCTCAAAATGGACCAATTACTCGCTGTAAAAAATATGATAGGTATCTGTTACATTTTCAAGTTCTTTTTGGGAATTAATGAAAGGAGTTTATTTATTTAAATCTACCTGTAAGAATCTTACGTAAACACAGTTTGTTTTACATTGATTTTTATACCACAAATTTATGGTTTTAATGAACCTCCAACAAGGGCTTTGAAACAATTAAACAAATATAATATTGATATTTTTGGATATTCACTTTCTAAGTTTACCTGATCAAGATTGAAATTTTTATTAAATAGAAGAATTAGTTAGTATAAGAAAGAATAATTCATGGGTAAAATGTATAATTTAGGAAAGTTACAAAAACAAATTGTATTCATATCTACGATCACTAAATAGTATAAAACAAAGTTGCTCTCTGTGTCTGTCTGTCTATTTCTCCGCTTAGTTCTTCTAAACTACGCAACAGATTTTGATGCGGTTTTCACTATAATTTAAAGAATTACTTCCGGAAGGTTTATATATATATAATACATTCTAATTTTTAATTTATATAAAGAGAAAATCGATGTTTTCTAATCAAGTCGTCAAAAAAATGATTTTCGGGCACTTACATGGCTTAAGCTAGCTAAACTTTACGAGATACATCAAAATATTGTAGTAAAGAATTGTATATCCTAAAAAGATCTACAGAAAAGTCCGGGATGGCATATGTTTATCTCAAAAAGTTGACTCACAGTAACCATTCTTGTCTTTTACATATTAATAAAAAATAATAGGTTATCTAAGAAGCTATTTTGATAAATATAGTATCAATGTTTATCGAGTTAAATATGTTACTTACCTTGAACATTTAATGTAGATTGAAATTGCGCTTTACATTATATCGTTTAAATGAATACTTTAGAAGATAGCACAGATTTAAAATTACGTGCAACAAAAAAATAAGTTGTTTGCATGAAGACACTTTCGAAGCTTTTTTTACCAATATAGATCTTTACCAATACCAATCCTTATCAAATTAAATTACTTTAGGCTTTAAATTTTAATAAAAATTGTTCCTTACACCATGTTATTTAAATTTATATCTTCCAAGATATAACAAGTTCAAAATTCACTTGCAACAAAACGGTCGGCCACTCTGTAAACATTGTGTATAAAGACATTCTATAGTTACTCTATATCTGCGTCAAATGATAGAATTTTCACATTGACAGCTAACATAGCCTAGCAAAGTCATTAAATCTGTAAGCTGTGCATAAATATAAATATGTTTAAACTTCTATCCGTTTTACGATCAAATATGACTAAAAAATCAAAAATATGTAACGTTATATTTTTCGACCCAATTCATTTTTGTCATTACGCGGTAAAGTAATATAGTTATTTGCAGTTGAGCTTAGACTATCTGAATTTCACGCGCGTATATGGGTTTGCCTATTTGCGAAAATTTCAGTACTTGTTTATTTTAATAATTAAAAGGGGGATTTTATAATATAGATTATTGTAGTTGGTAATATTACGAAATTAATTGTTTATTAAGATATTTTGTATAATGCGCAAAGTTTCATCCTTGAACATTAGTGTGAATTTTCAGTGTAATTGGTTTGAATAATAAGTATTTGGCGGGCGAATAGTTTTGTTGGCAGGTCGTTTCTGATTGGCCGATGTTTTCTTTAGCTAGCTTTCGCAGATTCTCTGTCGAAAAACGGACACTTTTGGTTTGGTCGTCGAGGTACACTTATGTGTTAGTGAAATTTGAAGGTGGTTTTTCCCTTAAGAATAAAGTACTGTGTGCTTTCCGTATTAGATGGGTTTTGAGGATTTCCACTGAGTTGAGGTTACTTTGAAGTATGGTTGGATGTTGAATTGTTTGTAACGCAACTCTTACTGTTGGTTAAATGGATATATATTTCACTAAACACGCCGCCAAACCCTACTGTTGAAGCCGCATTTCAACCAAGTAAGTACCTAATGTATTCGGTTGTTTTCTTAATTAATATCTTTGGGACATAGATAGTAATTGTAGATATTTCTTTTCAGGGCTTCTTTTATTTTCTGTTCTTTTCTTTTACTTTCGTAACCCTTCGTACTTTTTTTTGGTACTTGTCGACTTGTTTTTTTGATGTCACCGCGTGGATGGAATGGTTCCTTTTCACCGTTCTACAAGTAATCGTTCTCTACGTGATTCCCAGTTACAAGAATAGTTAACTCCTTTTTTCCACTTATGGGTGGATAGTTGGATGCGAACCTGATCCTCATTTCACTGGACAGGGTGTGACCTTGAAGCCAAACACCTTAATTGTGCTGAACCATTTAGTTCATGTACCCCTTTATGGGCTGCGGACAGATTTTTAAGACAACTTGGCGACACTCTGGACACGATATTGGAATACTAAGGAACTACCTTCGTTGGAATCACAGGTTTTTCTTGTAGTCATACCACTCATTTTACCGAATGCTTAATAAATCGGGAACTTCAACCATTTTCTTATGTATAGAAATATCTATTTGCGGATCAATGTTGGGATTTAGATAAGTATTGGATTTAGGGATTTAGATAAATATTGGGTTTAGGGATAATTAATAATATACATGGTGGGATTTTAAATTAAGTATCAGATGATTTTAGTATATTAAAAATCAATGGGAAAATTTGGGGTTATATCCATTAGTGGGGTAATGTAATCATAAGGGATTTTAATAGTCAAGTAGGGAGAATATTCAGTGGTTTTATAATTATTGGCCAATTTGCCATATTTCTCCTGTCTTAGCAACAATTATAGCCAGGTATATTTTATTGTTTTACAGGTAACCTACCGATTGGTATTATTATTGTATGTAAGCCCTCCGTGATATCACGAATGGTCCAATTTTGCCCTATAATAACCATACTCATGTGTGCAATTTTACATAGCTATACACCAGTATTTACTGTATAAATTTATTACCTAGTCATATATGTTATAATATGCTGAACTAACCTAGGTTCATTGTTGATAAGCTGCCATAACAGACAGTAACCAGCGAATGTTCTTATCTCTTGGGGTTGTATATTTTGTTTTATTTATATCCACTCTACCCCGAATTGCATATAGCTTATTAGTGTGTTATTGTATCAATAAACTATTTGCTCTCAGGATACAAATTTTGCTTGTTAATTTACCTCTACCTCAGATATGCGGATGATAAAGTTACATTTCACAGGTTCATATAAGGAATAATCAAAAGTTAACGGGTTAGATTATTATCGTTTTATGATCGGATTATTTGATTATGCACATATATCTGGAATATTAATTACTAAATATAATATTAATTACTAAATCTCAGGTGGGTTTTTATGGTACAGATACAGTTTATCTTGGTTACTTGAAAAGCAAATAAGTGTAAAATATTTGGGTACCCTTGTTGACAATTTAGGGACTCTGCTAACAAGAGTGTAGAGCATATTTGTTAGTGGCGCCCGTATAAATAAATAAGTAAATATTCCGTTTTAATGTTTAGGTGTCGATTCTTTTGAGTGATTCGCGAACCACCCTACTCTCCGACTGTAGCTGAGTTAGTCGTAAGCACACCTTGTAACGGTTCTTTCTGCGACCCAAGTATTAGGTCACCATTAATTTATTTGTTGAACCCATAGTAATCTCGGGAAATAAAATAGGACAAAAGTAACGGTTTCAGATAGGACCCGTGACAGATTGGCACCCAACGTGTTGGGCCCGACGAAAATAAAACCGTAAAAATAAAGTACAGACTCTACAATAACAAAGATAGGTTGGAAATTATTAAAAGTTCTTTAATCTTTTTTGTCATAACCCTGATAAACTGTTTTTAACACGAATTCTTGAATTCTTTTTATGGAACTTGGTTGTAGAATTTTGAAATTGAAGAGAGTTAACTTTTGATGAATTTGAAATCTGAGGTACAGTTTTATCGATTTTCTTTTTTTTGTCCTATTATAGTAAAGGTATTTGCGATAGGTAGTATATTATTCCGGTTTTTATCTTTTATCTCCCAATAGGTTGACACAAGTACATCGAAGGTATCTGGGGAACGTTATGGTATTGTAGTTACAGGGTGGACAAATAAAATTTATTGTGTCTGCATTGTATGTTAGTAGGTATAAGTAGGTATTTGTATGTAAGATTAAATAATGTTTAAGGATTAAAACTTTATGTACTAGTAAGAATTAACGTAGAATCAGACTCATAGTGGGGCAAAATATTTTATATTTTTTTTTTTGGATTATTGGAATCTTACGAGTTTTAGGATTAAATTAGTACCTAATTGAATTTTTTAAGTATGGCGCCTCCAATGTATGAAGTTAATCGGCTTGCCGCTGAAGAATTAACTTATGAATTAACTATACGGGGTGTTACCAGTATTGACACTGTACAAAATATGAGGAAAACCTTACGAAATTTGTTGAAATTAGAACGCGAAGGTACAACAATAGATTATCCTGATTACCCTTTTGAATTTGAACAAGACAAAATTGCGTTAACAAATAAAGTAATCGAAATTAGTGAATTGATAGGAAATTTTGATGGTTCTTGCCAAAGTGAATATAAGAAAATTTTTTCTAAGTATGCTTTTGCCTTGGGTAGATTAAATCATTGTGTTACATTCGATGCCGAGTCTAGAACCGCGAAGTCCAAACTACTGGTGGATATTGTGAACTTAAAATCGGATCTAGAGAATAAAGTTAAAGAACACGAACGCACTGTAGCTAATCAAACGCAGGGAGCTTTAGATATTGACTTAATTACTTTACACGATGAGGATAGTGATGCTTCGTCAGGGGATGAATCTCATGTAAGGCCAAATTTTGAAAGTACGCGTGTTAACCATGCTTTCAGATTTAAACCTGTACCGGTATCACAGTGGAATTTAAAGTTTTCGGGTAACGATTCTGACTTATCGTTAAGTGCTTTCCTTGAAAGGGTGGAAGAAATGCGTATTTCAAGACATGTTACAGAACAGGATTTATGTGATTCTGCTAATGATTTATTCACAGGAGATGCTCTTATTTGGTATCGTGGTATTAGGAAAAAAGCACGCAACTGGTCGTCTTTAACTTGTTTGCTCAGAGAACAATTTCAGCCTAGGAATTATAATGATCATTTGTTTAGGGAAATTAAGAAACGTACTCAACATCCTAACGAATCAATGGGTATTTATATCGCTTACATGACTAATCTTTTTGAACGGCTTACTATTAGAATTCCGGAACAGTCTCGTCTCAAAATTTTACTCGAAAATATTGCACCATTTTACAAAATCGGATTAGCGCTCAAAATTAGAGAAATAAAATCTATAGATATGCTGCTAGAACTTGGACGCGAATTAGAAGCGAATAGGAATTCTGTCGAGGAGTACATTCCTCCTCCTCAAAAATCAAAACATACTCTGGAAAGGGACTTAGCTTATTTATATGCGCCTGGTACATCTTCGCAGGGAGTAAATTTAATTAATGATAGACCTTTGGTAAAATGTTATAATTGTAATCAGACAGGGCACATTGCGAGAAATTGTGATCAACAACCACGTCGAAGGTGTTTCAAATGTAACAAACCGAACTTTACAGTCCGCACTTGTCCGAATTGTAATCAATCGGGAAACGAATCGGGGAGACGCTAGGAGGTCGTGTAGCTGTTTCCAAATCGAGTTTAACTTCGACCAACTTTCAGGATAACACAAAACCAATTCTAGATTATATTTTATCTCATGCGAAAGGTGATGAGAGACCTTATCTCACAGTTTCAATTTTTGGAGTAGATATGTTAGGACTATTAGATTCTGGCGCGTCACGCACGATTTTAGGCAAGCTAGGTTGGGAAAAATTAAAACATTTAAATTTGTCTGTGCACTCTTCTTCTGTCGATTACGTTACTGTTGCTAATGGTGATTGCTGCAACGTCTTAGGTCTTGTTTCAGTACCCATACAACTGAGAAATAAAGTTAAAGTCTTAGATATTCTAATCATTCCTAGTTTACCGCACACCTTGGTGTTGGGTGCAGATTTTTGGAAGCTAATGGAAATTGTACCAAATCTTAGTCAAAATATATGGAAATTTGCTCTCGATGAAATAGATTCTAAAGCTACTTCTCTTTTACCTCGTGAAGGGTTGACGGTGGAACAAAGTATGATTTTAGGGAATTTTATTAAAGATATATTTTCGGATATGCCTGAGAAAATTGGGTGTACGAACGTAGTCTGTCATCGAATTATTACAGATGCCGAACCTATCAAACAAAGATATTACCCAGTTTCTCCTGTCGTGCAAGCCTCTATAGATAGGGAGTTGGCTAAGCTATTAGAGGATGATATCATCGAACCTTCCGATAGTCCGTGGGCTTCACCAATTATTTTAGTTAAAAAGAAAGACAATACTTATAGATTTTGTGTCGACTACCGTAAATTAAATAAAGTGACTGTCAAAGATGCTTATCCTTTGCCAATGATTTCCTCTACGCTGGACAAATTACGAGATGCCAGATATTTGTCAACTTTGGATATTAAATCCGCTTTTCATCAAATTCTTCTACATGAAGACTCTAAACAGTATACCGCTTTCACAGTTCCTAATAGAGGACTTTTCCAATTCAAACGCCTTCCTTTCGGTCTTTCAAATTCTCCTGCAACTTGGCAACGGTGTATCGATAAAATTATTTCCCATGACTTGGAACCAAACGTTTTTGTGTATCTAGACGATATAGTTATTGTCACCCAGGATTTTGATAAACATATATCGATATTAAAGGAGGTATTTTCTAGAATCAGGCTAGCAGGTCTGACAGTTAGTAAAGAGAAATGTATCTTCTGTAAATCCGAACTGAAATATCTCGGGTATGTGATTGATCGAAACGGGTTGCACGTAGATAATGATAAAGTCGCGGCTATTTTAAATATACCACCGCCTACTAAAGTAACAGAAGTTCGTCGAATTGTTGGAATGACTAGTTGGTATCGACGCTTCATACCGAATTTTTCTAGCTTAATTTCTCCTTTGACCAATTTAACGAGGAAAAATGTAAAATTTAAATGGTCGAGCGAATGTGATGAGGCACTACGTCAAATAAAGGAAGCTTTAGTCTCAGCCCCTATATTGAGTTGTCCGAATTATGATTACCCTTTTGTTATTCAGTGTGATGCTTCGGGATACGGTTTAGGTGCAGTTCTTTCACAACCTTGTCCAGATGGTGAACGAGTCGTCGCATATATAAGTCGCTCCTTAAGTAAAAATGAACAACGGTTCACAACCAGCGAATTAGAATGTTTAAGCGCCCTTTGGTCAATTTCTAAGTTTCGCCCTTATATAGAAGGGGTAAAATTTACCCTTATCACGGATCACTACAGTTTATTGTGGCTTTCTAACTTAAAAGATCCGCGAGGACGTTTAAGTCGATGGGCAGTGGCTATGCAACAATACGAATTCGAAATAATCCATCGTAAAGGTAAAGATCATGTGGTACCTGACTGTCTTTCACGGTCAGTTCCGATGATTCATTCTTTGAATCTTTCTGAAGATGGTACTGATAAATGGTACGTTAACCAGTGTAAACAGGTTCTGTCAAAACCTGAAAAATATCCTAGTTGGAGAGTTACCGATGGTCAGTTGTATAAACATGTAGGTTGTAAGTATAAGGATTTATCCGAACAAGGAATAGATTCGTGGCGTAAAGTTGTACCGAAATCTGAACGCAAGAATGTAATTTTGTTGGCTCATGACATTCCAACTTCTGGTCATTTGGGGGTATTCAAAACTTTCAATAAATTAAGTAACTTATATTATTGGCCTAAAATGCGCTGTGACGTAGCCAAATATATTCGTCAGTGTAAGATATGTACATGTCATAAGCCGGAACAAAAATCTCCTGCAGGATTTATGGTAGGTAGACCTTTTGTGAATAAACCTTGGGAATTAATATCTGTGGATCTAGTGGGTCCTTTGCCTCGATCTAGTAGGGGTTATTCATATATTTTGGTGGTAGTTGATTATTTTTCAAAATTTCCTTTATTTTTTCCGCTTCGAAAGGCAACCGCTGCGCCTATTGTAAATATAATTGAAGATAATGTTTTTATGATCTTTGGAATTCCCTCGTCAATAATCTCTGATAATGGTGTACAGTTCAGATCACGTGGGTACCGAAATTTAATGAAAACGTATAATGTAAAAATTAGGTATACGGCAAATTACCACGCTCAGGCGAATCCGACTGAGAGGGTTAATCGAGTCTTGAAGACTATGCTTTCTTGCTTTGTAGAAGATAATCACCGTTCGTGGGATACGTTGTTAGCAAAAGTAGGTTGCGCTATACGTTCTGCTAAACACGAAGTTACTGATAATTCCCCATATTTTGTCAATTTTGGTCGAGAGATGATACTAGACGGTAATGATGGTAAATTTATTGATCCTTTAGATCCGGAAGTTAGAGTCAATCGGGACGTTACGGAAATCGAAAGACGACGTAAAGGCTTTCAATCACTTCATGTGGATATTGCGAAACGTTTGGCTAAAGCTTCGGTGAAAATGACATCTCAGTATAACTTGAGACGACGTGACATAACTTATGTAGTGGGTCAGGAAGTCTATAAGAAAAATTATGTGTTGTCGGACGCAAGTAAATATTACAACGCCAAATTAGCACCGAAATATACTGGTCCCTTTATAATTTCTAAAAGATTGTCTCCTTGGACTTATGAGTTGAAGGATCACCATGGTAATTCCAGAGGTGTATGGAATGTTAAAGACCTTAAGTCTGCTGTTACCAGAGAGGACTTATAACCTTAACGATTTTCTACGAAAATCTATTGAGGTGAAGGGGGGATTTGTAACGTTATATTTTTCGACCCAATTCATTTTTGTCATTACGCGGTAAAGTAATATAGTTATTTGCAGTTGAGCTTAGACTATCTGAATTTCACGCGCGTATATGGGTTTGCCTATTTGCGAAAATTTCAGTACTTGTTTATTTTAATAATTAAAAGGGGGATTTTATAATATAGATTATTGTAGTTGGTAATATTACGAAATTAATTGTTTATTAAGATATTTTGTATAATGCGCAAAGTTTCATCCTTGAACATTAGTGTGAATTTTCAGTGTAATTGGTTTGAATAATAAGTATTTGGCGGGCGAATAGTTTTGTTGGCAGGTCGTTTCTGATTGGCCGATGTTTTCTTTAGCTAGCTTTCGCAGATTCTCTGTCGAAAAACGGACACTTTTGGTTTGGTCGTCGAGGTACACTTATGTGTTAGTGAAATTTGAAGGTGGTTTTTCCCTTAAGAATAAAGTACTGTGTGCTTTCCGTATTAGATGGGTTTTGAGGATTTCCACTGAGTTGAGGTTACTTTGAAGTATGGTTGGATGTTGAATTGTTTGTAACGCAACTCTTACTGTTGGTTAAATGGATATATATTTCACTAAACACGCCGCCAAACCCTACTGTTGAAGCCGCATTTCAACCAAGTAAGTACCTAATGTATTCGGTTGTTTTCTTAATTAATATCTTTGGGACATAGATAGTAATTGTAGATATTTCTTTTCAGGGCTTCTTTTATTTTCTGTTCTTTTCTTTTACTTTCGTAACCCTTCGTACTTTTTTTTGGTACTTGTCGACTTGTTTTTTTGATGTCACCGCGTGGATGGAATGGTTCCTTTTCACCGTTCTACAAGTAATCGTTCTCTACGTGATTCCCAGTTACAAGAATAGTTAACTCCTTTTTTCCACTTATGGGTGGATAGTTGGATGCGAACCTGATCCTCATTTCACTGGACAGGGTGTGACCTTGAAGCCAAACACCTTAATTGTGCTGAACCATTTAGTTCATGTACCCCTTTATGGGCTGCGGACAGATTTTTAAGACAACTTGGCGACACTCTGGACACGATATTGGAATACTAAGGAACTACCTTCGTTGGAATCACAGGTTTTTCTTGTAGTCATACCACTCATTTTACCGAATGCTTAATAAATCGGGAACTTCAACCATTTTCTTATGTATAGAAATATCTATTTGCGGATCAATGTTGGGATTTAGATAAGTATTGGATTTAGGGATTTAGATAAATATTGGGTTTAGGGATAATTAATAATATACATGGTGGGATTTTAAATTAAGTATCAGATGATTTTAGTATATTAAAAATCAATGGGAAAATTTGGGGTTATATCCATTAGTGGGGTAATGTAATCATAAGGGATTTTAATAGTCAAGTAGGGAGAATATTCAGTGGTTTTATAATTATTGGCCAATTTGCCATATTTCTCCTGTCTTAGCAACAATTATAGCCAGGTATATTTTATTGTTTTACAGGTAACCTACCGATTGGTATTATTATTGTATGTAAGCCCTCCGTGATATCACGAATGGTCCAATTTTGCCCTATAATAACCATACTCATGTGTGCAATTTTACATAGCTATACACCAGTATTTACTGTATAAATTTATTACCTAGTCATATATGTTATAATATGCTGAACTAACCTAGGTTCATTGTTGATAAGCTGCCATAACAGACAGTAACCAGCGAATGTTCTTATCTCTTGGGGTTGTATATTTTGTTTTATTTATATCCACTCTACCCCGAATTGCATATAGCTTATTAGTGTGTTATTGTATCAATAAACTATTTGCTCTCAGGATACAAATTTTGCTTGTTAATTTACCTCTACCTCAGATATGCGGATGATAAAGTTACATTTCACAGGTTCATATAAGGAATAATCAAAAGTTAACGGGTTAGATTATTATCGTTTTATGATCGGATTATTTGATTATGCACATATATCTGGAATATTAATTACTAAATATAATATTAATTACTAAATCTCAGGTGGGTTTTTATGGTACAGATACAGTTTATCTTGGTTACTTGAAAAGCAAATAAGTGTAAAATATTTGGGTACCCTTGTTGACAATTTAGGGACTCTGCTAACAAGAGTGTAGAGCATATTTGTTAGTGGCGCCCGTATAAATAAATAAGTAAATATTCCGTTTTAATGTTTAGGTGTCGATTCTTTTGAGTGATTCGCGAACCACCCTACTCTCCGACTGTAGCTGAGTTAGTCGTAAGCACACCTTGTAACGGTTCTTTCTGCGACCCAAGTATTAGGTCACCATTAATTTATTTGTTGAACCCATAGTAATCTCGGGAAATAAAATAGGACAAAAGTAACGGTTTCAGATAGGACCCGTGACAAATATTATATAAAGTAAAAATACTTTCTTGCTAAACACACTTTTCGTAGGGATGAACTGTCAATATCAAAGCGCTAACAAATGGATCAGACACTTATAAGTACTTGGTGTTTTTTAAACAAAATAACCCCATATTAGCAATTTGCATGAAAACAGTAATCTAAACTGTGTTGTTTTTATGAATATGCTGAAGTAACTGGTGCTTAAATAAAGATATGTGCATTGTTTCAAGATAATCAATCAATCAAGGTTTCAATTTAGAAGGTAACTGATTGTACTGAATTAAACTCTTGTGAAATATTGAATTCATTGTTTTTTTTGTAGTAATTAGTATGAGTACGTGTAAATCACTGTTTGCTCAAGTAGTATCTGTATGATAGGGAATATTAATTCACTCACTGGCTGAAACTATAGAGATCCAGACAAAAAACTTGAACAGACATGGAGTTCATTTTGAATATATATTTTTATTTGTATACTTGTACGATGCATTAAAATATATTCATAAAAAGGCAGGCAATGTGTATTATATGAGCGATATTGTTTATTTGATGATTGTAGATTAAGAAAATTCTGGGCAGTCGACGACTTATCGTCACTGCCGCCGCCCCGGATGACATGTAGAAATTAATTTACTGTACTCTGAAACTACTATTAATTGTATTATATTTGATACCTGAATATATAGTATACTAGGTACACAAAATCCATCTCTGGAATCGCTTCCTAGTCTACGGGGTCTAGTTATTATTGACACGCAGCTTTTGGGATTTTAACGACAATAATTCAGAAAACTTGAATTTGTTACAGTATGTAAAAACAAATTTGTAATAAACCCTTAAGCAAGTTATTAACTAATAACTCTATAGCTATTAAAGTTTTGCTGTTGCTCTTATTTGGAGTTATACGAATATCTGACTTGCAGTCTCTTTGTCTCTGCTACTCTCTAATAATTTCCAACTATTATCCTAGATTTACTTTTTACATATATTTATGAAAAATCAGTATTCAAATATGATAAATATAAAAAATGACATTTATTTCTGGAAGAAAGTCCATCCATTTTAATATTGAAAATTGTTAAAATAAAAACTTGCATGTTTACATTTTTTTTTCAAAATTATTTTGTTGAGTTCTGATGTTTAAGGGTCATCACAAGAAAAATTAGTAGTCATTCAAGGGAAATTGTTACAATGATCTCATATGTCTTAGTAAAATAGTAACAAATTACAAAGACAAACACAAAATTACTATCTTAAATTGTTTTTATATATAGTGTTTGAAACCTACAGAAGAAAATTTACAATATGGAACATCTTGTTTATAAAAGTCACTTATCCAACAACTATAATATCAGAAAATAAAAGAAGTACTAGTTTTTACTTAATATTTGTATGTTTCATTTTAGGATTTAAAAAGAAAAATACTCGCTGTTACGTTCCTGGATGTACAGTAGATGAAAAAGAGGAAGACAAAATTTTGTGGTTTAAGGTACCAATCGACAAGAATTTAAAGAAAATATGGGACATTTGTATAGATCGACCAGACAAAAGATTGGATGTGGAAGATAATATTTGTCATCAACATTTTTCTGAAAGTGATCTAATTTATGTTAATACTGCTAACAAGTTTGTTATGACTAAAAAATTGAAGGATGGAGCTGTGCCATGTATAAAATTTCATGATGAATGTTGTGTACCAACATGTAGAAAAAAGACTGGTCAAATGTTTTCCTTTCCAGTGCTACGAACTTCCAATTTGCATCTTTGGTTGTATTTGATAAAAAATCCTGATTTAAAGAACTTAACAATGAAAGAGGTATTAAAGTACAGAGTTTGTGCCCTTCACTTTGATGCTGATTGTTTTGACACAGACCACACTCTCAAGAGTACAGCAGCTCCAACTTTGCATATACCAGGTAGATTTTTCCATTATGCTAAACTATATATACACGGTTTCCCAAGTCCCAATATAGTGTCATAGTTCAATATGCAGGGTTTTATACTCGTATTTTGTATATATTTTTTTTTTGATGGAACAGTTTTTGATGGAAGGAAAATTCATAAATGCATATACTATATTAAAGCTTAAGTGAAAAAACACCCTGTATTAAATAATTGGTATTTGATCAATGGGCTACATGGTCGCAAAATATTTTTTCTAAATTATTCTAAATACTCGCACAGTTATTTAATTTATAGTATTGTGTTTCAATTAAAAGTTTCACTTTAACCCTTTCCCTGCGGCAAGCATATCTACGGTGAACCGCGCCGTGCGGTAATATTTTATGGTTTGCAAATATATACGTCTACAGCAGTTCGTGTCATTTCTACAACTATACTGCGATTGAGAATTAAGCAAAGTGCAATGACCGGAAAAAGAGTAGATCTGTGTTGTCACATTTATTTCTAAAGTATTCTTATTTAAAACAGGAAACGTATTAATAACCTTATTTACCCATTTTTTTACTTGTCTTTAACATCCCTTATCCCTATCGTACTTTATTAGAGCAAACACAATGTTTAATTTGTCTTTTACTTAATAATATCACCGAACATAAACAAAGACTTTGTTTATGTTCGTTGATAATATCAAGGAATTTCCCAGTATTTGGCAACTGCGAACGCTGTAAAGTTGACGACAAGCTGTTCATCCTTATTTAACATACATATTCTTGCATTTTCGCTTTCTTTTTTTCTGAGCTTCAACGACGTTGATTGGTTGAATGAGGAACCAATGGGAATCAAAAAGCGACTGCGCTCGAGTTCTGGGGAAGCAGTGGCGTGATATTGGGTTATTTCGCGCGCGTTTCTGAACGGTAAAAATTTGTGGTAAAATTATCAGTGTATTTATTCTTTGTGTCAGTGTTTATACTTATTTGTGTAGTAGTAAAATTTAAAATTTGGCGCCGCCTTCATGCCGAATGTCAAAAAGGTAATATGGCGGGAAAAGTTAGTTAAGATAAGGGAGAGAAGAATACCGCATGTCTGTGAATTATTATTGTAAAAACTTATGTGGCAGCCTGCATTTATTTGGAAATATACACATTGTTGTTTGTATGTGCGAGTATTAAATCACATCCCCTACAATCTCAGGTGTGGGGTACAACGGATTCGTGGATTTATCAAGATAATTTAAGTTAACCTAGAAACCACGTGTATAACCAGATACACAAATCACTTTTTGAAAAAAAAAAAAAAACAAAGTAATTGCCTCAAGATGAGTGCCAAGGATGTCCCTGAAGATGTTTTTGAAAACTTTGTGCAAAGTCGTATTAACCCTTCGCCAAGTGTTAATAATGGTACAACCAGCACAAGTGGCACGACTCCAGAAAGTCTAATGACAACTGTAAACGCCTTACTAGAACAAAATGCCCAAATGTTGAATCTTTTAGCACAAAGCCAGAACGCCGGTGGTGCTATACAAAATTTTAATGTTATGCCTGATCTCAGCAAAACCATTGATGTTTTTAACGCAGAAAAGGGGCCGCAACAAGCTTCTGAATGGCTGAGACAAATTGAAACTACTGCTACTTTACATTCGTGGCCAAAACCTTTTATTTATGAAACTGCAAGATCCCACTTAGTAGGTGCTGCAAAGTATTGGTACCAAGGACGTAGCAAGGAGATAAAGAACTGGGATGAATTCAAAGCAGCGTTCAAAAAAACGTTCCTCTTTGAACGAAGTAAGACTGATTTGTGGAAGAAAATGCAGTCACGAACACAGCTAGCCAAGGAGAATATACATATGTATTTTCATGAAAAAGTAAATTTGTGCAAAGAACTGGATCTATCGTTTTCTGAGATAAAAGAACAAGTTCTCATAGGCCTATGGTCACGAGACTTATGCAATTATCTTATGTCAAGGCTTCATGCCAATGAAGATGAACTGTACCAGGATGTAGTTTTCCATGAAAGAGTGAGCGGAGCTCGTCGAGGCAGAATTAATGAAAGGATTGATATCAAGTCGTACCCAATAAAGAAGGAGGAGAAGCCAAATGAAATCAAAGCAGAAGTGAAAACAGCAGCTGCGTTTACAAGAGGTGTCAAGCAAGAATTTAAATGTTACAACTGTTATGAAAATGGACACTGTTTTACTGACTGCCCAAAGCCAAGACGTGCCAAAGGATCCTGTTTTAAGTGTGGAGCACAGGACCATCAAAGAAGAAACTGTCCAGAGCTACGACCATCTTCAACTACAGTCACGGAGAAGAAGGAAGGGAGCACCCTATTGGTAGACGAAGCAAGCCCGATAGCCCCTTACATGGTTCCTTTAAGCTTAGAATTAAATGATGATCGTAAGACTGAAATATCATTAAATGCATGTTTAGATACTGGTAGCCCTATTAGTTTGATAAAATGTTCATTGTTGCCACCAGGTTCTTTTAAAACTGACTTAGATAACCATCGTTTTTGTGGCATAAATGGTAGCGAATTAGAAATATTAGGTCTCTTTAATCAAACTGTTAAAATTCAAGATATTATTATTCCCATTTCTTTTTATGTAGTGCCCGAGAGTACAATGAACTTCTCAGCTTTGTTAGGTAGAGATTTCACAACTCTAGAAGATTTTCAAATTAGCATTGGCAAGGAAATAGAAATTAAAAGATTAGAGAAGTTAAACTCGAAAATAGAAACTGAAATAAATCAACTAATGTTAATAGATATTGACTCTGATAAATTGCCTCTTCTGAATATTAATAAAGAATTGCCTTTTAGTGTTCAAAATGATGTAAAAAATATTGTCTATGATTATTTGTATAAGCCTAAACCAGATAAACCAGAAGTTGATTTTGAATGTAAAATAATTGTTAAAAATGATCAGCCTTTTGCATTTAGACCGAGAAAATTATCTTATGAAGAAAAAGGTAAATTACAACAAATTTTAGATGACTTATTACAAAGAGGTATAATTAGAGAAAGTTATTCACCTTATTGTAGCCCTATTGTTTTATTGAAAAAAAAGAACCAGACTGATTATAGACTTTGTATCGACTATCGAGAGTTAAACAAAATTACTGTAAGAGATCATTTTCCCCTGCCTTTAATAGAGGACCAATTAGATTTACTTAAGGATAAAAAATATTTCACATGTTTAGATTTGAAAAGTGGTTTTCACCATATTAAAATGTCCGAAGATTCTGTTAGATACACTTCATTTATAACTCAGTTAGGACAATTTGAGTATTTACGAGTACCTTTTGGTATTTCAAATGGTCCATCTGTTTTCTGTCGATATGTAAATAAGATTTTTCAAAAGTTAATTAAGAATCAAAAGATTTTGATATATCTTGACGATATTATGATTGCTACTGAAACAATGCCTGAACATTTGTCAATTCTTTCTGATGTTTTGGATTTAATGGTAAAAAATTTATTAGAATTGCGGTTAGATAAATGTTTCTTCATGAAAACTGAAGTAATCTATTTAGGGTATTCAGTAAATTCAGAGGGGATTAAACCAAATCCTGAAAATGTTAAGGCTGTACATGAATATCCAATTCCCGATTCGACTAAAAAAGTCCACAGATTTTTAGGCTTAGCTTCATACTTCCGAAAGTTTATACCTTCGTTTGCAGTAATCGCTAAACCCTTATATGACTTAATCAGGAAAAACCAAGCATTTCATTTCGGAGAAACTGAACTCTGTGCGTTCAATACTATTAAAGAAAAATTAGTTACTGCACCTATTCTAGCAATATACTCACCTTTCTTAGAGACAGAACTACATTGCGATGCCTGCTGTAAGGGTTACGGTGCAATTTTATTACAAAAACAAAAAGATGGATTTCTCAAGCCAATTTCATATTACAGTAAAAGAACTACAGATTTTGAGTCAAGGTTGCATAGTTATGAACTTGAAATGCTAGCTATAATTAATTCTTTGAATAGATTTCACATATATTTGCAAGGAATTAAGTTCAAAATAATCACTGATTGTAATTCTATTAAACTGGCATTAAATAAAAAGGAAATTAATCCTCGGATTAATAGGTGGGCTCTTATATTGCAAAATTATAATTATGAACTTGAACATCGTGAGTGTAATAGAATGAAACACGTTGATGCACTGAGTAGAGTAAATTCTATTTTATTATTAGAGGAAAATACACTAGAACAAAACTTGTCAATAGCACAAAATTTAGATAAAAATATTAAAAAACTTAAAGAACAGTTACAACTTAAAGAAGACAAAAATTACGAATTACAAAACGGACTTGTGTATAAAAAATTAAAAAATAAAATTCAGTTCTATGTTCCTGAAGTTATGGAAAATCAAATAATACAAAATTGTCATGATCATTTAGGGCACTTAGGAGTAGATAAAACTGTAGAATATATTTTGAGATCGTACTGGTTTCCTGAGCTGAAACAAAAAGTAAAAAATTATATAAGTAATTGTATTAAATGCTTAACTTACTCACCAAATTATGGTAAAAAAGAAGGAACGTTGCATAACATTCCGAAAGGGAATAAACCATTTTCGACATTACATATTGATCACTATGGTCCATTAGAAAAGTCACCTACTGGAAAGAAGTACATATTTGAAGTTATAGATGGGTTTACTAAATTTATTAAACTGTATGATGTAAAGTCTACTAAAACAGTTGAGGTCATTCATAAATTAGAGGAATATTTCAATTATTATAGTAAGCCACTTCGTATTGTCTCGGATAGAGGTACAGCTTTTACGAGCAAAGAGTTTGAAAGATTTTTGGATAACAATAATATTGAACATATAAAAATAGCGACTGCATGTCCCAAAGCAAATGGACAGATCGAAAGGGTCAATAGAGATTTAACACCTATTTTATCTAAGCTAACTGAACTTAAAAATAAATGGCCAAAAAACTTACCTCTCGTAGAGTTTGCTGTCAATAATTCTATCTGTAGGTCCACTAACCAAAGCCCTTCAATGTTATTATTTGGTATAAACCAACGTGATCGAAATGACTATTTAAGAAGCTTCGTTGAATTACAAAATGATACTGAACGAAATTTAGATTGCATGAGACAAGAGGCGCAAAACCAAAACCTAAAAGTACAAGATTATAACAAAAAGCAATTTGATAAAAGTCATAAAACGCCTTATCAGTATAAAATCAAAGATTATGTATTGATTAAAAATTTTGATGTGACACCTAATGTCAATAAAAAGTTAATCCCGAAGTACAAAGGTCCGTATGAAATTAAAAAATTATTAGGCAATGATAGATACCTTGTCACTGACATTGAAAATTTTCAAGTTACTCAAAGGCCATTTGAAGGAGTTTTCAGTTCTGAAAATATGAAACTGTGGCTTAATTCAAATTAAGTTCTTTACTACTGTTAGAATTTAAGTAAAATTAGGTTATTAAGTTCCTATGTGTGTTAGTATTTAGTCTGTTATTAGTTAAGAAAGTGTAAGATACTTACCTTAAGCACTATGTTATGATACTCACCTTATGTTTCAAACCTTATGTAAACCTTATGTATGTCACCTTATGTAAACCTTATGTTTTATGAAGTTTAAGCCTTATGTATGCATTTTAATGTTATGGATGTTATGATGTTACTTAGATCGAGGACGATCTGTTATGTCAGGTTGACCGAACTGTAGTAGTAAAATTTAAAATTTGGCGCCGCCTTCATGCCGAATGTCAAAAAGGTAATATGGCGGGAAAAGTTAGTTAAGATAAGGGAGAGAAGAATACCGCATGTCTGTGAATTATTATTGTAAAAACTTATGTGGCAGCCTGCATTTATTTGGAAATATACACATTGTTGTTTGTATGTGCGAGTATTAAATCACATCCCCTACATTTGTGTTAGTTAAAAAAAGTGGAAATGCATATACTAGAAGTATTCTATAGAATAGTATACGAGTATATATTAACTGAAATGTGCCCAATGGTAAAACAGAATACGCACGCCCATGCTTCACCGCATTTTACCAGATCGGCGAGGTCATTCCACTTTGCTTAATTCTGAATTTGAGTATAATTGTGGTATTTCATTCATTCAATATTTGTTATTTAATTATAATAATATAAGTGAAAAAATTGTATTTTTATGTCATTTTTATTAGCCTAACTACTATCTAAAATACACAAAAATACATCAACTACTCTTGAAGGGGGTTGTCACCTTTGGTATGAAGATAACATTGATGTAGTTTTCCACATATAGGGATACCGATACCCGTTAATTTTACTACCCGGGTACCCGTTTTCAATACCCGGTATTTACCCGCTACCCGTTAATTACACGCTACCCGTTAATAACCCGGTATACCCGTTAATTACCCTTTACCCGTTATTTACCCGTTACCCGCTATTTATCTATTACGAGATATCAACCCATAGCATTCAACATAGCAAATATTTTCCAATTTATATCATATTTTATATCGCCAAACCTGCGCCAACGCAAAACCGCAAAAAAAAAACAAGTTGTCAAATGAATATGAGTGACATAGAGGGCGACCGAGTGCAGGTGCTTAGAGGGTTATCGGATAATTAATGGATTATCGGGTCCTAAAATGGTAACCGGGTAGCGAGTCGTCGGGTACCCGGGTACCCGTCGGCATCCCTATATAATACCGAAACTCTATACTGGACTCGACGGTCATTTCGCCGATCGAGTTGGCGAAAACTATGTCTGTTAACATCAACTACTGACTTAATGATGCGGCTACTAGGTTGAAATATTAGCCTGCAATAACTTGTCTAATCTTGTATTATCCATATGACGCGATTTTATACAGCTACAGCAGTCAGAACCAATTTTAATTAACAAGGCGAATATATGCGTCTACAGCAGTTAACCACAGACACAGTCGTCTACAGCAGCGAAAGGGTTTAATACTCCTCAACACAGCAACAAAAATAAAGATAATTGAATTTCATCTATCAAGAATATAAAACTAAATTCAAATATAAAAAAAATATTTAGGGCCCATTTAAAAAACTGACCATCAAGGTATCCCGTTGTAGTGGGCTACCCTGTATATTTCAAAATATTTTTAAAATGTGCCTCTTTTCATGGTACATCACTTAAACACGTTTTTTGGCAAAACTCTGCAATAGGACCGATATTGTTTACTTATATTACACATAAATAAAAAAAAATTAATATGATTTTAATAACTTCAAATATGTTACAACTTAATTTTCTAATAACTAATGATTTATGATTCATAAAATTTTTTAATTTTTTTTTTACATACAAAAGTTTGGTTTGGTGTTACACAAAAGTTACATTTTTTGTAAATAAATTATAAATCTTAAACATTTCAGATCATAATATTAGCCCACTAATGAGTGGGTTAAGTGTAAAACCCACACATCAAGGGAACTCTCAAGTTGTTGGTCCTACTACTTTATTTCATTGCGCCTATCTAGATTGTTTAAATACGAGCCTTACAGTGAAAACAATGTATAAATTCCCTCAAGAAGCAGAGAGGTAAGTAGTTAACTTGTCTGCAATTTTTTGTTTAGCCACATCAACTTCTCATTGAAGAAATAATATACAGGGTGTAACTTTAAGCGTGGGCCATATTTACAGGGGTAAAAAGCCCTAGTCGCCAAGAAGGCTAATCTGAATTTATTTTTTTAATATTGCCGAAAATGGCCGACATAATTTTTGTAAAATTTTGCAGTTAAAATATTAGTTAACACTTCTGGCCGAAACTGACATTCAACCCCTACCTTCAACGAGTTAGTTGTGTCAGTGTGTTAAGCAGTGTTGCCGTTTAAATAATTTGTACTGCGGCACCAATGCTTCTGAGAAAATGGAATATAGATTAATGAGAATATAGTTATCGTAAATAAAGATCAGCCACTTCCTCAGGTTATTTTTGGTATTTTATCGCTCTTTATTAGGTAAAATAATTATCTTTTTCTGCATTAAATTGTTGATTGACAGAATATAACAAGATATAACGTGCATAGCTTTACTACCTAGAAAACAACTGACCTGATGGGGGGCCTTACAGTGGTGTGATTCAAAACAAAACATAATCATCTTTGCATTGAAAATCGCATACACTATTTACATTAGACTTTCTCATCTTATTCAATTCTACAGGCAACAATTAAATGTAATGAATGACTGTTTTCTCTGTTTAGAAAGGTTACTACAACATAATGTTAACATCTGACAACGTCTTTTTTAGGCACGCCAACTGATACAAGCTTTTACACATTTGAGGTAGCTAACTCGAATTTTGTAACGCTGCATTTTGAGTGGCATTAACATTTAGCATTGAGTGACTAATTTTTTTATTCACGATAGACAAACGACAAAGTCACTGTCACTGTACTTTCGGTGTTAATCTGAATATGAATGAATTAACTGCAATCTGAATCTGAATGTTCAAATGGAATGCTATATTCTTTATTTCATTTGCAAATTCTACATTAAATTTTAGGTTAACTTTCATAAGCAATGCCTATTCCGAAACTCAAACATTTTCGAGTTATTTTGAAGTTTTTTGGAAAATCATAGGTACACATAACTCACGCTCCCTCTGGCAGTTTTTTTAGCTGGAATATTCAAATGTTATATGTGTGCTCCTTAAACAATCCAGAATGCCCGCTATTGGAAAGAATTACTGTAAATTGTACAGGTTGTTTAATATCAAGTGACCAACTATGATAAATTCAAATCGGAATAACTCGCTTATTTTAAATCGAACACCCTGTGTTTTATGTTACCATTTAATGGACCTTTTAATTCTCTTTCGATCTGTATTAGCATTCCCTATACCTAAATCTCACTGTTTACAAGATATTTCATGTTTTATTATAAAGATGACAATAATTAATCTGTTAGCATTTCGTAATAATTGTGCAATATTAAGCCAAGTATAAATAATTAATATTAACTAGGTATTACAAAAATAAAAAAAATAGTGTTGGGGTAGGTAGGTAATATTTTATATTAAATGGTGAAAGTAGCCACCATTCATCTCTAGGCATGGTAATTCTTTTCATGATATTATTATGTGTAGCCTCAAATATGTTGCTGTTCCATAGAATTAAAAGGCTACAGTACTCTTGCCACCATATTTTTCTTTGTAGAAACTGGTTCCGCATATACCTTATTTTTTATATAACCCCATATCGTAGCATCTAATGGTGTTAAGTCAGGAGAACAGGGCGGCCAGCGGTGTGGGCCACTATTGGCAATTCATCTATCCCCAAATATTTCATAAAGAAGATCATTAGCATGTGTAGCAGCCTCTTCGGGATTTATATGGTTCATGGTCACTATTACTACGTTCTGCCAGTGGCGCCTCGTGGGTCAATAAATAGATGAGGCGGACTGTGGACTGAGGTGCGGGCCGTAGGCACGGAAATGAAAACAGCGCCACAGGCGAAAATTTCAAGCAAATTCGAGGTATTGCAGTTACCTGTTGGTTGTGAACTTTATGATAGGTGAAGCAGACGGATACAAAGCGACGAATTCGCCATCTTTAAAAAAGTATCTAAGGAACTTACCTGATTTGACCGATATAAACATGTCCAATAGTTCTTTAAAATTGCTATGATTGTCCGAAGACTTCGATTCAATGTGGCCTCGAAATGCCAACTCTTGTCTGCCTAAATAAATAGCTGCACGAATAGGTAATTGCATAAACCATCTATTTAGAAGGACGTCATCGTTAAATTGTTTAATATATAGGTAGTCTGGAATTTTCCCTCAAAGTGTCTTCGATTGTATTGAGGTTTTTTTTTAATTCTATGAACATTAATGCACACCGTATATGTTCTAAAGAAGCATCATTCTTACGACAGCCTCGTGTCATTTCCAAAATTGTTAAATCCCTCCTTATTCCACACGCCTAATTTTTTTACACCCACAATTAAACACGGTGTACAAAAAAGTTTTTTAAATAAACACTTCCAGACAACCACTTATACTCCGAATACCACTCATTCCGAAACTTCCGAACGAATACTTTGTCTTTTGACTGTCCATTTTTTCGACAGAAGGCACAGGTCTCTCGCAATTTAAAAAATCTTTTTTGTCCTCATTTTTCCATCTAGCACATGGTGTTTCTAATAAAACACAAACTGCGATCATGCATTCGAAAGATTTCTACTATTGATAGAAAATAATGATTATTTATTATTATTAAGAATTGTTTTTTAAGCGGCGCGGCTTCACGTATAGAGGCAAAATTCGCAGGAGGGCAGGACGATAGGAGCGATGTGATGCGGCTATCGAAATCTGCGACACTTATTCGCCCACAGAGCTATTTAGTCCCGTATCGGCCGCCCTGTTGCCATGGCAATCGCCGTCACCACTGTCGCAGAAATACGACCTGATAGCGATATGCGTCCTTGCTTATAAGAATGGAACGGTACAGGGTTTAATGTTCGCTCTCAACAAAGGCAATGTTTTATAGAAGGCGTTCGGCGCGCAACGTTTTATAATAATTATTATTTATTTCTGTGAATAAAACAAACAATACATTTTCAGTGTCAAAATATATCTAAATTACAAAATTTATATGAAATAAAAATTTTAAATGATACAACCAAAGGGAAATTTTAGGTGAACTGGTGCGTCACTTGCGTCCCTTGGCGAGCCGCCACTCCGTTCTGCAAAATGTTGAAATATTCAGTACCTGTTAAGAATTGTTTACAATTATTTTTGGCATAGTGTTTTTGTAATAAATAAGTAAAAATTATCATTATCTACTTGTTAAGTTATTGCCATAAATGTGCAAGGCAAAAATTCTGTCATTTTTCACAGTGCAGAAGACATTAAAACTGCACTTGTCTTGAAAGTGGTGCTCTATGATAACATGGAGGGTTTTCATTGTTCCAGTACTGGCTGTTACGGCGATTAAATAAACCATTTTTGGCAAATTTTGCCTCATCGCACCATATAATTCTGTTGGTTAAATTTATATCCTCCTGGGTTTTAATAAGAAACCATTTTCAGAATTCAATTATTCGTTTTTCGACATCTGTTGGTTGTAAATGCTGTACTAAATTGTTGGAGAATGAATTCCATTGGTTCTTCTTTAGAATCTTGTGGATACTTCTTGTCGATAGGAGGAGGTGTCTTTCACAATCTCTAATGGATTGTGGATGAGCAGCAAAAAAGCCAAAACGTTTATTTCATTGTGAACAACTAGCTTATTTTTTTCATGTTTCGGTTGAAATGTACCATGCTGAAAATAGTTTCTTAATAGTATGTTGATGATATCGGGAGTTGGTCCACGTTTATCTGGATATCTTTCAGCAAATACATGACATGTTCGACGAATAATTTACATTTAATTCATGAAATCCTCATTACTGTGCCTGGAATGTGCCCTTATTAAAAAATATTGGTGTATTATTTACAAAAAACCACATTTATTATGTCAGTGATGGTGACATTTAATAAATAACTTCTGACATTATTGTTTTTCACGACCTACGTCTTGCTAATAGATTAATTATTGTCATCTTTATAATAAAACATGAAATATCTTGTAAACGGTGAGATTTAGGTATAGGGAATGCTAATACAGATTGAAAGAGAATTAAAAGGTCCATTGAATGGCAACATAAAACACAGGCTGTTCCATTTAAAATAGGCGAGTTATTCCTATTTGAATTTGTCATAATTGGTCGCTTAATATTAAACACGCTATACAATTCAATGGCGGGCATTCTGGCCAGTTTAGGGAGCACACATACAACATTTGAATATTCCAGCTAAAAAACTGCCAGAGGTAGCGTGATTTATATGTACCTATGATGTTCCAAAAATTTTAAATCACTCGAAAATGTTTGAGTTTTGGTGTAGGCATTGCTTATGAAAGTTAACCTAAAATTTAATGTAGAATTTGAAAATAAAATAAAAAATATAACATTCCATTTGAAATAAAGAATTTGATGTCTACTTCTGGAATAAACGGAAGTACTACATCAATGTCAATATTTTCATTAAACTGCAAATGTCGACTAACCCCCGTATACAAATTTTCAGAATTCAGATATATTTATTTAGTTTTCCAGATACGTCTAACGAAAGGTATTCACGCCACACCCTGTATATATTTTTATATATTTGTTTAATAGAGAAATTAGAATTGAAATTAGAATATGAATAGTTTATATTCATATTTATATTAGAGTTTGGAAGGACATTGTGAAAAGCAAGTAACATATTTCCTCTATCTCTCCACACCTTATTTTTATTAACATACATACAAATAATCTAAAAAAATATTTAGAAATATACCTAATATGTTTTTTTGTTAATTTAGATGTATAGCTTGGCTTAAAGCTTGTAAAAGAGGAGGACTTATATCCACACCAGACGTCACTGTGAAAAGAATGGCCTCTGGGAAGCTGGGAGTTTGTGGAAACCATTTTGGACCACATCAGTTTGAATCTGCTGAAAAATTAAAACCTGATGCTGTTCCTCAATGTGCTCAGGATCTTGCAGTTGATCACATTAGAAGTAAGTAATACTGTTAATGATTCTCACCCAACATTTGTTATTTACGTTTACACCATGACTTTGATATCTCTACAATATAAACATAAAGTTTCAATTGTTTTCAGTTGTATTCAATTTTCACTTGTGTATATAATTATGTTTATTCAATTTTTGAAAAATATCTTCTAAGATTGGTGTTGAACAGTAAGGAAAGAATAGGTCACATCTAACTTTAGTAGTAAATATCTCTCAAACAGACACAATGGATGCACTGAAAGCAATTGGAATTACACGATAAAAAAACAAAGAAGAAAGTAAGTTCACTCTGATAACTTTTTCAATAATAAGTTTGTGATGTTAGTAGAATGAATGTCAGAAGGACAAACTGAGATAGTGGGTTAAGAGAAAGAAATTTAAATTGTGGAAAGAGTTCATTTTGTTTGTATCAAGAAGGTGCTACAGCACCACAATGTTTTTTTTTTTTTTGTTTTCGATGTAGCAATTTTTGGTCGTTGAACAAATCATAATGCTGGAACATGAACTTTTTCACCAAAATTGGACTTTGTAGACTGTTAATTTTTTGTACCGTCAAAGTTAGACATTAATAAAAGAAATGTTTTTGAGTCAGTCAGTATGATAAAAAAAATTCACTGCTCAAAGTGTTGAGATTAATGATGTAGTTATCAATTTGTCTTGATAACATTTTGATTTGATATAACTTTTTTGTTTTCAAAGGTATTAAAATGAACCAAAAAGATCGTGGGGTTGCCTATAAAATTTTTTTTTTTTGTCAAAAAAACAAGACCGTCAGTTTTAAAAGATATACACATAACTTGTATTTTTTTAAATAGAACACCCAATATATTTTTAATTGGTAAGATAGCATGTTTTTTTCTAATTTCAACGGTATACCACACATATTTATTTTGTTTTAATATTTTCCGATATATTTGCAAAAATGTGAACATGTATATATTGCACGATATAGTGTGCCATGAAATGCTGGCCACATAGAACAATATTATATGTAAAATTATTTATTTTAATTTTGTTCTTAACTATAATACAGCAATACTAGATTACTTTTACGGCACACTATATCGTGCAATTAGTGCAATATAATAATATACGTGTTTACATTTTTATCAAATATATCGTAAAATATAACGTGTGGTATACCGTTGAAATCAGAAAAACATCTGCTATCTTACCAATTAAAAATATATAGGGTGTTCTATTTAAAAAAACATAAGTTATATGAATATCTTTTAAAACTGAGCCTGTTTTTTTATCAAAAAAAAAAAAAAAAAAAATTATAAGCAACCCTACAATTTGGTTTTTGGTTTGTTTTCATGCCTTTGAAAATAAAAAAGTGATATCAAATTTAAATGATATCAAGATAAATTGATAACACTACATTATCGCATTATATCTATTATTGGTGACTCTGTGTTTAAATAATGTGTATAACCGAATGATCATTTAAATGGTCAATCTTTTACGCAATGACATACGCTGGACGTACATTCATTTCGTTAGTCATTGCTCAGTAATGAGCAAGTAACTTATTAATAACTCAAATCACAAGATTGACATCAAAATTCAGTTGCTCTTCGTGAATTTTTGAAAACTTAAAATTTGCCACGAATTTAAATTTTTTATTAAACATTTTTTACGATTGCTACATATACCTTTTTTATTAAAAAAACAAAAAAAACATATGCACTGACAAAAAACATGACCATGCATCAAATATAACACCTACTTTTTGGATGATTCAGAATTTTAGTTGCACAAGAAAAACAAAAAGTTGGAAACTTCATTTTTCATTAGACCGGAAGTTATATTTGGGGGGTAAATACTTACCACCATCACTTTGCTATTTATTATAAGAATTTTTTGTTGAAACATTTGTTAATTGCTTTATTTACATTTTGGACAAAAATAAGTGTGACGAATTGTAAAAAAGTGTATGGTAATACCATATTAGTGTTTTTTTAATAAATGTTATTTTTATGTTAAAATATATTCTGTTTTTATAAGATTAATAATTAGAAAGTACTGATATACTGCAACAAAGTAATTATATTGCAAATAAATGCGTTATTAAATTAGTACATGTTTTTTAGATAAACATGAGCAAGAAACTGTTTCTGATACTAGGGCTAAACTTCTATCTTACACGGCACAAGACACACACAGCAGTTTGTCTTGTGCTAGTTTGTTTTGGATGTCATTTTAAGATATGTAAAAATAAAGATTTCTAAGTGCAATTGATACAAAGACCTACAGAAGATTGGCCTCCTTGGGGCCATGGAGAGTACTCTGAAATTCTTGTTCAAGAAAAACTATTCCCATGTCAGTGGATATAGTTATCACGACCACAAGCACTAACCACATATACTCCTAAAAGAAATTATTTAGGAAAATTTAGCCGTAAATTAACAAAAGTTAATCAGTCAATGTCCTAACTTATCAACGATAAATATATTAGACCTTAGTTTTATATTCTGAGGTGAACAAAATTTCATCTGTACTATTTTATTGGATTGCTCCTACACATATAGAATGTTAATTAAAACTTAATTTTATTGACATATTCCAATTTTATTTATCTTTATTAAATTTCCTTTATATTTAAAAAAATAATAGTCACATTATAATTATAAATATAATGACAAACTGTTAATTTCTATATCCATTTTATTACTTGTAAGAGATAAATTAATAGTATAATAATATCTCCGTCCCTGAAAGTGAGATATTGTGTGTGGCACGATTATGGCATATTATTATTATGTAGGTTGCATTGGCATATAGGAATAACTTAGATTGGTAACCACCATATAATTTAAGTACTGAGCAGATGTATTGAAAAGAGTGCACATTATAGAGAATGACAATATACACAAATTATTACTTTTCTCCTCTGCTCATCATTTTGTTCCAACTGAAAATTTCCCGTATATTCTGGTTCACCAATAACATCAAATTGCTTCTCAAATCGGTTCCTGCTTCTATACAAAAGTACATTCATATTAAAAAGAAATGTACAGACACTAGCTTAGCAATACCAAAAAGTCACAAGCATCACTAAATTATTGCATTAAAAAACCCAAGTACTAACATACCATATGCCCTTTAGTCAATCATGTCGCAACATCGTTCATCGAGACCAGCCACCGACAGTGACCGGTTTTGCACTTATTCTGTGCTTATCAGAGTGCCGTAGGTAGTGGCCTCAATGAACGATGTTGCGATATGATTATGTTAGTAGTGGTAAGAAACATTAGTGCTATCTTCCGGTCTTCGATCTGTTCTTTCATGGAGATGCTGGAGTAATGCAATGGTACTCTGGGCAAATAGCCCGTCGAGTAGTTGTTTTCGACATCTTCAAATAAATAAATAGGATCGTCTTCCTTAAAGACGATAGAGGTCAAAGCTATAATGGTACCTGCAGAAAAACAGCTCGTTATCTATTTGTCAATTAGACAATAATAGTCAGACGGATAGTAGCACAGACTGGAAGAGGGCACAACAGTGTTTCTCAGCACTGTTAACATACTGGTAGAAAATGTGTTGGGTTTATGACCCTAGATTATTAGCCGACACTAGATATATTTATTAATAATCTGAAATATTTTGTTTCAGAATCAATAGCATACTAGATATATTTATTAATAATCTGAAATATTTTGTTTCAGAATCAATAGCATATTCAGTAGAAGATTCAGATTCCTCTAATGAGACAATTATTAGGAATGAAGGTGCAAAGGTTGGTTTTTAAGTTTGTTTTTAAAAATAAAATTTAATTTGACTTAATTAGTTATACTGGGTGAGTTTTTAACTCCAAATAACTGTTTCTGTCTTTGTAGAATTTTTTAGAAACATTGGCAAGCATGCATAGGTAAAGATTAGTCATGTCAATCGGTAGCGAAGTAGTTATTGTTATGAACATATTTTAGAGTTGAACAAAGTTCAACCCAATGCTCCATTACCTTTAACAACCCGATATGTCTGCTGTTGCTGGGGTACAAACATTTTCAACATTTATATTTATCTATATTGATCTGTATATTTTTTATGAATGAATGAATTTTAAAAACAATTGAAAAAATTACTGTGATTAGTCAAAAGATAGCAGGTGACATAGGTGAGGTACTGCCATAAAATTGTCAGGTTACTGTTAAATATTATAAAAACAAGTATATTATTTCTTCCAATAAGTATGTGTTGACGTAAACAATCAAACAAATATGCCATATAGTATTGAATATAATTTTTATATTGAATATTTAATATTGAATAAAACAATTGAAAAAATTACTGTGAGATTAGGCAAAGGTACTGCCATAAAATTGTCAGGTTATTGTTAAATATTATAAAAACAAATATATATTATTTCTCCCAATAAGTATGTTGATGTGTGCGCAGATATTAGTGGACTGTATTAGTGGACAAAGTTAGGTGGGAAAGGGTATGAAATGTGTGTTGCATATTAATTATTTTATTAGGGAAAAATGAGAGTTTAAATTTATTTTTATGATAAAACGAATTTACTATGGTAAAGACGGAACATACCGCTCACCTAAAATGTTATTAACATTTTACCTAGATCAAGAGAGATAAGAGAGAAAAAGAGAGTGAGGGAATGAGGGAGAGAGATTAGTTGAGAGGTAGAGGGCAGACCTTCGAAACAGGTCTCTTGATGCTGCCTTTGGCAGTGCGCACCGTAACCACACGTGTAATTTTATCCGCTCCGGGATGAATCATTTCCACGCGGTCAATGTGCCATGTTTGAGGAGGTGACAACTCGTTTTTTAAAAGAACCAAAGTTCCTATTTTGATGGGTACTGAAGGATCGAACCATTTACCACGCTGTAAAAGTGTATGTAAATATTCCCGGTGCCAGCGGCGTCAGAAGTGTGAGACGTACTAGAGGTGTCTCAGTGAGATCATCATCGGGAAGAGAATTTAAAGGGCTGAGTGTCAGAAAATGACCTGGGGTTAAGACAGAGAGATCTCCTGGGTCAGAGCTCATTGGTGAGAGAGGGCGAGAGTTCAGCACAGCCTCTATCTGAACGAGGACAGTCTTGAGCTCCTCATACGTGAGAACCTGGGTACCCACGACTCGTACGAGATGCTGCTTAACAGACTTGACCCCTGCTTCAAATAAGCCGCCGAAGTTTGGGGAAGCTGGTGGATTAAAATGCCAGGAAACTTGCTCGTAATCCGACGTGACGCGTTTCATGAGAGTGGCTATTTGCTTAGCTGCACCAGATCCTTTCTAGAGATCCGGCAAGGGAATTTGGGTCAATAAAACGACCTGATGGAACCTTCACGAACTCTGGAAGGGAAACCTTGGAGCTTTTGTTACAAAATCACTTCCCAGGTAGTTCGATTTTGGATAACCAGCAACTACCACTACCAGAAGGCCGATTTAAACGACCTAACCAAAATGACTGGATGGTGGCCAGGAAGGTTATCACAAGACCAGCTATTGAGTGGGCTATCAAATCTTTTCAACCATTCAAATCACCCGGTGAGGATGGTGTGTTTCCAGCTCTGCTCCAAAACGGACTGGAAATCATCATACCGTTTCTTATTAGACTATTCAGAGCTAGTCTGGCATGGAGCTATATACCATCCAGTTGGTCCGCAGTGAGGGTGGTATACATATCTAAAATAGGTCGAATAGACCTATGCCCCAAATCGCTCAGACCTATTAGCCTGACATCATTTCTGTTGAAAAGTCTGGAAAAGGTACTGGACGGACACATTAGGACGAGTGTGTTAAGCATTCATCCTCTTAATACCCACCAGTATGCCTATCAAACCGGCAAGTCAACAGAACTAGCCCTCAACAACTTAGTCGCTAAAATCACCCAATCCCGCAGAGTAGGCAAATTGCAGTGGCGGCCTTCCTTGACATTGAGGGAACGTTTAACAACGCACTGCCTGACTCGCTATATACAGCTGTCACTGCTAGGGGAGTCGACCCAACCATAAGTGGCTGGATTCGGGCTATGTTAGAAAATAGAACTATAACGACGTCCCTTCAGGAAGAAACGGTCAGATTTAGGGCCGCAAGAGGGTGTCCACAAGGGGGGGTTCTTTCCCCCCTACTTTGGTCACTGCTTGTGGATGACCTGCTGGCCATACTTTCTGTGTGGGAGGTTGAGGTTCAAGCATATGCGGACGATCTAGTCATTTTAATCAGAGGAAACTCTGAAGAGGGAATTTCCCTCACCCTCCAAGAGGTACTAGAGACAGTACTGAGTTGGTGTAAGAGGGAGCAGATGTCTGTAAAACCTGATAAATCGGTAATTATACCGTTTACCAAGAAAAGAAAGCTGGACAACTTAAGACCTCCCTCCTTACTTGGTGAAATAATTCCATTTGCGGAGGAAGCAAAGTATCTGGGTGTAGTACTGGATAAGTCGCTTAATTGGAACTCCCATCTGGAAAAAATGATCCACAAGGCACGACTGTCCTTATGGACTTGTCGAAGAATTTGTGGGAATCTTGGGGCACTGGACCCAAACAAATATATTGGCTGTATGTGACGGTCATACGACCCATGATTGCATACGGCTCCATAGTTTGGTGGTCCAAAGGACTACAACAAAGGACCAAAATCAAACTCTCTGGTTTACAGAGACAAGCCTGCCTGGCCATAACTGGAGCAATTAGCTCCACACCGTCAGCAGCTCTGGAAATCCTACTGGACCTACCTCCTCTTCATATATATTTGGAGAGAGAGGCCAGATGGGCAACATACAGACTAAAGCAGGCAGCTTTTAACATGCCGCAGTCTGACACCATGGAGCGCAATAGGCTGCTGGATGACATGGAAAGTCACAGTATCCTGGAGATGATTTCAGATGTCATGCCTGCAAAGACCAACCTTGAACTGCCCTTTCATATTCTCTTCCCAGGAAGAGATGAATGGGATCGGAATAAGGCTGACCTATTAAGGGCAGATAGTTGTTGGTTTACAGACGGATCCAAAACACCCATGGGAGTTGGAGCCGGAGTATATAGTTGCAACCCAACGGTGAAAATATCCTCATCCCTTGGCAGTTATGCAACTATATTTCAGGCAGAAATTTATGCCATCGAATTGTGTGTACAGAGGCTGGAACAAAGGCAACTTACACGCAAATCGATAAAAATCTTCTCAGACAGCCAAGCAGCTCTTAAAGCTCTTGGTTCCTACCGTTGCAACTCAAAAACGGTATGGAGCTGCCAGCAGGCACTTGCTCAATTGAGCAGGAAAAATAGAGTAACTCTGGTTTGGGTCCCAGGCCATTCTGGCCATGAAGGGAATGAGGCAGCCGACTCTCTAGCTAGGGAGGGTGCTGCTTCTGAATTTGTCGGACCAGAACCGGTGCTTGGCATATCCTCAAGTACTGCCAAAGCAACGCTCCTGACCCGGGCTGAGGAGCAAATCCTCCAGTACTGGCAGGAACTACCACGATTAGTTCATTCGAAGGCGTTTATAATAAACCCTTCAAAAACAAGAACTAAAAAACTTCTAGAGTTAAGCAGGTTTCACCTACGAACTCTAATTGGCCTATATACGGGCCACTGCCGTTTAAAATATCATCTGTGCAAATTCGGCCTAGCAGAAGATGCTGAGTACCGCCTATGCTTAGAAGATGATGAAACGGCAGAACACATATTGTGCACCTGCCTCACTGGGGAAAGGATCAGATACTCATTATTTGGCAAAGGACAACTTCTGCCAGAGGATCTGAACAAATTCTCACCCAATAAGGTGATCAGCTACATTAAGAAGCTGGACCTGTTGGGTGAAATATAAGTAGGTGTGAGCCACAATAGACCACATGGTCGCGGTGGAGGGTCTGGTTTTCGGCCCATTCACTTTTGAACCTAACCTAACCTAACCTAACCTAGCTGCACCAACAAAATTTGTTCCACAGTCAGAGAAAATGTCCGTGCATGTGTCCCGGCGAGAAATAAAACGTCGAAACGCAGCAAGTAGGCTTCAGCAGAAAGAGACGAGACTAATTCCAGGTGTATACACTTAGTTGCCATACACACAAATACACATATCCAAGCCTTTTGAGATTTAACACCACGAAGTTTTCCTAGAGTGACAAAAAAGGGTCCTGCGAAGTCCACACCAACCTTGGAAAATGGCTTTATCTGAGAGATTCGAGTTGTTGGTAGATCACCCATAAGCGGTTGACGTGAAATTGGCTTAGCCCGAAAACAGATGTGACATTTTGCTAGCACACGACGAATAGCACATTTTGACCCAAAAATCCAGTATCGTTGGGATAACAAATAATGGAGTGTTTGGGGTCCAGGATGTAAGAATGTCCTGTGGGTATGTTCAATTATTAGGTCCACTAGCCTATGTTTGTTGGGCAAAAGACACGGGTGTTTTTGAGAAAATGAGAGTATGAGTTGCCTAATCGACCGCCCACCCTGAGAAGTCCTGAGCTATCAATGAATGGGGTTAGTTTCTTAAAGGCTTTTGGAAGAGGTTTTTGAGACTTTAAACGAGTGATTTCTGAAGGAAATTCTATCAGTTGTACATACTTAATAAGAACTGTCAATGAGTTCTCTAGTTCGCTACGAGTTAAATAGTCAACTTGCTTGGCACGAGGATGTCTAAGGTTATAAATAAATCTTAGAACATATGCTGTGACTCTTTGGACTTTGCCTAAAGCGGAATAATGGTCAATGAGTCCGGAGAGTACTTCATCCGAGGTTGGAGTGTTGGCAGAGATAAGAGTGATATGGCGTCTTTCCTCGTTGGTTTCTGCGACATCTGTACAAATTGGCCAACAATCTAATGACTTAGTGAGCCAGTGAGGACCAGAGAACCATAAAGAATTTGAGATCAAGGCAGAGGGTAAGAGGCCACGCGAACCAGGATCTGCAGGATTGTCTTGGGAATTTACGTGGCGCCAAGCCGCTGAAGATATATTCTCCTGTATTTTTGTGAGTCTATTACATACGAAAGTTCCCCATCGGTGTGGTGACGATCTAATCCAAGCGAGGGTTATAGTCAAGTCTGACCAAGCATATATTTGAGATATAAGCAAACGACTTTCATAATGAGAAATGACATATTTCATGAGATCGGACAAGAGCAGAGCCGCGCAGAGTTCAAGTCGGGGTATTGATATGGATTTGAGCGGGGCAACCTTTGACTTTGCACAAACAAATGTTACCTGGATTTCACCTGAAGGTAGTGTAGAGCGTAAATATAAGACAGCAGAGTAACCTTGGGAATAATATGCCGCGGAATTTGAATCTTCTGAATAGCAGGAAGCTCACCCTTGAACTGATTCCAAGTTTCTAGGATGTCAGTGGGTGGAGAAGAGCCCCAATCACTATTTCTAGCCCAGAGTTGCTGAATTATGAACTTTAGATACAACGTCAAAGGAGTTAAAAAACCCAAAGGGTCGAAAATGCGTGCGAGATCCGATAACATTGATCGTTTTGTGCAGTCATTATGAAGAGGGGTGATTTTGAAATTAAAATTATCAGAGGAAGGGGACCACTGAAGACCCAGTAATTTTATCGTTGAGTCAGTTTCTGTGTCAAACAGAAACGGGAGACTATCCGAGGGTAAATGAGTGAGTAAGCCAGAGTCATTACTGGCCCACTTGCGGAGTTGAAAACAACCCTTTTCGAGTAGAGATATAAGCTCCTGTTGAGCTTGAAGAGCTGATTGTAATGAATCGCTACCAGATAATATGTCATCTACATATATATCACTTTCGAGAATTTGTGAGGCGATAGGATATTCGGACTTAAATTCCTTTGCCAATTGCAGCAGAGTTCGTATGGCGAGAAAGAGAGAACAATTCATACCATAAGTAACGGTGTTGAGAACAAAGGTTTGAATCACGTCATTTTTCGAGAAACGCCATAAAATTAATTGATACGAGCGATCATCATCGCGGACTAGAATCTGTCTGAACATTTGCTTCACATCTGCGGTGAATACCACAGCATGTATTCGGAATCTGAGTAGGATCGAAATCAGATCTTGCTGAAGTTTAGGACCTGGAAGGAGCGTGTCATTGAGAGATCGATTTTTAAGATCCTTCGCACTCGCATCGAAAACTACCCTCAGTTTAGTGGTTGAGCTATCTGGTTTGATCACAGAATGATGGGGAATATACTTAACAAGAGGTGATTACAAGGAGACATGTGACCTGACGAGAGATAATCCATCATAAATTGAGAATATTGATCGAGTAGACGGGTTTCGCGATGAAGACGACGTTCAAGAGAATTGAACCTTCTCAGAGCTTGTTCTCTTGTACCTTCGAAAGTCGGAGGTTCATTTCAAAACGGTAAAGATACCACAAAGCGTCCTGATTCTGCCCGAGTGACAGTATCAGAGAAGTGCCTTTCTGCAAGCATATCTTCGGGCGATCCGACCAAATATTATATAGACAAATAATAGCAACACAGTTTTGTGACCAACAATATTTAAAACAATGGCTTTTTGTTTACATTAGTGCCCAAGCATTTGGTCCAATCAAAAAATGGCATTTTAATTTACCGCCTAAATTGTTAGGGATTTTGTGACTGTCACCAATGGGCGTGGTTTACACAGGTAAGTAGCCATGCATAAACGTAGAATCGGCGATCGCGAGAGGGATCGTCAATGATTTTACAATTGTTTTTTAATAGTAAATATTAAATACTATTATAAATAGTGTAGTAAATATTATACACATGTGTGTATAAATTGTTGTTCTTGAATATGTAAATCTTAAACTTTGTATTTACTAAAATAAAATATTCTAATTTGTACTTTTAGTTTTATAATTATTATTTTCACCCCTTAAAACATAGCCGCCCATGCCGTTGGGCACTGTGACAGGTAATTTCATGAAATTGAGGTTATGTTTTTTGTTATTCTTGGTCACATTATTTTATATACTGACAAATAGGCAATTACTTATCTATACATATTTGATCGGACTGCCTGCGAGTATGGAAGTTGTTCCAAATCCCAAAATTTGTGCACTAACATTTCCAGAGAGAGATTGGAATGAGAGAGAAACGTATTAGCGACAATAGTCTCAGAAGGTTTCTCCATTTTGCCTGTAACCATCCATCCAAAAACAGTATCAATAGCTACAAGACTATTCAAGGGGTTATTTATAGTGCTACCTTTTAGAATTTGACCAAAGATATCCGCGCCCAAGAGTAAATCTATGGGCCTAGAGATGTGGAACTTTGAATCTGCCAAAGTGAGGTTAGAAAACTGGTTTATTACGCCATCTCCAAAAGAGACAACTGGCATATTCGAACAGATTTTAGGAAGAACAATAAAGTCCAAATCAAATGCTGGAGTGATACTGAGACAAGGCCTGACCACAGAAGAGATAATTTGAGATGAGTGAGTACTAGTCTGACCTATGCCACAAATCGCGATGCTAGAGTCTTTTCGAGTTAGACCCAATTTGTTCGCGCAACGAGAAGAAATATAGTTCGAGTCACTAGCACTATCAATAAGCGCTCGTACTGAACTAGCACTATCAATAAGCGATCTAACATTTGAACGATGGCAGTAGCTAACAAAACGAGAGAATTATCATTTGATAACAATGTATTAGAAGTTTGAGTTGTTCCCTCCCGAGATACGGAAGTAGAGGGGGTAGGTGTTGATGATTGAGGATTCGGTTGAGAGACACTCGCCGCGGGTTCATTTGAGCGAGAGGAGAAATGTAACATAGTGTGATGTTTTTTCGAGCACTTCCTACATACTCCACGAGAAGAACAATTCTCAATAGAGTGTTTATGTCCTAAACAATTGATACACCATTTATTTGCTCTGACACAAGTGGATCTTTCTTGTGGGGATTTAGAAGTAAAATTAGGGCAATGATAAAGTAAATGATCTGCTTTGCAGAGAGGGCAGGAAAACTGGGTATTAGTACAGTTTGTAGTAAGGGTTGTAGACGTGGTAGCTTTAGAACCAAAATTCTGCCTAAATTTCGGCGAGTCACTTTGTTTTAAGGTTAAGTTCCTAGCCAGAGCTACTTTATTTTGTGCATCGCACTGTTTGTCGAGGAAATCCATTAGCAGGTCATAAGAATTCGTTGTATTTTTAGAGATGTCATGAGCGATCTCAAACCTAACAGCCGTTGCCTTATCAAGGTGATCGAATAACATAGTGAACAGAATGAGGTCCCATTGCTTAACTGGAAACTTCATATTTTCGAGAATGGAAATGTTTTCCCGAAATGTATCTGCCAGTTGGCGGAGTGCTGCAGGCCCTTCTGAGCCGCTGAGCCTTTTTGTCGCTTCTAAAGCATGCCAGTGAGCCGTAGCTATTATTCGAGGATTATCGTATCTTTTTTCCAATAAATTGTATGCAATAAGGTAATTAGGGCTACTAAAAGGTGTGGCTTTTATTAATTGCAATGGGGCTCCTTTAAGGCATTGCAACAGGTAATTGAATTTATCAATATCTGCGAGGGAATCATTGTCGTGTATTAGAGAGCGATAACTATCGATAAATGTTTGCCACTGCGAAACATCACCATTGAATTGAGGTAATCCGATTTTAGGTAATTTAACGTTTTGCTTTACCGAATTCGAGTTTAGAGAGTTACCCAACTTATTGTCAGTTATAGAATTATCAAAAAGTTTTTTATAAATGGTTTGTATATGGAAAAAATGCGAATCAAAATCTGACTGTATTTTAAATTCAGCGTCCAGTTCACCATCCTCCAAGGTAGAGACAATATTTATAACGCTGCTATGGTGTTTTTCAAAATTAAGTTTTATTTCTTCAATGCACGAGTACCTACATTTAAAACTATCATAGAGAGATTTATCAGTTAGAGCGTTATTCGCTATTTCTCTTAGTTCCGTAATTTTTAGAATGTAATTTTGCCTAAGAGCACTGCACTGCTTTAGTCTAGACATTATCGGGTTAATAATTTAATTTATTTATAAATCTAATAAAGAACGAGTTGTCACACTTATTTATCAAACAAGCGGGAGATTTCAGGTATTTAACCGGAGCAAGAGCAAGAGAGAATGAGTTTTTAATTTTATTCAATTTTAAAATACGAATGAAATGTAAACACCTAAGCAGGTGTGCGCCGAAGCGTTGCTATAGAAACCGACCGAACTGAGTCGAAGGTCTACCTGTTGCTGAACTAGAAACAGGGAGAAAATGGCGTAGAATTGGCGGTAAAATATTAACAATTTTATGTATAATAATTCAGTATTACACTATATCGATCAATTATATGCAAAATATGCAACAACACTGAAACGAGATCCGGCTCGAAGGACCAAAATGATGTGTGCGCAGATATTGTGGACTGTATTATGGGTAAATAGGTATAGCACACTTACATAGGTCGCTGGGATCCCTGGCTTCGCTGATGGTACACGCGGCGTGTTGGGTTGCAATTCTGCGTCGCTGTTCGAGATTGTTGTTACGTTAACCAGCCGGCACACTTGTAACTAGCGTAAACGAATATTTATGTCGAGAATGAGAAATTTAAGAGGTTTATAGAAAAATGAGATGTGCGTGTGATACGATACGATTCTTCACACACGAGCGTTTTCTTAAGAGTGTTTTTTCTCTCAATCCCTTCTTCCACACTGTCGGCATCGGCGCATGTGCTTTTAGGAAGTTAGGTGGGAAAGGGTATGAAATGTGTGTTGCATATTAATTATTTTATTAGGGAAAAATGAGAGTTTAAATTTATTTTTATGGTAAAACGAATTTACTATGGTAAAGACGGAACATATGTATTGATGTAAACAATCTAAAAAAATATTTCATGTAATATTGACTTAATTAATTTATGCTTATTATCGAATAGAATGTGCGTGGCGTAGAAAAATGTAGTTTTTTTAAGTTTCTTCTTTAGTTTTAATCTTTAAGTTAAAGTTTATTAATTTTAAGGATTATTTCTAGATGTTAACAAACACCTAACCTACCAGAAACTATAACGCTTCAATGATTCTTTCACTAGGCATTTATTTTTAACTGGTTTAAAGGATTAAATTTTCATTTATTTTTTATGTAGTTTTTATCTAAACTAGATATTAGAGTTAGACAAAACATAATCACACAATATCTTAATTATTTTTTTTGTTACATCACTCAGTACAAGAAATTGCCTTGTTTCATATTTTACAGAATGTATCAAATGATCTCAATATTTATAACACCAATCCCGGGTGCATAAAATATAATCTGTGTATGTAAATACAACGTAATGGGGCTGCTCTAGCTTTAGAACATACAAAACAATTGGTAATTACCTCTTCCGAATTACATTCTTGGATATATATGACACCTGCATATCCATGAGTAGATGGATCGCAAAATCCGTGCATCTAAAAAACATTTATTTGCCTCTTACATGTCTGGAAGGACACGGTGGCTCTTTGTATTGTTTGTGTATGTTGGGTACCTATGACAACTTTTTATCTAGGATAACTCCCAAAATCAATGAGTCCCCAGAGTCAATGAGTGCATCTCTCATTAGATACCCTGCAAGTCCTATTTATTATCTTGTGACACTCTCGATGAATAAATAATAAATTTAGAATGTCAGCATTTGAATAAATGTTAACGTTTTCCATTCTTTAACAATAAATAATACTTAAATAAACATTCACTGTATGTGTTAAATTGACAACAATAAGCTGGTGACAGATTAGGTGCTTGTTTTGAAGTTCCACTAAAAATTTCACCGCCATCCTCGCAAGAAATCCAGATCAGAAGAGATAGGTATAGGGAACCATTATACCATTCGAAAAAGAATAAAATTGTTCATCAGGCTGCGCAAAAATATACAGGGTGTTCTATTAAAAAAAATAAGTTAAGATGGTTTAAAGTTGACTAAATTCGGCATTAAATTTCTACCACCCTGTCTGAAATTAAGTCATTTTGAAATAATGGCAGGGAAGCTTAGATTTTTAGTTATATCCCCTATAAAGTTTATCGCTCTAACTTTATTATTGTAAAATACACATCTTTTTGAATTAGGCAGTGATTTTTAAATTTTTTTTTGAAAAAATTAAATATATCAAAAATGGTTAACTTTAAGAATAGTAAACCTTTATGAAAGTTCACCAAAAAATTGACGTAGAATCCAAAATTACAATAATATACAGGGTGCTGCAATAACAAAGATGACTTTGGTCAACTTTGGTTAATCAACTTCTGGTATAACCGGAAGCGTTATTTGGGTGCCATTATTTTAGTTGAGAAAGGCATGCCCGAAAACACTAGTGCCCAAATTTTCAAAATTAAAGCCGAAGTAGTCAGAAATATGTCTAATTTCTGTCTTCCATATAGTATCATATTTACTTGGAATACTGTCTGCCATATAGTGTAAAGAAAAGCATAAAATTACTCATGAAAAGTATGTTATGTGCCACAAATTTAGATAAAATTCTCTCTCACATAAGTCTCATCATATTTATTTGTTGGATGATGTGCAAATGATGATGGGAGCGTTTAGTTAATATATCTCAATATAGAAAGAAACTAAAATCTGTAGCCTTTTACCACGAAAATATAGTCCTTACAAAGTTTATTTAAAATTATACTATATATGTTATTTGACTGGTTTTATTCCTAAAAAAATAAAAAAGTTAATGAATGGTGAATGTGATACAGGTCATAAACATTTTTTTTAAGGAAAAACCAAAATCGCCTTCTTTTGCTGGAATTTGCACTTACAGAGATTGTTATAACAAAGCATCAGGAGATAACCCTTTCTTCAGTTTTCCCATAGAGAGACTCAGGTAAGGGTAATAATAATTTATACTTTATTTCTAAATATTTACAGAAGATATGAAATGTTATTATACATATTGCATAACATTTTCTAGTCCAGTAAGGATTAACTTCCCTCACATTAATAATAATAATAAAATAACTGAAAAATATAATTAATTACAGGCACGTGAAAAAAGCACAGGGTTGCGTTCATAAACTAAAATTTGTGTTAGAGTGTTTAATGCCAGAATAACGTGATTCTTAACTAGAGTGTTTCTAGGAATTTTTTAGGTTTATGAATGCTTCTAACATGATAACATTTGAAATTTGATTCAAATTTAAAACATATATCTGAATAAAATGGAAATAGATGATTTATTTTAGCGAATTTTGTCATTTTATAATCAACAACCCATTACTGGGGGTAGACTAGAGAAAAATTAAATGTGTTGATTTTTGGAATGGTTTCTTCCATTATTGTATAGCTAAAATTAAGTTGCTTAGTAATCTACTTCCACTATCAGTCTATAACAACAGCGAGATTAAACTTAGAACACGCACACAGAATAGTTTTTTAGTACATAAAAGATTAGAGCAAGCATACTTCCATCTTGTATCAATTCTTCCACAATATGCAAGTGCGATATTTTTCACTGGAGTCTGCAGCCTGGTGTTTTTCCAGCATCCTGAGTGTTTTTATGGGCTAGTTTATGTATGACAAACTGATGCGTCAAAAATTACTGCTATAAGTTTATGAACGAATAAGGAAGGTTCTGTGAGAATTCTATGTCGAATTTTTCCCCAGAGTGTAGTTTATGAACGCAACCCTATGGCATCTTTAAAACTTGTATTTATTATTTTTGTAGAAGTGAAAAGTGGCTGAAAGCATGTGGGCTACAAATGTCATCTCCATCATCAAGATACCAGATTTTGAAAAACCAACGGATTTGTAGTAAACACTTTCTAGAAAGCATGTTTGAATCTAAATATAAGTTGAAACCTGACGCTGTGCCTATACCATATAAGAAAGGGAGTAAGTTTGTCTTATTAAGTTATATGCTACACCTATTCTTTTAGTTAAATATTTATTAACAAGATTTGTTGATATTTTTCTTTTCTATTTGTTGTGGGTATATCAAGAGGTCGCGTTAAGTTCGGTCATTCCGCGATCCACATTTGTCACATCTAAGTGGGCAGCCGTGTATCTTTTCGAGAAATATATTTATCCCCACCACCACCTGATTTTTATATTGATTTTTGATTTAAGATCAGATTTAACTAAGAATGTGCATAGTTTATAAATCGATAATTCGCTGTTAATTAAGACCAAAATCAATGATGTTAATTGCGTGCTAATGGAAATACATCGATAGTAACGTGAAGGCATGCCCCCTGCTCCTTAATTTCAATGTTTTCACATTTCTGTTATTTGAATAATTTTTTCGTGTTGTGTTGGGATCACTAACTCTAATAATATATTTCTCAATAATACAGATTTAACTCAAAAATAATGTACTTAGTTACCGTTCTTGTTCTTTTATTATCTATAGTTACCATATATAAATCGATTATTCTATATCTATTGAGACCATATTAATCATATATACTTTTATTTTATCGAAATGTCGTAGTACTACTACTGTTCGTCTACTATGCACAAAACATCAATTTATTTAAATTTTATTTGGTAAAGGTAATAAAATTGCTGTCAGTGTCAGTGTTGTCAGTATCATCCGTATAAAACTCTTTGCTATTCTTCACTGAACTCAAATGACGAACTCGATAACTAATTTGGCAACAAAGGTGCAACGATAGCAAGGTATTCTCTGATGTTTCGTATCACGGTAATTGTCATGTTGTCTTATTATTGTGTAAATAATAAGTAAAAATGTTCAGAAAAGATCCCTGTAGAATATTCTCTATTTTTGTTATATAATATGTTATGGATCATATTTTACCAATGATACCTGCATATGTTAAGAGATTATGCCATTCCACGGATACAAAATGAGCACGAAAGAATTGAAAACATGATTTTTATGCAGGATGGAGCACCCCCTGCTCAAAATGGTGCCCAAAAAGTAGTGTGACAGCTGAAATGTCACTTGTATTATATTACTGTATTCAGAATTTCACATAAATTCCAAAAATATAATAATATACAGGATGTTCCATATAAAACTCGAGAGTTGGTATTACTTCCTGAAAAATCGGAAGTGGCAAAAGTTAACTTTTTATCTCAATAAGTGACCTTTAATAAGTACTTCTGCCATGCCAAATGTGAAAATTGTATCTAAAAAATAAAGGGGGAAAGAGGGGTATACCATGAATCTGTGTCACATTGTGTATATCATCAAAACATTATGTCTAAATAAATAACACCCAGAGGTGTTTGAAAATTCATCGTCACTAATAATTGCCAATGATTTTTTTTAAATATTAATTCTATGCATTAAGGAGTCATATGGCATGTAATATTTTATATATACATCCTGTAACATGTTATATCTATATGCAGACATTTTTCACCATTGTCAAATAGAAATACACATCATTTTATTTAGAAATTATTACATTCTACACTTCATAAATAATTATTTTAGAAGAAGAAGAGAAAGCTACAGCTGAAAATAAGGAAGCAGTGAAACAACCAGTGAAACGAGCTTGGCAGGTAAAAATAAGTTTGTTATTAAATTGTGAATTGTGAGTAAAGATGTTATTTTGAGGTTGTTTCAAAAGTTCAATATATATAGGAATTATAGATTAAGTGTACTGTTTTAAAGATGTTCTGAATTATTCTAGCAACATAAGAACAAAGTAGTAATAATAGTAGCAACACATGCAGAGTGTAGTTGTATTTATGTTACAGGCAAAGTTATAAATCAGTTAATCAGCCCAACCGCGTATCACTGAAGTTATGTTTATTTAAGGTACAATAAAAAAGTATAGACATATTTTTTATTAAGTTATTTCGATTGTCTAAAGAATTTCTTCCACAGAACTTTTATATTCCCCCCTCTCAGACGGGTGTGTTTTACTGGTGATCAGTAACTTATTTTCTTGAATAAATTGTAGTAGTTGTTCATATTGGGCCGTTGTTGTTTTCTTTTGCTTTTTTCCTTCCATAATTTGAACTATATTCACACAAATACACAAATTAGGCCTTAATCTGATTAAACGTCAAATATGTCACTCTAACTCTAAACTCTAGTCTGTTATGGTTCTGTAACATCTCGGCAGATTATCCTTGTCGTGCACAAGCACATATTAAGCTATTTCACTTTACACAACATACACGACTTTGTACCTGTTATGAAAAAGTCATAACATGCAGGATAACGGCCCACATTATTCGGAGATACCCGGTACGACTTTTGCACTTCCACGTTATGAAACATGTTATTTTTATATGTTATCATAACGTAGCAGGCGTACGTTAAATTTATTGAATATGATACGCGGTTGGGCTGAATGTTTACATTGCTTGAGTACTGTAGCTATGGTTACATATAACTAATTATGGTTAAAAAAAATACTTTCCTTATATATACGAAATGGTACAGTGGGGGAGGAACTACAGTTCTTTAGTTAATGTTTCGACTTTTTATTTACCAAGTCTTCATCAGAGTTTTGCAATATAAACAATACAAGATATAATGATTACACAAATTAAAAAACTATATATAAAAACCTTAATTTTTTGTATACTTGTACTTTATAATAAAAACAACAAAAAATTAAAAAACACACGACAATAAAATGGCAATTATCAGAGATGTAATATGTGTCAAAGTGTTAATGTGTTAATTCAGATTGTGTAATTATAAAAAAGATAATTTGTATTATTACAGGTACCTACCAGAACTGTAGAACTATGAATTGTTTTAAACTACATACATATGCGGTGTCACCACCTAATAAATAATAACAATAGCATTGAATATCAGTTAATATTGCATACAACTATTGAAAATTGCAAATGCCAATATTTGAATGAGATTTTAAATGTGTGAGGCTTTGTCTTTCATATTCCAGTGTACCTTCTTCTATTTTGTTCTTTTTTATTAATAATTATTGAAACCAGTATATTGTATTTATACACCAGGTGGTACCACCACGTTATCAACTAATAGACATGACTAATAACATACAAACTTACAATTAATATTATTTACTATTTTTACTAATTGTCTCTACCAACCACAATTATGTTAGATGTTATTATATTCGGTGTCCCACCGAGAAGAACCATGATCGATATATGGAAAAGTATGTACAGGGTGATTTTGAAAATGTTATTTACGAAGGAGGGTGGGTGCGATTTTTTAATTTCTATTTTGTCTGGCCTATACAGGGTAAGGGTATTCCACGACGAGCGTGCGTTAGATGTAACATAGAAACCAAATATGCCACAAACCTGAAATTTTGTTTCTAGGGGATGTTGACACTGCCGAGTTCAATGAAAATATTGGCAGTGGCATACCACTTCCGGTTATACCGGAAGCATTTTTTTTATTCCTTTTTCGGATTCTATATGAAATTTTACCTAAATTTTTATAAGGGTACCTTATAAAAATTGATCTTTTTGGAATTGTATCGATATTATCGAAAATTTTTTGCAAAAATCAGGGTTATATCAAGGCTCATATCTGGTAATAAGGCAGCCAGCAGGTTTAAAATTTGGTGGAAATATTAGCTATTTGTAGTAGTTTTCCAAATTATTACAGTTATACGGCTTATACATTATACAGGGTGTTGAAAATTCCAAGACAAATTTTGGCAACCTCAGGTCCAAAATTTTTGTTTATTTTAAATAGAACACCTTGCATTTTATATTGCCGTTTGATTCCTCTCATTATTAACTATCGAACTGTATTTACTTTTCCTATACCTATCTGTCCTGGTTTTCGAGATATTTCCAGAATTTGTTTCAAAATGTTATAGAAACTTAAATGTGGGGTCCATGTTTTGTTGTAATATGCCTCGAAAAACAAAAATTTAAGATTAAATGTGACAATTATTAAGGATATTTGACAGCTGTTGATATAGACACGTTAATGTCACACAATATCACGTCTGAAATATGCAAACGGAGACTTTGTAGACCAGAATTTGTTTCAAAATGTTATAGAAGCTTAAATGTGGGGTTCATGTTTTGTTGTAATATGAAATGAAAAACAAAAATTTAGGATTAAATGTGACATTATTAAGGATATTTGACAGCTGTTGATATAGACACATTAATGTCACACAATATCACGTCTGAAATATACAAACGGAGACTTTATGAACTTAATAATAATTTACAGTGAGTGCCATTGAATATTGTATATAACAGGAGTGCTCAGACTTATTAAGTCTGTATTACTATCGGCGATTCACAGCAAAAAAATTGGGTGCCAAGCGATCGACAAAAAAAGTAGGGGGGGGGCCTGTTTCAGCCTATTTAAATATATATTCGGTATTTAAAAATGTTCCTTAAATGAATGATAGCTAAATTGAATGATACTAATTTATTCATGTAGGTAGGTACTTATGATTAAAATATTAACTCATGTTCTGCAAATATAAGAATATGCTGAATTTGTATTAATTTATTAAAAGAATAATTGCATTATTAATCTTCAGTCAAGAAATTTATTAAAATAATAAATTTTTAGTAGAATACTAACTCGCCGAAATATATTTGACAACACGGCTCGACCGTCGGCAATATAAAAGTTTTTTCATTCTATAATATGTGAAAAGTACTATATGCTAGACTAGACAACTAAATCTGAACATTCAACTAACGTAAGAGTCAATATTCAATGCACACGATTTCGACGATGCTTAATCACAATAGCAAAGTAATATGAACTTTCATCACGCAATAATTGGGTTCTAAATCACACTCCGGATTTAAAAGCAAGAGTAAGAGTAAGGTATCATTTTTTATTATTATCACAGGCGGTTATTTTTTAATTACTTGAGGGAATGTGGACATATTTCTGCGATCGACTTGTAAAGTTTTCACGGTCGACCGGTCGATCGCGATCGAAAGTTTGAGCACCCCTGATATAGAGCATGCCAGGTTTGTGCTGAGAGGTAGCCCGAGTATCCTGCACCGAATAAGAATTTAATAAACAGGCTTGTACAGAATTGTGGAGAGTTTGGATCTTTTACTTATAAAGTTATCAAAGAATGTCCAGTAGTAGATAGTAGATGATGAAGATTGCGGCAATTACTATTTTGAGTAATTTTTTGGCGTACCCAAAAAATTCCGTCTCAGACGCGGAACGCGATTTGAGGTATGCTAAATCTACAATACATAGAATATTGGTCAAGCATAACTGCCACTCATTTAAATATAATTATATTCAGTTTTTAAATAACTTTCTTTTTATGAATACAGCCTGCCTCTGCTATTATAGTTACTATGGGCGCACGAAACCATTATCTTTTAATGTAGTAGGTATATAAATTTTCAAGACATACAAATTTACTAAAGAACCCACTTAACCAAATTGACATATACGCCCTAGCCGCTTGTCAGTTTTGACAAAATTGTCGTATCAATATAGCGATACCTACCGATGCTATTTTTACTACGAGATAGCTTCTCCCAACTATCCCAACTCAATGCTTGTAAGCCATTCTTTGTGTCATTAAGAGTTATGACACTATTTTCTGTCATTGTATATCACAATATACTAAATGTTCGACAAAATCTTCAATAATATATTTTTGGTTTCTATGATACGTCTAACGCACGCTAGTCATGGGATAACCTGTGTAGCAATCTGAACATCCTAGGCAATCCATGTTATATATTACATTAGATTTATCTAAACATGGAGCGTAGCCCACGAGTTAACGTGGGCTATGCATGGAGTTCTATCTTTAATTAATTGGAGTGTACATTAAATTGATAGTTTTTAATGAATAGCAATATAGTGTTATTTATAATAGTGTTATGGAAATTTCTTTTTAAAGCCATTTACATTTGGTAACTTAAAAACATTTTTTTGTTACCAACATCGACTGTAGTTGTGTTATGTGATGGTTGTATAATTATATAATCCACTATAATATTTGTAGGGTAATTATTATTGATAGGTTTTTACAATTGCCAGATTCTTTTCATGAAAACAGGGGCTGCTTAATCTTAAAGCTCTATGTTTTAATGATTTAAAATTGCTATTTTTTGTTTTACTGGATGTTGAGAATGATAATTAACTTTCTTCTAGAACTTGTAGGCCTTTCTTACTAATCAACTAATAATTATAAGTCTCTGTTCTAGTTAAAGTGACATCTAAAAACGGTATACTTCTATTGTGTTCTTGTTCTATTGTGAATTGTAAATTAGGAGAAATTTTGAAATTTAGATTCAAATAAGAGTTTTTAATGCAGAACCCACTATATTTTATTGTCTATTTCAGTTTGATCCAACGAAAATAATATTTTGTGCAGTAAATACTTGCCCAAATAATTATGGTGTATCACCTGGTAAAGGAAAGTTTCCGGATCCAGTCATAGATTCTGAAAGGTTTAATATTTGGGTTCAGTTAGTGGCTAATGAAGGATTAAATGATTTATCACCAGAAGAAATATATAAAAAATACATGGTTTGTTTGAAACATTTTGAACCACAATTTTACATGAAAGATGGAAAAGTGGGGAACTTAAGTGAAGAAGCTGTTCCAACAAAACACTTAACAGGTACCTACTTTAATATACAGGGTGACTGATTTTATTGACCAATTAAATAACCAAACTAGTGCATAATCTCAAACTGATTTGAAGTTCATGTTTAGATATAAGGAAACTTTGTAAGATATATAACAACATAACAACATTGTAGCCTGTCCTTATTTGTTGAGTTTGTTTGCTTTAAATGTTCCTTCTTACACTATCAGACATCCAGCTTTAATTTCAGTTCCATTTAACAGAACAGTTTACGGTCAACACAGTCTATTAACCAGGCTAACTAAACACTTAAATGAATGTAATGAAATTGACATTTTCAATTCATCTCTACATAAATTTAAAATATTCCTAAAAACGCAGGCAAATAATTTACGTATATGAACTTCAGTTATTTTTCCATCTTAAACTTTTTACATGTTCTAATTCGGTTTTTTCTGTTTTAATGTTTTAATGTATATACTTTACAGAATTATACTGTGGTTTTCCTGTCTCATTTTATTGTGGTTTGTAACTATTCAATTTCAATTTAAAAAGACTGTATGTATCTTATTGTAGTTTATACTTCTTGTATCAACTTTTCATTTAACTTGCCTTACTCGACATTACAATTGCCAATGTTTTGTTTTATATGATATCACTAAGAAATTTCGCACACAGCTAAATTATCAGTTTTATTTTCTCTTTGTTCTTTTCTACAATTTAAAATTCTTATATTTTTTATTGTTTTTTGTTTCTTTCGTTATTGTTTTTATATGCTATATGAACAATATGCGTTTTATGTTGTTCTATGTCTATAGTGTAAATACTTTTCTGTAAGCTTTGTAGGTACGATTTGGGTGTTTACCTGTACTGTACTTCATTTGAAATAAATAAATAAATAAATTGTTAATATATAGGTTGTGATCTCCGATCAAATATATATAGATAAGTAATTGCTTATTTGTCACTATATAAAATGGTCGTTTCCAAGAATAACAAAGGACATAACCTCAATTTCATGAAATTTCCTGTCACAGTGCCCAGGGGCAAGGGCGGCTATGTTTTAAGGGGTGAAAATAATAATTATAAAACTAAAAGTACAAATTAGAATATTTTATTTTAGTAAATACAAAGTTTAAAATTTACATATTCAAGAACAACAATTTATACACATATGTGTATAATATTTACTACACCATTCATAATAGTGTTTTATATTTACTATTAAAAAAAAATTGTACGATCCCTCTCGCTATCACCAATTCTCCGCTTATGCATGGTTACTTACCTGTGTAAACCGCGCCCATTGCTGACGGTCCCAAAATAGCTAACAATTTAGGCGGTAAATTAAAATGGCATTTTTTGATTGAACCAAATGCTTGGACACCAATGTAAACAAAAAGCTATTGTTTTAAAGATTGGTAGAAACAACAACTGTGGTTGTCTGTGTGTAATTTATCTTTATAATATTTGGTCGGATGTTGTGATCAAATGAAATTTAAATTTTTTTTAAGTTTTAGAGCCTCTTGCCAATGTAAAATTTCATAAATTTCAGAATTTATGAAATTTTCGAAATTTATGGAATTTATAACATTTTTGAATTGAAACTTTTCATTGAAATATATAAAATATTTCAGGAAATTTTGATAAACTTCTAGTCCATCTTCTAACCTAAAATCCTCAAAAAGTATTGTGCCATCTAGTATTTGATTCACAGATTACTATTTGATTTAAAGTTCGAGTCAAAAGAAAAAATGAGAGATTCGGAAACATTTTGATGGTGTTAACAGCCAAGTTATTTGTAAATACCATTTTTAACATGCATAAAATGCATGTTAAAGATTATTTTATGCGCTCATTAGTAAAAGGGCTCCAAAACTATTTATGACTCACTCTATAGTTTTGGTCAAAAGGTATATGTATATGTATATTGTCAAAATGGGAAAAAATTAATATGGCTGTGATTTTCCGACCTGCAAATTTGTCATTATCTGCAGTTTCATTTTAACAAAATGAAATTGAATTCTCTGAAACTCAATTTTTCAGAAAACTATGCTTCATTAGATATAATATCAGTCCTTCAGATTGCAAAAGAATTACAAATACTATTGCTACTACATATTGACGGAAAATATTTTTATATTTTTAGCTGACATTCAATGGTTTTTCTCGTCAGATTATTTCAAAAATAGATTAGAAAAATACCTGAAAGAAATTGACTTAGGTAAGTATGAGTTTTATTATTTATTTCGATCAATTAAAAAAATTACTCCAAAATCTATTGAAGTAATAAACTTAATTAGCTGTAAAGAAAACCGATTTATCGTAGGAGCAACTACTAAGAAGTGAGACATGTATATCAAAATGTAATCATTTTTGAGAAATATTTTTACTATGCTTATAATTTCATCTACCTGTGGAAAGATTGTTTATCTCCCGGTTTAAAATGGGATCCACATAAAACAGTATTTCACTCGAAATTTCACCACTATTGATTCACTCAAACATAAACTCAATATATGTTTAGAACTAATATTAATACAGAAATTAAGGATACACCAACATAATTCCAAATAATAATTATAGCGACTGTAGCGATGTTACGATTAAAATTTTGTCTAGAAAATGTCTGGTGCCTGCGCTATAAATTGACAAGTAACCAACGGGCACACAGTCCATGTATTGCAAACAGCTAATAAAATTATGAGTACGTTGGACGAGTCCTTTTTAAACTGTAATTAAAGCATTTACAGCTGATTCATTTGTCTACACAATTCTTATGTCTGAATTATAGAAATATATTTTTATATTTATTCAACGTTTTTTACTATTTTACTCTTAAAGTGTTCATTAGGTAGTATGTAATTCCTAGTTGTAAAACAGAATAACAGAAAAAAGAAGTGCAGATGATTACAAAATTTAATTGGGATTAATAACAAACAAATGAGAACATGTACAACATAAATAAAACTACTACGATTGGGCTATAATGGAACAATAACACAAAATTGTTGGTATATAATATATTTATATTGTTAAGGTATGCAAATTCTTATTAGGAAACTGAAATTCTTCTCACTTACTCCTTTTAAAGATATCAGTTTTCTTTTATAATGTTTCATCATAGGAATGACTAGGATGTTAACATTAACATCCGAAGCACATATTTGATTTGAAATTTCATTTATGGAAAAATAGAATCATTTATAAACATTCTCAACTTTTATAAAATTGATGATAAGGACTGTTTGATATGTAACCATTTTAATACAAAACATCTATTGAAATATGTTTGTAAATCTACATTAAAATAATTTTATAAATTTATATTCAGAAATGTATGTAAAAATTTGGGTCTGTTTTACACAAGCTAAAATATCTTAAAAGAAAATGATATAACTATTGATAGTACTACACATTCTCCTGCTCCCTGGTTTTTTTCCTTGTCTTGGATTTTTTTTAGTGTTTACCTTGTTGTCTTTAAATTGTTTTTATTGTTTTACAATTGACGAAATCTGATTGAAATGTATAGAGAATGATTATTTATTTTATACTACTCTGTTGGTTATGGCAATTTTAATAGCAAGAAGTGTAAGTTTAAACATTATAGGAAAAAATGGTAAATCTTAGAACTTCGTGTTCTACATTTATTTACAAAATAGATGTTAAATAGAGAATAAAGGTATAAGATGTAAAGTTGTATACCTACACATTTTTACACTTTACGAATGAATAATAATTTCTATTAACTTCCCATTGCTTAAAAAAAATCCACTATTGAGCAAATTATTTTGGATCAAATTAACTGTCAGTTGATTATTAATTAATATTTGATTACTTATTCTGGCTAATTGTTACTTGTAGACTATCTGAGAAAATATAATCATTTCTAAATATTCTAAAATTTCTTATCAGTTAGGTACAGTATATTTACTATCTACTACTTTCTGCTGCGAAATCATCTACTTTCTTATAGTGTCAGATAAACAATAGCAATAGTTTTACTTTCTAAACGAGTACATTATGTTGCAGATTTTAGTAGGAGTTCGAGTCAGACGAAAGAAGAGGCGGAAAAACAAAAAAGTATTAGAATATTACATTACATTACAAGTATTACAAATATTTCACTTTCAGGTGATGGAAGTACAGTATGTATTTTAGAGGAAGATGGAATTAGATTTCCAAAAACAGGACATTATTTATATGTAGAAAAAAGTAAGTATAACAGTTCTTGAAGGGGGTTGGAACCTTTGATGTGAAGATATCACTGACATAGTTTTCCATATAACACCAAAACCCTATACTGCACTTGACGCTTGTTTCACCAACCAAGTTGGCACAGTAATTCCTAGACTTAAACGCGATGCCGTGCCTACTCAATTCCCTGACTACCCTTCCTATTTATCTAAAACTGTAAAATTGTGCCCCCAAGTCGTGATGAAAAACTCAAGAAACTGGAAAATATAAATTTTGTAAAAGCGATTAAAAATAGTAAAAATGAGTTTGAAACTTATTAAAAAACATTACACTTTTAAATATTTTTAATTCATGTTAGGTATCCGAATGCTAATTTAAAAATAGTGATTTACAAAAAGGTACACTGTTTACACTGAACAGAGATGACAGTTTTCAAAATTATTCTGTTTTAGCTTTTATTTCTGAGCAACTAAAATTCCATACATCGGGCAAGGCCAGATATCATTATACCAATAATACTCTACGATTTTAGCCTCTATCCTTCCAAATAATAAATTCGCATGCTTACAAATATTTGAGACATTTTGATGTACTTATATTACCTCATCCACATATAAAAACACCTCTTTTTTAATGCTAAAGCATCGCAGAACTTATGATAAAATATGCCGTCAATATAGGCTGTTGGCGAGATTTCATAATAAAAAATAAGTTACATTTAGCTAATCTTTAAACACATTAGATATTAGATACTATTATTGAGGTAATAGTAGCCAAGGTACTTAAAAACAACTTTAGTTAAAGACCCTTTCAATTTTATTATGAAATGAGCCCTAAGTGTTGAGTATTTTCCATTTTTTGATTCTACATATACAGACTGTTACAAATTCGCTTTTCGCCATTTGGATCTCGGAAACTAAGAGATATGAGAAAGCTTAAATGGGGGCAAAGTTGCATAATCAGGAGACCTATATAGTGCCCCAAATAGATCTCGTTTTACTTGATTAGGTTTTGAAATATTTGACGAAAACAGAAATTTTTGAATTTGGTCTTTATTTTTTTGCAGCCTTATTTGAGCAAATATATAAAAATGAAGAGCACTTCCTCAAAGCCACTTTCTGTCATCTATTGGCCAGGATATTTACATTTACAATGTGATGTTTCGTTTTTCCAGAACCGTTATCAATTTTTTTAAATATGAGCCTGGAATTTTAAAACCATCATTTGCAAGTCTCCTTTACCCCTAACATCATGCTATCCCAGAATAAATTATAATCGGATGTTTCAAACCAAAAAATGCATCTTCAATCTTTCCGTTCTGAATTGTACAATTTTTTAACTAAGTACATACCCACTTTTTGCTCATTTATCGTACAAATTTATGTCAATAGATGTTACCAAATTCAATTAGGCCCTTTCTCTAAATAAAACATTAATGGGTTCATTATTACAAAAATGTTTTCAAAATGACTGATTAACAAACATTAAAAATTTTCATTTCAAAATGATTTGAAAAACATTTTAATTTTGGGCTTTCCATATTAAATGTATTCTTCTGAAAATATTCTGCAGTGTCCTTTGAATGTCCCTCGTTCTAACGGAATTAAAGGTGTACAGAATATGTGCCCTCAGGTCCTCTACATTGTTGGGTTAGGTTTTTGTATACCCTATTTTTTAGGGCTCCCCACAAAAAAACAATCTAATGGAAATAAATCTGGTACTCTTGCAGGCTATTTGACTAACCAACCATTTCATTTCTCAATTTTTTGATCTATTCTTCAAGAAACAGAGAAAGTTGGTGTAGAAAGTACAGCACATCAAAATTTAAGGGCGTAATTGGATTTGATAACATCCATATTTATGTGCATGATAAATGAGCAAAAAGGGGGTACTTAGATAAGAAAATTATAGGTATAGTTAGGAATGCAAACATGGAAATGTTTTTTTTTTATCGAAACGCTAAATATAATTTATTCTGGGATAGCATCTTCTTATGAGTAAAGGAGACTTACAAATTACGGTTTAAAAATTCCAGGTCCGTATTTAAAAAAATGATGTTGAAAGCTGCTTTGAGGAAGTGCAATAGAGACATTTTTTGTTTTAAAGATGTAGATTATTGGCAAATAATGGATAAAATTTTGTTTTCAGAGCCAAATTTAAAGCGTAAGTTTCCATATGCTGTGTATAAATATTTCAAGACAGGATATGGATTGAATAACGATATAATGGTTGGAGAAAATATTAAGATTCACACTGCAATAATAATTGATGACAACGATGAATGTGAAAGAAAAGTGTTGCAGCAGTTGTTAGACAAAAGAAGGAAAAAACTTTGAGTTGAGCATATCTTTGATATTTTGATTTTGTTCTAGAACACATCCTTAGTTAGTTAAAAAAGTTTGTGTAATATAAAATCTTGTATTCAACTTTAAACTTATGTTTAGATACATTCTAATGTATATACAATTATACAGCATAAATAAAATTACATTCTAAATTGAAATAAATTAATTTCTCTTCTTTTTCTTGTCTTTTTCAGGTAATACACCCATTGATTTTTGATACTCTTGAATCATTTTTTCTTGTACGTCTGGTAGACAGGGAACGTATCTACTATACTCCATACTAAATTCACCCTTTCCTTGAGTACTTGATCTTAGTTCTCCAGCATATCCAAACATATCATTTAAAGGAACTTCTGCATGAATGGTGACCCATCCCTCAGTACCTTCTGTGCCTGTTACAATGCCATGCCTCTTATTCAGTTGTGCTATGACAGTCCCTTGAAATTCATCAGGGGTTGTTACTTCTACAGACATGATAGGTTCTAAAATTTGCCATATTCCATTTTCAAACACTGAAATAAAGTTTTCAAATTTTAATTTATAGAATAGCTGCTACTGAAGGTTTGTCTTAAAGTATTGTCACTTATCTTAAATGAAAATTAGATTGAAAGTATCTTCTGATGGACAATGGAAGATGAAATTGGAGAAGAAAGCAATACAAACTTGAATTTGCCTTTTGCAGAAAACTCTTAAACTGAATAAATAAATTGAATGTAAAATTGATGTGAGGAAAACACAATAACAAAAGTGAAGTGTATACTTATCGACTCAGGTTGGTGTGAAACACCAAAAACGAAATTTTAATTAAGATCAGATATACAGGGTGTGTCATTAGTGGGTAGTTGTTCGATTACTCACAAACGGTACATTATATCAAAAAACTTTTTATATGAAAGTTTTTTGGCACTAAAATTGCATATTGTAAAAATATTTTCAATTACACAGGGTGTTCCAAAAAGTAAAACAAGGTGCAAGTTGGTTATTTCAAATGCAACACCCTATATATTATTGTATTTTTGAAATTTAGGGATCACTAGGGACATATTTGTATTAAGGTTCCCTATAGCTATCTCCTTTCGTTTTCGAGATATTTAATAGTTAATGGAAAAAAACCTCGTAACACTGCATTGGAAAATAAATAAAATTTCCTCTATGACACAATGTGAAAAGGAAAAAAATGTAGTGTCAGTTATCACAAGCGATACCTTAAATATTGCACTTGAAATTATTTGGCCATTATACATTATACAGGGTGATTTTTATGGTGATTTATATTTCACAATGTTAAATTGCCTAAATCTCATTTTTTTTAAATGGAACACCCTGATTTTTTTTATGGCATAAGATGTAGAATTTAATTATATTTCAAATGGTATTAGGATGTCATACGAAAAGTTGACCCATTTCGAGAAATTCACGATTTCTTGACAATTTAGCTTCCATAACTGATAATTACAAATTATAGTCAAGTAGACGACAACGTTATGAAAACAATTTATTTTGTTGTAGAAGTTATTTAACTGTCAAATAAATATTCGATTTTGTACATTTTACATGCAAGATGCACTATTCCAAAATGCTCTCAAAAGCACCACGAATTCTGTTCATCATGTTTTCTCGTGTAGATGATGGTGTGCGGTAAACTAAATATTTTGTATATCCCCATAACAAAAATAGTTTTGTAAGATCCGGGTACCGAAGAGACCATGAAGCGAGCATGACGCGAAGGTCCACCCTTCCTATCCACCTATTAGTGTAGGTACTCCCTATTTAAAAATCTCCTTACTGAACCGCTGTAATGTGCAGGGCAACCGTCATGCTGCAACCACATCCCTGGTAAAATGTTCAGAGGAATATCTTCAAGATAATTTAAAAGTTGATTTTCCAAAAAATGCAAATAAATTTCTCTATTGACAGTATTTAGGACGGTAGACATGCAGCATAGGTGGACATTAAATGTATGCGGAGGATTCTAGGCGACAAGGTGATTGGACCATATTTTTTTGAAGCGACTGTCAATGGAGAAATTTATTTGCATTTTTTGAAAAATCAAGTTTTAAATTATCTTGAAGATATTCCTCTGAACATTTTAGCAGGGATGCGGTTGCAGCATGACGGTTGCTCTACACATTACAGCGGTTCAGTAAGGAGATTTTTAAATAGTCAGTACCTACACTAATAGGTGGATAGGAAGGGTGGACCTATCTCATGGTCTCCTCGGTACCCGGCCCTTACAAAATTAGATTTTTTTTTATGGGGATACACAAAAGATTTAGTTTACCGCACACCATCAACCACACGAGAAAACATGATGAACGGAATTCGTGGTGCTTTTGAGAGCATTTTGGAATAGTGCATCTTGCATATAAAATGTACAAATTACAAAAAATCGAATATTTATTTGACAGTTAAATAACTTCCACAACAAAATAATTTGTTTTCTTAACTTACTTGACCATAATTTGTAATTATCAGTTATGGAAGCTAAATTGTCAAGAAATCGTGAATTTCTCAAAACGGGTCAACTTTTCGTATAGGACATCCTAATACCATTTGAAATATAATTAAATTCTACATCTAATGTCATAAAAAAATTCAGGGTGTTCCATTTAAAAAAAAAATGAGATTTAGGCAATTTAACATTGTGAAATATAAATCACGATAAAAATCACCCTGTATAAAATGGCCAAATAATTTCAAGTGCAATATTTAAGGTATCCCTTGTGATAACTGACACTACATTTTTTCCTTTTCACATTGTGTCATAGAGGAAATTTTATTTATTTTCCAATGCAGTGTTACGACGTTTTTTTCCATTATCCATTTTTTTCCATTATTAAATATTTCGAAAATGAAAGGAGATAGTTATAGGGAACCTTAATACAAATATGTTCCTAGTGATTCCTAGATTTCAAAAATATAATAATATATAGGGTGTTGCATTTGAAATAACCAACTTGCACCTTGTTCCGCCTTTTTGGAACACCCCTGTGTAATTGAAAATATTTTAGTGCCAAAAAACTTTCATAGAAAAAGTTTTTTGATGTAATGTACCGTTTGTGAGTAATCGAACAATTACCCACTAATGACACACCCTGTACATGGTGTCATATATTGTTAACTTTGTAAAAACAATTGTACATTTTAAAGTTAAACTAATGGACAGATAAATATTGAAATTATTTAAATATTTAATAAAGGTATTAAAGTGACCGTTTTAATTTATATATGTTTTTGGTACTTACGTTAAATAATGCCTAGGATTTTTTTGCAATTTTTGATATTTATTGTCATTTTAAGCTTTGCAATTATTTGTTTTAATTTTCCCCAAAATATGATTCCAACTTTAAACAAATGGACAATTTTCTGGTTAGTACTGTTTAATAACTAGTATCTATAAATTTCCTACACCCTTGTATCCCATTTTTATGCTATATTAAAATTACCTATTAGAAAACACAAGTCACATACATTTTTATTGAGACTGATAATTTGCATACAAACATTATTTTTGTAAATTAGTTGGGGCTGCTACATTTTTAAACAAAAACCAATAACATTTGGTGTAATTAAAGGCACAAGCTTTCATTTTAAAAAGAAGCATACGAGATGAAACTCATTTTTTATGCTATAAACATGATTACCTGTATCTAAAACTGTGAAAATTTAGCCATAATATAATCACCTACCTTGCTTTATGGCACCTTGAGCTGCAAGGAAAAATGCAAATTCACTGGAATCAACGATGTGATGGGCACCATCTTGAAGTCTGAATTTCAACCCTGATAACTTCTGACCAGCCAGTAAACCTTTTTCACTCATAGCCAAAAAACCTCTCTTCACTCCAGGAATAAACTGTTTTGGTACATTGGTACCTACTGTTTCATCTATGAAGTCTAATAATGTGTTTTTATGGGACGGTAAAGGTTCTAATATGCCAGTTACTCTAGCATACTGCCCCTGTCCTCCCGATTGTTTTTTATGTAAATAATCAAATTCACAAGGAGAGACAAGTGTCTCTCGAAATGCTACTTTGGGTTTGCCTAAACTTACAGAACAACCATATTCTCGTTCCATTCTTTGGGCATAAATTTCCAAATGTAATTCTCCCATCCCAGATACAATAGTTTCTTTATTATCATTATCGAAATAGAAATGGAAAGTTGGATCTTCTTTCGTAAACCTAGCAATGGCCTTAGAAAAATTGTCCCTATCTTTTGAATTTGCAGGGCTAATTGCCATTGATACAACAGGTTCTGGTACAAAAATTGATTCTAGAGATATTTCCAATTTAGGATCAGTAACAAAAGTATCACCACTGGCACAGTCAACCCCAAATAAAGCAAATATGTCGCCTGCATATACCTCGTTAACATCCTCCATGTTATTTGAATGTAAACGAACGAGTCTTGAAATTCTTACTTTTCGCTGAGTACGAGCATTATAGATATTGTCTCCTACAAAAAAAAAGTATGCATGTTTGTGGATATACTATAAATTTTAAACATGATGTATATTTAGAAATGAATTAGTTAACAGTCGGTCAATGAATGAATTAGTTAACAGTAAAATTAATAAATATATACCTTTTTTAAGCATTCCTTGATAACATCTCATATAGGTCAACTGGCCAAATCGACCAGCTTCTAGTTTAAAAGCCAACGATATAAATGGTTTGTTACCACTTCTTGTGGAATCTAAAATAATTTTTTCAGGTTCTACACCTTCTTTCTCTTTTAAAGCATAATTGGAAATTTCTCCCGGATGAGGTAGATAATCTAGTACTGCATCTAGTAATGGCTGTACACCTTTATTTTTTAGGGCAGTTCCAACTAAGACTGGTGTAAATGTACGTTTTAAACAAGTTCTTCGAATAGCTGCTTTGATATCACTTTCTGATATTGGCTTTTCTTCTAAATATAATTCTCCTAGGTTATCATCACAATTTGATAAATGTTCGATCAATTCATGTCGCCTCTCTTCACTTTCTGCTGTATTTTCTTTAGGGATATCATCATATCGAACTTGTTCTCCAAAATCACCATCAAAATAAAGAGCTTTACGTGTTATCAAATCGATAATACCTTTACAATTACTTTCGGTACCAATTGGCAACTGGATGAATGCGGCATTATGATTCATCTTTGATCTATATTAAACATATCTTGAGTAAATAAAACTAACTAAAGTTGCAATTATTGCTACAATTTTATCTACCTACCTAAATACCACCTAAATTAACAACTTAACTTACCTCATTTGAGAAAGAACTCTATTAGGATTGGCTCCTAATCTATCGAGTTTATTAATAAAAGCCAGACAAGGTACATTGTACCGTTTCATCTGTCTATTAACAGTAAGAGACTGACTTTGAACTCCTCCAACAGCGCAAAGTACTAAAATTGCTCCATCCAACACACGCAGTGCTCTCTCAACTTCTACAGTAAAGTCAACATGTCCAGGAGTATCTATAATATTAATATTATGATCCCTCCATAAAGTATATGTAGCTGCTGACTGTATAGTAATTCCTCTTTGTCTCTCCAGCTCCATGGAGTCCATTGTTGCTCCAACATTATCTTTCCCTTTCACTTCGTGCATTTCTTCTATTCGTCCAGTGTAATACAATATTCGTTCTGTTAAAGTTGTTTTACCTGAATCTATGTGGGCTGATATACCTATATTTCTAATAGTGCTAAGATCGTTATGCTCAGCGAATTTCGTATAATTGGACATGTATCGAATATATACTGCCACATTAGGCTAGAGAAGTATTTAGTTAGAATTATATCTAGTTAAGGTTTCAAATTGTACTTACATGCTTTGAAGTTTTGATGAAATTTGAAAAGTTTTTAACTGTTTTTACAGGCCTTAATACTCTGAGAATAGACATAATAATGGATATTATCTCAGTTACATAGAATAAATTTTTAAAAGTTTTTGATATTCCTACTTATTTGATTTAAAATTAAACTTCTATCACATTATATATTTACTCTTATTAACCTAAAATCTAAACGATCTAACGATCTAAACCATAGATATCTAAACACTTCTTCTTCTTCTTCTTCTTCTTACTTTTTCTTGACCTTCGTTCATTGAACTTTTAGCCAGCTTCACTCTTATTTATACTTTTAAACATTTCCGCGAACATTTCTTATAGGATATTATCACATATCAAACCTATGTGATATTATCATATATATAATACTACTATATTGAGCTATTCGAGCTTTTCTTGAAGCCGGTTTATGAGATGGAGTTATATATTTCGTTCTCTTTCACGGACAAATGTTCCTGTGCACATGCCCAAGTGTTGTCCAATCCAATCCAAGAATTTCCATGAGGCGCGAAAGTAAAGAAAGACCGGGCTTTTGTTTTGTCATATACAGGGTGTCCCAGTATGAGCGTACAAAAATATACCAGTGGGTAGGACAGACCAAAATAAGAATAAAATTCTTATAAAAAATTTCTCTGATGCTCGCCTAACGAGTTACAGGGTGTTATTTTGTAAAAAAACAACAATTTTCCGTAATAACTTAACTTAAATAACTGTAACAACTTAAAAACCGTTTCGTAGATTTAGGTAATTTTTGGGTAAGTGTACATCTATTAAAGGTCATTATAATTATATGGTGTTTGTTTAACTTTGACACTTGAGGTGGCCTAGGTCTACTCTTCCTTATGGTTTTGTCTTCATAACTCTTGTATATCCTACTTTTTCGTGAATTAACTAAGTTTTCCTTAATTGAGTGTAAAGTACCGACTGTATTCCTTTATGCAGAAAAATATATGGAATGATTTTAAAGTTTAGAGTTAAACAAACACCATATAGTTTTAATGACCTTTAATAGATGTACACGTCATCCAAATATTACCTAAATCTACGAAACGAGTTTTTAAGTTATCTCGAAAAATTGTTTTTTTTTTACAAAATAACACCCTGGAACTCGTTAGGTGTGCAGCGAAGAATATTTTTTTATAAGAATTTTATTCTTATTTTGGTCTGGCCTACACACTGGTAAATTTTTGTTTGCTCACACTGGGACACCCTGTATGTGTTCTGTCATATATGCGTTTTGTGGTGTGGTTATGTCACAGTTTATCTTTTGTATTTTAGGTATGTTTGTGTTTCACAGAAAATAAATTTGTGTTTTTCGTAGAGCCGGCAGTTTTAGAAGTGTTTTATTTATGTGTAACTTGTAGTTTTAGTTTTGTTCATATACCTATTAGACTTATTAGTGATTAGAGACATTTGCTCATCAAATTATTTCGACGGTATTTTTACAGTCGTAACTGCAAGTTTAGGTACCTATATAAGAACATTTTGTAAATTTAAATATGTAGTGAATTATATAGGTATATGAATTATACTGTACCTCATTTTCATTAATTTAATTCCACGACAGATATCGCAAAATGCCGAAACGAAAAACTCAGTCGAGGTTTTGTCTTTTGTGCGAAGGAAATATTCCATATGAAGTCGGATAGGTACCTGAAGTATGTATTTTTAAAATTTTCTTTTCAAATACAAACTGCATCCACTCTTTTGGTAAACTTGATAAATACGGGAACATCCCAATAACAAGATTGAAAAACCGTTATATGTAGATAAAATACAATATAAAATAAAGTTAATTTATTGTATTCTACAGTACCTATATGGAGCAAAATTCCCGCGGTTTGCTGCGCATGAGTATTTGGTATTTTCTCCGTGAAAGAGACAATAGATATGATTCTGGACTACTCTAATTTGGCTTCACTTGAGAAACATGGTAAAGATTACATAGTCTCCATATAGTAGTATTATATATATGGATATTATCAAGGATTGTTAAATGTTTACATAGAGCTGTGCAAGTGTAATAGGTGCTTTAGCAGCATGGATCTTTTGTCCCTGCAACCGAAGTATGAGGTAAGGGGAAGGAAAATTTCTAGTTCTTTTTTATCTCAAAGGTTGGTTAAAATTTGTACACTAAAGCCGTCCTGTCCACCCTGGATTTTGATTTTGTGTTTGTCCAAATAAAATGGTGGATGAGGATATTATTATAAATACAATAAATAAAATGAAATTAAAATAAACATTATTATTACAATGTAAGTAAAGAAGCTTATGATTTTATTTTTTTTGTAAATTTCAATATCTTGGGGCCAGTTTAAAATTATTCTTGATGCTTCTGCTGGATTTATGAGCTTTCCATAAGAATAACAGTAAAATTAAGAAACCTAGGCTTCTCCATTGTTGTTACTTTTATTTCATTGATATCATTAGGCACATCAAAATGTTTTGATATTAATTTTTTTGCTATTTCTATTATTGTTATAGCAAGTTCCACAATCCAATATAATGTATCTTTAATTTCAATTCAATAAATAACTAACTGAAAATGTAATTGCATCATTTTGTTTTAACATCTTTTAATGTAATTATAGGCAAATCAAAGGTTTGCTAGCTGCTTGAGGTATTCATACAATACGAAAGGAATAGTAGTTCCAGAAATAATTTACAATTATGAGTTGATGCAACATATATCGAACAAAATGTTGAAAAAGTAAAGTCTATGAATATCATTGCACCAGTCTAACAGCAAAAATGTATTCTTGAATGATGTTGAAAACTGTATTAACCTATCGAAGTAAGATATGATTTGATGAGATTTATTTCAACCTACACTGCAATTTACACCTGAAAGAGTCGTGCAACTAATCTTAAGCCGCAAGAACAAAATAAAATATTTTCAGTGTATTGTGTAAAAAGTGTCTCGTTTAGTGTCGTTACATTTATCGTATCGAACATCAGAATGACAGTTCATTACATATTGGTAATGACAAAGTGAAATTAGTGGCATGAAACAATACTTAAAACTTGCCATTATTGCACGCACACGTATTAGAGAATACAGACACGTAAGTTCTTATCACTGTTAATAAGTAGATACCCACATTATTTGTATTTAGAATAGTAGTTTTTAAATGGTTTTGTAATGCTAATGTGTTAAAAAATGTTTTGTTTGTAATACCCTCTGATTAAGCATGGTTAATCTGAGGTAATACCAATTCATATTCTGCAATGGTGAATGGTACATAGCTATTTGAAACAATCACTTTTACCTGCTTTAACTTTTTAACAGGTTAATGTGTTGTGTATGTTGCATATTAACATAAGGCAAACAGTAAACACAAACATTAGTACATCTTTATAGTCGCTTATTATTTATTGAGAAATCGCTACTTCACTATCTAAATCTGTTAGTAGAGTGTTATCGAACAACAAAATATTTTTATATTTTTCGCCACCCCTCTCCGTCATATAACATCACGTACCTACATGGCAGATTAGAAAACATTCCAAAATCTGCCAAATCGTTACTTGAAACTTAATGGTAGATGAAAGAAATGGAGGGACAGTTACTTTTGTCTATGTAGTTTTTGTAATTAAATAAAAAAATTAAATACATTTGTGATTTTTTTTTACTTTTACATTGATTTACATTGATATTTAAAGGAACAGACAGTATTACTTATTAGTAAATTTCTGTTTGTAATTTTAAATATTTTTGTAAATAAATGTAAATACCAGGATTATAAATAATTTAGAGGTCACCAGGAGGTCACTTTTACAATAACTTACTGTTTTATCCACCGAGTTAGGTACCATGGAACAAAATATTAATTTTAGTTCCAATTCTTCCATGGTCCCTGCAACTAGATGGCGCTTATTAAAAGTCATTGCTGTTTCTATGTTGGTACAAGGAGAATGACCTTCTTCTTATCAAGGATTGTTAACTGTTTACAGGATTGCTCGATCGCTCAATTTTGTCATCCGCCTTTGTGACGTCATCGAAGATATATGTAATCGAATTGTCAAAATATATCTATTTTGTATTTGTTATATTTCACATTTGCAAGAGAATTTTCGTATTTGAATGATTATTAACATTATTATTTATTAAAGTTTGTAATAACAGTATAAAGTGTACCTATTTCTACAAGTTCGAGATCTTTGGATCTTTGATGACGTCACAATTATGGATTACATTGTAGTATAGGGATCGAGCAATCCTGAAAACAGTTAACAATCCTTGTTTGGTACCTACATGAAATTTGTAAATGTCAACTTTTAATTTGTTAACGTTTTGTATTTCAAAAGTAAACTATTTATTTTTTTTGTTCGTAAATTGTATAATTCGCATATAATCACGTCCTCTTTATTATAATTATCCTATATTTGTTTTAAATTTGTTTAATTTATATTGCATATTGCTGAAGTTAAGGTAATTAAATGCTTCCAATTATATTATCGTAAAATAAGAGGGTTTATAATAATTATTATTCTGAAATTAGATTGTTATTTTAGATATTTCCTCTAGTTCGCAAGTTCAACAGAGGTAGTCTTAAATTTTCATTTTTTACATGATCAAGATACACATGCATAATAGGTATGCTTTGTTATATACTTACCACCTTACTTAAAAATAAATTAATAAAAGTTGATAGATTAATGAATGATAGAATGATAACTGAAAAGCCAAATTTATGTACCTATACTTACTTATTAGTGTTTAAGTACTTGTTCATACAAACCTTTTTCCATTCTTCAATAGTTTTTCTCAGAACCCAAGACTGTTTAGTCTAGTGGCAACAAACTGCCAAATAATATTTAAATTATGTCTCTGCCACCTGGTCTTTTGTACCTCTATTAGTATTTAAATGAGAATTTTCCTCAGCTATAGCTAAAAATAAATTCCAGTGGTCTACTCTTACACGCATTTTTATAAAAACAATAATAATTACAAACAAAAAAGATGCTATAGTATTCATCTATCCACAACGAATGATATTATAATTGTTTTGTGATAATAAAAATTATTAGGTATATTAGGGAGTTTTTGAACACCTTAAAATTTACGTTATCGTTATGGTTATGGTTATTCTGAGCATGCGCAGTGCCGAAAATGATACTATTTTTGGCACTGCGCATGCGCAGAATAACGATAACGACGTGCTCAAATTTAAGGGGTTCAAAAACTCTCTATTGTTTCCCACCACAGCTGTTTAAAATCATAAAATTTGGAATCTCCACCACTAAATTTTACGGTTGTGACTATCTCACTTACACTCAAGCGCGCTTAGCGGAAGACGATATTTTCTGTTTCATGTAACTATCCATGTAAAATTTAAGTTCGCAATATTGCACTGGTCCACTGTGTGGGTAAGTGAGCCGCAGATAGCGCACTCGTCACTCATTGAGGATTTAAAAATGCGCGGGTTCTATAATCTTATTTTTTTTTAATTTGTTATATTTTAAAGATGAAATAAAACAAAATAGGTAAAATAAATTGTTTATTGACAGAAAATTCAGATGTAATACAATAAATAAGACAATATTTCTTAATTATTTTAGCTGGGCACTACTTGTATTTTGTGTCTCCTTATGTCACAGGAGACATAAAATATATAATTTTATAATATAAAACTGTTTATAGAAAGTATAAACATACACAAATATAAAAATCATCTACATTGAATTCACAAACAGTACATCGTGTTTGGGGCATGTTTATATTTGGTACTATCATTAGAATGGTTATGGGTATGCACTAAACTCACAAGAAGCCCAACTAAAATAATATATAACGTGCACTTCACAATTCTCAACAAAAATATTTAAAACACCCTCGATACTCCAGAAAATTGATTATAAATTATAACGAGTTTACAACCAACAACTACACTACCACTATGCAACAAAAACATCACAAAAATCTAAAAACATTATGATGTGATGACTACAACCTCAACCCTAGAATACAGAATATCACATCCCGAATTAGGGGTGAGTCGGACAAGAAGGCTATAGTGGGCAAAAGGAATCGGCAAAAATGTCAAAAAAGATATTTTTCGCACGAGTGAGACGGTTTGTGCACAACATTTAACACATTTTAAATTTAAGACATTTTTAACAATTAGGCTCCGGGTGAAAAGTGGATACAGTATAACATTTGTGAGAGCTGGGTCCATGCACTTTGTTCAGATTACAAAAATGAAATTTACATCTGTGAACACTGCAGAACTTCAATCCTTGCCAAAAGACGATAATAAAATGTTAGTGATTAGTTTGTATTAGTTATTTTAGTGATTTTATATATTTTATGACAAAGCTTTTTTTACACGTTCATTTAGAATCTTTACATAAATTATATTTATTAAAGTTTTCTTTTTCGATGCATCTGATTCCATTTGTCCTGTTAACGATACCTTTTGCCTTTATGATTCATTTTGCCCAAGGGGATTGGGCAAAAGGCATCAAATGCAAAATTACGGAAAATAACGTTTAACTTATTTACAAATAACTTTTAAGTGAAATAATTTGTTGTTTTAATAATAATAATAAACTTGCACTTCACAAAACAAAAATAATTGCTAATATTTCAGAAAAAAATGCCCAACTCTCCCTTACCATGCGTTAGCGCAACGTGACATTTGACAACTATCAACTTTGACCAATAGAAAGCAAGGCTACTAGCGCCATCTGAGCTATGTTTACCCAGTTGCTAGACAAGGATATCTAAATACAGAAATGCTGTTGTATAACAAGGATGTGACTATATCACTATTTTCACTATTACCGAACTAATTGGCATATGTACTTGCTTGTCTCATGGTTGTCTCTGTCAATAGCTACACCTCTCGAGCCATCGCCAGAAAGCGATCCCTATTGTAGTGCGGGGTAAGGGGAAAAAGTAGATAATTCTATCGTGGCGCAGAGTACCACCGCAGCTCTCTTGTAAATGTGTTCTTTTTGGTTTAGTATTTTTGGCATCAGTGGTTTATTTATTGTGATCATAGATAAAGCCAAGATTGTGATTCTTTCGGTTTGATACTGTTTGTGTGTTTCACAGATTGATAGCTAGTGTGTTTATTAGTGTGTTCCGTTCATTTTATAGACTTTGAGTGAAATTGAGTATCATAGATTACATAGATTTTGATTGGCCGCGTTCAGCAGATCCAGATACAAACGTTGACAAACAATTTGTGATTGTTCTGCTGAACGATAGTTAAAAATTATGTTGAATGTCACTTGTTTCAGTAATTTGTGATGTCAACATGTTTTATGAGCGGTAGCCATTTTTGTAAGCGTAAAATATTAACGCTTAATTTTCTCAACATGTTGAAGGCATTGAAAAATGGATAAAAAGGTTATGTTTACAGATTTTGTTGACGGTAATGAGCTGTCGTAAAACGAAAATAATATGGAGAAAAAATATTTTGAAGCCAAATATATCCATTAATGTTGTAGAATTTCAAACCACCACATTCGAATTTCAAACCAACGGAAAATAAAATAAGATCGTTCAGCAGACTGTAACTCGTGTAATTAAATGACTGTAACCGCTAAATAAACGTTTTGCGTTTAAAGCGTAAACCACAGATTATTAAAGAGATTTAGATCGGCGACTCCACTACAGCGCCCCCTCGTGACACGTTCCTCCACTAAATGGGAAACAACTGCACAGAGGAAGTTTATTATAATCCAAGGAACGAATTGCACTACTGATGTATTTTATAATTCACTGCATTTCAATACTTTTTCAAAATAATTACAGTTTAAGATATTACTCTTATTTAATTAGGTATTATGACACCACTGAAAAATACAAAAAATTAATAATCAATCTCTGGGTCGACGGATTAGTCAAAGGTTTTTTTTTTTTTTAAAATATGTTTGCTTAATCAAGAAATCTCACACTAAAAAGTAGATTAACAATATATAACATTAAACACATCACTTAACAACGTTTACGTTTGGAAAACATCCATTTACGTTTCAAAAATGTATCCGTTTTCGTTATCAAAACTTTAAGTTTGACTGACATACAGAATAGTATGACAGTTTGTAATTTATTTTTATTTATCTACTTTCATGAACATATTAGATGTTTGTCGATTTTCATTCTATTTTGACTTATCGTCTTTAAGAACTTTATGAATTGATAACCAATAGCTATCAAAATTTATAGAAATATCGATACACATTTATCTTCATTTAATAAAAAATAAATTCCAAACTGTCATACTGTTCTGTATGTCAGTCAAACTTAAAATTTCGATAACGAAAACGGATAAGTTTTCGATACGTATGTGATGTGTTTAATGTTATAAATTGTTAATCTGCTTTTTAGTGTGAGATTTCTTAATTAGGCAAACATATTTTTCAAAAAAAGAAAAAATTAAACCAACCTTTGACTGATCTGTCGACGCAGAGGTTGATTAAATTTTTTTGTATTTTTCAGTGATGGATGGCACAATACCCAAATAAATAAGAGTAATCAAACAATTCCACAAATAAATAATTTCATACATTTTCTTAGTTTAAGATATTGTTTAAGTTAAATAATAATAACAGTTTAAAATGAAACGAAGGTACATGAAATAAATTTAATTTAATATTGTAGAAGTTTAAATAATAATAAACTGGATAATTACTACGCTAATTTTTTTACATAGGTACTTTTTTTACATACTTTAACACTTCGATTTTTTCCTTTCACCTTATAATATCTATTTTGAGCTAATATTTTCAGTTCATCATTATCATCTTTATAAATTGATAGCTGGCCCCTTATTCCGCCTCCTTGGTACTTCAATTTCAATCAAATCTGGCCTATTAATTTGAGGACACGATAATTTTTTCATCTAAAACAATAACAAACAGAAATTGTGAGAATAGGTACCTACTCATATTTTTATGTAAAACAATTTTGTATAAAAATTAATATCTGCAAAATTTAAACAATATATAGATATGAATATAAAAAACAATATTTAATTATTAATACGGCCAAGTAGGTAGATACAATAAAAATATAAAACAGATAAATCTTACCTGGAAATTTTTGGGCACAATATGCATTTTAATGTGTTCTTTAGCTGTTACATTACACCCAGGTACACAACAGCGGACAACCATTATAATAACGGTGCAAGATAAAGATAATAATAAACAATTTATTAAAATTTAAGTAATATATGCACACACAACACAGGCAAAATTAACACGAAGTCGAAACGTAAGATCTCTCTTACAAGTCAAAACAACAACTAACCAGGGTATTCACTTAATGAAAAATGCCCTTTTTTTTTATCCCCCCTTTTTGTAGTTCGAGGATCCTATCACCTGCAGCGCTGTTAGCACTTGGTATCCTTTTCTATGGGAGGCATCATTGAATGAGAATGAAATGAATTATGTTTTGAACTTTGGTTTTGAAAATAAAAATCATAACCTGTTAGTTTTGCATAAACTGTTGCTTTTTGTTAGTTATTGTTAAGTTAATAAATCATCTAATAATTGAACTAAATTTCAGTTATATTCACCATTAAGTATACCTACTTATGTACATATTCAATTAATTATAAAAAAAACTGCTGCTTGCTTGTTCTGCTATATCTATCCACAGGTTCATACTTTTTATTATATAGTATAGACGTTCAAAATGTTGACACAGGCAATTTGCAGAACCGATCTCTGCTCTGTGCCTAGAAAAAATAAAAAGTTATTGAATATGTGATATTCCGTTCTCGGAGGATCAGAAATTTCAAGCAGACCGTAATAAGACCAATTTGAAAAAGCACGCCGTGCCATATTTAGGTTGAGGACACTGGTTGTGAAAGGCGTTCAAAGTTTACAGATCATGGTCTTTATGACACGGGGAATTAGCCAAAAATGGAAGCAGCCAGTATGCTATTACTTTTCGGAGGGTGGTATGAGCACACCAGAACTCATGCGGGTAGTAAAGGAAGTAAATGAAGCTCTACAGGAAATTGGATTGAAAGTAGTGGCCACGCAGTGAGTTTGATTAATATAGTTACATTCTTAATAAGGTAACATTTATTTTTGTAGATATGTGACCAACTTTCAACGAATACTGCGGTTATAAATTATTTAAAGACTAAGACCAATGAGGAATTCAGTGCAAGAAATTAAGAAAATGTTATGTATGGATTCTGCGTGGGTGGAGAGGAAATCATCCTACTATATGTACTGTATGTATGATGCCCCTCATCTAGTTAAATGTCTCCGTAATAATATACTCAAGGGAAATGTTAAATCCACTTGGCAAAATAATGAGCAGGTAGTTGCTCAAACATATAAAGTTATTTATAACATCTGTTAATAAATAAAATATTCATTTTGTTAGAGATAGCCTCTTGGAATTATATTTTTGTCATACTTAAATTTATATACGTGCCATTAAATTTTAAGTGTTATCATTGTCTTAACGAATTAACAAGACATACAACTGGGTTATAATAGATTTTTCTTGTGGATGAATATCGGAAAGATGAATATCAATAGTTATAAATTCTACCCTCAAAAGATAGTATCTGAAATAGTTTCATGGTAGAAAGTTAGATACAAATTAATTAGTAATGGTAAAAAAACAAGCCACGAAAATATCAATTGCATCTGGTTGTGTGTGTCGTTAATTGATTCATTAACTGAAAATTGCTATATTATAATTTTTAACGTAGCTTAAAACACTTCTTATCCAACCATAGATCATGATTTAACATGAATCATAACTATAATGATTTAAATAAATTTAATATTTTCTTACTATACTCTTATTTAATTTCCTTAAATTTTTATATCTTATAGCGATATTGTTATGGTATATATAAAATTTGAAATATATTTAACTGTTCTCCTATGTTTTACAGATTCATCATAATTTGAAGAAAATAAGTAAATATTTGGTCGGATAAGTTAACAATTTCGATTTTTATATATCACGCATATAAAATTCAAACTTTATTCAACTGTTCTACTTATTTTGTTCAAATGAATTTCCATTACAAATAGCAATCAAGTGTCCAGCTATTTGTAATGGAAATTCATTTGAACAAAATAAGTAGAACATTTGAATAAAGTTTGAATTTTATATGCACGATATATAAAAATCGAAATTGTTAACTTAACCGACCAAATATTTACTTATTTTCTTCAAATTATGATGAATCTGTAAAACATAAGGAGAACAATTAAATATATTTCAAATTTTATATATACCATAACAATATTGCTATTATTCCTACAAAATTGACCGATAAACCAGCTTTGGTAGTGCAACCGCGAAAAATTGCCTAACACACTTAAAACTCCCGTCTCAACAAAAATTAACATCAGCGCCGCAAGTGATAGGATCCAGGTACTATTTCAGGAAAAAGTGGTGGGGGAGTCAGAATTACCAATCTATTTCAGTATATATATATTTTATCTATGCAACTAACCCACAGATTATAACTAACCAATATATATTTTATCTATGCAACTAACATTCGAGATTCGAGTATTCGTTAGTCTTGCTTTGCGTTTGCGCTTGCTCTTCTGCTCTGCCGGCTTGGACGAATTTCATTTTGTCTTTTGACCGCGGTCTCCCTCTAACGACGCGTTCCCAAACTAAAATGCGGAATTGTCAAATGTGGGGGAGTGAACTACCCCTGGCGTAAACATTTACAAACCGTTTGCTGTCTGCTGAACGCGGCCATTTAGACCTTCGTAAATCAGTGTTGCCAACCGTAGGAGAATTCTGCTACTGTAGCAGAATTTAGGGGTCCAAAGCAGGAAGCAGGTTTTTTTGTAAATTATGGTAGTTTTAGCAGAATTTCGACGATGCCCTCGACCCCCAATTTATTTTATTATTCAGCTTAGTCATAAGCCATGAGCATTGGGACAAAAAGATAATAACTTCTAATTTCTGTGTACTGCGTCTGTGGCAGAGGACAAATTGATTTTCTGGTTTGTTGGGGTTGTGCATATATATAATACTACTATATCGCGGGTAGAGGCCCAAAAATTCCGAAAACATCACGGCGCCGACATACAATCTCTATCCTTATCGAGAGTACCTTAGTCAAATATGCGCATGCGCACGATTTTCGCGACATCCAATAAGCATGCAACATAAATACTGCGTCTCTGTCTACCGACTTCTTTAAAAAAAAAGTTGAAAATTGGAAAGTGGAACAATGTCAAGGATTGTTAACTATTTACAGGATTGCTCGATCGCTCAATTTTGTCATCCGCCTTTCTGACGTCATCGAAGATCTATGTAATCGAATTGTCAAAATATATCTATTTTGTGTTTGTTATATTTCACATTTGCAAAAGAATTTTCGTATTTGAATGATTATTAATATTATTATTTATTAAAGTTTGTAATAACAGTATAATGTGTACCTATTTCTACAAGTTCGAGATCTTTGGATCTTTGATGACGTCACAATTATGGATTACATTGTAGTATAGGGATCGAGCAATCCTGTAAACAGTTAACAATCCTTGGAACAATGTGTCAGCTTCCGTAACCATGGATATCGACAAAATCTGGGCATGCGTATATCGAACAAAGGGTCTCTCAAACAGTATAGCACTAAATATTTGTCCTTTAATGTTTTCGGAGAAACCGCGCTTATGGGCGGTAACATAGGAAATACGCGATATAGTAGTATAATATATATGGGGTTGTGCATCTATCTATGGTGTTTTTGTGTTGTGTGATTGTGGTATATGAAGACTAATAGCGTTTTCCACTGGCTGAACTTGTGCGCACTAGTGTATTTCTATCGTTTTCAGCAAGTATTATTAATCTTTGCTTATCTATAGTACCCTTAGTACTATATGAAAGAAGTCTATGATATTAAGAAGAACTTTAAGAAGACTCACTATATGAGAGAAGTCTATGATTCAGTGGTATTTAGTTGGCAACGCTGTCGTAAATTATTTGTTCCAATATTCACTATTCATTCAGATTTTATCATTTCTTTTTATTAATACGATTATAAGTGAAAATTATACCTATTTAACGTTCAGAAACATGACTTGCTGTGTAAAGTCCTGCAAGAATATTAGAAGGCTTTTACCTCCAGATAGTGGCATAAGTTTCTTCAAGTAAGTGTTAAAAATATGTGGCTAGTATCTACATGTATTTACATTTTTTGGTTCTAGATTTCCAAAAGGAGAAAAGTTTGAAATTTGGCTTAAGGCTGTAGGTAGGGGAGCGGAGAAAGATATAACTTGGAAGAATACAAGGTTTATTTGTTCAGAACACTTCAGTCCAGAAGATATTTTTACTGGTACAAACAAAAAATATCCGAAAAGAGGTGTTGTTCCTTCACTAAAGCTAGTGGATGAAAAAGTGAAGAAAGATAAGATTAAGCGGCACTTTCACGGCAAGGAAAATCAGCAGGCAGATCAGTCCGGACCTTCCCATCGTTCTCATGTTTTTAATCCTCCTGATGAAACTTTTTCAGCAATACTTGAGATGCCATCTTCTCCTTCGACTTCAGCAACAACCAGCAAATCAGACACATCCTCTGTCAAAAAGAGAAATATTGCCATTGTAGATGATACTCACAGTTACAGGTAAAGTTAATACCTACTTTTAATTTGAAATTTTTTTTAATTGAAGCTACATTTTCCGTTTTCATTAGTGCCAATCCTGAAAACCTGAAGAAACAGTTAGAGGATACTCGACAAAAACTAAAAGTGGAAAAACGAAAAGTTTACTGTGCAAAAAGGATCATTTCGAGGCTAAAGAAAAAAATTGCTGCACTGAAAGATATAACAGCTCTTAAAAAAGTGAAGTATTTATCAGAAAGTGCCTCACTTTATTTAGAGAAGATAGAAGAGGCCGCCCTAAAAGAGGTATTTGAAAGATATGAAGAATATTGAAAATGGTACAATTACACATGAAAATTATCCTTCTCGTATACTTGATCAATTTTTAATTTCTAGGTGTCATTGGCCACGCAGACCCTTAGTTGCATTGTAGCAAAAGTCATTGAATGGTTGAAAAATGAAAAATATCCAGAATTTCTTGAAAGTGAAGATACAATAGAATTCGTTTTATTAATAAATAATTTATTCGATTTTATTAAGCAACATATTTGCTCCTCCTGAAAATATGTATTTTTTGTATTAACTATTTTAGATCAAGAAATGGCTGGAATAATAATCCAAGCAGTTTACAGTTTATGTATTCTTTCCGTAAAATTTTGCTTCATGCAAAATTATCTAAAAGATTATTGGATACGACATCTATTTTATAAGTGAGTTTTCAAGTTGTACGTACATTCTAAGTGCAATATTTTAATTTATTTCTTTACAGATTTCATCAAAAAAGCAATGAGGTTATTCAAATTGAAAATGGTAATTTTGATGATGCACATATAATACATATTTTAGGATACCCTGAGGACTCCAATTGTGCATCACTTACACTTTTTGTTAAGGAGGTAGTTAATTATATAGCAGGATATGTGATTTGGATGGTCATAAAAATAATCAAACGTGAAATATGCCAACTAGCCTTGTATGATGAAAAACAATATAGTTCTAATTTTTATTGTTACAAATTTCGAAGTATGTAATCGAGGCAGAAAAAAAAAATAAATATTGATTGATTGAAATAGATTTAAAAATATAATGTTATTTTAGGTGGACTTCTTATACTTTCATTAGGAGTAATAACCATATGCCAAGTAACAGAAATCCTAATTCGGAAAATTATGCAGAAAACTAACAAAATTCCAAAAGGAGAGAAGTTTTTTATCTGCTTGTAATTTCACTTACAAAATTGGCAGCAAAATTAAATATTCTTTTTTCTACATTAGAAAATCATATTTATAATTCTGGCATAATCAATCAATATAACTACATTTTATTAAAAACCATAAGTCAATGTTCAATCTAGCGAAAAGTATTCAGGAGCGAAGTTATTGCAGGATCAAATGTTCAAAAAAGATTAACTAAAGTCATTTTATTTAATCATCAATAATAATTTTCAGTCCAGAAATTATATTAGAAAATTTAATAAACATGAGGTTTCTAAATAATGTGGTTATATTTGCACAAATTTGTTGATGTGTTATGTAATATTGGTGCATGTCTTATTAAATCTTTCAGTAAATGGGGATACTCAAAAGTGATACTGAATGATTTACTATTGTTTTTGTAACTAATATACTTACGTACTTTTTAATTATAAATAAATATATGTTCCTTTCTATTAATGTTGTGTACCTAATTTTATGTAAACTCAAAGATCACAAACCTTGAAGGAGGTTGAAACCTTTGGTGTGAAGATATCACTGATGTAGTTTTCCACATAACACCAAAACACTACTGCACTCGACGAGCTTTTCGTCAACTAAGTTGGCATCATCTGGAGATGATTCAAACAGTTTTAATCATCTCCAGATGATGCCAACTTGGTTGGCGAAACGCGCGTCGAGTGCAGTATAGTGTTTTGGTGTTATGTGGAAAACTAAGTCAGTGATAAAGATCACAAGGACAAACAACTTATATATCTATATTGTCAGTACCTTTTGCATTTGTGGCACAACTCTAATCAATCACTTATTTTATGAATACTTACTATACCTGTAAATACAAATTCACAAAATAAGATCAAATTCGTCCAAAAATTCAGTATGTAAGCTAAAATGAGTAGGTACTAGAAAAAATATAAACCTGGCAACTAGGCTTGGAGTTCTTCCGAAGTTCTTTGCCACCAACGAGGAACTATAGGCAGATTTTAAATGCCTGATATAAAGGGAGCTGCTATAGATGTTCATTTTTCAATTAATTTACTCTTTTAGGTACTCTTAAATTCAATTATAATATTTGTAGACCATATATTTTATTCATAATTATGTTAAGCAACAGTGTTAGAATTAACTCCGTCATTAAAATTAATGATTAAAATTTGAATGTCAAACTTAACAAAAATTGAAAGTCTGTAATCATAGTTCCTATAGCTCATATAATAGTAAAGTATGAAAACTGCGAACATAAACAATACAAAACTTAAGCCAGGACTAGAAATGGGAGAAAATCGCTGTCGCGATTTTCGTTCCCATTTCTAGCCCTACTGGGGGTCAAGGCCTGCGGCCTGGGGTCACCCTTCGGGTGACAAAAGCATCTGGAATAATATTATTTTAAAGAAAATTCATATTAAAGAAATTTTGTATCTGGAATGATGATGTAACTATACTAAACGATTTTTTAAAATATTTTGATGAATTGTAAGGGTTTAAGGGTACTCTATTGTTGATGGTAAAACCACAGCATAATGTTTCTTATGCTGTGGTAAAACATAATTTTTTAAGTACCTACTGAAAGTAGAATTTATTTTTAAGTAAACATTATTATCAATTTTATCAATGGGACCAAAAATATTGTAGATATTTACTTTTGTAAGCTAAAATGATGAATTTAACAGACTGCCTTAATGAACGAATTAATTCCAAACTTTACGTTCAAGAAAGAATAAAAGCTACGGATAATGAAACAGAATAACTAAATACTAATACTAATAAATAATTGGAACTAAAAAGTACCTAAAAAAAAAAGTTTGCCTCGACCGTGATTTGAACTAGCGAAATCAGCATTATCAAGTTTTGAATCGTATGCGACTTTCCCATTGCGCTACCAAGCCTGCTGTCAAATGTTTACCTTGAGACGTTTAAGTATGTGAACTGTACGTGTCAACATGAAAAAACTATTTTTACCGATTTTCTAATTGGAAAAGTATTTCACTTCAATATTTTGGTAATCAGAAGTGTTTCGCAGTCAGTACTATTGATTCCGTTAGCAATATTTCTCGTAGGAAATATATAACCTATCTGAAGTTTAATTAATTTGACAGTTTTCGTGGGAGGTGCTTGTCTCGTTAGTGTAATCTCAGATCGGCATATAAAATGAGAAAGAAGTTGAGACGGATGCGACTCGAAATTTTCGAAGACGAAATAGACGTAGAAGGAGTCGACGTATGGTCTCGAAAAAAAATCTCAAAGAATTAGAGAAAGGACGGAACTTTCGCGTGAAGCGGGTCTCGAGGTTGTAAAAATTAGAAAAAGGTCTCAGGAGTCCCGCGAAAAGTCGGTATTTCGGTGGGCGTGACGGGACCATTAGGCGCGAGGACAAACGCCGGTGCTAGCCGCATCTCTCTCGCCGAACGGCGATCGACGAAAATTTTGCAGAGGTTTTTTGAAAAGGCGTTTAAATTGGGAAAACGCTTAGGAAACGGGACGAAAATACCCCTACGCATTGGAGAAAGGCCGGGGGCGTCCTCCAGTGGTCCGCGGAGATCGTTCCGAGATCGCCCCTCGGAGGAGATAGCTTTGAAACTTTGCGGATTTGGCGACGGAATTTAGAGGGAGACAGAATCGACGCGTTTTAATATATATGGATGGATGGATGGATAATTAAAGTAAGATAAGGACAGTTAAATTTTATATGCATAATCAAGGAATTTATATACAAAATTCCTTGATTTAACCGCTCTCAGAAGGCCCGTTGCTAAAACATGCTAGCGTCCGTAAAGTGGTGCTATGGCGGAATCAAGCAAAAGAAAAGGCCAATTTCAGGGCGACTCGAGAGGCTATTCACGGAGTTAAAACGGAGTCAATCTAGGCGTCGGTGCTCGATATAAAAGTATAGATATAAACGAGGATATAAATAAGTAGGATTGTCTTCCTCCAAGACAATAGAGGTACTGCTATAATGGCGCCTGCGGAAAAGAAGGTCGTTAACTGTCTGTCAATTTGACAATAATTATCAGACAGATGGTAGCAAAGACCCAAAGAGGGCACTACGGTGTGTTTCTTACCACTACTAAATTGTGTTCTTATCAATAGGTATATTTATGTTTTTATAACCATTGCTGACTATTTTATCCCATCAAATGAATAGGTATGTACCTAAGTACGAGAACCGCAAATGTATTAATGGTTAAAAAGAGGTTTCTAGAGTGACGTTTTGGTAGGTTTGGACTTAGGTCCCGTTTAATTTTTTAATGGTCTATTATTCGATTTGGATAAAATCCTAAGTATTTATATTGATCACGTTCTTACATTTTGTAATATTTTATATTTATCAATACCAAACTCTATATATTATAGGTACCTATCTTAGGATATTATTTGGTATTTCAGTTATTTTAAGTATTGTTGCATTTGAGCCGATGTGGACGTAGGTCCACACATTTTAATAATAATATCGCCATGTACATATTCATTAGATGGTTTCTTGAATGCAGTTTTGTCCCATGTTTTTAATTTGATATCCTTATGGTCTATTCAAGGTGATGGGTAATGGATTAAGACACATTCAGAACTAAAGGGCACTGACTAAGTAGGCATCTTAAAGGTTCATCAGCACTATTATAAAACAATAAACCTGTGGTCTTTTTTATGATAATTGAATAAACTTAAAAAAACGCATAATATTTCAACATTGCATAGCAATTTTAGATGTTTATTTTATTTTTAAATAAGGATAATAAATAAATAAATGGGAAGTTTTATTTAAAAAATTTTTAAAAAATGTGTTTTTGGGTATCACCATTTAGGTGGAACTACCTACTTTTTTCCCAGCCTCGGGTAAATACAAGAGTAAATACAATCTAGCAAGTTTGAAATATTCCTCGTCAATGGACCGAAGACAATTGGCTATTGGATTTCGACTTTCCTGTTAATTCAACTGATAGAATATTCTCTCTTTGTTTTGACTTTTTGACGGGAGAGGAAAAGTCGTACGATCCAAAAGTTGTAGAAATATTATTATGGCTGAATAATTTCCGTAAAAAAATAAATATGTAATAATAAACTGCAAATATTTTTTAGACTTGGGTGTGTCGATAGCTTTTTATCCTCAATACAGGATAGTCTGTAAATGAAGCGAAAATCGTGTCAGTACCGAACAATATTTTCGGACCAATGGTGATTCTACTTACAGTACTGACCTGTATTAATAAGTTAGTAAATGGTATTGACCTATAATTACTTAAATAATGCAAGGCAATTGTTATAAAAAAGCTCACAGGTATATAAGACGGTTAGCGTAGGACAATAATGTTAAACTAAAAAAATATTACCTACGTTTAATTTTGGCTACTTCAGAAATAGGATACATTGGAGATCATCGTTAATAATTACGTGATTGCCAATACAGAGTGTCCCCAAGATAATGTGACACATTTTAAAAGCTTATAACTTTAAGGCAAAGTGAGATAGCGACGAGCGGTTTTCACTGGTGCTTTTAATTTTACAAAAAGTTTTCTTTTGTCATTGGTACTAGTTTGTTTTACTTGTACAGGTGCTTGAAAAGAAATTGCCACTTTTTAATTCAAAGTTGTGATCATTTTTTGAATGGAATACCCTGTAGTTTATATTACCATTTGATAGAGACACTTTTCCACTTTTCAAAAATGTATAGTTTGATAGAGTTGTACCAAAAAATGAAGGAATTATTTCAATTTACACACTAGTCCTTTTCAATAGACCATAATTTTTTTGGAAGATCGCATTTTATTTTTTTTTACATTGTCAGTAGAGAATAACGGTATACATCAATAATCTGTTTAATTTAAATGTATGCACAATACATACATTCATCGTAGCATCGCTTTTTTCTTTTAGCTGTATGTAAATGCAATCAAAGTAGGTAAAAATTAGATTGACATCAGCCTATTCCAATAAATGAGTCTTTTTAACTTTATTGTATAAATCTTATTGAGACTTAATAATTTGTAATGTAATTTCTATAAATTTGTTTTAAATTAGCTATTTTCTTAATAATGGTTTTAGTTGATGTATACCGTTATTCTATACTGACAATGTAAAAAAAAATAAAATATAGGCCAGTGTCCGTTCCTTCAAGCTTTTCCAAAATATTTGAATATTGCTTTCATGACAGACTGTTGAAATTCCTCAACAGATATGATATTGTTACAGATAAACAACACAGGTTCTGTACAGGTAAATCAACCACTACTGCTTTATATTCATTTTATGAAAGGGTTATCCAATTTATGGAGGTAGGCGAGTGCCCGGTTGGGATCTTTTGCGATCTCAGCAGGGCATTCGACTGTGTCTATTATGAAAAATTATTGGAAAAGCTAGATGGTTACGGTATAAGAGGGGTGGCTTATGAATGGATCTCTTCCTTTCTCGAAAATCGGTCACAATATGTAAGTCTTTCTTATTCCTTAGTTGGTACCGTTCAAAGAATAAATTCAGGACACAAGGAAGTGGGTATGGATGTGCCACAGAGCTCAATATTGGGACCCGTACTATTTGTGTTGTACACGAATGAGCTTGATGCCTTAATCTCCGATGCATTTCCTGTTATGTACGCCGACGATATGTCACTAATTGTGTCTGATAAGACTGACGATGCACTGGTACTCAAATGCAACTCGGTTTTAAATCAAGTTAGTAACTGGTGCGACTCACACTCATTATATTTCAATCCCATGAAAACATCATTTATTAGATTTCATAATTATCAGAAAAAATGTTCTAAACTAAATGTTTAGGTATACAATAATTCTCCATTGTCTGATAATGTAATAACCGTCAGTTTTCTAGGTTTTACATTGGACGATTGCTTGAATTGAAAAGAGCACTGCACCAGCCTAGTAGCAAAATTAAATTCTCTGTGTTACTTGTTTAGAAACTTAAAGTAAGTCTTGACGAAGCATCAGCTCATAAATTTGCATTATGCTCAAGTTAACTTCCGATTGAGATACGGTGTATGCTTGTGGGCAAATACTACTCTATCACCTGATGTGTTTATTGCCCAGAAACGGTACTGAGATGTATTGCAGGTATCCCAAATTATCACATTTAGGGAATACTTATCGGATGTTAACTCTTACAGGAATATTAATTTTTGAAATGTGTATATATACCTATACCTATATATTTTTAAAAATAGATTAAAATTTGCTGTAGGTAAATAGGGACATCCACGCAATTGATAGGTACGCGCCAAAATGGAAACTTCCGATTGCCCCTGCACAAATATAATTTATCACGAAATTCTCCCAACTATCTTGGTTTCAGGCTTTTCAATCATCTGTCAGAGGAACTAAACCGAGTCCAGATTTTAAAGAGTTTTAAATGTAAACTAAAGCTATTTTTAGTAGACAGGTGTATTTATTCTGTGAATGAATTTTTGTCTTTTTGGTTTAGGTAACACTGGTTAGGTATTCCTATTTCCTATATATGTGTGTACATGTCTTAAAGGAAAATAAATGCATTATTATTATTATTATTATTATTATTATTATTATTATTATTATTATTATTATTAACCAGAATATTGCAATTGAATCTCTTAAGGATCAGGTCACCTTGCTTAAGTCTTCTAAGTCTGTGGGTGGTGAGCTATCTAAAGCAACTCCACGTGATAAGAAACAGGTCGCCACAAATGTTGTTACTAAACCTGTAGCCACTGCTACCGCAACAACATCTTCAAGTACCCTAATTAGTAACAGAGCTGTATCTAGTGCTATACATAATGCACAAGCTAAAAACATTTGCAATAAAATTATAAATTTGGGAAATGACAAGTCTAGTGGATCAACAGTTCGGGCAGGTACTAAAGTAAGAAGCATCTTGGTTGGGAGCCAAGTGAATTCATTAAACTGCCCTTTTAAAGCTGCTGAAAGACCATTAAATCGTGGATATGATTATCACGTTACTAATTTGGATGTGATGACAGATGTGGACGTACTTGGCAATTATTTGAAAGGTTTTGCTCCTAATTTAGACATAGTCAAACTAAACAGTAAAAATCCTAATAAGTACTCTTCTTTTAAAATATCAGTTCCGGTGTCTGAATCATCTAGTATATTGGATAGTAACATATGGCCCTGTGGTGTTGTGTTGAACCGGTTTTTTCCTGCCAAAGGATCGCGTGGTGCCTCAACCGAACAACAACCAGGAACATCAAAAAGAAACCCATCCAGGGAACCTCAGTCAACGACTCTCGCAAAATGAACAATCAAAACATATTTTATCTGTCCTAAGCATTAATGTCCAATCTATATCCAACAAAATTGACGAATTGAATATATTTCTCTCTATTTACCCGCACGATATTTTATGTGTATCCGAGCATTGGTTAACTGATGATAAATTATCTATAATTGGCTTAAATAATTATACATTAGTTTTTTCTTTTTGTCGTGATAAAAATTTACATGGTGGTGTTGCGATTTTTGCAACTGCCAAGTATAAGCTTAATTATATTGATACATCTTCTTTCTGTTTACCAGTTCATGCCGAGTTTTGTGCGGCTGAAATTATTAATGAGAATATTGCAATATTAGTAGTATATAGATCATCCACTTATGGTGATTACGTTTTATTTAAAGATCAATTGGAAAAAATTATTAACTATCTATTTAATAAATATAAATTTTTAATCATTACTGGCGATTTTAATGTGGACCTTAATGCTTGTACTTCTAATGCTAAGGACTTGCATAATATTTTGTTATCCTTTGGTATTCATCATTTGATCAATGTTCCAACTCGTATAACTGCTAATAGTAGTTCATGTATCGACAATGTTTTAACCAACTTTGATATGAGTAATGTTTCTGCCAGTACCATTCGGCATTCAGCTCCGTTGTACACAGCCGTGTTTACGTGGTTTAATTTTTGCTCTACATTATTTGAGTATATCTTTTAGTTTTTATGCGATGAAAATTGTTGAGTTTTGTATCATCGATACACTGTGAGTGTTGCCAATCTTATACACCGTTTGTAATCTACTAATGGTTGCTGCTGCACTGAGTGCAATGAGGAAAGAATTTGTAAAGTTTTGTCTCTGAATTTATACACTGATAAGATTGTTTGGCTGTGTGGCAGGAACTTATCACCTTTTACGTTGTCTTTTTGTGTCTGTTCTACGATTGCAAGAAATACTCTCCAGTGCCGTGTAGTTATTTTGATAATATGGGGGTATGCAAGTGCTGTAATCAACAGGTGGATAGTTCTAAAGCTGTAATATGCTCGATTTGTGGAGGAATGTATAGTACAGCATGTGCTGACATCTCGTCTGCTGAAAGTCGTGTACTTCGAAGTAAAGCAGCAATTAAATGGACATGCAGTGGTTGTTTATCTATCGAAGTAGACATTAATGATTTAAAGAAACTCATCTTGGAATTAAAAACTGAAATTAGAGAGTTAAGAAGTGCTCCTAATATCAATTCAATCAATAAGATAGATGATACGCAATTTTGTGAAATTGTTTCTGAAATTAATGATATTAAACGTAGAGAAAATAATTTAATGGCTTATAGAGTTCCAGAATCGGATAGTGAGAATGGTGATCTGACACTGGTTAACGAAGTCATCAATTCTATTTCACCGAATACAGTTGTTACAAATATTAAAGTAACTAGGGTTGGAAAAAGAAGTGGTGCTGCTAATCCAAGGCCTATAAAGATAACATTGAATTCCTGTAATGAAGTAAGTAACTTGTTAAAAAATGCCAGCAAATTGAAAAACTCAGCATACAGAGACATTTCACTTAATCGTGATCTCACTCCCAGGCAGAGAAATTATTCATTTGCGGTGCGCACTGAATTTAATAATAGAAAGTCCTCTGGGGAAGATGACATCATTTTGAAGTATAGTGATGGATTGCCAAAGATTGTGAAAAAAAACCATTAAATATCCAACAGAACATAATTCACAACCGCCACATATCAGTAATATACCAGAATGTCAATGGGTTGAACACAAAAACTGATATGTTCTATACTGGTGTATTGGCGTGTGAGGCAAATATTATTATGCTTACTGAAACAGGACTAAAGTCCGGTTTAGAATCTTCTGAATTGTTTGGTGATAAATACAATGTGTTTAGGTGTGATAGAGAAAACTACAAAAATAGAGGTGGGGGTGCTTTGATTGCCGTGGAAGCAAAATTTAGATCGGAAGATATCCCAATCAAGTCACCTCTTTCTGAAGTTGATTTAATTGCAGTTAAGGTGTATGATAACAACCATATTGTAACCTTTATAAATATATATATTCCACCAGCCCAGTCATTGTTGACCTATGAGATTATGTTTGAAACGCTGGAACAATGTTGTAACCATGGTAACCTAATTTTCATTGCTGGAGATTTTAATATTCCTGACCTGCAAATGTTTTACGAAACAGGGCGTTCCTCAGGTCTGTGTGACCTTTTTGTAAATTTTCTAAATCTTTCTCATCTGGAGCAGCATAATAATATACTAAATGTTAACAACAGGATATTGGATTTGATTATGACATCAGATGACTTAACTTGTTGCATTCTCAGAGATGAATTTCCATTGGTAGACGAAGATGTTCACCATCCAGGGCTACTTGTTGATCTCGATTATGTATCTCATAACATTGACTTATTCGAAAATAACGTTGGCTGTCCTCGATATAACTTTCGTAAAGTGAATTTTCATGAGTTATACCATGCCTTGTCTGTAATTGACTGGAGGGATATTTATGTAATTAATGACGTTGATGCTGCATGTGATATGTTTTATGAAAAGCTATATAATACTTTAGACATATTTGTACCCAAAACAACACCTAGAAACTCTAATTTTCCCACATGGTTTACTAAAGAGATACAACAAAAAATTAATTTAAAGAATCGCTATTACAAATTACTTAAAAAACACAAACTTGCTGAATATAAAAGTAAGGTAACAAACTTAAAAAGAGAAATAAAATATGACATTCGGCGTGAGTACAACAATTTTGTTAGGGATGTTGAAAGGAGTATACGGAGTGAACCAAATAAATTATGGAATTTTATAAATGCTAAAAGGAAGTCGTCAAGAATACCTAATACCATGATGTTTGAGGACCACAACCTTTCGTCGCCTCAAGATATAGTTGGTGGATTTGCTTCACACTTTAAAAGTGTATTCTTAACAAATGATAATGTGATGTGTGATAATGGTGCTGACAATTCTATATCTTGTGAAAATGTGTTCCATTGTTTTACTATTGGAGTCAATGATATTCGTAATGCCGTTAATAAAATGAAAGCTAACTTCACGACGGGTGCAGATCTTATACCTGCATTTCTAGTGAAGGATTGTATTAGTTGTTTTGAAGAACCATTATGTAAGATATTTAATTTACTTTTAGATAAAGGTCATTTTCCGACCCGATGGAAGGTGACAAAAATTTGTCCGGTATTTAAGTCTGGTGTTAGATCTAATGTTATTAACTATAGACCAATTGCTCTGCTCCCTAATATTGCCAAACTCTTTGAAAGCATTCTGTCATTTTTTGTGTATAATCATGTAAGTCGTCAGATAAGTATTAAGCAGCATGGTTTTGTTAAAGGTCGATCGACGTTGACGAATATTTGTAACTTTACTCAATTTGTTTCCCAAGCTCTGGATGATCGGACGCAGGTAGATGTTATATTTACAGATTTTACCAAGGCGTTTGATCAAGTACACCATGAGTTAATAATTAGAAAGGTTAGTCAATTCGGAATAAACACAAATATGTTAAAACTTATTCTTTCCTTGTTATCGAATAGACAAAATTATGTTGAATACAAGGGCTTTAAATCAGATATTTATTGTGCAACTAGTGGTGTTACTCAGGGCTCCAATTTAGGGCCTCTTTTATTTTTAATGTTTGTAAATGATATCAGCAAATGTATTAAATCAGATATTTATTTGTATGCCGATGACTTGAAAATTGTTAGAGTCATAAAATCAGAAAGTGATTGCGAGTCATTGCAAGCTGATATTGATTTGTTGTGTGAGTGGTGTCAGGCAAACAGGTTGAGTTTAAATAAATCAAAATGTGAGTCAATGACCTTTTCTAGGAAAGATACCATGATTTTATATGACTATAGGATAAGGGGTGATTTATTGAATAGGTGTTATGAAAAAAAAGATCTCGGTGTGATACTTGATCCTGTACTGTCGTTTATACCGCATTATAAATTCATTAACAGTCACTGTTTAAAAATGCTTGGTTTTATAATTAGAAATACAAAGGGATTTACTAGTATTGAATGTCTAAAGATAGTATATTTTTCTTTTGTCAGGAGTCGGTTGGAATACTGTTGTGTTGCCTGGAGTCCTTACTATGATGTGCATATAAAAATGTTAGAAAATATACAAAGAAAGTTCTGTAAATATTTATACTTTGTAAAATATAATAGATATCCTGAGAGAAATTACAATTATTGTGAATTACTGCGAGAATTTGAAATTGACCCTTTGTTTATTCGACGTAAAATATCAAGTATTAACTATTTATATAAAACCATTCATGGGCAAGTAGATAATCCTGATTTTTTAGAAAAATTGCAGTTTCACATCCCTAGAATAGGGTCAAGGCATATTCCTACTTTTAAGTTTCACACCCCTAATACTAATCACTACATGAATTCGCCACTTATTTCCATGTGTAGGAATTATAATGAAATACAGCCTTTTGCTGACATATTTTGTAATAGCCTTGCACATTTTTCTCGTACTATTAAAGATGCCATATTAACTAATTCTATGTTTTGATTGTTATATATTGTATGTATGTTATATGTGTTGTTTGTATATTATATTTGTATGTTATGTATGATTTTTTATGTAACCTTTTTATGGTTATGATATGTCTGTGTTATTATTCATTACTATGTATCCTATTTTATGGACACAAGTTGTCTGTTGGATTTCAATAAACTTATTATTATTATTATTATTAGTACTTGTGATCCTCATTTGAGTGACCACCTGGGTATAACCATGGATATTACATTGTCATCAAATGATGGTTACAGTGACTTCTCTGTGAGAAGATTAATTTCCAAAAATAGTATGTGTAAATTTTCTACTTTTTTGCGTTCTTTTGACTGGACTGATGACTTATATAGTATGAACTGTACGGATTTGTCACTTTATGTTCTTAATGTTTTGCAAAATAATGTAGAATTGTGTTTTCCAATGAAATCTGTCCCCAATACCTACACTAAAGTGAGGTGGTTCAATAATAGACTCAGAACACTGCGTAAGGCTATGAAAAATAGTAAGTGTATGTTTAACTTAAACAAATCTGATATAAATTGGCAAATTTACTGTGACCATAGAAGAATTTATAAAAAAGCTATAACAGATGAAAAACGTAAAGCTTATTTGACCGAAATCAGTATTTCAGATAACAAACACAAAACCATTTGGAATATTGTAAATGGCGAGAGGAAAACTAGGAAGCCAAACTTTGATATTCCTATTTGTTCAGAGGATTTTAATCTTTATTTTACATCAATTTGTAGTAAGATATTTACTACAATCAATGATTCCTCTTTTAACCCATTAATGTTTTTGAATAATGCACCTAAGCCTTCTTCTTCATTTTTCATGCTACCAATAACAAACATGGATGTCAGTGATGCTATTTGTCGTTTAAAAAACTCGTCTAGCTTAGACTATTACGGTCTAAATAGCTCTATGATAAAATCATCAGCTGAATCTTGAGCCACTCACTTTATTGTTTAATAAATGTATTGATGTAGGCATTTGGCCCGAGTCTCTCAAAATTTCGAAGGTATCACCCCTGCACAAGAAAGGTAACAGGAACACATTGGACAATTACAGACCCATTGTCATAGTTCCCCTGATTGGTAAAATTTTAGAAACAATTATCAAACCTAGATTGATCAAATATTTTGAAAAGTCGAAAATTTTCTCCAAGTCGCAGTTTGGTTTCAGGGAAAATAAATCAACTCTATCGGCTTTGTTGGAGGTTGTTGAATCGGTGGTGGAGGGTTTTGATGAGAGCACATGTTCGACTGCCACGATGTGTGACCTTACCAAAGCTTTTGACTGTGTTGATACTGATATCCTTTTAAAAAATTGGAGTACTACGGTATCCGTGATAATATGTTAAATTTGATTTCCTCCTATCTATCTCCCAGATATCAGTATGTCGATGTTAATGGATGCAAATCAGGTTTATTGCCAACTAGCAATGGTGTCCCCCAAGGCTCTGTCCTAGGCCCTGTTCTCTTTCTTGTGTTTATTAACGACCTACCTTACTCTATTGGTGAGGATTTTTGTGTGTTATTTGCAGACGACACAACATTGCTTGCCAAGGGAGCAGAAGCTTTGGGCAATGAGAGACTGACTTTTGCGAAAGACTGGTTCACCTGTAACAAACTTAAATTGAATGATTCCAAGACACAAACTTTAAAATTTAGTTCTGATCGATGGGATTCGACATCGCATTGTAAATTGTTGGGTATTTACCTCGACACCAGGTTGAATTGGTCTCCGCAGGTTGATTTCGTCTGCTCAAAGTTATCATCCCAATTGTTTTGTTTAAGACAGTTGAGGAAAACACTTACCTGTGATATGCTATGCGAGGTGTATTATGCTTTAATTCACTCCCACCTCACATACGGAGTTATACTATGGGGTAATTCTACATCCGCCAATAAAGTTTTTATTCTCCAGAAACAAGCTATCCGCATTATCGAAGGAGCAAAGTATGGTACACCTTGTAAAGCTTTATTTTTAAAGTTCAAGATACTGACATTGCCATCCCTTTTCATATTTGAGACATTGCTTAGAATTCACCAACGCCGACACATAATCCCCAAACATTCGGATATTCACAAGCATAACACGCGGCATGCAAATTATTTGGTTTCCGATTATTCTCGAATTAAAATTACTCAGAGTAACAAACTTAATATTGATATTTACAATAGATTTATTCATCTCTCTGGTAATGCCGGTATCCTGGACATGAACTATTCTTGTTTCTATCGCTTAGCCAAAAATTTTTTGACTAAGAACTGTTTTTATAGTATATCCGATTTTATGGATTGTTCTACCGTTTATGAAACTTAGTGCACACATCTTTATTGTTTTGTTTTACTATGACTTCAAATGTACAAATTGTATATAATGTGGTCAATAAACTACTCTCTCTCTCTCTCTCTCTCTATTATTATTATTATTATTATTATTATTATTATTATTATTATTATTATTTTTTTTTTTTTAAGAGGGCGGTGGAAAAACCTTCAAAAAGGCATCCAGCAGGGTCCGCACTGCCGGATAGTGTGGGATTACCAGAATCGCAGCGGGCTCACTCACAGATGTGCCCGCCGGGAAGCCAGCGACCTCACTAAAAAACCACCTCCCTTTCCCACGCAGAACATCAGGCCGGGACCGCTTTCGCATTACTTCAGCCTGAGTCTTGTTTCTTGCTCTTAGTAGCTCTACCGTTCTGGCTTGCATTGCCTCTCTGTTCTTTCTTTTCTTTTCAGTCTGTCAAGCAGCCATCATCCCTCTTTGTTCGTAGCAGCCTCTGCACGTAGGCAGCCACTCTGTTCCACCAGTTCTCGTTGTCAAGCATTAACTCGACGATGTTCCGCGGAGTGATTTGACCGATCAGCGTCTCCAGGAGCCTTCTTTCGTCGATCCATCGACTGCATACGAAAAACGTATGCTCTGCGTCGTCCCTTTCATGTCCGCAGTATTTGCACTCCGGTGTCCTGATCTTGCTCATTTTCCACAAATAATGTCGGAAGTAACCGTGCCCACTAAGGAACTGGGTCAAGTAGAAATCCACTTCCCCGAATTTCCTATCCATCCAGGGTCCGACTCTCCTGATGAGCTGGTGCGTCCACCTACCTCTTGAATCGATCGTCCATCTTTCCTGCCATTCCGTCAGGGTTCGAGCTCTCTCTTCTTCTACTGCCCGTTCTCTGCCCACTTCCACGCTGGCGTCGTAGATTCGCTTCCGTTCGATAGCGAGCAGGTCGATGGGTGGCACGCCCGCTATCACCAGGATTGCGGCTTCGGAGACTGTACGATAAGAGCACGCGATCCGTAGTGCTCCCCTTATTATTATTATTATTATTATTATCATTATTATTATTATTATTAATGTAATTTGTATAAATTTGTATTAAATTAGTTATTTTCTTAATAATAACTTTAGTTGATGCATACCGTTATTCTATACTAACAATGTAAAAAAAAATTTTGGTAGGACTATCAAACTATACATTTTTGAAAAGAAGAAAAGTGTCTCTATCGAATGGTAATATAATCTACAGGGTGTTCCATTTAAAAAATGGTCACAATTTTGAATTAAAAAGTGGCAATTTTTTTTCATGTAAGTCTTAAGCACCTGTAGAAATAAAACAAACTAGTACCAATGACAAAAGAAAACTTTTTGTAAAATTAAGAGGACCAGTGAAAACCGCTTGTCAGTATATTATTTTGTCGGTGTCACATTATCTTGGGACACCTGTAATTTTGGGCTAAAAATGCAGTTACCGCTCTAGCATTGTGCACTGAAAGAGCATCTTGCTGGTACCATAACATCAAGTATATTTTCCTCAAGAAATTTAAGTACCTAAGTACCTCTATAAATTATTAAATTATTTTGTATTACGCACTTGTAGAGTCGAGACTAACATATGGTATTGTTACGTGGGGAAGTGCTGTGCATAATCACCTAAAAAGGCTAGAAGTAATACAGAAAAAATTTTTGAAAATAATATTTCGTAAAAAGGCCTCATATCCATCTGAGAATCTATATATAAAGAAGCAAGTATACTAGATTTAAGAAAGTTATACTTTTTTGCAGTAGTTATGTTTCAATTTAAACATAAAAACACACTCATAAGTATTATGCACACTCACCAAACGAGACATAGGTTGCACTGTTTTCGAACTACAAAATGTCAAAAATCTATTGGTCAAAGGAATTACTTGTATCTTGCTCCTCGCTTATATAACTCCTTACCTGAAAACGTAAAAATGTGTAAATCTACCATGCAAATGAAGCGAAAAATGAAACAATACTTACTTTGTATAAGTCCTTCTATTATACGTAACTTAGTTGAAATGAAAATATGAAATATAGGTATATGTGGATATGGTTTTTTTTTTTATTATTATTTGTTTTTGTTCACTGCTTCTCACTTATTGTTAGGAATTATAGTAAATTGTTGTATTGATTGTTTGAGTAGGTTACAAATTATACTTTATCGTCCACGTACAGTCTTAGACTTTGTGGGATGTTCAAGTTTATTTGTGAATTTATTATTTGAAAATGCTTAACAATTGAAAAGGGAACGTATAAAAGTGTTTCTGTGTCCTGTTCTAGACCATGCTTTTTAAGTTTATTTATTGTTATACTCACGAAGTGTTACATTTTATATATTTTCTTTGTGTAGTTATAATTATTGTTAAGTATTGTTATGTATTATGAATGTTGCTCTCATATTTTACTAGATTACAAATAAACTATTATTATTATTATAAAAAAATATTCGATATTTTGATTGGCTGAAAAAATTATTTCTTACAAGAAAAATAGTTTCAATGCTCATAATCCAACACGTCCCGTTTTGGAATATGATATTAAATAAATACTAACTACACAGAGCATTAGTTTTTATTGCCTAAAATTTCTACAAAATCTATTTTCTTATTTCCAGGACATAAAATGAGCAATTAATTAAGTTAAAACCTGTTTCAGGTTCTTTTCTTGAGTTTATTTTTAAACTAATGGTTAAATTGACAAATTAATTCATTGCTTATTCTCACATATGATATCTAGGTATCTACATAAATTTATTACATATTGTATATGTGGCCCAGAAAATGTTTTCAACAACTGAATAAGTATTAGTACCTCTACCTAAGTAGGTACACATTTTGGAAAACAAGGTGAGATATAAAAGGCCTATAGTTAAGTACAAACCATTAGAAATGTGAAGATTAACGGCAAGTCTACATATCACTAAAGAAAGATGTTATAATTAACTTGACGTTGATCACAGTCTTATTAAAACAATTTGTATCTAACATCTATTAGCTGCTTACCGTGATTTTGCTATCATCATGATTTCAAAATCTGCAATAGGATTGGTGCATTTTTGAAAAATGAGCGACATGATTCATTGGCTTCTATGAAATCATAATCATTAAATTACTGATGAAAGATAGCAATAGTCAATAAAATCGAATATCTATCTTTTTACAAGAATTTATTGTAGTAAGAGAAATGAAGAATGACAAGGGGCAAATTTTAAAACTATTTTGAAGCGGGTATTTTGATCACTACAGCGGAATAATATGCAGAAAATGCATAAGGTAAATGAAATAAATTCACTCATTCACTTTATTTATTTTAATGAGCACCTTTATGCCAAATAATTAAAGGGGTGTGTGAGTAAAGGGGTGGGAGTGTACTATTACGTGGTACTGGGTATCTTAGATAAATTTTAAAACTGGTAATTTGTATGTTTATCAACTGTTTTATAGTATTCTGACCCTAAATGTGTGCTAAAAGCACTTATAACCTACACTTAACTTGCGATTTAGTAACCTGTTCAGCATTATTATCATTACTACAATAATAATATTAATAATAACATAGCACGTTATTGCCCATCTTTAGAAGTTTGCCTTGATACTGCACTTTGAATATTTAATTTGTATGCTTCTATATTCCTGTTTTTTTATTATTTTACAGGTGGTGTTATCCAAAAAGTGACTACAGAGAATCATAAAAAAAAGGTTGTGATCCTGTGATCATATCCTCTTCCTGGATAAACATAGTGGTACAACTGACAATTAGTACAGTGTAAACATTAAAAAAAAAAAATTAATAGGTTCCTTATGCAAATTATACAGTGGAGGCCAAATGAAGAAGCTATATTCCAATTTAGATCTTATAAAAGCAAAATAAAGTATTCTTGATGACGAGTTGAAGTTTCGAATAGTGAATTCCAACATTTTTAATTCAGAAGATATAATTTGATTGATATCCCCATTAAATGTGAATTTATAGAGTCAAACATTACCCCAAGATCTTTACTAGTGTCACACAGTTTAAAACTGGTAGATCCTAACTGATAGTTGAATCAAATTGAGTGACTATTTAAATTGGAAGTTATGACTTTGGATGGTCATACTTGTATGTATATTAAATATAATATTATTCAGATCGCACCATAATAAATGTTACACACATTTATTATGATGCACAAAAACACATAATACAGGGTCCTCACAGGTTACGTCAAAATTCGTGTGGGACTGTCTGAATACCCTGAAAGAGCTAGGGAGCGAGAGTAGGGTGACCCTAACTTGGGTCGAGGGGCACAGGGGTAATGAGAAAGCAGATGCACTAGCCCGAGAAGGCGCATCAAAAGACCTCATAGGACCACAACCCTTCTGCGGCATAGCGAAGCCATGCATTAAAACATCGATGGAGGAATGGATGAGAAACAAATCTCGAGAATGGTGGAGGAATCTGCTACAACTTGACAGGCAAAGCTATTCATTAAAGAACGGACGCCTAAATTCACAGCAGATCTGTTAGGCCAGAATAAAAAGGCCATCAGAATGATAGTAAGTCTCCTAACAGGACACTGTAGGCTAAATAAGAACATGAATCTTATGGTACTGTCAGAAAAAGCAACTTGCAGATTCTGTCAAGAAGAAGGTACATGAAGCGAGGGCCTGACAATACTGAGATTTCAAATACTAGGGGAAGGTAGACCAAGAGCCAACAGCTACATGGAAGAGCCTCTATCAAGGCTGTGAAGTCTAATGCAAAGGCCAAAGCTGGACAGAGTGCTCTAAATATGTTGGGAGTGCCATCTTCTAGGTCGCGGTGGATTAGGCCATGAGGCCGACTCCTATATAAATCTAATCTAATCTAACACATAACATGTATTGATCTAAGACTATAATCTTGGGGTAGTGTTGAAACGGTATTTGAAACGGTATTAAATTCTTAACTCCTAGGCATATTATGTAATTATAGAGACTTTCAAATAGTTTTGCAAAATTACACAGAATAGATAGATACCTATATATTATCAAAAAGAAGAATTTCCAGATTTTAATATAGAACACACTCTTGCTTTTTTCTACCTCGGTGTGGACTCTGTATGTAGGTATATTAATTATTTAGTTGCTTCACTTTTACTTGAAAAATTAGGTTTTGAAAGCAAAAATTGGAGATTATGAAAATTCTTGTATTTTCATGTAGATTTAAAGAAACACAGCACCATATTATAATACTCAATATTTATTTTCATTCATTTTTTGCCTTTATAACGAGCTGACTTTCTCGATTTCATAGTCAACTTGAAGTCGTGTTTTCGAGGTTATCGTTAAGCCGCGATTCCATAGTAGACACCGGAAAACTAGAAATCAAAATTGAAACAATCGTAAATTGCAAATCAATAACAATAATAAAGTAGTATCCATCCAAGATATAGTATTATTCTGATACCTATTATTAAGCATTATTCTATTTTATGTCCTGAACAATGTAATTGTTTTTGGGACATACTTGTAATATATCTAGGTATCTTATGCCGATTAAAGTTATAATGTACAAATTTTAAAAAAATATCAATATCAGTTTTTAATTAAAATGCTGTTATTGTAGTCTCTAATTTGGCGGGTTTTGTAGAAAAACGATATCAGAAGATAAAATACTTGCTTCTGCCATGTATTTTGCAGGTTATCATCTAAAAGTAGAGCGTTTGAATTAAGTAAATGCATATTCTTAAATACATTTAGTTTATAGGCCATGTTCAATTTTGACCACAAGATAAATATGTATTAGGTACTTATTTATATCTATAAAATACAATTTCTCTATATTGAAATTTGAATAAAGAGAAACAATACTTAAATGTGATGGGTTTTGTCGGACAATATATTAAAACAATTGAAGGTTCATGATATGTGCTATAACTCCCAAAGGAAACTCTTCTCGTATCTTCTTGTACTGACTGATCAACGGAGGTCCTATATATTGCCCAATTGTGCATGAAAGTGAACAATTGAGAGCACTGTAGATTATCCGTATTTTTACTGAAAATAGACAGCAGAAACAGTGCAGTAAAGGAAGAGATGTTGGATGATATACATCTGGAATCCATATATCTATACAATCCTTTCCTAGATCCTTTTCTTCAGTTGTGCTACACTAAAGAGAGGTACATATCATCCGATCAAAAGCAGAAACGTCGATGTCTGAAGTTGCGTCGTAGTTTCTTTTGGGGATTGTGCCATAAATTCCTTTTATTATTTAATATTTTTTAATATTTAAACATTTATCAAGGGAGAGCATTTTATACACAAGTTTTATAATTTTGTGGAATCTAGACTACTTAAAAAAGTGTTTTAAAGTTATTTTGAAGCCCTTTCCTTCTGCACTAGACGTGAGTTTCATCCTTGTGTTCCTTATTTGTTAACGATCTATTCCTCTTCTGGTGCGTTTCTTGTATACCTTTACACTGTAAATTATATTGACATTAATAGCAATAATGGTGGTAAAGTACAAATAAATATATTTGTTGCAACATGAAATAAAACCAAAACATGCATTTAAGATGCGACTGAAATTATAAACATCTAGGAAAAAGTCACTACTAAAAAAACTAATATTATCAGTAATAAAATTTGCATTTCAAAAAATAGAGAGGAGTTATCGAGTAATCGAGTTAAGCTAGAGTTTATAGGCAGAACTAAACCTGGTCAGTAGATAATACCGATCGCCTAGCATGTCAAAATTCAAGGGACTTTTTATTTCAAAAATAATTTTGATTTGGCGGAATTAATTTGATTTCTTAAATATTTCCATACACCCCTCTACTCACTTAACAATTTATGTGAAAAAAATACAGTCATTTTCGTAGGGTAGTACGTTCTTTGAGACAAATTTAAATGCTGAAAATTATTTCTCTCAATAACTACTGACGTGAGAGAAAAAAGTTAAATCAGAGAGAAAAGTCACAAACCACATGTTTTTCTTATCTATAAAACGGTATAACCAGCTTTTCAATGATGTCTAATATTTGAGATATCATTATCATTTCACTTTTTTAAATACGAATGTGGATTTTTATTTTATATTTAAAAATATACCTAATTGAATTCCTTACTCAATCATATATCCCACGTATATTATCGGCATTTTTCATATTTTTTCTAACATCCTAGCAACTAAATGTAATTTGGCAACATGTATTTTTAGACACCTATTTAGAAAGTTAAATATTTTCATTTAAAAAAATTGTATACAAAAAGACCACCGTGTGGTTTAAAAAAAAATCAATTATGGATGTGAATTTTTTTGAACGTCTGAAAGAGCATTTGTGTGATACATGGTTGAGTATAAAATAAATGTTATTTTTAAATATGAAATCCAGATCCGTATTTCAAAAAGTCCTATCATTCCAAAAAATCGGTGTTTTATGGGTGTGTCATTAGTGGGTAATCGTTCGATTACTCACAAACGGTACATTATATCAAAAAACTTTTTATATAAAAGTATTTTGGCACTAAAAGTGCATATTGTAAAAATATTTTCAATTACACAGGGCGCTTCAAAAAGTCGGGACAAGGTGCAAGTTGGTTATTTCAATTGCGATACCCTATATATTATTATATTTTTGAAATCTAGGGATAGGAACATATTTGTATTAAGATTCCCTATAGCTATCTCTTTTCCTTTTCTAGATATTTAAGAGTTAATGGAAAAAAACCTCGAAACAGTGCATTGCAAAATAAATAAAATTTCCTCTATGACACAATGTGAAAAGGAAAAAATGTAGTGTCAGTTAGCACAAGGGATACCTTAAATATTGCACTTGAAATAATTTGGACATTTTATACAGGGTGATTTTTATCGTGATTTATATTTCATAATGTTAAATTGCCTAAATCTCAATTTTTTTAAATGGAACACCCTGAATTTTTTTATGGCATTAGATGTAGAATTTAATTACCTTTCAAATGGTATTAGGATGTCCTATACGAAAAATTGATCGGTTTCGAGATATTCACGATGTTTTGAAAATTTAGCTTCCATAACTGATAATTACAAATTATAGTCAAGTAAGTTATGAAAACAATTTATTTTGTTGTGGAAGTTATTTAACTGTCAAATAAATATTCGATTTTGTGTAATCTGCACATTTTATATGCAAGATGCACTATTCAAAAATGCTCTCAAAAGCACCACCAATTCTGTTCATCATGTTTTCTCGTATGGTTGATGGTGTGCGGTAAACTAAATCTTTTATGTATCCTCATAAAAAAATCTAATTTTGTAAGGTCCGGGTATCGAGGAGACCATGAGATAGGTCCACCCTTCCTATCCACCTATTGGTGTAGGTACTCCCTATTTAACGATCTCCTTACTCAACCGCTGTAATGTGTAGGGCAACCGTCAGGCTGTAACCGCATCCCTGCTAAAATGTTCAAAGGAATATCTTCAAGATAATTTAAAAGTTGATTTTCCAAAAAATGCAAATAAATTTCTCCATTGACAGTCGCTTCAAAAAAATATGATCCAATCACCTTGTCGCCTAAAATCCCCTCCATTAATGTCCACCTATGCTGCATGTCGACCGTCCTAAATACTGTCAATGGAGAAATTTATTTGCATTTTTTGGAAAATCAACTTTTAAATTATCTTGAAGATATTCCTCTGAACATTTTAGCAGGGATGCGGGTGCAGCATGACGGTTGCCCTACACATTACAGCGGTTGAGTAAGGAGATTGTTAAATAGGGAGTACCTACACCAATAGGTGGATAGGAAGGCCTATCTCATAGTCTCCTCGATACCCGGACTTACAAAATTAGATTTTTTATGAGGATACATAAAAGATTTAGTTTACCGCACACCATCAACCATACGAGAAAACATGATGAACAGAATTTGTGGTGCTTTTGAGAGCATTTTGGAATAGTACATCTTGCATATAAAATGTGCAGATTACACAAAATCGAATATTTATTTGACAGTTAAATAACTTCCACTACAAAATAAATTGTTTTCATAACTTACTTGACTATAAATTGTAATTATCAGTTATGGAAGCTAAATTTTCAAAAAATCCTGAATATCTCGAAACCGATCAACTTTTCGTATAGGACATCCTAATACCATTTGAAAGGTAATTAAATTCCACCTGTCTACATCTAATGCCATAAAAAAATTCAGGGTGTTCCATTTAAAAAAATTGAGATTTAGGCAATTTAACATTGTGAAATATAAATCACGATAAAAATCACCCTGTATAAAATGTCCAAATTATTTCAAGTGCAATATTTAAGGTATTCCTTGTGCTAACTGATACTACATTTTTTTCTTTTCACATTGTGTCTGTCATAGAGGAAATTTTATTTATTTTGCAATGCACTGTTTCGAGGTTTTTTTCCATTAACTCTTAAATATCTCGAAAACGAAAAGAGATAGCTATAGGGAACCTTAATACAAATATGTTCCTAGTGATCCCTAGATTTCAAAAGTATAATAATATATAGGGTGTCGCGTTTGAAATAACCAACTTGCACCTTGTCCCGACTTTTTGGAACACCCTGTGTAATTGAAAATATTTTTAAAATATGCACTTTTAGTGCCAAAATACTTTCATATAAAAAGTTTTTTTATGTAATGTACCATTTGTGAGTAATCGAACAATTACCCACTAATAACACACCCTGTATAAGAAGATATTGTCAATTTATAGATAAGAGAAGAATGTGGTTTGTCCTCATTTAACTTTTTCGTTCTCGTCTCACGTCAATAGTTTTCCAGTTATTAGGAATAATACTTTCCTACAAAGGCACAGAAGAGTCACACTATTAATTTTTTTGGCATTTGGCATTTTCTAAAAAAATTAACGGATGCCCACAAGAGCGTCTATATAAATTTTTAGGTACTCATAAGAAATGATTATTATCTGGGTTTTAGCATAAGGAAATATAAGTCATAAGGTGCTCTCAGAATTATAAAAAATCGAAAAAAACATATTAAACACTAAACATAAATTAGTAGTGTTGAGAAATGCCGTAGTGCCCACAGTGCTCCTAGTCTGTGCTACTATCTGTCTGACAATTGTTCCTATTTATTTATTTGAAGGAGAAGCCGAAAACCACGGATCTCCAAAAACTCCACGGACTATATGCCCCGACTGTATTGCATTGCATTATCTCCATGAAAGTTGATACATCTTTCATCGACAAAAACCAGCAGACACTGACCGGTTTTGCATTTATTCTGTGCTCATCAGAGTGCCAGAGCTAGTGGACTCGAAGAACTATGTAGTAGTAGTAGTAATGATGTACTGTACTAGCATAACTCAGAAGAGGGGCACTACGGTTTTTCACCACTACTAACATACCAGATTCCCTTTAGACCATCATATCGCAACACTATTCATTGGGTCCCCTTAGTATATATTTTCGAATTTATTATAATTCTGAAAGAAAGCACGCGAGAAAGATAGAAAGAAGCGAGATATTTTGCGAAGACAACAAAAATTGTAACGTTTTTATAGAATATTTTACTTAATATATTCTTCGAAATGCGTCTGCCACATCGACGCATGGACGCATCGAAAACGGTCGACTAATTCATCATTAAAATAAGAAATGTTATAAAATATTATTGCAATAAATATGCTTGGTTCCGAATCGTTATGAAGAGCGAATGAACATAGTTCTAAATATCTCGAGGATAACGGGTGTTGGTGATTTTGTACATCGAAACGATTTGGGTTATTTGGTTCGAACTAGGTTATTTGTTATCATATAAATATCACCTCTATGCACTTCAAAACAGTTGTTACATCCTGTGCAATCAATTGGATTCCGACTTTAAAGTCGGAATCCCGAGCTGAAAGTCCGAATCCCAAGCTGAAGGTCGGAATTTGAAAAAAAATAATAGTGTGGCCCTTCTACGCTTTCGTACTTTTCGATATTTTTCATATATTCATTAGTATCTCAGAAATTAAATTTGCCAGCACAATAGGTATTAGGTAAACATGGTGAGGAGATATTTGAGGAGATATTGAAACATGAAGAGCACTTTCTCGAAGCAACTTTCTGTCCTCTATTGGCCAGGATATTTAGGTTTTCAATGTGACGTTTCATTTTTCCAGAACCATCAAGTCTTTTTTACCCTTAACAGCATAATATCCAATAAATCATACCTATTCGGACGCTTCGAACAAAAAAGTGCATTTTAAATGTATCCATTTCGATTTGTACATTTTGTAAATTTTGACGTGAGGCATTTTCTACACCAACACCAACAGTTAGGTAGGTACATGAAAAATGGATGTGAAATGGTGGAGTAGTCGAATGGCTTGCAAGATAACCCGATTTATCCCCATTAGATTGTTTTTTGTGGAGAACACTAAAAAATAGGGTATACAAAAACGTATCCAACAATGTAGAGAAGCTGAAGGCAAATATTCTGTACTTAAATGTCTTTAATTCACTTAGAAGAAGGAACATACAAAGGACACTGCAGAATATTAGCAGAGGAATAAATCTTTATACATATCTAGCTCAAAATGTAAATTTTTGAGCATTTAATGTAATATTTTGAGCATATTTTGTAATAAAATAAACCCATTAATGTTGTATTTGGAAAGAATAGTTTTAAGTTTTTAACAAAATTAAAAAGTGTAAGGGCCTAATTGAATTTGGTAACATCCACTGACATTTATGTGATCTGTGTACGATAAATGAGAAAAAAGTGGGTATGCAGATAAAAAATTGTACTATTCGACAGGGCCGCGCCAAGGGTAGCTGCCGCCGGGGTGCGGAACTTTTGCCGCCGCCCACCAGCATTCTAGTGTAATCACCAAATAATGGAGCGATAATTCGAAATTACGCGAAAAATTTGCGCCCTTGTTGCGCGGGTTAAAATAAAAGGTGTAGTCGGCGGTGGAAAGTTGGTTAGTCCGACTAACGCCTTACGCCCCTTTCATGAATCCGGGTGTTAGTTTCTTAAGTCATTATTCAAAAAATAATTTTTCGAGCTTTCCTTCTTGCAAATTCCTCAACCAAATCTTACATATTATCTAGGTTTTAGAAATTTTTTTTGACTCGGTCTAGTGAGTTGAGTGACTCCCCGCTCCGGCCAAGGAAAAACGACGTTTCCTTGCTACGAGTACTCGCGACAAGTGTGATTACCGGCGAAATAGACCGTGAAGAAAACCTTTTAACTTGGCTAAAATTGTAAATTATAACAAGTCAACTGAGATCTTAGAAAGTACCTACTTATTTACTAAGGGGATCTGATCTAACTAACGGACAAAAATAAAATATAAAAAAGCGGAAGAGAAGAGATATACCTTGACTGACGTCTGCTATAACCAACGGTGTCTTTTGCCGCCCCCTGGAATGTGGCGCCCAGGTGCCACGCACCCCTTGCACCCCCGGGTTGGCGCGGTCCTGCTAATCGAAATGTAAACATTGAGGATGCATTTCTTGTTCGAAACCACCGAATATGATTTATTCTAGGGTTGTTAGGGGTAAAGAAGATTTTTAAATTATGGTTTCAAAATTCAGGTCTGTATTTAAAAAAATGAAGTTGATGATGGTTCTGGTAGAACGAAAAGTCACATTTAAAATCTAAATATCCTGGCCAATAAAGGGCAGAAAGTTGTTTCGAGGATGCGTCCTTCTTAATTTTTCAATATCTGCTCGAATCAGACTATAAAAAATTAAAAATAAATTTTTAAAATTTCAGTTTTTTAAAAAATATTTCAAAACCTTCTCAAGTTAGCTTAGGGAATTTTTTTACGCAACTTTCCCCCCACTTAAGCTTTCTCGTAACGGGTTAGGTAGAATGAAGTATATATTTTCTATGTACTGGTATTCATTAATGGTTAAACTTTAATCAAAAACTGAAACAAAATTTTCTTAAGTAAACATGGCAATTTATTTTCTGAATATCACATCAGACAAATGACCTCCGCCTCACTGCTGGCATTCCTGAAGTCTAGCACAAAAACTTTGCATCACTCGCTGCCACAAGCTGACAGATCCGGTGACCGTGCAGGCCAGGCGACATCCCCAAATATTGATTGGATGATTATCCCAAAATATTGGACCAACGCTCTATTTTTACTATTAAACTGACGTTTCTCGCAAACAGTTTGGCAACTGTCATAAATTGCCAGGTATCGGGAATACATGGCGATTTGATTTGAATTTAGATATTTTTACGTTATTGAATAAATCCAGTTCAAAAATGGATACATCATTCTGCCTAACCCTGTATTTCTTACAATTTCCGAGATCCCAATGGTGAGACGCGAGTTTGTAACAGCCCGTATATTAGTACCAAATGTTTTGTCTTACTGACCTGTACGTACCTCAATATTTTTTTCATATAAATATTAAACTATTGGATAAATATGAATCGATGCTTGTATGTTTTTTGAATACGTATACGTTATGAATATATCCTTTCAATGAGGTTTTCTACAAAAATAAAAATCACTTCCTCAATAAGTAGTAAGTAATTAATCTTAAATAAAATCATATACCTACTGTATAGGTAGGTACCTACAAATATTGAATGAGGATGCGTCCCAACTTGAACCTACAGAAAATAATCAAGTGAAGTGAAATAATGCTTAAAAAAATAAGTTACACAAAACATGCACAAAGCTATGTTTATAGGTACCATTTTCCGTTATTTTTGAGTGCTGAAAAATGTGTTAAATTAATACACATATTTTACTATAAATGGGAAACATGCACATTAAAATGGACATCTAAAATTAGATTAACTATATTTATTTACCTACTATGCTAAAATGCCTGATAATATGAAAAAACGTCAAACGATCAACAAAATGCACAGTTACAGAAAACATTAAATGGTGTGCTTCCAGATACAAAAGAAATAAACTCTAAAATAAATAATTTATACAACGTGTAACAAACGTGAAACTACAAATAGTAATTTAAAGACATTTTTAATAAATAATCCATTTCCGTTGAATAATGGGATAATTCCGCATGGGAGAATTATGGGGACTTCAAATATTTGACTAGCTTTTATTATCCCTTACACATTAGCTACCACAACTGCAGTATCATAAATAACGATAAATAATCGAGGTCACGAATCTATGGGTGACCACATCTAAGGTGCTGCCTGTGAGATTTTCTTCTGGTTATTTATTTGTTCTTGTGCAGTTACCTTTATATTATATTGTCGTTATATTTATCGAATATAGACTGTATAGGAGCTCCAAATTTTAAGTAATTCAATTTTTTTCATGAGAAATTTAAACTTCGTAGCTTTGGCTATAAAGTTTCACGCGGAAAACCGCGTTAAACTGAAATTTATTCAGAAAAAGAAATTTTAACAATACTACAGTCTGAACAAAATTAATTAGAATGTTGTTTATCTTTTTTAATCAGCTGTTCTCCGTATATTTTGAATATTATTTCGTATTTGTTCTTAATCAGTATACCTGCGCACTTTCGTAAATCCATAATTTCTCAAAAAGATGGAATCATTTCTATCACAAAACAGTAAGAGCCATTGGTAAATTCGGCGATTGCTTTGTGATGGGCTATCAATTTTGTTCGTAAATTCACCACAAAATTGTATGATCAAAGTCTATATATATTCTAATATGATGTCCCATCAGAAAACCATCACTTACCTCATTAAATAGTTATGATGGATTTTAAATTTTGTGATGGAAAAAAGAGGAGGAATTGTTAACTCATTAATTTTGAGATTAGTATGTTGTTTTTTGATTGGTTCAAGGGATCAAATTTTGATTAGCATAAAGAAGAAGCATAAAAGAGCATAAAAGCACAAAGTACCTCGTAGATTTGTTAGTCGCAATGGAGGGTGAACAATTTCCAGTGAATATTTTGGTTGGGGAGACAAAAGTCTCCCCAACAGTACAATAGTTTTTACTCAACAAGAGATTCATGAAATGGACGTTTATGCGCATGTCTCCATCTGTCATTAAACCTAACATCTGTTCGTAAATTAATCCTAACTCTCACTCTCAATTGTTCTGAAGGAATCCATGTCCAGCATTAATTCATCACATCCATCAATTACGTCATCCATCACAAAACTGATCTGAATTTACGAAAAGGCGTTTTTTCTCTAAACTCAAATACGAGTCTCAGCAATTTATAAAAGTTTAAACATAAAATATTCAAGGTTCATTTTATATTTTTTATATTTGATTCGACCTACTGCAATTTTTATAGTACCCTAGTTTTCTGGCGAGGTAGGTACCTATATTAGAGGAATAAGTTGATGATATTGATGACTTAGGTATTGTGCTTTGTAATGCTTATTTAAAGATTTCATTTGGATAATACTGATATAAAACCCATATATGCATAAAATGTAAAAAAAAATAAATGAAATAATTAATGTTATATATTCAGAAAATGTGCAATCATTACTTACATTAACGTGCATGTGGGGCGTGTTTTCTTAGTGATTTGTGTACTGTGCATACTATATGTATAAGGTAGGATGTGTCACCTTTATTGTTATTCCTTCATCTTCCTCTTCCTTGCAAGTGGATAGTCTTTTCTCCAGCTTGAGTTTTTCTTCACGTTTCTCTTCTTTCTTTAATAGCTTCTTCTTTTTGAAGCGGCTAGAGTGAGGATTTAAAATATATTTAACTTATTGGCCGTACAATGGTTTAAAAATAAAATTGTTAAAAATCATAACTCAATCATGATCATAAATGTATTTGTAAGACACGTTGCAACAAACTACGTTACATTACCTACTTGCAAGTACAAATAGAAATATACTGGGTGAGTCAAAAAACGTGTTATCATCGATTATCTGTCAGAGTATTCGTTTCCACGGAAAATGCTCGGGGAGGTCGATTTTTATTTGAAGGGGGACACATTTTATATATTTTTTTTATTTGATTTTTATTTTATTTTTATTTTATTTTTATTTTATTTTTATTTTATTTTTATTTTATTTTTATTTTATTTTTATTTTATTTTTATTTTATTTTTATTTTATTTTTATTTTATTTTTATTTTATTTTTATTTTATTTTTATTTTATTTTTATTTTATTTTTATTTTATTTTTATTTTATTTTTATTTTATTTTTATTTTATTTTTATTTTATTTTTATTTTATTTTTATTTTATTTTTATTTTATTTTTATTTTATTTTATTTTTATTTTATTTTTATTTTATTTTTACTTATTTTATTTTATTTTACTTATATTATTAACTAAACACGGTACCCCAAAAAAGAGAGGTTTACTATAACTTGTATTTTTTAAATGAAACACCCTGTATATTCTTACAGATTTGGATAGAATGAGAAGTTTCTTTACATCTTTAATTACAATTTCTGCAAGAATAATGGAAAAAACAAATTGATATGCAATATGCATAGAAGAATGGTGTATAGGACAGGGGCTGAGAGTTAATCCCTCTAAGGTCGACCTAATCCTCTTCACTAAGAAAAAGAAGTTGGATGGTTTTAAAGCACTAACCATTTTCAATAAGACCATCCAGCGTACAAAGATGGTAACAATTTTGGGAGTTATCCTAGACGAAAAGTTGTATGGGTACCCTACATAGACAGACAAATACAGAGAGCCACTGCGTTCTTCTGGACATATAAGAAATTCTTTGGAAAAATATGGAGGCTTAATTCGAGAGTAACCTTATGGCTCTAAACCTCGGTCATTAGACCCTCCTTTCTAAATGCGATTGTATGGTGGCCAGCCGTCCGGCAGACTACCATCAAGCAACGGCTAAATCAACTACAACGGCTAACGTGTGTAAGCACGACATGAGCGATACGCACGGCTCACACGGGGGCTTTGGAGGCTCTCCTGTCTCTCCTTAAACTGCATATAGTGGTCGAGAAGGAGGCAAGGAGGCCCTCTTATAGGGTCAAGCAGTGAGGGCGGTGGCTAGGTAAAAGCGTTGAGTGAATTCAGTCAACGGTAAAAGCTACAATGGTGGACACACAAGTATTCTTAAGAAACTTGGACCCCGAACCAGTACTTGGGCTTCCACCTAGCCAATTGAAAACTGGATCAAGAAAAGATCAAAGGAAGAATGGTGAAACGAGACTGGGCTGCGACAAGCCAGGCTTTTAATTGAAGGACCTTGGTCGAAAACAACTCGATCAATACTTGCGCTAAGTCGTAACAGCATAAGGATTGTCACGGGACTACTGGCAGGGCACGCAGATTTCAACATGCACCTTAACACTATCGGCCTTAGTGACACTAGAAGGTGTGGGTTTTGCGGACATGATGACGAGGACTCCATTCACATCCTCTGTGGCTGTGCCTGCCTCATGGTTAAGAGACACAAACATCTGGGTGCAGCATTATTCCTGCCCCAGGACATTAGAGAGCTTCCCCTAGAACGGGTGTTGGCCTATGCGCATAGCACGGGCCTCTTCCAATAGCTCTCGACTAGCGACAGGCACAATGGGTCGAAAGACCTGCGTACTGCAGGTAACCGCGCCGCCTTCCAACAACAACAACAATTATTGTAAAGACCTTCACTACTGTATGGTAATGATTATTATGTAACTACCAAATTTACAACAAATCACAAAATGTGGATAAAGAATAAACATCATTGACAACAAGATGAAACTGAACAATTATTTCTAATTAAGTAAATCGGCCAGGTACGTAATTTGAAACGACAAACACTGAATTGTGTTAATACTATAGGTGTTCTAAATTACATATTTGTTCATAGTTCATAGATACTACAGCTGCTACTTCCAAAATATTATATTTTGGAGTAATTAGGTGTTGTTATTGTAAATAATGTTCTTTTGGTGAACTTACTAACTGATGGTGGTACTGGTGAAGTGATTACTAACCTAGAAGATTTGGGACTTTTCTTTTTGTCTTTGCTCTCAGCTGCATTGGTTTCATTAACTTGTTTCCATATACCAGTTTTGTTAACCTCTTCTGAGATGTTTATAGCTGACAGTGGAATATTCATTACGTTTCCATTAGCTAATGGAATCTTCAAGTTACCAGCGGAATTCTGTATTTCCAGCGGTTGGTTTTCTGGTGTGGTCTAAAAACATGGAAAAAATATTTAAAAAAATCCAATTTGAAAAGGTTAACTGTGGCGACTTTTTTAAAATTGAAACATTTTATATTAAACCATTTATGAAAGTAAATACCTACCGAAAACATTTATAAAACTCATAAGTATTTTTGATTAGATAATCTACATTTTGTATTATTTATATAGCTCATAAATTCACCCATCTCTGTCTCTTAACTCCCTGTCAACGGATTTCAGTATTATAAAAATGGATTGAAAGAAATTTTCAAAGATTTTAATAAGCATTTTAGATAATATGATTGTAGCCTGAAATTAGAAGATATTACAATATTACCTACTTAATTAAAAAACTAACAAAATTAGTTTCATATTATCTAATATTCATTCAGTACCTAAGTTTATATTTCATATCTGTTTTCTCCGAAGAAAACATAATAAATATGGCCTTTTTATAAAACGCCTGTGTTTCCAACTCAAAATACAGCATTGACATATGTACGGACAATAGCCCAATCCGTTGTAAAACATTTGAATTATGACCTAAAATCACTATTTAAGTAATCCGAAACAATTGTTTTCTTGGCCTTTTGTATAAGTGATTTTACTGACAAACTGCAGCTGTTAAGCTATGTAGTTTATTTTGGAATTACATCACCTGCAGAATAATAAAAAAAACAGGACATCGAAAGTATTCAAAATAAAGATCGAAAGTACAATTATTTATAATACTTTGGGATAAGCTTTAGAAGTTGCCCTTGATACTGCACTTTAAATATTTAATTTGTATATTTCTGGTTTCCTGCTTTTTATTATTTTGCAGGTGATGTAATCCCAAAAGGAACTACGATGAATCATACTGCATCACAAATAAGGAAATAAGTTACAGAGATTATTGTCTTGATCATTATAAAAACTTATTATAGTTTATATGCTTGCAATTTTTTATATCACACCAATATTATCGTATCAGTATCTCGTGTATGTCTCTTTTTCTTAGCATATCGTTCTTTTTAAACGTTGAGAATTCCCTTTATGTAGGGCGAAACGTCCATTTTTAATAAAATAATATATACACCACAACAACAAACAGTTAAAAACGTTTTTTATCAAAGAACCTCAAAACTAAGAATCCCTACAAACTTAAAGTACATGCGATTCTAGAAAAACGTCGTTAGAATATATATCTCTGTGTATATATATATATATATATATATATATATATATACAGGGTGTATAGTGTATACCGACAGTAGACGTATCTCTACGTATATCGAGATACGAAATTGAAATTTTGGTTCCGGCCATGTGACGTTAAGGTCACATCGCTTGAAAATAACAGCTACATTGTATTACTTGCGGTTCTACCGAAAGTGGACATCAACTTCCTTATTTTAAATGAAACACCCTGTATATTTTTCCATTGTTGGATTCCTCTTATATTTCTGAGTCAGACTGACCATTTATTTGATTTCATTTTCATGTTGGTCATATTGATTTAGAATGATAAGAATCCAACAATGCAAAAATATATAGGGTGTAGAACGGGAAGTAATAAAATGTGGCCGCTATTTTCAATCGATAGAACCAAACGTCACATGGCCGGAGCCAAAATTTCAATTTTATATATCGATAAGTTTCAGAGATACGTCTGTGTCAACTCGTCGTTACATATTTTAAGAATATTAGCCTGACTGGCTAAGTTAAGACGAAGAAGTTTAACTGGGTAGTATAGGAGTCTTGTGGAAAGAAATTGACAAAAAGAGTGCACTTTTTTCTGTTCACAAAACTGCTATACCTAGTTAAAACTTATATATTCTTAAGATATTGCCAATAATATTCTACAAATATATAACGACGAGTTGACACAGGTCTACCTTTAAAACTAATCGATATACAAAATTGGATAAAGTGGATTTGGAGCAATTGGGTGCGCTTTTTCTATTTTTTATGTCGAAATTAGTTTTGTTACATGCTGCAGTTAGCCTAGCATAATGATGATAAATTTAAATTAGACATAAGCAAACTGAAAAGTGAAGGGCGATCACACAATATATTTGGTTTAACAATATAAATATAAATTCAAGGTATAAAAACTATTTTAGGCTATTTTTATTATATTTATTATCAATCAGGCTCTCATATACCTATTTTTTTACAAGATAATACTTATGCAATTACAATTACTTGTCCATTGAAGTGAGTCAAATGTTTTTATAATAAAATAAAACACAAGAACTCGAAGTGTAGAATATTTATTCACGGTAAGCAATACTTGGATTTATGTCTTTGTGATCTGTGCCCTGTTTATGGCAGTGTGTGTAGCAAATAAATAAATAAAAAAACATAATATAATGACAATAATTTATTTAAAGAAACAATGCTATAAAATATAAATTAAATAAGACTAACAATGAGAATAATAAGCAGGTGGAATGTTATTGTTACTAAATTAGTTATAACAGATTATGTGTATATTTGGCTAAATTAGTCTATAATTAGGTACTCGCAAAAATTATATCACAATTTTACTGATATCTTCTGTATCAACTAATCATAAATAACAAAATAAATAAACGTTTCTGACACACCAGTTTGCCAATTATCTATAAACTATTAAACATTTCAAAATACAACAAAAATAACCAAATAACTAGAGTCTTGTACATTTTTTTCTATATGCATATTGTGTTAAACAATTATATAAATAACTTTAATTTAAATAAAACAGGACAATTAGGCTAAAATCATCTTTCAAAAGGGAAGGTGTGCATTATCCTTTTCGATAATAAATTGTTTTGCATCCTTATGTATTTGTATTGTGTTTTCCTGAGAAAGGCTGGGTATACCTATTTATAAGATTGTACTTGTATACTGATTATGTTATGTTCTTTTGAATTAGATGATACTAATAAAATATTATTGATGCCCTTCTGACAACCAGATCAGTGTGGAAAAATTAAATACTTATAGGTATAGAGCACAATAATGAAACAGTAGATACAGTAGTTTTAATACTGATTTCAAAATGTTGCATATGAATTTATTATTTGTTGTGCAGATTTATGATCGATCAAAAATTCTTTTCGAATATGTCACCTGTAAATTGAAGATAAGAAAACTTCAGAATTTGTAAGAAATTCCCGGATCGATTAGACGACGTTATCCCAACTGGCCAATTGAACATAGATTAAAATTAAGAATTTAAAATGAAGATAAATATAAGATAAAACTAAAATGAAGCCTCTGTATTATTATATAATAACTATATAATATCGTGGAAAACAATATAGTTAGATTGATAACTTAGCTTGCTCTCATTTAATGAGAAGTCAACAATGGAAGACAAAATGTTTCGACTAAACGAAATTCACTGGCAAATAACAGAGTATCGGTTTGAAACGTTTGAAGAACAAGAAAACTAGTAACGTTTTTATTATTTAAGAATTAATCAGTGGCGGCTAGTCATAATGGGCACAAGGGCACGTGCCCTATGCATAAGCACATAAGACTTCTGAATGTTGTGATATTTTATAAACTTTTATAATTATTATAATTTGGTGGATTTTTTTATTAATTTTTCATCATGAATATTGAATCATTTGGTGCATATATATCCGTCTAGCGTCTAGACCGCTTCACTTCATGCTTCACCGTCTGTGGACGGCTGGGCACGGCCGCTATGTGCCTGTTCTTTTTTCTTTTCTATTTGCATGCGCAAGAAAAGGATACACAGCTTCTATTTTTCCAGCGCCCTTTTCTAATGCGTTCTGTTACGTCATTGAATGGGCGCTGCCCCGTCGACCAGACGGTACAGAGTACAGATACGTCAATCAGTTACGGGGGAGGCAGTTAGACTCTAACCGTATTATCTAAATGATAATACTGTTAGAAATAATTGAGACTCGTTTACAGCTGCTATACAATGTCTAAGAAATAATACAGAAGAATTAATAAATAATGCTTGACATTTTAACAGAACAATCCGAGGAACATTCTGTGGATAATTTAAGAAAAAAGAGAAAAGTTACTGTAGGAGACTCAAAGGTAATGCAGTGCAAAGAAATATGTGACATCATATTAATGAACGTACGTGAGAGATTTCAATTTACCGATTTTTTAACTATAGCCAATTTGTTTGAAAAGGAGAAATTTAACAACTATAGAATAGTTTTTCCTCTGGAACATATTAAAACAGTGTGTGCCTTATTTCCAAAGATCAACATTACAAAATTAAAAAATGAGCTGTATATAATGTATTCTAGAGATGATTTCATACAACATAGTGGTGTGGGTGCTTTATTACAAATGTTAAATAAAAATAATTTACTTACGACGTTTTCGGAATCGGTTGAACTATTAACTATATTGTGTACAATTCCTATGACTACAGTCGAAAGTGAACGTGTGAAGTGAAATATGGAAAATAATTTTTCCATATTTTTGTCAATCGCATCAAAAAAGGGGATATTTGCCTAACGAAACCTATTTCTTCAAGCAAATATTTTTGCTCTACGAATTTCTAATTTTGAATTTTAAGGTGTTTGACCTTGAAAAATGCAAAATTTTCCCCTACGGAGCATTTTTTCCCCCTGTGCCCCCCATTCCCAAATTTCACCAGCCGCCACTGGAATTAATATTCGATAAGTGCCGAGTGAATAGTTCATCTATAGTAACGCTGATAGGGTTTGGTTAATTTTGTAAATGGCTATTTATATTCATTACATTCCGTACAGTGATGTTTTGGTATAAATTTTAAGTTTGCCTTGATACTTCATTGTGGGCTTCGAATAAATTTTGATTTCTTATTTCTGTTTTGCAGGTGCAATATTCCAAAATTATTTTTGATTGAATTATGTAATCTGGGTAACAATACTTTAAATGAAGAGTAGTATCATGCGGCAAAGAAAAAAAATTATAGTAGCGCGGTGTCTACAAGAATAACTTAATTTGGTTTTATTTTGATTATTACCAATAACGACATATCATCTTTCCTCCTTTGCCTACACTTTCATATACTCAGAGACATAACTGTCATCTATTTGAAGGAGATGCCGAAAACAACTACTCGACGGTCAATGTGCCCCGACTGGTGTTGCCCCCAGTAACGTACTCCACATTGCCCGTGGAGTAGGTTGTTGTTTTCGGCATCTCCTTCAAATAAAAAAGTAGGATTGTCTTCCTCAAAGACAGTAGAGGTCACTGCTATAATGGTGCCTGCGGAAAAGCAGGTCGCTATCTGTCTGTCAATTTGACAATTATTGTCAGACGGATAGTAGCAAAGACCCAAAGAGGGCACTATGATGTGCTTCTCACTACTACTAACATAATTGTCATCTATCCACTTTATCGATGGTTCTATATTGAGTTTTAGCGTTTTAATTCAGATTTTTTTTTCAGTGAGGACCAAATCTACATCCTTTTAACGTTTGCACTATTTGGAATTTCACAACAAAATTTAACGGAGTCGTATTACAAGATACTACTTTTCGATCACAAAAAGGCGCCAACATTTCGGCGCCATTTTAAATGTATTGTTTAGATGATGGATGTAACATATTAGATCATCTGAGAGAATCTTGTCTATTTAAATTTGTAAATAATTGCACCTAATGGCGGGCGATATTTAGGTTTTAATTACGACTAAATTAGTAAATTGAGTAACTTTATGACTAATTTCTGCTAATCACATACTTGACTGTTAGTTGAAAAATATTGTAAGTATTCAGTAATAATGGTTGATCTCAAAGAAACAAAATAGTTTCGTATTTTAGAATTCATTCTGTTATGATAGCTACCTATACCGAGCAACAACTCATTAAATTGGTTCAACTCAATAATTATATTGTCTGTAACTATTTGTGGTATCTGGCATTAAAAAGTCAGAACACAGTAATTTTCTGAAAAATAATGTTGCTTAACCAAAGACGAAAAATAAAGGTGGATATAGATAATAAGAAGATACAATATTTTTGGTTGACGTTTCGGAAACGAAACGTTTATATTCTGGTTTATTTTTGATACGTCAAAGCAATTTTTTTTGAAAAATCAACCTCTTACTGTTCGTTTAGGTGTAGGGTTTTATTTTATAATATTTTTTTATCATTAAGACTGAATAATAGACATATAGAAAAGATATTAATCGACGAATTTGATTAATGAAATTATCAAAGATTGTAATAATTAGTAATAAACGGTACTAATTATGAATTTTGATAATCACGGATTTCTTTGTGCTATACTGGTACTTACGCCATTTTTAAACTTGAGCATTCCATTTCCAAAGTTCCAAAAGTTGTACGTTATTTGTGGAGAAAAAAATTAGAAGGGTCGTACCCCTCCAATTTTTTTTTTCGATATTCCAAATAGTTTGAAAGTTAATCAGTGGAGAACTTTTGGTTTATGGGCAGGTATCTACCTGTATCTTAAGTGCACATTAAAAAAATATGTTTTGTATATAAATATCCTACCAATTTATACTTAATTACATCCCCTGGTATATCACCAGGTTGTATCATCACGTGCAATTTTAGAAAGATAATGAAAACGTACCTATATTTGTGTCTATTTCATTAGAAATTTAGGTAGCACTGTTTTCTGCCCCTTTAGCAGTTTCTGTAATGTTAATTGGTTATTGCCTTGTTTGTATATTTGAAAAGTGTGTAAAAAAGGAAAGAAGAAAGTTTTTTAAATTTTATTTGTAGGTGAGTAGAAGTTGTAAGATAATATCGAAATAAATGATTGATATTGATGCAAATTTAAAATTGGCTTTCACCCTGTATATGTAATTCATATAACGCTTACTCAAAATTTAAATCATTTTTATAACATCGCAGTCTTCTACTTATTTAATGGTAGTATTCATAAGGCGACAAAAATACGTTTATTTTATGGTCTGAACACATTTTATGTACTCTTTTTCCTTGACTAATTTCGGACCTAAAAAGAACTTCATAATTTTAGCACCAACTCCCACCTCTGCGTTTTCCAGCTGGTGCCTTTTCGACATTTCGGGCATGACGTCATCCAAAATTTTTAATTCTCTTCTGGTAAAGAAGAAGTCTAGGGACTTTCTTATGCCAATCATTACTACCAACATCAACGGGAAGAGGATTGATGTTTGGCTGAACGACTTGATCATCCATAAGCAGATCAAGCAAGTCAGTTGGATTAATGTGAATAAATGGACTTTTTTGATTGGTACCTAAAACAAGAAATTATTTTTCAAACTGCTTTGGATTTAGCTTTCGTAGAGGATGTTTTTAAAATGTTTGTGCTAGATAAATAATAATGGCGTTTTGAGTTTTTGTACAAAACATTTTAGTAAGTGGTAGTATTTTGTATATCTAATGACATTTTTTCACCAAAATAACTTTTTTTATTTTCAGTAGTGATGTGTATAGGATAAAGCAGCATTATTTTACAGAATATGGTACCTATAGCAATGTTAATGTTAAAAGATAGTGATGTAGGCACTACATTTTTTAAATTGTTTAAGCATATTATCTACTATAAAAATTAATATAAAATATTTAATTTTTAAAAATATCTGAATTGTTTAAATTTAGAAGTAGAAGTTTTATTAAAACAGAGTGAAACTAATGTAATTAACATAAATGAACTCGAAATTATCTGTATATTTTTATTTAAATTTTAAAAATTTAATTAATTTTTAATTAGATTAAGATTCTGCGCAAGCTTTTGCGCAATAGTTTCTATGTTTAATTACAAGATGAATGTAGGAATTTTCTTCATATAATAAATTAATATAAAAAACACCTATGTTAAAAAAATCATTAGGTAACTGAAAAATGTATGCATACCTAAAAAGCAGTGGCATACTATTCCACTTTATTTATTATGGATATAATTGCAATTTATTTTGGCGAACAATATTTGGCTTTATAGATTTACCAAAATTAATACTATTATTCATACGAATAAATTTTTGATACATATAGTATTTTTCTCTCAGGGTTAGACAATAATTTTTTTTATTGTTCAGGGATTTAAAGCACATGGTCTATATTAGTGAGTTATTGTTTACTATTGTTAACTGTTTTAATAAATTAAGCCCATTTTCCTTTATTTTGCTGTGTAAAAGTTCAAACCTGCCCAGATATATAAAACGATTTTTATTCTCTATACAGTGTGTGGAAATTTCAGTGTTCCTTATATTCAATATTACTTTTCTAGATTCTCTTTATCTGGTATTTAAATTTCTTTCACTTTTTCCGACATATACCGCATTTCAGTCTTCATAGACTTCCTTTTATTGTTTTATTGTTCCTTTTTTCTGTTTTACCTTTATTATTTACTCACATTATTAATACTATAAAATTCTGATACCATTTTTGTATGCTATTTATTTTTTATCATATTGTCTATTAAATTCTCTTTAGCCGTTATTTTTTACAATTTGTTTTTTAATTCCTTTTAAAAATCTTCTGGATCTAGAAGGATTAAACGTCTGTGTAGGATGCTGTGAAATGGTGAAAGTTTAATTTGCCATGACTATTGTGAATTGCGGTGTATTGCAGCTTCCAAAGTGAATTTTCTTTTGTTGAATGTATTAATATAATTTAAAAACTGATTCAAATTCTTTTCCGTACTGCTCCAATTGTACGTACGTACGTACTGTTTTGTCCTTTACATACAAAAACATAAAAACACTGCACCCACGTACATAAAAAAAATTATAATATTTTTGTATGTAAAGGACCTATTATTAAAAATTGAAAACACCTAAGTACAGACGATTTATACATATCTTTTTTCAAAAATTTTTCTTTTAGACCGTATATTTTTTATTTTTAATTATAGAAAATAAGATTTATACAAACATTGTAATAATTTTTGTACTTTTACTATAGGTACATTAAAGACAAGGAACTGTATATGTACGCAGCCAGAATAATATAATTTTATCTTACCTAACTGTTTTCTATAGGCAATATATATAAACAATAAAAAAGAATCTTACTTGTCTCAAGAACATATAATCTGGCTGGTATTTGTTTGGCATAAACATAATAAGCATTCTGTCGAAGAACTGTAAACCCTTGAGAGATGCAACGCCCATATACAGAAACACTCCAAAAAGCACTGGCATAGGGATGTGACCCAACATAGGTGTCAGGAAAACTGAGAGACCAATGGACAGGAATATCAGTATGTGAGTGACTCTTTGTTCTCTGACGCCCAAAAACTGGGGTTTGTCACCTGGAGCTGCACATTCCGATTCCAACTTTAAGGAATTCACATGGTTGATGGAGAGAACTGTAGCCGCCACAAACCAAGGTAAACCCATAATGGAGCATATTTCAATTAAAATTGACAAGACGAATAGGTCTAAATGGTAACCACAGCCTGCAAAAATAAAACGGTTAAATTCACAGCGAATATCAACAATATCTTTTACAAACATCATATCACTAAAAACATATATAGGTACTAAATGGTTATGTTGACTGGATACTTTCTCATTTATATATTGCGAATCCTACGGATATTTTCAGTTAGAATTTCTTGTGTTATTTATTTAATTGGCTACGATAAGACAATTTGGATTTTGGAAAATATTCTAAGTATTCTAAGTGCCTAAAAATAATGAAATGGAATCTTTAAAAATATTTTATAATACTTTTATTTGAACTTACTGAATGTTAAAAAAATAATCGACATTCAGTAAGTTTGTCGCCCTGTAAATCACGAACCGTGGGTGCAAACTGCCCATAGTGATATAATTTTGAAGTCAGCTCGAAGAGGTCTTTCGATTGGTGGTAAAGTATTCCTACGTTGCCATTTACAAAAATCCAAGATGGCGTCATATCTGTCAAAAATGACATATGGGGAAACTTTTGAAGCCATATTTAGAATCATGGGGAAATTTCAGTTTGGAAACAGTTTTTGATTTTTCAAAATAGCAAATAGAAAAGTTGTGCAACTAGTGAGCCGGTTAAAAAAATGTCACTATACATTAATGTTTTGCCAAATACCAAAGAATTGATTGTTATCTTCGAAAATTATTATCGTTTACTATCCTGTTTGCCAGCTCTCGGACTGGCAGGCATTTTCCATCTATCTGAGAATTGACACTGACCGTAAAAATATATGAACTCGTGAACTTCTGTTTTGCTCTGATAGAGTCATATGTTTCTACGTTAAGACTTTAATAATATTCTGCTATGAAAACTAACAAAGATAACTTCTGAGGTTTTACCTATGGCTTTTTTGAGCATCATATTTCTGTATGGTCGTTAATAAAAAAATATTGTGCTTTGATTTGTTTATCTGTAAATCAGTTTTCTGTAATGAAAGCGGGTTTGATTATTTAAATTCCTAAATGGCTTACAAAAGCATATAATACAGAGTATTTCATGTAACCTATTCTTTAAGTTTTTGATCTTAATTAAAACAATTTTCGCCCGTTTTTAACAACGTTCCACTTGTGGTTTAGAAAATGTAAGTAGGTACCACAACTATTATTAGTTATGTAAAAACCCATAAGCCAAAAACGTGGTCAAATTATTAGGCCAAAAACGTGGTCGGACATACCCACATCTGGGAACGATCTGGGTATGTGCGATATATTTTGTGGGTACGCATGACATTTATCCTCATTATCCTTACACGTTATCTCCGTTATCCTTACACGTTATCCTTGTTATCCTTACACGTTATCCTTGTTATCCTTACACGTTATCCTTACACGTTATCCTCGTTATCCTTGCTCACATCATGCGTACCCACAAAATATATCGGACATACCCACATCTGGGAACAAATTTAACCACGTTTTTGGCTTATGGGTACATGGTGTTTTTGTCCCAGAACGCCTATAGTATATCTACTGTTATTTTAAATGCACAAATTTAAATTATACAAATTCCACTTTGTACTATGCGTGCGTTTTCCAAATATTTTGTATTCGACTACTATATGTACTTCCAAAGATACATATTTATTGTAATGCATAAACAAAATGTGTGATAATGAAAATCTATCATAATTCTACTGGTTTTTATTGTTGCCACTATGCTGAACAATTAATAATAATATTATTCTAACAGTGATAGTTTAAATTTACTTTGCATTTATGGAGAATGTCAATAAATTATGATATTCATATATAAAATTATTCAAACTTATATTTTTAGTCAGAACGAAATCTACCATGATACAATAAAACAAGATATGATATTAACGCGTCCTAATTTCGTCTGCTTTCGCGCATGATGTCACTTGGTGCGAAGAATTTTAAAATGTATATGGCGCAAAGTGCGCTTTATCGTTGGAAAGCGTCGAAGTTTAATTATAATTGTTTTATTTGTTGTTTGAAATATACTTTTAGGTGGTTTTAGTTTCCAAGAACACATTTCTTATGTAAAAAAAACTTTGCATTGACGCAACATTTGTGTAATTAGAGTAACATGTTACTTTACAATCCAAGTACTTTTATCATGTTACAATGAAACAGAATAAGTAAATGTTGTTTTTAATAAACATCTGAAGTATCTATGTTAACGACTAAGCTTGTATTACATTATAGTTACTTTCATTATATGAATTTAGGTATTATATATAGGGCCTTTCAAAAATAACTAGTACATTCTAGGTAATAAAATACATAAAATTTTTTGTAGTTATTTTTTAAAGGCTCCGTATATAATAGTTAAATTCATATAATGAAAGTAACTATAATGTAATAAAAGTTTAATTGTAATTATACAACAGTTATACCGGGTGTCCCACGGTGAGGATTCATTGGAAGTATCTGGAGAACCAATTAAGCTATTAATTTGAAATTTGAGGTGAAGTGAAAGTGGGCCATGATCTACTTGATGAAAATATTTTGTAGTTTCTACTACTACCGGTTATACCGGAAGTCGGCATTAACTTCGTTATTTTGAATGGGACGCCCTATATATTATTTCATTTTTGGATTCTACGTGAAATTCATGTAGGATGTCCTATACCTATCTATCTATCTATCTTAACTTTTCATAAGCTTTCGTTTGACAGTAATTTCAGATCTAACCAAGAGATTATATTTAATCGAAAATTTTTAATTTCTAGAAAATCTGAAATTAGTGTCAAACGATACGCGATTGATTTTAAGATCGAAGCGCCAAAATGGCAGTAACCTATACTAACCTACGTTCACTGACACTGACGTTTGAAATTTTACTCATCAAAGATTTGTTGTCGAGAACTTTAAACCAGGTAAAAAGCTTGTAAAACTATTTTGAAAGGGGTAAGTAGTGATATAAAATTAAAACAAATTTCAATATTTTTCGAGCGTTCAATCTGAAAATGAAACTTAACCTCAAAATATGTCAAATTCTTTATTGGGCATACAGCATACATACCTTTATGGAAATAGTCATCCTTAGAGAATGGTAAAGAGCACACTCTCTACTCTGCGTTCTTTAGCTTCTTTATCCATACTTGTCTCCTGTAACTCTGTAATGCTCAACTTATAGTTTCCGCGATAGCTCCAGATTTTCCCGCTTTTGGAAAAGTATGAAACTGATCTCGGGGTTTTTCTTTGTACAAGAGGAACAATGACGCTCACAACAATAATGATTCATATCTAATCAAAGCAATTAACTAATATAACAACGTATATTTCAAAATTCACAATAGACATACATACACAAAACTGAACCAATACCCCATGCGTTAGTTGTGCGTGCCGCCAGTAGGTAGCGTATTGCTTAGCAAGAATCACGTATAGCTTATGAAAAGTTAAGATAGAAATGTGCAAACCGTTTTGCTTCATCTCAAACTGTTTAGATTTTACAGGGTGTCAAATTTGAAAAATGTCAATATTCACTTGTCAATATTTCAACAGTTGAAAATAGGTATAGGATATCCTACATGAAATGTGTTTAGAATTCAGAAATGAAATAATATATAGGGTGTCCCATTTAAAATAACGAAGTTAATGTCGACTTCCGGTATAACCACAAGTGGTAGAAACTGCAAAATATTTTCATCAAGTAGATCATGGCCCACTTTGACTTCACCTCAAATTTCAAATTAATAGCTTAATTAGTTCTCCAGATACTTTTAATGGATCGTCACCGTGGGACACCCTGTATAATACCTGTGGAATTTTCACAGGTTATTTTTTAATACCCAATATATAATAGGTCCTTATAATTCAGAAACATATATACCTATGTGCTGATGGAACTTAAGTATTTATTTTTTAAATTACATATGAAGTTAAGGAAAGCAATATTTTATGTTGGACGTCAAAGAATGTTAAAGATTTTTACATTATATAACTATACATGTATTTACTCTTTTTAGAAAGCTGTGCAAGATTAAACAAAAAATCTTAAAACAATATTGAAGAGTAAACATTATCTGACCGATTTCTGACAATTATTTAGGAATTAAAAAAGTTTAAGGGGCGTCAAAGAGACGATGTCTTGCTGGTCTATATCCCAGCAATTCATGTTTTAAATTGCGTTCATAATCGCTTTTAATAAAATGCTTATCGCAAACACGAGCAAATTTAACATTAAAACTGTCTTTACATTTACACAGCTGTTTCCAAATACCCTGCATTTCCTTGTCTTTCGGAAATCTAAAAAACATGGTACCGCCATCGTACAAAACCCTTGGACATATTATCAATAGCACAACCATACATCGTACACCTCATTTTTCACAAAAATGAACGCTTTAACACTTTTAAAACTATTATTTTAAAAAGATCTTTGCTATGAACGGTAAAATAAACACACAAAGTATAGGCCAATATGGCGGAAATTCGCACCAATTGACGTCACATATTCCACGCCCACATGCGTGATATCATATCTTCTTTTATTCTATCATGGAAATCTACCATTTCAGAAAGTTTTATTTTCAAAACAAATTCAACTTACATGTGTTAGCTATGCTAGCTATATCATATTGAATATATTGAAGTTGAATTTTCCTTAAAAAATATATTTATTTTCTTAATTTTTCGTTCTGCCCAAAAATGTAAGCTTTTTAAATTTGCTATACTTTCTTAGATTGCTTACTTTTTTAGATGGGAAATCTATTCCAAATTACAAACTGCAAAAATTGTGTTTCTATTGGTTTAAATTTAGTTGTATTAAATTGAGGCAGGCATGGATATTATCAACAATGTTTTGACATTCTCTATAAATTAAAAATTAATGCTGGTATAATTTTTGTTCATGGTGATAACAATGTCAATCACTAAATTTATGACGCACAAACATATACCGCCGAGAACAGGTGGGCAATATTGAAAATTTAATTGTCAGAAATATTTATTTATAATACAAAAACCATTGGATAAATATAGGAAATATAGGTTTCATTTAAAAAAAATATTTTAAATATGAACTTGAAAATATTAAAACACTTCATAAATTAAACAGCCTCCAAATCCAAGGCTATCCAAAAAAATAAACACACATTGAAAGGTACACATTGATTGAAGTTCACATTGAAAAAACGCAGACCCTAAACACCCTATATCCACCTACATTGCCAGTGCCGGAGCTAGGGACCGAACCCAGGTCATAATAGGTAGTGTAACAGACATGCTGCCACACGCTCTAGCCTACTAACTGCTCTAAAAATTACCATCTTAGTTATTAAACTCTAAATAGAATACAGAAACGAAATAAAAAATATAGCACTAAATTTAAAATAGTATAATTTGTGACAACTTCTGGTTTGACCAGAAGTTGCCACTGACATGTACCCAGATTTAAAAACTGAACTATTACTGGAAGATTAAGAACTTTTATGGAACGGGTTACGTCCTTATTAGCATGCATCCAAAGTGTATTGACTCACCTTTCTTTAGTTTGTACTCCTTCCTATTTATAATAACACTAGTAATTTGCTGATCCATAAATATCAATATAGTTCCAAGAAGGGCTGGTGGTATCGCTACGAATATTGAATAAAATGGGTTATGGTTGAAAGGTGCTATGATCCAGCCTCTGTCAGGCAATGTTGGTTTGAACTCGTGAGGTACTTCGAGTTTTGGTGTGGCTATGCCCACTTTAAAATCTAATAGGGTCATTGCTATTATTGCTATGATGACCGCAAAGTCGCTAATAAATTGACGGACCTAAAAGATACAAAAAATGCTTTTGGTAAATATGTAACAATATTGGTGAAACATACAAATAATGTACGCATTTGAAGACAGTATAATATTGACTTTACCTTTGAGGGGAAGAATAGTGCATTTTTGAAATCTTTCAAATGCACCGAAATCATGAAAGTTCCTAAAAATAATAAGATTGACATGAGGAAAACATCCGCAGAGTATGGAGGGACGAAGCATCCAGATGATAGCACTCCATCTAATTTCTAAAAATAAAAAGGTTCTACATTAACTTTATGAAACATTAATAATCAGAAAAATATGGAAAACTTGCTATTAACAACATTTTCTGTATTATCATTTACAGAATATCTATATTTGATAGCCTCATAGTCCTTGCCTATGATCGGGTCGATGACGGGTCTTAGTTTAAATGAAACACACTGTACAGTTTTTTCCAAAGCAAAAAGTAGATAACAAGCAGCATCGGTACCCAATTATTTCAGAGGTATTATATATTTTATAAACATACTGGCAGATGAAAATATTTTGAGAAAACTTGAATAACTGCTGTGATGAGCAGCATTTTTTATGTGGCGTGGAATACGTGACAACAGATTGTGGCTATAACTTGTTCCTGGAACAAAACCACAACGAAATACCGCAAGTGCAGCTTGAAGGCAAACTTCTGAAATTTGTTCCAAAAACAACTAAGAAAATATTTAAATTATTAATTCCCTTGCTGTTTTTTTTTTCAATGAGGAACACCAGAAGAGGTTGTAACGTACATTTTAATGTCGTTTCATGAGGTTGACTATTATGCACCCCGTAAAACACCCAACCTAATTGTTGTGGCTTAAGTTCTCTATTTTTGAAATAACGCGCTGGAAGGTGCTGATTGGCTATAAACGGTAGCCCCTCCAAAGTCCAACAGACTCACCGGTGTAATTAGGAGGGAAATAGATAGTTCCCGTCTTCGAGAATAGGCACATATGTGAGTTATTTACCTTTTGATATATATAATTTATTGACTTTCATTATTGGTTGCGATTATAATTATTAGTACAGAAATACGATCATAGCGATTTGTTGTTATTATTAAGTAATTATATTTCATATATGATCAGGATTTACCTGGATTTTAGGTAAATTATTTAGGCGTGGTCAGTGAGATTTTTTTGTCACCCTATATGGTGATAAGTAGTACGATTCGAAACAATAGAATATAGTTTCAATATTATTTTATAAATTTGTGAAGCTGTGTTCTAGTCAGGAGATTATAGAAAACATTGTTTTTTTTTTAAAACCAATAAATTTGAGTTTTCTTGCCTCCATTTTGTTGGAATCGGATTGCGACTATCCACCACGTGTTGGGCCCTTTGGGAATTAAGTTCATTTATCTTATCTTTATCTTATCTTCTCTTATCTTAGCGTTATCATATATTGTATGTACGCTATAGAAATTGCTAATATCGTACTTTATGCACTACGTTAATTAATTTGTTTCATTGCAATTATCTACATTTGTTTAGAGGTAGTGTGGTATTGCTTTGCCTACCTGAGTAGATATTTGAATTAATAACTCACATGCACGCCGATTAGAAGACTGGAACCTGTTTCCTAATATTTGTAAATTCATTGGTTATTGTTCTTTGGCAACAAATTTGTACAATAAATCAATACGAATTTTTATAACTTATCACTCTGTCTTTGAAATATTAATGAAATAATTTTTCTCTTTTACCTAATTAGAGTGGTAATATTTCCTTGTTTAACCGGTTATGAAACCGTTGTTTTTGGAATTTTGGGTCAGATGATAGAGGGTTTTTTATTTAATTTATTTTTGTCCCTTCTGAACTATAGTATTTTTAAATATTAACGATTAGAGTTTTTTTATTAAGAATAATTGTCGAGTGGCTAAACTGTAGTCAGTTTATTTGAATGCAATTTTTTGGGTAATTTTATTTGCTTCATTCTGGGTAGGGTCACTAAAGGTTGACACCTTCCAGGTTTTGTTTTCATTTGTTTATAATTTTCCCTGTGATAATTCACAGAGTATTTGACAACAACCATATTTTATGGTACATTCCCTTCAGGAATTTATTTATAATTTTTAATTTTGGCTACACTAGCCGTTAACGTTCATCTATATATTTGTAAATTTTGGGGCACTCTTAACACAAACAATTCTTTGTATGTACTCTTCTGAGACGAGGCTGCTGTAACCTGACTGCAAGATCCATAACCTGCTAAAGAACCCTGGACGCTGATCATCTACAAATCCATAGATAAGAGGATTGGACTTAGCCAGTACGTGACCGCCATCTGGACTAGAGCTCTAGCTTCCCCACTTTGCCACGGCAAGTCCACCTAGATCCAATCATCAGCACAGGTTAAGGGTGAGAGTACTGACCTCATAAAGAAGAAACGAGATTGTCAGAGTGACCCCGAACCTCATAAAATTTATGTAAAGTTAGCCAATTTTAAAATTTCATTTTACCTTTTTTTTCATTTTTTAGTCAATATTACATCATTTTTTTTAATTACTGTTAAATAGTAACTTTATTATTCAATTGTAATTTCAATTCAATCTGCTTATTTGATTATAGTGTATTCAACTAACTTTTATATAGTTTTCTTTTATCTTATATTTAAAAATTATCCTGGTGCCCAAATAACTTGTCAACATTCAAAGCAGCCCTACGAATACTACGCCATAGTGTCATAAATCTCCCTGAGCTACCGGAGCTAATGTCAATGAACTTAAGCTAGTGGAATTGCACATCCCTAGCTTAGCTGTGTTTATTGTGACAAGGTTTAATAATAGGAGGAGGGGATAGTTATAATAATTTTTCCATTCCTCATTCTTATCCTACTAATAATAATCTCGAAAGTCGAAGTCTTGTGCGAGATTGCGGCATAATATTATTTTGCGGGCCGGGAATGTGTCTAAGAACGATTTACGATGTTGTAACTTTAAAATTTAGTACGAGAATAAGAAAAATTCGAAAACCCTATTAATTCAAGATTAATTGTATTGATATAATTAATATTTATTAAATCATATTTATATATTTATGTTAAACTATTGATAAAATTACTTAATCGTCGAATAACTGCATACGTAATGTTTCATACAGCGGTTATTGAGGAGAACTTTAGTTTTAAGTGAGCCTTGATACTGCAATAATTGTGGTCTGTCAAAACTTTATGTTTTTTCCGAAAATATATAGAAAAATATTGGTTGAATTAGGTGACCATTTTGTTGTCTTGCTAACTCTTTTACATAATGCAAAGAACACAAATAAACCTTGTTAAAGAATATTTTGTCTGTCAAGAAACAATGGAGTCATAGTAGAAATAAGCACAATAAAGTTGCCGTGTATATTGCAAAGAACAACTTTTTTAAATTACTAGTACGAGTATTTATCGAAAAACATAAAATTGATCAAATTTAATTTGGACCACGAAGCATCGTGTGCAAGCTTTCACTAGGATAGTATTCTAGTCAAGCATTTTACAGAAATCAAACATATCAATAAGCATATGATATGGGTGTAGGATGTATTTGAAGGGCAAATTCTTAGTATCCTGCAACAGGCGCTGGCTTGTGTGATCAAATAGTGAATTTGTCAAAGAAGATTTACTAATATATTTTTTTGCTTGATTTTATAATGCACTAATGCTTAGTGATTGGTACTTGAAGCCAATTAGTTTAATACTCATGTTGTTATTGATAACAGTGACAAGATCGACGTAATAACTTGTAATCAATATGGTTAGCCAGACAGTTGGTAAACATTTATCAAATGATAATAGTAATTGTTTTTAAACGTTTCATTTTAAACATATACAGGGTGTCCACCTAGTGCGCGTAAGTCCAATATCTGGGTTAATAAAAGAGATAACTTAATTTTTTTTTCTACAGGGTTGTCTAATATCCCGAGCTGCACAAAATGAAAATATATTTACATATTCAGGGTGTTCAGTTTTTCCTGGACAGGTACCAACTTCGTTTTTCTAAATGGAAATATATATTTTTTATTGCTTTTTCGAACTAAACCCTTGATTTTAGTAGGACTTTCATCAGCCTTCCCTATACCTAACTTAAACTGTTTTTGAAATATTGACGGGTGAATATTGACATTTTTGCAACTTTGACACCCTGTAAAATCTAAACGGTTTGAGATCAAGCAAAACGGTTTGCACATTCCTATCTTAACTTTTCATAAGCTATCGTTTGGTACTAATTTCAAATTTATCCAGGAATTAAAAATTTTCAAAATTTTCAGAAAATTTTAAATTTTTGGATAATTCTGAAATTAGTACCAAACGATAGCTTATGAAAAGTTAAGATAGGAATGTGCAAACCGTTTTGCTTGATCTCAAACCGTTTAGATTTTACAGGGTGTCAAAGTTGCAAAAATGTCAATATTCACCCGTCAATATTTCAAAAACAGTTTAAGTTAGGTATAGGGAAGGCTGATGAAAGTCCTACTAAAATCAAGGGTTTAGTTCGAAAAAGCAATAAAAAATATATATTTCCATTTAGAAAAACGAAGTTGGTACCTGTCCAGGAAAAACTGAACACCCTGAATATGTAAATATATTTTCATTTTGTGCAGCTCGGGATATTAGACAACCCTGTAGAAAAAAAAATTAAGTTATCTCTTTTATTAACCCAGATATTGGACTTACGCGCACTAGGTGGACACCCTGTATGTGTATTCCAAGATCTTCGATCACGTAGAACAATCACTGTCTTGTGAGGTGAATGAATGTTATGCGATAAGCAATTGTATCACCGATGTAATTTTCTACTTGCATGTGACTATAGAAGCACTAACTAAATGTAGTTTTTATAAACTGGAATCTTATATTAAAAGGGATCAGTTTTTATCATTGGGCATATTCTAGAATTATATTTTATTTTCTTACTAAATTTCAAAATTTAACTGATAATCGATAATTTAGGTCGCAAAGGTAGGTTTTTGCATTACTGCTGATTGATTGTCAATTACTTTTTTAGTCACAAACACCTTCTGCAAACTGATTTAATTGATATTATTTCACAGTATCAATATATTTTTATATATAAAATATTCTGTTGTCTGGCAAATATATTTGTATACTTTCATCCACTATAAAATGGGATTTAAAATAAAATTAATAGATTAAGTTAACAACTAAGAGTTGAAATACCTATATCTATCTCTCAAAACTAGTATATGTAGAAACGTTAAACATGATGGAAAATTAGTCTAATAAACCTACCATTAGGACAACCTGTAACAGTACTAGCTATATACTAAGGTGGTGTTGGATGAAACTAGTTTGGTGGTTGACATTGTTTTGACGCTCCAGAGAGAGAGAGAGTGAGAGAGAAAGACAGAATGAGAATGATTAACTATTTATGACAGTGACGTCACAAGGGTGTCGAAGGAGAAAATTTAATCTATACTGAAAAGGAGAACAGTTTTGACATAAATTGACCGATGGTAGAATATTTTATGTTTTCAACCTTTAAATTAAGTCTAGGAGTACATTTTAGAACTACTATGGGCAATGGAATGGATACGACTGTTTATATCAATACAGTAAAGGTAATTTAACAATGATAATTCAGTAAAAGTCAGTTTCATGAAAATCATTAGTTTGATTAATGATTTTAGTGTAAAATATAAAATATTAAACTTACCAAACACAGGGTTTGATTTACAGACGTAGTATTGATTATTTCTGGATATTGAGTTGCCACTGAATCATTTACGAAACATGAACAATTAAAACTGACATCGGTAGAGCCCGTAGTGTTAATTGGATACTTTTTACCTATAGCCATAACGTTTTCTACGGCCTGAAAAATAAGTTACAATAATTACAAATTTGGTTAACGTATAATAGTTACTGACCTTGTAAATAAATATGAACGCTATCAGTGTTGCAAAATTTTCTTCTGTGAATCTGGTAATATAACAAACTAAAGCACTAGCATCAATAGCTACCAGTATAAGTAAAATAATTGCAATCCAAGTACCAATCCAGAATCGGAAGGACATGTAATCCCAACCCATAGTGGCACAAAAATCATACACTATCGTTTCAAACACTAGAACAGGTCCAGTCGATCCTAAAATAGTAAGCGGTTGTCCGGAGAAGAATCCATAACCCATGCCACAAACGAAACCGGATACTAGAGATTCCATTGCAGCCATGTTGCGACCTGTTGCTTCTGACAGTAACCCCCCGAATGTAATAATAGGAGACAGACATGCAAAGTATAAAAATATCCAAGAAGCGATGCACTGCATTGCGAGGGCATCTTTGAAGTCGGACCAGTACCACGGCGCTTTTCTTTTAATATCGTTTATAAGACCACCAAATAACACTCCAGTTCTAGCCAGGCCTGACTCCTCTCTTAACTTCTGTTCTTCTTCTTCTTCGTCCAGTTCTTCTAGTGGTTTCTCTGGAGGACGTTTTCTCTGGTCCTGCGAGGGAACTGCGGCTGGGGGTTCAATTCTAATAGCAGGATCCCATTCGCCAGGTGGCAGGACAGTAACCGCATCCAAGAATTCGTCTACACCAGCTAAGAGGTGACTTCTGTTCCTAGCACGGTAGGCCACTTCATGGAACACCTCATCCGACATGAGGGTAGCCATGGCTCGACCGATCTCATGATAACCTAAACAAAAATGGATTTTATTAAAAGTTAAAGTTTAATAATGACTCATTGATACAATTTTAAGTTCTAGAAAATTCCTTGATATACAGGGTGTCTCACGGGGGACCATCCATTAGAATATTTCATGGACTACTTCGATTTGAATTTTAAAAAATTGGGCAATAGGGGTTTCGGGCATGTTCTCTTCAAATAAAATAATGACCTTCACGTAACACTTCATGTTATATCGAAATTTAACTTCACCTTTGTTATTTTAATGGAACACCCTATGCCTTATTATAATTTCGGATTCTACATAAAATTTTAGATAGACTTTCATGAAGTCTCCCTGTTCCTAAATCTAACCGTACATCTAATTCACCTAACAACTAAGATCAATGGAGAAGTTGCTGCTACCAATTAGATGGTGGTTCACCTCACTGTGGGAATGTAAGCCACAACAACTTAATAATATGTTTGAGATCCCCAAACTTCTCATTGCTAGATTTTTACGTTTAGGGTATAATAAAACGAAAAGTCTGTCACAAAAATTGATTCAAAAGAATATTTAGTTGCCCAAATAAGAAGATCATTTGAAGCTTTACCTGCAGTTCAAATACCAGGAACTGTTACAGATGGGTTTATCGTAAGGATATATAATTGTTTAGGATTAGATTTGGAATATAGGAATTAGTATTTCTAATTGTTATTACAGGATGTTCCATTTGGATAAACCAACTTATGATAGTTTGAAGTTAACTAAATCTGCAGTTTACTGAAGAGTACACATGGTTTTAAGTTTCTTCTGATGTTCTTCTGGATGTTGCTTGTTATTTTTTTGAAAAAAGTCAAATATCTCGAAAACGGTTAATTTTAGGAATAGGGAAAAACTTCATGAAAGTCCACCTATATTTTTTTGTAGAATGCGAAACTGCAATAATATACAGGGTGTTCTATTTAAAATAACGAAGGTGACGTCAACTTCTGGTATAATCGGAAGTGTTATATGGACGTCGTTATTTTTATTTGGTATGCCCGAAAACTCCATTGTCCAACATTTCAAAATTCAAATCGAAGTGTCTCTGAAATATTTTAATAGGTGGTCATCGTAGGACGAAAGGAAAACTTAAAAAATCCGCGGCAATTTTATTAAATGGAGAGAAATGTGTATTCAATATTAAATTTTGATAGCTGTAGGTTATCAATTCTGAAAAACGAGGTAAGTTAAAATATAATGAAAATCGACTAATATCTAATATGCCCACAGAAGCAGATAAACAAAATAATTTATAAACCGTCATACTATTCTGTACGTCAGTCATACTTAAAATTTTGTTAACGAAAACGAATAAGTTTTCGAAGCGTAAACGTTTTTAATTGATTTGTTTAATGCTATATATTGTTAATCTGCTTTTTAGTGTGAGATTTCTTGATTAGGTAAAAATATTTTTCAAAAAACAACCTTTGACCACTCCGTCGGCGCTGAGGTTGATTTGTTTTTTGTATTTTTCCTAATTTCCCTAATTTCAAAAAAGAATTAAGGGAAGCAAAAAAGGTTATAAACTAAGAATAGTGTCTATAATCTAAGAATATAATGTACTTTCTCTCAAACTGTGCTAAGCGTCAATTATTACTATTAGTCAGTGTAGAAAATTTACACTAAATTTAAAAATAGTTTAAATCCATATTAATAAAGAAACAATTACCTGATGTTCCTGTAGGCGGTCCCAGCAAAACAAACAAAAAACGCGTAGGAACAGGAACTTCCGTGAGATCTCCAAGGGTAGCCGCGGAATTCAGTCGTATAAAAGCCGAAAGAGTTTTGTCCAGGAAGTCAACCTCTCCCACCAGTATGTTGCTTGCTTCTGCTCCTGGAGGGATTTTTCTCATAAACGCCAAATTGTGATGCATATCGTTCAGGTCCGTAGCACTAGAGTTTCTGTTAATTGAAATATTGCTGGCACTTTTCATTAATCCATGAGGTTTTTCGGAGCCTGCAGAGTTGGATTTAACTTCAGATATATTATTATAAGTGTATAATACAGAAGCGCATGCGTTTTTTTTCGAATATTAGCAAATTATTAATATACTTCTAATATACATGCATGCGCGTTAAATTTAATAGTTGTATTAATGAAATAGCTCTATCTGTCATAAATGATTATTGAGTGTATATGGAGTATTTTTAAAGAAAATTAACTTCCATCTATAGTCGAAGATTGACTACATTTAAAGACCTATAAAAGTGCATCTATATATATAGATATCTATAACTTTGAAATGCGATACTCTCTTGTCCTACGACAATTAAATTCCTTTTGAAAAAACTAGAACCATTTTTAACTTTTCTAATATTTTCATAAACAACAAAGTTAGTGTATATATGAAAAAGTAACTCGTGATGCGAAATTTTAAGATATGTTTGATTTCCCTCTAACTAATGATTTTCCAGATTTCCTTCATTCCATCACTGAATGGTAGTTAGGGCTTACAAACATAAGTCATTCCTGAGGCTCAATTGCGTCCTGCTGAATAATAATATGCCATCTTTCTCCCATACAAGTCTCAGATCTGTGAGCTAAAACTTGTTATTAGAATGAGAAGTAGATATATTACTATGTTAGTGATAGATAGATACATTTATGTGAGAAAATATATCCTGGATAGCGTGTTTTATTAGTAGTAACTAACGGAATATTCAAATTAAATCGATTAGAAGACACATGTATAATAATAGTATATTGCACTAGAAGAACGTCTCGTTCACATGCATTTATTAGCAATGTGGATAACATAATGGTATTTAGTATTTAGTATTTAGTATTTAGTATTTATTTAATTAGATTGGGAATTAAGGTCTTAAGACCTATATAATCCTACAACTAAGGTGAAAAATAGAAAATTAATTAAAAAATCAAAATTGACATCCACAGTTATACAATAACTAAAAGGCAAACTATATCCTATAGCCAGAATTGGTGCACTACAGTCACAAAATAGAATATAAGAACACATATTGTCACATAGAAGCTTTCCACGCATCATAGTTATTCTTGAAACTGTTCACTGAGGTGGAGTTGACAACCGCGGCAGGTAACGCGTTCAACTGAGAGAAAATTCTGTTGGAAAGAAAATTTTGCCGTGCTCTGCAATGAAACATCTCTTTGGTCAGTTTCCAGGGATGTCCACGTAGTCGTTCATTGTGATTTAACGAAAAGATATTCCCGAGTTCCACCCCAAAATTATTATTCAGCGCACGATATGTAATGATAAGATCTCCTCGTGAGCGTCTTTCACTAAACGATGTCATGTTAAGTTCTACCAATCGTTGCTCATAAGAAGGTCTTGTGGGTCCATACATTGAACGGGTGGCCTGACGTTGCACAGATTCGAGAAGTGTTTTGTCTCGAATCCAGTCCACACTCCAAACGGGTCCTGCGTATTCCAAGATAGGTCTTACGTATATATAAAATAATCTTATGAATTGCTGAGGAGATAATTCCGTAAATGTTTTGGTGAGCATGAATAGTGTTGATTTAGCTTTGTTGCATATTTTGAAAATGTGTGGAGACCAAGAAAGCTCCTCTGAAATCGTAACACCAAGGTCATTATGTGAAGACACTACTGCGATTCTATTTCCATCTATAAAATAGGGCAATCGAGGATTATCTTTTCCGACATGCAGAACCACACATTTTTGGGCATTTAAAGGCAATAACCATATCTTAACTCCATGATACGATACAATCGAGATCCCTCTGTATTTGCATGTAGTTGCATTCTGGATTGTCATAAATTTTATTGTCATCAGCAAAAAAGGACACGATAGACTTAAGAGGATGACAGATATCAGATGTATACAGCAGAAAAAGCAACGGGCCTAGCACAGACCCCTGAGGTACTCCACTAATAACATTGTATTCAGAGGAAAGCTGATTACCGACACGAACACAGTAAGTCCTGTCTTTTAGGAAACAGCAAATCCATTCCAGTAGTAAACCGCGTAACATAATTGTTTGTTTAACAAGTTTGCATTATAGTGTGTTAGACCCGTCCAACTCGAAACAAATATAGACTGCGAAAATAGGGCGTTTTGTGATAAAATCTGTTGTTTTGTACAAATAGTTAAATTGGATTAGAAAGTGTCATAAGGCATAATATAACATGCTCAAGCAGAAACATATGAAATAAATATACCATGCAATATAATAGTCAACAGTTACATATCACATAATACAAAAACAGTACAAATGAAAAATTATTTTACCCTGTCCGGGGATAGCAAGGAATTTTCCAGTTGAATGTTCCGAATGAAAATGCTCGTCGACTGAAATAATAAAGAGATAAATAAATGCATATGTTCGTCTGCATTTTACTTCGAAACGATGCGTTACTTTTCGTAGCATTTAACTTTGCATTAAAGTAAAGAAGAATATGCAATCAAACATGAGTGACTTCATACAAAATTCTAAACTCAGTACAGGTTTAGTAGAAAAATATTTACAGTTTCGTTAAAAAAATGGAAAGCTAAGGTTTTATTAAAATCTATCCATCTATTCCGAAATCCAACAAACAGATAAGAAGAGCTACATTAAGTACGAAGTTTTAAAGTATAGAGTAGGATATATGAACTGTTCAATATGATGTTGGAATAAATCGAAATTAAGGCTATTTATCAGTTTTCAAGAAAGTCATTATAATTAATGTAATAAGTTTGAGTTGGAAATACATGCTTTATTAGTTTATACAGCTTATTTTATGTAGTAGTAGTAGGTAGTTATAGTTTTTTAAAATGGAATCAGATACATCGTAGAAATTCTTTTGGGAAAGTTATACATACCACTTATAAAATAAAAACAAGAAAACAAAGAATATGAAGACAGTATTAGACAGCGAAGTATCAAGACAAAATTTGAAAGTTGCGCCCGAAGAAACTATTTGAAATGGAATTAACGTAGGTACTTATTAAATTAATTATCTACATTTTTTCAGTTGCCTTTAGTTTAACCCACTAGTTCTTTTCTTTAGAAGTTTCAAACCGATACACGATTCCTCGTCTGTAAATTCTTTTTAATATATTATATGTATATTTGTATATGCTTGCTTGCTTATGAAATTATATCAGTACTTTCATATCAGTCAGTACTTTCATCCAATTCTTCAGACCAGAATAGTAATCCTTATGGTACCTCTAGCTTGACCTGGATGTACCTTAATAATCAAGGTTCACTGATCTATGGTGTACAAATTGATAATTTGCCACCAAAGCAGTAATATCCCATTATCACTTTGGTAGACATTAGCACCAATAGACGAATTGAGCTAGAAGATCTAACCCCTTACTTCCATGATCGATGAAATCGACTGAAAAATTTGACATTAACGTAGCAATTTCTGACACGACGATTCATGCCAAACTTATTAGTAAATCAGTGGCAGATGCAAGAGATGCCGCGGCTCCTATCTTACTGAAAAGAGAGAATTACACACTGCCACCCTCTGGTGTCGGATTAGCCTGGATAGCGGTGGACAATGATTGTCACATTGACTATGACGTAAGTGTGTCAGGTGTAGGTACCGATAACCGTCTAGACCTACATATGGAAATGCACCCTATGATAGCACCAGGTGCTTCTTTCATAAGCAAACACGCTTTGTGTATGTAAATATATTGACTTTCAAATATAGTTTGAAAGCTTTATTGAATATTTACTCTTTCAGAACATTATTTTATTTTTGTGGGATGTGAACAGTTTTCCACTGTTGAGGTCCCTTTGAAGATGAGGAAGCTATGTTTGATCCAATGATATTGAGTTCGACCATATACAGCCATCACTAATTAGTTAATACAGTCACTTTCTTTTAGAAAAACGAAAATTGAAATTAAAAGATTTAATTTTTTAATGAAAATGTCAAATTGGTATTCAGATAACACTTACAACTGATTGGAAGGAGATGCCGAATACAACTACTCCACGGGCAATATGCCCCGACTGGCGTTGCATTACATCAACATCTCCATGGATGTCGCCACATCCTTCATCAAGACCAAATACCAGACAATGACCGGTTTCGATCTTGTTATGATCTCATCAGATTGCCATAGGTATCGGAATCGATGAATGATCTGGCGACATTGATTGCCTAAGGGCAACATTCATCGATTCCGATACCTATGGCAATCTGATGAGATCATAACAAGATCGAAACCGGTCATTGTCTGGTATTTGGTCTTGATGAAGGATGTGGCGACATCCATGGAGATGTTGATGTAATGCAACGCCAGTCGAGGCATATTGCCCGTGGAGTAGTTGTTTTCGGCATCTCCTTCCAATAATTAAGTAGGATTGTCTTCCTCAAAGACAATAGAGGTCGCTGTAATGGCATCTGCTTTCTGCAGATCGTTATCTGCCTGTCAATTAGACAATAATTGTCAGACAGGTAGTAGCAAAGACCCAAAGAGGGCACTGCAGTGTATTTCACTGTATCTCGCCACTACAAACAACTGATGTTTTAAAGTAAAAATTTTCATTTGAACTTGGCTTGTCTTTGAATACTATCTACGTTTCAGTTTTGGTTTTATAAGTGGTATATTCTTATAAAATTTCTGATCAGTCATAAAGCTGTGCAACAAATTAGTTATTTAGGCGATACCTAGAAGTAAAGGAAGCCAAGTTTTCTGTAACTAATTCTGGTATGATTTTGAGAATACCAGTTATAACATTAACTAACCAGACAATCATCTCTTTTGATCCTTTTAATAAACATGACAATTTATAAAACATAGAAACCCAGTGATCCGGATGTGCGGAAAAAATCTTATCTATTTATTGAAGCTGAATATGGGCCTATAATCTTTGATGTCTAATATAAAATCACTCGATCTCTATTTGACACCAAACGAAAATGAAACAATAAAACACAATATACGTTTCGTTAAAGAAATAAATATTGTCTGTGGATGATTAAAACTCAGCTTTAATCATAACCAGCCGACGCTAATTAAAGGACAGATACCAAGGCCATTAAAACTGAATTATAATTATCTGTGGGTGATGCTGAATCAGCTAGCGAAATGCCTTTCGTAAAAGGGCAGTCATCTGTCGTTTCGCGAATGACCCACCTGATTTTTTCCATTCAAAAATTAATTTATGGAACATAGGATAGTTTCCTGAGAGTGTATATAAAGAGCAATTTCTGGAATCTTCAAGATATCACTCTGAAGAAAGGCTAAGGTTTATAAAAGTAGATACAAACACAATATAATATACATGCACGAGACGAGAACATAATGTGCTAAAAAAGTTAAGTGGTTGTAGGGAAAACATCTATTAAGCACCCTGGCCTAACCTTTAGCAGGATGACGTAAAGTGAACCATGTCGTAAATCCTTGGACATGAGTGGTATATTCTTCGGCTGTGAATATAATCAGTGAAAAGTAAACTTTATATGTATACCTCTTGATAGTAGCTCTTATTATATCAATAAAAATCATACGCTATTGTATTTACTACATAATAATACAAAAAGCACAAGTTAGGTGCTTCCACAGATACTAAATATATTGTACTTCTTATATTTAATGAGAATTTGGTAGACTTTTCCCAATCTGTTGTACCGGAGTAACTATTTGATAACCATTTTTCAAACTGATGAAAATCAAAAGTAATAAATTAGTTGAAATATTGGAGTAATAGATTGGAAAAAGCAATATAAAAAGATTTTTACATAAATCAAAAATAGTTGCATGCAGGGAACAGTATGTTTTCCTCCTCTTTGTCATAGTTAATTATACTAAGAGTGAAAACGGGATTATACTAAATTTTGTGACTTATCTTGTTATGTAACTTATAACTTTACTAAAACTGCATTAAATTGTCTTTCAGCCAGTTAACAGAGTTTAATAATTTTCGTAGAGTAACCCATTCCAATAAATCGTGTCTACACGTCACCTCGAGTGCTGGCGTAAAATTGAGTTGGCTTTAGTAATAAAAGCTTTTGGGATGTAAACAATCAGTGCATTATTGATTCTTACTTTTTAGAAAAAATGTTAGGCCATAAAATGGGTACTCATTTTAATTAATTTGAAATGTAGGTACTAATTGTACATACATTTCATACCTCTTTGCTTCAGACATTTACTGGACCTATTAATAATTTAAATAAGTCAAATCAGTTTTTTTTTAAATATCAGTTATTAATACTAGTTTTTTAAATAATTCACAGGTACTTAATCGATTCTAGTTTAATGGCAATTGGATGCCAAAATGCTTTATGTACAGATTAATAATATATACGTAGTAGGTTTGTAGCTTTGTGAGATTAACCTTAATCTCAATAATTAACAATAGGTACTCATAATAACTTATACACAGGGTCCCATAATGAGGTTACTCTTGGGTCCATTTTGAGAAAAAAAACTTCATATCAACATATGTCTCAAAAGTCTTAACTTTTGAACAACAGGGTGAAAAACAATAGTTTTGTTTAAAAAATATTTCTGTTATTATAACTTTGGTATTGCCCTAGATATTTTTGTGAAATTTGGTACACGCCTTCTATGTATCAAGAAGCATTTTCTGATGTATAGAAGGCAAGCTATTCGTTAGAAATTATGTACTTGCTGTTCTCCTGTATGCAGTCAGTTTATGTAAAATCATTTATAATTAAAAATATACTAGACGTACTCCTTAAGTTTCAACTAATATTTTATTTAACTATAAAATATTATGTAACTACTTATTCGTACATTACAATAAAATACTATCTTGTTTACTCAGTCAGCGTATTAAAAAATAATATACAGTGTGTTCCAAATTAATGGTGAATATGTTGAGATCTGACAAACTATAAGAGATAGAAAAACGGTTAACTGGGAAAAATTTTAAAAAATCCTGTTGGGAATTAATGGCGCTTAAGGAGCGGTTCTAGTTGTACCTACAGGTGTTTGAGATATTTTGATAAAAATTGGAATGCTGTATTTTGGAGAACTTTTTGTAAAAATTTTCAATGAAGAGAAGTTACGTAAAACTTTCCCCATTTAACCGTTTTCTATCTCTTGTAGTTTCCGAGATTTCCTTACATTCACCACCAAATTGGGACACACTGTATAAATAAAAAATCCTCAAATTTATTTACCAAGTCTGATAATATAACAGAATAACTAGAGTAATAGTTGGTACAGAAGAACTATAAATTTAAGTTTAAATACACATTCTTAAGAAGTGACAATTCAAGGATACTATATCCAAGGGACAGGTAGAGTATGAGTCACTAGGTCCATTTACTGGGAATTTGGTATATAGCTCAATGTTAAATAAAACATAAGTAATTAATGATTTCTGTAGATTATTCATTCTGTATTTAATATGTAGTTTTATTATAGAGGAGATGTTTCCTTTTTTTAAATAGGTAGTTAAAATGCAGCGAAACTTCCTTTTAAGGAAGATCCTTCCTTCCTTATTCAATGGGTCACATGCATATTTAAGGTTATGCCAAAAATCATATCATTCGTGTCATCGGTCATTGCTAATGCGCAATATTGATCCATTCTATATGTATTGAAATTTTATAATATTTATACCGGGTGAATTAAAAATAAGAATGTGGAGAGATATTGTTTATATATGGTGTTTCATTTTTTTAAGTAATAAATATTGTAAGTAGATCGACCATATTATCATGATGAAAAAGAAGATAAATGCTGTTCTGCAATCTGCTGATATTACTGCTGCCATAACGCCATCGCTGAAACTATTGAAATTATGTGTTCCATAATGAAAATAAATTTTTATTATCAAATAATGAAAGGGGATTGCCTTATGGATTCTGTATCCCATGTATTAGCGTACTATTAAGGATTCTTAAAATATTTACTTCCGATTTAGCTCTAAATTGTAGCAGCACCCTTAAAAATTATCTAAGATGATATATCTTATTACCTGGCTAAATTTGTTATTATATGAGATACAGAATTGGCTAAACTAGCAAAATTGGGCAGAGTCAGTAGAGGAATCTAATAATGACTCCTTTGATTTTCATTTTAACTGTTCGAGATGTGAAAGTCGTCAAAATATTTAACCGCAAATATCTCCAAGACTATATGAAATGGAAAAATCGCGGTATCCTCCTATAGTGTTTTCCAAATATAATTTAGCAGGGTTAAAATTCCGCAGCCACCTTATTTTTCGAGATATAAAATAAGAAAATGCTTTTTTAAATAGTTTTTGGCAACACAGTTGACTGTGACGACAATGAACAGCATATTTTTCTAATTTCATAGATATAAGGTTCAAAATATCTTTCTCTCTTGGTTTATGTATTTCGAGTAAAAATTATGTTATTGTACTGAATAATAATTATTGAGTTATACCTAGTAAACTGTAAAACAAACGTAGCACTCAGTCAACAATAGTTGTTGTCAAATAATGAGAAGAACCGAGTTAGTGTTGCATTATCTACAGCAAATCTCCCCCCCCCCCACATGCCATTTTAATATATCAAACATAAAAGTGGTGCTAATTATAAATTGTTTTTAATTATAATGTATGTATGTATGTATGTATGTATGTATGTGTGCATGGAATTGTATAATAGACGTGGACATGTACATGGAGAGGAGATAACCAGACAAAAGGGTATTTTCTAAATTGGAAAATTACTTAAAAATATATGGATCTTTCTTAAAAATAAAAGCCAAGACAACTAAATCTAATGCAGCTGATGAGGAAAGAGCTTCGAGAGACCATTAATTATAAGTCAAGCTCATCTACCCGTGAAACTGCTCAAGAATGTGAAAGACTCGTATAATACTTAAATTAAATCAGTACAAGCTTCTTAAAACTACGTTGGTAAAACTATATATGTTCGGGATTCAGAAAAGGCTGCTATTTACTAGATCGTTTTTAACAGAAAAAGTCGGAGACTTTGACATCTTGTGTGTGTCTGAAACCTGGTCTGCCGCCCCTACGTTGCAACTTTCTTCTCTTCCTAATTCTTACAACGTATATAGTGTTGGTGCAGTTAAGGACAAGAGCCGTGGTAGAGCGAGTGGTGGGCTGACAATTTTGGTTTTAAATAGTTTCAACGTTACATTGCTTGATAAATCTTCTTGGTGGATAATTTTGTTAATAGATAGTTGCTCTAAATTTAAGTTTATTTTATGTTTAGTCTATTTTGCTCCTAAATATGATATGATATATGTTTTTTGCTAGACCTCTTTCAATCAGTTATTTCGGATATTATTGACCATTATCCAAATTTAGATTTCATTATTGGCGGAGATTTTAACTGCCGGGTGTCTAATTAAGGTGATATACCTTTTAAAGCTCTAGCAGGGTCAAACCTTTTTGAAGAGAGGTCTAGTTGTGATTATATAATAAATTCAAGAGGGCAACATCTACTAAATTTTATGCAGAATAATTGCTTTTCTCGAGTACTACTGGTAATAGTGTCATTGACTTAGTTTTTTTTTGCCATAATGTACTGTGAGCGAGGTTTGTTTTTTGTTGCTGTGTGTAAGTGCTTACCTATGAAACAATGTATTAGTCAGGTTACTATAAGTTTTCTATATTTACAATTTTTTTTTTGTAAAGCAAATAACTTTTCTTTGTCGTTTCCTTTTTTTTTTTTTGTTAAAAACAGAGCTCTTCCTATAAAAAATGTACCTATTTTTTTAGAAGGAATAAAGATTATTCTTAGGGTAAAGGGAGGTCAGATGGACCAGGAGGATAGACGGACCATCGGTAATATTTTGCAATTTAAGGCACCACCGCAACATTTGAGAGGCGTATCTTTTGCGTTTCGATCAGTTCACCTTGATACAGTCGCGATCACGTGGTTTCCAGCATTTATGTGGAAGTTTTTTAAGAAAAATAGATTTTGCCTTAGTGAAAATTGTATTTAAAGATATACATTTCTATTTTTAACAAACTTAGGTAAGTATAATATTTTTTTTTTGTTAATGAAACTGTAAGTATATGCATTAATGTCTTATAGAACCTAAAATATTAAAACTTTTTTTTAACCGTTTAGTTGTTACCGAGTGGTCCGTCTACCCTCCCATTTGAGGATAGATGAACCAATATGGGGGAGGAGAGTCGGACCAATAACTTTTTGTTTTAGTACAATGCTTAATAAGTAAATATTTAAAAGACATGTTCCTGAACGAGGATATTGAACCTCTCAAGCGTTAAATGATGCCGTAAATGAATACAGAAATGGCGAAATTGGCGACAATGAAGCCGCTACAGCATTTGGAATACCCAAAACTACATTTAAGTGCAAGCAAGACCTGAATCTTTCCAACCAAGTATCTCTGGTATACAAAACCAACAAACCACTCCTAAGAAATCAACAGCTAGGTACTGAAGATATAGCTCCTGGAAAAGCTCTGGATGAACCGCATACCCGTCGTATCTATAGCTGTAAAAAGAATTCTTAAAAAAATATCAGGAGTATACCTCACCGGAATTTATTAAAAAAAAGGCACAATGCAAGAAAAAAGCTGGCCCCAATTTGGCAGTGAAAGCAGTAAATAGACATCTGGCCATGTCACATTAGATGACTATTCTAGGACGGATGAACATTTCAGCGATTTAGAAAATAAGAGTGTTGGCTGCAGTGAAGATTATCGTTTAACGAAAAAGAAAGACGATTGGTCACAATGCCTTTTGTGCAAGCGCTGGTTGCACGAGAGCTGCACAAGTAACCTTTGCCAGAAGTGTGGAAACGTAGCTTCTAGAAAAAAGGAAAAGTAGCGTGGTCCATCTCTCCTACCTACTATGGTCCGTCTCACCTCCATAGGGTAGGATAGATGGACCGTTGACAAGTCTGAGAATTATTCATTTTTTAGTTTTAATGATAAATATTTCTTTCTTTCTAAGTGTTCCAAAAAGAGTGCCAAAGCTTAGTTATTTTATGTACCAATTTACAGATTTTTACTTTGATTAATGAAAAAATTATCTTAATTTTTATAAATGGTGGTCCATCTCTCCTCCCTTTACCCTATTATTATTATTATTTTTTCACAATTTTTTAGTCAAATTTAAACTCGATTTCGCACTTCCTTAAAAATAATTTTGAGGTAATGTTAATTGATTTACTATTAAATGCAATTCAGATGATGCAATATTTTCAGCATAACGCAACCTGCGGTCCCAATTCACGAAATGCTCCGCAACATCCGCCACAATATTTAACTAATTAGATTGGTACTGCTGGTTCCAGTCTATTTCATAAATTTCAGAGATATTTACAGTTAAATGTTTTTACGTTTGTTTTAATATCTCGAATAATTGAACACGAAAATCAAAACTGTCATTAGATTCCACTCGTAATTCTGTCCAATTTTTCTAATTTAACTAAACCGGGTCTAAACCGGCAGCTAAAAGACTGAGGGATTTAATATACATTAAATACCTGATGATATAATAAACAGTGCAGTCCAAATCATTTTTTAAAATTCCGAATATTAAGTAAGTTTTGAGCCAAGGTTTAGAAATGATCACATAGGCGCTAGTTTATTCAGTGACAGTGAAAATGTAGGTCAAAGGCAAATACCATAGTTTTCTATTTAAGCGCAGGATCGTCCTTATTTATGATTTACTGTTTTATTGCGTGAAATAAACATTTAAAATAATGTATTACTGACACGGAACATTTGTGAAATAAGGATTTATAACTGTGGCTTACTCTGCAACGCCTTAAGAACTTTTTAAAGCCTCAACAGAATGTGAAAAGTTGGAGGACTTGTATACACGATGTTACAATTAATTTTGGCCACCATTGGGACCTCGGAAAAGTAAGAGACACAAGAAATGGCTTAAATTAGAAACTATTCATCTCCACTATAAAGGAACATAGAAACTTCAAATTTGAAACTTGTAACATTCCTGTGTAACAATCATCATGGCGAGTCCAAAAATTAAGTTAGATTTTCTCTAATCACTCCAGATTTTGAGATGAGATAGTCAAGTTTTTTATTTCTTATAGACGCCATATTAGATTTTTTTGTCATCAGATGAAGCATTTTATTCTCTTTACAACTACGTATTCTTTGCTATATTAAAATTTTGAAAATGAGGAGAAATCAACAAATAATGTTGGCTGTGGAAACAAAATATTATTAATAACATAACAAATTTATACTTAATGCATTAACGCATGAAGCTTTATGATAATTTTATTGTTCCAGCATGATGGAAACCCACCTGCTCCACCTCATAATTCTAGATCCGCCCATGATTGCTAAAATGATAGATTTCCACAAAAGTGGATTTGTACTAGAGCACGCCGTTTGCGGCTAGCTAGATCGCCATATCTGAAACCCTCTGATTATTTTTCATGGAGGTATATAAAAGACAAGGTGCTTGAGAGAATTTACGGGAATGTGGAAGAATTAAGAAATAGTGTAGAATTAGTTCTACGCGAAATTTGGCCAATCATATTAAATGCGGGTATTCAAAATATTATGTAACACCGTGTATAGGCACTACATATACCTATATTTACAGTGTAGTAGTCACAATATTACAGTTAGCAATGCTAATGCATTATGTTTGATAGAGTTAGATAAATATAAAACCTAAAAGCACAATAATAGTACATTACAATACAGTACAATAGTAGTTAACATATTGATGTTGTATATCTAATCTAAGAACAATCTTGACCACCACCACTTAAAGCTCCCAAGCAGTGTTTGTTAGTAGGTACGAAATGTTGTAAATTGTCTGTTGATTTCACGTAAAAGATCAAGTACTATAACTCCATAGTAATTAATATTAAAAATATGAGATAAAATGTTAAAAAATTAATCTCTGTAACTTATTTGTGGTGCATTTTGACGATTCATAGTTTGTTTCTTTTGGGATTACACCACCTGTAAAATAACAAAAAGCAGAAAACCAAAAGCATACAAGTTAAATATTCAAGGTGTAGTAACAAGGCAAACTTCTAAAGTGTGCCCCAAAAAACCACTGTATAACGTGTGATAAAATGTTATTTGATATATTAACTAAATTTTATCAGTGGTTTTTCGTTTTATAAAAAATTCTATATGTCATATTTTAAAATATGTCTAAATAATATTTAGTCTTATAATAGTTATAATAAAATTTAAAAGATAGTAAACACTTAACTAGCTTTCTTCTATTATATTTAACTTGTATGCTTCTGGTTTTCTGCTTTTTGTTATTTTACAGGTGGTGTAATCCCAAAAGAAACAAACTAGGAATGTTAAAAAATTGTTTAAATAAAGTATATCTGTATACAGTGCAATAAATAGAACATTTTAATTTCAGATATATTTAAAGAAGAATGACGATCTTGATTTTTTGTCTTTCAAATATGAGAAATTCTAGTAATCATAATAAGGAAAGAGTATTTTCAGCATAAATGTTAACAACCCTCCATGTTATAGCTCTTCTATTTTTATTTTATGGGATTTTTATTATTCAAGACATTTTCTCTATGGCTCTGTTTCTTTATAAACAGAAAACACTACAGCCTCTGTTGCATATTTAAGGGATTAAATCAAAGAAACTACTTTAATGTGATGCTTGTATAATATATTAAATAAAGTACTTAAACAATTTTTTCGATACGAATTTCGTTATTTAGTCATTATCATTATCATTATTATTTATTATCAGGAGATTACCACAGTTTAGTAGGTACTTTTAGCTACAGATGTGCTAAGGTTTAGAGAAATTTTAACGGAACGAAAATAAAAATTTTCCATTTTCACCGACATGTAATTGAATCTTTAATATTTATCATCTTTGTAAAGTTATTCTCTAATCAATAAGGATATATTTGGTTGTTGATTGAGGAAGCCAATACTATGTGGTAATTTAACATCTTGTAAAACAATAAAACACGTTTCTATTATTTTACCATTATACTTTTACGAAATTTGTGACTGCAGTTTCGACTTACAAAGTCATTTTTAAACAATCTTTCAATGAATGCAGTAGAATGAATTACAAGCGGCAAATTATCTAAATATATATCTACTACCAGGTAAAAAAAGAGACAGTAAATAAAGACATGTTTTAAAACTTAGCTATGAATATAAAATAAAGTAATTTACATAGTATTGGTCCAGGGTTTCCCAGATACAAATAAGGGTATTGAAATTATTATTATTATTTTGATATTTGTGAATTTCCAGAGATTCTAATATATCTAATTTACTTATGGCCTTTTGTGGAACAGTGTAGGATTTCTATGGCATTTAATTCAGGAAACTTATGATTATTTCTATGCAGTGGTTTGCAAAAGAAGAATAATTTTTTTATAATCTGATAGCCTAGTGGCCTAATTGTAATCTAAATGACCCATTTGGTTGTTGCTTTTCAGCAGAAATAACTCCAAATATTAATCATAAATAAACTATACTAGATTTGCGCGGGTATATTTCTTAATTTTTATGTAGATTTGTCCTAAAACCATAAACGTAAGAAAATTTAATAAGCCATAATTAGATGTATTTAAAGGAAATATTTCTAAATTTCCTTGTATTTACTGGAAGGAAGAAGCAATCGGAAGAATCATAAAGTATACGCGTTTACTAATGATACCAACAAATCATCATTTCTTCGTATTTCTATGGCCATTTAGTTATCAGACAAATCCAATTTTCGTTATATTTATAAATAGAATAAGTCTATCACTAATAAATAAATTTAGATTGACATAGATAGAGTAACACTTAACACTTTTTTAGTATATTTTTTAATTTGTATTGTTATTTAAAGCAATCGTTGAAATTCCGGTTGATTGGCTACCATGGGAAGGGATTGGAATTTCGGTCGAAAATATGAAAAATAAAATGGCAGAGCTTTATCGTATCGTATCGTATCGTTATCGTGTTATCGACAAGAATTATATAATTCTTTCTTGAAAAAAAAACACAGTTCTCATTTAGATGTTTCAAAAAATAATCATGAAGAATTATATATATTAGGTATATAAATGACATTCATTATAAAGGGTCATTTCTTTCAGAGTGACTTCATCTTATTTTGCACGTTTATTGTGTTATATACCTAATTATTTTTTTAGGGATTAGCTTTTTATTTCTGCATTTTTGAAAATAATACAAACTAATATTAAAAATATGCATGTAATGAATAGTAGTGAGAAAAACGTAATTTTCTCTAAAAGTTATAACTGTAGATAGATAATCCCGACAATGCCTATACAGGGCGCCCTATTTCTTGACCCGTTTCATGGGTAACTTTTTTATTAGTAGAGATACAAAAACGCTTAAATGAGCAAATTAGTGCAGTTTCGTATTAGTAATTCTACGGTAAGGCGAAAAATTATATACGGGGGAAGGTTGAAAAGTTATTGACAAAAAACGAAAAATCCAACTTTTCTATTATCCCTCGTAGCTCGTTCATTTGAAGAGTTAGAGAAAAATGCTTCACATGTTTTTTGCAGTATTTTTCATGTAAAATGACATGCACTTGCTACTTTTTATATATCCCTTAAAATGGTTGAGAATCACAGTAAAATATATTTTTTTTAAATGTAATGGATAGGTGGCTGTGACATTAACCGAAAGTCCCCTTTTTTCTCTTTCAGATGATATAACATAGTCCATATTTTATCTTTACAAAAGTAATAATAATCGTTGTTTTTAAAGAAAGTTTATTGTCACATCAAGAATGCTATGGAAATAAAACAAAAAATAAGATTCCTGATATTTTTAAAAACGTCTAGTTGGCATTTAATTATTGACAGATCATAAGTGACATTTTTAGTTTTTGTTAAGTAGTTTATTGTTTATTATTAATACTGCATACAAAATAATAGTGTTGCAAATATGTACACCAACGAAGAGAAAAATGATATGCTATTTTGTTATTATAACCAAAATCGAGATGCACAAGCTGCAGCGAATCTTTATTTTGAAACTTACATGGAACGAAGACAACCCCATCATAGAATATTTAGACAACTGGAAAATAATATACGATTATACGGTTCTTTTTCAAAGCCTAAGGATGAAAGAAACTTCAATGAAGACACTGAAATAAATGTTTTGGCTTATGTAAATTTTAAACCTGATTCTTCAACTGCAGAAATTGCACATCACTGCAACACTTCCAAGGAAACTGTAAGAGCTATTTTAAAAGGTAACAATTTAAAGCCTTATCATTATTCCATATGCAATACTTTATATCCAGCTGATAATCAAAGAAGGATGACATTTTGTCGATGGTACATTTCAAAATGCGAAGAGGGATCTAGACTTCTGGAAAAAGATTTTATTCAGTGATGAAAGTAGATTTACCAACAATGGTATTTTTAACCGCCATAATAACATAATGTGGTGCCGAGAAAATCCACATCTTGTTTCTGAAAGAAGAAATCAACGTCAATTTGGGATAAATGTGTGGTGTGGAATTTTTTGTGGCAAAATTATTGGCCCATATTTTTACGAAGATAATTTGAATGCGAATAATTACCTTCATTTTCTAAGGAATACCCTAACAGAGGAATATTTAAATGAATTACCACTTCATATTTTTAGAAATCTTAAATATTTCCAACACGATGGAGCACCTGCGCATAATTCCCGCGAGGTAAAACAATATTTACATGAACAGTTTGATAATGTTATAGGAAATATAATGGATATCGACTGGCCAGCGCGAACACCTGATTTGACCCCCTTAGATTTCTTTCTTTGGGGGTTATTGAAAGATAAAGTTTATGTGACAGCTCCTCTAGATATAGAGGATCTAAAAGTCAGGATTCAAGATGCAATTAGAAGCATACATGGACATACAATAAATAATGTTGTAAGAAGTATCCAGAAACGTTGCTTACTATGTATCCAACAGGATGGTGGTCATTTCGAACATTTACTTCAATATAATTAATTAATTAATAATTTCTGTTCTCAAAACATTCTTTTGTTCCATAATCCATAGCATTCTTGATGTGACAATAAACTTTCTTTAAAAACAACGATTATTATTACTTTTGTAAGGATAAAATATGGACTATGTTATATCATCTGAAAGAGAAAAAAGGGGACTTTCGGTTAATGTCACAGCCACCTATCCATTACATTTAACAAAAATATATTTTACTATGATTCTCAACCATTTTAAGAGATATTTAAAAAGTAGCAAGTGCATGTCATTGTACATGAAAAATACTGCAAAAAACATGTGAAGCATTTTTCTCTAACTCTTCAAATGAACGAGCTACGAGGGATAATAGAAAAGTTGGATTTTTCGTTTTTTGTCAATAACTTTTCAACCTTCCCCCGTATATAATTTTTCGCCTTACCGTAGAATTAATAATACGAAACTGCACTAATTTGCTCATTTAAGCGTTTTTGTATCTCTACTAATAAAAAAGTTACCCATGCAACGGGTCAAGAAATAGGGCGCCCTGTATAGGCGACAAGTGGAACACTATTCACGTAGTGATACTATAAAATGGTATTCTATTCTTGATTTATTTTAATTGATTAGGAAACACCTTATTACACCGGCAGTCAATGACCGATTTTTAATTGTGATTTTAGTCAATATACCTTTCAGAGGGCATATTGCGTATATTCTCATGACGAAAAGGAATGAATCAAAGAGTCATCCCGGGTTCTTCATATAGAAATGTGAGTTTTCATTTTTTGTTCGTAAATTATGCGATCCAGTACGATTCTAGTCAGGCTGCCATGTATTTTAAAATGAAGTTCAACACAAAAAAATGCTTGGAAACCTACCGGTATATCGTGAGCGTGGGCCCAAAGGCCTGTTATGGTAACGTGAACTTGTATTTAAATAAAGAAATTTCCGCTTTTCCGAACCGGCTGCCAATTATAAATAAGTATAAAACTTTTTGTTATAAAACTCCTGAAAAACAAGATGAAAATGAAAACGATGAAAACTTCTTTTCTATATGAAGAACCCAGGATTAACTCATTTTCCTCACGAGAATATACGCAATATAATACCCTCTGAAAGGCATATTAACTAAAATCACAACTAAAAATCTGTCACTAACTCCCGGTCTATATGTTCGCCTAACGGATTGGGTTTAGTAATATGGTAGTTTATAATATTTTCGATTTTAGGAATTTCGGTTTTATACTATTTCTGATATGCAGAAATATACAGTGTGTTTCATAAGTGAAATAAAAAAGTTAAATGCAGATACTCCGAAACAAAATAATAGTGTGCTAAATAATTTCAGACGATAACCTTAGTCATTCAATAAACCTTTGCAATATTACTTTTGCAATATCTTCTGACGAACGACGTTACAGTTTGCACCACTGTCATGATCGTGGGCAGTAACCAGTGGGTAATGATTGTAATCGCAGTAGCTATTAAAATATATCTGTATTATTTGTACCGGGTGACCAAATTTGCTTGCTATTTATGGACAACTCTTGAACTAAGAGAGATAAAACAAATTAAGCTATTTTCTCGATCTCTTCTTCTGAAACAAATTTAATGCCGAAATGGCCCATCTTTATTTATTTTTGAGTTATTGACAAATATTTATTCTTAACATTTTCGGTGCCTGCACATATTTCGGTTATTTTAGATGTCAGAAAAATACAAACTTAGGTATATGTTCTTCGGAAACTTGTTTAAATGGGATGCAGTGGCGTAGAGAAATGTTTAATAAGTTATAGTAAAATTTCGAATTGTATTTTGTAAAACACAAAATTGTGTTTTGAAAACTTGTATTTTTTGAAATGAAAATCATAATCATTTACTAAAACGAAATGGATGGTATTAATAGCCGTCAAAATAAAGGTTCTATAAAAAAGTTAAGACGAATAAATGAATTATGCATATTATAATATATGAAAAGAAAATAACATATTTCTAAATACATCATAGCCGACCATAAATTTCATTTAAAAAAATACAAGTTCATGTTTATGTTCATTAAAAAAGTGTCTGAAGAACATATAATTTGATTTTTCCTAATATCTAAAATAAGTCAGATACGTGTAGGTACCGAAAATTTGAAAAATCGAATTTGCATCAAATGCTCATAAACAAGGGATGGGCTATTTTGCATTTCGGGATTAAGTTTTGTTTCAGAAAAAGAGGTCGGGAAAAGGGTGTTAATTTTTTGTATCTTTTTTAGTTCAAGAGTTGTCCTATTTGGCAATCAAATTTGGCCACCCGGTTCTGAAACTGAAAATTAATTTGAATAACGGCAATAATAATCCATCCAATGATAATCCAAGATAATGACAATGATACTCCATAATCTCTGCTCATAGTAGCTCAAACAATGGTACTTTTTATGCTGTAAGCGAAAAAATAGAAATATGGGAAGTAAAATGTAGATAGAGATAGAAGATTAATGAGTCTGATATTCAAATGTAGGAACGTTAAGGGCCCTGTCTCTCTCAGTTAGAATTTTAGACCTATTGATAGGATGCTGTTATACGCTAGCCTCTTTAATTGACAACGTTTTACACTCTGTGATTTTTGACTAAATTTAATTTATCATGTCAAAACCGAACGAATAGAGACTTATAAAATAGGAAAAATACCGACTATTATTTTTTGTGGTGAGAGGTGAGTTAATATTTATTTACCTACAGAAATCTAACATATGTTAACAATAATAATAGCAATAATAATAAAAATAATAGTTACAAATCGAAGTACCCTGTTAAATGAATCTATGATCTACGGTATACAGGGTCTTGCAACAAAAACTGGACTCCCTCTCTTATAATTATAAAATCGAAAAAAAAAAACAAAAATAGAATTCGCCGGAACCCGTCGATTTCTGTTTTTGGGGGGGAGCATTTTTGACAGTCAAGACAATTTCATGTGTTCAACTTTAAAATTTCAAATGGAACTACGCCACTTCTAACACATCATTTTAAAGCCCTTTTCCATTGCGAATACATTTAAGGTGATGCTGGTTCATTTTGATCGTCATACCCAATTTTGCGAATATTTTAGAGAGCGACTTCTACTGAACCCAAGTCTTCTCTACAATACGTGTTTTTCAGATGAATCTGCATTTATGTTGAATAGCGAAGTGAATACACAACTATCGCTATTGGAGTGATACTAATCCTCATTTCCTCATTTAGTCAGGAAATTTCATACTCAGACTTTTCAAAAATTGAATGTTTGGGCCTGAATTTTGTGCAACCGTCTTGTTGAATCATTTTTTATTCAAGGAAATCTCGATGTGAACATCTATTTACTGGAAGACATGATTGACCCTATGATAACAGAAATTTTAGAGAGTTACGACAATTTAATTTAAATTAAATAAATTTCCAACAAGATGGCGCACCACCTCACTATGCTGTTGGTGTGTGGTAATTTTTGGATGACCAGTTCCCAGGGTATTAGATTGGTAGAAGATGTCCCGTCGAAAGGCCACCAAAATCACCTGATCTATCCCCTTTGAACATTTTCCTGTGGGACCATTTGAAATCGCGAGTGTACGCCACGCAACCTGAAACACTTAAGGTGTTGCGTCAGAGAATTGTGGAAGAATGCCGATTAGTAACACCGGATGCAGTAATGTTTGAACAGAATTTGAAAACAGACTGTATTATTGTTTGCAAGTCAACGGTGGTTATTTTGAGCAATACATTAAATAAAACTTCTTTTTTCCAACCATGCGAATAAGACACTATAACATTAAATTATTTTGTACAAAAAGAGGACCATTTTGGGACTGTTTGAGATCGCCATAGCAACTGTATAAAAAAGAGATTATTGTACAGTTGTGTCAGTGTACAGTACCGAAAAGTAATTTGACAGTAACATTGGATGTCACATAATATATTGAAGTTTAATTAAATGGAAAAATAGAAACAGATAGTAAATCCGATGAATCGGTAAGCTGGAGATGCTAATTAGAAACGGTTTCGGGACCGCTCAGGGTAAAAATACGTTTTCGGGACACCGTTTCCCTCGTCCCGAAAACGTGTATTTCTTGTACTAGTTAAACAAATAACTATTTTGTTTAGCTTCAGATTTTTAAGGATACCTCAAACCAGAGCGTTACGGCGGGAGCGGGATCGGGAGCGACTGCAACGCGGGAACAAAGTATGTGGCGGGATATCTGGGCGGGACGTCGCTTTCATGTAGGCGCTTAAGATATCCCTCTACATACGTTGGTCCCACGTTGTAGTCGCTCCCGATCCCGCTCCCGCCGTACCGCTCTGGTTTGAGGGAGCCTTTAATTTGAGACTGTTTTTTTTTTAACTGATCGACACATCAAAAAAAGTTATATCGTTGTGTAGTAGATAAAAAGCTTATTATTGGTGGGCATTTCTGTAGAAATTATTATGCGAATGTCGGTTTGTCAACATTTCGGTTTCAGCAAAAAACTTTGTCAAATCCCAACTGATTACGAAAAACGATGCACCAGTGTATTCGCAATGGAAAGAGCTTTAAAATGATGTGTTAGAAGTAGCGTAGTACTATTTGAAATTTTAAAGTTGGGGTTGCTAGGAGTTAGGGGTGAACATATCAAGTTAGCTTGACTGTCAAAAATGCTCCCCCTAAGAACATAAATCGACGATCGATCGAATCGAATCGAAATTCTATTTTTTTTCGGTTTTATGATTATAGGGGGTCATGTTTTCGTTGAAAGACCCTGTATACAATTGTATGTAATTGATCTATTGTACGTTTAAACGTAACCTATATGTTTTACCTATATTTATTCACATACCTTTGATATGTTAATTTTGAAACTAAATAAAATTTAATATATTAATGAGTTATAACATATTAGAGTATAAACTAGTGGTACTAAAAACACAGAACCGCACATGTCTTGAATTTTGTTTTTATATAAAATCGTTGTAACATTGTAAGTAGGTACCTACTTGTTTATATTATCTTCATCTTTTTATTTGAAATCAACGACAATCGTAACATTTCAGCCGTATAGGTGTACTTTGCATGATTGTTTAGGTCTAACCTGGAATTGAAATATAGGAACCGTTTTTCTTCACGCTTTCATTGCCACCTACGCTGTTTATTGATATCCTGCGTTTTGGTTGAGGACTAATACACGATAAGGCACATCCATCTGAAATTTGACAGTTCTTATCCTCAGTAAGATATATTTTCTATTTGAAAATTTGTGGAACAGTTGTCATACTCTAACATTGTTGACAATACAAAACATAATAAATCAACATTTTTCAAGAAAACATATATAAGTACAAGAAAAATGTTGAGTACTATTTATAATATTAACAAACCAGTATTATAGCTACATTTTGAAAAGGAAGATATGTACCAATTTCTTAATCAGTTAACACATATAAAGATATTTTGTGATATATATATTTGGAAAACATAGAGATGAGAATATGTAATTACTATTGTAATTTTTTATTAAATATTTAGCAAAGCCGTAATTATCTCTACGTATTATGTTTGCTTAAAAAAATATGGCATTTTATTCAGAAATTAAAGTATTACTACCTTAGACTTCATCAATTGCATTTCATTTCATAGGAAGGACAATCAACGGTTGTAGATTAAGGAAACTTCAAACGAAAAGAAAGCTGTTTTTAGCGTTGGACCGTTCATAATATGTCGAGTTCAGCTTTGCCGTCAGGCGTCTCTGATACCTGTAAGCGTCTTCGTTTATTTGCCGAATGTCGTCTTGGAGCTTTTTGGGACGGAAGATTGAGACGCTCGAATAAAGCATGAATTTTTTGTCTACTGGACCTGTATATTTTCAATTGTCTTATCAAGTTATTGCTCTCTATTTATTTTAAAAAATTACATTTATTCTTTAAAGAAAGCATTATCTTCTAAATTATTTGCTGGTTCTTCGTTAACCGTAAATTGTAAATGTTTTAATATACCTAACTTTAAGGATATTTATAACCATATTAAAAAAAATACAAACTAGATTCATAATACATTCATTCATAATCATAAATTAACTTAATTTAATACCCAGCATTATCGAAATATTCTAAACCTATGTCGAAAGACGGTTTAAAACAAAACGAATATATTTGAAAAAATTCTTCTGATGTTGGTGTTTTATTGGCGATTCCAAAAATGAATGCGCCCTCTGCATGAAAATATTTGAACATATTTAAAAGGTAATTTTTGGAGGCTTATTGCTGATAAAATGATAAATAACATGTATTTGGGTTTGTTTAACGTAATAATTTAGTGGTATTTGTGACTTTTTGGTATTACAAAGTTAAAAACGCTGTGGTTAGTATTTGTACATCTTTATTTTTACATATCAAAATGGTATTCAAAAGAAACCAGCCCAACACAAACTGCCGTATTTATGAGTGTCATTCCACAAAATGTGTTAATAGAAGTGTTGAAGTTAGAAGTTTGGCCCTAGTATAAGAAACAGTTCCTCACATCCTCACTCATTCCTCCAAAAAGCTTGTAATAATTTAATAATAGGGAACACGTTGTTTTACACAACATAACCACTTTGTTGCAGAATGTCTATACTTTTCTACTATTAGTCTTACAAAAACAGAATATATTTTAGTTTAAACATAACAATTATTTAACAAACATATACAAGCACTAATATGGTATCATCATACACTTTTTCTACCGTTTGTCACACTTATTTTATTCCAAAATGTAAGTAAACAAAACCTACTTGTTTCAACCTAAAAAAATTGATATGATAATTAGCAAAGAAACACTTATGGGACATATTACTGCTTTTATCACTCTTTTTATCCTTTATTTCATCCTAACTAGCATATGGAGTCAGTATATTTAAGGCAATTGAATGCAAATTGCTAAATGATGTGATATGAAATGTAAAATTTTTACTCGTCTTCCTCCATATTTGTTTACAATTTGCGGCGCGCTCATCGGTAACTTGAATCGCCAATTGGGAAAATACCAGTTTCTTAAAACAAATGAAACAATTTTAAAACAAATTACGACAAAAAAAGTCCAAGACGTCTCTTATTATACGCTTAGCTATGCTAAGTTAACTAATTTTCACTTAAAATTAAGTTTTTATTGCGTATTGTCGCCCTACTTCTGCTGCTGCCTTTGTACAAGAAAATTCACATGTTCACGCTTTACCTTTTCGATACGTATTCTTTTTGTATTCGAAGTTCTCAGAAGTAAGCCTAAACTGTATGCGTGTACATGGTTATCACACCTGATGAAATGACTGTATAATAACTTTCAAATATTACAATGGACATTGTAATTAAATAGCTGTAGTGGTATATCTTCCTTTCCAAATTACATTATTTTTATTTAAACATCTTCTAATTAACGATTTTATAACCAAACTACTATTTAAGAAAATACTTACTTTTAGAAGTTGAATGATTTCTCATTTCATTGAATGATCTAATGAAAGGTAAAGCATGGTGCTTCCTTTGATGCTGATGTCTATGTCTCTTCAGTAGCGCCTCCCTGACTTTATCCTTCTTGTCAGACTGCAAACTGCCGTTGTTAATCATATTGTCTAATACTAAGTCAGCAATTTGCTCAATAGAGGTAGCTTCCATATCGAGTATAACAGTTCCATTCAACAAGAGACTCCGTAATTCGAAGAGGGAATGTAAGGAAAGAGTGGCGACGTGGGGTTTGGACCATCGATTTCCCCCCTCCTCGACGTCCTCCTCGAATTTTATCCATCTGGCGGTTTCTTTCCATTCCATGTCATCGCCCTCGGTGACGAGTTCCTCCATTTCGGAGAATAGCGGATGACTTTCGTGTTTCTCATCGCTTATGTCTTCTCCAAGGATGAATTGGACTCTTTGTGAAGGGGGAGTGCCTGCAATAAAGCCAATATTTTAATTCAATCTGCAATTGCGCCGTTTTAAGATATCTCTTTTTAGGAATTTGTCGATTTTCAGTTAGAGGTTAATAAAGGAGCATTCCTGATGAAGAAAATCAAGTGATCCATGCTTTGAAAGAATACCAAACTCAAATGTATGCAATTTGTTAAAGTTAACACATCAACGCAACTATCTTAGACATCTTTATAATTTTGAAAATAAATATTTTATCAAAAATGGAAACGAACTATCAAAATAAATTAGAATCTTTTATAATCGAATTCTAGATATACTAGGTGCTCTTTATTTAAATGTTAACATTACTTTACTGAAGAAACATCTTAATATGAGATAATGGTAAGTATAAAGTGGTAAAATTTATTTTTAAATAATACTGAAGGCGTTACTTTGGCGTTACAATCCTATTTATTCTCGAGGCCAATTATTATTATGTAGATACATAAAAAATTTTACTTTCCCAATTCATTGTGAAAGACTCTTAATTTGTTTATTAGAGAGCACTGCTAAATGTACCTGTTGCAAATAGCACCAGGTATTTGTTTTAAGAAAGTTTAAGAATACCATTTCTTCCTTCTGGAACCATTGCATTGAAAAAAATATTTGTAATCATAACAAACTGATTTGAAAGAAATTAGAAAAACCAAATACTCTAGAAAACTTCACTTCTTTTTGTATTTATAGATATTCATCAAATAAAGTATCAGTTTTCATTTTTTAAATCATATCGATATAGATGTTAGAAATTGCCCTTACAAAATTTATGATAGTTACATAAAATGCATGCACACTGTGTTCATTATAATATATTGTCCCTTAAACGGCTGTAAAATCTTTATTTCTTTAGATAGAGGTGTCTTAAAAAAGAAATTTTAATATTTTATATGGCAGTTCTAGATTTTTCCTGTCACGTTCGATTTTCAAGCAGCCGACATAACCTCAGTATTTTCAATGAGGCACCCTATATATTTTACGATTTTGGATAAATATTTTCTTTCTGATTCCAAATATTTGCCATATGAGATAGTTATTTTTCATTGATTCTAGTCTCATTGAAGTTAGTTATCTAGTCTCATTGAAAAAACTGAGGTTATGTCGTCTGCTTGAAAATCGAACGTGATAGGAAAACCATACACTACCATAAAAAACTTTGGATAAAACATTCAAATTCCTTTTTTTAAGACACCTCTATCTCAAGAAATAAAGATCTTACAGCCGTTTAAAAGTGGAACAATATATAATGAATCCAGTGTACGTGCATAAAATGGGGAATAAAAGATTTTTGTGAGAATACCCCATTTCATTTCGGAAAACCAGATTATTTACCAGATATGATTAAATTGTTCGTATGTGATATACCTCCATAATCAGCTAGATTCACAAACAAGTTGATTGTGTAAATTTAGTTTGACGAATCAAGTGAATTTGGATACGGGCAATTGTTTATATTGTTAGTCAGTTTATACAGCCGATTTTGTATGGGTTTAAAAATTGTTGTCTAGTTCTATCTATATTTGTTTATTTTTATCGAGCCGGTGGCTCAGGGCTTAGAACCCAGAGGTCGTGGGTTCTAATTTCCATAGTGCCAAACAATTTTTAATTAAATTGTACTCGTAGATCAAGGCTTATTCGCACGGATGACTTAGTAACTATTCTGGCGATGGTCTAGGCTGGGAATAATATGCCGCCCCCTCTCCCACACAAGTCTCAGACTTTCGGGCTAATCCTTGTGATTAGAATGAGGGGGTAGAGATATTATTATTATTATTATTATTATATTATCTCTAGTTCTGTTCTATCTTGTTGTCTACAAGTAACCAATTTATTCAAGCTAGCGAAGATTTCGATCTAAATTCACAGACAAATCGGGAATTTTGCGGCTATGAAAAAGATCTTTAAACCCAATGACTCCTAAAGTGACGTTAGTATTTTGTTGTTGAGATTCGATAAATTAAAATTTAAAATGTCACTATTTTCAGAAGTCTGTTTAAGTACTAGAGATAAAGAATTAAGTAAATTACTGAAAATGCAGGCAATGGACAGGCAAGAATTTGCTCGGGTAACTTAGTAGCTGATAGTGATAGTCACGTTTTCATGCTCCAATAATGGTGAACATGTTGACGCAAATAAAAAAAAACTGGAATTAGTCACATTGGCAAACAAAACAAATATCATTATATCAAAAGGTCATAAATCCTAGAGTATAAGTCACATTTAATAGGTAATTTATATCATATATTAATATGATGACAAGTAGGTTTTAAATGATGCGAAATGAGTTTTACTAAATTTTGTGTGTAGAATATAAATACCTATGTATTTCAATTAAAATAATATGACTATATGTATGCAAACATAAATTATGTTTTCGTTGTAAAAAGCATTAAATAATTTCATATAGTGCTTAATATTTTTTAATAAATTAAGAATTTATGGTACTAAATTCAGAAATGTATTCATTTTTACCTCAATTATAATTTTGTAAACACACAGGATGATAATAAGAAAAAAATATGTTTGTAGTGGCGAGATACAGTGAAATACACTGCAGTGCCCTCTTTGGGTCTTTGCTACTACCTGTTTGACAATTATTGTCTAATTGACAGACAGATAACGATCTGTGGAGTAGTTGTTTTCGGCATCTCCTTCCAATAAGAAAAAAATATATTGTAAAAACTATTTTATGTAATTTGTTTTACTGAGTAGAACAATTCTTTAACACTCAAACGTGTGGTATATCTACGAATGGTACACGTCTCACTCTGGGTAAGTTTATTTGTGTTTAATGAGTAATTTGTGTTGTTCGGGTGGAAAAATTATGATATATAAAACTGTATCTTCCGAGAGGATTATAAAATGATAAATATGTGTGAATTACATACGAGTTTGTATTTTATAATGCTTAAAAGTACTAAATATTGTTAAAAGATGCCTGAAGAATATCAATGTGAATTAACAATAATTAAACGGAATTAAAGTATAATTGTAATTCAAGCATTCATGCAAATTTGGTCTCTATACTACAGACGCCACTTTTCTGATTTGACCTGATTTGACAGTACAGTGATAGAATGCATTGGATTGCTTAATTGCGCATAAGTTGAGTTTAATGAAGATAAATGGAACAAGAAGAGACCGAGTTGTATATACAAAAAATATGAAAGTATTTACGATAAAAGCAAAAATGAAGAATTAACTTAATTCTAGCTAATTTCAATTATTGATGTTTTTAGTTTAGAGTATCATTTAATATTTAATGAAAAAAGTGATACATATTAGTTATTTATCAAATAACTGTATGCATAACATTTCATACAGTTAAAAATCTAGCTTGATTACTGCTTTGAAGCTTCCGAAGCAGAGCAAAGTTTTTAATCATTTTCCGCGGTTGACGACGGTTCGAATCTCATCGCTGTCAACTTTTTCTAATTGCCTCTATATTAAATCTGTGTGCATAAAACTGGTAGAATTCTTAATATGCAACTAGTACTGCAATATCACTGCATAAATGGCTAATAACCTACTGTAAACTTTAATTAATAAGGTTTTCCAGATTTCTCTTATATTCTCGTACTAAATGGTAGTTAAAGTTATAACATCGTAAAGTCGTTCCTGGGTGCACTCGTTGCCTGCAAAAATAATAATATACCGCTTCCTCTCCCACACAAGTCTCTGACTTCCGAGCTCATAATTAAGATGAGAATGAGGGATAGAGATATTATTATTATTGTTTTTGTTTTATCAAAGAGCTGTTGCACCGCTGTTAGTTGTAAGTCTGTGTGAAATATGTTAATCTTTATATATTTTTCGGATTCATAAACACCAAAATTAAATTATTTTCTCTATTTACTATCTATTAATTAGGTACTACAAAGTACCTAGCAAAGTACATTCCATTGATGGAGCATGCAATATTCAGGAAACAAATTAAGTTGGCTAATAAAAATATTTCTGTTTTATTGTATGTAATCAATTTGACGTGTGTCTATCTCCCCACTAGATGCTACATGATTTATTGGATGATTGGGGGTCTGCCACAAAACTAGGTCGGACAAATTTTATATTTTATCGTGAATGAAATTCACTTGCGAAGTTTAGTTGTTTTTGCTGTTTTGTAACCTATTCAACCTATCTGGCTACTGCTCTGTGCCACGAAGTGTCGTTATTCGTTTTATTTAACATGCTAAAATTGAGAGATTGTAAAATACAGAGGTAGAAGTTCCAAATACAAGGTCCAAACATGATTTGGAGTAAAACATTCTTACTTTATAGGCCCTCTATGGGGGGAAATACAGAAAGGTACTTCTTGAATGTAGCTTTGTTCCAGATTTATACCATCTTGGATCTCTTATTTCAGCCATGCTGTACTCTCCAATAAAGAGGAGCAGCCACTATATGAACTATTCATGAATGTAGCTCATCTGTTGCTTCTTTTTCGGAAATAGGAATAGTTCAAAACATTTTTATTCTGTGTCTAGATCTAGATGTTTAGATAAAGTATAGTTATTTATTTTTTTGTTTAAAGTTATAACTATTCAGTGCATTGTCAGTCTTTTTATCAAAGAATAATTAGTATATAGTCTTTTCTTTTACTACACGTTGCCCAATCATAATATTTGACTAGGTATTATTGGAAGGAGATGCCGAAAACAACTACTCCACGGGCAATATGCCCCGACTGGCGTTGCATTACATCAACATTTCCATGGATGTTGATTTAATGTAATGCAACGCCAGTCGGGGTATATTACCCGTGGAGTAGTTGTTTTCGGCATCTGCTTCCAATAATTAAGTAGGATTGTCTCCTTAAAGACAATAGAGGTCGCTGTAATGGCATCTGCTTTTCTGCAGATCGTTATCTGTCTGTCAATTAGACAATAATTGTCAGACAGGTAGTAGGAAAGACCCGAAGAGGGCACTACAGTGTATTTCACTGTATCTCGCCACTACAAACATTTGACTAGGTATATTACTGTTTAATTTGTTTAATTCACATTTTTAATACATTTTAATGTTTAATTCACAATCTTATGTAATTATAAAAAAATAAAATTGGTTATGTTTATATTTGTTGTATTAAATAGTTTGACACCTAGTAACAGCTTTGTTTTCAGCGACTTCATTCATAAGTATGCTCTGTTCGAGAGAAGGGGGTATTTTAAAATGTAGCCGACACAATTCATTCATAATTTGGCTGAACTTCCTTACTGATTGATTTAAATACTGTGCTATAGACGCGTATATATTTTAATATGCATAATACATAATCAAGCACTTTTACTTTACCTCGGTTTGCTAATTTTGCCATATTATGCACAATAAAATTATTTTTAGCTAAAATAGGTGCGCGTGTTTTGCTTTCACAAATATCACAATGAATATTCTGTGAATGACTGAAAAATATTGAGTTGGTCTTTATAAGATAATTGAACATATAGAATTACCAGATAAGGACCAACTCAATATGGTTTGGAATGCCCTCTATTGTTTTAAAAGTTCCACAATATGTAAATATAAACAATAAGATAGTAGTGGAGTAAGTATGTGATCTGCTGATGAAAATTAATTATTTTCTTTCTAAATTAAACTTGCAACGAACATATCAATCATAAAATCAAAATTCATTTTTAAATCTAACAATCAAAAGTATTAATGCCAAAGGAAAACAATAAAGCAGTTACAGTTACCGGAATTATTATTTCATTCCACCGTATAGCGTATTTAAAAGTATGGAATCTTGGGTGTTGTAGTATGAAAGGATCTAGAGATATCTGGAATAAATGTACTTAATTTAATACAGTGCTGCAATACTCTACTTCTTCATGTTATATTGTGACGCATGGATAAAGCCTCAGTAGATTCAAAGTTTACATTCTGTAAACTTTGGTAGATCATCGAGATCCTTTATTAGAATAGTATTAATTCTTTTGTGTGTTGCCGAATTCTATCCCGTTCGACATATTAAGACGTTGATTCAACAAACATAAATACAATATTGCATATTGAGTATCGTGAAATATCTTTCTTTTTCTTTAATAATGTTCATTTTTAATGTAAGTGGCAAAATGCTTTTGATAGCGTAAAATATATGTATTAGGTACCTATTACTCTTTATATACCAAATCTTGATTATAAGCCAATGTAATTATTTATCTGGGTTAAATAAACAAGGTTTTCCTTCTATATTTTAAAGACTTCTTACTCCTGAAAATTTTATTGATTTTAGCACAGGTTCGGGATCTTCGTAAAATAAATAGCCGATTTCATTTTCCCAAAATAAATATTTATAAACTCAATTCGACATGGTACATAAGTTATTCCGTATATATTCCGTAGTATGATAATTAATCATTACCTGTATTATATTAAAATACTCTCCAATGTCAAAGGTTCAATTATGATTGCAATACATTTATCAAATAAAAGATGTGGTGGAATTGTAGGAAATTATCGGGTATAGTATAGAAACTAATAGATTTGTTCGTACAGAAGCCAGAAATTATCAGCAATTGTCCGAGACACACGCCAATTTAGTGAAAAGCGTTTGTACTTCTGACTAAGAATTCGGTGGTCGTCGAACAAAAAATTATGCGTTGGGAACCGATTTCTGACTATTAGAATAATCCGCTGACTCTCAAGAAATTTTAAGTTTGCAGTCTGCGCAATACGCGTTGTCCATAAGTGATTTCCGATTCGAATTTTCGGAATATTTATACCTCAATTTCAAAATTTGTAGCTTCTTTGAGCTTACACTAGGATATATGACACCTTTAATCGGAATAGATACAAAACTAACTTTAAATATAAATAAACTACCGAATACCACCATACAAATAAGACAAAATCCTAAAGCCATACAAACGGCAAATATCCTCCAAAATCAGGTGGCAGGCAACTTAATGCTAATATACAGTCTGTCCATAAAGTAACCCCCCCCCCCCTGCTAACTTTTGAACGAATCGAGTTAGCCAGTTTTAACAAAATACAGGGTGAATCACGTAAAATGGAGTTGATTCTGACGATAAATTCGATTCTTCAAATTCAATGATGGCGCCACGGGCGCTGTCAACTCAATTTTTTTAAATGACAAAGTGTGCCGTGTTGCACCTCATTTAAAAGATAATTCAATTCTCTACATTCTCGTTTTTGAAAAATGACAATCGAGTTATCCGTTCTCTAGTTACAAGTGTTTGTATTAACGATATTTAAAAATTTTGCTTTTATCAAGTCTCCTTGCCTTTGCTTGCCACTGTCACTTAAACGCCAATAAAGTTCGAGAAAGTAGTTTAGCGTTCAATTTAAGGTGTTTGAAAGTTTCTACAGGTTTTTTTCTTATTTTTTTAAGTTATTCGATTTGATAGATTTGATAGATTTAAGAAAAGATTTAAGAGGAGAGCGGTACTTAAGAATGCTGCGGGAGGAAATTTTTCCAAAGATAGAAAGAATAGCAGGCAATAACATTCAAAGTATTGTATTTCAACAAGATGGGGCCCCGCCTCATTTCTATGAACCTGTTACCAATTTTTTAAATAACCATTTCCCGGGCAGATGGATTAGCAGAAGGGGCCCGATAGAATGGCCGGCTCGTTCCCGGGACTTAACTCCTCTTGATTTTTTCTTATGGGGATATTTGAAGTCAAAAGTCTACAGAACTCCTCCAGTAAATATCGACGAACTACAGCAACGTCTAACACATATGTGTAGAAATATCCCTGCAGAAATTTAAGGAAATATCAGGCAAAAATTTCAAAGTAGACTTTTTATGTGCCAACAAGTCAATGGACAACATTTTGAACAACTTTTTAATTCTTTTATTTTGAGTTTTAATAAATACTTGTTCATAATTTGTTGTATTATAATATTAATTAACATTTTATTCATGGATCAGATTAGAAACAGAAACGCTTGTATATAACTAGAGAACGGCTAACTCGATTGTCATTTTTCAAAAACGAGAAAGTAGAGAATTGAATTATCTTTTAAATGAGGCGCAACACGGCACACTTTGCATTTAACTTACATTTATCAGATCATTGGCCGGGCAGCCTCTACTGCAGTCTTTGAGAATACATGAACCGGACTGTGAAATATACAAAAACTGTAACTGCAAAATCGAAATTGAGAGAAAGTTTTCAATAAAATATTTGGGTGTCATTATTGACAGCAATTTAAAATGGAAAGAACAGGTATTTGCTGTATGTAATAGGTTAGGAAAATTAGTATACACCTTTCAATTACTAAAAAATATTCTAAACCTGAGGCTATTGCGAACTGTATATTTTGCGTTAGTACAATCGTTATTAACATATGGCACTATAGCTTGGGGTGCCGTTTATAATGTCATTATCAATCAAGTTTTTATTGTGCAAAAGCTGTTAATAAAAATAATGTTACGAAAACCACGGGATTATCCCACTCAACAACTTTTTATTGAGATGCAAGTGCATACATTTCGGCAATTATATGTTCTCCAAATAATGAAATATATATTTAAATCTAAACCAAGATCTGTTTTGACTCATAGTTATCCAACAAGATATGTTGAAAATATTAATTATACACTACCATTCATGAAAAAAAGCTTGGGCCAAAGAAACTTTATATATATATCGAAAAAGATTTTCAATGAATTATCTCTAGATCTGAAAATATTTGAAAATAAATCATATGGATATTATATTAAATTGTCTAAAATTTGGATAAACGAACACAATGATCTGATTAATAAAATATTTGAACGGATATAACAACTCCACTATATTTATGTTTATGTCCACTATTATTATTGTTATATTTTAGTAAAATCTTTCTTATCCCAAAGAAAATTTACTATTACTGAAATAAACAAAAACCAATAAAAGAAAAATAAATATAAAAACAATTATGTATACACCTATCTATACTGTTTGCCACAGACAAGTCGCATTTGACTTAAGTGGCAGATATTTTGTCTCAATGTAAATAAATATGCAATGTATCCTAACAAATTTAAACATATACCTACCCATTTGACAATATATAAATATTGGGGTGGGGGTTACTTTAATGACAGACTGTAGAACTAATAGTTCAAAAATAAAATATCTTGGAAAAAATGTGGATGTTCCAAACTTTGAATCAATTACAGCTTCAATTTCAACTTAATTTCCTTGAAAGCTATTGCGCGGACAATATAAGCGGATCTCTCTTTGTAAAAAAACTTGAACAATATAAACTTTCTCAACGAAATTGCGAAAGCGTAGTTGACAAAGGAAAATAATAGAAAACACCATCTAGTCCTTTGAAAACAACCACTCACATTTGGGACATTTTATATATAAATTCTGTTTCATTACGGAAAATCAGTTAACGATCAGCTTTTAGAAAAGGAAACGATTCGTACAGGTTGTTTTGTAATTTTTGTTGCCCCGAAAATCTTGGTTATAATACTACTCATCATAATTATTATCAGGTTTGGCATGATAAATTTATAGTTATATTTATTTACAGAAATTATTACAACAAAATCTGATTCGGTGACATAAAAGGCAGGTATTTAAAAGGTATAATACCATACCATTTTTTAATTTTTGACGGATCTGTACTGTACAATACAGATATTTATTACCAACTAGTTGGTAATGAGTAATATTACATTTCTTATAAAACATATATCTATGTATTTTAATTTCAGCTATGCTTGCTAGTATTTTAATTTACGTATATTTTGCGCTCAACTTACCATGGTAAGCTGTGTTTGGGGTTTAAATTTACACCAAAATAATTTTAAATTAACGAAATACGAATTTATATTTCCTGTGATAATCAAACAAATTTTCCCTGCTTCTGGGACTTCACGAACAGAATTTAAACTGATAAATGTTAATAAAGAAGTAATAAATTCATCTAATTTTTCAGAAATAAATTGATTTAGTTAAATCTGAAATATCAAGGACTAAAGCAAAAAGATCGATCTGGCCGCCTTTAATAATAAATTTTATTAAATATTTTCTTTACAAATGTTTTCGTTTCTTGCCTCTGGCGCTGTTGTTTTTGATCATCAGAGGAGACATCCTAATACCCCCACCCCGAGGCTGTCGCAAACATAAGACAACAGCATGGATTCCTCACATGCTAAAAATAGTTATTCATTATATAAGATGGTGAAAAGACCTGTGAGTGGATAATGTTAATTAATTTCAGGAGCAGGTAAAGCCCTTTTACCGTCCTGTGTAATATTCTATTTTATTCTTGAGGGGATAAATTGAAAAGGGAAGCAGTTTGAATTATTATTGAGAGTTAAATTGGTTTGATCGCTGTACTGTTTACGGTGGTTATGGATTTTGTTTATAGTAAGCGACTTGTTTTGACTTGTATCAATATTGATGACTTTTGGTTGAAATTATCCTAAAAAATGTGTGATTTTAATAAAGAAAACCCAAATAGTGATGAAGATGCTTTGTCAGAAGATGTAGAAATTGAAGCTGCAGATACGGTGAACAGTTTATTGCCACAGACATTGCTCCTAAAGTATATTAACACTGACGTAGTTTTCCACATAACACCAAAACACTATACTGCACACTGCCTAAAGTATATTATTAGTTTTAAAATAAATGACCCTTGATTGGGTAAAATTGACATATGAATGGGTAAAAATTATTTGATTCCACTATTTTACTTTGTTATTCCAACTGTTACTTTGACAAAGAGTTTTGAGTTGATAAAATGATAATTTACCTACCATCCACGATAGAATCAAAGAGAAGAAAAGTATTTAAAAGTTGAAAAGTGTTAATAAACATGTGCGACTGGAGGTCTACATTGAATATTTCCGTCTATAAATGGTCACACAGAAAATCTTTCCACATTTCTTCATCTTTAAGTAGAAAAATACAGGGTTTTAATACTCAATAGACTCTAATAAAGTAAGAATATGATATAAAGGGTGTCCCAACAAGAGCGCCGGATTTAATTTTAAATGTGTAATTGTTTTTACAATAATTAAACGTTGTTGGTTTGAATACTTTTCCAAATTCTTAAATCGCGTGGTTTGTACGTGACAACTGTCAAAAACAAATAACCGTACAACTCGTATTAACAAAATGGCGGCAAATTTAAATTCGGCGCTCTTGTTGGGACACCCTTTATAACAAACATTGGCTTCCATAAAAAAATAATTTTAAAACCCTTATGGTCTTATGGAAAAAATATTCTTAATATAACGTTAAACATTCAAGTAGTTAAACATTCAAATATATTTTGACAAGGAAACGTGGAAAAATACATCCTTTATAGTGTATACCTCGTTTGTTTCATCAAGATAATAGGTAATATAATAATCGATTTACTTAAAGGGACCCTCAAGGGGTCCGTGAAGTTAGCCCCCAACTCCTGGAGTTGGACGGCACTAATCCACAGTCGGTTAGTAAGTCGTTAGTAAGTATTTGTAAGCCCATTGGTAACATTTGTAAGTAAAGGGTAACCGATTTATTTGTTATTAATTTTTAGCGGCTAACTTCTTAGCAGCCCCCAAGTTGTTTATAATTGTAGTTTTTATGTTATCAGCTATTAGTAAGTCATTTGTAAGTATTTGTAAGTTGACTGTCGACATTTGTAAGTCTCTAATAAAAAAGTTATAACCAATTAATAAATGGCGGCTAACTTCTTAGCAGCCCCCAAGTTCTTTCAGAATGTTTTGTTTACCTTACCAGTTGTTAGTAAATCGTTTGTAAGTATTTGTAAACCATCTTGCAACATTTGTAAGTCGCTAATAAAAAAGTTATAACCAATCAATTAAATGAGGGCTAACTTCACACCAAGCCGCCAAACTCTTTCAGAAGGTTTTACTTACCTTACCAGTTGTTAAATCGTTTGTAAGTATTTGTAAGCTGTCTTGCAACATTTGCAAGTCGCTAATAAAAAAGTTATAACCAATCAATTAAATCAGGGCTCACTTCTTAGCAAACCCTCAAAGTCTTTCAAAATATTTTGTTTACCTTGCCAGCTGTTAGTAAGTCGTTTGTAAATATTTGCAAGGTGACTTTCAATATTTGTATGTCACTAATAACGAAATTATAACCAATTAATTAAACGGAGGCTAACTTCTTAGCAACTTCCAAGTTTTCTCTAAATGTTTTGTTTACATCACCACTAATCATTTTCAAGTCCCTAATACAACAGTTACTTATCAATTAATTCTGTCGAGGAAACTTGTTTGTCCTGTTTGTTTTATTTACTGTGGTTGTCGAAAATAAAAAAAAAATGTTTTATTTTGGAAGCTAAAGATTTTACTAACGTAAGATACAGATCTTGCGAGATATACCTAACAGATTAACATATGACAAAATCAAAATCTCGTTAAAAAGTATCTAGTTTAGTAGGTACATATTTATCAAGTATAATTCAATATATATTTTTTAACTATTTGACAAAGGTTACCTCAAATATTACTGCGCTGCAGTTGTTCATAATAGATAGGTATGTAATAAATAATGGACCATGAATCCACGCTTATTTAAAAAAAAATGAGGACTTAATACATTTAGATCTTATATAGTTAAGTATATTGTCTGTTTTCTAATGCGTGTAGTGTTTTCTAAAAAATTCGGTATATACTTACAGCAATACGAAAGTTAAGTTAAGCAGAGAATCACAGGGACACCAAATACGGATCATTCTCTGCCTAACTCACACGTACATTGCATTATTAAACAATAAAAAACATGAAAAACAAAATAAAACCAACCCATACAATAAAACTGAAATGGAAAATTGATATTAGGTTCCTAATAAAAAACTTTTTTGGATATTTGTTGTGTCACTAATCTAATTTACTACTTGTTAAACCATTATTTTTAGCTATTAGGTAACCTTGAAAAAGTCCGAAAACTCGGACGAAACGTAGGATATTTATTCAACAAATAAATTTCAGAATATTAGTGATTGTAATACTGATCACAGACAGCAATAGGTACCGTTACAGACTGATTTGAGAACGGTATATATAAAAAATTTATACAATTACAGTCATTTATGTGACAACTTTTTGATAATGAAACGAAAATATATTAATAGTTCATTGTGAATAGTATTTAACGAAAACTAAATTTATTTGAAGGAGATACCGTGGAGGAGCCGAAAACAACTACTCCACGGTCAATGTGCCCCGACTGGCAATGCATTATTAATCGGCATCTCTGCAGGAGTCGCCACATATCATTCATCGAGACCACCTACCAGACACTGACCAGCTTCGCGTTATCATGCGCTAGGGCACTCTGATGAGCGCATAATTAGCGCGAAATCGGTAAGTGTCTGCTTTCAAGTAACTAAGAAAATTAACTTCTGTAACTAAGAGTAACTGGTCAATGGAAGAACCAATGCCATTAACTAAATAAAGATTCTTTTAAAACTATACTATTTACCGAGATGAGTCCGATTCGGAACATTTTTGAGTCGGCCTTTTTCATCTTTGCGGCTAAAGCTTTAGGTTAGAAATGTAGGACTGATTTCATCAAATTAACAATTTTTTTTTTTTTGATATTTAATATAAAGATTTCCCTTGAATACTAAAATTTTAAAATATTTATTTTAAACAACTATTATTGTACCCAACCAACAATTAATTTAATATTGGTATTGGTTTGGTAGATATTAATATTATGTATATAGATTTATATTTATATTAATATTATATTTGGTAGATAACCTACCCCACTATATATGAACCTTAAAGTGTTTTGAGTGAAGTGGAGATTATCTTATAATGTCTGAGTGAGGTAACTGAAAGTTACAAATATAGGAAGAATCCCCAACTAAAATGAATATGTCGGCGATTTATAACTGTTTTTAGTGCCTTGTACCGGGATATCAAAAATTATCTTGGTCAAGGGTGGTTGTGGAATGTAAAACGTGTGTCTTATTTTATTTCAGCACAATGACTTGACAGATTCTGACACAACAAAACATATTCAAAAATTTAAAGTAAGACACACGTTTTACATTCCACAACCACCCTTGACCAAGATAATTTTTGATATTCCGGTAGATACGTTAAGTATATGACTTATACATATGACATTTTACTTTTAGTTAGAACTAATAAGAGGTAAGCCTCTGTGGAATTGATATGAATTTATTTAGTAATAACATTTTCATTAACAACTTACAAATGAAAAAATTCAGCATACAAATATACTAATAAATGATGTTATAATAAATACCATTAGCAATAGTTAAGGTAAACATAACAATGAAGTTTACTTCACTGGATTAACTGGTAGTAACTTCTTAGAGCCTTGCAAATGATATTGAAAGTCAGCTTACAAATATGTACAAACGATTTACTAACAACTTACGACAAATATCCTACGTTTCGTACGAGTTTTCGGACTTTTCCAAGGTTACTTAATAGCTAAAAATAATGATTTAACATACGTATTAAATTAGATTAGTTACAGAATAAATATCCAGAAACTGTTTTCTTACCTAATACATCAATTTCCTATTTTAATTTTATTGTATGGGTTGGTTTTATTCTGTTTTTCATCTTTTTTATTGTTTAAGAATGCAATGTAGGTACGTGTGAGTTAGGCAGAGAAAATGATCCGTATTTGGTATTGGTGTCCCCGTGATTCTCTGCTTAACTTAACTTTGCTCTACTGCTGTGTATACCGAATTTTTTAGAAAACACTATACACATTAGAAAACAGACAATATACTTAAATACTATAAGATCTAAATTTATTAAGTCCCCGCCTTTTTTAAATAAGCGTGGATTCATGGTCCATTATTTATTACATATGTACCTATCTATTTTGAACAACTGCAGCGCAGTAATATTTGAGTAACCTTTGTGAAATAGTTAAAAAGGTTAGAACTAAACTAGATACTTTTTAACAAGATTTTGATTTTGTCATATTTTATCATTTATGTTAGGTATATCTCGTAAGATCTGTATCTTACGTTAATAAAATCTTTGGCTTGCAAAATAAAACTTTTTCCAAAATAAATCTTTTTATTTTTTTTCGACAACAATAGTAAATAAAACAAACAGGACAAACAAGTTTCCCCAGCAGAATTAATTGATAAGTAACTGTTATATTAGGGACTTGTAAATGATCAGTTGTGAGGTAAACAAAACATTTAGAGAAAGCTTGGGAGCTGCGAAGAAGTTAGCCACCGTTTAATTAATTGGTTATAATTTCTTTATTAGTGGCATTCAAATATTGAAAGTCACCTTGCAAATATTTGCAAACGACTTAATAACAAGTGGCAAGGTTCTATCCTTAAAAAAATATTCTGAAAGATTTTGAGGGTTGCTAAGAAGTGAGCCCTCATTTAATTGCTTGGTTATAACTTTTTTATTAGCGACTTACAAATGTTGCAAGACCGCTTACAAATACTTACAAACGATTTACTAAGAACTGGTAAGATGAAAAAAACATTCTGAAAGAACTTGGGGGCTGCCAAGAAGTTAGCCTTCATTTAATTTATTGGTTGTAACTTTTTTATTAGTGACTTACAAATGTTGCAAGACGGCTTACAAATACTTACAAACGACTTACTAACAACTGGTAAGGTAAAAAAATTATTCTGAATGAACTTGGGGGCTGCTAAGAAGTTAGCCGCCATTTATTAACTGGTTATAACTTTTTTCTTAGGGACTTACAAATGTCGACAGTCAACGTACAAATACTTACAAATGACTTACTAATAGGTGATAACAGAAAAACTACAATTATAAACAACTTGGGGGCTGCTAAGAAGTTAGCCGCTAAAAATTAATAACAAATAAATCGGTTACCCTTTACTTACAAATGTTACCAATGGGCTTACAAATATTTACTAACGACTTACTAACCGACTGTGGATTAGTGCCGTCCAACTCCAGGAGTTGGGGGCTAACTTCACGGACCCAACATCAAGTTGTAAGTTCATTCTAAATATACAGGAAACAAGTTGCAAAGTTGCAGTTTTAACGATCTGTGTAACATTTAATATGTATTTAAGACTGTGTATTTAAGTACTCCTCATATTCTCATTCATGGCTTGTGTGGTACCGATAATTTAACTTTATTGCGGTCCAAAATTGATGCCCATAGTGATTGGAATAATTTAATGAGAGTGTCATCGAATCTTCGAAATCAGTTAATCAACAAGCCAAAATCAATGGAAATAGGAAAAACTTGTTTTTTAATTCATTGCTTTAATACATGTTATCAATATCATTGGCAAATAACATACATTATTTTTCTCTGTATAAATTAATTTCTTAAGAAGTTTTGTATAATAATGAGAAGATGAAATATTTTTTTCAGACAACGTAGCTATATTTTGTGTCTATAACGCTCTGTTACAATTTTTTGTATGAAAACTTTATATTGTAACTCAACTTGTGGGTGATATATTATGTGAAATGGAAGCGTTGATCGAAACATAGGTACATCAAATACACTTTATACTCTTCTGGCTAGCACTAATAAATAACCAACAAAATTTATAAATACAAAAGTTTTACTCTCAATAAACTTTCCATGATTTAGCAAGTTTAAATTCTATTAAACCAAATCTCTTCAAGTGTTAATTGACATTCTAAATTTAAGCCTTTATGAATACTTAAAGGTAAGTATAATCAAATTTGTTCAAGTTTAAAGCTACAATTTCTAAATAAGTTGAACTTGTCAAATAATGTCTCGGCTTGGCAATTATGTTCTAAATGAAGTGCCTACTTTAGAAAAGAAATAAAAAATTTGGAAAATTTTCATAGTTGTTCCTCTTATTCTCAAATGCACCATAATTCAATAAAGTAGTAATAATTCTCCTGTAATTATGTTTTGTAAGGTTGCTGCCTCTGGATACAATTCCAAATATCTAGTAGATGCAACTTTCGCAATACTGTGAGTTTGTAAATAAAGTGTAAGCATATCAAACTTTTCTTTATTTGAGAAATTGTGAGCCCCATATTTTCATTTAACGCAATTCATAAGTCATTTTGTATGATACTTGTGACAGAACGGGAAATATTTACATTTCATAACACAGCCAACTTCTAAAGTAAACTTTAAAAACGTAAAAACGTAAACGTAAAAAAATGATTTTTTCAATATTTCACAAATTTTAAAAATTATTTTATAGGCTCATGATACATCGTTGGAAAGAGAATTTTTGGCTTTAAAATATGATATAAAAATCCAATATGGCGACCATAAGAAATAGCAAAGTTGTGGTTAATAACAGAAAAACAAAGAGTGCCTTGTAATTTTTGTTTATGCCAAAATGTTCGTCTTTAAAAAGTGTACTAATAATGTAAAATTTTTAGAAGTGTCAGATTAACCATTAGCGAGTTATTGGCCAAAAACAAATTCTTCGGTTTTTCGTTTTTTTCAAATATCTCGAAAAACAATTGACTCACGATAACTTTCAATGCAGATTTGAAATCAGCATAAAATTCTCTAAAACTTTTCCCAGTTGAGCGTTTTTCTATCTTTCATAATAACTGAGATCCCTATGTAGAGACTCGAATTTTGGACAGTCTGTATAATATATATTTGAGCTTCTAAGTGTAACAAATGTTCGGTAGCGTAGGTGTAGGGGTGGTTAGATCGGAGTAATTTTGGTGTCGTTGTGAAGGTTAGACCTTTCTTTGTCGAAAAGAAGTGGCCAGGGCATCACACGATTACTACGGGGTGGCAATGAAGAGGAAAATGGTGAACCTCTACATTTTGGCTATTTTTATAAGACTTTGTCAATGTTTAAGTGTGCTAAAAGTGAACTTAGCCTGGAACTAAGTTTTAAGAGGCACATAGGGGTTCATTTGATGATTGGTTTTTAAAGGCAAAAAAGGTAAAATTTGTAATAATAGCTTGGTAGAGTAGTAGAGTGTTGTTGACATATTGATAAAGGTGTGCAGTTGGGATGGCTGTACTGTGTTATACTGATTTTATTGGGAAAAACAGAAAAGAAATTATTGACCTTTGGGTTTGCAAATGGTATCCTGCCGTTGAACTTTTTTCGTTAAAGACTTCTTCTGTAAGCAAGGCATGCAAGCTGTATCTGAGGTAAATACTCTTATTTCATAATATTGTTACTTTAACTCACAAAGAGCATGGAATATTTAGATACATTTTTTATTGCATTTTTCTCGTTGGTTTCTGTTGGTTTCTGCTGGTAAATTACAATAGATACCTAACAATAGTTAGGTATTATGAATTTAAAATCATTTAGGAATGCAACTACCACTATATAAATACAAATAAATTGCAGATCTATCAAATTAAAAGAAATTTCAATATTACTCATTCCATAGCCTCCTAGTTCTTTTGAACCATTGAATTTATGTATATTACATATTTATATGACATGATAGGTATTTTCATTGTCTTTAACATAGAGTAATTATATAATGGGTGTCTCATTTAAAAAAATCGACTTTTTTCAGATTATAAAGTTGCAACATTGATTTCGTAGTATGTCCACCCTGTATAAGTGTTAAATTTTGTATTTTGTATCTGCATTGACGCTTTCTAAGTGGAAATTACCACCCACATGCCTAATTTTAGTTTTTGATAATTTTTTTATATCTTGTTGAAAAATACCTTGATTTTTCAAAAACGCACACATAACCTCCAATATCTCGAAAACTACGCAAAATTCGACTACAGTTTAAATAGGTAAGTCGAGTTTATTTTTGACAAAGAATCCAAAAATCGACAAAAATACGGGGTGTTCGATTTAAATTTTTAGAGTTGATGTCGTACCAGCAAAATTGGGACACCCTGTATACATGGAAGTATTATATTTTAAAAGAACTCGAAAATCTAAAAAACTTTTGTATTTAACTTTTTTTCACATCTTTTATAGATTTCCAAATAGTATAGTGGGTCGTTTTATGTGAAACACGGTGTACACTTCTTTTTCACACCTTTTAAATATCCTGGCACTGTGATAGTATATTGGCTCTTTTTTTAATCATCTCCAATCTCTTCCGATCCAATCATCTCCAGATGATGGCAACTTGGTTGGCGAAACCCGCGTCGAGTACAGTATAGTGTTTTGGTGTTATACGGAAAACTACGTTAGCGTTATAGTAGGTATATTGGGATTCAAGATTAAAATTGGTTTTAATAAAACAGTTTGCGTTTCTAAATATATTGGAAAGGCTTAAGAATAATAATAAAGGCTAGAGGATAAAGATTAAAATTAGTCACGAATTCATAAATTTTGTGAGAAAATCCGCACGCAATTTGGTGAAATACAGCAAGAAATTTGCATAGTCAAAATGAACAATTTCATAAAGCTTATTGTAATGTATTTTAAATAAAGTTCTTTTGTACCAATGGCGATGAAAGGGGGTTAAATTACTGTCTTTGGGTATACAGCAATTTTTTAAAAGTAAGATTTTTTCTAAAATACATTTTATTACCTACTATATCTTCTGCAAATTGTATGTATCTTTAAATATTGACAGAGATTTTCAGACATCTGAATGTCTAATGTTTTTTATAATGTAATTTCCTTCTATATAAATCAAAGTATGCGTCTATTTTATAAAAAAAACGGTATATGAGCAACACAGTTTAAAATTTGTTATTTGCAGATTTTGCGATATGGTACAGAAAAAACTTAGGCTAAGCTTCTCATATCTATTGCCATTAACGTTAGTTTTAAAACAGAAACTCCTTTAGAGTGATCTAAAAGACACGCCTGTGAATTTACTTTATTACAAATTTAAGTAATAGTTGTAAATATCAAATTGATATGGAAAAGACAAAGATAGGTATTTAAAAAAAAACTATACTGTGTAAGAATAGGCCTGCAAGATATAAGAATTTTCTGTTTTTGACTCTTTATTGTGATTTTTAGTAACTATTTTTCACACATCTTCTTCATGGTTAATATGTTACTTAACATATCTATTGTGTATTGACTTTTAATCATCTAGCAAAATTACCTCATTATAGATAATATCCGGTGTGAAACTAAATGCTTTTGGTACTGAGTAGAAATTGTGATTAATATATTCACTAAACTTAAAGCTTAATTTAGACGTGAACAGCAAGGTTCGAAGTTGGGAACATAATCTGGTTATTAATTATCCTTACCCCTGGTTGCATGGGATGTTTGGATGATCTACAAATACTTTAAGCAAATGCTTCAGTTTATAAACAAGGGGCTCTCTTCTTAACTTTTTTATTGCAGTTAAAGGATACCTGTATTTCCAAGATATACAGGGCAACAATAACACAATTTAATAAAACAATAATCAAATCGCAGGAAAATAAATTCGTACCAGTAAAACATCATATTCTAAAATACACTCATGGACCAAATTAAACTATATTTAGATAAGCTTATATTAAGCAACGAGTAAATAAAATGTTATTTGTACTAGAGCAGCGAACGTTTGTATTTACAAGTATGTTTGGAACGAAAAAGTCAACAGAAATTGGGTTTATCCAGTCCAATACAATTAAATAAGTGCACATATGTCGGACGCGGAATCAGACGGATGGTACAGAACGGACGCACAAAAACTTCAATCTTATTTCGCATCAACGCACATACGTCGAAATCGACTCGCGGAATTTAGCTTAGTAGTGTCAATCATGAGTTCTTCGGAGAAAGAATTCATTGCGGTTTTGGTAAAAGAGCATTATAATAAACGAAAAAGAGTAAAACGAATGTGGATTTGTTTACGGTGAATATATTCATTTGTTTTCTGATTTACTACGGGATGACTGGAATTTTTTTAACTACTTGATAATGACCAAAAAAAATTGTATTATTTGTTGGCATCAATTAAAGAAGTTATTACTGAGAACACTGTCCTTCGCGCAAACCAATTCCTGCTGAGGAAAGACTGTTAATGTTTAAAGTAAGTAAGAAACACAATTGGTTAAACATCTTTTAATTTTATTGTTGTAATTAGAATATAACAAAAGAACATTTCTGTACAAGAAGTAACAAAAAAAAGGTTAGTATGGAGTATTTTTTATGTAGGTACTTGAGAGCTGCGAATTTTGAAGGTTTTGAAGATTTTGAAGATGGTAATTTGCTACCGGTTGTCGTGGAAGTTGTTGAAAATCTCTGACAGCAGGGGGGTTCAACAAGCTCTCCTCCACTTTTAAAACTAAGTTATAATTTTTTTTTAACTTGTATTTGTAAATGTGGCGGGAATGTGCGCTCTGTTTCAGCAATGGATGAAAAAAAAGGCGCTAAGAGGATCTTCCTTATATGTTTCTTGTTTGTGCTGTCTCTGATGAATCTCTTCCTTTTTGAATTGCAAATACTCTACCATTGGTGACTGTTGTGGTTTAAAGTGGATTTTTGTATGAATTACGCTTTGAGAGGATGAAGTTGATGGATTTCTACACATTCTCGAATGGCACGTTAGCGCTATTTTCGGGAGTATTTTCAGGAGCAGGGCTTCAAGCAATCTCATATAATATGTCACCATCAGACGCATTGTGTGGAACTGCTAAATTTGAACAGTCAAAATGTAAGAAGTATCGAAAAAACATGTGGTGCTTGGTGATGACGCTATCCGATTATAAGTTCCGACCTGCATCGCACATTCATCGGGACGCCTGACAAGCATAGCAGGCAGCGGACGCATTTCAATACTAATTCTAGGAGTCTCGGCAGATTTTTAAAATGCTGAGAAACCCGTCCACACGAATGTTCTTTGAACCATATGATTGCATGTATTTTACATTTCAACGTATTTTTTTTTAAATGGATTGCTATAAATATTTGAATATTTTTTAAATCACTGGAAATTTCTCTTTTCAGCGATGTGTCTATTTTCGATTTTTGATGTGGCCTTGCTAAGTTATTAAAAAAACTAAATATTTTGGTAGGGACAGGGTTTAACAAATAATAAACCCGCTGTGTGAAAATTACGGTCAATTAATAATAAATATTTTGTAATTGCGTAGCCAAGGGACCTACTTAAATGTGGCAACTACCGATTAATGATTATATTACGTAGCGTGTTTTTTGCATAAAAGACAATTTAGATTTCATAGAATATTTTTTTCCATTTTTATTAGAACACACAGTATGTTATTTAATTTTTCAGTTAGTAATTTAATTCTCTACAAGTTTAAATTCAAACCACACAAATAGATGGGTAACATTTGGATGTTGTTATTAATGTCACTAGTATGATTAATGTCACTACTGAACTTTAGTAAATTTTGTGTTGTGAAATATATCGCCGAATAAATAATTAGAATAAATCACAATACCTACATATTAAAATGATAATTAAAGTCTGTATTTAAATAAAACTTTTAGCAGCAGATTTTTCTTTTTAGCAGCAGATTGATCGACAATCCATTCGATTAATCGTTCTGTACAGGTAAATCAACAACTACTGTTTTATATTCATTTTATGAAAGGGTTATCGAATTTATGGAGGCAGGCGAGTGCCCAGTTGGGATCTTTTGCGAACTCAGCAGGGCATTCGACTGTGTCGAATATGAAAAATTATTGCGAAAGCTAGATGGTTACGGTATAAGAGGGGTGGCTTATGACTGGATCTCTTCCTTTCTCAAAAATCGGTCACAATATGTAAGTCTTTCTTATTCCTCTGTTGGTACCGTTCAAAGAATAAATTCAGGATACAAGAAAGTGGGTATGGGTGTGCCACAGGGCTCAATATTGGGACCCGTATTATTTGTATTGTACACGAGTGAGCTTGATGCCTTAATCTCCGATGCATTTCCTGTTATGTACGCCGACGATACGTCACTAATTGTATCTGATAAGACTGACGATGCACTGGTACTCAAATGCAACTCGGTTTTAGATCAAGTTAGCAACTGGTGCGGCTCACACTCATTATATTTCAATCCTTTGAAAACATCATTTATTAGATTTCATAATTATCAAAAAGAATGTTCTAAACTAAATGTTCAGGTATACAATTCTCCATTGTCTGATAATGTAACAACCGTTAGTTTCCTAGGTTTTACATTGGATGATTGTTTGAATTGGAAACAGCACTGCACCAGCCTAGTAGGAAAATTAAATTCTCTGTGTTACTTGTTTAGAAACTTAAAGTCAGTCTTGACGAAGCATCAGCTCATAAATTTGTATTATGCTCAAGTTGACTCCCGATTGAGATACAGTGTATGCTTGTGGGGAAATACTATCACCTGATGTGTTTATTGCCCAGAAACGGATACTGAGATGTATTGCAGGTATTCCAAGTAATCACACGTGCAAGGTGTTATTTAGGGAATATGGGGTGTTAACTCTTACAGGAATATTAATTTTCGAAATGTGTCTATATATTTTTAAAAATAGATCAAAATTTATAGTAAATAGGGACATCCACACAATTAATACGCGCTGAAATGGAAGCTTCCGATTGCCCTTGCACAAATATAATATATAACAAAATTCTCCCAACTATCTTGGTTTGAGGCTTTTCAATCATCTGCCAGAGGAACTAAAGCGAGTACAGATATTAAAAACTTTTAAATATAAACTAAGGCTATTTTTAGTAGACAGGTGTATTTACTCTGTGAGTGAATTAATGTCACTTTAATTTAGGTAACATTGATTATTCCCATATGTGTGTGTACATGTCTTAAGGGAAAATACATATTATTGTTATTATTATTATTATTATTATCATATTTTTTGAACGTTCACTCAATATTTTATGTTTTCTTTTAATTTTTGGCAACATTTTCAAAATAAATTTTCTTGAAAAAGTGCTGGCAGACTGCATTTTCAATGGACTTAAAACCTTCGGTGCAACTCTGTTGCAAACGGGTGCAAATAACTAATAACGATCAATTAATGCTCAATAAATGTTATAATACCTATAAATTTAGGGATTTGAAAGACATTCTAGCTATATGAAAAGAACATTTCTTATTTTTACCTTAAATAGGAAATGTTTGAACACTATCCATGCTTCTGCTTATTTCACTATTCCAGTTGGTGAAGTTCAGTACATTTATTTCGAAACATCCTATACAATAGTTACGCAACAGAATACGAGAAAACATAATGTGTTGATGGAAATAAAACAACTTGTTTCTGCACGTGATTCGTATACCAGTTTTAGCACGTGATTTATACGAAGTGAAAGTAGTAACATCAAGGCTACCATAACCATATCTAGCTATGGTATTACTGGATTATACTGGATGTAAAGCAACTAGCATTATCCAGTACTTTTATTGATACTATTTTATTATGTAAATGGGGTGCATTTATATCAGTTTTCTTTTAACATATTGACTAATAAATATGTTAATTATAATAATCCAGGTTAATTTACCAGTTGCTTTGGTAAAAATAATATTATTTACAATATATTGCGTTGACCTTATACTAATTATTAGGTATTATATGTATGGTATGGAACATTGTTAATAAAGAGACTGGCAGAGAGAATCATAAAAGGAATATCACTCTGAATTTGGATGGCAACCGCTGCACCGACCACGGTCAACTCGCCAACGCCTTTGGCGAATATTTCGCTACAGTAACTAAAAAAAAGGTAATAACACATTTTGGCAATTCTAGGTCTAAAATCTGTACCGCCTCAGAAATACACAACCATACTTTCTTCTTCAGCCCAGTTGACGGTAACGAGGTTTTATCTGTCATAAATAATTTAAAAAACAAAAATAGCACTGGTATTGATTGCTTCACTGCAAAACTACTTAAAAATTATGTCGGTTCATATAGTTGACCATGTTGCCAAGTTAATTAATTTATCTATATGCACTGGTCATTTTCCTGACGCATTAAAAAGGGCAATCGTTGTTCCTGTTTATAAGAAAGATAATCCTGAAGATATAACCAATTACAGACCTATTTCACTACTAAGCGTATTCTCGAAGGTATTTGAAAGAGTGGTTTTTAACAGAATTTTTGTTTTCCTTGATAAATATGGAATTATGACAAGTTGTCAACACGGCTTCCAAGCGGGCAAATCTACACAGTCAGCAGCCTGCAGTCTGACCAATAGAATTCATGAGCTCCTAGACAAGGGCGAATACGTTGCAGGTATATTTTTTGACTTGACGCGTGCTTTCGATTGCTTAGATATCTCTTTTATTGCGAGTAAATTGTATAATATTGGATTCAGAGGGATATTCCTGGATTGGATTATCAATTATCTTTCAGGTAGGACAATGGTTGTGAAGGTGCATGATGCCACTTCTATCAATCATGATATAGATTTGGGAGTCCCTCAGGGATCGGTGCTGGGGCCTCTCATTTTCTTGCTATTTGTCAATGATTTACCGAATCATATCGACTCATCGACTTTGACTTTGTTTGCCGATGATACATCCTCAGTGGCTTCAGCTCGGACCCCTGAGGAACTTGTTATAGTTTGTGAACATTTTATTACGACATTTGTCAATTGGTGCAAATCCAATAATCTAATAGTAAATGTTGACAAGACAAAGATTGTTTGCTTCCGAACCCAAAGCCGAACTGATTCGGAATTATATTTTAAGTGCAACGACGTTGTATTAGAATCTTCTAATAGCACCAAATTCTTAGGAGTCTACCTTGATCGTCAACTTAAGTGGACGGAGCACATAGACATGCTTAGTAAGACACTTAATAGGTCGTTCTATGCTATATCTCGAATACGTGATACTATGCCCCTGTCTGCACTGTTGAATGTTTATTATAGTTTAGTATATAGTCATCTTTCATATAATGTAATCCTTTGGGGAAATGTTGTAAATAATGGTAGGATTTTTATAGCACAGAAGCGAATACTTCAGAGAATATTTGGTATCAGTCCCTGTCAAACGTGTAGGAGCATATTCGTCGACAATAGAATATTGACTTTCCCATGTATTTATATTTACAAGTCTCTATTGTATGTTAGAGATAATATTCATCACATTGATAAGAATTCTTATTTTCATGATTATCCTACTCGTAATTGTAATCTGTTAAGTGTTCCTTTACACAAAAGAAAAAAATTTGAAATGTCTGCAATATACCAGGGGATAAAATTATTTAATAAATTGCCACAAAAATACAAAGTGATGAATAGTTATATTTTTAAATTGTCTGTTAAAGAGTTGTTACTTGCCAGATGTTACTATAGCATCCAGGAATTTATTAACGACGATAATATCTGATGTTTATATATTTTTATATTAATTGTATTGTTATTGTTTGTCTAAACTGTTTTGACTTGTCCTATACATTGTATATTTTGTCTTAAAGGATTAATAAATATTATTATTATTATTATTATTATACTAATTAATACAAATAGCAATAAGTTCCTTTGGTATTATATTATTTAAAAAAATGTAACATACAATTTTCGTCATTTTTATGTGATTCATTCTAATTTATTAGGCATTTTTAATGATACGTATAAAACACAAAACCTATATTTTTCCTTTAGGCCGTTTTCCTGAGCTGCTTTATTTAGTAAAGGATTATATGAATATTATAAGGATGAGCGGATGATGTCAGTTTGAGTGATTGATGATATATTAGCAACAAGTACCTATTCAGTGAATGAGATTACAAGCCATCAGAGAGTTATATTAAGGCAAACACCAACAACTATTGAGATATCAAATAATTTATCTCATGACTATTATTGATTAAAGGCAGTTTCTTAAATTCACGCGATAATTTATAGGAAAACTATTCATAAAACAATATTCTTTCACAATTCTCCATATTAAGATTTTTTGTACCTAATATAATATTCTTAGTGTATGATGATGAATTGAAAAGTATGGATTGAAAATTAGTGCGCTAGATACTCAAAATAACGTGTTTTTTAGTTTGTTAAACTAGGTTGTTGTTGTTGTTGTTCATAGGCGCGCGGTCACCCGCAGCACTCAGGTCTTTCGATCCATTGTGCCTGCCGCTAGTTGGGAGCTATTGGAAGAGATCCGTGCTATGCGCATAGGCCAACACCAGTTGTAGGGGAAGCTCCCTAATGTCCTGAGGCAGGAGAAATGCTGCGCCCAGATGTTTGTGTCTCTTGACCATGAGGCAGGCACAACGACAGAGGATGTGAATGGAGTCCTTGCCATCGTATCCGCAAAACCTGCACCTTCTACTGTCACTAAGACCGATAGTGTTAAGGTGCTTGTTAAGATGTCCGTGACCTGTCAACAGTCCTGTGACAATCCTTATGCTGTTACGACTTAGCGCAAATATTGATCGAGTTGCGTTCGATCAAGGCCCTTTAATTAAGAGCCTGGCTTGTCGCAGCCCAGACCCGTTTGACCACGTTTCTGTTAAACTAGGTACAAGTTATTTTTTATTTATGTTAGAGATGGAATTATGATTTTGTTTATAACCAATTATTTATTTCAAACTGGTTTAACTACTTATTATGTATACTGATTTATTTTTTAATGATTCCGTTTCATGAGAATTTTATGATTTTTTGTAAAAACAGGAACTTGCTTCCAAACTGTCTGTGAAAATTAAAAAGTACTCTAAGCTCAGGGCTATTTAGACTAAAATTACATAATATACCACTGTATTATCAATCGTTATCACTTTAGTATTTATTTGCAAAAAAAATTAAGACATCATAAATATTTTCACACAAGTTAGGTATACACACAGACTAATTACTTTTTCGTCTGTGGTATACATTTAAATGTAAATTTCTAAATAATTTTTAACAAAACCGAATACAGTATCAAGTTAAAATTTGTGTGATCATTTTCTTACACATGAGACGTACGATGTGTCTCAACCACTCTTTACAAAACCAAAATTTCCTTATCTTTCTGGGTGTTTATTAAAATACATTTCTTCGGCATTCCCGCCATTTCTGCGAAACAGAATAAAACTCCAACATGTCATATTTGTCACTATCTGAAAAGATATTCATTTCAAAAGTCAAAAATTTCTTTAGTTGCAGACACTTTATACTGACAATAAAAATTATGCTCTGACAGTTGGATAATAACAAATGAAAAATCAAAGCACAATATGGCAAAATTTTAATAGGAATCCACCTATGATGATATCTTAATTTTGTTATTTTTAAGTATTTTCCTTAGCCGAACATAAACATGTTATACATGGTTGAAGATCACTTTTAATGAGGATAATAAAAATGCAAAAATTCAATATGGCGTCCACAAGAAAAACGAATGTGACAACGGCCGCGCGCAACATACTAGGCCTAGATGATTTTTTGCATTATTTTCGGAATCACCATCCTCTTACTCCTAACCCGAAATTTTCATGACCATAGTTCTTGTAATAAGTAAAATATTGGAGTTGGGGAAAATGCATTTTTTTGGTTTTCACCCTGTATGAACGGAATGGTATCGATTTAAAATATCATTGATCCGAATTATTTTTGAGCAGACCAATACGCAATTTTTCTTCTATTTAACCCACCTTGTATCTCCAATGGTTTCCAATATCCCCATGTACAACATCATTTTAAACTGGTTAAAATACATTACAGAAATTGACAATTTTATGAAATTACTTGTTTGAGGTCTAGGGGAAGGTACCAATGTTATGTTGATTAATTTATTTCCATTTCAATAAATAAGATACTCTAATTTTATGATAGAATATAGTATATAATGAAATGGGTGCAAATGAGTGTAAAATTTAATTACTGACGGTTTTAATTAACGTTAATTGGGTGTTTAGAGAGATAATTGAATATGGAATGATTATAAATTAATTTCGGAATATTTTTGAATATCTGACAGTATCCTAAATAGAAATAAAATATCTGAAATTCTGTTTTAGAGTGCTTGAAGTGAAGTTTTCTGTTTTGAGTGCTTCAGCTTGAAGTGAAGTTTTCGTTAATTTTAAACCTTAACTATAAGGACGGTATCTATAGAACTAGAAATTTATACGAACTTCAAGTCAGACCAAGTAGCTTAAGGTTTTCGCCCACTACATCATATCGTGCCTTGACCAAAACGGTACCGACACATGCAAGAAAATATTCTTTGTACATAATCTTATGAGGCATCGCCCACTACATCGTTCCATGCACTACCGGAACCATACCGTGGCGTGACCGATTCATTGGAAAATATTTTGCAGGAGAAGGGAGGATCCGTGCATGTCAGGCAGGACTTGACCTTAGAAATGTAAATAAAGTATGTCACAGTCACACAATAGGAATTTTTGCTAAAAATATATTAAACTTGATGTTCAACCAAAGCCTACCAACTGAAGACATAACTGATTGGATTGCTCACCACACTTAGGTTGTGTTCCGATATTAAACTTGGTTAACCAAAATCCCGGTTAAGCGTTCCATTAAATAAAAATTCCTGAAAATTGTTTAATTATGGAACTGTGGTCACCTGAAAAAGGTTAACCAAACGTCAAAATATTGACCATACTCTGGGAGCGGTGAATTGGTCAACCGAAGAGTTAGCAGGTTAGGTTTTAGTGTTGAGAGAAGAAAAATACATTCTCTCAACGATTTTAATTATATTTTGTTTAGATGGTCAAGGCAGATGGAGTGGCGTTCTTAAGTTAAGAGTTATAATACATATTTATAAATTCTACTTTTCTGTATTGTATTCTGTAGTCCACTTGACCAAGTCGACTGAAAGCTACACTTATATCTACTTATAAGCCACTTATATCTTACTATAATATACCAAATTATCTGCCGTTTCATTTATTTTTTGACTGGAGACTAGAGTAATAGTTAAGCACGGAATATGAAGGTATTTAGGTTGAATGAATCCCAATAAAAACAATTCATTATCCATGTTGATTAACCAACCAGTTCCTTTATTACACATTTTTCAGGTTTACCAATATTTCGGTTAACCGAAATCCTGGTTGGTCTCGGATAATATCGGACTACAAACTTAGTGACTGAATTTCGGGAAACTAGTTACAGCGATGTAGAATTCAGCACGATGTCTACTCGTTCTAATGGGCGAGCGTAACCGAAGCTGCTCCGCCAACGGGTCGGATAGGTTCCGCTTACGGTCATGACACGATACGGTGTAGCGTACGAAAACCTTTAATCATTAGGTTATTTAGACAAAGTTGAATTGAACTCTCAATTGAATCAAATTATAATATAGGGAGAGATACAAGGAATATATGTGCAGTATTATCAATTATATCTTACTGGGTGATCATAACCAAGTAATTTTTAAATACGTTTAGTGTACCTTTTTGATTTTTCAGTTTTTATCAATTCCAGATGATGCCAACTTGGTTGGCGAAACGCGGGTCGAGTGCAGTATGGTGTTTTGGTTTTATATGGAAAACTACGTTAGTGTGATACTCACATGTCGATTTGGTTCACATCTGTAATAGATTTATCCTATTTGGACATAATTTAAAAACATTACCCTTTCACATATCCTTTCGATGCTCTAAGTATCTGTTTCAGTTTCAGTATCAATTACTTTATCACTTCATCTAATTATTGATGTATGGATATGAAAACTGTAGATGTGTTGAATTGAAACAGGGGCATGAACGAGGGTGAAAAAGAAATGAACCAAAACTGAAATGGTAACCAACTCTACAGATTACTTAAAAGATTGTTAAAAGTTGCTTTCATTACAACGAAAATCATGCTTATTAGAAAAACCGCAAAAGTATAAAAATCTTAATCTGGTATGATAACCTTAACCAAGTCTGTATGTTTGTCTGTAAATAAATAAATAAAAATATTAACTTTGCCCAAACATCGTTGCCATCACGTGATTAAAAAGCGTCTCATAATTGGTTGTAATGTTTTGTTCAGTTTTGTTTTTGCTTACATTAGTTCTTGTAGTATATTTAAGAGGTTTCGTCACTACATTGTGATTTCTAGCGATAGGGATTAAATATAAGAGTATATTGAGATACATTTATCTCATACTTGGCCAAAAGAGGACAATGCGGCTATAAAAGCACATTATCCCTGGCGACGACTCTATGCTCTATACAAAGTTATGTGTGTAGTGTGGTGTAAAATATCTGTAGAGCGAATTGCGGTGCTCTTTGTCAATATGAAGCTATCATCAAAATAAAGAAAAAATTTAAATATGATTTTTTAGATTATTCGGTGCGAATGCAATATTTTTAAACAGAGAGCAACAATGTAATATAATAAATTAAGATAAATGAAAAAATTGCAAGAAATACATAGAAAATCTATACTAAACATCAGATTTCATGGCAAGCTATCAGACAACACATTATCATGCATTTTCACACAAATTACACAATAGGTATATGAGTATGATAATGAACGCTGTTTTTATACTGCACACAATTTGAAGATTTTCACTTTTAAGATTCTTTAGCACTGCTATTCTAAAAACGTTAATGCGACACACACTACAATGATAATGATCGAATTTGGAGCAAATATCGAGAAAAAATGTCCTGAAATGCATTCTTGTATAAAACGATGAAACGTACCTCGCCGTAGGCGATACCAGGGCCGTACAATACTGTACAAGGTACAAATTCTGTTTTTTAGTCTTTATATTTTGTAGTAATTTATACCATTCACATGTTTAATTTAATAGTATTTATATTGCTTTTAATATTTGTCTATTTGATGTGGTAATGATCCTGTAACTTTTCAGTAAAATATAATATTTAATTATATATCCAACAAAAATAAATATTGCTATGTAAATAAATACAAATTAAAAAGTATTAAATTATGTTCAAAATATATTCCAACAAGGACAGAATCTTAAACGCTCCATACACGATGAGACCTGCTCCGGAGGTACGTATCTTTTGAAATGATATCAAGTAGTAGACAACGCAAGCACTCTGAGACAACGCAATGAATAATTGTTAGGCAAAATATTAAAGTTTGTTTTTGTTCCAAAATTTCCATAATTAGTAGGAAATAAATAAAAAAAGAGTAGGAAATAGAATAAATAGCCATTTTTAAATGTGCTATACTCCAACAACCAATGAAATGATTTGACTCGTCGTAAGATGTAGAAGAAAGTCAATTCTTTCGTGATCTGGTATTAGTCAAAGAATTTCGAAAACTTTCAGTGCAGACAAACTGAGTGCAAAGTTAGGTCTGCTTTGAATGGCGCCCGCCATTTTAAATTTTGACATTTCATTTTGACATACCAACAGAAGATTCATAGAAATCCCTTGAGTAAAATAGAATTGTGAAGAGAAACCTCAAGGGCTATTTTCTTTGTTCACAATTTAAAATTGGTAAGTAGGTAGGTAGTTTTTGATTTCGCTTTATCTCCACAACCAATGTATTGATTTAATAATTGTATATGCCTGTAATTAGCTTTTATTAGCTGTGTAATTTTACATAGTTTAAAAATAACGAATGCTAAGTGTCAACACTGCCAAACCAAGTTTGTTAAAATCGGTTAAGAAACGAAAATGTGGCTAAGAAACCGTACATTTTATTGTTCTTTGCACTCGGTAATTCCTTTAATTGTATATTTCTTAGTAAAATTTATTACAAAATACCTAAATAAATATATAAACATAAAAAGCCAATAAATGATATAACAAAATATTCCACTACGTTGTATCTAGCAATATTTTATTTAGATAACTTCAAATTGTGTATAGTACATTACCTGATTTATACAAGGTGTCTCATGTATCTGGTGTGTTAGTTATTTCGAGAGTAGATATGTAATTTTGGTTGAATATTCAATTCACCTAAAACTCTTAAATGTTTTTATATTTCCAGGTCGCTGTACTTAGAAAGTCGTATCAAGTAGGTACTTTAACTTAACTGGACTCGGATGGATTGACTACTGTTGTATTTTTACATTTCACTGATCATTTTAATTAGACTTAGACTTTGTATAAGTCTAACCTTTGCCAGGATATTTGGACTTTTTTGGAATAAAATTAAATAGTTAATTTACAACAATATGAAAATTAACAGCGTAATTTTTACAAAACCAATAGTTCACCTTCCTTGTTTACAAGGAATACTTATAAAATTACTTAACTGTATACAGGGTTCACGTTCATTATTTAATACCAAATTTGATTAAATTTAAACCCGCTAAAGATGATTTTTCTTAAATTAAAAGCCTGTATCCTGTATGTATTTACAGTAGTTTATACCGGGTCTCGCGTGTCGGACTTATTGATATTTTAAATAAAAATGCATTTTACTTCGGTATTTTGGTTATCAGAAGTATTAAACAATCAGTTCGGCTTCCTTCGCAATAGTTCATATAGTGTGTCGCGGAAATATAAAATTTAATGAAATGTAATAACCCCTGTAAGTCAGATGATATGGGTGACCCGGTTTAGTTTTAATGATTGAATAGATCTTGATTTTAATTCCCTACCGATTGGTATTAAGGTTTTCTATACTTAACGTTTGAGATTTTCTATGAATTATCAGTTTTGGTATAATTAGCGAAATACCTAAATGTGTTTATTCTCTTAACAATATAAGTTTTAATAAAATATCCTTTTACGTTTGCCAGTGATTTTCAGCAATTAGTTTTACAACTATAGTTGATACTTCGTATTCATAAACTGAAAAACTGTAAAATGTTTTCAGTGTCGGAATGATTAACATACCAGTTGCGTGACAAACCCTGTATGTAGACCTCCCTATTTTCAACTTGGTACATGGCCTTTTCATTTTCATTTTTCATATATAACATATGCCATATTTTCATTTTTCTTATATAATTAAATTTTTAAGTACACTTTCATACGACTGTGTTCCATTTCATTGCCAATTCCAAAAATGGTTTTTAGCTTTGTAATTAACTGCTGATTGTTCATGAAAAGATTCTGTTTCATAAAATTCCTAAGAAATTAAATTTCCATCACTATATTCAAGCATGATAAAGCAAATTTGGAGCAAATCCTGGGTAATATGCATGTTGCGATTGTTCGCCGTTAACAGGAACTATTTTGCATAATCAATTGATATCAATTGATCGGCATAAAAAAGTGCTACCTCTATGTTTCCCTCTTCGTGCTTTACGAAATAAGAAAAATATGTATAGAATTGGTCGAGTTAGTAACAGCATTTTGCCGCAATTTGTCTGACATGTATCTGCCTGTATTTAATTAAAAATTTGTCGAAATAGTGAACATCCACAGAAACAGCGAAGGGGATGGTGACTATTGTAATAACTCCGACATGTCTATTTTAGATCTAGTTTTTATCTATTTTATCTAATGTTGAAAGAATAAACTAGTGTATTTTCTGATATGATAAATTGTATTATTATATTGATTGAATTGATATTATACAAATCTATTTCCAAGTTCAAAATGGGGAGCTCTTTGTTTTGGAGAATATGAAACAAAGATGTTAATGCTGATTTCTGGAAGGATAAAGTAGAAAAAGTTCTGATTGTGGTAATCAAATAGAAGAATATTTAACGAATAGGTGTAATAAGATATGAGGAAAAAATATGTTTAAAAACATACAATATTTTTAATACTCATGATGTATATGGCTGACTTAAAAATGATAACATAATGTCTGTAACTTATTTATGGTGTGTTTTCATGATCCATTGTACTTTATTTTGGGATCACACCACCTGTAAAATAACAAAAAACAGGAACAGGAAACCATAAGTATACAAATGAAATATTCAATATTTAATAATTGAATTACTTAATTAAATAATTAATAAATTGAATATTTAAATTGAATTGTATAGTTCTGGTTTCTTGTTCTTTATTATTTTACAGATGGTGTAATCTCAAAAGAAACTACAATGAATAATGGTAACCTAAACTTAAAAATGGCTAAGCACTATAAAATGTTCGCCAGAATGATTGCAACATATGGAAAACCATTTTTATCATTGAAATGTAAGAAAAGAATATATTTTATGCAATTATTTTTGCTTCTATGACAACATAATAATTAATGATTAGCACATGTTACGTGATGTGATGTGAAAATTTAAAATATGTAATAGTATTGAAAGATTTATTAGAAGAAAGGGTTTAGACTCCAATTAGGTACAATCGTTATGTACGCAATTTAGCAATTTACCACTCGTTTTTCGTACTATGTAAAAGAGTTTAATGTACAAAAAAAAACAAGAATAGAATTTTCTAGCAATATCTGTGCCACAAACATTCTATTTTCAAATTTATTTTTCAAGACAGTGGTGTGAAATATCCTCAGAGTAGCATACCTCCACTCACAGAAAACTTGTTGGTCATTACGTTTATGTATTGCACCTCCGTTGTAGAAAACACACATGAAAGCTGTTTCTTAGCTGAGGAATACCGAAGTCTAGATCCGATGCGGAAATTCAATGGGGCTACCACAAAAAGCCGATATCTTGCACATCAATCGTGTATCATACCGACGATCTATGTATCTATGGATCTATCTAATGTATCTATGGATCTATCCATAGAAAATTAAATATTCTATTATTTTCTATGGATATCTAATGTATCTATGGAGTTATCCAATGTATCTATGAATATGATCCAATGAAACCATTTTCAATTTTAATTATTTTTCCACTTTTTAAACTTGATACGTGATACTCAAATAGGATGATAAAGTTTGTTTCTAATAAATAGTTGTTCAGTATCTGAGCAAGGAAACTCATTTTCTGCGATTTAAAATAGTTTAAAATTTTTCCGATCCACCGGGCGGTCATGTCATATGTCAAAACGTTTAATATGTTGTCAAGGATGCAGAAACAATAGCTTCAAAAATAAAGTTTTGCCATAGGTAAGTTGGAACCGTTCTGGCCAATACCATTTACGAATCTATCAAAACTAGATGAGGTATGGTTTGGCTTATTGTCTTGTGCAAAAATAAGCATGTTTAAGAAATATTGTTTGACTGCGAAAATGTGAAGAATTGCGTTTGTAAGGAAATAGAGTGATGAAAACGTGGAAAAAACACAACGAACAGCATTTCAAGCATAAAACTCTGCTTACATAGCTCCCCTTCTTCGGAGATACTTAATCCTCTTCTTCGAGACATAATAATTCCTGCAAATATGTATATACAAATTCTAGAAATCACTAAGATAGGAAAAGGGAAATTCCATTTCATATTCGCGAGTATTCAATTGCTACTTCGTGCAAAATTACCTATGTGAGATAAGATTCCTGAGGATCGTAATTTGCAGAGAATTGTGTTATCAAAATAAAATTTAAATGAGAAAAATATTTGTTTATTAAATATAATGAACACTTAAAATGGTGCGATGTCAGTAATTCATATTTATTGGTAGTTTTTGGTTTCTATTCCGGTGAATGTATATTCACTCTCATATATTCATTCTCTTATTTGTGAAACTTTAATGAGGTAAAAGTATTTTACATGCATATATAGGGTGACTACTTTTATTTGTGTACAAATCAATACCTAAAACGTTTATTGCTCTGGATAATCCACTGAATCTTTCTTTGTTTTAAAGAGCATTGATTACATTTCTTTCAGAAATTACATTTCTTGACCTTATTATCGCATTTCATATGAACAACCAGGTCCCACTACGATGTTTTATACCCTGGAAAATCAATAAAAGCATTTAACAATATTTGAAACGATAGCGTGAATCAGGACTCCTGAAAACTCTCATATGAAAAATTTAAACGAAAAAATATGGAAGATGCTTCTTTTTACACGATATCTAAGTTCAGCAAAATATTGAATTTGGTAGGCACTAGACGAGCCAAGTGTGCCATGGAATTATGTCAAAACAGTAAAATGTTAATAAATAAAGAAAATTAAAGAAGATAAATAACTTAATAAAATTTAAGAAGATATATTTAAATTGAGCCTTATATTTATTATAAAAAAAGTATATTAATGTACGCCATCAAAAAAAAAAAGAATAAAAATTCCGTCACCGAGTTTATGGCGATGGCAGAATGAAATATAAAAATGAAACACTTTATTTATTTATTAATAAAATATGGTGACGTTAAGTGATTTCATATAATATTCAACTGGTTTAATATAATTCAGCGGCACACTTCATCCTGTATATTTTTACCTCTGGTATTCCCTGTTCAGGATTCTGAAGCACCTTCAGGTAACCCTCAATAATATATAGAAATCTAAAACACTTTTTTGTAACGTTGTAAATAAGATGAGGAAATTGAGTGTGGCTTTTACTACCATAAAAACAATAAGTAATAGAAATGTACAGCTGTGTGTTTTACTGCATTATTTGTTGCACCGCTTTTCGTTTCAGATGGACGCGTATTATAATTGAAATGAGGTTTTCAAATGGACGCGTAGAGCGTATGACTGTGAGCCCGCGCTTATATATATACGCGCGGGGCAGAAAATGGGTAATGAAATAATTGATATCAAACTTCCTATTGGAGAAGTTGAACAGCGATCCAGCTTATCAAATGACTAATATAAAAACAGACACCTAAGGCAAAAAGCCTGGGAAGAGATTGGAATAATTTTAATTAAAAATTTTAACAATTTATTAGACAGAAAAAACACGATATTCTATTTTACTATGTAATTCATCAAACGTTGTTGTTGACATACGAAAATAATTAAAGAATTTTTAAGAGTGTTTACGTAATTCCGAATACATCGTAAAGAATGCACCTTTAAGTAATCGCTTCTCAAAAATGGGATGCACCCATATCCTTTTCTTTTTTATTACTTTTTTAAAAGGAAATGCATCAATGGCAACAACGCTAGATGTTTCCACTTGCATGTTCCTTTTTCTACTGCTGTCCGCAGTAGTCTGTACGCCCTATGTGAAAGTTAAATGACGCGTAGTTAATACGGGCGACCTTAATACGCGCGCGTACTATACGCGTCCATCTGAAACGTGACTTATGGTACACACTTTCGGGGATATTTTCTTTTATAATGATAGATATCTCAACCTCTATACAAAAATATTGATATAAAAACATATATTTAATCTACCACAATTTTCCTGGTACTCTATATACACTCGTTTACAAAACAAAAAAAATCAGTTCGCCTGGTATAACCGTTATATAAAATTTCTTTTTCAGAGCTTCAGAGCTCATCCTAAATGTAGTAAAAGGCATCGAAAATCAGAGATAATTAAATATATAAGAAATTGGTATAATTTCATTCCTTATCTTAAATCGTTATGTTCATTTATAGTATTATCATATTTCCACCACACAACACCATATTTTATGTGGTATTAAATTACCCTGAATACCAAATACAAAAATTCTCCTGCGAAATATGACAATCGATTTCAGACTATATCCTGTGGATAGATTATTCCATTAAAACCGAATTAAATCTACATACAAATTCAGTGAGTTTTATAAAACCCCACTTCAATCAGAGTGATGTCGATCCAATAGAAATTCCTCTTTCTGTGTTTTTAATGTTGACTAAAAAGGCTGCTCATTTTTTGTTTTGTTTTCAAGGTAATTAAGTCTCGATGAGTCCAGTTTGATTGTCAACAATTTATAAAATATAGTTACTTTTTCATTTGTCTAATTTCATTAGTCAAAATAAATTCAAAATTATACAGCTAATGGTTATATGACTATTTATAGACTAGGTACCTATGGTTGTATAATTATAGATTATAAACAACATACATTTCCTGAAATTTCCAGGAGATAATCAGAAAGTATCAGTACTTGTTATATTAAGGCCTAGCGATTTCTCGCTCACATGGATTTGACAGGGCTCCATTACATATAAAATTTGGTTTTCTTTTATTATCTTTTAGTAATATTTTTTAAAATTACATAACTTTTCAAAAATATGTACACCAGTCTCTTGAATGACCTATTAAGTAGATAGTGTGGAATTTTCTGTATTTGAAGTAAATTGAAAAATAATATGTAGAAAGGTAAGGGCAGATAGCTACAGATAGTTTAGTTACTCCAGATAGATGCAACTCCAGTGCATCTTCATGTGAATACCCATGCAATCTCCAAAGTAGCGCTCCGGCATGGTTGGGTGCAATATTTTCTACCTACATATAATATTAAATGTGGCTAGTACTGTTGAATTATTATACTTATGTCCTTTTGATAACAGTTTCTTCAGAATGGCAATATCTTAACGTTATTTTTATTTAAGATGAGAAATTCTACCGCCGGTTGGCGCTAGTAATATTTTACTTTAAGTATATATAAGATTATTAATACAAAATAAATTTGGTTTTTCGTTTCACAAATTTTAGATCTTACTGTCAGACCTTCCTTTTCAGAAATAGTAAAGGAAGGTCTGCTAAGGTGGAACTAATACAGAATAGCAAGGAATTAGAAATTAAACATGTTTATAGTTGTCTATTTGATATTTTGTTTTCTAATTAAAAATATCAAATAAAATTAAACCTATAAAAAATATATTATGTATACTATTATAGTACTATCCTGTAATGCTGAATAAAACATTTTTGTTATGTATTAGCAATTTTGTGTGTAGGTATATAATCCTGATCTTAAGATAAATTCATATATTGCGATTGGCAACCTACTCGTATAAAGTCAAATAATCCAGTTTTGTCAACAAATTTAATTTAACCTTTAATCTTAATTTTTTGAAGCCGGACGCTGGGCTTGAAGTTTTTTTTTTAAATTGTGAATCTAGTCAATAAAATGTGCTTTTTAAAAATGTATTTTTAAAGGAAAATAATAAAGTTTATTTATTATTTTCTTTTATGAAATCGTGTTCCAACTGATGATGGAATTGCGTGTTGACTGCCTGAGAGTTAAGCAATGTAAAAATAAAAATAGCTGAAGACATTGTGGTCTTAAAATGCTTTATAGGATTGTATATATTTTAGGGTCTTCAATTATAAATATACATGCTAAGTTAATACGTCAAGTCCCACATTATATTTTTACAATATCCCAGACTAAGGCAATTTCCAAGTATCCTATTTTATAATAATAATAATAATAATATCTCTACCCCTCATTCTAATCACAAGTATTAGCCCGAAAGTCGGAGACTTGTTTGGGAGAGGGGGCGGCATATTATTATTTCGCGGGCCGCATTTGCGCCTCAGGAACGACTTACGTTGGTAGGCCCTAACCACCATTCAGTGCTGGAATGAGGGAAACCTGGAAAACCTCAATAGTTAGGGGGACAAGTCAAACATCAACTGATTTTAATCTCTCACATTAACACCAAGTTGACATTCTTCCCATCATGATGATGATGATTATGATTATGGAGATGATGGAGCAAAATGTTTTTAATAATAAAGGTACATTACTGTTAGATATATCAATTCTGTAAACTAATGAACATTTATTTGAAGGAGATGCCGAAAATAACTACTTCACGGGCAATGTGCCCCGCCTGGCACTGCATTACTTCGGAACCTCCATAGGAATCGCCACATCTTTCATCGAGACAAATCACCAGACACTGACAGGTTTCGCGCTTATTATGCGCTCATCAGAGTGCCATAGGTAGTGGACTCGATGAACGATGTTGCGACGTGATTGCCTAGTGGGCACGTGAATGTTAGTACTGGCGAGAAACAAACCGTAGTGCCCTCTTTGGGTCTTTGCTACTGTCTCTGTCTGACAATTATTGTCAAATTGACATACAGATAACATGGCACTCTGATAAGCGCGAAACCGGTCAGTGCCTGGTGATTGGTCTCCATGAAAGATGTGGCCACTCCTATGGAAATGCCGAAGTGATGCAATGCCAGTCGGGGCATATTGACCGTGGAGTAGTTGTTTTCGGCATCTCCTTCAAATAAATAAATAAATAAATAAATAGTGGTTGTCTCCTCCTAAATAGTTGTCTTCCTCAAAGACAATAGAGGTCACTTATTTAGAGGACAAGCAGGTCGTATCTGTCTGTCAATTTGACAATAATTGCCAGACAGACAGTAGCAAAGACCCGAAGAGGGCACTACGGTGTGTTTCTCACTACTACTAATGAACATTATTTAAGTTTCTGCATGTCCATTTTGAGTTAAAAGACATGCAGAACTTTTATGAATACAATTGCTTGAGAAATTTAATGTAAAAAAGATTCCCATATGTGCCCAAATGTCGGTCATCGATAAAATTTTAAAACATCTACTTTGTACTAAAACATATGTGAATTAGTTTTTTAATCTTATAGAAATTTAACGACGCTTTAGGGGTTGCTAAAGGTGTTTAATAAGTTAGTATAGAGAGTTATTGGAAATTTCTCGCGCGTATTAACCACTCGTATTAACCACTTTATTTGAATACTGTTTGATTGGATACTGTTCATATAATATTGTAGTTATGTTAGTTATGTAGACTGAACGGCGTGTCTTGTTTTGATGTTACACTTTCCTTCTAGCTTAAAATTTTTCCAAATTCAAGTCAAGTTATTAGAATTTAGAAAAGAGGAAATAAAATAGTATGGTCTGAGAATCTGAGCTCTTATGTGAATGTGATATACAAGGTGGCAATGTCTGTAAATCGCAAATAGTAAGTTCTCAAATTAGAAGGTAACTTTTACAAGCTTTCTATAGTTCCAAATTTCCTTAATTCATTTTCAATGCACTCCGATGGTTGTAAGAGTTGCGAAATCTGCGAATTTTTGCACAAAACACACTGTTACGGAGTAAATCGATATTTTATGAAACCATGTCTTTTCCCAATAAAATAATAGGTACTTTAAAATAAAATTGAACCTATTTTAGGCATAATTTTATTTAAAGGTGTTATTTTTTTAGGAAAGGATATGACATTGTGGGTTCATAAATTGTCGATTTACTCCGTAACGGTGTGTTTTGTGAAAAAAATGTAAGTATACTTTTTTGTAGAGAAATTGATGGAACATCGAAATATTTTTTAGAAAAGGGGTTCCAAGAGTGCAGGTGCGGGATTCCTATCGAGCTCAATTTTTTTGTGGACGTAAAGATTCATAGTAGCATCTACTAAATAAAATTTGAAAAGAATTGCTATTCATGTCAGAGATTTAAATAAAAAAAAATTATATTTTCTTCCAACCTCAACACCCCGTATCTCGGAAACGGTACAGATTTGGATATAAGTTTATATGACAAAGTGGCATTATTTTTGTTTGTTCTATCTGCTCTCGAAGTCTGATAGATTAAAAGTGGGACACCCTGTATGGTATGGGTATCGAAACCATACAGGGTGTCGACACCCTGTATGGTTATACCTTTATAACTCGAAACTATTTTGTTAATAGATTTAAAAATGTAGGTACAATTGTTTCCTAAGATTGAACGAAATGGGAATTCCTTCCTATGAAGAGCTGCGGCTGCACTGTTATTGGAAACAACGGCTAAAATGATATATTTTTTAATTATCTACTTTTTTATAATACCAGTACCTACGGGGTATGGGGTTGTCTGTTTTGTCTTATTACTGATATTTCATTTTAAATATCTACTAAACTTTACGAGTCAATTATAGAAAATCTTTATATATCCACAGAACTCGTAATGACTGCGTACTGGTAAAATAACTGTTGGCGTGTTTCATGTCGGCTTGCTGTTATTTCCACCCTGCCGGTTATATCTAGCTGGGCCAAATGTGCACCCAAATTATTTTGTTGAAACAGTGATGTTGCACACCTGCTGTAAATTGGAATAGCTAGTAAAGTAGCTATAGAAAATAGAAAATCTGCTATAGAAAGTAAAATAGCTTTTGTTAGTCCACTGCTAAGTCTTCAGAAACACTTAGATTAATTTGAATATATAGTAGAAATTGTAAAAGTATTATTTATAATTTTTTGTACTATTACGAATTAGTCCAAACAAAACTTTTACAATTGTACGAATCGTTGTCACTATTTGCCGCTGTGCCATACATGTTCTTATTTCTGATTATTAACAGTTTAATTGCATTTTACGATTAAATATTATGACATTTATGTCCATATTATAATTTTGACTGGGACATCGGTTATTGAAACCTCCGATCAAATATAGTACATACATATTTGATTGAATATTGAAACAATAAATATACAATAAAGTATAGGAGTAGATAACGTCTTTTAGATAGAACAAATACGAAATTTCATTGTAGGTGAAGCTATTTGAAGTGCTGGAAATATATATTTATTTTACTTTTAAATTAGTAAATGGTATATACGTAAATTAGTTAGACTACGCCTTCGTAGTAGTCGAATAGCATAGAACGTTTTTTAATTCTGTTCTTTATTTCATCGCTAGCCGCGTCAAATAGTTATTTGACGCGGCAGGTGACGAAATGATTTTTAAATTAGTTCCATGAACTGGTTCAGATTCCAGTATAAGCTGTAAGTCCACTTAACCACTAAGTCTTTGACTTTTGAAAGCTACTATACTATTTACTAATATAAAAATAAGATTTAGATGTCGTAGTACTGAGACTAAATTCAGAATTCTGGGATTAAAGTCAGAATTCGAAAGTAGTATATTATATACCTAGGTTGAGAAGTGAGCTATTATTGACCGAGATATTTTACATCCTGAGGCGCGTAGCGCCGAAGGATATAATTTTCGAGGTAAACAATGGCCTTCTCAACCGAAGAATATATAGTATTTTTTTACTACTAATAGCCGAATTAACACCAGAAGATCTTATTTTTATTTTAAAATCAGACATTTCCCCTATTACTCAAACATATCGAAATATCAAGTAGGTGAAATGTCAAACTGATGGGTTTCAATACAATTTATTATTAACCTAGGTAAATAATGAATTATTAGTAATAATGAACTACTTCTCATAACACAAATGAGGTAAATAATAAGGTTTTCTCATGTTAGTAGTAAAAAAAATATTTTATTGTGACCCTTGTACGCCTTTGTGGACTAACTGTCCTCGTATATGCTGACATAAAACGACATTATTTATTCTAATATATATAACGAAAACTTAATATAATAGATCAAATAAATTCCTAAGCACCTCTTTACATATTACAAAAATTGTATGAGACTTCTTGACCTCAATAGAGGGCACGTTTTAATAATGAACTTGATTAAATGAGCAGGATCACGAAGTAATAATGGAGTTGGTAATTTAATCCAGTTCAGTAAACATTTCACTCTAGATCTGCAAACAAAGCTTTCTACGAATCTGGAAAATGGAAGTATAATGGAATATACTATGGGGAAATCACTTATGGAATATTATTATTTGTGGCGTTTTTTATGTATATTTGAGAGCGCTCGGAGAGGTTAATTTGTAAGTTGAAAAGTACAACTTTTAAACGAAATTTTAAATACATAGGGTGATTCATTTAAGTGCAGTACCTACAATATAGTACCTATATATAATATCCTGTATATTATATTTATAATTATGATTTCTCCTTGGTAATAAGTTAATTACAACCATTTCTATGAGATTATTCAAACTTTTTATTTGAACATGTTTATTTTAATGTATTAGGTAAGTGTTTAAAATGTTCTCCGTCTACTTGTTGTCAAAACTTAGTCTGTAGTTCTATCTGTATCTGTAGTCTGTCAAAACTGAGTCTACCGTTTGTAGCCTTTAGTGTGTAGACAAAACTCCTGCTTAATGCTAAATACTCCTGCCTTAGAATTATATAAAAATTTGTATAGAGAATTAATTTGATTTTAGATTTCAATCTCATTTTATCTATTATAAATATAATAATTGTGATAACTTGCTACATCCTCTAGGAGTAGATGTTGATGAACAATTAACTAGAAATACTCTTTGATCAAAGTTGTATATCATATCAGTCAAGCGAGATATCCAGTGTTATTCTGTAAGACTCTAAAAAGTTTGCAATATTCCATATTCCCAAATAATTGGTAAATATGTTTCAGTTTCAGTTTCAGTTTATTCAGTCATCAAAATATACAGCACATTCTAAAATAGTAAGTATAAGTATAAGTATATCAGATGTCAGATTTAAAGTAACAATTCCAATAATGATACACTAAGATTCAAAACTAACCCTTCGCCTGCTGCACAACACCTAGACATGGCTGCCTGTTTGTGTCCGTGCCACAGACTAAGATCAAATAGCAAAGAATTCATCCGATACAAAAACAATTTAACACAATTTCAATTAATAATAATACAAGTAGAAGTAGCAGTAGTCCCAAAAGTCTCCCACAAAAACTAGAGCCGTGTCATCAGCATACAGTGTTGGGTAACCATCTAGAGCGTCAATTTTACTGATATTATTTATATACACAAGGAACAGTATTGGACCCAATACTGTCCCCTGTGGTACACCCATCACCACCGGTAAGGGCTCGCTGAGAGCGTTGTCTATTTTTACTCTTTGCATTCTCCCCGAAAGGTAATTAGTTAGAATTTTATGGGCAGGACCTCTAATGCCAGCATTATTTAGTCTTTTTAGAAGTATATCGTGCGCTACAGTATCAAATGCCTTGGCTAAATCAAGGAATAAGCCAAGACACTTCTTATTCTGGTTCATATTTTCTACAACCGCTTTTATTAGATTCAGTACAGCATGTTCAGTGCTAGTGTTTTTTTTAAAACCGAATTGTTTAGTAGTAATTACTTTATATTTTTCAAAGAATGATATTAATCTATTTTTGAGGCATTTTTCAAATATCTTACCAAAATTATTTATTACAGAAATGGGCCTATAATTACTACAATTTTTAGGATCTTCCGATTTATATATTGGTGTTACAATAGATTCTTTCCATTGATGTGGCAAGACTGTAGTTTTAAAACTTAAATTGAGAATATATCTTAATGGTTCAATAATAGTTTTGTGAATTTTTTTAATAAGTGACACTGCGATACCATCTGGACCAGGTGATGAGTTAGATTTCATGTCAGATATTATTTGTATAAGTTCATTGTTGTCAACACAATTAAGAAATAAAGATGACTGTACGGAGGGCTCAGCAGGACGTTGCGGCAAATCTTTATCTATTTTGTCTCCCATTTTTGTTAATATATCAACAAAAAATTTATTAAAAATATTAGCCGTATCCCTATTATTATTTATTAAATCACCCTTGTCATTATAAGTATACAGTAATGCTCTTAGAATTTGTATGTTTTAATTTGCAATTTGTGATATCATTTATTATTTCCCATGTTTTTTTATAATTTCCGCGCACATCTGATAATTTCACTTTATAATAATTATTTTTAGTATTTTTCAGGAGCCTGTTTAGGTTATTTCTATACGTTACGTATTCACGTCGCCCTTCCTCTGAAAAATTACGCAATAGTCCCTTCTTCAGGGTATCTCTATGATGTATAGAGTTTATTAATCCAGCGGTTATCCAAGGTTTAAGCTTTCGATATCTATTATTTGATAAAGTAATTTTTTTTGTTGCTATAGATATGTATGATTTTAATTTAGTAATAAAATTATTATAACTATTTTGGGTATCATTTTCATTCATCACCTCGTTCCAGTTTTCCCTTTGTAACAAACGATTTAATTTAGCAAAATCTATTTTATTAATGTGCTCAATATGATCACTGTTCCTAAAACTTGAATTTACAACAATATCTTTTTTTATTGAAAGAAAAACTGAATAGTGATCTGTTAAATCATGTACATAATTAATTTAAATGATTTTAATATTCTGTAATCTTATAGAATTTTCAGTACCTAATTAGTTTCTACACTCGATATAATATTATTTTCTCTCGAATAACATAGCCTTAAACTTTAGTAAATACTGCTTGGATGACATATATGATTTGTGCAATAAGATTTTTGCATTGAACAATGAATAAGACAATTTAGTTATAAATGCAATAGAAAATGTGTAACCAAATATAGTGTAGGTAATGTTATATGCTAAATATTCTGTAGTATATTGTCAAGTATAGTTTGCTATCATTTAATTTATTTAAGATGAGTCAATTCATACAATTTTTCAATAAGAATAATCAAATTAACTATTGACACGTTTCCATTTTTTTCGTTATTAATTTGATCCTAATTATTTTTAGTTGATCTGGACCAATTTAAGGTAATAATTTGCCGGACTTTAATGCAGGAAATCTTAAAAAAACCCAATTATAAGTTAGAAGCTGCTTTGAACAATTTCATAGAGCCATAATATACTAATTTTTCTAAATTAATATAATAGAGAAAGGCGAACTAATAATTAAACTTGTTATTAACATCGATAAAGGCACTAAATGTTATTCGTTATAAATAACAGGTTGTTGGCTCTTGCAAATCTCTTGTCGTTGGCTGTTTTCGGTAAATATTGTACTTATGTCAGTGCGGATCGCCTCTCGCCGATAATTGTATTAGACATTTTAATTTTTGTATCTTGAACTAAAGTTTCTTAATATAGTTTACAGAACAGCAAGTTTGCTAATATTGATACTCCTTTGGAAACGCGATTGAAACTTATTTAATTTAATATTGGAAAGTTTCTAACTACGAGTAGTTACAGAACTAAAGAGATTGTCTTCATCTTGAGACAGTACGTAGGGTTTTAGCTTATTATTCGCGAATTTGTTTCCTATATGTAGGTTATAACGTGTTATTGTCTGCTTTAAAATATTTCAACTTAGAAAAAGTAATATACCTAATTTTGGTGACCATATTTGCTGCTGCGATAGCTGTCTGGTGCTGGGTGGTAGTTTGTGACTAACAAAATGGTATCTTGTGGTGCGAGTTCGAATCTTGCCAAGGGAGAAATGGCACCTCTCCCAGGGAATGTTTAGGTGACTGCGTTTTTTTTCATGCGTACTCTCCCTCTACGCAACCCTGAGGCTTAAGGTTCGGCTTCCTAGGAAACTAAATATCAACATGGATGATTTTGACGTCGCACTAGTAATCATTTATTTATTTATTTAGTCATTTATTTAATAATGAAAACAAGTTTAGAGAGTAAAACTTTTATTTAAACTTGGAACATAAGAAAGAGTATTTCAATGATAATCAAAATAGTTTTAAAATTATGAAAGTAGGTACTTCACTGCTATACACAAGACACCGCAAAAAAACGTTGATGAACTGATTCGTACAGTATGGCCCATGGCTTCAAATGAGATGGCACCGATCTGTTACGTTAGTTACGGTAGGTGTGCCCCAAGGATTGTTAACTGTTTACAGGATTGCTCGATCCCTATACTACAATGTAATCCATAATTGTGACGTCATCAAAGATCCAAAGATCTCGAACTTGTAGAAGTAGGTACACTTTATACTGTTATTATAAACTTTAATAAATAATAATATTAATAATCATTCAAATACGAAAATTCTCTTGCAAATGTGAAATATAACAAACACAAAATAGGTATATTTTGACAATTCGATTACATATATCTTCGATGACGTCACAAAGGTGGATGACAAAATTGATGGCAATCCTGTAAACAGTTAACAATGCTTGGGTGTGCCCTACCACTCTATTGGAAAACACTTCCTTTATTATACACGACACCGTTTTTTGTGACATCATCCACCGTATTTTGACAGCCGCTAAAAGACGGCACAGCTTCCTAGGAAACCGAAACTTTACAGAAAGAAGGTTGTCCATTTTTGTGGTGTGTTTTATGTTTTTTTATATTGTCATTCTTAGACACGTCTTAAAATTTGGTATTATTTCTTCGTTATCAGTTTATAAAAATTAACCTAACCTATAACTTTCTATCTTTGAAATTTCCAATCTGCTACAATACCGCGAGTTGTTAAAAGAATGGGATATAATAGTTCTTTAGCTTTCACGGACGATGATAAGGCTTGACAGCTAGTGCTAACATAGTGCTAGAGTAGTTTCAAAGTTACTAGTGTACTATATGTATTTTTTTTATTGGGCATACACAAATAAGTGAAATAAACGACAGGCATAGAACACATTTCTCTGCGAAATACGTATCTTCAGGAATATTCACAAACACAATTCCCATATTAGGATAATACTTGAACCGAGGAGTTACGTGAAACAGCTGTCAACATCTATCCATCAAACTACAAGCAACTTACTGGGCCTGTCTTCTTCCGTGCCACCGCCTTCACCTTCGGAGTTCCGGTGGTGGTGCTTGTGGCGGCGGTGAGAATGCCGCCTTTCGGAGGGCAAGTGAACGCCGACGAAAACGCTGTGAGCTCGGTGACCTGGATCAGAGTGGAAACAGAATTAAGACGTGCCTGATAAGCACATACATCATTCTACAAAATTTTGCGGCATGCCATGCGAAACAAAGATCAATATATGCAGTCCTAGAAAGATTGGGTAAGATTGTACAGTTCAAAAAGTCATAGATTATTATCAAGAAGTTTAAGCTAGCGTACAGGGTTGGTCGATGGGTCAATCCTGCCTTATGCCACAAAAGTATTCCTTGTTTACTACATTGAACTGATGCAGTTAGGCTCTTCGGTGATGTCACTATTTTAGATTACATTGTACCGTAGGATCGAGCAATCGACCACTTTATAGATCTTGAAGGGGGTTGGAACCTTTGGTGTGAAGATATCACTGACGTAGTTTTCCACATAACACCAAAACACTATACTGCACTCAACGCGCGTCTCGCCAAACAAGTTGGCATCATCTGGAGGTGATTAGAACAGTTTTAATCATTGGCGAAACGCGCGTTGAGTGCAGTATAGTGTTTTGGTGTTATGTGGAAAACTACGTCAGTGATACACTTTATTAGACATATACCTATGTATGAATAATTATTTACAATTATTTGACTATGGGATCCGGATCTATACAATCAAGTAATGCGTCTGTAGGCTTTATGGAGGGGATATATTTATGAACTTGCGGCATCTCCCAGAATTGAGAATGGCTATGGTTACTTTTGTAACAAGCTGCGAAATAGAATTGTTTCAGGCACGTGAAATAAAATGTATACGTGAAAGTTACCTAAGTTATTAGGAACAACTTAGGTAACTTTCTCACGCGTGCCCCCTACTTTATGAAACAACTATTCCATGATACGAACGATTCATCTAAATAAATATGTGGATCTTAGCAAATATATTGGGTTCCTGAAGAGACTATCAAATGTTTATAGATCTAAAACGTCTAGAATACTATAGCAAATTTCAAATAGAGGAGTGCAAAAATGTTTTCCTATAAAAATTAAAATTTCTTGGAATAGGTTTCATTGCTGTATAGGGAAGCCCTATGAAATTCCCACTAAATCAACGAGGGGAATACAGAAATGTAATAAAAAATGCATCATTTCATTTAAAATAATGTTGACAGATATTTCCAGAACCGAAGTGCAATGACCTTGAAATTATTTTTGTTAAAAACGTTATAATTTAGATAGATTTTCAGAAGGAAATAATCACACCAACTCTCCATTTATCAAACAAACTAGTTGCCTGAAAGGCCTTGTATATATTATAATGTATTCCTCCTTGGAGGATCGCATGCACCTCTGTTTATTTTAAGACATGCCGTGCTATATCAAAAGCAAACATTCTTTATTTCTCAAGAGTCTATGTTGGCTCTACAGTAATTTTCTAGGTGAAGTCGTGCACTATTATACAAAAGAATATTTGGTACGTGATTGTGTCTCCATTTTCTTACAGTGATACAGTTGAGTAATGCGTTCTAATATAAAACCTCCTCCAAAATTGTAATTATATGAGATAAAGAGATTGCTGTAATGTAATATGCGTGGTGAAATTCGGGTGGGTTTATTGTTTATCATACGTTATTGGCGAATGAGCTCTCTGCAGGTGTGAGCATTATTGAGAGAGAGATAGAAAATTATGTTTGAAAATTCGACATGAAATGAGCGGTAAAATGTTTTCGTATTACATTTTCTTGATAAAGGAATGCAAACTGCGTCCCGCTCAAATAGTGTTTTTGTCACCCTTACTGCCACCCTGTCTAATTTTACATACACAGAGAGTATTTTCGTATTAAAATTAAGATTTCCCGTCAGAAGGTAGTAAACTCGATCTCATTTGATTCAGTTTTTGTATGATGTCTCTCTCTTGACTGGTTTATTAATTAGTGGAACTGCCGACTATTTACTTGCATATTGAATATACCTTTAATATCTATGACTACGTTTATTTGGTCAATTTCAAGCGCGATTGAAAGTAAAGGCTCTTGAAACCAAATCTCAAGCCTGAGTATTTATCTCGTAGAAATAAAAATGGACTCAATCCCTTGTTCAATCCATTTTCAATCCGTATTACTGTGCTTGCTTCTTGCGTGCATTATATGATTAAATCCAATTCTGTTTATATCACAATCTAAAGCAGCTTGGGTCAAGCCAATCCTATAATATTGTTTTCTCCTAGCATTTGTGAAATTGAATCATATTAACCCTAAAAATATGACCAAAGAAATGTTTATTACCCCTTGGGCCGCTAAACTCATAACCGTATTATCGGTGTTGTTGTAACAACACGATTTTATAGTTTTTCAAAATATAGACACCTTTCCTTTCATTGTCATTTACATACTCTGAAGTTTCACATAATTTTTACAAAACTCTGCTGATCTCCGTCGTCCCTTTCATCAAAGGTTTCAGCTAGCATAGATGAGCATCATAGCATCATACCTAATGTAAACAAATGTCAATTTAACTAATTTTTTATTTTTTTTTTTTGGTTTTGTTTAATGCCAGGTAAAAAACAGTTGTGTGTCACACCCTGTTGTGTTAGTAGCCCTTAGCTATTACCTAATTTCCGGGGGCTACTAATGCTCAGTTTCTGCTCTTGTGAGACAATATACTATAGGATTAACTTGAAAGTTCATCTAAGCCGCTTGGAATCTCAATTTTAAGCGTTTAAGTCATACTTTTCTGTCCATTTTTTCAAGCCGGCTTGAAGTCTTGAAATAAACGTAGCCTTTATAATGATTTTGAAATATGTTTTGGGAAGGTACGTTTAAGAGAGAGAGAGAGAGAGAGAGAGAGAGAGAGAGAGAGAGCGAGAGCGAGAGCGAGAGAGATAAAGAGTCTTATATCAAAGTAGGTACCATTTTGGGATATCTACCAATATTGTTTGGAAGAAGAACTGATACTCACTTAGGCACTTCTATATTGAACAGGAATTTACAAGATCAGTCTTTTTTTAAATATAGTTTATCAAACGCTCTCAATTTCACTCAGTTTTGCATCTTATTAAATTCCTCAGACAACGTGGGGGTAAAGGAACTCGGAAAGAATGTCCCATTCTTCTTAAACGTAAATTAATTGAATGTATACTCATTACTATTGTTTCTCAGACAGTGGGCGACAGGGTAGGCTAATAGTGTGACAAAGTACACTAACTCTGTTGTTATAGAAAATACAATGTTTTAAAACAATATCCTATATATATTTACATTTTATGAAACGACGTAAAATTCTAAATCGAAAAATATACAGTTGAGCCGTTAGATCTTTGCACACATGTGATCATACATATTTGTATGAATTATTATTAAAAACCTAATGTCGGTAATATCAGCGCATAACACATGAACCGTTTGATCTGTTCTTTTCTAACAGCGGTTGTTACTTACAATTAACCATGTACTTTGTTGTTAATAATGTCACACATTAGTCACGTGTGTGAAAAGATTCAGTGACCCATGTTATAGCATACCTGTAATCTATTTAAACTCAGCCAATCCGGGTATATTTGACATTTTATAAAACAAATTGACAGATGCAACTTTGCCTTTGTAACTTTTTGCCCATCAGAAGCAATAATTTGGTTTTATGCATAAGAAAAAGGCATAAAATGTGCTTCTTTTCAGAATTATAAGAAATTCGGTAAGTGTATTAAGTTCCATGTTCCATTTTAGAAACTTGAAACCGCAAAACTTTTTATTTTAAAATGGGACACCCTCTATTTCAACACAGAGTTATACAAAATGAAGTTCTTTTAATATAATATAGGCTTTGTAAGGGTTGACTTAGAATTTTTTGAGATATCTGCAATTTTCTTCTGTTTTTAAGAAACTTATTGTAAAAATTAACATCAAGTTTGCCATGGATGAAAACAAAAGTATAAACAAATAAATATTGTCACTGTTGATTGTTTAACGTAAGGGATACCAAATTTTTTTTATTTATTCACCCATATAAAGAAGGTTGTCTACAGAAAGACCATTTACTTCTATAAAAGGCACAAGAAAGCGTATCAACGAAGAAAATAAGAAAGAATATATATCATGGTAGATTTTAAATTTAAATTGTATATGTTGCTGAAAAGAGTGGTTTCATTTCGAAGAACATCTACAGAAACAATTTGAAAAACTTATTTAATTCTGTTTTTTACATCCATCCATGGTCTACCCTGATAGCAATGTTTACGAAGAGTTCCTGAAGACCGAATAAAATTGCAATTATCTCAATAAATTATAACCGCAACCCCTACAATCGTATGTCATACGAGGGATAACATAATTTTACATAACTCTGTTTACAAAATATATTGTGTTCCATTTCAAATCAAAACAACTTTCGGGGATTGAAATTCCTAAGAATGAAACATTTTGGTATTACCACTTAATATGGTATTTTCATATTTCTGAAAGGAGGTGTACACAATATCTTATGCCCTTTTTTTGTGTCAAAAATCAAATGATTACTTCTTATACGTAAAATGTTATAAAGACTTATACAAATCCTTACGTCTGTCAATTTTTTTATAAAATATATCTTCAAAATGGTTGGGTTTATAAGTAGATGGTATGTCGCATCGTTCGACCAAAAATTTTACTCTGTTTAAAAAAATGTGATAAAGGGAAGCTCTATTTAAAAAATATCTCCACTTTGCTACGTTTAAACGAAACATCCTCGAAACAACATCGATACATCCCAAATTGGATATAACAAGATGCCCTGTTAATATCCCATAACACCTGTATCTAATATTATTTGTATTTTCCATAACAATAGAATTATCGTACTTTTTCGTTCACTATTGGCCCACCCTGTATATTGATGAATGGAAAGAGTTAAAAAATACAGTTTGTTTATTTTCGTTATTATAAATATTTATAACACATAGGTGTAGTGTAATAAATATAAATTTTGTAAAGCTTTCCAGAAATTAATACTGTATTCAAATTTAATTAATATTTAAAATGTTGTCCATTGATAGCTCGACACTGACCCAAAATGATAAACATATTGTTGGTGCATGTTGTAAACAACATATGGTGTTATGTCGAAAATTATTCATGCCGAATTATTTATTATAATTAATTTAATAATAATAATATATTCAATTCTATTCATTGTTGGGAATCAATTCAATTGATTCATTGTCTTAAAGTGATTCGTTGAATAATGATTCATTTCTCCTCTATTGGCATTTTGTACATGAATTATGAATTTCAGGTTCGTTCGAGTTTTTGTTTAGTATATATTTCACCATTTTTGCTATATTTTCGTTAGATAACAGTTATTAAACAATTATTATTATTACAAACATAAACATTTTTATATAGAAACAAAGTATTATTCTTAAATAAACCCACCTACTACTGAACGGAAATAGAATGGAACAAGTTATACTTTCTTACATAGATCGATATCGAATCTGTATTTGTTTGAAAAGCTTTTTGATTATTGGATTCCTAAAGCACATAATAGAAAGTAAGTGCGCCAGTGAAAATAAATCGGAAAGGATTGAAATGTTGAATCGAATCAGTTGATTCAGTAAGCTAAATCAATTTTTTACAATACGATACACTTCTAATAGTATCTGTGTGCATACTCGAAAAGGGTTTCCTTTTAGAGTGTATTAAGGCGGGGATTAAAATATATTAAAATTGCCTAAAATAAGTTGAAAAAATGTCTCCGTATTATGTAATTTTTGGTTTTTTGAAAGGGAATTTGAACATTAAGTTATGATCAACACATCAACGTAAGGTTGTAGTACATGTTGAAATTATTTTTAGAACTGAAACTGCCAGTTTATTATCTAAAAATTATATATGAATGTTGTCTAAATATGTGTATGTTTTAAGAAATAAAATATACAGATATCACAAATAAACAGACAATGATAATAGATGAAGCATCCCATAGAGAATACTTTTGTGGTGTATTTCCAGATTGTATAAATATAAACATAGTTTAATAGTTTAGAAACCATCGTCAACTTCCATTGGCTGCAGAGTGCATTTACAGATATTTAGCGATAAATATAATAAGCGAATAAGTAAAGCGACCATATTGCATTTTTGAAAAGGTAATCCGTGTTATATAAAGCTATGAAATTCCTGATTGCTTGTAAAATAATACTAGTCACTATTGAATCTCAACAACTTTCGTCTTGATTTCACCCGACTTCAATTTTGAGATCTGCATGATTCATTGATATAATTATGTAGAAATAATAACTAGAAGACAAATTAGAAAAAAATACAATTGTACCTAGCCAGGTACCTATTATCAAAATAATATTACAAGTATATACAACAGTATGTGTAAGTGTATTAAACTTGCGATTGGTGATCGACGAAGTTTAAGTCATTAAGTGTAATGCACACAAATTATAGAATGTATTTGTCTTAACATTATATAAAGAGTCGACATTAGTTTAAAATTCTTACTAATTTTAGTCAGTAGTTTAGTAATTTTAGTCCAATTATGTACAATATCGCAGACAAGTTTAAATTAATTGGAACTCGATTGCCATTAAAGACAATTAATATGAATGAAATGAAAAACCCTCCGTTTAGGTATATAATTTAAGAATATTTTTAAAGGAAAAAGTAACTTTCTCACTCAATTCTATATATAGACGATGAATTCTATTGTGATGAAGTTAATTTAGATGTCCACAGTTTTGCCCACAAATTTCTTTTGTCTCTTTTAATTGCTTCACATTAACGAAGGCTTCAATAATTTTATCAGGAGATAATTTATTTAGCTACATTTACATAAACAAATGGATTATCTACATTCAAAACAAAACAATAAATATTGCAATATAGACAAAACATAATAAATCACAAAAAAACTGTAAAGTGTAACAACTCACAATGTTTAGAAGAGTGTAGAAATTCAAAGGACGGATTTAGACGGAAAATTCAGGACTGATAGAGTTATATCGCTTTATCAATCTAGTGTTTGTGCTAGAGAGAAATTCTAAATGAAAAAAGAAAGATACATTGTCAATTTTTGAGGTAAAGCGTCTACTAACTGGTCTAAGTCAAACCATATTGACTAACTCAATACAAAATTATTAAGTACTCAACAATTAAGTAACTCAATACAAAATTATTAAGTAAGTATATATGACAATCAATAGTGCTGGTGCTTAAGGTTATAATTACCCACCAGCACTATTATTTCCATTTTTAAAATGTCCCATAAATCATTAGGTACCTTCTTTAACTGAACTATTTAATAAGAATTGTTTCACAGTGTTTGTTTTAGAAAACAACCGAATCTTGATGATTTTTATTCCATATGGAAAACACTACCAAGTAGTTAAGTAATACAAAAGTTTATTCAGAAATCAGCAATAAAATTGGAGAAATTCAGATGCCTAAAATGTTGAATCTACTCAGTTGCATGTCTTATTAAATTATTCAGTCAGCGGTATCCTTTTACTCTTTTAAAGTGAAATACCAGACATGAAATCCTGAGAAGCAGCCGCGTAAAAAACAAAAGGACGGCTATAAAATAGAATATGGTATTTCAGGGAAAAGTTCAAAAACCATTACCATTTTATTATATGTATCTACAGTCCAGTCGAGGTAAAACTGACATATATTCTTTGTTTATTATTTACTGCTTACCGAGAACTCCTACCATTACTTAGGAAAATCTATGGAGTGGACCATAAACTAACTTTTTATTCAGGGAAATTTTATATTTTGCAAAAACTAGATAAAATCTCCTTTTATTTTTTAATCTAACGAATAGAGTGATTTTTTGGGCATCCATTGTAAGTATCTTGAGAGAGGAAAACTATTTGATGTGAAATTAACTCTACTGTAAATTGTACGGAATTATTGCATCAGTTAAATATAAATGTACCTCGCACGATTGCAAGATACTTGTTATCTTTTAACCTACCAGTGCCTCGTACATGGGTCTTACAATCATCGCCAATTTACACCATGTGTGAAAATTACAGGACAGTACAAGACAACATTGACTTGTTCAACACGACCGACTCCAAATAAAACCAGTAATACTTCATTAGTCCTATTCTGTTTATAATGTATTATCTATAATTATATAGATATTGTTGCCCTTTACGTACTTGTCATATACTTTATCTTTATTTTGTTAGTATTTTACTATATTTGCTGGTTTGTATTTTACTTAATTTATTGGTATTTGTTAGTGTTTAATTGTATATATTCATTTACCCAAATGCATTTAGTTTATGTTTGTAAATTGTCTTAAATAATTTTTGTTCTCTTAACAGCGTTTATATTGCAATATTTGGTGTCAACTCCTATCCTGTAAATGGTTTTTTACTGTTGCATAACCTTATACTATAAATAAATAAATAAATAAATAAATAAATAAATAGGACAGATATGGACAAAGCACTTTAAAAGGAAATTATTTCATAATGAAATCCCTCAACTCTACTAAACCATTAAAATAAAGAAGTGTAGCAGTAACCTGTAACCTATTGATTTAATATAACTGAATACGGAAAATTGAAGCTACAATATACTAACTATTGTCATGGGAGCACTACTGGAGAGCGTTAACAAAATTTTACACGAATAATTTTATTAAACTATTATTTCTGTTCCGGAAATTCCAGGTGGGTTTTTTATTATATCAGTGAGTCAAAGTGATTACGTATTTGTAAATATTGTTACAGTTGGAAGTGACTGGAAAATCTGTATGCTATAAAATTTTTTAAGACATCAAGTATCATTATATTTGAACGATTTCTATACACTCTACTTATATCAAACTTATTTATACTGAAAATACCCGATCACAAGCTGTATTGATCTATTCTAGTGCAAGAACAACTAACTTGAACGGAGTACAAGAGAAGTTTGAAAGAATACAGTTGAACGGGAAAATTTGAGAGGATAACTGAAACTAGTTTCTCTAAAAGTGAAACTGAAACATTATAAAATGTAAATGTTTCGTCCTACCAGTTCTGAAATTATTGTTAAAAAATCATAAAATAAGAATCAATAATGGTTAAAAATAATGGCTAAAATGGATAATAAAAATGGATCAAAATATATAAGTTACTGAATTTATTATATATATATATATATATATATATATATATATATATATATATATATATATATATATAATATATATATATATATATATATATATATATATATATATATATATGCACAACATATAGATACGCCTCCAAATATACAGGCATTGATAGAACTCGCCTCCGATTTTGGAGGCGAAATGGAAAAAGTGGAGGCGAAAACGAATTGCCGTGTATATATGGTTTAAATGAATTTTTACCATCCATCTGTCAATTTGGCAGATTTTCGTATGGAGTCGAAAATGATGTTCCATCTCTACATATATACACTCTAGTACATATCATCGCACACCAGAGTGCGCCACTCCTTTTTCCCTAGATATGATCAAATATATTCAACAGTTGCACTCGCCTCTTTAAACTTAAAATACATATTCGACTCCTTTTGTTGGCAACGTCGCACGGAGTGGAAATGTGTAGGTAGACAGATACAAAAAATATATTAATTTAATTATATTGTGATGTGAATTATTAGTAGCTGTAGCTGAGCGGCAGAAAGTGGTCATATGGATATGGGAAAAGCTTTTAATTGTGTATTCTTCAGATTGCATACTGTAAATGGACTGACCAATTGACCATGTCCAAGACCATGTCCAAGAAAATGTGTTAAGGTATGTGAGGTAGAGTTGAGAATGAGAATAAGACAATATAATTATTCTTAAATTACTGTATTTTACGTACAATTACATGTATAGTGTACAGGGTGGGGCAAATTCGATGGGATTGTAGGATATCTCAGAAAATATTGGAGATAGAAAAAATCTAATGCCACGTTCTCGAGCCCAATTTTCAAAACAAATTCAAGTGTCAATTCAGAAATCCTGTGATTTTAGTTGTTTTCGAATTACAGGGTGATATTCATTTTTTTGACATTTCCGACCACCCGTGTATCTCCGGAACTAAAGTTATGATAAAGTTATGATAAAGTTATTTATCATAACTAAGTTATGATAAAAGTTAAGACTGCTATAGATCAATTCTCAGACATAGAATCGAATGGTCTTATTAGTTTCTTAGTATATCTTATAGTTATGGAGCTATGAAGCAAACTTATATTTTTTTAAATGGGAATCATAGTTGGCTATGGCCTATGCTAGTTATTTTTACAAATTTAGGAAATACAGGGTGTTTATCATTTTAATTTTGTACATATTTTTATATTGTGATGAAAAGTAGTTGGCTATGGAAATATTATATCTTCACAAAGGCTATACCTAAATGTTGTAAATGGAAATTGTTAAATAATACATAAACAAAAAATTTACCAAATATGAAGACATAAAGGGATTAAAATATGGCACCTCATTGTTATTTACATTGTAGAATTTTTCTAAATTAGAAGCACTTTCTGAATTCCTAATATTTAAGTAATTTTGCTCTTACCTTAAATACCTAGCAGAACTATAAACTACTTTAAATAGGTAGGCCCACGAAAACTGTCAAATTAATTAAACTTCAGATAGGTTATTTTCATTATTTTTCCTATGAGAAATATTGCTAACGGAATCGATAGTACAGACTGCCAAACACTTCTGATTACTAAAATACTGAAGCGAAATGCTTTTCCAATTAGAAAATCGGTAAAAATTAACTTTTTAGGATAACCCGTATAGTTTACATACTTAAACATCTCAAGGTAAATTTCTGACAACAGGCTAGGTAGTGCAGTGGGATAGTTGTATGATTCAAAAAATCGTAAGGCTGATTTCGCGACTTCGAGTCACGCTGGAGGTTAACTTTTTTTTCACTTTGTAATTCCAATTATTTATTAGTATTAGTTTGGAATTAATTCCTTCATTTTGGCAGTCTGTAAAATTCATAGGCCAGCTATATCTCCCCACTAGATTTTTTCTATGGGAATTTATAAAATCTGAAGTATACAAAGTGGTGATTAATAATGGTATTGTTCATAATTTAAGAGATAATATTGTCACAACATTTAGGCAAATAACAAATGTCCATCCGGAGAATGCTTGTAAAGCCATCAGAAAGCGCTGTCAGATGTGTATTAATGAAGATAGTGGTCATTTTGAACAACTCTTGCATTAAATTATTTATATTTTTTTAGTTTACTTTTTCTATTTATGACTGGTATTTTTCTTCGTTTGTGAAAAATTTGTTCCTAAAATTAAAATTATCTTAAAATAAAACAATTGGGCCTACTTATTTAAAACAGTTTGTAGTTCTGTTATTTAAGGCAAGTGGTATAAAAGTGCTTCTCATTTAGCTAAATTCTACAATGTAAATAACAATGAGGTGTTATATTTTAATCCTTTTATGTCTTCATACTTTGGTAAATTTTCTGTTTATGTATTATTTAACAATTTCCATTTACTTTCAACATTTAGGTATAGCCTTTGTCAAGATATAATATTTCCATAGCCAACTACTTTTCATCACAATAAAAAAATATATATAAAATTAAAATGTTAAACACCCTGTATTTCCTACATTTTGTAAAAATAACTATAGCATATTATATATCATTGGAAAGCAAAAAAAAATCTTTTTTTCTAGGACATAGCCAAGTATGATTCCCATTTAAAAAAATATAAGTTCATAGCTCCGTAACTGTAAGAGATACTAAAAAACTAATAACACCATTCGATTCTACGGCCGAAAATTGATCTATAGCAGTTTTAACTTTTATCATAACATATTTAGTTTCGGCGATGGTACACGGGTGGTCGGAAATGTAAAAAAAATCAATATCGCCCTGTAACTCGAAAACAACTGAAATCACAGGATTTCTGAATTGACAGTTGAATTTGTCTTGAAAATTGGGCTCGAGAACGTGTCATTAGATTTTTTCTATCTCCAGTAGTTTCTGAGATACCCTGCAATCCCATCGAATTTGCCCCACCCTGTACACGTAGGTACAGCTCGACAAATGAATTGATATTCATCGATTGACGAATCAATTGATTGCTCGATAATTGAATTTATTGATGTTGTATAACATAAATTCTACAGTGTAATAATAATAAAGTAACGCACAAAATTTATAACTTTTATACAGAGTGATTTTTAAAAAAACGCCGTGACAGGTCGATTTTGTTTTTAAAAAGACCATGCTCACATGATAAAATTTTGTTTTATCTGCTTTTGTTTTACGTCATCGTACATTTTGTAAATTGAACACCCCGTATATTTTTACATATTTGGATAGGGCGTTCTCTAACGAATACATTGATATAGGGATAGGGTTTGAGAGAGTTACCTCTAATAGTACGGGATATATACCTTAAATACTGTTCCATAAGAGCAATGTGTTAGAGAAAGACTTTGTAAGAGCTGTAGCCTAGCAACGAATCCATATTCTCTTTCTAACTCATTATGTTTATGGAACACTAATTAAGGTATATCTCCCTCACTATTAGAGCTAGATCCATCAAACCCTATATCAATGTATTCGTTAGAGAACACCCTAACCAAATATATAAAAATATACATGGTTTTCCGTTTCAAAAAATGTATGATGACGTCAAAACGCTAAAACGAAGGCAGATAAAACAAAATTTTTCATGTCAGCACGTGTCCTTTTAAAAAACAAAATCGACCTGTCACGGCGTTTTTTGAAAAATACTCTGTATAAAAGTTATAAATTTTGTGCGTTATTTTATCATAACACTGTAAATACAGGGTCATCCAACCAAAACTTGACCCCCCCCCTGATTTTGGGAAGTAAGAATTTCCCGGAAAATTTCCAAACTACGTCAACACATTTTGAGGGGGAAGAACTGTAATGAAAAAAACAACACCCAAACGTCACCCTATACACGTCACATCAACCCACTTAAGAATTTTAAAGGGCATGAGGGGTCATGAAATACATCAAATTAAAGGAATTTTTATCCTGTAAACAACAATATTTTTGTTTTTGATGTGCCGAGCAATGTAAAAGAAAAAAATCAGTTTGAAATAAAGAAGCTGAAATTAAACAAAATCAATTTTTATTTAATGAATTTCTCAAAATGGCCCTCATTAACTTGCAAACATAAAGCCTATCATTAAATGCTCTTTGTTTTTGATGCGCTGATTAAAGTATAAGGAAAAATATAGAAGGAAAGTTTAAAATAAAAATGCTGAAGATAAAGAAACAATTATGCTAACAAAATTGTAATTTTTTTGATGATGGCAAAAAATTGCTATTTTATCTCTTTCTAGAATACAATAAATTTGCTGCTATTTTTCACTTGTGACTACCAACTTGTTGTAGTAGTTTGTTCTTGAAAGAATGCTTAAAAGTGTTCTCGAAATGGTGTATTCTATCGAAGAAAGAGTGGAAGTTACCGTGTGGTATCGAAATAATGATTGCGCTAAAGCTACAGCACGAATTTTCAATGAAAACTACACGGAAAGAAATGTAAGCCAGCAGTATGTTAAGCAAGTGATCAATACGTTTGTTGCAATTGGTTTGCTGCTAAACAAGAAACGCGAAGTGAACCGCCCAGTACGAAATGAAGCAGTTGAAGTGGAAGTTTTAGGTCATTTGCAAATGGATAATACACAATCAATCAATGCAGTTTCTCAAGCTTCTGGTATATCTACTTCCAGAGCATTTTGAAAAAACAGAAGTTTCATCCATTTAAGATGACGTTGGTTTAGAAGTTGAATGAAGATGATTTTGATCATCGCATTGAATTTTGCGTGATTTTAGTGAGCAACTCCGTCTGAACCCAAATCTCCTCTACAACATTTGTTTGTCGGACGAATGTACATTTATGGTAAATGGTGAAGTAAACAGACACAATTGTGGGTATTGGAATGATACTAATCCTCATTTGATCAGAGAATGTCATACACAGGCTCCTCAAAAATTGGATGTTTGGTACTGAATTTTGGGCAATCATCTTGTCAAAAAAATCAAATCATCGTCATCATCAATAAAAAATGGTCCATTTTTATTCAGGGCACTCTTAATGGGAACAATTATTGGAAGACGCAATTGATGCGATGATAACAGAAATTTTAGAAAATGACGATAATTTAATAGAAAATGAATTAACTTTTCAACAAGATGGTGCACCCCCTCGCTATGCTATTGCTGTGCGGCAATTTATGGATGAGCGTTTTCCAGGGCATTGGATTGGTAGACGAGGTCCCGTTGAATGGCCACCCAGATCACCTGATCTAACTCCTTTGGATTTTTCCTGTGGAGCCATTTGAAATCGCGGGTGAACGTTGCGCAACCTGAGACATTAGAAGAATTGCGCGAAAGAATTGTAGAAGAATGCCGATTAATAACACCTGAGGTATTCAGTAATGTCAGAAGAGCATTTAATGATAGGATTTATTATTGTTTGAAAGTTAAAGGGGTCCATTTTGAGCAAGTCATTAAATAAAAATTGATTTTGTTTAATTTCAGCTTTTTTATTTCAAACAGAATTTTTTCTTTTACATTGATCAGCACATCAAAAATAAAAAGGTGGTTGTTTACAGGATAAAAATACCTTTAATTTGATGTATTAAGAATTTTAAAGGGCACGAGGGGTCATGTAACCCCTCGTGCCCTTTAAAATTCTTAAGAGGGTTGATGTGACGCACATAGGGGTGACGTTTGGCGGTTGTTTTTTACATTAAAATTCTTGCTCTTGGAGCAAGAGCTCTTGGATTAAAGCTCTTGGAAATTGCTATTTAACAGTACTAAACAAAATACTTCTTAATAGTTTAATTTTTGAAAAATACGCAAAATAAATTTTATAATTATTTATTCGAATTTCTCGTTGCAAATATCAAATAAACCATTTTGGTGCAAATAAGGTTGTAAAAACATTCGTAAAAAAACTGGAGAACACAAAATAATTCTAACAAATGTATAATTCACACAAAATAATTCTAACAAAAAAAGCATAATTATTATGCTTTTTTGTTTATTATACTTTTAATTGTTAATTACTTACATGCTATATTTTAATTAAATTAATAGCAATTTCCAAGAGCTTTCCAATGAGGTATCACAAAGGGGGTGTTTCCATTTAAAAAAAATTGAGTTGGGGTGGCTACAGCCCCAGAGGTTGCTTAGTGAAGGCCATTTTTGTGGTCATACTAATCGCCCCACATACCCTGGAAACGGTTTTGAGAAATTTTTTAGTTATTTTTTAGGCCCATACTTACAGAACATTGCTCGTTTTTAAATGGACACCCTGTATATCAAACTAAAGTATAAATTGCCCACTATAGGATTGAAAAATATAGACCCCTGTACTTGACTGGTATCTGTCTACCGAATAAATTAATAAAAATTAAACTAATGCAGCATAAATACAATTATTATTAACAACCATTATTTATTAATTTGCATTCTTAAAAAAGAATTAGGAAATTCTGAGTTTGTTTTTCCCTAATCAAACGACTGAAGAAAAATAAATTTCACTTGGAATAACTTCAATCGAACATTTCATTTTACTACTTTACAATAAAAAAAGTTTACACGACGTAAAATGTTTGTACTGCTACGAGCAACGTTAAAAACTGTGTTTTAATAAACATTTTTTGAAGGAGGTATAAGAAAGATAAAACTTTTTCCTTTAATATCTATAAAAATCTATTTAAATATCTATTATCCTAATATTTATAAGAAGTTATAGCAAGTCATGATAAAAATAATTAGTTACAATAACTAGGTAAAAAAACAAAAAATATAATAATTGTTTTGAAAAAAACATTGATCTCATTTAGATGTTCCAAGAAATAACATTGGAACATCTAAATGAGATCAATGTTTTTTTCAAAACAATTATTTTCACGATGTTTCATAAAGAACCATCCGCTTCGAGTATCCACTTTAAAAACTAGAAGCTGGGACACCTAAGTCATATCTTCTACTTTTCAGTGGTCATTATTCAATGTAACTTAAACACAGTTTAAACATTCACATTAAAATTATTAAAATTACGTCTAATCTCAACATTTTAGACTACGGATCAACCACCTTTAAATAATTCATTTACTGAAATTGCCGTATTAATATTTAATACAGGAATCAACATCCTGTAACTTAAAACATTACCATCATTAAGAAGATTATTACTGATGACTGCAAGAAATCATCCTATGCTTTATTTTCCGTTTATATTTAAAATAATATTTGATTCGCACATACCTATAATACATTTTCTACTCCGTTAGAATTGGCAATGTTGCTGGAGGCGAACAAAGCTATTAGATATATCTCAATTATACAAATATGAGTCGCAAATGTATGTTTAATATTAAGATGAAAAATATTATGCTTCATTGATAGGTTTCTGTATAAAATATTTATTAAAAATTATTTCCCCTCTAGGGTTGCTTGGCATAAGGGAGTCATTTTAATGCAATATACATGATAAAATTTTTTCTGACTATGTTTATTAAGATAGAGTCCAGGGCGCCTTATACGTTTGTGGAGGCGAAAGTGATAGTTATGCATGTATATATATATATATATATATATATATATATATATATATATATATATATATATATATATTAATTCTGTAAATTATATTTAATACGCAATAGGCGATGGAGGAGAGAAGATAATGTTGAAGCATTCATTTAAAAATCTGACCCGGCATTTAATCTAAATGAGCTATCCAATAAATACCAATTTGGAATAAATATAAGCCGATAACGATACTAACCATATATGTACATATAAGGGGTAACTCAAAAACGTTATTAAGGTTATTAAGGTTGTAAATACCTATTACTTTCGGTAAATATTTTAAAGGTTATTATAATACCAAGTTTCCACATAACACCAAAACACTATTCTGCATTCGACGTGCGTTTCGCCAACCAAGTTGGCATCATCTGGAAATGATTAAAATTGTTTTAATCATCTCCAGATGATGCCAACTTGGTTGGCGAAACGCGCGTCGAGTGCAGTATAGTGTTTTGGTGTTATGGGGAAAGCTACCTCAGTGTTATCTTCGCACCAAAGGTTCCAACCCCTTTCAAGGTTCGTTAACTGATTAAAACTATTTCATTATGGATAAGTTTATGTAAGAATATTTGAGAATAACATTCACGCCTCAAATCCAGTGCAGACATACAAAAATTAGTCAAAACCTCTTTCTCAGGGAAACCCATTGCTGGATAATCAGAGTCTGATTTATAGAATAACATCTGTAAAAAACTTTCTTTCAACTTTTTCCAATTTATTAATTTAAAGTTTATAACAAGGGTTCCACACAAGCGAACAATATTCAAGTTTAGATGGGTAAAAACCATAATATAAAGTTTTCAATGTACGTATATATTTGAGAAATCTCTGCAGTTATTATTAAGAAACTCGGTGCTTTAAGAGATACAGAAACTACATTCTCAATATGAACAGCAAAAGATAATTCTTTATCAAACATTACACCATGCAAGATTTCGAAAAATATCAGGTTTCTGAAGAACAGCCATCCAACACATAATCATAACCGATAGGTTTGGTCTTAGTAGATTACGGCATTGCATTACATTTAGATATATTCAGATGTAGTTTATTTGAAATGCACTAGTAGTACATTTTGAAATTGTGTTATGTAACAATATACAATCACACACAATTGTGCAGAATCATCCAAAAAATTAATCACTAAATATTTTAAAATCATCTGCATACAGCAAACAATCCACTTCCATATTTTTAACGATATAATTAATACAAATGCTAAACAGTAAGGGCCCAAGAATGGACCCATCAGGGAAACCAAAACTTGCTAGTTATTCGACATCTATCTCAATATATGTCTGATAGATAGGATTTGAAAATTCAAAGATTTCTAGTTTGTCAAGCAGCACAGTATGACCAAGTCTGTCGAAAGCCTTGCTGAAATTACTGAATATAATATATATTTGCTTACGCTGATCAAGGGCCTCGGATGTACTTTGGGAAATGCAAAATAAATTAGATGCAGTGGACTGCCCTTCCATAAAACCCACGATGGCACTCAGATATTTAAAGATTCATGTTCGGGTATACAGTATCGTGAATTAATAGACGTGTTCGCGAAGCGTTTCGGACTAATACGGGATTAGTCAGAAGCAGTTGCCCAGTTACTTCTAACTTTGTACTCGTTGAGCGAGGACAATGTAGAAAGTAACTAGGCAACTGCTTCTGTTAATCCCATACTAATCCAAAGGGCTTCCCGAACAAGGACTAAGATATTTTAAGAACTTTAAATAAATTGTTTATTGTAATTGGTCTAAAATTAGTGATATAATTCGTAACACTTTTCCACTCGGAAAGCTTAGGTGAAGCATAAATAAAATAATAACGACAAAGGATGTACAAGAATGGTCCTTAATTAGAAACATGGGGGTACCATCGGATCTAGTGGTTAATTTAGGTTTCAGCTTCTTTAACGTCAATTCTTTCAATAACATCATTTTAATTAATATAAGTCATGCTAAAAGCCAAATTACTATTTTCCTGTTGAAGTTCAAAGGAAAAATTGTTAGATGGTGGTAAGCAAGATATATTAAAGAAATCAACTAATGCATTAAATATATCAGAAAAATTACGAGGATGTTTACGAATAGAAAGGGATGGAAGGTAGTCACAAAATTATAAGGCTGATTATGTACATTGAACACGATCACCATGATGACCGCATTGAACACGATGACAAGACCAAGAAAGGAGAAGGAACCAGACCTTAGAGGTTTGGTTCCGGGGTTCGTTGGGTTCGGTGGAGTGGGGTTTTAGACCAATAACATTAAACTTTCGCCAGCCCTCAACATGAATATATGAAATTATAAAAAGTAGAGGATCCGAGTGCAAACCTTAGTGTACACCCGATATAACTTTATGAAGATAAGATTATTTTTTTATGAAATTTTAATAATTGTACTACTTATGGTTATAATATAATTTGTAAAAAACATGTATATATATGCTTTCTTCTGTTTCATTTTCCTTATTTATTTTATTTATATTTCTATTAAATTATAGAATGCATGTTCAATCAAATTCCCTATTTTAATTTCCCCGTCCGACAGTTTATGCGAAGTTCGCGTAGTGAGTCTTGAAAATGACATATAAATGTTAATAATCCCCAAGCATTCGTGACCAACTGCTATTTGCAAGCTTAATAGCTTATAGTGCTTTCAGCTGCGACCTTAAATATTCCTTTAAAAGATAATGTCCTAAATTTAACAACCATTTCAAATTTTCGTTACGTTTACAAATTAAAATGTTTTAGTACTATGCCATAAGACACACTTTATTACCCGTTTAACTGTGTTTAATATAACAGTTATTATAACTACAAAGTGAATAAAGTTTTGATGCTCGCCCATTGTGATACCAATGATACTGAGATTGAGCTGCTGACTCTTGCTTTTAGACTCACAAGGGAAACCATTCCGACAACGCGGTGGACCGTTGAAGCCGGGTACAGAGAACTAAGACTGTCGCTCGCGACAGTAAATCCAACCAATCATGAGTTGTATTCCCCTGATTCTTCTTCCCCATTTTCTGTCGCTGGCTACTGCTGCTTTGAAGTTCAAAATTCTTAACTACATGTGACAGACATTATTTTTTGTGAATTTATGTTGGTCAATCATAAAAGAGTCAATCTCATGACGTTTTGCTGTCGCTAGTTTTTAGTTTTAAAAAACACGACACATGAAGACAAGGTGGTGGGGAGCCGTCGTGGGCGACAGTTTTAGTTCTGTGTACCTGGCTTGAGAGACAAAATACGTGTATGTTGTCCCACACGGTTTGGATGTAGCCACTGCATGCGTCGGACGCATGCACGCATCGCACTTGCGAAACCATCCCTTGGTACGTTCACTAAGGAGCTTGGATGATAGATGAATGATGATAGAATAATAGTGAAAAATATAAGGGCTGATAGGCGTTCACAACGGAGATGTGCATAAAAGCTTTTAACAGCTAGTATATTTCAAAATGTCTAGGGAAGAAGATTACTTTTGTTCGGCAGGAACGAAATATTACATTTTCACCAAAAGGAAACAAAAATTAAGAAAGTATCATGAGCATCCCATAAACAGGGAAAGGCACCGACTGGGAGAATTTCACCATTGATATCCTCAACTACGGAAATATTCCCAGGGGTTTTACACATATTTCAGATACAGCAACATTTGTACAGTTTTTTGCAGATACAGCAAAATTTGTTAGATACATTTAAAAGTTATGTTTGTAGAAATCGCTTACAATATTGTTAAAATGATAAAAATAAACTAAAATGAATACTATAATAACTCATCATAGATCCGATGAACGGATATTAAAGGGTCACGCGGGAGGAGAGGACGGGAACCACTAGTTGAAGTGAACGCCGGTTTTCCTAATACTAAGTATTTTACATTTGCTAAAGTCTCTAATGTATTTAACGTTAATATACTCAATATTGGATTAATTCGTTTGTTATTCGAGACCTACACACATCTTTTCCACAATATATAATAAATTGCATTTTATTTAAAAATAAAATATTACTTTTACTTGTAGCATTCATATTTTTTCCTATTTCTTTCCACTGTTTCTCCAAAATAAATCTATTGTGGTGATCAGGGTGAGCCTGATTTCACAATGATTCTCTAATGAACACTTCTCTAATTAATTTTTCGGCATCCATACTCCTAGTGCAGCTCGCAGAACAATAGAACTGACTATTCCGCAAAATATAATCGAGTATAAACCACTCGTGTATCATGTATTCCCAGCTAGTATCACATCTCCGTACTGAACGGCTGCATTGAAATACATTGTACATTTTATCAGCGCTTGTAAAAGTTACTCTACCATCCAGCCTATGATCTATCATCCAAGCTCCATACTGAACGTACCTTAATATAAAGTAAAATTGTATGTTTTTCACAACCGCAGGCGAGGATGTTGTTAGTAGAAATATTTTTAATAACTTACTCTAGTACTAATTTGTATTATATTGCAAAGTATATATTTTTGTCAAAACACCAAGCAACCTTCAGTTCATGAATCACTTTAGTTAAGTAGTTTAAATTGGTAATACGTCTTCCAGACACATTTGTTATCTGGAAGTTTTGTATCTTATAGTTCTTATCAATATTTAAGGTTTACATTAATAATTAAGTTACAATGCTTGTTTTTATTTTCACTTGTGATACGAATATTTTCTCAAGTATTTACATTTCAATAAAGTAAAATAAATATACCCAAATAAAACCCGTAACAAAGAATAATTACTGGGAGAGTAATTTTGTACGTACTGTGTCTATAGGATGGAAAGTTATAAGGATTACAAAATTGAGTAAACAAGATAAACTAATATTTGACATCTTAGAAATAGGATGATTAATTTATTAAATTAATCATTTGAGAGTACCTAATGTTTTTAAATTATCTACGAAGGCACTGAAGATTTATTCCTAAAATAATAGAAGTTGTATCCAGAATAACAGTTTAAACAAGCATGCAGTGAAAACTTGCTGTACAGAGTGTTCAGTTTTCGCTATCTTTGGGTATTTCGCTTATTAATAAAGATACAGGGCTGCTGTTTGACACTGTGATACTTTTTTAAGTAACAATGGATGTCATAAACAGAATTTCCAAAGCCCGGTAATTTTTAGTAGGCTGAGGTCAGTATCAAAAAATAAATCAGTTGTGACACAAAACTAAGATTTATGACTGTTCTTTCAGATAATTAATTATTATTAATAGTTTTATTTTTTTTTTTTATTTGAAATATGTGTGAATATATTTTTAAACAGCTTAAAGCGACGGTAATTGAACTGGTAGAAAATATACAGAATGTTCCGTTTAAAAAAGTATAAGGATATATCTCGAAAATTGACCCTTTCAGAAAAAACTAAGTACGCTACAGGATTGTACGAAAAAAACTGTGTACAGACCCGTTTCTATTTTACTAATACGTTATCAGGTAACTGAGATATAATAAGTGTTAGAAAATGGCCAATTTTCATTTTTATTCTATAGCCCATAAACTAAGGCTGGGGACATTTTTTATGACATCTGTTGTTTACCAAAAAAGTATCGCGAAAATCTCAAATTTGTTATCTTTATTATAAGAGAGACACCCCTCAAAGACAACGTAAATTGGACACTGTACATTATGTATTATGATTATATGCATGAAATAGCAAATGCAACATGCTGTTAATAAAATATAGATGTAACTCACCTTCTACGTCTTTTTCGTCTAAAAGTAACTTATGTTTGTGTTCTGCTGCCGGATCTTTCGAAGCTTCATCGTCAACATGTGTATCCATGTCACTAATTCTGAAAAAAAAAGAAAAGATGAGATATATTACGTACTTCGTAAGTATGACAAAATAGTGCTGTCTAACTTCTGTATATTTATGGCCCAAATTTCGTTTTTAATTTTTATTTCTGACTACAGAAATGCAAGGTAAGGACACTAAACTTATATCAAAACTTTTAAGTCATTTTAAAACTCTTGGTGAACAAGAAAAACATAAATTTAATTGTCATAATTTTAATTTTTTTTATTTTGTTTCCATCTATTATAACTCACAGCAATCATTGTCCCTGACCTCTTCTGTTTAAAATTAATAAGTCTCAAACCACTAACTGGTAGTCAATAATTATTTTAAAAGAAAATGCTTAATTTAAGAAAATATGTTTAAGGTCTAGTATCTCAGCTAACACTTTGGCATTGCTGTAATTTCTGTTTAAATCTTATTTAGAGACCTGGTAGCTCATTGACCATAGAATCATTTTTATTTAAATATAATAAAGTACTTTTTAAACATCAGAATGATGATATGTTTTGTTATTTACATTTTGTTATATGTGGAAATGCGGTTATCCGGCATAATTTTTTTATCATTTTCCTACACCGAGGGAAAAACCTAGCTTAAAACCTCCAATAAGCCATAGTTTTTTGAAAGTATTAATTATTTGTTTTTGCATATTATATTTATTATAGATATATAACTATTTTTCAAAATTTCTTTATAAAGCGAATATACCAAGAATAATTATTGTAAAAATTGTATAGTTTGGTTGCGACCCATTTTTAAAATATTTATTTGCTAAAATTAAATAATTCTTTACCTACAAAATTTTCAGTAGCAGCTATATTGTCAGTGCTCTGTAAAAATAAACAAATGTATTTAATTGTTGAAAATAAATATCTGACATTAATAATTCGGCTACAATGGCTTAAATCTAACGATTAATTTTGGAACCAAATATTTGTTTTTAACAAATACATTTATTGCCCACAATTAATTATTTAATTGAAACTGCGCTTGCGCATACACTGTCTTGTCTAGCTTCTCGGACAATGGCCAGTCCGAGTCAAGAACAACCATTTTTGTATCGTGTTGCGTGTTTCATTGCATTTAAAGTTAGTGTAATTAAGCCGTTCAATGAATAATAATATAAAGAGCTGATTTTGTAGTGTTATATGTAATAATTATTGTATATTGTCTTTGAGTAGTGTTAGTGTTGTATCCAATAATACACCAATAATCGACATTATGGGTTATTCATAATCGGAATAAGGTTGGAAAACCTGCGCTAGACGTTCTAACGTGACAATGAAGATGGCTTCTCCAGACACTGTTATTTATTTCAAAATATGTAAGTATGTATATCAGTAAATTAATGTTAATTAATTTAGTCAAATGTTTATTTTGATAATCCAAGCAGTTGTCTACTCAAATAATTTATAAAAACAAGTAGGTACCTAATATCTTTTATACTCAAAAACAAAATAGCTGTCAGAATAATTACAATTTCAACGTTTTTACTATAGATTTTGAAATACATACTGTTAACTTTTGGCTCCTTCTAAAACATTTTTTTTATCAATATTTTTTTTTCTCAGGTGTAGGAATATGTATCGCTATTTAAGAAACACCTACCGCGCATTCAAATGAAGCTGAAACTCAGTGAAAATTTTTATATGCATTTTCTACAATTATTACAGGTCATATGAGAATTATTTTTAAAAAGTAAAAAATGTATCTCATTTCCGATAAAACTTGATTTTCTATAAATTATAAAATAATAGGTAATCTGTTCAAAATCAAGTTTATCTACATTTTAATATTTCAGTCGATCGCCGTCTAGGGTGTAATCAAGCACATATTTATTTTCTATATATATATTTAAATAAATCCGCCACCTGTAAAATGTTTATCTCTTAAAACCGCTACTTAATAATTCGACCACGCCCGAATCTTCACGTTCTACGCGTAATAAGCATAGGTTCGATTTCATCAAGCACTTCTAGTCTCGTAGGGTACCAGACCAGTCCAGCCGGCATTCTACTCCTGCTAGCGACCAGCAGCCAACGGCACAGAATAATTTCCCAAGTTCTTGTCTACTAGTAAGGAAATATTCTAAGTCCCCAACAACACTTAGAATAATTTAGACGTCCCGGTTTGTGGGTTAGAAGATATACTAAGTCAGATTTTTGCCACTTCGCATGTCTCAGGTTTCGCTGGACCTCAAGACCAAAGTGATTAACTCAAGCAGTCGATTGCTGTTCAGCACCACGACCAGTCCTGCCTGTCTCTACATCTGCTACAAAGGATCAGTAAGTAAAAGTAAATATTCCCCAACGACACCAGCTACTATCTACTACTGCGAATAATTTCACCAGCTACTGTCTACTAGTGAGTTAGTATTCTAAATTCTAAGTCTGATTTTTGCCATTGCGCATGTTCAAAATGATGATTCTTTACCATCAAGAATAGAGTACATACCCTTACAATTCATCAAAATATCATTAAGAAAAATCGTTTAGTATAATTACATCATCATTCCAGATACAAAATTTCTTTAACATGTATTTTCTTAAAAATAAAATTATTCTAGATTACCTGGACACCTGGTACGGCTAGAAAGGGGAACAAAAATCGCTATAACGATTTTCTCCCATTTCTAGTATTATTTTATTCTACACCGTTTATGAATTCTGTAACATATTGTACAATACCAAAAAATTCCATTTGATAAAAATTTTTTTTATATAAGTAAATATTGAGTTAATTCATAACTATGTCGATTGTAGAATCATTTGTTTTAATCATCTTAGAAATTGATAAGCTAGTTTTTATAACGTCTTATCAAAGTACGCGTATATCTTGTTGTCTCTTAATTTTATGGTAGTTGCAATAATTTTCGATAATCCTCTAACATAAAGATATGTCAAAAGAGCACGGCTTAATACTGTCGAAAAGAACATTTCGTTACCTAACTAAAAATGTAGGTAAGTAGAGATATGGCAGATATTTTTTGTTATGCTGTTTCTAGGTACCTATCCGGTGCAATTTAAATGTAAGTATAGGTACAGAGTGATTCACTTTCGAGTGTGTAACATGGGTATCTCGCTTATTATAAAAGATAGACTGTAGGTTTAAATGGCCATGGCTAACTAGAGATTTAAAAAAAATACTTATTTTCCTTCATAATGCCCTTATTTTTTAGGCAAATATTAACATATATTATATTGTTGTATTCAGAAAAAATCGGTTTATTCAAATATGAGAAAAATTAATATGGCGCCCATAAGAAAAAATAAAGTTGACGATGATTTACAATAGAAGTGACATTTTTTTTAAAAACTGTTAACGGCATCGTATTTGTCTCAAGAAAGTGTCCTAATAATGTGAAAACGATAAGCCAATATTTTCAAAAATATAGAAGTTATGGCCAGAAAACGAAAACCGGAAAAAATTGTTTTTTGCCTCTTACTCAAAAACAAAAGCAGATATGGGGGTTTTCTTTGCGCCAACTTATTGAGCACAAAATTCCGCAACTTTGTCGAATTTAAACCTACAGTCTATCTTTTATAATAAGCGAGATACCCATGTTACACACTCGAAAGTGAATCACCGTGTACTGTAAATAATTGGTCAAAGTGAATTCGATAATAGTAGTGAATAAATCTACTGAGTGAAATTATTGATTATATTTAGTTTATATTGAGTACTTTGATAATTTCACTCATATATAATTATTCGTAACAATGCTGATTAATTACACTAAAAAATGAACTCTTATAAGTGTACTTGTACCTAAAGTTGAGGAAATTTGTATACCTCACGCTCATTAAAGAGTTACTAGGCCACAAAAATGTCTGACTGTATTTGTGGGCTTGTGCTGAAGTTCATTTCATTTGTGAAGTCGTTTGTGCAAGATACACTGTGCGATTAAGTATGTCCGTTATGACTTTTTCTGTTTTGCAATGATATCAAATTAAAATTTAAGGAGATAATAAGGTATAAAAACTATGATATACACTGATATACCGGGTTTCCCATTTCATTTGACTAATGGCAATTAACATGGGCTATTACATTTCATTGAATTTTATATTCCCAGGGCACACTTTGAGAAATATCGCTAACGGAATCGATAGTACTGACTGTCAAACACTTCTGATTACCAGAATACTAAAACGAAAAGCTTTTTTAATTAAAATATCAAATTCGTTTTAAGTTAATAGGTTCAGTTTAAATAACTGTTTTAACAGACATTATTAAACGTCATCAGGTGAACTAGTTGGTTGAGCGGCAGTGTTTCAAACTGAACCCCAAAATTTTGCAGGTTCGAATCCCGCCAGAAACAACTTTTTTTTTTTACTTTTTTATTAATTACAAATTATTAGTGTTTATTTATTCGAATAAATATGGTTCATTGTCAGTACCTAGTTATTATTTTTGAGTCACAATATTTGCTTATCAAAAAAAAAAAAAAAAATAAATAATAAAACATGTATTAATTGGTTCGTTTCCTTTATCTTTAGCTAAAGCGAATCAACAAGCAACATATTTTTTATTTATTACATGCACTGTCCTTTTACTAATAATAGTGTAATTATCTCTGCTAATAGTTACTACATATTATACCTCAATCTGGATATTGAGTTAAACAGTTACAGAGGAACTGTCGTGAATTAGTAAATAGTTTTTTAAAATATGATGAGTTTTTTTAATATATATTCTTATTTTAAGAAAGTCATAATTTTAGAATTATAGTTTTTTATTTAAAAAATACCTATTACTAATTCACGACAGTTCCTCTGTAATACTGTTTAACTCAATATCTAGATTGAGGTATAATATGTAGTAACTATTAGCAGAGATAAGTACACTATTAGTAAAAGCACAGTGCATGTAATAAATAAAAAATATGTTGCTTATTGATTACTTATTTTATAAGATAGTAGCTTTAGCTAAAGATAAAGGAAACGAACCAATTAAAACATGTTTTATTTTTTTTTTAAGTAAATATTGTGACTTTCAAAAATAATAACTAGGTAGTGACAATGAACCACATTTATTCGAATAAGGAAACACTAATAATTTGTAATTAATGAAAAAGTAAAATAAAAAAAAGTTGTCTCTGGCGCGATTTGAACCTGCAAAATTTTGCGGTTCAGTTTGAAACACTGCCGCTCAACCAACTAGTCCACCGGATGACGTCTAATATTGTGTCTAAAACGGTTATGTAAACTACACCTATTAACTTAAAACGAATTTTTATTGATATTTTTATTAAAAAAGAATTTCGCTTAGTATTTTGGTAATCAGAAGTGTTTGACAGTCAGTACTATCGATTCCGTTAGCAACATTTCTCATAGTGTGCCCTGGGAATATAAAATTCAATGAAATGTAATAGCCCATGTTAATTGCCATTAGTCAAATGAAATGGGAAACCCGGTATGTAGGAACCCTTTATATTTGGTAAGTATTTGTGTATAATACAATATATTAGGTCCGTTCGATTGCCGGCTAGTGTAGTGTACACCAGTGTGTACTGCATTACATTTTCATCACCTGATTTATGATAGTGCAATATACACCTCATGTACGTTGATATAAGGCGCTGGTTGTAGTGCACACTGCCCTAAATAGTGACAAACGAATGGAATTCTGAAACTAGTGTAGTTCAGTGTTACACTTTTTGAGCAATCGAACGGACCTATTATGTAGTACCTACGTTGAACACATACAGGGTGGGCCAATAGTGTGACAAAGTTCCATAACTCCTATGCCGTAATAAATATATAAAAATAATTTTAGGATCTCATAGAGCCTAAGACGACACACATTTTAAAAATATGTATAGTCATGTAGGGTGCTCTATAAACCTGGACCATATCAAACTTGTTTTTTTTTTTAATAGAATGATATATTTTTGGTTCCATACTTGATTTCGGATCATTTTTCCGAATTCGTCAATATAGGTTATTAGTATTATTATAGTAGTAGTTATATGTAGTAGTTCAGAAGATATAAGCATGTTTGTATTTTAATCGTATTGAATTGTGCACCGCATTTTTGCAAAAAAATAAATACTAGATAACTTTTGGCTCCATTTATAATCCTATATGGTCTAGTTTTACTTTTTATAAAATTTCCCTCTGAATAGCTTTAATGTATACAGGGCGAATCTAAACTCGCAACCACAGTTTTCTCAATTTTTATAAATGAAACACCCGATAATTTATATCATTTTCATTAAGGTATCTCACGACTCTTTCTATTCTATGAAGCATTCCCTATGCCTAATTACAACGGTTTTTGAGATATTTGAGGTTTATAGATAAAATATATTTAAGTTCTCACAAAATTAATCGGCACAAATAATTTTGTATTGCAGTCTTCTGCACCAAGCATATTAAAAAAATATTTTTTATTGAAGATCGTTCCCAGTCCCTGCTTTTACAAGAAGCGAGCTTTTACATTTTTCCTTTCTTACTAAAATCAGAGAAGGCGTTTCTGAGATGCAGTCTTTTAAAAATAACGAGAAAATTAGCTGTTGACTTGTTTTTGAGCAATTTATTAGCTAAATTCGCGGCTCATTAGCAAAATTTAAAAAAAATCAGTACAAAATTGTAAAAATGATATATGGTTTATATGAAATGTTTTCTTATGTAGTTTAATTATTGGTACTTGCATTAGGTAGTTATACTGACTAAACAGTTAGGTTAGGTTAGGTTAGGTTCAAAAGTGAGTGGGCTGAAAACCAGACCCTCCACCGCGACCATGTGGTCTATTGTGGCTCACACCTACTTATATTTCACCCAACAGGTCCAGCTTCTTAATGTAGCTGATCACCTTATTGGGTGAGAATTTGTTCAGATCCTCTGGCAGAAGTTGTCCTTTGCCAAATAATGAGTATCTGATCCTTTCCCCAGCAGGGCAGGTGCACAATATGTGTTCTGCCGTTTCATCATCTTCTACGCATAGGCGGCACTCAGCATCTTCTGCTAGGCCGAATTTGCACAGATGATATTTTAAACGGCAGTGGCCCGTATACAGGGCGCCCTATTTCTTGACCCGTTGCATGGGTAACTTTTTTATTAGTAGAGATACAAAAACGCTTAAATGAGCAAATTAGTGCAGTTTCGTATTAGTAATTCTACGGTAAGGCGTAGAAATTATAAATTATATACGGGGGAAGGTTGAAAAGTTATTGACAAAAAACGAAAAATCCAACTTTTCTATTATCCCTCGTAGCTCGTTCATTTGAAGAGTTAGAGAAAAATGCTTCACATGTTTTTTGCAGTATTTTTCATGTAAAATAACATGCACTTGCTACTTTTTATATATCTCTTAAAATGGTTGAGAATCACAGTAAAATATATTTTTTTTAAATGTAATGGATAGGTGGCTGTGACATTAACCGAAAGTCCCCTTTTTTCTCTTTCAGATGATATAACATAGTCCATATTTTATCCTTACAAAAGTAATAATAATCGTTGTTTTTAAAGAAAGTTTATTGTCACATCAATAATGCTATGGATTATGGAACAAAAGAATGTTTTGAGAACAGAAATTATTAATTAATTAATTATATTGAAGTAAATGTTCGAAATGACCACCATCCTGTTGGATACATAGTAAGCAACGTTTCTGGATACTTCTTAAAACATTATTTATTGTATGTCCATGTATGCTTCTAATTGCATCTTGAATCCTGACTTTTAGATCCTCTATATCTAGAGGAGCTGTCACATAAACTTTATCTTTCAATAACCCCCAAAGAAAGAAATCTAAGGGGGTCAAATGAGGTGTTCGCGCTGGCCAGTCGATATCCATTCTATTTCCTATAACATTATCAAACTGTTCATGTAAATATTGTTTTACCTCGCGGAAATTATGCGCAGGTGCTCCATCGTGTTGGAAGTATTTAAGATTTCTAAAAATATGAAGTGGTAATTCATTTAAATATTCCTCTGTTAGAGTATTCCTTAGAAAATGAAGGTAATTATTCGCATTCAAATTATCTTCGTAAAAATATGGGCCAATAATTTTGCCACAAAAAATTCCACACCACACATTTATCCCAAATTGACGTTGATTTCTTCTTTCAGAAACAAGATGTGGATTTTCTCGGCACCACATTATGTTATTATGGCGGTTAAAAATACCATTGTTGGTAAATCTACTTTCATCACTGAATAAAATCTTTTTCCAGAAGTCTAGATCCTCTTCGCATTTTGAAATGTACCATCGACAAAATGTCATCCTTCTTTGATTATCAGCTGGATATAAAGTATTGCATATGGAATAATGATAAGGCTTTAAATTGTTACCTTTTAAAATAGCTCTTACAGTTTCCTTGGAAGTGTTGCAGTGATGTGCAATTTCTGCAGTTGAAGAATCAGGTTTAAAATTTACATAAGCCAAAACATTTATTTCAGTGTCTTCATTGAAGTTTCTTTCATCCTTAGGCTTTGAAAAAGAGCCGTATAATCGTATATTATTTTCCAGCTGTCTAAATATTCTATGATGGGGTTGTCTTCGTTCCATGTAAGTTTCAAAATAAAGATTCGCTGCAGCTTGTGCATCTCGAATTTGGTTATAATAACAAAATAGCATATCATTTTTCTCTTCGTTGGTGTACATATTTGCAACACTATTATTTTGTATGCAGTATTAATAATAAACAATAAACTACTTAACAAAAACTAAAAATGTCACTTATGATCTGTCAATAATTAAATGCCAACTAGACGTTTTTAAAAATATCAGGAATCTTATTTTTTGTTTTATTTCCATAGCATTCTTGATGTGACAATAAACTTTCTTTAAAAACAACGATTATTATTACTTTTGTAAGGATAAAATATGGACTATGTTATATCATCTGAAAGAGAAAAAAGGGGACTTTCGGTTAATGTCACAGCCACCTATCCATTACATTTAAAAAAAATATATTTTACTGTGATTCTCAACCATTTTAAGAGATATATAAAAAGTAGCAAGTGCATGTCATTTTACATGAAAAATACTGCAAAAAACATGTGAAGCATTTTTCTCTAACTCTTCAAATGAACGAGCTACGAGGGATAATAGAAAAGTTGAATTTTTCGTTTTTTGTCAATAACTTTTCAACCTTCCCCCGTATATAATTTTTCGCCTTACCGTAGAATTACTAATACGAAACTGCACTAATTTGCTCATTTAAGCGTTTTTGTATCTCTACTAATAAAAAAGTTACCCATGCAACGGGTCAAGAAATAGGGCGCCCTGTATAGGCCAATTAGAGTTCGTAGGTGAAACCTGCTTAACTCTAGAAGTTTTTTAGTTCTTGTTTTTGAAGGGTTTATTATAAACGCCTTCGAATGAACTAATCGTGGTAGTTCCTGCCAGTACTGGAGGATTTGCTCCTCAGCCCGGGTCAAGAGCGTTGCTTTGGCAGTACTCGAGGATATGCCAAGCACCGGCTCTGGTCCGACAAATTCAGAAGCAGCACCCTCCCTAGCTAGAGAGTCGGCCGCCTCATTCCCTTCATGGCCAGAATGGCCTGGGACCCAGACCAGAGTTATTCTATTTTTTCTGCTCAATTGAGCAAGTGCCTGCTGGCAGCTCCATACCGTTTTTGAGTTGCAACGGTAGGAACCAAGAGCTTTAAGAGCTGCTTGGCTGTCTGAGAAGATTTTTATCGATTTGCGTGTAAGTTGCCTTTGTTTCAGCCTCTGTACACACAATTCGATGACATAAATTTCTGCCTGAAATATAGTTGCATAACTGCCAAGGGATGAGGATATTTTCACCGTTGGGTTGCAACTATATACTCCGGCTCCAACTCCCATGGGTGTTTTGGATCCGTCTGTAAACCAACAACTATCTGCTCTTAATAGGTCAGCCTTATTCCGATCCCATTCGTGTCTTCCTGGGAAGAGAATGTGAAAGGGCAGTTCAAGGTTGGTCTTTGCAGGCATGACATCTGAAATCATCTCCAGGATACTGTGACTTTCCATGTCATCCAGCAGCCTATTGCGCTCCATGGTGTTAGACTGTGGCATGTTAAAAGCTGCCTGCTTTAGTCTGTATGTTGCCCATCTGGCCTCTCTCTCCAAATATATATGAAGAGGAGGTAGGTCCAGTAGGATTTCCAGAGCTGCTGACGGTGTGGAGCTAATTGCTCCAGTTATGGCCAGGCAGGCTTGTCTCTGTAAACCAGAGAGTTTGATTTTGGTCCTTTGTTGTAGTCCTTTGGACCACCAAACTATGGAGCCGTATGCGATCATGGGTCGTATGACCGTCACATACAGCCAATATATTTGTTTGGGTCCAGTGCCCCAAGATTTCCCACAAATTCTTCGACAAGTCCATAAGGACAGTCGTGCCTTGTGGATCATTTTTTCCAGATGGGAGTTCCAATTAAGCGACTTATCCAGTACTACACCTAGATACTTTGCTTCCTCCGCAAATGGAATTATTTCACCAAGTAAGGAGGGAGGTCTTAAGTTGTCCAGCTTTCTTTTCTTGGTAAACGGTACAATTACCGTTTGACTAAACAGTTAGTTCATCCCATACTTCTAAAGAATATGAGAATTTAGAGAATAAAACTTTTACCACAAAGCGATCCCTGTACCACAAAATGATCAGGTAGGGGTATTTTGCAACTTAGTTGTAGCTTATCATAATAAATAAAAAAGCGTCACACTAAAAAATCAACCAGCTCCTGATTGAGCGCTTTGATTTTTATTACACAGATGAATAATGACCGCTAATACCCTTTAACTATAATATAAACCATGTAATAAGGACGATATATTATATTTTTATTAATCTTTATATCTAAATTATATACTTAGGTAATAAAAATCTAAGAAGATAAGTATGTACTATAATATCAAAATAATGTTATTAAACAGGTTTACTTTTTGAAATCTACAATTTTCTGTTTCTGCTATTTGTACAACTAGGCAACTAGTGTGGGAATTTTATTTTGATGGTCGAAATTTAAGTTTTTAGTGATTGTTGATAATATAGAACACAAACTTTCAGTTTAAATTATTGTAAAAGTGCTCGATACAAAGAATAATATTCGCCGCATTTTTACAATTTACAATTCAAATTATATCTAGCTTTTTTTAATAAATATACTGAGCTTTGTTCAAATTATAGCATCGGTCGACTCTACTTAAAATATAGAGACCACAAATGTTTTAATCAGGTAGTAGGAATCATTACAATCGAATCCCAGTTTAATCTCAAAGTATCTGAAATTTCCTCATGTATAGGTATTGATACTAGGCACTGCTCTGACAGAATATCCCCTGTGTTACTTGCAAATTCGGAAGGCCCAAATCTCCAGCGCCCAATTTTAGGTAGTCTAGTCTAGTTTAAAGGATGTAAGTAAATCTTCTAATATAGCAGAAGAATATATTAAAGACTCAATTGAGAATAAAATAAAAAGTTTCAATTTAATTTATTAATTTAATAAATTAATTGTTGGTTGCTTTATGATTGTGACATATTTTTGAAGAGCGTGTTTACCTACCTACTACACCTACGCGTACCCACTACACTTTCCATTTCGCCACGGGCAACGTAATTGCAGTAAGAAAAGATGATACCTGTGTTTAAAAACTGACATTATGAGCAAAATACGTGTTTTTGTGATGGTTGTAGAAAAAATTACTTAAATTCATATCTGAAAGGCTGCTTATCCATATATTACAAATACACACTTCTCTATCTATCTCCAAATATTCTACATCATTTTACATTTAAAAATATATTCTGAAGTTATATACAGGCTGTGTCACGGTGATCACTCATTCGAATATGTCAGAGACTACTTAGATTTGAATTCTGTACAAATTCTCAGCCGTTTTTGAAAAAATGAAATTTTTTAAAAATATTTCCAAAATTCCTTAAGTTAAAATTTATTATTTCTCTAAAAAAGTAATATTTAACAAATTTTCTAGCTGTACCTTAACAGTTGTTTAACTGTATACTGCAGGGTGCTGAAAATTTAATATCAAGTTTCATTAATTTCAAGCCAAGACTGCTAGATTTTTTTCAAATAAGACACCCTGTATATTATGGCATATTATGATGTAGAATTTAATTCTCTGTAATTACAAGTATTAATAACATAAAAACAAAAAGAGATAGGTATAACGAAGTGTAATACAGATTGGCAGAGAATAAAATTCTACATTATAATATGATATAATATACAAGGTGTCTTATTTAAAAAAAATTAGTTTTCTTGGCTTGAAGTTAATGAAACTTGATACTAAATTTTACGTATTATTATTATACATAAATTTTAAACATTTAAACAACAGTTAAGGTAGAGCTAGAAAGCAAGCTTAGATATTCAACAACTTCCCATATGGTATCTGTTAAATATTACTTTTTTCGAGAAATAATAAATTTTAAGATAGGGAATTTTACAAATATTTAAAAAAAAATAGATTTTTCAAAAACTTCTGAGAATTCGTAGAGGGAAGTTTTATGAAAGTCCTCCTAAAATAACGAGTAGAATCCAAAAATGCAATAATATATGGGGTGTTCCATTTAAAATAAGAAAGTTAACTGCAACTTCGGGTATAACCGAAAGTGTCACGAGGACGCTATTATTTTATTTGAGGAGAGCATACTCAAAAATCCAAGTGTTCAAATTTTCTCTCTTTAAATCTAAGTAGTCTCTGACATATTCTAATGGATGGTTACTGTGAAACATCCTGTATCTATAGCACCTTTTTATATTAAAAGGTACGGATTAAGGTTGATTCACATTTTCTGTAAAGACAAAGACACGATACCGAACAGACAGAAATCGATACAACACGATTATCATTATTACCGTGTTTATAAATGACTTATTTCACATTGTACGAAAACGATCCGAAACCTACCCCAAAAGTCAACGAGACGATCAAACTTCCTGTGTCGAGACGAATCTTTTTCGTGTCTGTTCTTGTCTGTTGGTATCGTATCGCAGAATGTGAATGTATTTTGATATGGCGAAGTACTGGTAGAACTTGGAGTCATCGTCCAGAAGTTGTTTATATAGTGTGATATTCTTCCTTTGTTTGTTCGGAATATCACGCACCCACAATCAGGTTTTTGTTTTCTTAAATTAATCTCATTTTCTTCGTCAGGTAGCAATACATTATTACCAATTTGCAACTGGAAAAACTTACACGCAAACTCATCTTTTTTTAAACAAAATGTTTTAGTTCAGTTAAAAATAATAAAATGACCAAAATCTGCATCGAACAAATCAAAATTTTTTGCACTAATAATATCATACACCGTCATTAAATATATATACCACAACAATAATTTATGGTTGTCCTGTCGTTATCGTGTCTTTGTCTTTACGGCGAATGTGAATCCGCCTTTACGCGTCCCAGCTGAAGTCGCAAGTAGTCGTCCAGTAGATGTACTTGTGGGAATATAAAAATGTGGTATTCATGAATGCTCTGAAAAGAAAAATGCTTATAAAAATTAGGATGTGGGTAATAATGCATGACTTTATTTAATTCATTATTTTGACCTTAAACAAAAATTATGATAAGAGTAAATGGAGCCGCGTGCTTGGGACAAAATAATATCACGTATACCTCATAAATGTTAATTGACCGTAAAATGAATAACCCGTCTTTCGATTAAAACAAAAATATTAAAAAACGTTTAAAATTATCTCACAAGAATTTTAAATTGAAAATAAATTACAGAAAATTTCAGTTTAAAATATTACCTACATTTTATATTTCATTGTCATTGACGCATGTCTAATTGATAACATTTTATATATACAGGGTGATTAATTAAAACTAATTACAGGTTGATCCAGAATTTATTTCTGCATTCAGCGGTGCTACACTAAAACTGGCATTGAAATAATTTATTACGTATTTTAGTTTTATTTTGATTGAGAGCCACATTTTAAATACCCTTTAAAAAAAATTAAAGAATTTTGAAACTTCTACGAATAGTCTAAGCGTGTATGTATGTTATCTCACTAGATAATTAATTAACTTTTTAAAAAAAACTTTATTTATTAACTTTTTAGTTACAATTATTAGATGCGTATAGGTTGAGTGAAGTGTATTAACTTTTCTAGTTCTGCAATTGCGGTCCTATTTATAATGTTTAAGAGGCTGACAAAACAGCGTCAGTCCAAGGATGCTGACAAAACAGCGTCACCTTATCTTTTGGTATTCTAAGAATTGAATAGGAGAATTGCAGAGCTGGTGTCTGTAACACTAGCTTAGAGGAAACTGTTATCTGGTAATATGATATACGCAGGTGTTCAGTAAATACATTACGTCACGTATATCGGTGAATATTTTATATAACAACTTCCCCCTTATTAAAAAAGTTGATTTTATAAAGCGACTTTTACAATTTTCAAAATGATAAAAATTGTTATATTTAAATTATATAAAGCAAATAGCAATAGCTTAAAGTTAGAGTACAATAATTGATTAAAAAATAGGAATGAGATTGGAAAAAGCAAAATTCAATTGAGCTCGATATCTTCTATTTGTGGATCATCGGCTCGTACGCTGGGTCGTCTTCGATTTGGGAATAGATTGGTAAATCTTTGAGTTGCCTGTCTTGGAGGTGATGGTGGTGGACTGTGTGATGACTGCAGAACAAGGGCTGATCTGCGTCTTTTCCTGCACTTGAAAACCAGGTACAACAGTACGATGGCAATTATTAGTGTAATAATAAAATAGGTGAACCAAGAGATATTTTTGTTTACAAATGGTTCATTTATTAGGTCGTCTAAATCTTTGGAATATTGATTTAGCTTATGCTTCGCTATTTCCAAATCCTCAGTATTGATATCGTTTATTTTTAATGGTTTTAATTTTGGCATCTGGGATTTATCTGGAAACTCGTTACAGCATTGGAAGGATATTTCCACTGGATGGATGCTTTTCTTGAAATTGGTAATATTATTGGGGCTAGCTTGGATTTTGGTTGTACCGATGTAGGCGTAACAATTGGAATTTAGTTTAATGATTGAGTTTTTATAGATTATTTCGGATTCTGGGTTTCCTTGTGGACAATTTATCGTTGCTTGGACAGGTTCTGCATTGGTTATTAACCAGGTGTTTTCTTCTAATTTTTGGACGTTGTATCCTTGACTAATAATAAATGAATTTTGACAGTTTTCGGGAAAGGTCCTAGGACTTTTTAAGAGTCTTGCTTCACATATGGCATTGTTGTCTATCGGGTAGGCAAATAGGTCAGAACATAACTTCATATCAGGATAAAGTTGTTTGCAATTTTCTAAATTTGGAATGGGTATGTACATTAAAGAATCATCGTCTCGCGCAATATATTTTTGTGAAATTGATAATAAGTGATGTAATCCTGTTCTATTATCTAAAATTGGGATTGGATATATTTGGTAGGTTTTAAAAGTTTGAGGATCTACAAGAGGTATCTTAAGTACAAAAACTAAATCAGTGTCTGTCTGAAATGCCTGTAGTTCGATTATATCGAGATATTGTGCAATCTTTGATAATCTTATTTGTAATGGAAGATTACTTCTGTGTAAGTTTTGTGAAATTTCTTGTAAAGCGTTAAGCAAATGATCCGGAGTGATAATTGATGTATGGATTATTTTTTAACCTCGCAAATGTTATAGAATTTAAGATATCATTCAATGTATCTTCAATAAATGAATAGCTTGCCATGAGTTGCTCACAGATTTCCAGGAATTTAATTTTTATAGTTACGATTTGGTATGAATCTTTCATATCTATAAGTGCCTTTTCAATTTTATTAATATCTTCGTTAAATGTTTCCTCGTCTATTTGTAATTTTCTAATAGTGGTATTGAAATTTTGTATAACCGATGTAGTTACGGATATTTGATTTTTTAGAAGATTTTCTAATTGGTGTTCGTCATTATTAATTTTATTTATGCAGTTCATGTAATATTCTCCATCTTCGGAATCTAGGTTTCCGGTTATTGATTTGAAAATAGTGCCTAGTCCGTTTAGTATACCGCGCTTATGTCTTTTAACGTCGTTGAAAACCGCTTGAAATTTAGATTCTACGGCTTGTGATATTTGGGTTAATAAGCTTAAATGCGTTTTTACTTCGCTCATAAAATCTTGCATGTTCTGAATGGCTGGGTCAATCATGTGAAGTATATTGTCTAATATTTGATTGTTCTTTTCCTGAGCTTGTTTTAGTGAAGTAATGTCTTTGTGTACCAGTAATGTCCATTTGTCGTTTGTTACGATTATGTTTGATTTGTCATGGTAGTAGATTCCTACGGTATTATTTATTGGTGTTATTTTGTATTGACAAATTGCTGATCCGAACAGCAGCGTTAATCTGAAAAATAGAATTAGTTTTCAAAATAGGGTTTTAGTCTATCGAAATTGACTTTACTTAATTGATTTGTTTTCGGATTAAATAATAGTGCTGAATTTTGGTATATTTCTCTTATTTCGAAAGGTCCGTTGAATTTATTTTGTAGTTTATCTTTAATTTGTGATTCTTTAACATAGACTTTGTTTCCGACATCGTAATTGGGTCGATTTTCGTTAACCTTTTGGTCGAATCTAGTTTTAGCTTTTTCTTTTTGTGATAGTGTTCGAGCACGTGCCATCTTATAATAATGGGAAATTCGATTGTTAAGATCTCGAACATATTTGGTGATCAATTCGTTTTGATTGTAGAGCGTTTCTGGAGGTCTGCTAGAAGTGTGTCCAAATATTAATTCGAACAAGGTGAAACCGTGTGTTCTGTTCACTGAATTGTTGTAACAGATAATGGCGTAAGGTAAAACGTTGAACGGATGTTCGTCGGGATTTTCGGCTAAATGTACTCTTATCATTTCGGCAAGAGTTGCATGGAATCTTTCTAATGAACCGTTAGATTGAGGATGGGCTACGCTTGAATATGTTAATTTAATATCATATAATTTACAAAGGTCTTTTAAAATACTATTGTCAAATTCACGACCATAGTCGCAATGAATACGTAAGGGCGTGCCGTAATGTTGAAAATAAAGTAAAAGAGTGTTAACAACAGATTTTGCTGTCTTATCGACAAGAGCGTAAGCTTGGGTAAATTTTGTAAGTTCGTCACGAATTGTTAGTGCGTAATTTCTAGTAGGGGATTCGAATATATCAACGTTAATTCGTTCGAATGGTGTTTTGGGGGTCTCGGTTATTACTAGAGGGTTATTATTGTTTTTTCGATAAATTTTAGTTTTCTGGCAAATTTCACATTTCTTAATGAAATTTTCAATGTCCTTTGTTAAACCGTTCCAGTTATATTTTTCTTTAATTCTTCGAATCGTTTCATTGATTCCTCGATGAAGATTATTTTTACCTGAATGGTTCTGATCGATAATAATCGGAATTTGGTCTTGATCAGGGATTGTTACTAAATTTTGGCAAATTATTATTTTTAAATATTTTTCGGCAAATATAAATGAAAGAATTTCTAATACGGGTAGATCTAAATTGTTTTCTACGTGATAAGTTTTAGAGAGATCGAAATTTTCTTGGTCTCTGTATAATGTTAAGAATAAATGTTCTATAACAGATTCTGGATCAAATGGAATAGGAATAATAAAGTATTTACGTTGCTTTACTGTTTTACTTGATAGGACATTTATTTTGTCGTTAAAAAATTCTGGTTGTTCCTCGAAAATGTCTTCAATAATTTGGTAATGAATGTCTTTTAAATTATTTTGTTGGAAAAAACTAACAATATTTTTATTATCTTTATCGAGTAATTGTTTATTTGAAATTTGTATTTTGTCATAGTCGATAAGTGACTTGGTCTTATATAATTCTACAAAGGTGTAAAATTCATCAACAATTTGTTGGTTGGTTATTTCGTCATTGTCATTGTCTGGTATTTCTTCCGTGTCGTCCTCGTTTGCCGCTAATATTTTTGAATGAAATTGAGAACAGTCTTTAAAATAATTGATTTTGATGCGTGAAAGGGCATCTGCGTTTTTGTTTATCTTTCCCGGTTTGTAGATTACTTCGTAATCATACTCTTCCAGTTTAAGGCGCCAACGCGCTAATCGACTACCTGGGTCTTTTATCGAAAATAGCCATGTGAGGGGTCTATGATCAGTAACTAATTTAAATTTTCTACCATATAAGTAAGGTCTAAAATGTTTTACAGACCATACAATAGCTAATAACTCGCGTTCGATCGTGGAGTATTTCGTTTCCGCTGAACATAACGTACGTGAGGCGTATGCTATTGGTAAATCTTTACCTATTGGTCCTTGTGATAATACTGATCCAATGGCGTATGCACTAGCGTCAGTTGTAAGTATAAATGGTTCGTCAAAGTTCGGATAAATAAGGATAGGAGAGGTGGTTAAAGCTTGTTTTAATTCGTTGAATGATTGGTAACAGTCATTGTCAAATTTAAACGTTACGTCTTTCTGTAAAAGTATTGTTAATGGTTTCGATAATTTGGAAAAGTTTGGAATGAATCTCCGGTAGTATCCGGCTAGTCCTAAAAATGATTTGATTTGTTTCTGATTTACTGGTTGAGGGAAATTTATAATTGCATCAATTTTGATTGGATTCGGTTTTACTCCATCTTTTGTGATTAAATGGCCTAAATAAGTTACTTCCTTACGAAGAAATTCGCATTTGTCTGGCTGTATTTTTAAATTAGCCTTTCTTAAACGTTTGAATACTTCGTTTAATCGAGAAATATGGTCATTAATGGTAGGTGAATAAATAATTATGTCGTCCATGTAGACAAGACATCTTTCGTTTTGGATACCTAATAAAATGTTATCCATTACTCTTTGAAATGTCGATGGGGCATTTTTCAAACCAAATGGCATTCTAACAAACTCAAAATGTCCATTTTCAACGGTAAAGGCGGTCTTTTGAATGTCTTTCGGGTCAATTTCTATCTGATGAAATCCGGATGCAAGGTCTAAAGTTGTAAAATATTGACATTTTCCAAGCTGGTCTAATAGGTCAGATATAATTGGGAGAGGATATTTATCGTCAATAGTCACTTCGTTGAGTTTTCGATAGTCTACTACAACGCGCCATTTTTGTTTGCCTGATGCATCTAACTTTTTGGGAACTACCCATACTGGGGAGGACCAAGGCGATATGGATGGTTGAATTATACCCTGACTTAGCATTTTCGACATTTGTGATTTTACCTCATCCTTGTGGATGTGCGGATAGCGATATGATTTTGTGGCTATCGGTTTTGCATCATTAGTATCGATCGAATGTTTGATCTCATTTGTAAAAGTAAGGTCATCACCGTCTAAGTAAAATATGTCCTGAAATTCTAAGCATAAATTTGTAATTAAATCCGTTTCCTCTTCATTTAAATGGTCAAGACGAAGTTGATCTTTAATTTCGTCAGTTCGGTTGTTATAAGAAAGTCCTTCAGAATTTTGATCGTTTAAACTAAATATCGATTTAAATTTTTGAATTGGTTCGAGTTTTAAATTAGAAAAATTAATGTCCTTGTCAATAGCATTGGGATTAATGATTGATGTAAAGAATTCACCATTTTTATTAATGTTAACTAAAGCGTTAGGTAAGCGTACTTTTTCTACTTCCTGAGCTACCAGTATAGCATCAGTGTTTTTTAAATTACATTTTAGTTTGCATATTTTTTCAGTACGTCCTTCAATAAAAATTTTATTTTGGGGATTGTTATTGATTGGCTCGTTATTTGTTACTTCTTCTGTTGAATCGTCAGTTACTTTAAAGAGTGGTACAGTTTTAAAATTAGTAATCAATTGTTTATTTTTAATGTCGATTACACAATCGTAATGTTCTAGAAAATCGGATCCTAAAAGTCCGTCGAAATCAATATCTAGGTCACAAATGTAAACTTTATGTGGGTCACCCATTTTGAAAGGAATTAGTGTGGCTTCTGTAATCGTAATTTTTTCATCGGTAATACCTTGAATACTAATTTTTTCGGAAAATCGTTGCGGGTAATCTTTACAAGTATTTCTTTTAAAAATTGAAATTGAAGCGCCAGTATCAATAAGAATTTTGTAGGTGTTGGTAATATCTTTGATATAAAATAAATTTTGGCAATTTAAAGATAAGAGCGAGCTTACATGAAAGTTTGCTCCATTGTTGGGTGATTTAATGTCATGTGTTGAATTTGGTGAGAGATTTCGTCTGCCTGGTCTGGTTTCGGTGGGTCTGATAAATGGGTTTTGCTTTCGCAAAAATCCTGAGGATTAGCAGGATAATCACTCGTGTACGAAGAATTAAAAGTATAATTCTCTGAATAGTTTGGAGAATTGTAATCAAAATTTTCTAGATCATAATTGGGTTGTTCGTCATATTGATAATTATCGTAATTATTATAATCACTAAAGTTATTGGATGCTGTTTCATATTGGGTGTCATTCCACGTTTGATAATCATAATTTTCATTAAAATTCACATAATGCGCTCTTTGTGGATTTGGGCGATAGTTTGGGTTTGGTTGGATAGCTGATGGCCTATTTTGATTGAAATTAGGATTTGGTCTGATGACTGCAGGTCTATGTTGCTGCGAATTATTTGGTGGTTGATTTTGGAAGTTTCTTTGAGGATTTGAATTAGAAAAATTTTGGTAATTAGGTCTTTGTTGAAATTGGGATGGTTGAGGTGCATGAGAATAATTATTATTGAAATTGGTATTTTGTGGGCGAAACTGTGAAGATTGCCTGGCTCGGCATTCATTAAAAGTATGTCCGGGGCGTTTACAAAATGAACACATCTTTGTAGCAGGGCGTTGTGTTGGTACTTGGTTTTTAGATTGATTTTTATGCGGAAATTTCTGTGATTCGAAATATCCTAATTGTAATTCACGTTTAACTCTGTTAATCGCTTCTAATATAGTTTGCGGGTTTCCTGCCCGAATAATTCTACCTAAATTCGGTTCTAGACCTGTAAGTAAACTTGTCAAAGTCATAGTTTCGATTAGGTCAGATTGGGCTGTTTTTTGTTCACTAGTTAAGCTTTGTTTTTGCACTGCTGCGTGCATTTTCGCGTTGTGCGTTTGGAGACGTGAAATAAAATTTAATGCACTTTCATTATTTTGTTGATTAAATTTCTGTAAATCTTGGATTAATGACGTTAGGTCTCTAGAGTCGCCAAAATGTGTCTAGTAATGATTTGATTTCTGCCCAAGTATTTGGGTTGCGCGAATTTACTATTTCGGCAGCTTTACCTTTTAATTTATTCTTGATATGTAATGTTAATAAAATAACCTGGTCATTTACTGCCATGTGCAACGCATGGACGCAAGCATTTAAAAACGTTCTTAAAAATATTGGATTGCCATCGAACTCTGGCACAATAGAAAAAATTTCACTAAGCCTATAAGGCTCGATATGTTCGGGTTCTGTTTCTGTTCCGCTAGTTCTGGTTTCAGAAGGCATATTGATTTATTTTATTTGCACTTTTAAAATTGAAATTTATTTCTTAAATTGATTTTATGTATTAGCAGTATAATACACTGAGAAATGTTGTAATTTTATTTAAATAAAATTTATTTATTTAAATACTTCGCGTATTAACAGTATAATACACGGATGTTTAATATTTGTTTGCTTAAAATTACCTCTTGTATATTAGCAGTATAATATACGGGAATGTAGAAAGGATTTATCAATTGTAGATTATAGAACTTGTTCACTTTCACTTTCTTAAAATTAAACAATAAAAATACGATATGATTCTTAAAATGACTTACGTATAAATCTTCATCTGCTTCTTTGAGCTGGGTTCTTTCTCTGAGCGAGAGATTAGGATCTGCCACACCGTTGTCGAAGTACTCCTTGTTCCACTGACACCTTCCCTGTAGTTAGGCACCGCTGCTGGATGTTCTCCTTGTTCTTCAGGTGGTTCTTCGATGGTTAGGCTCCTATACCAGTGTGTCTTCAGATCCTACCGACTGCGCCAAAATTGTTATCTCACTAGATAATTAATTAACTTTTTAAAAAAAACTTTATTTATTAACTTTTTAGTTACAATTATTAGATGCGTATAGGTTGAGTGAAGTGTATTAACTTTTCTAGTTCTGCAATTGCGGTCCTATTTATAATGTTTAAGAGGCTGACAAAACAGCGTCAGTCCAAGGATGCTGACAAAACAGCGTCACCTTATCTTTTGGTATTCTAAGAATTGAATAGGAGAATTGCAGAGCTGGTGTCTGTAACACTAGCTTAGAGGAAACTGTTATCTGGTAATATGATATACGCAGGTGTTCAGTAAATACATTACATCACGTATATCGGTGAATATTTTATATAACATGTATATGCCTGGGTAGAAAATCAAACATTTTGCTTTAAAAATTCTGTGTTAATTCAAAATTTTTTAAAAAATTAAAGTAAATCTAAAAAGATTAATTTTAGGTAGGTACTTATAGGGAAACTTATAGTATTATTAACATTATTATGGTACAGGGCAGAACTCACGCATAGAAAAATGTAATAAAAAATATAGGATGACATTACTTGAAATAAGGAAATTGTTGCTCACTCTCGGTATTTCCGGCAATAGTAATATTCAAATAATTGCTTATAAAGCCAGAGTGTTTGAGATATATGTTTTCAAGAAATGCTTTTGATTCTCTTAGAAGTAGGTAGTCTCTGCTATTATTCCCCAAGATCCAAAACTATTGTAAATATCAGAAAGTGATAAAGAAACAAATTGTTCACATAGTATTGCTTTACTTCATTAATTACTATTACTTATACCCTATGTCAAAATTTCTTAGATGTTAAGCAAAAGGTAAGTTACACCTGAGTGTATAAACATTCATTGCAAAATAATAATTATTGTAAAAATTAACTATATAGAAGTCAATAAACCCACATTTCTCGTGAGAAATATACATTTTAAATTCAAAGACCATAGGTAAGTGTAGATAATCTTTTAAAGGTTGCTTCAAATACCACTATATAAAATATAACAAATGCAATTGTGTCCGATTTTAAATAAGAAAACACTAAATGGTTGTATTAAATTTCGGTGGTATAAAAAATTACCAATAAAATCGGTAGTAGAGCCAAGAGAAACAGTTTTTAATGCCATTTGAAACAAAAAATTTCAGTCGATTATCTTGAAAAAATAAAGGTTTTATGGGTTTGTATATAAATAAAAGTAGACACCTTGTGTATATTACTGTTTTAATATATGTCTATAAAAAAGTACAGTATGTAAAATGTTGAAATATTTTCTTTGTTCTTTAATTTTAACTTCATGTGTTAGTACAAAGATGTTCTTCTTTGGAATAATAAAATCGTTAAGCATTAAAATTTGTATCAACTGAAAAGTTCAAACTATAATTGATTTCTATTCAATTTCAAATTATAATAATTAATTAATTTATTAATAATAATTTCAAACTATAATAATTATATTATACGGACAGTGAATGGTAAATTTATATTTACCGTTCACTGTCTTATTGGCACCGACTTGATTATATCTTTCAAATCATGGGATCACTAAATTAACTTGTACTTTGGCACTGAGGGTTTGGTTTGATTAATATTTTTGTTAAGTTAAATATTTAAATATTAAAATTATTTACTATGAATTATATCAAGCTTAAGAAAGGTGATTTATGATATCGAATAAAATGCAATTTCAGATCAGTGATATCACGTTAGATAATTTATTAATTATCTAAATAAATAAGTTAATTTTAAAACTGACAAATGTGATCTACCTATTGCCCTGCCCTTGTTAGCTTAAAATGTAATGTATATAAGTAGGTATATCTTATATATTATGAATATTCACTATTCTTAGTCGCCTGATCTACGTAGATATTCCAATAATATATTATATTATATATGTATATGGTATGTTGTATGTGTATTGTATGTATGTTTGTAGGTGTATTACGTGTATATTGTAATCCTGTTTGTACAATTAATTATAGTGCAATCGTATCCTGTAACTGGGTCACAGATTATGTGACTGGGTCTTGTGCCCGTTGGATATTTTAATAAATAAATAAATAAATAAATAAATAAATAAATAAAAATAAATATTAAGTTTTAATAAATGAAAATTGTCAGTGAAATGCACAATTTAACTGTATTCATTTCCTTTATATCAAGTGATGGGAAACTCTTCACAATAGCATAAATAATAACTGTTTTTTAAGACTTTTTCAAGCTAACTAAACACTATTGCAACTCAAAACTGACTCTCGTCTATGGCACTTCAAAATGGACTGTCCCCTATAACATTTCAAATTCGACTCCTCTCCTATCGACTTTTCAAAATTGATTGTCCTGGATTCTTTACATACCTTTTTTATATATAGTTTCTTGCTAAACAAAAGGTGATTTATTCTAGAATCATTCCGATTTTTCGAGACATCAATCAATCGAACATAATCGAAAATATGCTATCTTCCCTATAAAGTCCTTGTCTTATGTTTTGAAGTTGTAATCAATTTCCCCATAAAATTACCTTTATTTTCATATGCACTATGTCTACATTTAATATGTTTTTTTAAACACTTACGTAACACACTACGTAAGTCGTTCCTGAGGCGCAAATGCAGCCTACTGAATAATTATATCCCGCTGCCTCTCCCACGCAAAAAATTGTTCAATATAAAAAGTATGTAAAATACATGTGACACATTTTAAAGACTTCACATTCTCAACATGAGAATTCATCACCATAACCTTGCAAATTTGATCATAACAATAATTGTAATCGGCTTTATTGTTATTATTGCATTAAACGATATTCAATATAATGCTGTGGTTACAGTTCTGCATGCATTTGTTTCCCTATGGTAACCGCCCCAATTTCAATTAATTGTTATGTGATGAATTCTCAAAAACCTCGTGTGACTTTTTAAACAACTTGCAATTTATTTGTTATCATTGTAAAGAGAATTTTATGCTGTTTTAGAATATTGAATAAAATATGTTACTTTCAAAAATAAATATGTTTTATGATTCATAGTTTTTTTACATCACTTGTAAAATAACAAAAAGGGCAAATAGTTTTTTGGTGCAAACTTTAGAAGTTTTCCTTGATACTGCACTTTAAATATTTAATTTGAATGCTTCTGGTTTTGTGCTTTTTGTTATTTTACAAGTGGTGTAATCCCAAAAGAAACTATGAATCATGAAAACGCACCACGAGTAAGTTACAGACATTAAATATGTTTTATGTTGGACTTTTGTTTTTATTCCTATTGTTTTTTTAATGCACCATTAAATAAGCTGTCAGTGTTCTTTAAACATTTTTATATCTGTATTCTAATAACTGAGATAAACAGTGAGTCCATAAAGTCCCGCGTAAATTCATTATTTTCAAAATGGTAATGTTTGTGAAAATCGCTCGAAAGTCGATTTTCTTTTATTTTTATACTTGTTTTACATATATTAAATTTTTGCCAGGGCGACTCAATGAAGCTACGTCGATATAAACTTTAATATTTTAAATGGAACACCCAGTACTGTTTTACATATTTGGAAAGAACTCTTTTTTATGAATACGGTCATGTAAGGTTTTATGGGTCTATCTTTAATAATAAGGGAGATATGCCCAAAAAAGTGTGTCATAAGAGTAATGTGCTAGAAAGAGAATATCGATCGTTGCTAGGCACAGTCTTTCTCTAATACATCGTTTTTATGACACACTGTTTTTGGACATATCTCCATTATTACTGGATATAGACCCATAATACCTTATATGACCGTATTCGTAAAAAAGAGTTCTTTCCAAATATGTAAAACAGTACTGGGTGTTCAATTTAAAATATTAAAGTTTATATCGACCTTGCTTCATTAAGTCGCCCTGTAAAAAATTTAATATATGTATAATAAGTGTAAAAAGAAAACCAAATCGACAGGTCCGAGCGATTTTTAAAAAATTTTACCATTTTCAAAATAATGAATTTATGCGGGACTTTATGGATTCACTGTGCGCTTAGATGTGTAAAATCACCAATCCCACTGTATTTGGATAACGGGGCACTTTCCACAGAAAATCCAAAGTTTATTCTATGATATCTTAATTACTGATAAAATAACCCGACATGTACTCAGATACTGCTATTTTTGCTTTTGTTATTACTGTGACGCAGGTATAAGTAAAATATCTTTAATTGTATGTAGAAAACAGGAAACTGTATAAAAGTAGCCTATACCTATTTTATTTAATAGATTTTTAGTTTGAGATAATTCTTCATTTCTATGATTTAACTTATTACCGCAGGATACTTGTATGAAATTAAATAATAATACTTCATTGTTGTGTCATGTTTACAAAATGTAAAACTCTGCAATACCTAATATTAGTAAATAAAATAGTACTCTAGTAGAAAGTATTTCAATTTTAAGTGTTAGATACTACAGTCAACAGGCAGAGAACTGTATCTGTTAATTTCCAATTAGTTTAAGTACAAAGTTATTATAAAGTAAGGGATATATTTCAGCTTATTATGTATTTTTAACAAATTAAGTTAATAACAGGATGTGAAAGAAATTCGATTGCTTAAAGAATGGGATTTCTTATGTCCAACAGTGGTTAACGCAAATGTTAGATATGTCGTCCATTTTGCTATTGAACAATCACCTCAATCACCTACCGTTCCTCCAAATTGTACACAGCATTATTCAGCCTTTCTGGCTCAATTACAGCGATTTGCTCCCTAATAGAGTCTTTTAGTTCTTCCAGCGTTGTTGGTCGTGTTCTAAACACCAATTTTTTTAAATAACCCCACAGCCAGTAATCCGCAGGGTTAAGATCAGTCAATCTTGGAGGTTATTTCAATTTACGTTTACGTGAGTTTTATTTGAGAACAATTCTCTAAATCGCAATGATTACGTTTGACACTTGTATCAGCAGTTGACACGACAACGTTTTTGTTTTCCATAAATACAGTAAAATCCAATTATCGAAGCAACTAGATTCCATTTACTTTTTGCTGCTAGCTTGATTTCTTATAATTATATAAGACTTTAAGGTATATCCCTTACTTTATGATGATATCATTTCTATGGGATGGAAAATTTTTATTGATAAATACGCCCCTTTATAAAGAGAATTTTCAAATGAATAGGGCTCGATAGAAACATGACAAAAATATATGTCATACATTTTTATTGTGTAATTATTTAAACATCGTCGGATAAGTTGATTATACTGGATATTACAGATATAAATCAGTTATTTGTTTGTCTACAACAAAATTGTGAGGATTAATTCACTTGAATTATCATATTTTGTCGAATAAACCATTATTGAAACTAGGTGAGTGTTATGTAATTTTTTATGTATTTGTTCACAGTGAAAGGTTGTAGTTCACAGTACTAGGTGCTATAGGACCTCTTTGGTCTTTTCTCGTATCATTCTCATTTGTAATGAAAAGATAGAATCACTATGAAAAAATTAAATTTATCTAAAATCACAAGCATTTGAAACGAATTAGAAAGTTAGCTTGAAGTTTAAAACTTTTGTAGGGGATGTGACATATTAGTATCGTTATAGGCCCCATTAACATCCAGGGAAAACTGAAATTTATGAACTCTAACTACTATTTACTCCTCACTCATGAGGTAGGCAGTGGGATACACTCACGAGATATTCTTTCTTCCTTGCTGATAACCAGTAATGGTTGCCAACCTATCTATTAGAGTGTACTTTATATACGGGTCGACAAGTTGCTCCCTAATAGTCTTTTAATTCCTCCAGTGTTGTTGGTAGTGTTATAAACCCCAAATTTTTTAAATAACCCCACAGCCAGTAATCCGCTGGGTCAAGGTCAGGCGATCTTGGAGGCCATTAATTTACAAAATGTCTGCTTATAACACGATTTTGAAAAGCATCAGTTAAAAATTGTTTAACTGGTCGGTAAATATGCGAGGGTGACCCATCCTGCGTAAAAATCCTGTTTTCAACTCCTCCGTGCTCGTTTTGTATCCATGGAATGGCATAATCTCATACATATGCAGGTATCGTTCACCAGAAACAGTTACATACATGCAACCTCTCCATTCGGCTTTTCTTTAAAAAAGTATGGTCCAATGATAAAATTAGATGTATAACCGCACCAAATGGTGACTTTTTTGTCATGAAGATTGGGCCTCATCTGTCCATAAAATATGGGATAACCAATCGGGTCCAATTTCCATCTGAGTCAATATTTGTAAAGAAAAATCATACCTGCTAGGAAAATCTGCTTCAATTAATTAAAGTAGCCGTTTAAGTTTATAGGGATAAATTTTTAGGATTTTGCGTAAAATTTTCCAAACCGTGGTGTATGGCATTTGCATATATATTATAATATTGTTATAAGCACATACCCGTATATAATTTACTAACTACGGCTTTTATTATTACTTCAAAGTGCTTTTAATAAGATGAAATATATTTAATGCACGATTATTGCCAGGCAATTATAATTTTCTAAGTGACAAATTTTGAATAAGATTCATTTATTTTTTTGCATTATTATCATAATATATAAAAAACAATAAAATGATTATAGTCTCCAAAGGAAACATCTACTCAGGTACATACACCGATGTTTAGGAGTTTTTTGATCATCCTCAGCGCAGCGTAGCTAACAGAAATGATCCAGAATGGCATAGATTTGGAATAAAACTTGATGAAAATCCACTGATGCTCTGCTGATGATGCTGATTCTTTAGATGCTCTTACTTGAGGAGAAGAAAAAAACAAGCAACATCCCTATAATTTATATTCTATACTTGTGGGCATATAATCTATTTCTGTACTTATTATTTCTGAAGTATTTTTATCTTCAAATGAAAAACCATTCCCAATCCCCTTCGTTATTTTTTAATATTACGAACAAATGGTAGATAAATAAGTTATCGGTATAAGTAGTACCGATATTCTAATATTACAATAATAAAATAAATATAAAGTTCCTGAAATCATGAATTTAAAAATATTTCGTAACTAGTAACTACTCTTTAAACATAAAAGAACATCCCCTTGCCAACACTAAAATCAGTTTCCTACAAAAGATTAAAATCATAGTAGGCATCTAAAAATAGTAGCTAAAAGCTCCTTAACTTCAAGATAGAGGGTGACGAAAAAGACTTTTGAAAGGTTGACAAAGCTATTAACCTCTTTTCCTGTTATTCCATCCATCCGGTAAATCCATCAAATATATGTCACCTCATGTCGTTGTAAAAGCGTATAATAAATAAAATATTATCCATTCATTGCCTGGGGAATTTCAGATTATGTGATCCATCAGTTAATCCTAAATAATATTTTACAGTATCTGGAATAACACCAAAATATTTTACAAATATGGTTAATAAGTTACTATATTCAGATCATAAGAAGCTTCCATGATAGCATGATTTAGCGGTGGAAATTTAAGTGGAACTCAACGGTAGGAAAGCCATCTTTGCATTAGTTAAGTAGATATTCTAGGTTGCCTTAATTTTTGCGCCATAGTGGTAAGGAGGATTTATGTATTAGCATCCAGACATGACAGCTACTAAACCTCTAGAGGCAATATTGTGTATGAATACGCTCTGTCTTTATAGCTCTCTAGAATATTCATATGTAAATATGTAAATCTAGTATGTAAATCTTAAATACGATCACCCCCCCACCCCCCCCCCTTCTCTTGTAATATATCATTTTAAAGCGTATTTAATTTGACATTCAACGGTACTTTGTTTTTTTAAAATCGGTTGAATTTTATGGAACTTCTGGACAAACTAACAATTATTTTTTATTTTTTTTATTATTAATTGCTAAGTAGTTATTATTCAAGTATATTCATCTAAAATTGTCTTGTGAGATATGCGAAACTGTTCATAGACTTGTTGAAATTCTCAAAGTGTGCATTTGTGGCAAGACAGTAATATAATCTTTGCAAAAGTTTCCCAGTAAATATTTTTGCATTCTCAAGTTATTAGGTTCCTCAAATCCTTGATGTTTTATGCACAATGGATTTTAGAGTCGGAGAGGAAATCTACATTTATCGCTGAAGCAAATATTCGTTATAGGTATTTCGTTGTTATTAATCTTTTAGTCATGGTTTCATAGAACTGTACTTTTTGGTCAGTCATCTTCATATAATTCTTGAACGGGAAGCATTTGCTTCCCAATGCACTATCTTTAAACAAGGGATCAGTGGGGTAAGTAGAACTTTTTTTATAAATAAGTCTGATTGCCCACTTTTGAATTATTTTCAAATTTCTCAGGTGAGCATTATCCCTCCCCATCCTACAATCCAATCATACGTTATAATTGAGACTGAATTAGAGGAGACTGTCAGTGCCCAAGAACTTTCTTAAAAATGTAAGATGGGATAGCAGATTTGTATTTTTTTTTACAGTACTGTCTGTAAGTTCCATCTAGCATTCCGGTCTATTGTGATGCCCAAATACTTTATACTATCTGTCTCTGGAATTCGCACCTCATCAATGTTTAACGGGCCCATGTGTGGTAAGTTACCAGAATAGGATGTAAATGGAAAGTATTTAGTTTTACCTATATTTAAAGTTAATTCATTTTGTTGGAACTAGTTGTTTATAATAACAAAATTTTGTTCTGTTTTAGTTTTCAGTGTTTCCCATGTTTCTGATTCATACCACACATATCACCGTATCATCAGCAAAACTTAAGACACCTCCTCCAGTTTCTAATGTAAATAGATCATTTATATACAGGAGGAAGAGTAAAGGCCCCAGAATTGTCCCTTGTGGTACTCCATAGACAACATTTTCGGGATCACTCAACATTTGACTAATGTTTACTTGCTGTTTCCTATTATGTAAGTAGGTTAGGTTAGGTTAGGTTCAAAAGTGAGTGGGCCGAAAACCAGACCCTCCACCGCGACCATGTGGTCTATTGTGGCTCACACCTACTTATATTTCACCCAACAGGTCCAGCTTCTTAATGTAGCTGATCACCTTATTGGGTGAGAATTTGTTCAGATCCTCTGGCAGAAGTTGTCCTTTGCCAAATAATGAGTATCTGATCCTTTCCCCAGCGGGGCAGGTGCACAATATGTGTTCTGCCGTTTCGTCATCTTCTAAGCATAGGCGGCACTCAGCATCTTCTGCTAGGCCGAATTTGCACAGATGATATTTTAAACGGCAGTGGCCCGTATATAGGCCAATTAGAGTTCGTAGGTGAAACCTGCTTAACTCTAGAAGTTTTTTAGCTCTTGTTTTTGAAGGGTTTATTATAAACGCCTTCGAATGAACTAATCGTGGTAGTTCCTGCCAGTACTGGAGGATTTGCTCCTCAGCCCGGGTCAGGAGCGTTGCTTTGGCAGTACTTGAGGATATGCCAAGCACCGGTTCTGGTCCGACAAATTCAGAAGCAGCACCCTCCCTAGCTAGAGAGTCGGCTGCCTCATTCCCTTCATGGCCAGAATGGCCTGGGACCCAGACCAGAGTTACTCTATTTTTCCTGCTCAATTGAGCAAGTGCCTGCTGGCAGCTCCATACCGTTTTTGAGTTGCAACGGTAGGAACCAAGAGCTTTAAGAGCTGCTTGGCTGTCTGAGAAGATTTTTATCGATTTGCGTGTAAGTTGCCTTTGTTCCAGCCTCTGTACACACAATTCGATGGCATAAATTTCTGCCTGAAATATAGTTGCATAACTGCCAAGGGATGAAGATATTTTCACCGTTGGGTTGCAACTATATACTCCGGCTCCAACTCCCATGGGTGTTTTGGATCCGTCTGTAAACCAACAACTATCTGCCCTTAATAGGTCAGCCTTATTCCGATCCCACTCATCTCTTCCTGGGAAGAGAATGTGAAAGGGCAGTTCAAGGTTGGTCTTTGCAGGCATGACATCTGAAATCATCTCCAGGATACTGTGACTTTCCATGTCATCCAGCAGCCTATTGCGCTCCATGGTGTCAGACTGTGTCATTATGTAAGTAACTCTCGATTAAACTGTATACATTTTCTCTTAGATCTTAGAACATTTTAGTTTCTCGAGCAGTTTTATGTGACTGACCGTATTAAAGGCTTTGGCGAGATCAACGAATAAGCAAAATGCTTGTTTTATTATGTCAAGGGAATTGTATATTTTTTTGTTAACATATAAATGACATAATGCATACCTACACATCTAAAATAGAGATAAGGGCACCTACGAAAACGTCTAAACTGTTATATATCGATATATCAAAAATTCCTTTAAGTATACACCAAACAAGCAATCAAATTTTATAGTATATTTTTTTATTTCAAATTAATGGCTCAAATATTTTCAAATTTATTTATCATTGTCAACTATTTTGATTTTGTTATAATACAACAAATATAATATTATTAGATATAAGATCGGGTGCTAGAGTTGTTAGCAGTATTGTCACAAGTTTCTAACCATTTCTATAACATTCCTATTTCCTTTTTCGAATAAGCAAATCGATCCCTAGTAGACTATCGAGTGTCCTGATATCCTTCCACAGCGCACTTCCTAAATCTTACCAGTTTGTAGCAGAAGGTATAACGTAATAAAAACTGTAAAATTACCATATTTTATATAAAAGTTTACTATCAAATTGAAAATATGGCATATGAAAACAACATTAGAAATTGTAAATTACAGATCTACATATTTTTTCTACATTTTACATTTACAAAACTGGGTGTGCATATGAAATTTGAAATATATTGCAGCACAAATATCTAAATAGGTACACTTTTATTTTATTTTCTGAATAAAACCCTGTAATCTATATTTGTTTATTGAATAAATATGTATGTCTTAGCTGTTAAAAAGAATAAAGCACTAAAACTGACTATAGTAAAGTTCAAGTTTATATATTATCAAGGGACACTAATAAATCACAACTGAGACACACAAGGCACAACATAATGAAAAAGGTATAAAATACAGGAGAAAATTATGAAAACAATAAAATGGACATTGACTCGAAAGAACGAGATGTGACAACATGTGACTAAATGACAATTTTAGATGCGAGCGTCCTCTGTGAGAAGTTCTCCAGCTACACAATGTTCTATTTATTTCTATCAATAAGGGAACAATTGTGTCCATAAGAGATAACATGCTGTGGCCTGTACGGCACTGAGGAGATCTAATAGATCGAAACAGCTGTCTCTCGTTTGGTGTCAGGTGTGATTGACGATCATGCATACATGGTGCATACATCTCTGTCTACAAACTTAGTATACATATTAGTAGCATAAAATTACCACAGGGAAATCTCAGGGAAAAATAAAATTGGGAAATCTCCTCATAAGTGCTGCCCGACTATACGAGAATTGGTATTCTAAAGTGAGATATAGGGTAAGAATGGAAAGTAACCTTTTCAAATATGTAATATGAATTTATTTGAAAATTATTATTTTACCTAGACACATAAGAGAGATTTCTTATAATTTTTTAAATCTAACTCATTGACTTACCCCAAATCAAGTTAGAAAATACTCAATAAAAGGAAGAATATCTAGATAATGCCACAAATAAATTGTTAGGCAATATCTTGTATTTATTTAATAAATCAGATCACGAATTGAGGTCAATTCATGTACCTACACATGTTCGTTTTATGTTCTATCGATTGTTATAAAGAATCAAGTGAATAAGAGAGGTCATGCATGTCATGAGCTTGTCATGTAAACAGTTTTTAATATTTTGGTGGTTACTAATCATTGACTATTGTAATTTTAAATAATTGCATAATCGATAAAAACAATACTTCACTCACCGATATTATGTAGGGCAAGGACAAGGTGCAAATTACATTACGGGACCTAAAAAGATCTATAAAACTAATAGAGTGTCAAAGCTATTATTCCTATTCAACAAAAATATATATCGTAGACAGGTTTTTTATTTATAATTAGCATGTTCCATTAGACACATGCAGTATGGCAAGCGCAGAGAAAATCTACTACATAAATTTTCTTGGGCGCTCGGTGTATGTGTAAATATAATAAATTTTAGTGCGCTTTCACTGGATTTCGCCCTTAGATTAGGAAAGAGAGTCGCCACTAGGATCAGCGGCTCTTTGTCAGACAATATAGTCACTGGTCGCTTCTATGGATAGCACACCCGATTTTAGTACAGAAAACTATAACGCGATAGAGTCGTCTGATATTTACTGGAAATATGGTTCATTCTTCTATATAATTTCTGCAAAGGACGTTACAGCGATAACGTAATAATGACAATAATACGAAAGATGCAGACAAATATTAAGATAATGTAATAATAATCTATGGAAAATATATAGAAATATACATATGGAATAATAATATTAGAATAACAACTAAAGAACCAGTAAAAGTTGAAAAATCTAAGAGAAAATTGTACAACCTACTGTGCCTTAAACATACAGGGAACGGGACGGGTAGTCTCACAGTGACTACCAGTTACAATATTTCACATACTAGGTACTTCTATTTGAATTATGAAAATTTGGGCATGTTCTCCTCAAATAAAATAATAGCGCCTACGGGACACTTTTGGTTTTACCGGAAGCTGACGTCACCTCTGTTATTTTATGGGAAAATCCTGTATATTATTGCAATTTTTTATCTTTGTAAAATTTTAGGTTGGCTTTCATGATGTTTCGCTATTCCTAAAATTAATTATTTTCGAGATATTTATTTTTTCAAATAAAACAGAATGAAAATAAATAAATAAGTAAATAAATGAAATAAAAAAAACACTAACTACATAGCTCTAAACCAACCATTTGTATGCGACAGTATCTACAGTAAGAGAGCTAGCAACAGTATTCACAGGAGGGATAGCTAGACCATGAAGTGGCTTAATTCCATACAGTGGGGTGGCAATTTAATGACGAGTTAAGTTAACTTAAAATCAACATAAGTTGATGTTCCAAATGGAACAACCTGTATGTTTTTCCATAGTCTGATACACAATTCTATTCTCTTTCGAACGGTACGATGGTTCTTATATCAGTCATCCTTTTATTTCTTATTAATTATTATTTACAGTGGAACTCCTTTTTTATAAACCTTATAAGAATAAAATACATAAGCACACTTGTGGTAAGTATCTACTCGCTATCGTACTGTTGCAATATTACTTAAAAAAACTATTTTTACATGAAAGTATTAGATATGCATATGTGTTTATTGTTAATATTATTGTATTCCCTTGTCAGATTTGATTTCTATTACATATTGGGAAGGTCAGCATCATAATATTTATAATTCTCACTTCTACCCATTGTTATTGCGCTATTAGTTTGTTAAGTGATTTAAAATAAACAAAAGATCATAATTACATTGTATTTCAAATAAGCGACATACATACTTGTTCGTTGCAATTAAATTATGTTTGTGTGTTAATATTTTAAGTAATTAAGTCTACTTAAAAATATTTGTGACCTCGGCTTTTTTGTTTACAATAATAATAATAATAAATAACAAGTATATACTTTTGTTGTAGATATAAGCTGAGTCCGTCTTTAGGTCATTTATTTTAAGAGAAGATAGGGAAAATGAGTATAATGCTGCTATTCCTTTTGCGATTCTAAAGATAAGTGAGACTTTTATACAACAGTACAAATCTAGTAATATGGTAGGTATATGTTAAACATATACTATACCATATAAGATTTAGGTAAAATATAATATATTTTAATTGTGGTGAGAAACATACCCTTGTGCCCTCTTTGAACTAACTAACATTCATGATGCCCATTAGGCAATCATGTCGCAATATCGTTCAGTGATTTCACTATCTATGGCACTCACACTGACGAGCGCATAAAAATCGGTCAGTGTCTGGTGGTTGGTCTCGATAAAAGATGTGACAACTTGTATGCAGTTGTTTTCGGACTCTTCAAATATAATATGTTTTACCTAAATGTGTAATATATAACCATATTTTATATGCTTCACTAAGTATAAACTTATTGATTTTATATATTATATATTTGAATGTTTTAAGCCCACACACACTACTTTACTTGTGCAGTCCAACACGTTGTAGTTTTCGACTGATGTCTGTACTATTCAGTGTTTTACCAAAATATTAACAGATAGCGCATAGCAGTCATGGATACTATCTTGTGGTCGGTCAGCCTTTTCTATTTGTGCTGTCAACTACATAATCAACTCAATCGTAATAAGCAACGATCATAATGGCACAAGTATAAAGATATATACAGTAGTTTCACTCTTTAAATTTTTTGTACAAAAGTTTTTAATGCACATGTCTGCTCTTGGGTAGTATGCGCGTTGGTAGAGATGTAGAAGGGGAGGAATGGGCCGGCGTATGCTATTTTATGGGCGCACATTTGCTTTTTGCTTTACAGGTAATCAGCATACGTTGTGTGTCTAGGCGTTTGTGTTTGTGATTTTGATAAGTGTTTTGTATTGTGTGTAACATGGCTACAAAATATTGTTTCATTTGTAAACGAAATTCTGTTAGGCCACCTTTTTTACTCCAAAAAATAATAGTCCGGGCCTGTGCGTGTCTCCCAAAAACGGTCACTAATGCGCATGATTGTGCTTGGGTAGTATGCGCAGTGGTCTTTTTGGGGGGTTAAAAAAACAAAACTTAAGGACACCAACATCAAAGAGATTTTGCCGAGTGAAATTACTGTATATATCTTTATACTTGTGATAATGGTGTCGACACTGGCTTCTGCAGTGACGCCGGTTTTTTAATTTTTAAATAATAAAATTTTAAATTATTTTTAAAAAATGCCTATGTATCTAGGCCATGCACTGTCTGCAGAGAACTGAACAAATAAGAAGATAAGGAATAAATTTGAAAAAAATAAGGAGATGTGCCCACACGTACCAGCAAGTACTTGAAAATCGCTCAAAACTGAGGCGCCGGTTTCAGTTTTGTGGCTATGTGTTCAATTCTTGCTAAGTTCATAAAATTTTGTAGTTTCCCTGTTCACGCACGACGATTTGACTGCAACGTATTTTTTTTTTTTTTCTTTTCGTTTTTTTAACGTCGGCCTATTTCCGCGACTAAGGCGAATCACCGACGCCAGGAGACGAGCAACCCCCAACCTGGAAATTTTGCCGAACCCCTACTTTCTATAGCAGGGTAGGGATCTTTTACTTGCCTATCATTTCATAGACAAGGGATCTCCGGCTTTACTTTACATCCTATCCAAGGGATGGTACGTCTTCTACGCAAATCTCGCCTAAATTTGCATAGCTTCTGTGAATTCACCGACGTACAGGCCACTAGAAGATGCGGGCAAGCGCCGACGGTCTTCCCTGCATGGTCACCCATCCAAGTGATAACCGCGGCCTACCTTGCTTGGCGCTCATATCGATAATATGAACGCCACGTTGCTACGACAGCTTGTCCCTCTGCAACGTATTGAAGTATTGAACTATACAGGTAAAACTCCACAAGACTGTGTAAAAGATTGTGTGTGTGGTGGAACAGGCTTTAAGTTTCTATCTGAGCGATCTGCTTTATATATTTTTTTGAAACGTTTTCACACTAATTATATTTTTATTTATATTTTACTTAACGTGGTCACTATTGTATTTATTACTTTATCATAAGGTATTTTCGGTATTGTTTACTTCTTTTATCTAAAGTATTTGAAAAAAGACAAAACACATCTAGAGCATCTAGACGTATTTGCCGAACTTGCTTTAAGATTTACCTAGTCAATTATATTTGCCTCTACAAAAAATAAATCACATTTATTATTAGGAATTCAGCAAATACATAATTGATGAAATATTTTGAACCTTGTATATAAGTATTTTAGTATGTGTTAATTAATGATAATTTCCAACTCAATCATACTATTTACCTACTCTTTAGTAGGTTTTGTATGAATATTACTGCTAAAATATATAAAAACATTCTATCTTGCAGATAGTCCATGGCTAATAAACGGGTAAAAAATCATTTTGCATTAAATTTTTAACGTGTGCAAAACTCTAATCTTTCACTCGTTCTTATTTATATAATTGTTTCAACTAGGCACTCGTTACAAATTACGTGCTTAAATGTATACATAGAAAATTATATGTTAAAGGATAACCTTTATATTGGTTGAATTAGTCAGTAGGAAACCATACGGGACCAAGATTTAAAATTTTGAGCGCTCTGCAACTGAGGCTATTTCATAGATGCTATTTCATGCTTCATGCTAGACAGTTGAAGCGACAATGTAACACTTTTGGTTAGTTTGGTAGTTATTGGGGCTTTTTAGACTATTTTCCAATTAAGTTTAAGGTCAAATCACCAGGCCTCTAAATCTATATCGAAGTATCCATATCTATATATGTGTAGTAGAGAACTGTAAACCTGTAAACTTCACACTTTTTACGAGTAGGTGAGTTTGTAGGTTACATGCAATGTAGTATAGACTTTGAGTATCTAGTCTACTCAAATTTATACAGGGCAGTACTATAGGGTACCTGTGTGGAAGTTAGGGGACATGATCTTAATATGAAGTGGAGAGATTGGTCAAAAGTAGTCATAAGCTACTTATGCTTCAATTTTATGGTTCTCTGAAAGAAATAATTAAATTATCGCAAATAAACAGCGGAAAGTCCCGCAACTGCGAGACAACATTCGTGTTGCACTTCAAACCACAAACTTTAACAGTCTTCCTCGAACATCCTATCGCAATAAATCGCTTTTGTAAGCGGAGGAGTTTAAGGGATGTGACTTTTTACATAAATCTCCAAAAAAATTTCTGTATTATTTAACCAAAGTTGAATAATGCTAATCTATAATAAAAAAAATATTAACTATTTAACTTATTGCGCAACTTGTGAGCTAGTCTATACTTTAATCTATATCTGCTTATACAGGATGATTCAGTCATTAGTACATTCATATTAAGAGAAAATAGGGAAAAATGAGTTTAATATGAATATACCATTTAAAAAATTGTTTTCTACGTTCATGCAAAAAACCAAACTTTATTGAACTATATTTAGTGAAAAAACTGGTTCTTTATTGCACTAGTGCAATAAAAATTTTATTGCACTCATCTGTCATTCTACTACAGCGTATTGTATACCTTTTAGCAGCTAGAGTTAAACAAACAATATCTTCCTGGGATAATTTCATAATGAAGACTGATCCGCTTTATTCTAAACCGTCTACCCGCATAGAGCAAACTATCTGTACTATAACCACACCTCGCATTCACGTTACCTGAACTTATCAGCCCGATTTTCTCGCAAACGAGAAGCCGACTCGCCATATCTTTCACGTACCCTAACATAAGCGCTCACGGCTACTATGATTTGGATAATGCAACAGTAGTTCTAGAAACGTCAGTCAAAAATTAATTCTGACAATTACACAATTTGAAATTTTTTATTTTCCTAAACATGTAAACATTTATTGTCCAACTCGGCTTGACGGCCTCGTTGGACAATTTCACTTCGTGTGCAATAAACACTTACTTTTTGCACTTGTTGCATAAATAACTATTTTCTACGTTCATGCAAAAAACAAATCTTTATTGAACTATATTTAGTGAAAAAACTGGTGCTTTATTGCACTCATCTGCCATTCTACTACAGCGTTTTGTGATCATGACAAGCATAAACGTCAAATCGACGTGCCACTTGGAGCCACCTAAATAAAACATTTTTTTGTTTTTGAATGAACGCTGAAAAAACATTGTATGCAACTCGTACAAAAAGTGTATTGAACTCGACGTGTTGTCCAACTCGGCCTGACGGCATCGTTGGACAATTTAACGTCGCGTGCAATAAACACTTACTTTTTGCACTTGTTGCATATATAACTATTTTCTACGTTCATGCAAAAAACAAAACTTTATTGAACTATATTTAGTGAAAAAACTGGTGCTTTATTGCACTAGTGCAATAAAAATTTTATTGCACTCATCTGCCATTCTACTACAGCGTTTTGTGATCATGACAAGCATAAACGTCAAATCGACGTGGCACTTGGTGCCACCTAAATAAAACATTTTTTGGTTTTTGAATGAACGCTGAAAAAACATTGTATGCAACTCGTACAAAAAGTGTATTGAACTCGACGTGTTGTCCAACTCGGCCTGACGGCATCGTTGGACAATTTAACGTCGCGTGCAATAAACACTTACTTTTTGCACTTGTCGCATAAATAACTATTTTCTACGTTCATGCAAAAAACAAAACTTTATTGAACTATATTTAGTGAAAAAACTGGTGCTTTATTGCACTACTGCAATAAAAAATTTATTGCACTCATCTGCCATTCTACTACAGCGTTTTGTGATCATGACAAGCATAAACGTCAAATCGACGTGGCACTTGGTGCCACCTAAATAAAACATTTTTTGGTTTTTGAATGAACGCTGAAAAAACATTGTATGCAACTCGTACAAAAAGTGTATTGAACTCGACGTGTTGTCCAACTCGGCCTGACGGCATCGTTGGACAATTTAACGTCGCGTGCAATAAACACTTTTTGCACTTGTTGCATAAATAACTATTTTCTACGTTCATGCAAAAAACAAAACTTTATTGAACTATATTTAGTGAAAAAACTGGTGCTTTATTGCACTACTGCAATAAAAATTTTATTGCACTCATCTGCCATTCTACTACAGCGTTTTGTGATCATGACAAGCATAAACGTCAAATCGACGTGGCACTTGGTGCCACCTAAATAAAACATTTTTTGGTTTTTGAATGAACGCTGAAAAAACATTGTATGCAACTCGTACAAAAAGTGTATTGAACTCGACGTGTTGTCCAACTCGGCCTGACGGCATCGTTGGACAATTTCACGTCGCGTGCAATAAACACTTACTTTTTGCACTTGTTGCATAAATAACTATTAAATACGTATTTACCCCAAAAAAAGTGCAAATAATTATTTAAATTCCTTAGTCAGACTGTCATTTTTGTACTCAGGAATTTTTTCACTTTTGAAAGATCGGGAAAAATATTTCACTTTTCGATTTCCTGTCTTTATTAGATTCTCCGAATATCTTATGAAAATTAATGTACTAATGTCTAAATTACCCTGTCTGTATATCTAGTTAATAAATCAACTATTCTTGGTTTTATTGGTAATTTTTTTATTACCAATAATGTTCTTAAACAAAAAGTGCATCACTATTGCAGCACAACTTTAATGTACCTATAAGTAATGTAATGATAAAAGCTTAGTTCTGTGTGTGCTATTTACTTATACATAGTACCTATAAGTCGATTGTGTATATAGGTATCTTACTGTTTTCTATGTAATTTTGTGTTAATTATGTTTGCTACTTGTCTGCCTAGTTGTTATTATATTTGTTAAATACTGATTAACTGTTATTACAAACAGCAGGCCCATATAAGCTCTTTGGAAGAACATCTTTACTTGTACATTGTACAGGTAAATATGAATTTGAGTCTATTCATAAGCGTTGCACTCTATATTGTGTAATTTTTTTTATTGACGCTTATCGAATAAATTATTATTATTATTATTATTATTATTGTCTGCTATCAAAACAGCAGACGGAATTGATCAAAACTCATAATTTTATAATAATTAACTAACTATAGCGAATATAACTATTAATTTTTCCTTCCTCTTTTTAGTCTCACATAATGTCTTTATTACAGTTTTTTTATGTTATTTTTGCATGTTTTACGTATGTATTCTAGATTCCTTTAAATTGCCATTTTGCTTTGTAATTTTTATACTTTTGCTAATGCATAAATCTTGAAATACCACGTAAATTAGAAAAGTCTCAAATCCGGCTTCAAAGGCTGTTCGAAGGAGTTAATAAGCATCTATTACATACCGACATTGCAAGTAGGGTTCTGAGGAATAATCAGTAGCAAGCAGAGGTTGGTAAATAATATGTGATAAGGCCTATTCTCATTTATGTGCGGAGTACTTCTACGCCAACTTTCTTTGGAGTACGTAGTCGAAAACCAAAGTCAGTTATGAAATAGCTGTACAGTATTTTTGTTGACCCATTGCTCTGGTTTAATTTGTTCACTTTCTGTCGTGGTTATCGAAAGAAAGTTGGAGAGAAAATAATATCGATGACTTATTTGAAAACAACAGTTAGTAAGGGGAGTAACTGATAGTCTCTTGTCAGTTTTGACATGTTGATGTTTTATAGTCCTATAATGTGAAGATTGTAGTTTTGAAAAGCAGCACGTTTTGAGGACTGTCATCGAAGTAATTAAACAGGGTGTGGTAAACGAAGGATTCTTATATTTTAGATCGCAGGAAGGAGAGGATCTTTGCTCAAGCATCTTGAGCAAAGACACGTGATAGTTTTTTGAAGGGCCCATGTCGGGTCAATCACTTTGAAAGACAATCATTTGCATAGTTCTGAGAGTTTTCACCGTTGGTGTATCTGTTTTCATTTACTTGAATGTCCCGCATACGCAATCATTAACATTTTCTTTGCATTTTTTTGAATCATAAATACCCATTTTATGCGGGGCTAAATATAATAGAAGGTAATAAGACCGATATGTTAAAACTGAACTATTTTTGTGTGAATTTATTTAATGTGTAAAATATTTTTAAACGAATAACCTTTAACGTACTTCTGCGGAGTTGCCTACTTTACTATATTCTTTGTGGAAATGTGACAATTACCCAATAAAACAGAATTATGCGGATGATGCCGTCAATTAAGAACTTAAACTAATATTGACGTATTACTAGGTTTTCTAAGCCTCCATATTGATCGAATTCATTATGAACACAGAAACAAAATATTAGTTGCGTTCGGTAATATGCTCACGGATGCGACGAGATTACAGTCACGTGATTCCAGATGAGACGGACAAATAGAAAATAAATGAACGAAATCGATTGCATAAGGCATAATATAACCTCACCTTTTCTGTTTTGACTTTGTTGACTGTTTGTTTATATTCTATTTCGAATTATTTAAATAATGAATATTGTAAAATCAACCATTTTAAATGGAATCCAAGGATATGAAATAATGTTTGAAGATGAAGAATGTACAAATTGTTTGAAAAACAATAAAAACTTCGCTGAAGAAACTGTGCCAAATTTTTCTGCCAGTCAGTTTGTTTAAAGAACATTTTAGACTGTATGCGGAAACATTTGAAGACTTCTTAGGAAACTTACACTACAAAATTACCAACTACAACTTCAAAAAGTCTATGACAATTGACAACCATGACCACCACAACCTCACAAATTCAGATTAATCTTTCTCCTCGACCAAAATGCTTCGAGCAAACAGATCTTGCTCTGATCGATCTGATTTAATTTCTGAACGATCAAGATTTACCTCCCCTACCTCTAGATGTAATTGATGAACGATACGGACTAAAAAGATCAATCTGAGGTAATTACCGAACGCCACTATTGAAGGTCATTTTAGTATCTCGAGAAAAATGTTTGGTTACCGTAAATATGCAACTAACACCTTCTCGATTTCGAGCTTTATAAGTTTAATTTATTTTCAAGTTTTCCCTTTTATTTTATGTATAACTAGTTGTATTTTTGACAAAATCGCAACTTCACAACATTGACTATGAATCATATGAATGATTATGAAAACTATAAAACATAGAGATGAATTGCTAATATATAATTTTGAGCGTTGTTTTTCTGAATAATAAATTAACATTTATCTTTTCTTGGGAACAACAGCTGATTCAATTGGTTAAGGAAACCTCTAAATATTTCATGGAATTTATGAATCAAGTTTATTGCTCGCTTTACATATTATGTTTACGAAGAAGTAGAATGTGTAAAATTATTCTAATCAGAATTTCATGTTTCATATATGATTTTAACATAACATTTGTCTTTTTATTTATCATTTATCTATAAATAAATAATATATTGATATTTTTTATACCAAATTTTCTTAGATATTTTGATTAAAAATGTTTGAAATGTTGAAGAATGTCCTAGAACAAATAACTAATACTCCAAAAATGTTATCAAAGTACCGTAGCTAAAAAATGAAAGCATAGAAGGAGATGCCATCACGTAGAAAAAAATTATGTTTAGGTAGAACCTGAAAAAATACATTGCAATGCAAAGCTGGTAATGCTGAATTTACAATTACTTGTTTGTGAATGTGGCAATGTTCATAGTACAAAAAATGAAAATATTTGGATAACAATACAATAATTTTTAAGAGAGAAAAATAATTTTAAAAAGTAAAATCAAAATATTACCAATTTCTCACAAGATACAATAAATTCCATTAAAATTTTAGAGAAATAGAAATCATACAACTATCAAATGTATATTAAAATAGTCCATATGCTATTTGAATATTTTTTATTACTTTTGAAGGACGTACCTATACTCAAATAACTAATATTATTTTGACAACTTGTGATATAAAACTTGTTATTTTAGAACAATAACTTTTAGGTGTTTTGCATTTAAGTTCTTTATTCAAAATTACCAAAGTGAACTAACACAATTCTTTATGTAATCGTGATATAGTCAATTGCTTACATGCCCTATATTTCATTGTTGCTTTGCTTTGAATATAATTTGTTTTGTTATTAAAGTATGTTCTGAGATGTGCACAAATTAATGTTCTTTGTAATTTGCGTCATTCAGTGGAAATGATGCTTTTACTGATTTTATCTTTTCCTGCAGTTAAGTAAAGCCTTCCTGATAAAAGAATGCTATTATCACATTATAGGATGCAGTTGCAGACAGTCTTCGTCGGTTTTAAGATAATTCGTATGAAACAGTAAGTAGTGCAATTAATTGTACTAGGTATGTATAGGAATTGATACAAAACGCTATTAAAAAATTCCTACATATATTTTATTTATTGACTTTTATCTAAAACATTTTACTGATTAATTTAGTAGAACGAAAATATATAGATGCATATAAATCTTATGTTATCTAAGTATACAATCTTGATACTAAAACTACAATAGGATTAACGCTAATTCTCTGTTTTTTATTTTGTAGACTACCCAGACATTATAAAATATTATTTATTTTACTATTAATATTAAATGTGGTAAAATTTTTGTTGGGTATGATTATTGTATGGCGTGTTTGACGCAATTGAGCTGCGTCGATGTTGCAAATGTTGTGGGTACAAATCTGCAATTAGTGCACTCATGTGTCTGCGACATACAGTCTGCACTTGTACGTTGGCTGTTACAGAACGGGCATATATTGTTCTTTTCAGTGCAAGATCCAGCCTTGTGCCCAAATTTCTAGCATTTATAACATCGTAAACCTCCTATACATTCATTAATGTAATAGCTGTCCCAGCCTATAAACATCCTATTGTTATCCATAAGACACTTAAAGACATCTGTCGACACTTCAATAATAACATTATAATTTGTTTTATTTTTAGGAATGTATTTTCTAATGGAAACAACTTCTATATTCGTCTGCAAAGACCTTAAGTAATACTGACTTTTAATTTTATTTATCTTTCAAAACAATATTGAAAACGGCTGTTTTCAAGTAATTCAATGAGTCCCGTATGTGCCGCAACTCCAAAGTTCAGTGCATAAGACAATAAGACAACAATAAGAACGCTGTTAGCAGAATTTATAGCATACCTAATGCTTAAAAAAATTAGGAACGATATAATCCATCCCCAATAGCAACCAACACATTTAGATAGGCAATAATCTCTGAGTGACAATGTTGTATCAGGTTCTACTCCCAGTTACTGTATTACTACTGTGTTACTGTGTGTATTTACTGTGTTACTATTAGCAAAATATTCAAGGAGATCGTACTAAGACAGGTATAACTTATTTAGAGTGGTGAGAAACACACCGTAATGCCCTCTTTGGGTCTTTGCTACTATCGCCATTTCTTTCAAATAGATAACTTATTAGTTAGTTCTTAGTTTAGACAGTATGACATTATTCCTCTACAGAGACATGGCATAACAATAGTTTCTACAACGGGGAGTTATAAAATCATTGCTTGTGAAAATTAAATTAAATGTTAGAGTATCATATTTTTGTTATCTACAGGGTGACCCATTAGGAATGGAAACACTCGCGTACAAAAGTTGTTTATGGACCGATTTAAACCGGATTTTTTTTTAAAAGATAGATTTAAAAGCTCTATGTTGATGCAAAATTTGAAAACGAAATTTTGATTTTGAAGGTCTACTACGATTTATTTTTAAGTGAAAAATAGCAGAATTTTGTTAGCGATTTTTTTATAAAAAAATCTGACTACACCACTGGATTTAGGAGGCCCTCGAATGCATTTGTACCAATTTTTGCGAAAAAAAGTTTGTTCCTAAAAAAGTTATGACAATATCGGCATCACCAGCGTTTATAGCATATAGCTGTATAGCATTAGGTATATGTGTGTATAGTGTATATGTATTTTTATTATTTTTTGTTCATCCTTGTTTCTTACGCTAAACATTTTGTATTTAACATTTTTTCTATTTTATGTGTTTAATTTGTGATTTTATATATGCATGGTTGTTTTTGGTAACCTTATCCTGTCCCTGGACATACGTTGGATATTGTAATAAATAAATTAATTTTGTTCTGTATACAAATTTTCCTCAGAGGAAAAACATTGATACCACTTTACTATTTAAGAGCTTCTTTAATATCTACTATTGAATTTTATTGGTCGAATATAAAACAATTTTATAATTATATTTGAACAGCATAAGTTCTCGGGACTAACTCTTAAAATAAAAGTCAAGGATGGATACGCTAACTTTGTTGATCTGGTGTAACCGAAAACTCCGTAGAAACTAAAAGAGCAACATGTGTTTGGATCCAATTTCATATCAGTTCATAACTTATAGTCACTTCGGGAACATTTCCCGGCATTTGGAAATTATCGACAATTATACCGGTTCACAAAAAATGTGCACGAAATTATTTTCCCAATTATCCTATAGCTATATCTATCAAATAATTTTAGTAAGGTCTTATAACGTGTTATGCATATCTTTATTTCGTAACATGTCTCTAATATAATAATATCCGAACAACATGGTTTTATACAGGGTCTATCAACAACTTTCAACTTTACTTCAAGTTTTGGAAGGGAAAAATCAGGTAGATGTTATCTATATTGACTTCTCTATAGCATTAAACATATTTGATCATAGGTACTATTATTTAAAAAAAAATAATGATATTGGATTATGCCCTACTTCACTTAAGTTATGTGAATCTTCCCTCACGCTTCGTGCTCGCAATTTATGCAATTTCGCGGCTTCATATTAACTTGATTGTCCAAACATCTGGGGTACCTCAGGACTCAGTTCTGGACCCTCTCTTTTTTATAATATTTATTAACGATAATGCTAATGAACGTCTATAATATGTTATACGCAGATCACCGCAAATTATTTTCTAAAATTACTTCTCTCTCTCTCTCTCTCTCTGGCAGCCAGAATATTCAGAATAACTTTCTCGTAGGTACTTGATAGTTGGTGTAAAGATAATAGACTTCCACTAAATGCGAGGAAATGTAATATCATATCTTTTCACTGGAAAAAGAATCCATTTTTATTCAATTATATACTTGGTGAGGCCTTCTGTAGGCCTTTAGCTTCTTAGGATTCAGGATTAAAGATCAGAAGTTAGTTCTTGTTAAATTGCTTTTTCTGGCTATATTGAGACCTCTGTAGCTGGTGCGTATAAGGGTATTTGTTTTATAATACGTAATTCTGATTTGCTTCAGATTTTAATTCGGATTTCACTAATTTATCTACATTACGACTCATCCTTAATACATTTGTGAGATCAAGACTTGAATACGAATCAGTTATATGGAGTTCATGCAATTTATGTTACTTTGTTAGAACGAACTCGGCGCAGATTTTTTTAAAACTGCAGTATTTATGCTAGATAGGATTTATCCTGCAACGGATGGTTACTCCCTAAAGTGGGCTACGATAGCTTCAATATGCAAAGTCTATTAGTCATTAAATATTCTTATTAAACTCATTCTGTGGTCTTATTCTTGAAAGTTATTCATTATATAATAATAATAATAAAATGTGAGTCAATTGTTTCAAGTATTAAGTATAGAACACTACGACTGAATACACGGTATAATAGGTTATTTGCATTACCACAAGCTTGCAACAACATTTTAAAGAAATCACCCATATATCAAAAAATGATACTAAAGTAATTATCATGGTGTTGAGATAACCTTAGAAATTTGATCATGCATTCTTAAGGACATTAATTAAGAATTTGTTTATATTATCTGATACCCCTTTTACCTTTTCCCTATTGTTTTACATTTCTGTAATATAATCTGTAATCATTTTATATTCGTTAATAGATACACTAGATATTAGATGTGCTCGTAAATGTGATATTTTATGCGATTATGTAACTTAGAGTGGGTATCCATAAATAACTAAATAATTGTTATATGTTAATAGCTACTGCGCACTATTTAACAATAGTACAGTAGTGAAGATCCTTCATAAAATTTTTATAAAATGTCTCTTTTACATCTGTCATAAAATAATTATATATTATTCAATGAGCATCGTCTGAGTAACATTAATTACAGACTTGTTTGCTAACCGATAATGCGAATAATTTTTCAGGTCTATGACAATAATATTCAACAATCGTTTGTGAACAATGTTCCTTATATATTCAAATATTACAATTCATTGTAACTAATAACACAAGTAATTTGTCTGTTTTTCCACACCTCTGTGATATTCTATATTCGATGGTCACGTGTGACAAATTACAAACTATATTCCAAATCACGGGTAACAAATTCATTAGTTTGTTGTTATTAATAATAAACGTAATTATCTATTATTATCTATAATTACTATCTATAATCTCGAGATATTTTGTATGGGATTTTCCAAATTATTTAAGTTTCGGATTAGCAGTTGAACAAAAGTATAGTATTCATCTCACGTTTGTATATTACGATACTTGTCAACTCGTCACGTCGCTAACTATAGATTTATTAGCCGCTGATTTTACTGTTTACAAAACAAACATTTTTATATGGTTTCTATTTTTTTATTACATGTTTAATAACCGCTGTTTATTATTAGATAATTATATTTAGCGAAGAGTTTTTGGCCTGAAGATAGAAAAAATGCCAAACTAGTAGTCGTTTACTTTATTCATACATTGAATCTGCTTTAATCCTATGTCACCTATATCAACCGTCAACTTTAATGTCAACTTAATTGCTTTTTACTTATTTTGTATTTGTACTACTTATTTTGTACTAACTTTCAGTTATTTACATGGCGGTAAACAGTGTTGTGCAAAGATAGTAATAATTTCATCTAGATAAGAATTTTATAGCAACCAATGCTATCTGACATCTGTCAAAATTTGCTTTTTGTCAATTTTAATGTGGCATATACACATTAAAATACTATACTACATTAAAATTAAACGGCCCCTAACTGCCATTAATTAGTAACTAGACATGGGAGAAAATCGCTATCGCAATTTTCGTTCCCATTTCTATAGCCCTACCGGGGGTCCAGGCCTGCAGCCTGGGGTCACAAAAGCATCTAGAATAATATTATTTTTAAGAAAATATATGCATATTAAAGAAATTTGAGATAATCCCTTGTATTTGAAATAATAAATTTAGAGACAGAAAGCTGAAATTTTGTATCTGGAATGTTGATATAATTATATTAAACGATTTTTCTTAATAATATTTTGATGAATTGTAAGGGTACTCTATTCTTGATGGTAAAACATCATCATCAGTGCTGAAAGTAGAATACATGTTTTAGTAAACGTTTTTATCAATTTTATCAATAGGACCCTCCGCTACGGTTTGGAGCCCTGCCAGCCCACCGAAAAGGTGTAACGGTGGCGTTAAAAAATATATTGCTGTCATAATTGGTGCAGCAAATTAATATTGTAGATATTTACACTTTTGTAAGCTAAAATAATGAATTTAACAGACTGCTAAAATGATCGAATTAATTCCAAAGTTTACCTCCAGAAAGAATAAAAACTACGGACAATGAAACAGAATAACTAAACTCTAATAGTGATAAATAATTGGAATAAAAAGTAAAATAAAAAAAGTTGCATCTAGCGGGATTCGAAGTTGCAAAATTCTGCACTTCGATGTTTGAAATCCTGCGACTTATATCATTAATTACGTCACCGCGTCACTCGTTATTGTTTGACGCTGAGGCAACTATGCAGACTGTTCTTGTTAACCGAAAATTAATTTGTAGGGGTTTCCATACATTTAAATTAAACGAAGGACCAGTTGTACTATTTTATTTTTATCACAACACACGTTATCACAAAAATACACTTTACAACGTTTTTCTTTTAATACTGTAACGAACTGGGAGATGGAATAACTACTAATAAAAGTACCGAGTGTACTTTATTTATTTACCACTTTCACAAGAGCTGGAGAAATTAATTCTGTGAGCGTGACTTTTCTTAAAACGAGACTTGTCAAAATTGTTTTTATTTTACAACCAATCAAAGCTGTCTACATTTTGAGATGGGAAATAAATTTAATTTTTTGCGGAACTTATTGTATTTCACAACATTCTCCCCGCCTTGAAGTCTTTAACTTCAACATTAACAGATGTAAAAAATGTAGTGTACAACAGACAAAAATTTAAAACAAGAGATATAATGAAACTACTGATAAGGCAAAGAACACAATTTTGTTATTGATCTTGTAAATATACCGTTTTCAGTCTGAAGTTTGACAACTCTAACTTTTCCATCTGAACCCGGCATTACTTCTATTACTCTAGCCAATGGCCATTTTAGAGGGGGGGTGTTATCTTCTTTTAAAAGTACTAAATCATTTACTTTTAGATTTTTAGAGTGTTGTAACCATTTGGGTCTATTTTGGAGACGATTTAAATATTCTATTGACCAGCGCTTCCAAAAAGTTTGCTGCATTTTGGAGCACCTTTTCCAAAATGAAAGGCAATTGTCAGGGGTTTCTGTTAAATCCTTTTCAGGATATGCTGTTAAGTTGGTTCCAATTAAAAAATGACCGGGAGTTAAGCAATGTAAATCAGAGGGGTCATTTGAAATTGCACAAAGAGGCCTTGAGTTTAGTATAGCTTCTATTTGAGATAAAACCGTGCTAAACTCTTCGTAAGTGAGGTGAGCATTTCCTATTAGTCTATACATATATTATTTTGCACATTTAATTGCAGCTTCCCATATTCCACCCCAATGCGGAGATCTAGGAGGAATGAATTTCCACTGAGTTTCATTCTGTGATAGAAAATCCGAGATAGAATTGACATTTTGTGTATGTTGAAAAAATTTATAAAGATCTTTGAGTTGGTTTTTAGCCCCTATGAAGTTAGTAGCATTGTCGCTATAGATTATAGAGGGATTACCTCTGCGAGAGATAAATCTCTTTAAGGTCAGGAAGAACGCTTCTGTCGATAGACTTGATACAACTTCTATGTGGACAGCTTTTGTGACTAAGCACACAAAAACTGATATGTAACATTTTACGAGAGGCGACTTTCTTAACCGCGTGGCTTTGATTGCGAAGGGTCCACCGAAATCAATTCCTACCTTTTGAAAAGGTCGAGAGAATTGTACTCTGTCTTTTGGCAAGCTAGCCATGATTTGCTGAGAGGTTTGAGCCTGAAACCGAAAGTATGTCACACAATGTTTTATTATCTTTTTTATTTCACGAAGTCCACATAACGGCCAAAATTTGAGTCTGATGTTCGATAGAACTGTGTGAGCACCTGCATGACCTAAACGTCTATGCTCTTGAGCAAGTAATAAAGTGGTGATATGATTTTTAGGTGGTAGCAATATTGGGTGTTTTTGATGGAAAGGAATATCTGCATTTTCTAATCTTCCTCCTACACGTAAGAATCCTTCATCATCTAGAAAAGGACTTAAAGAAATTATATGTTTGTTTGAAAGAGGTTTGTTCGAACGTAATTCAAAAATTTCTTTGAAAAATTGTTGACTTTGAAGAATTTTCAGAATTAATTTTTGAGATGAATATAATTCTTCGATTGTTAATGGACCAGAAGTTCTGTTCAATTTATTTTTACAATAGTGTGCAAAGCGTAGACAATACGCTAAAGTCCGTTGCAGATGAGAGAACTGCGAAAATTTTAAAAATAAATCAGACCAAAATAAATCTTTTTCAGATGCACTTTGAAGAGTAAGGGTAACTTTTCTTTCTTCGGGAAGTTCGGATACCTCCACTGACTGTTCTTTTTGTTTCAATTTTAAAATTGGATTTTGTAAAAGTTGGGGACCGTGCCACCATATTGTGGAATTTATCAACTCAAGAGAGGGCATTCCACGTGAAAGAATGTCTGCAGGATTATCTGCCGGTTTTACATGCCTCCAATGAAATGCTGACGTAATTTCCTGAATTTGAGATACTCGATTGGATACAAAGGTTGTCCAACGACTAGCATGACTTTTGCACCAACCGAGGGCTATTTGTGAATCAGTCCATAAATTGACTGAGTCTATTATTAACTTGTCTTTGAGTACAGAGATAACCTTTTCTGTTAGCTTGGCTAATAGTAGCATTGCACACAACTCTAGCCTAGGAATCGAGATTGTTTTTATGGGAGAAATTCGAGATTTAGAAGTGAGTAAATTACAAGACACAGTGTTGTCCGAGTATATAGCACGGACAAAAATACATGCTGCATATGCAGATAGACTGGCATCTGCATAGCCATGAATCTCAATTGTCTGAATGGGCTTGGTTAAGAATATATGACGAGGAATCTTTAAATGAGTTAACATCGAAATATTTTTAGAAAAGTGGTTCCATTGTTGGAGAATAGTGCTATCCGTAATTACCGTATCCCAATCTAGTTTTTTAAGCCATATTCGTTGCATGAGAATTTTTCCTTGTACTATCACTGGGTTTACTAGACCTAGGGGATCAAAACATTGTGATAAATATCTTAGAATTACTCTTTTGGTAACAGGGACATCCATTGAAATTTGAGGGATAGAAATATCTAGAGTGTCAGATCGAGGATTCCATTTTAATCCTAATACTTTATTAGGGAGATTGTCTAGATTCATATCCACATGGGGAAGATTTTCTTGAGAAATTTCCCTAGAGAAATTTTCAGAGTTGGAACACCATTTATGCAGATGAAAACCTGATTTATTAAGCACTGTATTCAACTCAGAGTATAGTATCTTTAACGAGTCATAGTCATCGCAACCACAGAGAATGTCATCAACATAACATTGGTGTAGAAGAGTGTCTGAAGCTAAAGGAAAATCAGCTGAATTTAAATAAGCGATTTCATTAAGAACGCGAGTGGCAAGATAGGGAGCACAATTGGTACCATAAGTGACAGTTGAGAGTTCAATGCACTTTATGGGTTCTTGAGGAGATTCGCGCCACAGAATATTTTGTAGAAAGGTTTGATCTGGGTTTATTCTGACCTGTCTGTACATTTTTTGTAAGTCAGACGTGAGCGCATATTTATGAATTCTGAATCTACAAAGGATATCATACAGATCTGGCTGCACTTGAAAACCTTTTAGAGTAACATCATTGAGCGAGTAACCTGATGAACTTTTACACGAAGCATCAAAAACCACGCGTAATTTAGTTGTTGTACTAGATTCTCGAAGTACACATAAATGAGGAATGAAATATTTATTTTCGAAATTAACATTTTGCATTGTCAATGGGATGTACTTTGCATGACCAAGTGAAACATATTCGTCTATGAAAGTTTTATATTCTAAGAATAATTTGGGGTTATTTTGAAACCGTTTTTCAAGCATAGAAAATCGTTTTTTCGCAATTGAGAAGGAATTACCAAGTTTTTTATGATCAGTGGGGTTGTTTAAGGGCATGTTTACCTGAAATCTACCATCTTGTAATATTTTAGTAGTAGTAATGAAAATGTTTTCCGCCTTTTCCTCATCGATTGTTAACGGGGGTTTTTGAGGAATTTCTTCTACAGTCCAGAATTTCGTAAGCAAAGTATCCAATTCTGAGGTTTGCGTAAAAAGAGATACTTTTTCTTGATCAACAGAAATATTTGTAGAAAAAACCTGAGAGTTACGTGAAAAACAATAGTCAGGAATATTTCCTGCCACTAACCACCCTAAATTAGTATTTTGCAACACGGGTAATCTTTTTCCGAGATGGATTATGCCATCTGACAACAGATTGTAGTAATAATCAGCACCGAGAAGTATATCTATGTCTCCAGGGGCATAGAATTCTGGATCAGCTAGCTGAATGCCATCTGGAATGTTTAATTTTTTAATATCAATGATAGTTTGTGGAAGTTCGCAAGTAATATTTTTTAAAATGGCGCATGAAATTTTAAATCTTTGAGTAGAATCAACATTGGAGTATATGCAAATGTTTAACATTTTTGTGGAAGTTGTAACTTTTTGAGATATGCCAGAGATTCGCAAAACTTTTTCGATAGTCTCGTGCTGAAGTTTAGTTGCCAAACTTTCAGTGATAAAGGAGTTTTGACTTCCATTATCAAGAAGAATTCTGGCCTGAATGGGAGCACCTTGTTTTGTGTACACCGTAACTTTTGCTGTAGCCAACAAGATTTGAGAATGTTTTGTTGACAAGGTTGCTACACTTTGGTTAATTTCTGAATTGGTAGAGGTTGAGGATTGGGTTTGAGAACCGCTCTGATTGGTTGTATTTGAATGGCTTGCATTTTGAGAAATTTGAGAACCATTATTCATTTTCTGTTGAATGTGAAGAATAGTATGGTGTTTTTTCTTACAAATGAAACAAGTTTTAGTAGAATTACAATTGTTTGCCTCATGTTTATTTCCTAAACAATTTTGACACATATTTATTGAGTGAATAAATCTTATTTTTTCTGAATGAGGTAGATTTTTAAATTTAAAACACGAATAAATTCTATGTCCTAAAATGTTACAATAAACACAAGAAAAGTTTTCCTTTTCAGGATTTTGTCCATTACAATTTGAATGTAAGGACATTTTATAATTATTTTTCTTTTGAAACAGCGGTTCAGTACTTGACAAGTTTTCCAAAATTACACATTTTTTTTCTAGAAACTCGAAAAACTCACTTAATGTGGGTAACTTAGTTACACACGCTCTTGTTCGAATGACCTTCTTGTACCAAAATCTAATTTCTTTAGAAGTGAATGTGTTAAAAGTAATTCAAATAATTGTTCATTGGACAATTTTAAATTCTTTAAGCACTCCCAATTCTTTTTACAAGTAGTAACAAATTGTCTTAAATTACTATTTGAGCATTTCACAATAGATGGAATTTCTAACAATGATGAAAAATAAGCATTTACAATACAATTTTTGTTTTCATACCTTTTGATAAGAATGTCCAGAGCAATTTGAAAATTTTCATTGGTTACATTTAACGATTCAATTAGTTTTAAAGGCTCACCTTTTAGGTATGATTTTAAATAGATAAATCGTTGTATATTAGTTAGATTCTTATTTTGTGTTATTAAAGCATCAAAAAGTTGAGAAAATGATTCCCATTCACTTTGAATACCTGAAAAATGGCTTACTTCTAAATTGGGAAGTTTTACAGCTGGGCTTACGGCTTGCTGAACAATTGTCATTCCTTTCTCTGACAGCACAGGTGGAAAAGATTTTTTAATTTTATCTTGGATTAAAGCTAGAGCATAATAATATTTTTCTTCTATTTCTTTTCTGTTTTCCAAATCTTGCATTGAACCTGTATTTCCTTCTTTCAGTATATCTTCAATTTTATCCTGAATATCAGTGTATTTCTCAAATACATTTGTCAAAGTTTCTTTTCTACAACTGAACTGACTTTCACTTATTTCAGCATCTTTATTTTCATTTAACCAATTTAATATTCTTGTTATAGAGGCTTTAGCATGACTTCGAGCATTTTTCAAATCATTAAACTCCATCTTTTCTTACTTTTAATAATTGACAGACTTTTTTACCTGTCAAATGGTTGTAATTGTCACTGCGTCAAACTAAACTAAATCGTAGAGGCTTAGACAGATATGCCTAGAGGGGTATAGGCAATTGCTTGCAGATGCCTATAGGGGTTTATTGTAGATACCTTCAACTTCGTCGACCACAATCCACAAATCGCTGGTTTTTTCAAATTATCCGCTCGCTAGGACCAACAAATGTAGGGGTTTCCATACATTTAAATTAAACGAAGGACCAGTTGTACTATTTTATTTTTATCACAACACACGTTATCACAAAAATACACTTTACAACGTTTTTCTTTTAATACTGTAACGAACTGGGAGATGGAATAACTACTAATAAAAGTACCGAGTGTACTTTATTTATTTACCACTTTCACAAGAGCTGGAGAAATTAATTCTGTGAGCGTGACTTTTCTTAAAACGAGACTTGTCAAAATTGTTTTTATTATACAACCAATCAAAGCTGTCTACATTTTGAGATGGGAAATAAATTTAATTTTTTGCGGAACTTATTGTATTTCACAACATAATTCTTACCCATATTTTAATTGGAAAAGCATTTCGCTTTAGTATTTTGGTAATCAGAAGTGTTTGACTCAGTACTATCGATTCCGTTAGGAATATTTCTCATAGAAAATTAATAACCTGTCTGAAGTTTAATTACTTTGACAGTTTCCGTAGGAGGTGCTTATCGTTAGTGAATCCTCACATCGGCAGATAAAATGAGAAAGAACTTGAGATGGACGCGACTGGAGATTTTCGAAGGCGAAATAGACGTAGAATGACTCGAGGTACGGTCTCGAAAAAATATCTCAAAGGATTAGAGAAAGGACCAAATTTTTTTGTGAAGCGGTTCTCGAAGCCGTAAAAATTAGAAAAGGGGTTGAGGGGGTCTAGCGAATAGTCGGGATTTTGGCAGGCGTGACGGGGTCATTAGGCGCGAGAACAAACGCCGGTGCTAGCTGCATCTCTTCGCCGAACGGCGATCGGCGAAAATTTTGCAGGGGTTTCTTGAAAAGGCGTTTAAATTGGGAAAACGCGTAGGAAACAGGATGAAAATACACCTAGGCATAGGAGAAAGGATTGGGTCGCGATCTCCGCTCGGAGGTGATAGCTTAGAAATTTTGTCGATTTGGCGACGGAATTTAGAGCGAGATAGAATCGACGTGTTTTAATATATATGGATTACAATACAATTTAATGAAATGTCTTAAATAACCAACTCCAAACTTGTTATTATAAGTTAAAACTTTGATTTCTTTGTCTATTAAATTTTCTATCAGCATCAGTTAATTATTTAAAAAATAAAACACTTTTATCAGAAAAATGTTATTTAAGAATAAATTTAGTTGTAAGAGAGAAGTCAAAAGAGTGGAGTTGATTGTGATTCTCTGCGTTCGCCTTTCGATTTTTTTGTATTGTGATCTGATATTTGATATTTCGATATTTGTGATATGTCTGAAGAAGGTTTATCAGTTATGGCAGTAAAATCATCTATTATCTAAATTCGTGGTTTAGATGAAAGATAAATGGATATTTAATCTAAGATAAGATGAAAGATAATTTATTGAAATGTCATCTAGATAAAATAAAAGATGATCATATTTTATCTAGATTATTTCGCATAATCAATCATCTGAGAAAATGGTAAAGTTTTTCGGCCCTCGTCCTGCCGTTTAAAATATATTGCTCCTTCTTCAGACACACCCTGTATATTGTAGGGGTTTTTGATAATGATGATAATAATAAAAATAAGCCCCTTACTATTCAAACCTAGATAAAATAACCTAGATAATACACAACGCTGGTGGTAAAGGGCGCCGACGCGACGCCTATGATTATTGACGCAAGTTACCAGTCTTATAAATTATTTTAGTAGACAGATCTACGCTTCTGCCTTTTTCCAGTTAACTTTTTAAAGCGTCACTGAAACCAACGTACATATATCACACTGAAATTATAGACGTGTCATCGACATTTTTCAGATATGGCACACTTCTATGGCCAGGGATTATGTGTATATTCAACATGCACCTTAATAACGTAAAAAATTCCTTCACGATATAATAATAATAAATCCAAGGCTCACGGTCATGGTAAAATTTACATATCGATTAACAAGTAAACAAAGTTTCTGTTTCACTCTCTAATGTTTTCATGCACTTCACTACAAAATATGGTTAAATTATGGCCAGAAGCTGTTGTTTACATTTATCATTTTTAAAATAATTCACATTATTAACACGATTCTCAAACGTTTGTTTTATTTCGGGAAGTTCATGGCCCAGTTAAAAATATTACGTAAAATGTACTAGTTTGTGAAAAGATGATACTCCTGTTATTAAAAAAAAATATACTAGTTGGTACACTGCATCACATCAAAAAACGGTGGCAATAATATAAATATTTTATTTATAGATGTGATAGAGCTACAGAAAATGAATATCAGAAGAATGATTTGACAAACAAGGTTGTTCTTGGACCCACAACTGTGCAAAGTTAAGTTAAGAGAAACTAAAGGAACATTTCACGGCAAAGATCTGTATGCAAAAGAAAAGCTTTATTTTCTAGTTGGTTCGATCATACCTAAGAATTTTGCTAAACTGGGACATAAGGAATAATACGAAAACATAGTACTTTAAAGCTATTTATATATTTTTTAGAGAAACTTAAGATTGCGATTCGAAATTTATGGATTTTAATCCGTTGTAACATTTCTGACGATTAAAAATTATTATCAGTCTAAGACATCTATCAACTCTAAACCAAATGTAAAGGTTTGCTTCTAACTTATTTGTGGTACAAGTCTATAATTAATTTATAATTATTAATTGGGGAATATACTGAATGTAAACTAAAAAAAAGAAATCTGTGACTGTTTAATACAAAATGACCAGTCAACGGAATATACATGACACCAACAGGTAGCAAATTTATTCCTCATGTGAAAATATCCAAAAATAATATCGAGTCATAGTTAGGTTTAACTATCGGGCAATATTTTTCTGTTCCATTGCCCTGTATCAAGGCACCATTACCAGCGACTTGTTGGAAATAAACACAAGCTAAATTCCAACACAATAACGAGATGTAGAAATAAGTAAGGTTACTTACATCTCGTTATTTTATTGGATTATAATACGATTAGTTTGATTTGGATTGTGTTTCGAGAACTACCAAGAGGTGACGCTATGGTATAGGGTTTGCGTACGTAAAACACTGTGTTAAGTACTTGGGTCTTCGCATCTTTCGGTATGATCACTTATATTGCACTGACGAGATCATAAAAAGGTCGAAACCTGTCTGCAGTTAGTGACATCCTACGATGTGGGGTCCAAGTATTTCCTCGTAGTTTTCGTTGCAATCCGAATGCTTGTATTTTGTACATCTAACTGTGTAACGGCAAATTTTTGCTTTGTAATTCAGCGCTCGGCGAGGCATATAGTCAGGAGAATAGCTGTTTTGGTTTTATTTCTTTTAGTCCTTATTTAAATAAGGCCTTTACAGATGATGGATATAAAGTAGATTCGTACTAGGTATTCGTAGTTATGTGACAAGTTAAAATTATTAGACTTGTAATTTCCAACTTATATCTAAAGTACATGAGATACAACTGATACTACTGTATGTAATCTAATAATAGATTTTAATACATTAGGAGCCCCGTGGTGGAGTGGTTAAAGACGTGAGGTTTTTAATCGTTCTCCTAATTAAAGCTATCCTAATCTGTGGATATACAATTAATTATCCATATTCCTGCCATAGTCAACTTAATTTGGGTAAAAAAGCGTTTACTAAATTTATTTAGTAAAATAAGAAAATAAATGCATAATATAGTAGAAAAAATAGTACTTATACTTATTATATTACTAGGAGTAGAAGGCGAACATTATTTGTTGAGCCCAGCAGCTTACACAGCCGAGGCTGTGTACACTGGGTGAAACATACAAAGAGCTTTGTACTCCGAGTCACATACAATTTTTATTCAAGCGTCAAAATTAAAACTGTATTTCCTCAGACATTTATGCTTATATAAAAAGCGATCTGACGCGACGTTAAACTTCAAAAAGACAGTTCTGAGATACCAAGGCTTCTTCTATAAAACTTCCTACATAATATAATAATGGAAATATTATTATATGCTTGAAGAATAATATTAATGGTATTAATAATAATACCACCCCTCATTCTAATCATAAGGATTACTCGTGAGTAAGTGTACTTGCTAATTGTGTGGGAGAGGGGGTGGTGAGCGATTAACACCAAGCTGACGTTCTTCCCACCTTGGCCACGCGCGCCAGGATGATTGCCAATGCACCCCTGACAATTTAATTAAAAATTGTCTTGTGGAATGGGGATTCGAACCCACGACCTCTGAGTTGAGCGATCGAGCCACAGACTCGATTTTTTGCATTAGCTAAATATATACAGGGAACGCCAGAAATATTTTCTGTCAAATTAGCGTGAAACTCTTCACAATGAAGATGTTTTCCCAATGTTTATTAAATTTCATGCTCTTATTCTGATATAATGAAAGCCGTTTTTGATTTGCTTTTTATTTAAAGCCCAAACATTACTTCTTATTAATAGGCGTCTTGGTCTTTTTAAAACTTTTTAATTTAGTAACAGTTTCATTACAGTAGCATTTTCTACATATTTGTTATTTGCTAAGACTCCATCCTTTAATTTTATATTTATACTTCAATTTGGTTTTAAGTTTCAGGTGTAATTATTTAAAAAATATCAGAGAGCACATTTTTTCTTGGAAGTATATAGTTCTTTGGCTAATATCATGAACATTCCTGCTAATATCTCGTTAATATTATGAGCATTACTCCCTTAAGGGAGTAATTTATATCGCAGTATTTTTAAACAATTTCTATCTTCTATGTATTTCTACTCACAGATTTAAAAATTAGGCAACCCTGTTATTCTATTCGAATTTGAGTAAACTGATGAATACATTAACGTTACACAATAATTGAACTGATTATTATAATAATACCACCTATAGTATTATAGGAAAAATACTACCTAATAGAAACTTTGAATATATTATTGACATTTGCAAATGTAGTGCGGTTCAAAACAAACTAATAAAAGATCTCATTAATACTTACTTAGGAATTTTGAACAACAATTTTAAAAATAAACACAAATTTACTTTTAATGTTATCTATCCTACCAGTTATATCGAATTAACGAATAAAATTATACAGAATAAGATAGGTAAGATAAGATGGTAAAGATAAAAGATAGGATAAGTAGATATTTGATGTTCTTCTGCCCGATTGTTATGAGTGCTCGATATTAACAGTTTTTTTTGGAAAAATATGAGTTCCTTATCTCCCGTAACTTACCAGGTTATCTCTTAGACGTTTAACATAGCTCTGCCAGGTTGTCGTCTTTCTGGATATTTATTAAAATACATTTATTGGGCATAAGCGTCTTTTCTGCGAGACAGAATAAAACATTCCAACATGTCATATTTTTCACTATTTGAAAAGATATTCATTTCAAAATTCACCATTTTTTTAGTTGCAGACACTTAATACTGACAATACAAATTATGCTCTGACAGTTGGATAATAACAAATGAAAAATCAAAGCAGACTATGGCAAAATTTTAATAGGAATGTCCAATCCGCCTATGATGAAATCTTAATTTTGTTTTGTTATTTTTAAGTATTTTCGTTGGCCGAACCTAAACATGTTATACATGGTTGAAGAGCACTTTTAATGAGGATTTTAAAAATGCAAAAATTCAATATGGCGTCCATAAGAAAAACGAAGTAGTCTAGTAGGCCTAGATGATTTTTGACAGTATTTTCGGAATTATCATGTCTTCTTACCCCCTAACCTGAAATTTTCATGACCTTGTTATAAGTAAAATATTGGGGTTTTTCGAAAATCACTTTTATGGTTTTCACTCACCTTGTATCAACGGAACGGTATCGATTTAAAATATCATTGACCCGTATTATTTTTGAGTTAACCAATACGTAACTTTCCTTCCATTTAACCGACCTTGTATCTCCAACAGTTTCCAATATCCCCATGTACATCATTTTAAGCTGGACATCCTGTATATATTATTTGTTATTATTTACTTAAATAACATTTTCTTGAAAATGTTTGGGGTACAGTTTAACAAAGACAGCTACTTCATAAATGATAATTGAATATAAAGTGCGTAAATCATTTTTTCTCAAAGTAGCCTTCCACGAGTCTAAAGGATTTATGCAAAAAATTGATACTAATAATTATTCTTTTTTGCAAAAAAAATCCTCTGTGCATGCGTAGATGTTCCCCAGTATAAAACTAAATATTTTTGGTGATAATGAGTGGGTGCAAAATAAATATTACAAAAAACAAAGATTGCTGCATGATTATTGATAAAGACATGCAAACAAAGATTCTGCTCAGATTCTGATCTTTTTTATTAATCGTATCTATTAAAAGGTCATATATAAGTAAATGTATGTTACGAAAACGTGCCAGTGTTATTGAAATAAAGAAAAGGTAGGTCAAGATTTTTGTTTGTATTTTTCGTACGCCTATAATTTCTGTGGTTTAGCGTGACTTGTAAAAAAATCAAGGTACGATATGAAATAGAATTTGCATGCAATAACTAATTGGATATTTATTACAATACCTACGCATGTAAGAATAAAAACTTGACCATTTGTTTATTTTGACCATCTAGAAACACTTTAAATTAACAAAATTATAGAAATGAGTGAGGTAGACGCGTTATCTGAGATTTATTTTAAAATGCATTTTGCACAGTTCACTGAATTCACTTGCTTCTAAATGAAAAAGTGTATAAATAGATGATTTTATTTTAACAGTATTTCACCAAAACTGTAATATTTATTTTTTATAGTAAATACTGTTATGCACTACATTAAAATTTTGTTTTTTATGACTGGAAGTTGGGCAATCGTTTTATAATTACCATGTAAATGGGTATACACTGTTAATTTTATTGGAAATTCTTAAAGATATGTAAAAAATAGGTAAATAAGCTTCTGCGATAGAATTTAATTAACGTATTCACTACATAGGTACGTTTTAATTTCTCGTAGTCGTAGAAGTCGTATTTATCTGATACTACAAATAAATAGGGTGCAAGGTATAGGGCAAAAGTATAGGCAAATATAGGGTGTTATTTAAGCACGTGGCCAAGCTTCAAGGGGTAATTCTCTGAGAGATTCTGAAAAGTTTATATAAACATAGATCTGATAATGCTTTGTTTTCAAGATGCAGAGTGCCAAACCACATAGGTTTTAAACGGCTTTGTTTTTTAGCAAGAAGGCGCATTTTTATAACAATTTCCAAGATTAGAATAGACTATTGATATGGAAAAAAATAACAGGTACCTACACCCCCGTTTGATAGTTGGTAGTTTTAATTTTTTAATATGTTGTCATAGAAACATGCAATAAAGTGGTTTTTATTTTTTTCTCGAATACGAAAAAAAATCAAGGGACGAAAAGTTGCATTTTTAGTTGCTGAATGGAAAAAAAGTTTTTAAAAAGTCAGTGGCGCACATTTTATTTGTCAAAAATATTGGTTAAGGTGCCCACCGGGATGCCACTGGACTTAATTATTTTAATCTGTGGTAAAATTAGCCCCTTTCTACCATAAATAACACTGCCAAATTTCAACAAAATCGGCTAAGGATTACAAAGGTTTTACAAAAAGACGATTCTTTAAAAAAAGTTTCACACCCTCTTGAAAACGAAGCATTACCGGACCTATGTTTATATAAACTTTTCGTCTTAAAATCACTCAAAGAATTACCCCTTGAAGTTTGACCACGTACTTAAATAACACCCTGTATTCTTAATGAATAATGATAAATATCTATTCAGAACATCAATTCAGGGGAACTTTTCAGTACTTACCCGATCAATGTTATAGTATATATTATAATAGTAACTTAATTAGACGGTTCTAATGTTGTAGTCATATAGTTAGTGTATAATTCCCCCAATAAAGAGAGAAAAATCATGAAACGTTTGCTCATAAGTTCAAACTCGATTAAAATTAAGCATTTATCTTAACTATGAATCTCTTTCACGTCTTTCACATGATTTCAACAATTTTTCGCACGTTCGCTGTGACGTTTTATTGAAATAAGTGCGAACTTTTATAACTTCATTTATAAATTAAGAATTTAACCAATTTTAACTGTATTCCTATAGATTTAATATAAAACAAATCGTACTATGTTTCATTCAGAGAATTATAAATTTATAATGAAAACACCAGATGAAACCTCATACAATTCCATAATTCTCATAAAAGATATGCGTGTCTGTGTATTTAGTGGTCAGAGCCAGATAGCCAGTTTTCTTTGCTTTATAATCAACTAGGTTACATTTTGTTTATAAGTATCGGTATGCTGAAATTTAGACTAAATCCTGATGCAATTTTTTATTTTTATTATTATTAACTTAATGCCTACAAATATTTTCATAGATTTTTTATTTCTCTTATTCTTTTATTTTTTCTTTTATTTTTTCATATATTACAACACTTATTTAGAACCTTGAATACTTTTGTCTTTGTGTTTTACTTTTTATTGTATCTTTTTTATCTGAACTACTTATATATTATCTATATACTATACTCTACTATACTATAATACATATACATCTTAACGTATATTTCTTACTACGCTCCATAACTCCTTGATCTTTGACTTCGCAAAATGAAATGCAGGTACAGATTTTAGGGTGTCTTTAAAGATTCAGGATATGCTATCAGTAACACAATTGGGCATCTGCGATTGGTCAGCTATTGCATTACTTAGTGTAATGTGGGAGAATTAACTTTTCACTTTTTTAATATTAAATAGGTGTCTCGAAAACGCTTAGATATAATTTATTAAAATTGTATATTTATGAAAAGAGAAGGAAAAGGTCTACACTTAAAGGTTTTTTGAAAATATACAGTATGTTCTACTAAAATCCCTATTAATAAAGTTCTTTTGTAAAATCAAATATCAAGGAGTTGGAGATTCATTCAAAATACACGCGAAGACCCTGTACATTGTCCCTTAGGCCTCATTGATCTTAGTCAATATCGGTATCCCTGATGGGTTACATAGTTTAATAAAATACATGTATATTATTTTGGATTATTTATTCTTAAACTTTCATGTTGATATTTTTAAGGTATAAGGCATATGATCCCTCATAAACGATATTGATAGAACAGTGATTAATTTCCTGGAAGAAGATACACATTTTCACGATAAAAAGTAAAAACGGAAACTTGGAACTCCGGTTAGGGTATACAGTTATTTATCAAGAATTTTTTAATAATCGGGAATAAAAATCATATTTTTACTAAGAAGTGCCACTGTGTAAGTATAAGTTGTAAGTAAATTGGAAGTTTTATTTAATCAATAAAAAATATGTTAAAATAAAAGAGGAAGTTAGAAGGGAGGTGGTGCCGTAGAACTCTCCATGGCTATATATCAGTATTTATAAATTCAAGGAAGTTATTCGAAATAAATGTTAATGAACTAGAACCTGAATTATATTATATGCAATATAAATTTTCCAAAGCTATTAACAACAAATGACACATAATGTTATTGGTGATAAATGATTTTTTCACGAAAAGCTATAAAAGACTGCAAAATAACCCAACCACAACCACAAAGGTTCTAAAGTCCTGTTATTTTTCTTATAAAATTGAATTCTTAGGAATAATTTTTATTTTGTTTACAATAAAACTTTTTTTTTGAATATATCTCATGTACTGACCAATTGATAGCAAAATGTAATAATTAATTATTTCTTTAACTATTAATATAGTTAAATACTGAATTAATCTAAGAATATTGTATTTACCTTTAAAATCCTTATAAACAAGGCTACTCTATGAGCTAATGAGTAATATATTAGAGAACGGAAAAAATCGAATACAACTGTCAGGCCGTACACGTGCTGGTAAAGATACAAAACGACGAAACACAACCGAACTCGTGCATAACCCGACACTAACTACAGATAAAACTGGAAATACAAAATTAAGATAAGTATTCTTGATTTAGTGTAATCGGTTTGCTTGTTTGTTTTCAAATGAGGATAGGAAGGGATAATGAAGTATAAAGTCAAGGGTAAGTCTAAAAGGGTAGGGGTTCGTTTCTGTAAAAGTGACCTTATTTTTCTGAACCCTGATTTGAAAGATTAATATGTTACTTTCTTGAGGCTACATACCTACAGATCCAAATTTGAAACTGAGTAAGAAATTGGCAATGTTTTGAGTTAGAGCCAAAAAATCAGAAACTATCATATACATATATGTATTTTACTTACGTTCTTACTTTAGTTAATGTTAACAAGCTTTTTCGGTAAATGCTTAAATTTAAAAATTTTGTAAATATAAACGATGGATATAATACCTTCAACAATTTCCCCTTTAGGTCATTCAAATTGTTAAAATTTAATTACCAACATGAACCATTTCTAAAGAAATTTTATTGTTTTTGCAGAGAACCTAGTGACGTTTTAAACAAATTTACCCACTAAATATGTTTTAGAAAGTCGATAAAAAACTCCATTGATTCTACAAGTAAAAAGAAGAAATATATATTTTTTTAAATAAGCCGAATGTTTTAAAAATAAAATGCAAGTTTGTTTCTATTTCTAAAAATCGTTTAAAATCAATAATTTAAATTAAGATAAATCTTTGCGTTGACCCTCGATCCGCAGTTGTGTAGTTACAATGCTGGTAACAATGAAAAAATAGAAATCAAACATATGCGATGTTTTAAAATGTAGCCATCTTAAGAAACGCTGAAATATTTTCAGTCAATAGTTTAACACAGCGGACGCCTAAATTTGCCAATATTATCTGAATATTCATAAATCTTGACTTGATAAATAGCAAAATAATTTAAAAATTACTTAATTATTTATCAGAATATACCAGTCAATACTTAAAAAAATATTATAGGATAAGGAGACATGCATATGATTCGAAGTACAGTACTTTTAAATATTTACTAAAAATTTTTACCTAAACTAGGAATTTATCACAATAAAATTCTGTTAAATATGTTAATGCAAGTTTTCTGCGGTTCCTTAAACTTAAAAATTGAAATTATTTAGTTCCGAATATTCATGTATTTAAAATATTCCAATAGCTTAAAATTGAAAGCTCCAACTTATAAAAATTAAAAAGAAAAATACAAAAACATGAAAAATAATCGACAAGCATTCTGGGGTGGTAGGTATCTATATCAAAATAAAAAAAAAAACATCCTTTTGAAAGTTCTGTTTATTATATTGATAAATATTGAATATTAATTTATAAAACGTAATTAAAAGATATTAAAGATTTTTTTATTCTTGTTGGACTTTAGAGCAATTTAATTAAATGTTTTTATTAATATCCAACTATCTAAATGAATTCATTATTTAGTTAGTAGAACTTCATTGCATTGATAAATAAATGATAGTTTACAAACATTGTTCAAAATGTACCATTCTTTTCTGGTGTAACATATGCCTATGATAAAATGTATTCTTTTTCCACTGCAAACATTGAGTTATACCCTTTTGAAGCTGGTTAAAATGCTGGCTGACTCCCTGTAAAGACCCCAGTACACGTTTGGCCAACTAGTTGGGCCAATAAGTTGGACCAATAAGAACAGTGATTACACGTTGGTGGAGTTGCTAAGTCTGCATTGGCCATTTGACCAATGCAGACTGAATGTCTTTTATTGCTGACCGATTTAAACTTTAATTTATAAATAAGTATTTTATTTGTTTTTCATTTCATGGCATCATTTCAGCCATATGCAGAAATAAAAGCAAGTTACTTACTTTGTTCTTATTTTTATATTTAGGATTCCATATTATTGGTTCATTTTGGTACAGATCTATAAATTTTAAAACTTCTTCGCTATCTGCCAAACAGCATTCACACGTTGGTCGTTGGGTTGCCTCTCCCTAAAGAAACAATTTTAAAAAAAGATATCAAATATTTTTACATAGTACGATCCAGACACACCTCTTATAAGTCCACATATGCAAACTGGATGTATTTTTATAATTACCTTGTCCTGTTTCGATGAATACATCCAGTACCTTCTTTTACGCCATTTTTTTAAATCACTCTCGTTTGGTGCACCTTTCTATAAAAATTGAAAGCGCTGTATAAATAAATTGCCGCGGCAGCGATAGTCTCCACATCCATAATCACAGAACACCCACCACGAAATCTATACTCGTCAAATAAGTAACTCCACCAACCTGTAATCACCGTTCTTATTGGCCCAACTTATTGGCCCAACTAGTTGGCCAAACGTGTACTGGGGTCTTTATCACATATTGAGTTTCTGTGGAAGATAATATATGGGGTCATTATAAAGTAAGGGGTATACTTTAAAGTCTCAAATTTTAAGAAATCAAGCTAGGAGCAAAAAGTAAATGGCATCTAGTTGCTTCAATAATTGGATTTTACTGTATCCATGGAAAACAAAAGAGTTGTCGTGCCAACTGCTGATAGAGTTTCACACGTAATCTTTACGATTTAGAGAATTGTTCTCAAAATAAAACTTACGTAAACATAAATTGAAACGATTTAAACTTTAATAATATGGATCTACAAACAATAATTGGTTTAGTAAAAAAAATTGTGTTTAGAACACGAACAACGCTAGAATTCCGTGAAATCTGCTAGTCAGCACGTTTTTTAGAGGCATAAGAAATGTGCGACTCAGTAGAATTAAAAGCCTCTATTAGGGAGCAAATTGCTGCAATTCAACCAGAAATGCTGAATAATGCTGTGTACAATTTGGAGGAAGGGTTGGTGATTGTACAGTAGCAAAATGGACGACACATTGAAGATTTTCGTTAACCACTGTTGGACATAAGAAATTCCCTTGTTTAAGCAATATAATTTCTTTCAAATCCTGTTCTTAACTTAATTTGTTAAAAATACATAATAAGCTGAAATATATCCCTTACTTTATGATAACGTTGTAAAAGGAAACTACCTAAGCACATATTATGTCCTCTAAAAGACCATAGAGGAAAGGTTTAGATATTTCTTAAGATTACAAGAAAACTGAGGAAGAAAGCATATCTGCCATTTTTTTTAAATGTAAAATTACTCGCAAATGGTAGAAAATAAATAGATGTTGAGGGGTATTATAAAACTCAAAATTGACTGACGAATTCAGAAATGTAATAATATCTTGGGGTTGCTATTAAAGAAAACAATGTTAATTTGGAAAGAGTTTTTCCTTAACTCGCTGTAGAGTTGCATATAATTTTAGATTATATGGCTTAGCAAGTTGTATTACTATCCTATTAAAAATTTTTTTCTACTCCAAGAAATACGCATAAATGGGATACCCTGTACATTAATAATAATATTAATTCTCTAGATACTACTGAAACTGAAGAAAATGGTAGTCGGCTCCTGATTACACTATCAAGGTCGAATTTAACAAACCTGGACATAAACATTTTCAGTTAAAATTTTTGCATTTTGTCCGGTCGCAAAATTACTAAATCATATTTCTATTTCATTTAGGCCAAATAATACTGTCTTATCCTGAAATAATTACTAAAAATAAATCCCAAATTGAAAAAGATTATAACTAGTTAGAATATCATATATATATATATATATACAGGGTGGGAAAAATTTTAATGTGGAGCATTGGTATCTCGAAAACGGGTAAAGATACAACGTGGCTCAAATTAGGAAAAAGTTGCTCAATTTTATGCTGATTCAAAATATATGAACAAGTTTAATATATTCCGGGCCGTTCGGGAGTTATGCCGGAAAAATAAAAATTTGCCAATTTCTTTTAAGTCAAATAACTTCTCTTGAAATAAATGTAGACTTTTGAAATTTGGTACGTTTACATAGTTTGATGAGAGCTTTCGATTGCCATACTAAAACATGTTCTAGGCCTACTAGTTTTTCCGCAACAATATTCAACTTTTGAATTTGTTATGGGCGCCATATTGGATTTTTACTTCACTAAATACAGAAAGAAATTACAAGCACGGTGATATATCACACTTGATACTTTCGTCAATAAATATGGATAATACACACGAATAACGATAAGTAGTATTTATTCACAAATAATAGGCAATCGTTCATTTATAGTTAATTGTTACAATACGTATTTTTAGCTTTTTGAGGAATTGATTATTATAATAAAAAACAGTTATTTGCACTGCTCGAACTGGGTGCCGTTACTCTGAAGAGACTGACATCCACTGTACAGCTTACCGTTGCAGCATCTATTGAATTTATGCATTTATTAAAATTGTTTCCAACGTTTCATTCTTTGTCGTTGGCATTGGACTACTGTAGATACATATAATTTTTAGCAGCTCCCCACAAATAATAATCCATGAGATTAAAGCACGGTGATCGAGGTGGCCATAGAACTGGACCATTTGTACCGATCTACGAATTCGGAAAACGTGATAAAGGTACTGGGTTATAATTCTAGCGTTGTGTGAAGAGCATCCATCTTATCGAAACAACTGTGAATTTTGAATATTTTGCAAAGGTAGATCATCAAGCCTTTCTACCAAATCGTTTTGTAAGAAGTGTAAATAATTACGAGAAGTTAATTTATCAATAATACGATAAGGCCCTAATACCGCAGGTGCCGTTACAGCAGTGACCTTTATTATCTTTGAAGAAGACAATCCTGCATATTTATTTGAAGGAGATGCCGAAAGCAAATACGCAAATACTCCACGGGCAATTTGCCTCGACTGGCGTTGCATTACTCTGGCATTTCTATGGAAGTCGCCACATTAACATTAAAATTTTTCCCACCCTGTATATATATAATTAAATGGGTACACGAAAGTTATAAGACCGATGTAAAAAATTCCATGCATCAATAAGCTTCAACACTGGCCTCAATTGACAGATTAAGATTAATTTGATAAAGTATACTGACGCATTTTTTATCAGCAGTTTGAATTTGCGTCAAACCTTATCAAAACTGTATGAAATTACATTTATATAAATATATCAAAAATGTTGAATATCGGTAACATTTTATAAATATGTAATAGCGTTGGTTGAACTTCCGAATACTGTAAAGCACACAATATCTCTGTAAAGCCCCGATAACCTAACCTTCAACATCTTTTCCGCCTGAAGCTACATTCCATATCTCCCTCTTGGGTTCCTCGGTGTCAAAGGACCTTAAGCTTGCAATAGCCTGGATTTGTGCTGATGTTTGCAAAATTATTAGAAAACTCACTGAATGATTTTGAAAACCACTATTGTAGGTATACCTTCAGTATAGGTGTAATTTCAAGTCGAATGGAAATATGTATATATTTTTGTTAGTTTATTAATAGGTAGTGTAAAGAGCCCAACTTTTATTTGTTAAAAAAGAATTTTTCTTACTACTAACATGAGAAAACCTTATTATTTACCTCATTGGTGTAATGAGAAGTAGTTCATTATTAACCTAGGTAAATAATGATAATTCATTATTTACCTAGGTTAATAAACGTTTATTGAAATCCATCCGTTTGACATTTCACATTTCACCTACTTGATATTTCGATATGTTTGAGTAATGGCTGATTCTAAAATAAAAATAAGATCTTCTGGTGTTAGTTCGGCTATTAGTAGTAAAAAAAATACTATATATACTTCGGTTGAGAATGCCATTATTTACCTCGAAAATTATATCAAATCATATAAAATTTCTCGGTCAATAATAGCTCACTTCTCAACATAGGTATATAATATACTAGTATTTTTATCACCAGACGTCTATAATGATAGCCTAAGTTAAATGAGTCAGCTATAATGAAAATTACACCACCTTATTTTTCACTATTGCTACCTTCATTTGTTTCTAAGTTTTGATCAAAAACTGCCTTTCATTGCGTACTCCACAGAATTTGGAGTAGAATCTAGAGCCGTACTCAGATTTAAATAGCATCTATGATTTTTGAGTTACAGATGAAATTGGCCTAGCGTTGACAATGAAAATCAGGGGTACCTAACTCAAAAAGTGTAAAAGTTATGGACAAATTAGTTTCACAGTCTCGACCTACTTTTTCAAGGCCACGTTGTAGGTGCTATCAGATCAATTCTATTGTCATATGTTTTTGAATTACAGGGTGATTTTGAAATTTTGCCTATTTCAACGATACGTATCTTTCTTATTTTGAGAGATATAGAAAAATAAGTGTAAATATCAGATTTTTAAAAGAATTTAAGTGGAATGCAGTGGAGTAGTAACATTTTTTTTATTAACTTTTGTTTTTGGGCTACAGAATAAACTTATATTTTTTAAATGGAACACCCTGTATATCTTTTCTTATTTAAAACTAGCTTTCCTTCGTGGTTACAACAATATGCAATAGTATGGATATATTTAAATATACCTTTTAATCTTGCATTGCTTTAAGATGTTACGTGAAAATATTAGGAAACGAAAAAAATTTTTATATTGTTAGTTTGAAGTTCTCGTACTATTTATTATGTGTACAGGGTATTCGCGTATATTTTGACCCCTACCTACAGGGGTTATTAACAAAGTTAGGAAAAAAGTTTAAATACAAAAGTTGTTTGGTTTTTCACGTATTATCTTTTGGCTAGGTCGAAAAAAAAATTTATTTCGTAAATTTGAGGAAACCAATTGAACATAATATTTTTAAATGGGACACCCTGTATAATTTTACACGTTTGGGGAAACATTTTTTTCCTGATTTCAAAAATATATATTTTTTTGACATTTGGACTGACAGTTTTCGAAATCTTTAATATTTAATGTTTGCAATAAATCATAAAAAAATATTAAAAAATGAAAATATTAGAAAATGTTTAAATAACTAAAGAGGTTACATCAAAAATCATAAAATATTTTTTATTACTGTTGGTTTCTACTGATAAATTATTTTTAGTTCTTTGTATTTTTTTATTGTACTCGGTATCGAATATTTCGAAAACTGTCAGTGCAAATCTCAACAAAATATATATTTTTGAAATCAGGAAAAAAATGTTTACCCAAACTTGTAAAATTATACAGGGCGTCTCATTTAAAAATATTATGTTCAATTGATTTCCTCAAATTTACGACATTAATTTTTTTTTCGACCTAACCAAAAGATAATACGTGAAAAACGTGAAACTTTTGTATTTAAACTTTTTTCCTAACTTTCTTAATAACCCCTGTAGGTAGGGGTCAAAATATACGCAAATACCCTGTGCATAAAGTATGAAATAAATTAATTTTTGAAATAAAGTAGGGATTAGATATTCTTTTAAAAACTGAAGATATCTTGGTCCAGTTATAAAGTCATCGAAAAAGTAGGGACCGATTATCCTACTTCCAACATTCAAACACCCAATAGCAACTCAACACTGAAATGATAACTATTGACCGGTATTTGAGAGGTATTTTAGAAAAGTTATGTTCTGATGCCAATTAAATAGGTAAGTCACAAATAATTCTACAGTCTTAAAATTGGCATCTTTGGAATGTTAATTGTGATAAAGGATTTTTTCCTCCCAACAAGAGGCGCGGTTGAAACAAAAAATGTTGAACGAAATACAGTGATGTCCAACTAAATCCAGAATTAATTTAGTTATTTGGGTATGATTTAAAAGGTTGTATCGTTCTACAGCCAACGGGCATGTTTGTTAAACAGAAAAGACTTTCTTTCATGTTCCCTACCATCCCTTAAAGTTTGTCGTCGGTATGTTTTTGGGACACCCTATATCTATCTCAGAGGGACACCCTATATGTAATATATAGTTCATAATTTTGAATTTAGTTTCTTCTATTATACGTAAACATTGATTTTTCATGTTGATTATGATTTTATGCTGTTGTTCGTGTACTGCTGCATATTTAGCTGGTATTTTAAATCTTATAATGAAAGTCTATCACTACCATTACGTTATCATGGTTTTCAACTAATATCTTACTAAGCGTACAGATAAACACACACGTGTAGACTGCTTGACTACTATAAATATTCATTACATACAAAAATAGTCGTCTTCGATGACATAAGTGGGAATCAGTATTTTATTAACTAATTTATTAACGGAATTACTTAATACTACCTATATAGCTAAAGTAAATGGTTAAATTTAAGTACCGATGTGCACAATTTTATATTGATTGTTTTCTTTGGTTCTATTAATAGAATTAACTTCGAAATAAGTACCTTTTTAAGACTTTAAATCATTGTCAGATAAGATAATCTAAAAAATGTAGATAGATGGCCAAAGGATAACAGACAGAAATTGAGTATATAAGTACACCCAGGCTCTTTTGTAGCAAAAATGTATATAGCTAAAATAACAAGCTATAAAGAGATAAAAATTATTATAATAGTTTGGCTCTCGCTTTTAAAGAATGCCGGAAATTTTTTCGGAAAATAAAAAAAAATTGTGAAGAATGATTATTATAAAACAATATTGCTACAAATATTTGTAGCAGAAACAGAAGTCCCTTAATGTAAAGTAAATTATGCGTTCTAAGTCAGTTTATAATCCAGAGGATTCCTCATTTCCGAATAAAAAAAGAATGGGTAGGAGTAGGGATTTATTATACATTTAACGACAATATGTATTATATGTGATAACTGACATCTGTCTTGCAGTTTCGTCTGGGTCAAAATGTCTTTTATACAATTTGCCTGATATTACTTCCAACACAAAACACAATACTATCTTTTATATATGTATATGTATAATGGAACATATCACAATCGGTTGCACATTTATAGCAAAATATTTACAATAGTCAACAATGTTTGCAGTAAAATTTTGGCGTCTATAAAAAAACTTAATTTTAGTTTGAACATAGAAACTGTATACATTTTGACTACCGACGATGTCTTCTATTTTGCAAAAATAATTTTTACTAAAAAATGCATAATATGACAAATTGTAGAACTTTGTTATTCCGAACCTCATGCACAGAATAAGTTCATGTCTTTTATGCTTTTCAGGAAAATTATAATCTGTAAACAATTTTTTCTGCTTTTTTTGTGTAGATGCTGCTAATAATTTCGGACATTGTGTCCCAAAAATCACATATTTGAAACCTACCCTTATGCTGATGTTAAATACCTAGCATGCATTATGAAAACTCGTGTTTTTGAATTTGTTAGTCGCCTACTATGATCGAGTATTTGCTATTCGTCGTTTTATTAACATTTCCCTTAGTAATAATAATAATAATAATAATAATATATAATAATCTTTATTCCTTCTAAAAAAATAAGTACATTTTTTATAGGAAGAGTTCTGTTTTGATAACAAAAAAAGGAAACGACAAAGAAAAGCTATTTGTTTTACAAAAAAAAAAAAAATAAAATTGAGAGTATAACTTAGTAATCTGACTAATACATTATTTCATAGGTAAGCACATTACACAAAGCAGCAAAAACAAACCTTGCTCACAGTACATTATGGCAAAAAAAGGAAACAGAAAAACAAATAGAAATAAATGCAGGACGGCAACTTTATTCACTCAACACAAATGAGCGAAGCTTTAGAAGTCTTATTACAAACGTCCACAGTGACTTAGCGTTGTTAAGAGTTAGATTATCAAGAAATGATTGGATGGAAGTAACATTATTTAATCCTGGTGGTTTCAGAGTGGTGTATACAGGGTGTCCACCTAGTGCGCGTAAGTCCAATATCTGGGTTAATAAAAGAGATAACTTAATTTTTTTTTCTACAGGGTTGTCTAATATCCCGAGCTGCACAAAATGAAAATATATTTACATATTCAGGGTGTTCAGTTTTTCCTGGACAGGTACCAACTTCATTTTTTTAAATGGAAACCTATATTTTTTATGGCATTATCGAATTCTACGTAAAAAATTAGTGGGACTTTGTGCTTAACACTGCTATTGAAATATTGATAGTTTTCGAGATATTTGACTTTTAATTTTTTTTTCTTATGTTTCGTCACTTCTAATAGTTGACATAATTATGGTTGTATGACAGCTAGAAATTATTTTTTTTTCAGAAACTGTAGAGTGAAGATGGCTCTTTCGAAAAACGTATCAAAAGTTGATCTGCGATATACAGGGGGCAACAGAAATCGTGCCAAACCTGATGGTTTAAAATTTAAAAAATCTCAACTTTTTCAAATGGAACACCCTGTGTTTTATGATTTCATTAGATGCCTTTCTGTAGACTCTACAATTTTATAATAGCTTTCCCTATACCTAAGTTGCGTAGTTTTTGCAAAAAACCCACTTTTATGAAAAATACCCGATTTGCGCACGTTCCTTTCTCGGGAAAAACGCAGTGAGCGTCTGTCACGCAATAAAATTTGTGACAATCAGTTAACATGTCATTTCTTCTTTTACTGAATATTCACGTACGAGTTTAGAGTAAGTACTAAGCGTGCATAAGTACTAAGCAGTGCACTAATGAACTATTCAAAAGAAGAATTAGTGAAAATGGTTTATGCCTTAGGAGAAGCTCATGGAAATTGTTTGCTAGCAGCACGTATTTACAAAGCAAATAATCCAGATTTACAGAGATTTCCACGTGCTGACTGTTTTGAAAATGTGAAAGAAAGATTTGAAAGAACAGCAAATGCGAATTATGAGAAAACTACCAGGAGACATGACGGTAACAATGACGATATTCAGTTTAATGTTGTGGCGTCTGCTGTTGAAAATCCAAATATTAGTGTCAGGAAAATCAGTAATAATCTTGGAGTTTCCAAAAGCTTGACAAACAAGATACTGAAGAAGAATAATTTTCATCCGTATCATATTGAAAACCATCAAGCACTGTTACCTCAAGATCACCTAAACCGCCTGCAATTTGGCACTGGGCATTGGATAAAATTCAGGAAAGTCCAAACTTTTTTATGAATGTCTTGTTTACTGACGAATCAACATTTTCAAACACATGCTTACCCAATCGTCGCAACTTTCATCACTACGCTGACAATAATCCAAGATTATTGAGGGTACTAGATAATCAGCATCGTTTCAAAGTGAACGTGTGGGCTGGAATTTGTGGAGAACATATTGTTGGACCGTACTTTTTTGAAGGCAATTTAAATGCCAATATGTATTTGCATTTTTTGCAAAACGAACTTCCCCTTCTACAGCTACAGAATATGCCCGCTGATTATTTGGTTCAACAATGGTTTCAGCATGATGGTGCCCACATTCCACTTTGGCGGTACTGTGATTATTTTATTGTTGTAGTACTTTTCCTATTATCTATTCATATTTCAGATTAGAGAACACCTAAACCACGTATATCCAAATAAGTGGTTAGGTCGTGGTGGTCCAGTTCCTTGGCCTGCACGTTCGCCTGATTTAAATATTCTGGACGTTTTCTTGTGGGGTTATATCAAGGAGCGAGTATACGAAGTACCACCAACGGATATGCAAGACTTGAAAGAAAAGATCCAAAATGAGTTTCTAACCATAACGCCCGAAATGTTAAGAAATGTTCACATTCATTTTCGTCGTAGATTAATGCTTTGTGTTGAAAACAACGGTGGACATTTTGAGCATTTACTTTAGGTTAGCTTGCTTGTATGAGTATTGCGTATTCTTTTTTCAATACTCTATGTATATTCATCCATTTCACTAATAATTTTTCTAACTACGGTAACACCGTTTGGTTTTCAATATGATACGTATGAAACTTCTTCTTCAATATCTTATTTGTCGAGCTTTTGAAAACTCCAAGATTTCTACTGATTTTCTGATACTAATATTTTTGGATTTTCAACAGCAGAAACCACAACATTAAACTAAATATTATCGTTGTTACTCCCATGTCTCCTGGTAGTTTTCTCATAATTCCCATTTGCTGTTCTTTCAAATCTTTCTTTCACATTTTCAAAACAGTCAGCACGTGGGAATCTCTATAAATACGTGCTGCTAGCAAATAATTCCCATGAACTTCTTCTAAAGCATACGCCAGTTTTGCTAATTCTTAATTACATGTAGAGCTTTTATGATTTTTTACTTTTATTTACAAATAAATGGCAACTTTCCATAAAGACTTGTTTATTAAACTGAAATTATCTAAATTTTTCAGTTATTTTTATTTTAAGAAGTGTAAACTAATACATTTTATAAAAATAAATAGCCTTACAATATTTTTTCCGTCAAAGAAGTGCGCAAATCGGGTATTTTTCATAAAAGTGGGTTTTTTGCAAAAACTACGCAACTTAGGTATAGGGAAAGCTATTATAAAATTGTAGAGTCTACAGAAAGGCATCTAATGAAATCATAAAACACAGGGTGTTCCATTTGAAAAAGTCGAGATTTTTTAAATTTTAAACCATCAGGTTTGGCACGATTTCTGTTGCCCCCTGTATATCGCAGGTCAACTTTTGATACGTTTTTCGAAAGAGCCATTTTCACTCTACAGTTTCTGAAAAAAAAATAATTTCTAGCTGTCATACAACCATAATTATGTCAACTATTAGAAGTGACGAAACATAAGAAAAAAAAATTAAAAGTCAAATATCTCGAAAACTATCAATATTTCAATAGCAGTGTTAAGCACAAAGTCCCACTAATTTTTTACGTAGAATTCGTTAATGCCATAAAAAATATAGGTTTCCATTTAAAAAAATGAAGTTGGTACCTGTCCAGGAAAAACTGAACACCCTGAATATGTAAATATATTTTCATTTTGTGCAGCTCGGGATATTAGACAACCCTGTTGAAAAAAAAATTAAGTTATCTCTTTTATTAACCCAGATATTGGACTTACGCGCACTAGGTGGGCACCCTGTATAGGGCATTCAGTAAAAATGTGTTCGATGGTTTCTAATTTATATTGGTTACATATTGAACACAGCTCTGAAGAAGCATTTCCCTTACTAGGTGTATGCTTAAATTTTCGAATAATCTTAAGCATTTGTTTATGTTGAAAGGGGTTGGAACCGTTGGTATGAAGATAACACTGACGTAGTTTTCCACATAACACCAAAACTTTCTTTACAGCTATAAATTATTATTAAATTAGCTGTAAGGATTGCAATCAAAAGTATATTGGACAAACTAGAAGGTCAATTCAAACTAGATTTAAGGAACATATGGCTCATGTCAAATATGGTAGAACAGATAAGTTTAGTGTCGCCCAACATACGTTTTGAGAACAACCGTAAGATAAATAGTAGCAATTTAAGATTAATTAGAAATGTAACAAATTACAGACAGCTGGATGCATTTGAGAGTTGAGAAATTGCAAAGTGTAAAAATAGTATGAATAGTGATAGAGGGCTAATCCCATACAGACCGTTTTATTGGTTAGTAAATCACGGTTCACTGAGCCTTCGCAACGGTTCACTGAACCGTAATAATAGTTTAGGTGTAAATAGGACAAAGTGTTAGCATAGTTTAGTGTTAATCATCTCAGATGATGGCAACTTGGCTGGCGAAACCCGCGTCGAGCGCAGCATAGTATTTTGGTGTTATGTGGAAAACTACGTTAGCGTTATTTGTATATGTATATAAACATTATTATTATGTAGGTAGTGAAATAGAAATTTCCCGACAATGTAGAAGTTCTTTCTTATTACTATAATTTAACGCTTAGTTATTTGGAATACGAGTGTTTTACTATTTGTGATATTTATGTGCAATTGAATACCACCGTCCAGTCTATGAAACGATGATTCTATTTATTATTTATTTATTATTACTACGTTAGCGTTATTTGTTTATGTATATAAACATTATTATTATGTAGGTAGTGAAAATAGAAATTTCCCGACAATGTAGAAGTTCTTTCTTATTACTATAATTTAACGCTTAGTTATTTGGAATACGAGTGTTTTACTATTTGTGATATTTATGTGCAATTGAATACCACCGTCCAGTCTATGAAACGATGAATTTATTTATTATTTATTTATTATTACTACGTTAGCGTTATTTGTTTATGTATATAAACATTATTATTATGTAGGTAGTGAAAATAGAAATTTCCCGACAATGTAGAAGTTCTTTCTTATTACTATAATTTAACGCTTAGTTGTTTGGAATACGAGTGTTTTACTATTTGTGATATTTATGTGCAATTGAATACCACCGTCCAGTCTATGAAACGATGAATTTATTTATAATTTATTTATTATTACTACGTTAGCGTTATTTGTTTATGTATATAAACATTATTATTATGTAGGTAGTGAAAATAGAAATTTCCCGACAATGTAGAAGTTCTTTCTTATTACTATAATTTAACGCTTAGTTATTTGGAATACGAGTGTTTTGCTATTTGTGATATTTATGTGCAATTGAATACCACCGTCCAGTCTATGAAACGATGAATTTATATTGCTGTTTCAGAGTAATCAGTTACATTATAAGCAAATATATGGATTTCTTGATAAATATGATTTACTGTTCCATAAAATTGTGCAGGGGCGTGTGCAGAATTAGTCTTCCAATTCCTTGGAATTGTTATTCCTTTTTATCTCCTTTTTATTTCTATCGCTCTCTTTTTATTCTTGTATTTATGTTTTGAAAGCACCCGGACCATAACCAGAAATTTGGCGATGGATGCTTTTATCCCTATAGTGCATTTTCAGTAACATCATTAACGGAAGCAGTAACATCATTATCGTAAAAACTTATTCAGTTGTAGAGGGTTTATTGAGCAAAAACCATATTTGTGGCTTGTAACTAGTTCCTCTCCATGGAGGAAATAGAGTGCAATAATTAGAGTTGATTAATTATGATTACTCGCCGTTATTATTTTCCATTTCCCAACAGATGTGAACTATATTTTGGAAGTTCTAATATAATTAGGAACTAAGTTTAAAACATTGTAATAGTACTGCAATTTAACTTTTTAAATGGAGCATGTTGTATATTTTCACAAATTTAGATAAAACGCGTTCTCTCAGGAATACAGAGTACATTAATATAGTGGTTTGTATATTTGATTCTAATAGCAAAGCATATAAATATGATGACCAGGGTGTAACATAAGTGGGGTATTTGAAATAAAGGTTTTTCAAATTGGTAATCCCCCTCTTAATCATTACAAGCACAGTACAGATATTTTGAGAGAATACAGATTTTGAAATTTTGCCTATTTCAACATGGCCCAGTATCTTTTTTATTTTGAGAGATATAGAAAAAGTAAATGACAAATTTTACTTAAGCATAATGCAGTGAAGTAGTAAATCTACTTTCGTTTTTGGGCTACGGAATAAACTTATGATTTTTTAAATTGGACACTCTGCATATCTTTCCTTATTTAAAAGTAGCTGTTCTTCCTGGTTATAGCAGTATATATTATGGATATATTTAAATAGTTTAAATTTTTATTTTTAATAGGCTTTAATCTTGTATTTTCCACTTATACTAAAAAACTAAATATATAATATAATATAATAATAAAACTTTATAATATAAAAATTTATATTCGTTTATCCATATTTCCACGTATCATCTTAATAAAAAAGCAATTTAATTGGAAAAATATTTTGTAATATTTACTAGTTCTTGAAAAACCAGATTAGACGCAGAAAAATAAATAATAACAAATGAAATATTTAAAAATCTGAAATAAACTTTTAAACTCCCTTCTTTTTTGCAAAATACTAAAAATATAAATAAACATTAAGGAAATATTAAGAATCGAACAAAAATTTGCATAAGTGAAAAATATTAGAATAAAGTCCGTACTATTTCAATATACCCATAATATTATACATATATTGATATAATCAAGATGAAAAATTATTTTTAAATAAAAAAGAAACAGTGACGTAGTTTTTCACATAACACCAAAACACTATACTGCACTCGACGTACGTTTAGCCAACTTGGTAGGTGAAACGCGCGTCGAGTGCAGTATAGTCTTTTAGTATTATGTGGAAAACTACGTCAGTGTTATCTTTACACCAAAGGTTCCAACTCCTTTAAAAAAAAATAATAAAGGTATATACAAAGTGTTCCATTTAAGAAAATATAAGTTTGTTCCGTAGCCCAAGAATAAAAGTAGATTTTCCGTAGCAGAAAAAAAAATTAACTACTCCACTGCATTCCACGTATGTACTTTTGAAAATTTGTCATTTACACTTTTTTCTGTATTTCTCAAAATAAGAAAGATACAAATCCTTGTTGAAATAATTTCTAAATTACCCTGTAATTCAAAAACATGCGGTAATAGAATTGATTTGATAGTACCATCAACATGATTTTGTAAAAGTAGAGCGAAACTGTGCATTTAATGTTTCTGTAACTTTTACACTTTTTGAGTTACCCTGCATTTCCATAAAAAATGGATTGCTCTGTAAATTACAATACATTATTTTTATCCTTCTTGTTTGTAGTGGAGTATGGATACCAGCCATAATATCTTTCCAGTTATGAAGAGTAAAAATTGGCCAGTTCTGTGGACAATGAATGTTCTGAGGCGACTAGGAAGTTGACCAGATACATAATATTGAATGCTTGTCACTGATTGTAATAATCTGTAACACTTAGTGACACTTAGTCCAGTATTATTAAGGCTATAGAGAGGTCCAGATCTTTTAGAAGCAAAAATCTATGATGTAACAGATAGTGAAGTATAAGTTCAGAGTACTTATTAAGTTAGTAGTAGTAGTATTGACTGGGACATTCTTGACGAGGGACTATAATAAGCAATCGGGCTTATCGTAGGCCACTCTTATTCGATCATGCTTATTGTGACCTTTTTATACTTCTTTCAAAAGATTTAGTTACTTAACATCGTAGAAGTCCAAGTAGAGGTTCGAGTAGCTGTAATAGGGTCAGAGCGCCAATGTACTTACTTCAGGAACCATCATAACGTAATCCCGAAGGATGAGAGAACTTGTAGGGTCGTGCCCGTGTATAGTGCATATTTGAATACGCTGATTTGAATATCTCCCTTTTAGATTTTTATACACACACAGAGAGATAGCAAATACTGCCGCCTGCAAAAACTGGCATACCTGCCCAGACACCGAAATGTCGCGATAGTGACTAGAAAATATAATTATAAAATCAATAATGCGACTGGGAACTACAGAAGAAACTACAATTAAAGTGAGCACGTGCTACACATAAAAAATTGACAGAATTAAAAAAAAAATGATAAACTGACTTACGGAGAGATCCACAATCGAGGAGGGATAGTTGCTACAGTCGATCGAACTGTTGGCATTTCAGAGTCAAATAATGACTACTTTCCACCATCATCATTTCTACTATCTAAGATAGATTTATTAACATCTACATATATGCATAAGTGTATTGATGACAGTAATTTTTATGCGAATAAGTAAAATACGCTTCGTACACTTTCCAATATATAACTTAAACATATTGAAAATAAAAGGCATAGGGTACGCCACCCATTCCACTATTTTATGGATATTTTTGTAAAGAACCCTCCCTAAATATTTATATTTGCAAATATATCGCATGTTTAAATAGTGAAATTAATACATTCAAACTACCTGTATAACTCAAACTAGTTTTATAGTATTATCAATTTGAATAAATGGAAACAATATATGGTGCAAACCGGTAGGGATTCTATTTGGTGACTATGGCACCAATCCTTTTATGTTTTTAAATACGGTCCCACAATAATTGTTATGATTAATACTTTTCATGTGAAGAAGAGCAGCACGAGAGTTTCTTCTATGAGTTGCTCAAACTAATATGATTTTCAGCAATTCAGTAGGACTACTGTTTGTGTTGTGCTGGACACAGTACCGTTGTTACAATGAATTTTGTATTTAGTATTGATAAAAAACGATTAAGTACTTGCGTTGGCAATAAGGATAGGGTTTACTTTTAGAATCATTCGAATTTTATTTCGAATTTTTTATTTTTATAGCATACTTAATCTAAATGTCGAAGTAGTTAAATCCATCCATATATATTAAAACGCGTCGATTCTGTCTCGCTCTAAATTCCGTCGCCGAATCCACAAAGTTTCAAAGCTATCTCCTCCGAGGGTGGATCGCGGAGCAATCCCTGCGGGCGACCGGAGGTCGCTCCCGGATTTTCTCCAATGCGTATGGAAATTTTCGTCCCGTTTCTTACGCGTTTTCCAAATTTAAACGCATTTTCAAGAAACCCCTGCAAAATTTTCGCCGATCGCCGTTCGGCGAAGAGATGCAGCTAGCACCGACGTTTGTCCTCGCGCCTAATGGCCCTGTCACGCCTGCCGAAATCCCGACTTTTCGCGGGACTCTCTAGATCGTTTTTCTAATTTTACGGCTTCGAGAACCGCTTCACGCGAAAGTTCCGTCCTTTCTCTAATCCTTTGAGATTTTTTTTCGACACCGTACGTCGAGCCCTTATACGTCTATTTCGTTTTCGAAAATCTCGAGTCACCTCCATCCCAACTTCTTTATCATTTTATCTGCCGATGTGAGATTGCACTAACGAGACAAGCACCTCCCACGAAAACTGTCAAATTAATTAAACTTTAGATAAGTTATTTTCCTACGAGAAATATTGCTAACGGAATCGATAGTACCGACTGCCAAACACTTCTGATTATCAAAATACTGAAGCGAAATGCTTTTCCAATTAGAAAATCGGGAAAATTAATTTTTCAGGTTGACACGTACAGTTTACATACTTAAACGTGTCAGGGTAAATTTTTGACAACAGGCGCGGTAACGCAATGGGAAAGTCGTAGGATTCAATACGTGATAATGCTCATTTAGCGAGTTCGAGTCACGCTGGAGGCAAGTTTTTTTTTTACTTTTTCATTCCAAGTATTTATTAGTATTAGTTTTTAGTTATTCTGTTTCGTTATCCGTAGCTTTTATTCTTTCTGCACGTAAAGTTTGGAATTAATTCGTTAATTTTGGCAGTCTGTTAAATTCATCATTTTAGCTTACAAAAGTAAATATCTACAATGTTTTGGGTCCCATTGATAAAATTGATAAACATGTTTACTGAAAAATAAATTCAGCACTTAAAAAATTATGTTTTACCATGAAGAATGGAGTACCTTTACAATTCATCAAAATATTAAGAAAAATCGTTTAGTATAACTACATCATCATTCCAGATACAAAATTTCTTTAATATGTGTTTTCTTAAGAATAATATTATTCTAGATGCTTTTGTCACGCTTTTTGGCGTGGACACCCGGTAGGGCTAGAAATGGGAACGAAAATCACAAGAGCGATTTTCTCCCATTTCTAGTCATTGTTTATATTACGACAAATTTGGTTTCAGACCTATTGACTGTTCAACTCGGTTGTTTTTTATGTAGGTTTTATGTGTTAGGTATCTGTTAATTGAAATGGATTTCCTGATAATGTTAAGCTGGATTCAACCTTGACATTATAATTTGTTTGGCTTCATTTGTACTAGTTGCATTTTACATATATACGCAAGTAGACGTTAACCACCCATCTTAATCTCGGTAATAGGGATAAAATTAGCCATACACATTCCTAAAATAGGTACTTTCGTAGGAGATGTAATCTGATTTTCTCAGTTTTTGTTAAGTTAGTTTATGTTAGTCCTATTTTAGGTTTGAATCAAGTATGAATTAGTCCTTATATATATATTCGAGTCGGTGGTTCAGAGTTTAGTGTCTCGATTACTTCACTCAAAGGTTGTGGGTTCGAATCCCCATCCTGCCGCCAATTTTTAATTAATTTATCTTACTCGCATACGAAGGTCTATTCGCAGAGATGGATTGGCACACAAGTATCAGATTTACAGCCTAATCCTTGTGATTAGAATGAAACGTAGAACTAGTATTATTATTATTATTATTATTATCCCACACAGCACACTCTCTCCATAGGATATCCTAATCAAGTCCTGATATCCCTGCCTGGGATTATTATCCTGAGGATGTTTTCAGGACAAATTTATAAGCCAACTTCATCCTCAAAATGTCCCAGTAGAGGATATCCTAGGCAAGTCCTGAATGAATATCCTGTAAATATCTCTAGAGGCTATTATGATCCCGGTAACATCCGCAATGGAAAGTCCTATATTCATCAAATCTGGATATCCCATAAATATTTGGTGAGGCCATTTTTGGGCATATTTTGAAAAATAGTTATAATTTATTGGGAGATAAATCTAAACAAATTAAACAAATGCTAAAATAAGGTACCTATACCCAAGGATTGTTAACTGTTTACAGGATTGCTCGATCGCTCAATTTTGTCATCCGCCTTTGTGACGTCATCGAAGATATATGTAATCGAATTGTCAAAATATACCTATTTTGTGTTTGTTATATTTCACATTTGCAAGAGAATTTTCGTATTTGAATGATTATTAATATTATTATTTATTAAAGTTTGTAATAACAGTATAAAGAGTACCTATTTCTACAAGTTCGAGATCTTTGGATCTTTGATGACGTCACAATTATGGATTACATTGTAGTATAGGGATCGAGCAATCCTGTAAACAGTTAACAATCCTTGACCTATATCTACCTACATCAGTAGGAAATTAAGGTGGCATGTAACTAAAACAAATTATTATATTTCTCTCATAATAGCTAAGTGCTACGTTACGAAAAGGGTAATAAAAATAATTATGCCATAGCTTTTTTGAAATTAATATTGAAATAAGCAATGCCTAGGTAATAAAATAATATCAATGAGCACAAATTAATTACTGCAACAAGTTAGTAATCAATAAGCTTAGTTTATGTTATAATATGATGATAAAGTCGAGGGAGCTTTTCCACCATGATGTGGAAAGGAACAGCTTCTTCCTGTTTTGATTGGTTAAAGAGGCACGTAATTTCTTTTCATCCAATCATACCGTGAGGAAGCTGTTCATCCGTCTCGGTTTAATTCTGTTCACGTGATCGCGTCTTAACGGAACACGGACACGGAAGTCACGGAACGAAAGTGAAAGTAGTAGTAAAGTAGCCATCTTGCGGCGCAGCGTCATGTTGATGGGATACGTGTGCACAAATTCTTTGCAAATTACTGAGTTTCAGTAATTTGTGTATGTGTGATATGATGATTGTGATGGATGTGATAGTCATAGATAAAATATAATAGTCTCTGTTATATTCATTACTATGATTAATTTAATTAATTTATCTACGAATTGATTACTGATTTATGGTCTTGTGTGGATATCTGTGGCACTGGTATGTATATGGTTCTTGTGGGATTGATGTTATTATTTATTATTTTGTTAATAAAAATAAAATATGTTTTTAGGATAGCTATCATGGCCTTTGTAATTGTAGAGTGGTCAAGTGGTGGCGTATCTATAGTACACGAAAAGTGGCTAACCCCTATGAAAAAGAAAGTATTTTGGCCACCTTTTAAAGATCAGAATAGATTTGATAGATCACTTAAAAAGGGTGAATCCTTTGAAGAAACATGGAATCTTCATAATGTCACAAGATGCATGGATGCAACAGGTGGGTGTAACCTTTTTATCTAATATGTTCAAACTTGTGTGCTGTATTTGGAAATTTATCTTGACAGTTTAGTTTTAAAATTGACTTCCGTAAAATTTTGCAGAAATGTAGGTTATTAATTACATTGTTAAATTATGTACCTTTTTACCTATTACAGATAATTTTGAAAAAGCACGGACAAAATGGAAAGAAGCAGAAAATACTTCTAACTTAGATACGGACTCTGAAAATTTTGATAATAATAATAGGATAAGAAAAGGGTTAGACCTTTGAGATTATTAGACAGTGATGATGAAAGTGATTGTGGACGTCCCACTAAATAATAAAATACTCTGTAGACCACCACAACCGAGAGCAAAGCTGCCTTTTGGAGAGGATTACACAGGAATAAATGAATTATCCGCAATATTTTAGAATATATTATTTTCACTAATAAATTGTTTTATTTTCCAGTTCCTTCTTGCAAAAACTGAATGCATAGATAGAAGTGCATTTTCAAAGTGATTCTATTTAAAAAATTGTCTTATATTTATACATATGTATAAATCAGAAAATAAATGATTTAGATTCTCAGGGCACGACAAGTTCAAAAATAATCAAGCTAAAAGGTGCATTAAAATCCCAATAGACAGCCTGAAGAGTGACACGCCAACGTGTCCTTATAGAACAGATAGGCGTGAGTTCCTGTGGATTGGTATATTTAGCAGCATACCTGGCGTGTGATGCGTCACTCCACATGCCGTCTATTTGGACTTTTAGATTGAATAACCTAACAAAGGCAGTAACCATTCCTCCTCAGGACATCTCCACATTTGTCCTTATCCAATACTCCAGATGTCCTGAGGATATTAATTAGGATGTCATTAGTACATTATCAGTAAGATCTGGGCTGTCCCATTTGGGTGTCCTAAGGATATCCTGGAGTTTTTGGAGGACTTCCTTAGGATATCCCATATGTCCAAAGAATGTGTACTAAGTACATCCTGAGGATGAACCTGTGCTGACTGGGATTATTATTATTATTATTATTATTATTATTATTATTATTATTATTATTATTATTATTATTATTATTATTATTATTATTATTATTATGCGGAGTTCGAAGGGAAGTTTTCTATATTTCGTCTGTTTCTCCTCTTCTTTCAAAACAATGTTGGTCTCGGAAGGAGTCGAGAAACCACTGCCACACATTGTCTTGAGCTGGTGGCCGAGGAGGACTACATCATATTGGCACGAATCTGCCTAAAAGTGGGAAATAAGTAATTCAAATAAATTAGACATGTTCAATATCCCCCGGAGCATATGGGACCACCGATGTTTCGTCTATATCGTACGAATGCCGCAGAAAGTAGTAAAGCACTTTTAAAGCCGCGTTATGTCTTTGGATAGAGGCCTAGACGGCATACGCGGGATAAGCGGAAAACAAATACATAATAATTGTCTCCGGTGCCTTATGGCAAGCCCTGCAGTTGACATCAGGGACCTCCATACCCATGACACGCCTTCGATAGACGAGGGTGTTAAATACACCATCCTGGCAAGCCATTATGAATCCCTCGGTCTCCGACTTAAGCCCGAAAGGCAAGACCAGTTTAATTTATTTACGTTTTATATATCAATATCTAAGGCTTGCATAAAATCAAACAATCTCCAAGTAAAAAGTATCCTTATCTAACCAAAACCTTACGTTTAAAGGATTGGAAAGTAAAGACCATATAGGTACATCAAATATGCCAAAATGATGGCTTACCCGAATTTTAAAAAATATTTACATATGCTAGTTTATTATTGTCCGTAGCATTCGGACTCTTATATTTAAAATACCTCATAATCTTAAATTTGCCAATATTTAATTTTAAATAATTTAAATCACCAATTTAGTTCACCAATTTATTTATTTATTAATATTTTCCTGGATTGTTACACCGTTTTTGACGGTATTTACAAAACACGCAATTCAAAGTATACCTACAATATACCTACATAAAAATACAACACATAATAGAAAGTATGATGATCCAATTCCAGTTCTTTAAAATTCAGGTTTTTGTTAGATAAGGATACTTTTTACTTGGAGATTGTTTGATTTTATGCAAGCATTAGGTATTAATATATAAAAAGTAAATAAATTAAACTGGTTAAGAAAAAAAAAAGACTAAAATTTTGACTGTATTAATAAAACCCTTCATTTTTAAACCTTGTGTTGTATTTATTTTTGTGCATATAATACCTTTATCCGTGGCTAGGAAATTTCCCATCCATTGCTGTATTTGAAGATAGGTCCTGAAAATATAAAAAAAATATTTGCTATTAATGTGATCACCATTTGAAGCTACCTTAACATATGTTGCTTCAGTGCACCTTTCGTTGGGGGAAGAACGTCCAAATCAATAAATTTTTCGAGCGTCCGCTTAGCTATACCAATGTTGTAAAGTCTATATCGTTTTTCTATAATGTCTCGGGATCCGCCTAATCCGTAAATAAAGGAGACAAATTTATAACCAACGTTTAGTAGTTCATCTAGATCCGCATTCTTATCACTGAAGACTAACAGTTTGTCTTACATGAATGTATGCTTCTTAAACACCTTAAAAATAACGCGAGCGGCCATGTTTTTTTAAATGCTGACTTTAGCTCACTTCCGATTTTTTGGGATTTTTAGATTTGCATTCTATGATAAGAGAGCTATCGTTTTCAACCAAAAAAATAATGTCCGCAAAAACTTCACACTTAACGTATATTTCTTTAAACTTTGCCTGGTCTAACGGTGGATTCAGAGTTTTTAATTTCAGTTCTAGGCAAAATGACGATTTTATGTATCAAGAGCAAGAAACATAGCTCTAAAAGAGTCTCCCTTTTTTTTTAAATATCACACCTTATGTTTATGCTGTAAAGACAGGTTCCAGGAATATTTAATTTATTATGACTCATTGTGTTTTCTTTTACCTATTTATGCATCTGATGGATGAATGCAGTAATTATTCTAAATTTATTACCTGGTAAGTATTTACGAGTATTTTCACACATTTATACAGACAAAGTATAATAACTGACGAATTTTTAGAATTGTACTGTTCTATTCTTTTTTAATTCTTGAGATGGCATTTATTTATTACTCTGTCTTGTTCTTCGAGTTTACTTTTAATTTAAATAACTGTAATATAAGTAAGCATTAGCCTAACTTTTGTTTACTATCACCATTAGTGATAAATTACTATAAGATATTTAAATTATAGATATTTATAAGAGATATTAATTTAACATATTTTGTAATTTTAACTACTCTATGATATGGTACATACTGTACCTACACCTACATATTACTTTATCTCATATATTCAATAGTTCTGAATGCTACTGCAGGCAAATCTCTTTTCACGTATTAAATGTTTGTTAAAAATCAGAATGCGTAATTGTTAATTACACAATTGTCAGAATGCGTCGATAATATTGATATGCTATATGTTCAAGGATAAATTTTACACATGTGCCATGTATAAGAGTCACCTTTTCACTACACCCACTAATTGCGTCTAAATACGAATGTGAACGGCATCGAGTATCAGTGTATTTTGTAATCTGATTCTTGTAGTTACATATTTATTATGTCATAGTTCTTGTTTTTGCTTTATAAAGTGAAACATCTACCTATATTATTTTATAATTCGTACCAGAATGAATTTAATTTAATTTTTAGAAGCATGTTAATAAAGACATTTTTATGTTCGTTTGATTACGCCATGCCTTGAAACTTATCAGACTCGTCCTAAGTCTTATTTATTGACCAGAACACGTTCTGGTTTTAACCAAAAATCCATTACGTGACAAGTCTTTAATATAATTAATAATCATTAATATTGAATCCGGCATTCCGGTGAAATATTAAACTGGAAATTTAAAATTATTATGAGCGACTTTTTATTGTGTTTTTCGATCGATGGCTCAGTTCAGCCTTTCCGTTGAGTGACAAAATATATTTTGTCACGGAACGGCCTCTTATCCTGATAGAACAGTAGCAGTCAAACGAAAAATAATTTGTCAGGTGCTTTAAAACACCAGCATGAAGTTACAATTCCTATATTTTAACAGATAGGTATAGGTGATCCAATTTATGAAGGAAGATAAAAAGGTTTGTGAGGTATGGATCCCTTATGTGTATAGCAAATACTTGTACCTATATAGACATACAGGGTCGCTGATATGTATGGAAACGGTCGATTATTTCTTAAAGTGAGATAGCTAGCAAAAAATATTGGATACAAAAGTTTGAAGGTTTTTTAAGATCTATTATAATAGAGCAAAATGGGTATACAGGATCAGTTAAAAAGTTATGGAAAAACAAAGTTGCCCAAAGTATATTCTTTCATTTTTAGTTACAGCGTTCCTTTACGAATACACGTTCTACAGTAGGAGTTGATGGGACTATCTTATGATAATAAGTAGACTTGGCGGAAATGCGAGGGAGGACATAGGCGTGCGCATAATAATACGCGTATTAGAAGAAATTAACAAATTAACAAATTAATTAACAAAAGCAATAAACTGTTACTATTTATAACAATGTATACAACACTTACCCTCTTACCTAGCTTGATGAACTAGCTTGATTATCACAAAATGGAGAAGATATATAAAAACTTTGCAACATAAGGTATGTTTCTATGGTTATCACTAAAAATGAAAAAAATATTCAGGGTGTTCCATTAAAAAAGAGCAATTTTGTTTTTCCATGACTTTTTGACTGATCCTATATATACTTAATTTTCATTAGGTATAATGGATTTTAAAAACTTTAAAACTTTTGTGTTTAACATTTTTTGCTAGCTATCTTACTTTAGGAAATAATCGACAGTTTCCAAACATATCAGCGACCCTGTATTATCAGCTTTAGGCGTTCTAATAGATCGAAACAGCTGTTTGTCATTTGGTATTAGGAGTGAATGACTCTCGTTGTGGTGATGATATATACTTATGTCTATATACTATCTATTCATTTACATATAAATTAAAAATTTATAAAATTTCTGTGTATTTACTGGTTTTATCAATATATTATTTAATATACCTATATAATATAATCATATAGTATAATAATTTATCTTATAAAATATGGTTTTATAAGATATTAAAATTTTGTATGTTGTAGTTTAATCAATTCTAACTGCGTTATAAATTTATTGAAAAACTGAATTTATAAAACAAAAGTTAATAGGTACTTTACTTTGCCTTTGTCATCAAAAAAATTAAGAATAAAAGTAGTAGGTACTTAAATCACAAAAACAAATTATCTCAGATTTTGTAATAAGTTGTTTTTGGGTTGCGTATTCATCACAATCATTGTGTGTTACATGTATATTGCATACTGAGATGGGTCTAATGCTCAATTAGTACTAATTTCTGATTTGATAATTGCATTGAATCTGAAAATGAACCATTAACTTCAGTAAATTTTTTTTTTAAAGGCAAAAAAATATCTGCTAAGTAAATTGTAAATTAAAACTGATTGAAAGTTCATAGACCAGGCAAATCTTATTTTTTCAATGAAGTTTAAGGGGATATTTATTTTCCACTGGAAATCGATAGGTTTTATGTTCAGGAACAAATATATAAAAATCCCAAAAAATCCGTTGTGAGCTAAAAATGCCATTTTGAAAAAACATAGCCGCCCCTTCAAATGTTTGAAAATGAAATATCTTCTTATCCCTTGGAGCAATTTTAACATTTTTTTTATTTTTACAGGATTTTAAGCTTAAAAATTAGAAAAAAAATGATATTTTAATTTAGATATAACCAAGAATATAAATTTCCTAACAAAAAACGAAAAAGGAAACGATCTTTTTTAAATTTTTTTGACTTCCTACATTTTCCTAACTTTTTAATATCACTAACTAACTTTACAATCTAGTTAACTACAAAAACTCAGTGATTTAAAAGATCCTCGTACATATATATTTATTTTGGCAGCCATTTCTACATTTACAGTCACGATATACACACAGAAGATAGGATGTTGTGCGAAGTGGGCGATCCTTAACATGATGCGTTACGTCACTCAGAGGGTGCTTTTCGTACGGGGATACGCATTTTGTGCGTTTTTCGCAAAAGATGTTTGTTATGGTTCGTTGTATAACTTTAAAATATAAAATGTCTCAATTTCGCGAGGCTGAGCTGTTAAACACATTATTCTTACTGAAAAATTTGTTCCTCTAAGGTTTTCGCCACGAATTTCGGGAGAACTGTACAATATAGAGTAAAATTGTATATACACTATATTGTAGAGCACAAAATATACTACAAGAAAGACTATGGGAGGGTATTATATGCACAAATATAAACACAACACAAGTTTTAAAAATGTGGGGTTTTATTAATACAGTCAAAATTTTATTCTTTTTTTTTTCTTAACCAGTTTAATTTATTTACTTTTTATATATCAATACCTAATGTTTGCATAAAATCAAACAATCTCCAAGTAAAAAGTATCCTTATCTAACCAAAACCTTACTTTTAAAGGATTGGAAAGTAAGGACCATATCAAATATGCCAAAATGATGGCTTACCCAAATTTTAAAATATATTTACATATGCTAGTTTATTATTGTCCATAGCATTCGGACTTTTATATTTATTACCTATCTCATAATCTTAAATTTACCAATATTTGATTTTAAATAATTTAAATTAGACAAGTTCACCAATTTATTTATTTATTAATATTTTCCTGGATTGTTACACCGTTCTTGACGGTATTTACAAAACACGCAATTTAAAGTATACAATATACATAAAAATACAACACATAATTCGATGATCGAAAGTATGATGATCCAATTCCAATCCTTTAAACTTAAGGTTTTGGTTAGATAAGGATACTTTTTACTTGGAGATTGTTTGATTTTATGCCAGCATAGGTATTGATATATAAAAAGTAAATAAATTAAACTAGTTAAGAAAAAAAAAAGAATAAAATTTTGACTGCATTAATAAAACCCTACATTTTTAAACCTTGTGTTGTATTTATTTTTGTGCCTATAATACCTTTATCCGGGGCTAGGAAATTTCCTATCCATTGCTGTATTTGAAGATTCTGAAAATTTAGGACCTTCTTCAGGACCTGAAGAAGGTCCTGAAAATGTAAAAAAAAATATTTGCTATTAATGTAATCCCTATTTGAAGGCCCGTATACAGGGCCCGAACCAGTGCTGGGGCTTCCGCCTAGTTATGTAGCAAGGTCCATTGGGAACTGGATCAAGGTAAGATCAAAGAAAGAATGGTCAAACGGGACTGGGCTGCGACAAGCCAGGCTCTTAATTGAAGGGCCTTGGTCGAACGCAACTCGATCAATACTTGCGCTAAGTCGTAACAGCATAAGGATTGTCACAGGACTGTTGACAGGTCATGGGCATCTTAACAAGCACCTTAACACTATCGGTCTTAGTGGCACTAGAAGGTGCAGGTTTTGCGGACACGATGACGAGGACTCCATTCACATCCTCTGTCTATGTGCCTGCCTCATGGTGAAGAGACACAAACACCTGGGTGCAGCATTTCTCCTGCCTCAGGACATTAGAGAGCTTGCCCTACAACGGGTGTTGGCCTATGCGCATAGCACGGGTCTCTTCCAATAGCTCCCAACTAGCGGCAGGCACAATGGGTCGAAAGACCTGAGTGCTGCGGGTAACCGCGCCGCCTATCAACAACAACAACAATCCCCATTTGAAACTACCTTAAAATATGTTGCTTTAGTGCAATTTTCGTTGGAGGAAGAACGTCCAAATCAAAAGATTTTTCGAGCGCCCGCTTAGCTATACCAATGTTGTAAAGCCTATAATGTCTCGGGATCGGTCTAATCCGTACATAAAGGAGACAAATTTATAACCAACGTTTAGTAGTTCATCTAGATCCGCATTCTTATCACTGAAGACTAACAATTTATCATACATGAATGTATGCTTCTTAAACACCTTAAAAACAACGCGAGCGGCCATGTTTTTTTTAAAATGCTGACTTTAGCTCACTTCCGATTTTTTGGGATTTTTAGATTTGCATTCTATGATAAGAGAGCTATCGCTTTCAACAAAAAAAATAATGTCCGCAAAAACTTCACCCTTAACGTATATTTCTTTAAAATTTGCCTGGTGTATCACGATTTGAGCGTGAATATAAAATATGGTACGATTTGAAGGTGGGATGAAGTCAAGTTATTACCAGTTGAAGGCAGAGTATTCTACCTTTTCCGAGAAAAAAATAAACGATGTTTGCCTACAATATCATTTCGTTAAATTAATTCTAAAAGGCGATAACAACAACAGTTAATTTATTTAGTTACTGGAAGTAGTATTTTCATTTTATGATTGTGCTTTATTTATTCATTTTATATATGTCTGGATGAATCATTGCTACAATAATTATGAAAATGAATGTTAATGAAATAAATTTGACAATTATTATTAGTAAATGATGTCAAAATATTTACGTCTTATTATTTACCAAGAAAATTTGAGACTACGACACAAGTAAGTGTATCCTTTTGTGTTTTTGGAAATATTTATATTATCATTTTATAGCCAATTTTATTTTTGATTTACTTGTAGACTTATATAGATACCAGTTTATAAAAGTGAAACTTAAATGTGTGATGAAGGTTATGTTGTAGAATGTTATTTTGTTATTAAAACATATCTTTACTTTACAGGGTGTTACTTTATGCTGTTCAAAGTTAAGAAAACTCAATGCCTAAAAAATAGATTTTTTTTTAATGGAACGCCCTGTATATTTTTACTTCAAATGACCTAGGATTAAATTATCTTTCCAGTGATATTATATTCCCTATACCTGCCTTTAACACTTTCGAAAATATTTGTTGTTAAAGTTTAGGATATCTATTTTACTTAAAAAAATAAACTGATATACGAACACTCTGTATGGAAAAATTTGTTTATAATTTATATTTGCACAAAAATAGTGTAAAGATATAAATCTTTATAATTTTATTAAATTATTATTTATGAAATATAATGACAATGAGATAATATAAATTATGAACGAACTAGAATACAAATGAAAAGTACCAACAATAGTAACAAATATAAAACTAAAATTAAAATGGATGTTCAAATAAACCCCATTGCTCTTACATATAATAACCAAGTCTTCTTTGTAGTGTGGTTTCAACATTGACAATCGTTTATCTTGGTATATTTCGAAACGCCTCCCCTATTCGCTGCTTCATATCGTTAATAATAGTTGGGATTTCCTAATAGACAACTTCCTTGGTATAAAATAAATCCATTGGGGTTAAATCTGGATATTTTGCAGGAAATCCTATAGGACCTTGTCGTACAATCCATCGAAAGCCAAATGCCCTTATAACATGACGCATATGAAGTGATATGTTTTCTAACAGAAGTGGGTTCATGTTCCGAGAAGTGCATAGTGCAGTGCCAAAAAGGATACTCTTTTTGGTACTGCGCATACTTGGTATAACGATAACGATAACTATAAGCTAAAAATTAAGTGGTTCAAAATCTCCTTAATGTTCAATAAAAAAACGACTAAATAGTGTAGTAGGTAATAAATAATTAACGTGACAACCGCAACCTATGGTCAAATACATTGTACAACAAAATATGGCATATAAAGTTTTAAGTAATATTCTAGATCTAGACCAAGAAAATTTAATGAGAAATTTATACTCGCTGTCGTATATAATATAGAACTGTGAGTATTTTTTATGTTTAATTAGTACTGCTTTTGTTCATATTTTTCGTTATATACAAGTTGTATTATATTTCGTTCATGATTTATATTCTTATCTCATTATTATTATACTTCATAAATAATAATTTAATAATATTGAAATTATTTATATCCTTGCATTATATTCTAATTTGCAATATATCTTACGCTTGCAAACGTACTTTGTATACATTTTTTCCCATTTAGAATTATTGTGTTCATTGTGTCCATCTATCAATTTATTTTTTTAAATAAAATAGGTATCGTAAACTTTAAACAGCAATATCTTGGAACCTGTTAGAGGCCATAGGGAACACCATATCATTGGAAAGATAATTTAATCGCACGTTATTGAATAAAAATTACAGAATTTAAATAATTCCATTTAAAAAAAAATTTTTTTAGGCATCGAGTTTCCTTAACTTTGAACAGCATAAAGTAATACCCTGTAAAGTAAAGATGTGTTTTAATGACAACGTAACATTCTTCGACATAACCTTCATCTCGCATTCAAGTTTCATTTCGATATAAATAAACTTGGGTAGCAACCTATTTCCCAAAACGGCATTGTCCTCATTTTTTTAAAAGAAAATTGAATATGTTTGCAACGGTTAATCGAACATTCAAAAATAAAACATCATTGAATAGACAATTTTATTCATAAATGGGAATTAAAAATATACCGCGTATTCCCTTTAAAAAATTCAAATCGGATGTAGCCACGTTGAAATGCAACAGCCTATGGGTGCACATAATTTTGAAAGATGGCGCTGTTAGAGTCGTTTATCCTGTATTTAATATTTTCTCTTTTATCTCTCAGTATTTAAGATACACTCTCTTCATTTTTTTAAATCAAGGAGTATCTCAAAAACTGCTGCCTTAATATACTTAAGACCATATATGGGTACAAAGCCCCCTTAAAAAAATATAAAGTGTGCTTCGCGATATTGTAGATCATCGTGGCAAAGATATTAACAATTTTTCATAAAAGCGTAGAAAACCAAACATGTTTGACACAGAATGGGCATTGAAGGAGTAATTGACAAGGTAAGAAAAAACAAGTTACGATATACATATATTTGAGGTATTTACTTTATTATTTGTTGTCATGGTCATAAAGAAAAAAATCATCTTCATTTGAAAGGTTTACTCATTTAAACTGCTTCGAAAAATGGAGGCAGTGCGCAGCATAACTATGTTTTTAAAGAGGAACATAAACGACACAGTTGAACATAAAATGTTCCAATAGCTACATAGTATTAGTGTCAAAACTACTTGACACATAGAGAACCTGAGTTGCAGCTATAAAAAATGTAAGATATTTTATATTATATTATGTATATTGTATGTATACTTTATGTATATTGTATACTTTATGTATCCAAAGTACCTACTCGCTCAATAGAAATCTACATACAACAATACTTGCTACTTGCTCAACCAGCGTTGCCAGGTGGAATTTTATACCGTCCCCAGATTCTAAACCCTGTATACAATGACGCAAAAAATCATCAGGGAAAACATTTATTTTCGTAAACAAAACAAAATAAGAAAATCAACGAACAATAAATACACAATTTATAATGTTGACCCTTTTTGGGTATAAATTATATTGTTTAATTTTTTAATTGAGTTCTGATCAATACTAAAACTAAAAGAATTTTGGTTTTTTAACAAACTCTTCGTATGTAGGATGCTACTTAAGGTTTCTGTTGAAAGCTTGTTTCTAATTTTAGTTTCATTTAAATTAACCACTGATAAAATTCTTTCAACAGTGGCGCTTAATTGTGGCAAACACATATATCTAATATAAAATTGGAGAGTGTGGGAGACAAACGATTTGGATGAATCCACCAACTAATCCATGTGAATCTTCTCGATCTAACGATCGTTTTGCTTAACTCGCCCGCTGATGTTAAAAGATCGAATCTAAATGAAACCAGAAATTAATATACAAATTTCTTTATTTTTACTGTGTATGACCTTAAGCAAAACTATTGAAAATTTTGCTTGATTTAGTGAAGAAAATCCATTTTCGCCGAATTTCCCCTAGATTTTCGAAAAAATCCCTTCTTCCCTTTCCATCACCAAAAATTCATAGATTCGCGAAAAATCCCTAGACCTGGTAAGCCTGTGCTCAACTGAAATGCTTAAGAAACGACATATGAATAAAGACAAAAAAAAGTTCAACTCAACTGTGGCCGATGCCGAGATATAATAGCGGGTTTACATTATGCATGAATTTACTGGCGCCAAGAAACTTGGCGCGCCAGTAAAATAAAATTTCATGTGTAAACATTAACTTGCGTGCAGTCTTAAAAAAATTTGCTTGGGCCAGTGGTAAGTCATGTACAGTCAAAAATAAAATTTATAGTTTAGGGCTGGTGTAAACAAGAACTTGCATGTCTGTCTACTCACCAGTTATTAGTTAATTATTGTCGATTTCCATAGATATGGGTTCTCTGTAAATAATAATATGGTGTAATTTATTAATATATATTTGTCAAACTCTTTAATTTTTTCTTGACTAACAACTTTGCCACAATTCTGCATGGTTTGTGAAGTTTAGTTTACATGTTTTCCACGGCAATTTTTTTTTAACACTTGAGCAGAACCTTTCTGTACGTCCATAAGTCCATGTAAGTCCATAAATGAAACTGACGGTGCTAATCATTCCTGTTTTAAGTGTTTGACGTGTAAACGTCTACTGGTGTGCAAGTAGAACTGGTGTGGTCATTGGCACCAGTAAATCCATGAATGTGTAAACCCACCATAAGATATATCCTACAAAAAGTAAGTTATAAAATTATTGGATATAGCGATTCAATTCCTTCAATTCAATTTGTGATTTACATACAACTTGCTTGCACGCTGATGTCAATGATTTTTTTTCTTGAGAAGGTGTGGAGAAACAAGATCATAAAAATATTCATGAAGAAATATGTCGACTCAAGTTTCTTTGATATAATATATGTATTTGAACCTACGTTTATTTACTGGAACTTTCAATTATTAACGATGTGCCTGACTGAAATTAGTAAAAGTATAAAAACACGTAGAAACCAGCATTTTTATTCTTATGCTATTTATTCTGATAGTTCTAATTAAAACTTATATCTTCGGCTACAAGGAAATGTATGTTTGTATGTACTTATAACGTTGCATCTTACATTTTTTTTTATAAATGTCTCTAATTCATTTCATGAAATACATATTTACAATGAAATATGTAGGTAAGGGCTTATTTTTTATAAAATAGGTTTAGTTAAAACTTAAATATACAATCTTGTTATAATAGATTATAACAAGAATAACAGTTTTTCCTTGCCACAGAAATACAGATGTTCAAAAACAATTATGAAAAAAAATGAATTCTCAAAAATGAATTCCCGTTAGTTTCCTTATACCCAAGCCTGAGTACATTTTTACAGTATAGTTTCAGTCAAGAGTCACTATATGTCAAAAGACCTATAGCCCTTGCGCTATTATGCTTCATTTATCGAATCGGTGGCTCAGAGTTTAAGGTCTCGATCATCGTGGCGTGGATTGGAATCCTGGAATCCCCATTTTGTCGGATAATTTTTTAACGCGTATGAGGTCTGCTCGCAGGGATGGGCTGGCAACCATCTTGGCAACGAGCCAAGAATGTGAAGAATGTCGACTTGGTATTAATGTCAGAGATTAACATTGGTTGATGTTTGACTGTGCCCCTAACTAATAAGGTTTTTCAGGTTATTCCTATTCCAGCAATGAATGGTGATTAGCTTACCAATATAAGTCGTTCCTGAGGCGTAATCGCGATCTCCTAAATAATAATATCCGCCTCCTCCCACACAAGTATGAGACTTTTGGGCTAATACTTGTGATCAGAATGAGGGGTAGAGATATTATTATTATTATTATTATATTTCTAGTCGCGAATCGTTTGTGCGAGACTTATCACTATGTGAAAGGTGACGTTGAGTTTTTCTTTATTCTATATAATCATATTAAAATTTAAAAAGATAAATGGTATAAAAGCTATATGGTTTAATATGGAGCATATAAAGACGTTTTTATATGATCTGTAAGTATTTGTATGTTAGAATGGTATAATATTCGTATTACCTATGTTGAAAATATACAGGGTTTTCAAACTTAAGCCGATTATTGCTAACTTCGTTATTATTGGAGATGCGAAATCGATTAAATTATTAAACCAGTTGTATTTTTTCCGCTGATTGCAATGATGACAACGGAATAAAAATCGAACATTAGCGAGTTATGTCAAAAAGTTTCATTTTTTCAAACGTGGCACCCAGTATACAATATTCTCAATGGATAATAAATTGAATTCTGAAAAAAAATTTTCCTATGACCTTTTATCATAAAATCAAAAATGACAAAGCTATTGATGATTTTTTAAATTCGTCAAGGTGGCTGTAATTTCATAAACAACATTCGTTTGTTTTATAAATGCCATCAAGATTGAAATGTCAAATTGAAGTTTTGCTAGTGACAGTTTACAGTTTGTGTTTTTCGAGGATAAAAGTTTGAAAATTCTGTACATACATATTTTAGTTATGATCATCATGAATACCTATAAGAGTCACTAACAACCATTGAGGATTAAAAACGATGGCCACCTTCAATTATTTTATCACTCTTTATTAATGTTAGTTATTAATTTTTAATTAGTTTTTGATGGCATATAAACCCACAATGATAATAATTAGATCAGTAATTTAGAAATTTGGAATAAAAATAAATTAATAAATCTAAATGTTTCTTGTTAGGATTATAACATATTACCAGTATATATTAAGTTAAGTATTATATTTCACCCAATATCTATTATTACGTTGTGCATTTCTAACACTTGAAGCCGGGAGGAGAAACTATTATTAAAGGGAATTCATTCGAAGATGATGCAGATAATCACTAGTTAATGAGTGGTGTAAGACAATAAAGAGTTCCTATATTATGACAATAAGAATGTTCCTATTTTGATTTTTATACACCAAATTTCGTCTATTAACTGGGGTTTAATGCAGGATGCTCAGTTTTCACATATATTTATAAACATACAAATATCATACATACATACAAATTAAAAAAGTATTTCATTAATGTTGACTTTACTAAAGACATTAAGATAAATACAAAACTGATGCCTATTTTGCTTGTTCTTTCCTTCCTTTATTAGAATTATGAAATTCAAATATGATTTATTGTTATTTATCTTATTTATATAATGATTGTACGAATAACTAATTTAAGAATATTTTATTTTATTTTTAATTTATTTTTCTTGAAGGGGGTTGGAACTTTTGGTGTGAAGATAGGTTAGGTTAGGTTAGGTTAGGTTAGGTTTAAAAAGTGAGTGGGCCGAAAACCAGACCCTCCACCGCGACCATGTGGTCTATTCTTGCTCATACCTACTTATATTTCACCCAACAGATCCAACCTGTTAACGAGGCTGATCACCTTATTGGGTGAGAGCTTATTCAGATCCTCTGGCAGAAGTTGTTCTTTGCCAAATAATGAGTATCTGATCCTTTCCCCAGCGGGGCAGGTACATAATATATGTATGTTTTGCTGTTTCATCATCTTCCAAGGACAAGCGGCACTCAGCGTCTTCTGCTGGGCCGAATATGTGCAGATAATATTAAACGGGAGTGACCAGTATATAGGCCAATTAAAGTGCGTAGGTGCAACGCACTCAGGTTAACTCTAATAGTTTTTTAGTTCTTGTTTCTGAAGGGTTTATTATGAACGCCTTCGAATGAACTAATCTTGGTAGTTCTTGCCCTGGAGGATTTTCCCCTTAACCCAGGTCAAGAGAGTAGCTTTGGCTTGATTCTGGTCTGACGAATTCAGAAGCGGCACCCTTCCTGGCTAGAGAGTCAGCTGCTTCATTCCCTTCATGGCCAAAATGGCCTGGGACCCAGACCAGAGTTACTCTATTTTTCTGCTCAAATGAGCGAGCGCCTCCTGACAGCCGTTTTTGTGTGACAACGGTAGGAGCTAAAAGCTTTAAGAGCTGCTTGGCTGTGTGAGAAGATTTTTATCAATTTGCCTCTAAAGGCAGGTAAGTTGTTCTAGCCTCTATACACACAATTTGATGGCATAGATTTCTGCCTGAAATATAGTTGCATAACTCCAAGGAATGAGGATATTTTTACCGTTGGGCTGCAACTATACACTCCGACTCCAACACCCATGGGTGTTTTGGAGCCATCTGTAAGTAAACCAACAACTATCTGCCCTCAATAGGTTAGCTTTATTCCGATTCCATTCATCTCTTCCTGGGAAGAGAATGTTGAAGAGCAGTTTATGGTTGGTCGTTGCAGGCATAACATCTGAAATCATCTCCAGTATGCTGCGACTTTTCATGTCATCCAGCACCCTATTGCGCTCCATAATGTCAGACTGCGGCATGTTAATAGCTGCCTGCCTTAGTCTGTATGTTGCCCATCTGATCTCTCTCTCCAAATATATATGAAGAGGAAGTAGATCTAGTAGGATTTCCAGAGCTGCTGACGGTGTAGAGCTAATTGCTCCAGATATGGCCAGGTATACTTGTCTCTGTAAATCAGAATGCCTGATTTTGGTCCTTTGTATGACATTTCTATGGTAGTCCTTTCGATCACAAACTATAGAGCCGTAGTCGGTCATAGGTCGTATGGCCGTCACGTACAGCCAACATACTTGTTTGAGAATAAGTTTTTGATAATTCTGGTATAATGTTTCTAGTAAATTACATTGCATATTAAATTTAGATAGACTTAAGGCCGAATTCATAATCAAATTTATAGGAACGAAAGCTTTTGCTTTGAATGAAAGTTGTATTTTTAATACCTTAGATACAATTGTCTTAATAACAGTAAGACCGCATTTCATAATAAAAACTTAGTTAGCTAAAGTTGCCTTTAAGTATCTTTTATACTTGGATACTATTATTGAGATAATTGCAACCAAGGTATTAAAAAAAGCAACTTTAGCAAATTTTATTGTGAAACTGGCACTTATTATTTTCATATTATATATTTTCAGTTCCTCTTTACAATATATAGCAGAACCAAGAACTAAAAAAACATACTAGAGTCCTGCCTACACAACGTATTTATAATAAGTTTTACGAGTAGCAAATGCTTTACTTCAGCTTTTAAAGAATATATCAAACTTATATTTTATTATTTTTATGAATCAGTACTCGGTATAAATTTTTATACGACATGATATTCTCTGATATTGTCGAGACCTGGGTTCCCTCTGGGATCTAAGCATCATTAATCGTCTTGAAAGCTTTGTGATTTGCACTTTGTTTTCTTAGTAATTATATATATTTTCTCGGTAGATCCTATAGGCGATCTACACATTTCATAATTATTAATCTTTTTACTAGACAGTGATAGATATTTTTCATATAATTATATAATTAGTTACATTAACTATTTACTAATACTTATTTTTATCAGATGTAATATGCTAATTAGTTATATTTTGTGGAATAAATGCTGCTGATTTTGTTTTCAGTATTTATTTGCTTATTATTTTATCTAAAAATTACTAATATCATGTGCTGAAACCATTGCATTTAGTATAGATTATGCAATATATATATATATATATATATATATATATATATATATATATATATATATATATATACAGAGTGGGAAAAATTTTAATGTGCAGCATTGGTATCTCGGAAACGGTAAAAGATACAACGTGGCCCAAATTAGGAAAAAGTTGCTCAATTTTATGCTGATTCAAAATATGTGAACAAGTTTAATATATTCCGGGCCGTTCGGGAGTTATGCCGGAAAAATCAAGATTTGCCAATTTCTTTAAAGTCAAATAACTTCTCTTGAAATACATGTAGACTTTTGAAATTTGATACGTTTACATAGTTTGATGAGAGCTTTCGATTGCCATACTAAAACATGTTCTAGGCCTACTAGTTTTTCCGCAACAATATTCAACTTTTGAATTTCTTATGGGCGCCATATTGGATTTTTACTTCACTAAATACAGAAAGAAATTACAAGCACGGTGATATATCACACTTGATACTTTCTTCAATAAATATGGATAATATACGCGAATAACGATAAATATTATTTATTTACAAATAATAAACAATCATTCATTTATGGTTAATTGTTACAAATTGTGTTTTTAGCTTCTTAGAGGAACTAATTATTATAATAAGAAAAACAACTTATTTATACTGTTCGAATTGGCTGCCGTTACTCTGAATACAAAGTTGAGTCCTTACAGACATGTCATCCACTGCACGTCTTACTGTTCCACCATCTATTGAATTTAAGTATTCATTAATTCTTTTCAACATTTCATCCTCTGTCGATGGCATTGGATTATTATAGATATAATTTTTAACAGCTCCCCAGAAATAATAATCTAAGGGGTTTAGACACGGTGATCGCGGTGGCCATAGAATGGGACCATTTGTACCCATCCACGAATTCGGAAAACGTTGATCTAGGTACTGGGTTTCAATCCTAGCATTGTGTGAAGGGCATCCATTTTGTTGAAACAACTGTAAATTTTGTATATTTTGCATAGGAAGGTCATCCAGCATTTCCTCCAAATCATTTTGTAAGAAGAGTAAATAATTTCGAGAAGTTAATTTATTAATAATACGATAAGGCCATAAATTTGAAAATAAGTTTTTTGCTAAATATTTAGAGATAAAAAATTAAGCTGAATTTAAAATATTAAGTATTTATTAAAATAATATAATAAATATTAATCATGTTAATTAAAATATTATATAATTCATTAAGATTATAAATCAATTTTTTAAGAGAACCTTTCTTTGTGACGAAACTTCTATCAAACTTTTATTTCAAAATATATTTTACAAATATTACTAACAACAAATGACATTCTATATGTCTAAAATGGTGAATTGTTACTAGACTTCTGGTTGGATTCATTCCACTTTGAAATGGATGGAAAATTGATAGTAAAATTATATTTAACACGGATTACATCTCTATGTGAAGATAAACCGCGTTTGTTGGTTGATATAAGAAATATCTATACTATAAGGAATGTCACGTCACGTAAGTATGTATTTATAATTATTACACAACTGTCTAGAATTATATAGAATGCAGAATTTATTATAAACACTTACCAACTCTAGAATCATCAGTGTCACAATAGTTTATATATTAAATGTGTGCTTTCTTGTGCATACAATAAAAGATTAATTACTAAAAATTTATTGTTCACTAATAAGATAACGTTCAAAATCTCACTCAGCGTATTTACATATTCACGTATTTAACAGTATCACATCTATTCTTCCTTAACCTATAAAAACATTTATTAACAAATTTAACAATACTTTTAGCGAACATAATTATTCATTAGTTAATTTTTAAGTTATGAAAGGATTTTGTTTCACATTTAAGATTTTGCAGAGAAGTTTAGGCAAGTTAAGAGTTACTTAAAATTAACTCTATGAAATTCGAGAATAGAAGTTACAGAAAACGGGGTGAAATCATTTTCAGCGAGGAGTCTGAAATGTAACTGACTTTTCCTGACGTTTTCCTGCACGAAATCGAGGCATGCGCCAAATATTGATCAGTGTATAGGTAGAGAGGGTTTACGTGAACCTATCCAAAAGGCAAATGCCTTGTGTTAACGGACACATCTGTTATGTAGGTTATGAAAAAATATTATTCTTTTTTCCTTTTGGACAATTTACTATTAGTTTATTTAAGATGGGTTAGTACACATAATTTATCATAACACATAACTATGAATAGTACGAATCTACTTTATATCCACATCTGTAAACGCCTTATTTCAGTTAGGACTAAAACAAATTAAGCCAAAACAGCTATTCTTCTGGCAATATGCCACGCCGAGCGCTGAATTGTAAAGCAAAATTTGCCGTATTTTGTCTAACACAGTTAGAATCAAAATATAACTGTTCAGGTTGCAACGAAAACTACAAGGAAATACTTGGACCTCACATCGTAGGATGTCACTAACTGCTAACTGCGAAAATTACTGTATTTAGCACGAAACTATAGCAAAAATAATTTTAACGATGGTTTTGAAGAAATAAAATGTATCTAATAAATTTACTAATAAATACATTAATTTGTAACTTGGCAGATTCTTATTTCAGTTCAGTCACAGGAAAACGCAACAAGAATTTGGTTAGAAATGTAGGCAACTTTTTAGATATAATTATTGCTTCAAATTTAAAGTTGTACAATAATGTATTAATATACTGGGTGTTATATTTACATTTTTTAGTTCCTACTAGTACTACTTTTAGGCACTGTTATAAATTGTGATTAAAAAATTTTAAAATTGACAGATACCTCAGCTGTAATAATAGGTGTTTTTAATTAACTGATTTTCTTATTTGTATACCTACCAGCACCTATATATTTTTAGCTTATAGTTTAACTTCGAGTTTAATCTACTTTTAAGAGTTTTAGTTTATTTTTTATGTATGGTATGTTTTTTAAAATAAAATAAAACATTGTCACGAATTATTGGTAGGCGATGCCGAAAACAACTACTCCACGGCAAATATGCCCCGACTGTCGTTGCATTACATCAACATCTCCATGGGTGTCGTCACAATGGAGATGTGGCGACGCAATAATAATGCAACGCCAGTCGGGGCATATTGCGCGTGGAGTTGTTGTTTTCGGCATCTCCTACCAATAATTAAGTAGGATTGTCTTCCTCAAAGACAATAGAGGTCGCTGTAATGGCATCTGCATAAAAGCAGATCGTTATCTGTCTGTCAATTAGACAATAATTGTCAGACAGATAGTAGCAAAGACCCAAAGAGGGCACTACGGTGTATTTCACTGTATCTCGCCACTACAAACATTGTCACGAATGTTTTAATGACATACTGAATATTCACCATATTGACCCTGAAAATGAAACATTGAAAGTTCGTAACCCTTGGTAAGTACTATACACTGTGTCCTATTCTCGATGGTAATGTATTGCTATCTCAGTTATTATAAGAGATAGATAAACTGTTAAATTAGAAAAGTTTTGTAGGATTTTATGCTGATTTCAAATATCTTTTCTATTTTAGTCTATCTTTTTTAGTTTTTGAGATATTTGGGAAAAAACAAAAATCGCCGATTTCTTTTTTCTTCAATAACATAGTAGGCGTTCATTTGACAAGTTTTAGACTTGCACATTATTAGGACACTTTTTTACAAGAAAACTTTTGTGACCAATAGCAACTCTCAATCGCCTTTTGTTTTTCAGTTATATGTATCAACTTTTGTTTTTCTTACGGCGGCCATATTGGATTTTTATTTCACGTGATCGCCCTTGAAAAAAGCTTTGCAATGATATGTCACTTGTTTGATTTATCCTTTATTTAAGGGACATAATTCGAGAAAAACCGTAACTTAAAAAAAAAGTAGGCTGTGGATGATTTTATTCCAATGAACAGAAAAAGGAAGCAGGTACAACACGTATTACTCGTGTAATATGGTCATGTAATAGGGAAAATAATAAACATAATGGCACTAATAATTTTATTACATAAAATTATACAAACTAAGTGATCGATTAATAAACAACGGTGGCTATGAAAGATGTGAACAATAGAATGTAGTATCTTTTGACAGTTTAGCATTGTTGAGACTTAATGCATTAGTATTGTGTATTTTTTAAGTGCAAGTACCTAAGTAGGAAGACACTGTTCAGTTATGAAGAATATTTTGAAATGCTTGAATGTTACATTCGAGCAAATCGTAATTCTGAAACAGCTCTGACCTCATATTTAGAAAATTTTCCCGAAAGACGTCAGCCAGATTCGAAAATAATTCGAAGATTAGTTTTGAATTTATTGAATGATGGTAGTTTTACTTCAAAAAGACCTGCAGCAGTGGGTCAGAATGAAGAGAGAATGAACCATGTTGCACAAGTGGCAAACCAGAATCCATCAAGTTCTGTTCGCGGATTTGCTAGACAAACAGGGATCCCAAAGAGTACAGTTCACCAAGTTTTGAAGAAAAATCATTACCATCCGTATAAACCTATAATAGCGCAAAGCCTCAATGAAAATTATTACCCTAGAAGACTCCAGTTCTGCAGGTGGTATGAGCAACAATGTCTGGCGGATGAAAATTTTCATTTGAAGGTAATATGGACAGATGAAACAAGATTTACCAATTGTGAAGTTTTCAATCGACATAACCGACATTATTGGTCACGAGAAAATCCTAGGTTAAAAGAACAAAGACGGTTCCAACACAAGTTTGGGATAAATGTCTGGTGTGGCTTAACAGGTAAACTTAATATGCATTAAAACTATTTTTTTCGCAGAAATGTAAGAAGTAAGTTTTTTAGGTAATCAAATCATTGGACCATTTTTTTATGATTATAATTTAACGGGGGAAAGGTACTTAAATTTATTGAGGAATGAAATTTTACCTGCGATAAGGGGAACTGTGCACAATCTACATGAAATATGGTACCAGCAAGATGGTTGCCCAGCGCACAATGCTAGGGTAGTAACAGAGTTATTAGCCCAAAATTTTGGAAATCGCGTGATTTCCAACAATGGTCCAGTTCGGTGGAGTGCTCGAAGTCCCGATTTGACACCTATGGACTGTTATTTCTGGGGGTTCATAAAAAATGAAGTTTACGAATTTGGTCCACCAGATAATGTCCAAGAGTTGTGTTATAGAATTAATAATGTCATAACTTCAGTGAACCGGAATACTCTGAGTCGAGTTTCTCGACATGTCTTAAAAAGATGTGCCAAATGCATTGAGCAAGAAGGTGCCCACATTGAACAGTTTAATATCTAGTTTTTTTGTTTTATTTGCGGTTATTTATTATTTCTTTTTTCATATTCTAGCTTGATACATGTATAATATTGTTAATTTTTTTCCCTTCATTTTAAGTCACTGCTGCAGGTTTATTTGCAGTTAAACTGCCATTATTTAATTAATTCAAAACTAATCTCCGTTATTTTCGAATCTGGCTGACGTCTTTCGGGAAAAGTTTCTAACTACGTTAGGTAGAACATTATATTGTTCACATCATTCATAGCCACCGTTGTTTATTAGTCGATCACTTAGTTTGTATAATTTCATGTAATAAAATTATTAGTGCCAATATGTTTATTATTTTCCCTATTACACGAGTAATGTTGTACCTACTTTCTTTTTCTGTACATTGGAATAAAATCATCCACAGCCTACTTTTTTTTTTTAAGTTACCGTTTTTCTCGAATTATGTCCCTTAAATAAAGGATAAATCAAACAAGTGACATATCATTGGAAAGATTTTTTCAAGGGCGATCACGTGAAATAAAAATCCAATATGGCCGCCGTAAGAAAAACAAAAGTTGATACATATAACTGAAAAACAAAAGACAATTGAGAGTTGCTATTGGTCACAAAAGTTTTCTTGTAAAAAAGTGTCCTAATAATGTGCAAGTCTAAAACTTGTCAAATGAACGCCTACTATGTTATTGAAGAAAAAAGAAATCGGCGATTTTTGTTTTTTCCCAAATATCTCAAAAACTAAAAAAGATAGACTAAAATAGAAAAGATATTTGAAATCAGCATAAAATCCTACAAAACTTCTCTAATTTAACAGTTTCTCTATCTCTTATAATAACTGAGATAGCAATACATTACCATTGAGAATGGGACACAGTGTATATAACCGTATCTCACATATAGAGAGTGTTTCACATTAGAGACTATTTCAATTTGAATTTTCAAAATTTGGACAATAGGGTTTTCGGGTATACCCGAAATATACAAATAATATAACGGGATCCACTAACACTTCCGGTTATACCGGAAGTTAACTTCATTTTAGTTATATTAAATGAGGCACCTGTATATTATTGCAATTTTCGATTCTACGTAAAATTTTAGGTGGGACTTTCATGAAGTTTTCCTATTCCCAAGATTAACCGTTTTCGAGATATTTAATTTTTTTCAAAGAAATAACAAGAAACAGTATCTTGCTTAAATATAGATACATATATAATAATGTTGGAATATTATTTAGGTCCCTAAGTAATATGTATAAATATATTATACCTCTTTTAATATAGGAGTATTTAATTGTGTTTTCCGATGAAAACTATTATATAGATCTTGAAAGTGGTTGAGATCTTTAGTGTGAAGATACCACTGACGTAGTTTTCCACATAACAGCAAAATACTATTGTAAGTGAGGTTATCTAGAATGTTGAAAATTGTAAGTAGGGTAAGGGGAATATTCAGCAATTTTGCTGGAAAGATTTCATAAACTAGTTTTTGCATGTCATAGAATAAGTCTGGGCACCACCTCTACCCTATAATGTATGATTTAGAATTCTAATGACTGCATATATTATGGATTTCTTACAAGAAAATATAAAGCTAGTTGTTCGTGGATCTGTAGCTACAACCACAGAAAACCATTGTTGCTTTACATCATAGGTCTACTATTTTCAATATTCGCAAAATTATTTTATATTTTAAAATTTTTATGACTACGTTTATTTTATGATGAATAAATATATGTTACACCTATTATTATATACTATAACAGAAAATTGGAAATTAGAACAGAACAACCTGGAAAAAACTATCGACAAGGTGAGACGGGCACTTTGTATATGTCGACGCTTGTTAGGGAAAATGTGGGGACTGAAACCGAGGATGTTACATTGAATATACACCTCAAGACCTAGGATACTTTATGGTGCTCTGGTGTGGTGGGATAAGGCCACGCAGGCTACTGTAACGGAAAAACTGAACAAGATTCAGAGGTTGGCCTGTGTAGGTATAACTGGGACCATGACTTTCCCACCAACAGATGCGCTAGAAGTCCTGCTAAATTTACCACCACTTGACGTGATATTGGAAAGAGAAACAAGGACAGTAGCATACCGAATTATGAACAATTACTATTGGATAAGTAGTTCCCAAGGAAGGGGACACTCCAAGATAAGAAACACATTGATGTCAGAGCCTATCCTAGAAGATGATATCTGACAGAATGATTGTAAGGTTTAACTTCCGCAAGCCATGCGAGGTTCAAATACAGGATATCAGTGACTGACAGTTGAAGATAAATTCTCTGGGGGCTTGGAGCCTTATATGGTTCACAGAAGGTTCCAAAACAGACAGAGGAACAGGGGCTGGAGTATTTGGGTCGAGACCTGGAGATGATTAAAACTAGTTTTAATCATCTTCAGGCGATGCTAAGTGGGTTGTCGAACAGTATAGTGTTTTAGTGTTATGTGGAAAACAATGTCAGTGTTACTGACAGCGTGTCAGCGTGTCAGCGGTATAGATGACCAAAATTTTATGTTAGAAATAAGTAAATTGAATAATTACGATAAGACGTTGTTATTTCCTTTAAAACGTCATTAATTCATTTTGAGAATAGTCATCATATATTGTTAAAGAAATTTCGTTTACAAATCATATTTTATGGGCATACGATTAGTAGAGTAGATATTTTTATAGGGGTCTAATATATTTTATTTCTTTATTGAACATGGATATAGAGATAATAAGATTTATTCTGATTATCTAAACGTCCAGGTAATAGACATTCTTTTTAATAAACATATATCATATATTTAATTGTTAAAAAATGTTAAGTGTAGTCGATGTATGAATTTTATTTAAAAACATTTGTGCACAGATAACTCGATAAAAAAATTAACTAAGGAATTTATAATCAACAATAAATTACAACAGTACGTGGATTTAATACATAAAATGGAACATTCATCAATATAAAAATACAAAATAATAATAATATAATTAAATATTTATATTTAAGCTTTAAATAATACCAATCACATATATCTAGTGATTTCGATTAATCCAGTCTAGTACGTCTAATCTGCGTTTTGATATTTCTTATTTTAGAAAATAGTCTTTCTGATAGAATAGAAGAAGTAGGTTCTTATTCAGTTCACAATATCTATCTCAGTATATTAAGAAGTCGTAAATCAAAAGAAATGATGTATGTACTAGAGTTGGGATTTGAGGCCAGAAGCCCGGCCAGGCCAGGCCCGGCCCGAAATCGGGCCTGGCCGGGCCGGGAAAATATGCATATTCTACTGGCCGGGCTGGACCTGCGCCGGATGCTTTGTAATACCTGGCCGGGCCGGGCTGAAATTGAATTGGCCAGGCCCGACTGGCCTGGCCTGAATTTTTTTAAAAAGTCGCAACTCTAATATGTACCTACCTCTGATGCGGTAAAATTTTATAGTGTGTCACAGTTGAGACTTAAGATATATAAAACATGGTATACCTACAAGATTTTTCCAACAAATTCCATAGATATTTCGTTTTATTTGAAGCTCGACTATCAGAAGTTATATTTTAACATTGAAAATGTTTATTTTCGTATATGGGGACCAAGTTACGAGTTTTCATTTAAGGCCAGAAGACAGCGGTGTCGCGATCGAATGACGCAATACATAGGTATAGTGGAGCAGATGTAAGTTCAAAAATCTAAAATTATGCACGACAAACTTCGATCAGGAAATAAAATGTAGCCTATCGATTAAAAAGGTTTTTTAAAAAAAGTTTGGGTTGATATCTGTAAGCGTTTTGGAATTATCGAATTTTTGAAAGCGCTCTAGTTTATCAGAATGAAGTGTTACGACGCACTCAGGCGTATTGCGCAAATACTGGTGCCTCTATAGATGTCTACCTCTAGAAATAAGCGAGTTAGACCGGAGATTTTACTCCACTATTATACAGGCTGAACTAAAATATGATTACCACTACAGAGATCTCGGAAAATATTAAAACTACAAGAAGACTTAAATTGGGAAAGTAGTGCAGAATTTAATGCGGATTAACATTCCACTGAGAAAACAATTGAATTTTGTTTCTTTTTGATTTGAAAGTGAAAATCGTCTGTTTTCAAAACCAGCTGTAACTTTTTTATTTGTGGTCCGATAGAAACAATTCTGATCCGATCTTCAACCGTTTTGTTTGACTTTCCAAAGGCTTTGCAGTGGCGTAGTTAGTTATTTTTTTTTTGGTTGATGGTTTCCGACTCGGTTTCCGATAAAATAACAGTAACTTTATCTTTTCTTATGGGCTCTATATTGGATTGTATCATTTGGAACTCAGCGAATTTTTGTGATTAATTTGGTTTATAATATGTCATATTTTAAAAGTGCGAAATAGGCTTGGAGCGCAAAATGTTTTTTCCAAATATTAAATTCCTAAGTAGGCCATGAACATGGGATTATATAACACAAAAAAATTTTTGAAATAACTTTTAATTTATTTCATTGAAACAAAACTGCTATTGTAGTATCATAAAAAAAATATTAAAAAATTAACGTTTCTAGTTATTTGTACAATTATTTAAATTATCAAGAGAGAATGAATCATCATGAGTCATTTCATTCGTCAAAAATGATTTCAATTATCAATTATTTTCAGTTTATCAATAAGATTCCCTGTGTCTAAGCCAAGTCAGCAGTGGAGCGACAGCTGTTCATCAGAGCATATTTATTTCGCTTTTTTCAAAATAGCGCCTTTAATAAGCGGCTGAAAAAAGCGCTTCCGTCTAACACAACACTTACGCAGCAACTTGAAATGGGTTAGACACATTAACTTCATAAAATAATAATAACGGTTAATTTTTCAATATATTTTTAAATTATGCTACACTAGCAGTTATTTTTTGTTTTCCAATGCACAAGTTAAAAGTTATTTGAAAATATTTTTTATATCATATAATCCTATTTTCATGGCGTGCTAAATAATTTAATATTCAGAAAAAATATTTTGCACCACAAACCTACCTCGTACTTTTGAAATAAGTATGGCATATTATTCATACCTACATCAAATTAATCCGAAAACATAGCTGAGTTCGAAAATGATAAAATGCAATATGGCGCCCATACAAAAAATAAAGTATCGGAAATTATCAATTAAAAAAACTAACTACGCCACTGTAAAGTCTTTGGAAAAACAAATAAAATGGTTGAAGATGTTTTCGATCGGACGACAAATAAAAAAGTTACAGCTGTTTTTAAAAAAATGATAATTTTTAATTTTCTCTAAATAAAATCGACGATAACCAGGTTATGTATTGATTACCACTGAAATCTTAAAGCAGTTACCGAGAAAGTGCATTGTCATGCTGACGTATCTCTTCAATGCAGCCTTTAGACTGAAACATGTTCCTGCCAGCTGGAAGGTAGCGGAAGTGATCATGTTGCCTAAACCAGGCAAGCCACCAAATGATGTCAAGTCTTATAGACCTATCTCCCTGCTGCCAACCTTTTCAAAGTTGTTTGAAAAACTACTTCTCAAGAGATTAAGACCACTAATTGAAAATGGTAATCTTATCCCAGATTACCAATTTGGCTTTAGACAAAAGCACTCAACCATTGATCAGGTACATCGTATTACTAACATAATAGAGCATACACTTGAAGAAAACGAAGTCTGCTCTGCAGTCTTCTTAGATGTTGCTCAAGCCTTTAACAAGGTATGGCACGAAGGATTGGCACACATATTAAAAATAAAACAGGAAGATGAATATTCTGACCTGAAAGATATAAGAGCAGGAGTACCCCAGGGTAGCGTTCTTGGCCCTATCCTTTACCTGCTATATACTAGTGATATGCCAGTACTAGAAGAGACCACTGTAGCTACATTTGCTGACGACACTGCACTTCTTGCGGTCGGTAAAGATCAAGGAATATCCACTAGAAGACTGCAAGTATCTATCAACACAATACTTGATTGGACCAAACAATGAAAGATCAAGCTAAACGAGCTCAAATCAATTCATGTTAACTTTACCAACAAAAGACTAGTTAACCCTCCGTCCTTGGATATTAATGGTACTAGTGTACCCAATGAGAATAACGCCAAATACCTAGGCATGACCTTGGATGCCAATCTCCCGTGGAAAGAACATGCGAAGAAGAAAAGAATCGAACTTGGTTTGAAATATAGACAGCATTATTGGATGCTTGGAAGAAATTCTAAGTTGACAATACATAATAAGATACTAATTTACAATCAGATCTTAAAACCAGTTTGGTTATACGGTATTCAACTTTGGGGTTGTACCAGAAATAGTAATATTAAAGCCATTCAGACTTTCCAGAACAAAGTAACATAGTAAACGCTCCATGGTATATACGCAACTCCGACTTGCATCGAGACCTTAACATCCCAATGGTTAAAGATGAGATCAAAAGGTTTGCTGGCAGACATGAGGCCAGACTCCACCTCCATATCAATGCAGAAGCTCTTCAGCTGCTGGACAACCAACATCTTGTTCGAATATTGAAGAGACCCCAAACCATTTGAGCTGGTGTAGTGTGCTGTGTAAAAGCAGGACATAGTGCACCAGTGAAATTGTTAAAGAAAAACAATCTAAAGGACGTCGTTGGATGAACTTTAGTTAATAAATGTTTAGTTTGTAAGATTATTAGAAGAAAATTAATGGTTGGTCATCAGACCAGTTTTAATAGAAATAAGAATCTCCAACAAAGATTCTTAATAAAAAAAAAAAAAATCGAAACGAAACAAATCAATCAAATCAGTGGTTTTCTCAGCGGAATGTTGATGCACATTAAATTCTGCACTATTTTCCCCATTTAAGCCTTCTTGTAGCTTTAATAGTTTCCGAGATCTCTGTTGTGGTAATCAAATTTGGTTCAGCTTGTAGATTATATATATAGCGCAGTGCTCGAACGGCGGGTGATCTGAAGAGTAGTGGGGAGTGATAATACCGTACTCGCTTAATGGAGTAGAGTCTCATTTGATAGGATGATCGGTGTGCTTATAATTATGTTTCATATATGGTGTTATCATTTACAATGTCTCCGATGGTTGCAAGAATTGCTAAATCTGTGAATTTTTTAAAGGAAGCACCCTGTATATTTTTATGGATTTGGATAGAGCCTTCTCTTAGGAATACATTGATATAGAATTTGATGGATATTTTTTAATAGTATATATAGATAGGTTATTAATAGTATATAATAGTTTAATAGGTTATCATAAGAGCAATGTGTTGGAGAAAGACTGTCTAGACTCTCTTTCAAACGCATAATGCTTATTGAATACTCTTTTAGGTATTATATATCCAACAAACCCGATATCAATGTATTCGTTATAGGAGGTTTCATCAATATCTGTAAAGAGGCACAAGGTGGGGGTTAAATTAAAAAAAAAACACAAGTTGTGGTAAATCTCAGGTTTTTTGGGAAGCCTACTATAAATGTCAATAATACGAAAATGTCAAATTACAATTAAACTGTCTGTCGAATGTATTGTAAGAAAAAACTACCAAGATACCAAGTTTTTCAAGGTGGAAACTTTAAGAGTGTCACCCTATATAATTTCTTAGTATATTAAAAATAAAAAAAGCACATTACAGGATTAGATGTTCACCCTTTAAGAATTTATTAGATTGTGCTTATGGAGATTACACATAAAAAAGTCCTAAGATACACAACCACTCATTCTCTGAGACAGGTGTCAAGCACACCAGGCAGAGATGAAACCCGGTCGACAATAGAATCGCTAAATTAGCACGTTAGGCTACGCAATTTTCCAACTGTTACGTAGCACGCCTACTAGATAACAAAATATCAGGAGATAAACGTTGATGCCAGCTAATATAATGGTTTTAAATTAAACTGTAATTTTACAAAATATGGATATAACTTTCATTAAAATATACACTTACCTAGGGGTTGATGTTAATACTAAGGCAGATATGCCTAAATACCGTATAAGAGACTACTTTTGAGAGTAAGAGTGTAATGTGAGATTATTTTCTCAGTTCGTTCCTATATCTCAGTACTTTCAGGGTACACATTGTTCAGTAATCTTCTTTTTCCTGCGGGTCGGTTCTCTACAGCGAGTCCCAAAGCACTGCGGCCACATCTAGGCTTCTAGGCACAATAAATAAATTTGGATTTACCTACCTACCTACAATTCATTTGCTGTAAATGTTATCCATAGATTTCAAATATGTGAGTAATTTAACCAGAATTTTCAAAAATCACTGTAAAATCACATACAGGCAATTCACAAATTCGCTTCTCACCATTGGGATCTCGGACACTATGAGAGATTTCGAACGAAATTATAACGAAATTTGGAAATTCGTTTTTATTTTTTTGCAGTCTTATTTGAGCAGATATTGAAAAATGAAGACCACTTTCTCGAAGCAACTTTCTGTCCTTTATTAGCCAAGATATTTAGATTTTCAATGTAATGTTATGTTTTTCCAGAACCATCAATTTAATTTTTTTAAATAAGGACCTGGAATTTTGAAATCCCAATTTTAAGTCTTCTTTGCCCCTAACAACATACTACTCCAGAATAAATCAATACAAGTACACACAGTCAGAATCAATATGCAGAAAAAAGTACAATTTTTGTCTGCGTCCTCACTTTTTGTTCATTTATCGTGCACATAACTGTCACTGGATGTTACCAAATCCAACTAGGCCCTTAAATTTTGATGTGAGGCATTTTCTACACAACAGTTTCCTGAAAAATGTATATGAAATGGTGGGGTAGTCGAATAGAGAGCACCCGATTTATCCCAACTGGATTGGTTTTTGTGGTGAACTCTAAAAAATATAGTATACAAAAATGTACCCAACAATGAAGAGAAGCTGAGGAGGGCGTAAACGCATTTAATCTATCAGAAGAAGAAACATTCAAAGGACACTGCAGAATATTTGGAGAACATACATTTTTGTATACCTAGCTCAAAATGGAAATTTTTGAGCATTTAATGTAAATTTTAAATGTTTGTTAATCATTGTTATTTTTAGAAACTTTTTATAATAAAATGAACCCATTAATGTTTTATTTGGAAGTCTAGAATGGTTTCCATTTTTTAATGTAATTAAAAACTGTAATGGCCTAACTGAATTTGGTAACATTCACTGACATTTATGTGGTTATGTGTATGAAAAATGAGCTAAAAGTGGGTGCGTAGTTAAAAAATTGTACAATTCGGAACGAAAACATTGAAGATCCTTTTTTGTTCGAAACGTTAGAATATGATTTATTCTGAGGTAAGCATGTTGTTAGGGGTAAGGAGGTCTTTCAAATTATGTTTTAAAAGTCCCAGGACCATATTTAAAAAAATGAAGTTGATGATGGTTCTGGAAAAACGAAACGTCACATTTAAAATCTAACTATCCTGGCCAATAGAGGGCACGAAGTTGCTTCAAGGAAGTGCTCTTCATTTTTCAATATCTGTTCGAATAAGAATGCAAAAGAATAAAAACAAATTTTCAAAATTTCAGTTTTTTCAAACATTTAAAACCTAGCCAAGTTATCCTTGATTTTTTTGGCGTATGTTGGTCCCCTGATTAAGCAACTTTGTCCTCATTAGAGCTTCTTCGTACCTCTTACAGTTTTGGAGATTTCAATATATGCATGCTTTTACATTTTATTTTACATATTTTAATAGAACATTAGCACACAGATATATCACCACACAATCAATATGGACGAAGAGTTCATCTTGTCTACGTGTAAAAAACAGAACCTATGGATATTCTAATTCGTTGCATCGTTGCTAGATTATACAGAGGGGTTACAAGGTTCTCGATCATAGGGAATTTAGAACCGGGCCAATTTACAGTTTGCCAAATATAGGTATACTCGTAAAGCCCGTGCCCTCGTGCGATAGAAGATCAGATGTGTCAAGTCAACTCAAAACTTGTTTTTAATTTTCATCACAAATTGTTAAGTTTGTGTTATTGTTGTGACAGTGGCTATTTCACTAGGTCACTATTTAGTGGGTACAAAAAAAAGAAAAGGTGGCAAAAAGTGTTCCGAGATATTCGGGGTCTGTGAGGGTTGGCAGCTAGCTTCTCGGAGATGGGAGTGGGTATATTTCCTCTTAATACAAGCTTTATCAGATTTTTTTGTTTTGAGCGCCACCCGTTTGACAACCCTTGATGTACCTCTACCCATGGAGTAGCCCAGAATATCTCGCACTGACCAACGAAACGGGACGAGGGAATAAAACACGTAAATTCTATAATAGGCCACTAAGGTTACCTTTTATTTACCGAAACAGATACATACACGTACAATGAGATAGAAAATACGATCTATAAAGATTCCGATCTTTGATCCAAAGAGTGAGTCATGAAATCGAAAGAGTGAGTGGTAAAATCGAAAGAGTGAGTTGGTAAAATACTCGGTTCGGGATTCGACTGATCCGGCTACCAGCTCCGTGCTCTGTGCTTGAATCTTCAATCCTTGTCCTATATATACTATTTATCTATGATCCTTGTGTATAATGTATGGGTTTTGTGTATTGTGTACTAATAATTAAGGTTAAATACAAATTCAAGTACTTTATATACAAGAACCCTAAACAAAGAAGGACTGATCAATCAGTAACAGCCAATCACATTTGTTTATCACTTATGTGACGTCAGTGGATTCCCTTTAGCGGAAGATTTGAAATTTGAATATCCTCTTTGTTTTAATTTGACAGCTTTAACCTTTTAACATAACCTATATATGTCACATTGTCATGTAGAATGTCTCGGTTGTCTTTGGAATGTCATCACTGTCATCAGTCATGTCATCATATCAAAGTATTTCTGTATCATATCATAGTAATCTGTGCACTAATTAACAAAACACAAGTCATCACAGTTGTCAAATCGACAACGATTTTTGCACAACGCACTTCAAATCGTAAGATATATATCGTAAAACACATATATAAGTACTTTAAAATCACATTTGATTGCATTAATACAGTCTCTGAAATAATATTGGGTTGGATATTTTGACTGAAAATTTTTGAAATTGCAATTATAGGCAAATTTGGCAATAGGGGATCCACTGACGTGTTACGAGAAATCTGTTGAAAATGACCTTAAAATTTTTATGAATGAATTGATCAGTCCTTCTTTGTTTAGGGTTCTTGCTTTAGATATACTACTATTTATATAAAATTATAGTGTTACCACAAGTATAAAGATATATACAGTAATTTCACTCGGCAAAATCTCTTTGATGTTGGTGTCCTTAAGTTTTGTTTTTTTAACCCCCCAAAAAGACCACTGCGCATACTACCCACGCACAATCATGCGCATTAATGACCGTTTTTGGCAGCTACGCACAGGCTCGGACTATTACTTTTTGGAGTAAAAAAGGTGGCCTATCAGAATTTCGTTTACAAATGAAACAATATTTTGTAGCCATGTTACACACAATACAAAACACTTATCAAAATCACAAACACAAACGCCTAGACACACAAACGTATGCTGATTACCTGTAAAGCAAAAAGCAAATGTGCGCCCATAAAATAGCATACGCCGGCCCATTCCCCCCCTTCTACATCTCTACCAACGCGCATACTACCCAAGAGCAGACATGTGCATTAAAAACTTTTGTACAAAAAATTTAAAGAGTGAAACTACTGTATATATCTTTATACTTGTGGTGTTACTAAGGTGTGAAGGACCGATAACGCACTTTATCTAAAGACCCTCTAAGGACCCTCCCTATAGTAAAGGTAAAGGGAGGCACAAGGTAAAAATGTGAAATGACAGGTTTTAGGCTTATCTGGTAATAGACAGGCTCCAGGGGTGACCTCCACAGTTGTCGTCAATGGACGGTGCGGTAACTCCTGGTTTTGCCAGGACTGGCGACAGGTCCCAGAGATACTAGCACTACCAGCAGGTTGCTGTTCTGGTGGCATGCAGGCAGGCAGGCAGGTAGGTGAAGTAAAACGTACAGGAGAACAAAAAAGGCCTACAAAGACAGGCAGTGTTGAAAATATCTGATAGGTAGATGTAGAATTGAAGCAGTAAGTAAATTAAATATCTGATAGTCTTACCTCGGTTGTAGGTTGGCCTTGTAGGACGCGTATAGCTTGAGTCGACGAAGAGTTAGGGCAAATATCCAACCCAACTGGTTGCAAGACCACAAAATAGCTTAACAAAAGTCGATTGCCCGTAATGTTTTTCCTAAAATCCGCAAAATGCGATTTCCCAAAATTGATGCTTGATGCTCAAAGTCGCGTGGAAAAATGTCAGAAAACCCGCCGGAAACGATGTAATTTTCCTAGTGATATTCTATGGCCAACCTAATGAGTGACAATTGAAATTGACATTTATGAGTTATATTTTCGCGCATGTCAAAAATATACGATTTTCGGTAAGAATTACATTACTACTACCTGGGATATTAAATAATCAAATATAATTTGCAGATATTTTCAACGATTGAGTGTACTGCCCAAAAAACCCACAACCTCCACTTGCCATAACGCAGCCAGATCTGTTTACATGGTTTAAACATTTAGTTATGTTGAATTTGATGCGGGACCTTTTAATAAAATAAATAATTATACTATAACCTAATAAATTTAATTAATTATGGCTTATTTTTTTTCATAAAATACTAAACTATTAATAGTGGAATTACACCGTAACATTGTGTTGTAATATAATGATAGTCAGCTTCCGTCATTAATAACACCTACAGTAATTTTATTTAGGAATTATTTATAGAGTTTGAGGGAACAGTGTTAAGTAATACTTGAACTTTTATTGTGATGTAACTGCACTTCTAAGAACTAAAAATAGGACAAACAAAGGCACAAATTGCGCTCTTCCAAAATCCTTTCCGATGATCTAAAATATTTTAACCTGTGTATCAAGTAGAAAGGAGTTCTCTGGCATTAAAATTATTAGATTTAGCTATCTACTATTGCTTTATTTAACCTTAATAATTTTCTAAAAATATAAAAACTGTTTCGTTAAGAGATAAATAAGTTATAAAAATAAGTATAAAAAGTATAAAAGTAAAAACATAAATAATGATGGAATAGTTCTGTCAGAGCAAAAAACCATATATATTAAAACGCGTCGATTCTGTCTCGCTCTAAATTCCGTCGTCAAATCGACAAAGTTTCTAAGCTATCTTCTCTGAGCGGGGATCGCTTCGTGATCCCAGCGGCCGACCAAAGGTCGCCTCAATGCTTAGGCGCATTTTCATTCCGTATCTGCAAAATTTGCAAAATTTTCGTCGATCGCCGTTCGGCGAGGGAGATGCGGCTAGCACCGACGTTTGTTCTTGCGCCTAATAGTCCCGTCACGCCTGCCGAAATCCCGACTTGTCGCGGGACCCCCTGGACCCCTTCTCTAATTTTTACGGCTTCGGAAACCGCTTCACACGAAACCCTAATCCTTTGAGATCTTTTTTCGAGACCGTACATCGAACCCTTCTACGTCTATTTCGTCTTTGAAAATCTCAAGTCGCGTCCGTCTCAATTTCTTTCTCATTTTATCTGCTAATGTGAGATTGCACTAACCACAAGCACCTCCTACGAAAAGTGTCAAATTAATTAAACTTCAAATAGGTTATTATTTTCCTATGAGAAATGTTGCTAACGGAATCGATAATACTGACTGACAAACACTTCTGATCACCAAAATACTGAAGCGAAATGCTTTTTCAATTAGAATATCGGTAAGAATTAATTTCAGGTTAACACATACAGTTTACATGCTTAACTATCTGAGTGTCAAATAATAACGAGTGACGTGGTGGCGTAGTGGTATAAGTCGCAAGATTTCAGACATCGTAATACTGAATTTCGCAAGTTCGAATCCCCCTAGAGCAACTTTTTTTTACTTTAGTTTTTAATTCCAATTATTTATTAGCATTAGTGTTTAGTTATTGTCTGGACCTCCGGTAGGGCTAGAAACCGGAACGAAAATCGCGATAGCGATCTTCTCCCATTTCTAGTTTCGATTTATTTGCTGTTGTCAATAAGGTGCGATCAAGTATGAAAAATAGATTATTGAATAATTGATTCTAGAATTGAAAGGGGTTGGAACCTTTGGTGTGAAAATAACACTGACGTAGTTTTCCACATAACACCAAAACACTAACTATACTGCACTCGACGCCCGTTTCGCCAACCAAGTTAGCATTATCTGATCTGGAGGTGATTAAATCTCAAACAATTTTAATAAGCAGTATAGTGTTTTGGTGTTATGTGGAAAATTACATCAGTGTTAATTAATTCTAGAACTTGAATAATTAGAATAAAACACATATTTTTCAGTTCTATTATAGGAGATGGTTTTATATTTGTTTTTAATCGTTCATGTGTTTCACTCAAACTGTGCAGTGAATATTAATTTGATTTTCCCGAGGTAAATAAAAAATTATAAAGCACAGCGAATCTGCGAGCATATCTGTCAGATTTACTGGATTTAGAACCTATTTATAGAATGCATGAGATATATGCTTGTAAGTGGATTAAAAGCAGAACTGCAAATACAGATTAATCTAAAAATAATTCAAATCAATAATAGGACTCATTTAAATTTTTATGATAAATATTTATTTTTAATTCATATAAAATTATTCTAGACTTATAAATAGATAAGTAAATTCAAATAACAAATTTTTTATTGACTTGGGATTTAATTAGGATGGGTATTTTGACATTGTGAGCTTCAATCCATCATTATTTACACAAATTTATATATAATGTTAAGAGTTTTATTTTTATCCATGGAGGACTAAAATACACTTAATATACTTCAAGATTATTCAAGCATTAAGAGATTTGAAAGTAGGAAAACATTGTTTTTTGTCAGAATAAAAATGTATAAGTGCCACGGAAGTAATCTCCTTAATTTAAAGTTAAGTTTAACATTAAAAAACAAAGTACCTCATACTGATATTGTAGGAGGAATATTTTTGTTGGATGATTCCATAGTGAATCAGTTTCATTGGGTGCGAGTTAGTTTTGTCAATATCAAGCAACGTGAAACATGGAGAACTATGGTCTGGTTCAGTGATTTGCTCTCTTCTCAACCTTCTGCAATATAGCGTCATAGCCACCACCTCAAATACAAAAGAGAAGTAACATATTAAATGCCTCTTTTTTTAATGGAACACCTTGTTAATATTATAGATATATTTATAGATGCTTAGAGAGAACTATCCTTTACGAGTATACTCATTTGCTGAGTGTATTTTTAATAAAACGAGATAACGTACGCTCAGAGGAGAATGAAATATTGTAAAAGCAATGTATTGGTGAGCACTGTATTGTATGTAGGTACACCTGCGCAATAACATCTTCACATCACATATTACTATTACAGTATTAAAGTTAAACTCTTTCAATCGCAATATGTCATTATGCCTATTAAGAGGTGTTATATAATAGGACCACTCAGCTATTTGGCGTTATATTAAGCTTCCTAAGTAGGCATAAACCATATTTATTGACTATGGAAATCCTGTAAAATGTTTTTAAGAACAGGGTCATCTTGAAATATCAGAAAACATAATAAGAAGAGTTCTATGACCTGACTATGATTATAAGAGCGAAAGCCTTAGAAATCCTACAATGTTAATCCGAGCAAAAAGGAAGAAACTGGAAGGAAATTCATAATTCTCAAAACCAATATGACATCATGACATAATATGATGCAAAAATCACACACAGAACACACACAAAACCTTTTTTCAGTGAGGTAAAATTTATAAGTGTTATTCTAGATCAAACATTTAGTTGGTATGTGCACATGGAGAGTGAAATTAAAAAGGCACAGCGACCTGTTCGACATGTTCCGGGTAAAATTTGAGGACTGAAATAAAAAATTTTATATTGGTCGTAGGTATATAAAGGTTCGTAAACCCATTGTCATCTGCTCCACTTTAGTATGGTGAACAAAAACGAGAGAAAACCTGCGTAAAGTAAATGGCTAATATTGAGTGTGTTATTTTTAATGATGCTGTTAAAGTTGTTGAATCAGAAACCATCTATTACAAAAATATCTAGATAGGTACTTTTGGTCGAATATAAATTTTAAGAATGCTGTTAAAAATAAAAATGGTATTATAGGGATCGACTATTAAATATCTTACCTCTTCAGAATCGATAAGTCCTTTGTCATTCATTCAATCGTATCTTGGTCGTAATTTAAATTGAAAATTTGACGAATTATCACAACGCATGTAAGTTCATTATTATATCGTTTAGCTCCCTTCCCCCCCTCCTCCTACTTTGAAAACCCCTCTAAGCAAGAGGTTAATCAAAATGAAACATTCATTAGGTAGGTATTCATAATGCATGTGTTTTGATGTGCATGATGCGAGACAATAGCATGTGTTTTGATGTGGAGAAATTGAGAAAGATTTTATTTCAGAAAGCGTCATTTGAATTTAGAATTTGTCCATTGCATATACATAGTCGGACTCTAAATTTTATTGAATTTCAATTTTATATCACCTATATAATTTCTTTATTTTGTTATACGTTTTATTGTATGATATTGATTTACAGAAAATAGAATTAAATAGAACATATTCATAATTTTTAACATAGGCAATAAGATGATATAAGTACAGATGATATATAGAACTGAGGTGTTAAATATAAATTACTCTTTCTGAAGTTTAATTTACGTTTTCTAAAATACAAATGCCACTTTCTGAAATTATATTCACTAATATGAAATACAAATAATAATTTCTGAAATTAAATTCACCAATACATAAACCAGGGCCAGGGCCAGGACCGTAGCTAGGGGTTGGCGATAGCGGGGGTTCGAGTTAAAAAACAAGAAACTACATTTCTTAGAAGAAAAACATTTTATTTTATGATTAAAAAAATAACATATAAGTTGTATCAGTGCTACGATTAAATGCAGGTTTTATATTACAAACGTATGTTACGTTTTTTAAACAAAATTAGAAGTTGACGATCGTCGGCGATTAGTTAGGCTAAAGGGAATCGTTAACCTTGAAGCGGCCGGGTTCGTGGATTGTTCAACATTTGCAGTTATTTGTGGTTTCTTTTTATTAGCAAGTACATTATTAGTACAGCAGAGTAGGTTTAGTCATGAGGGGGGGGGGGTTGAATCCCGTAACCCCCCTCTTATACGGTCCTGTAAATGACGCTTCCGATGCGTTGCGATGAAATAAAATTTATCGATTCTGAAATACCTACATATGGAAAAGGTGTAGAAAAGAACTTAAGAAATAATAATGTGACATTATAGCCTTTATCCTAATAATGCACGCCTGGAACACTCAATAATCATAGCTGTTTGCTGTTCCAAACGCGGGGGTTGTTTATTAGCTATAAATATTCAAGCGACATTATTTTACAGTAGGGAACAGAATCTGGTAAATAAAAAATTTCCATCCATTTACATTTACATGAGTAAGTGACTTAAATTATGAAAACTGCCGTGGCGCGATAAATATTAAATAAAGATTGCTTGTATTCACCTCTATTTTGTCACGAAACTGTTGATGATTTATTTAATATATTAATATTATATTACAATACAACATAAATTAGACAATCCCGAAATCCAAAGCCAAAGGCTCTTCAGTAAGACGTTACAATATATTAGACGGCATGTTGCCCTCCATCATGGTAATACCCTTACGTATATTTTCCTATATAGGAAATTATTTTTTCTTTTTATAGTTCCTAGTTCTCAGGAGTTCTCTAAATATTATTCGTCATTAGTTTTTAACTTTTGGCAAAATAAGCCGTGACAAATTTGTTTTGTTTAAAATTTAAAAATAGAATAGAAATAGTATGGGAAAAATAATGATTTTCGAAATAACTATTTAACTTTCAAAACGCAATTATGTCTCAGCTTAAACAACCAACACTATTAAATTTAACCTATATACCTACAACACTGTGAGTAACATATTGTTGATACCTTTAAAAATTTTGCCTAGTTTTTTACAAACTAAAAACATTTTAAGGGATATCTCTTTCAACACAAACTTCAGCTAAATTAAAACTCCTTGAAGAATATATATTGTAATAAATGGACGTGTTTTGTATAAAGACAATTTTCATTCATATATATTAAAACGCGTCGATTCTGTCTCGCTCTAAAATCCGTCGTCGAATCGACAAAGTTTCAAAGCTATCTCCTCCGAGGAGGGATCTCGGAACGATCTTCGCGGACCACCGGAGGTCGCCCCCGGCCTTTCTCCAATGCGTAGGGGTATTTTCGTCCCGTTTCTTACGCGTTTTCCCAATTTAAACGCATTTTCAAAAAACCTCTGCAAAATTTTCGTCGATCGCCGTTCGACGACAGAGATGTGGCTAGGACCGGTTTATGTCCTAGCGCCTAATGGTCCCGTCACGCCCGCCGAAATACCGACTTTTCGCGGAACCCCCGAGACCTTTTTCTAATTTTTACGGCTTCGAGAAGGGCTTCACGCGAAAGTTCAGTCCTTTCTCTAATCCTTTGAGATTTTTTTTCGAAACCGTACGTCGACTCCTTCTACGTCTATTTCGTCTTCGAAAATCTCGAGTCGCATCCGTCTCAAATTCTTTCTTATTTTATCCACGGATGTGAGATCGCACTAACGACAAAAGCACCTCCCACGAAAACTGTCAAATTAATTAAACTTCAGATAGGTTATTTTCCTACGAGAAATATTGCTAACGGAATCGATAGTACTGACTGCCAAATACTTCTGATTACCAAAATACTGAAGCGAAATGCTTTTCCAATTAGAAAATCGGTAAAAATTATTTTTTCAGGTTGACACGTACAGTTTACCTAATTAACCGTCTCAAGGTAAACATTTGACAACAGGCGTGATAGCGCAATGGGAAAGTCGTAGGATTCAAAACTTCATAATGTTGATTTCGTGAGTTCGAGTCACGCTGGAGGCAAACTTTTTTTTTTAATTTTTAATTCCAATTATTTATTAGTAAGTATTAGTATTTAGTTATTCTGTTTCATTATCTGTAGCTTTTATTCTTTCTGCACGTAAAGTTTGGAATTAATTCGTTCATTTTGGCAGTCTGTTAAATTCTTCATTTTAGATGATTTTAGCTTACAAAAGTAAATATCTACAATATTTTTGGTCCCATTGATAAAATTGATAATAATGTTTACTTAAAAATAAATTCTACTTTCAGTACTTAAAAAATTATGATGTTTTACCATCAACAATAGAGTACCCTTACAACTCATCAAAATATTTAAAAAAAATCGCTTAGTATAATTACATCATCATTCCAGATACAAAATTTATTTAATATGTATTTTCTTTTAAATAATATTATACTATATTATTTAAAATATAAATAATATTATACTGGGGTCACCCGAAGGGTGACCCCAGGCCGCAGGCCTGGACCCCCGGTAGGGCTAGAAATGGGAACGAAAATCGCGATAGCGATTTTCTCCTATTTCTAGTCACATACTTAAATCACAATTTTAATTCCTCCATTTGGATAAGTTTTCTGTAGTTTGTTCGTATTCCTTCTTAAATTAAGAGTCTTTGACACTCAAGGCTTCTCCGAGGCTGTTAGATGTGCTTGAAAAATTTACATAATTGCATTGTATTGAGTATAATTGAGTGTATTCGGTTTATCGCCACAGTAGTAACAATAATAAACATTGAATCTAAGTATAAAAGTATACCAATTAAATGTTAACATATGCATGGGTAGTTATAACGAGTCATTCGGTTGAAACTTGATGTGGGTCACAAGGGAATTGAAATTAGATTACTCGATATAGAAATTTGTTTTGGAAATCATTCCACATTGTGTTTCTAGGCATCATGGAATTACAATGCACATAAATGTTATCAAAATAAATATATATACAGGGTGTCCTAGTTTTATGCTGACTAAATTCGGCAACATGTAGAACCATTAAAAATAATGGGATTTTGCTATATAAACTTATTTCCAAGTCATACCGTTTCCGAGATACAAGGTGTTGACGTTGAAAAAAAAATTGTTTTATTTATATCTCTGACAGTAATAAACCAATTGTTTTTAAATTTTATTTATTAGATGCTATTATGAATCTTTACTTCCACAAGAAAATTCAGCTCGATGGGAGTTACCAGTGGCGTCCAATCTGCATTCATGGGACCCCTTTTCTAAAAAATATAAATAAAAATTTTGTTCAACTTCGCCATAAATAAGAATCATGTCGATTAACTCAGTATTACTGTACACATGAGCCATTTTGAAAATTTTACAGTTTAACACTCCTACGATAAATAAAACACCCGCACTGCGAGAGCGATACACATAGACTGATGACTGAAGACAATAGAGATATTATCCCCACTCCAAGTCGATTCGCTCGGTCTTAACCAGGCGTTCCAGGTACAAAAAACTTGTTTACTGTTTTTTACTGTGGTATATCAGATGTCGTTGAAGTGAAGTACAGTTGCCCATCTACGTAGTGCTTTATAATGGTATAACTTTAAACATTGTTTACGGGAAATCCTAAGACTTTTATTATAAATTTTTTTGGTGATATCGATTTCTTATTTAAGGATGCACACATCCTCAAAGTTTTAGAGATAAGTTCTCAATAACCCTGAATAATTACCTTAGACAGAAAGAAACAGAAATTATAACAAACAACGCAAGTGAGACTTTAGGAACTGCAAAGTGTTTGATTAATAACTTGGAGAGATGTGGGTTTGAATAGGAAAGCCAATTTATAGTTTTATGATATCTACGTCAATGATAAAATATTTAAGAGGACTCAGTCAGGGTCCAAAGGTTTGATGCTTTTATACACAGGTACCGAGATTTATTCTGTGCAAACACGAAAATGTATGTAAATGTAAAACCGTCGACCCGTATATAAAGTACACTCTCGTAGATAGGTTGCCAACCATTCCTGGTTACCAGCAAGGAAGAAAGAATATCTCGTGAGTGTATCCCACTGCCTCCCTCATGAGTGAGGAGTAACTAGTAGTTTGAGTTCATAAAACTAGTAGTTTTAGTTCCTAAATTTCAGTTGTTCCTGGATGTTAATGGGGCCTATAACGATACTAATATGTCACATCCCCTACAAAAGTTTTAAACTTTCAAGCTACCGTTCTAATTCGTTTCAAATTCTTGTGATTTTTAATAAATTTAATTTTTTCATAGTGATTCTATCTTTCTCATTACAAATTAGAATGATAAGAAAAATACCAAAGAGGTCCTATAGTACCTAGTACTGTGAACTACAACCTTTCACTGTGAACAAATACATAAAAAATTACATAACACTCAACTAGTATCAATAATGGTTTATTCGACAAAATATTATTACTTCAAGTGAATTAATCCTCACAATTTTGTTGTAGACAAACAAATAACTGATTTATATTAGTAATATTCAGTGTAATCAACTTATTCGATGATATTTAAATAATTACACAATAAAAATGTATGACATATATTTTTGTCATGTTTCTATTCATTTGAAAATTCTCTTTCTAAAGGGGCGCATTTATCAATAAAAATTTTCCATCCCATAGAAATGATATCATCATAAAAGGATATACCTTAAAGTATTATATAATTTCAAGAAATGAAGCTAGCAGCAAAAAGTAAATGGAATCTAGTTGCTTCAATAATTGGATTTTATTGTATCTATGGAAAACAAAAACGTTGTCGTGCCAATTGCTGATACAAGTCTCAAAGGTAATCATTGCGATTTAGAGAATTGGTCTCAAATAAAACTCACGTAAACGTAAATTGTAATAACCTCCAAGATCGCCTGATCTTAACCCTGCGGATTACTGGCTGTGGGGTTATTTAAAAAAATTGGCGTTTAGAACACGACCAACAACGCTGGAAGAACTAAAAGACTCTATTAGGAAGCAAATCGCTGTAATTCAACCAGACATGCTGAATGCTGTGTACAATTTGGAGGAACGGTTGGTAATTGTACACCAGCAAAATGGACGAAATATCGAACATTTGCGTTAACACTGTTGAACATAAGCATAAGAAATCCCATTGTTTAAGCAATCTAATTTCATTCACATCCTGTTATTAACTTAATTTGTTAAAAATACATAATAAGCTTAAATATATATCCCTTACTTTATGATAACTTGTATATAGTAATTATTGTTTAGAACAGTTATCATTCTTTGGACTTGACTAAGTAATATTTTAAGTAGGTATAGTAAAGTTAAAAAAATGGTTTATATTAGAATTTATTTACTACACTTATTTATTTAAATTGATGCTAATACAAAACAAGTATACACTTATTGTTAAATATCACATAACATATTGTGTTATTGTTAAATATCACATAATGATTTTACATTATATTTACCTATTTTAAAGAACAAGTAAAGTAATTACAACAAAAGTGGAATGTTTACACTAAAAAATATAATAAATATAATCCTGTTAATATAATACGGCTGTTTCTGTATTTTTTAATTTCCATTTTTTATCTTTAACCATTTTTGCATGCCCCTAAATTGTTAAGTATAATATTATGTTAATTATTTATCATGAGTAATTTAACTTTGATTGAATCACATCTTATAAAAAACCCAAAATAAAAGCATGTCGGTAAAGCTATCTAGTTATTGTTAATTATTAGGTATCGCATTTTAAACGTGGTAAAGAGCAGCCCTTTTAAAAGTAGGCAACTACTATACGTTTCACGAAGTTGTATCCCGGATTGGAATGTTATATATCTCCAACGTATGGAGCGTCGTCATGTTATTAGTTAAATTCAATGCATTGGCACTTCTCGGTTACGGACCGCTACAAATTGAGGTATTTAAGCGCGCGTGCAAGTCTCGCATAGGATTGGCCAGCGAATCCTGACAATCCGAACATTCCAATCCGGGATACAACTTCGTGAAACGCACAGTATAGGAGTGGTGAGCCTGTTTCAAGATCTTTAAGATAGTTATGGTACTATTTTGGTTATTTTATTTAATTAGAGAATAAATGAAGAAGAATGGTACGAAATGAAATCAATACAAATGCTCAAATGTTCAAGAAATTTGAATATTTGAGAGGTTAAGAGTATTTGCGCCTTTAAAAGCAGATCTTCCTATTGAAGTCTTTTCTAAAATTTGAAATCCTGGAAAATCAAACATGCAAGGTAAGCGCAAAAATTTGAACATTTGACTTTACTTTTTCAGAAATGGTATGGTCAGTATTCGATTACTGTTACTGGAACCACCTCTATTCTAAGTTCTTGATGAAGAAATATTTTTCGTCAACTAGAATTTCGTCAACTGAATTCGAAGGTGTGCTGGTGTTCAGAAAAGAAAAATAATTTTACATAACATCTTATTAGTGTTAGTATTATTTTTAGTAGAAATCACGAGGTATCATTTAGTAATCAGCAATCAGTAATCCTATTTAACCAAATAAGTATATATACGCTATATATAGCTTATATATAAAGTATATATAAGCTAAATTAGTATATGAAGTAATTTATCTACTAGATTCTCACAGGGTAATGCAGAGTAATTTATTGATTATGGGAAATGCAATTTTCTTTGCAAACGGTTTATAAATAAATTGTATTTTTCGTGTTGGGCTCAAGGAGAAAAAAATTGGGGGACCAAACTTAATCTTGGTGTCAGTCTCGATGTAACCTATGATATAAATGTGATTTTGTTATCGGTTTGATGGCCTAGGAAAGCCCTGATTCTGATTCCTCTTGGATACACCACTGGTTACGCTCAAAATTAAGGTAGAACTAAAAATCAAGGTACACGACGGCAACGTTAGGAGTCGCAGCGCTCCAAGCCAAAATTTTTGTAGCAACATATATATTTATTTTATTACATACTCTGTAAAGCCGGCAGTACACTCTCGGCGAGGCGACGCGAGGGCAACCAAGTGCGATAGTGTAATTGCAGCGCTCGTCTCGCCTCGACCCGTCTCGTCTCGCCCCGTTGACGCTCCAGTTGGTGTCGGTTTTTCGGCCGCGAGTCAAACGACAGAAGCCGCGAGGCCGAAGGTACCCAGTACACTCTCGTTGCTCTGTAGCGTGTTGTTATTTTGTTGCTGCTTAGTTATATTTTGTTTTACCTTAAACCCGTTAAAATGACGGAGTGGAGCAATGAATTTGTTATACACTTTTTAGAACTATATCAAAATGAAACCATTATATTATATTTTTGGTATATACGCACATAATTTAAATACGAAAATGCACAATAAGTTGCAACACCCATAATATCAACCGCATCCATTGACTACAGTACACAGTAACTGTGCAAACAGAGAGTGTACTAGATGACACTCGAGCTTCCTCCAGTGTTGCCAACTGGAGGGAAATTTCCCGTTTTGCGGGAATTTCCGATATAAAAGGGAAAAAGGGAAAAAGTTAGCTCAAAACGGGAATATTTTAAATCTAGTTAAAAGAAGCTAAATTCCCGTGAATGTTAAACACAAGTTTATCTTTTTAATTTTTAGAATACTAAATGAGTATATCGTCTTTCACGCTGAGGCTGAGGCTGAAGAGAATATTTTCTTCTGTAACAGATGTAAAATCAAAAAAGCGTAATCGCATAGGTGTGATAATTTAAAAGCAATGTGTGTGCTCCGCAGCAGCTTTCAAATTCAAAATAATAATGTAAACTGTACTAAATATGCAGTTACTTATGAGCATTTAAAACTATACAATTATAGAATGTATATGACTTTCAACCTTAGCAATAAAGAAAATTAAAACTTATATTACAGTGTAGGTACTTGACGTATTTTGTATGTGTTTTTACATATTTCACATAGTTTAGTTTGTACCTCGTTTCTTGTGTTCCTGGTTTTTATGTTTTTTTTTTAATATCAGTAAATAGATTTTTAATATTTTCAATAAAAAACAATTATGTTAGCTGGAGGGAATTTTTTGATAAAAGTGGGAATTTTTCAAATAAGTGGAGGAAAAACGATTACTCAAATGTTGGCAACACTGGCTTCCTCGCCTTGTAAATGTCTCGCCGAGATATTCGACGAGAGGTCTCGGCGAGAGTGTACTGCCGGCTTATACCTTTCAATTGTAACCATATTTTGCAAATAAAAATTTTAGTATACAAAATTTATGATCGAATTTTATTAAATTTTGTTATTCTACTAAATTTATTGTGACCTTCTCTTTTCGTAAAAGCACAAATTACAAATTATTTGTATCGCTACACCTAGCGTCGCGACTTATTTCTACTCACACTTTGCTAGACATATTTTATTTCTACCCTCATTTTTGTCAGTAAAAACAACATCTCTTACAACATAGTTAAATTTTCTTACAGCCGTTTTCAAGGAAACCCCATTTTCTTTGATTCGGGAAGAATCATCCTGTACGATTTATAGAGTTTTTCTGATATGAAGGTGTTAGATTGACAGAAAAAAGCTTGAAAATGATTTGAAGTAAATAATTTTCATCATTGGCAATTAAAAACCGTTTCCTCCTTTTCGCATTGCTGGCACGAAATCTCGTATAGGCTTTCGTTGCGCCATCTACAGTTGCAGGTTTCCTTTACTCTTTCAACACCGGTAGAAAATCCTCGGCTGCAGCACAACGTCGCGCAGTTATCTGCATCTTTGCAGCGCCGCCCAACGGTGAGTGGACAAAAGTTAGGACTATTCTCTAAGTAAAGCAGTTTTTGATTAGCGTCTTCTTTTTGCAGGATGCGTATGTTGTTGTCAGACTCCACTTGGATGGCGCTGTGGTATCGGTTTTTCAATTCTTCCGCTATTTTTTCGAACGGACTAAGTCTCTTCCAACATATTTTCATAGTACAAGATCCTGAAATATGCAAGATATTAATGATATCTAGCGAATTTCAGCTGAATTATTAATAATTTAGCTGTTGTTCAACAGTATTTATATTATAAGAATGAAAATATATATTATTAATTGCACCCATTCATACCGCTATTACTATTACATACCTAATGTAAAGAAAAATACTACCTGAGAGACCGTGACATTTGCATTTTTTCTGCTCACTCTCCATTACAATTTGCATACCTATTTCACTATTATACTTCAATATATTACGGGGTTTATCTCCTAAAAAAATTAAATGTACTTAGTGAATTATATTCTCAATAATAATAGAGGAGAGGTACCAGAATGGAATATCATGTAATTTATTGTTTATAAAAAGTTTCTGAAGTGATATGTGACGAATATTTTATTTGAAAATGCATTATTATTTTTTTAGAGAAAGTCATAATAAGAACAAAAGCATAATTATTTTCTTAAAGCTCAAGTTTTCGGATTATTGGATATTAGCTGTTTCTATGTATACCAGAAGTTCACTAGACACCCCCAGTTAGTATATAAATAGAGTATAAGCTACTCCGTATACGTGATGCTAATACACGTGTTACCAAATTCTCGTTCCAAGTTAGTTTTTCAAAAGCTAGCTTCGTATAATGGTCAGTTTCGCTACACTGTGATTTAATTGAAGCAGTATAATATACTAGCCATTAGCTCTATTTATCGGGAATGTTCTGGACAGAATAGTCTAGCGCAGGGACAAGGAGAGAACCCTGCTAAGGTAAATTTAATTGTGAATTCTATAAAAAAATTATCTCTAAATTGATACATCTTAAAACAGCTTCTTACATACATTCTTAAATAAATATTTATTTGTTCGAAAGTAAGTTATACGTTGGTATAATAGCATCGAAAAAGTCAAAAAGCAATTCTTCGTCACTGCATCTGAAATTTTTTATTCATTATCAAGTTCATCTTCATTAACAAACTGCTTAGCAACCAAAATTACCAATTTACTTCTTCAATAAAAAACAAAAAAAGGGACTTTCAGCCAGTTACATGGACAAATATCCTATGTTTCGTCAGAGTTTTCGGACTTTTTCAATGTTACCTAATAACTAAAAATAATGATTTTACATAAGTATTAAATTAGATTAGTGACAGAATAAATATTCGTACCTAATCTCAATTTCCTATTGTAATTTTATTGTATGGGTTGGTTTTATTTTATTTTTCATCTTTTTTATTGATTATTGATTGATTGAAAAAATTACTATTCAGTAAGATTGAGCTAAGATCGCAATCTTATTCAATAGTAATTTTTGTATATGACTGTATATGTACAAACAGTAAAACCTCCTCTCAACGGATTTCTTGAGTCATGAGAATGTTTACAATATCTCTTTTATTCAGACGAGATATGTGCTATCAGTTCTTATTACTTGCTTTCGAAAAAAAAAACACATCAATGAGGACACCAAGTACTGATCATTCTCTGCAAACTACACGTACATTGCATTCTTAAACAATAAAAAAAATGAAAAACAAAATGAAACCAATCTATACAATAAAATTAAAATAGCAAATTGATATTGATAGAAGAAAACATTTTTTGAATATTTATTCTCTCACTAATCTAATTTAACACGAATGTAAAACCATAATTTTTAGCTATAAGGTAACCTTAAAAAGTCCGAAAACTCGGATGAGACATAGGATATTTGTCCATGTATTTTGGTGAAAGTCCTCCCTGTCTTTGTTTTTTTATTGAAGAAAAAATTCTATTTTAACAGCCAATAAGTTTTCCAATATCATATAAAATTATCAATATTAACATTATCCTTTCTATTTGAGTAAAATATTATACCAAGCCAAACAATTAAAAAAAAAAAAACTTGACAGAAGGTGAAGTGGGACTCAATAGTTCTTTGAATACCCCCTCTGAAAATGGAATTCTAGGACTGGTTCATGAGGCTCGAGGATTGTTATAACCAATACACCAAATCGCTATCGCTAGTTTATATAATTAATCCAGGTTTATAACAAAGATGCAGGTATCTTTTAGTATAAAGTGTCAGATTCCTGGTAAATCCCTCTTTTCCCCCTTATTTTTGAGATACAATTTTAAAAGTTGGCATGGTGGAGGTAATTATTAAAGGCCACTTTTTGACATAAAAATAACTTTTTTGTTACTTCCCGTTTTACCGGAAGTAAAATCAACTCAATTTTTATATATAACACCATGTGTATTATTATATTTTTGGAATCTACATAATTTTCTCTGAATCCAACGATATAACATAAGTGACATTTCAGCTGTCAAATAACATTTTGGACTTTTTGAATTTAAAGTGCCTTCTCTCAACTGTAATTTCAGTTCTGTTGGTCCCACATATAAAATAAGCATATCTTGATTGTTAGAATTGTACTTTCTAATGGTACTTTAGTAAGTACTATGATGGTACCATTAAAAAAAACTAGTTTCAGGTCTATAACCACTTTGAAGAATTTTAACGCCCTATCTGTTTCTTATTCTCTAAAGAATTCTCAACATAGTCTTCTGTCGTAGAAGATTTCCAGCCCCCATGATGCTTTAACATCTTACATATCTCCACCGCCATCAACCAGAATGGTGGCTGAGGACCTTCAATCGAAGCTTTGTTCCAAAATTTTTGGAATGCTTTCAAAAGTATTAACTCCAACAGGTAATAAAAAAACTGAATGTTGACGTCAACTCTATTTTTCGATGCTATGGTCGGTTAGAATTAATCTGGGATGGTCAGGGCACTCTAAATCCAAAAGTAAAATAAATAGAGTCCAAAAAGTAATTTGACAGCTGATATGTTACTTACGTTAATATCGTCGGATTCAGAAGATAGCCTAGATTCCAAAAAATATAACAATATACAGGGTGTTCAATATAAAAATCGAGAACTGGTATTACCTACTTCCGGTAAAATCGGAAGTGGCAAAAAGGTAATTTTCAATTCCAAATTTGAAAATTGTATAAAAAAAAAACAATGAGGGGGGAAAGAGGGGTATACCATGAATTTGTGTCACACTGTAGAACGCTGTGGATTGGGCCACTATGCTACTTACACAGCTAATTATTGATGTATCTGTAGATTAATATAGATAAACCTACCTTTCTTTTTCAATTGAAAAAATTTGTTGGTAAAAGTTTTCGCAAATTTCGTGTTATCACCACATCCTCCCCATTGCCACTTTGACGAATTGTCCGATTTTCCATGGCTGGCACATTTACAGTTCGCCAATTTTCCCTCGGCGCAAGCTCTTGCCACCAAATACATGAAAGCTGAAGTGGTTAATGAATACATAAACGCTGTTTCGCGATAAATCTTCTTGAAAAACCTTTTCACATTTGAACAGGGCCATTGTTCGTACCTTAAACAAATTAATTATTCTTTATTGACAATGTTTTTAGTTAGTCAATAAAGTAGTATGTAAATTGTATGGGTCGAAAGACCTGAATGCTGCGGGTAACCGCGCCGCCTTCCAACACCAACAACAACAACAGTATGTATATGGTTACGTTCTTGTGGGTTAGTTTTAGGCGATTATCCATATTCTAGAGCGTTCGAATGTATTTTTCCTAGGTGGGCCGGGAACATCCCAGCGCTTCTCCCAGCGGGTGCAGATAGTGAAACGAGTAAAACTAGTGAAACTACTCGATATGAAATTTGTCTTTGATATTACTTAATGAATATTCTCCGTTTACTGGGTAATTTACCACATTTCTGAAAATATAGAAAGTACTAGAAATTAAACTTGAGCGCAAAGGGATTAGTTAGGGGGTTTATCTATTGAAAGTTATTTATTTTGAAAAATTTTTGTTTAACTAAAAGGAAAAATAATTCATGCTGAAAAATTTAGAACAATATATTATTTTCAGTGTGAGAATTGTACATATAATTCTTGGTTAGTTATACTAGGCCTCAAAAAACCAAAACCAACCCCCGACTGATTATTTGGCTCAGAGAATAATTCTGTAATATTTTTTATATTTCCAGAACCACCTCAGTGCCGAACAAATAAGTAGATAAAGAAAATATGAGTGAGTAAATCTATAAAAGGACAGACCGTTTGTTCCAACAGACCTCATTAATGCAATTTTAATCAATTACCACACATTTTAAATATATGTTATATGAAATTAATAACATTTTTCATTTTTCAAGACTCGATAAGTAGAAACAGCTATAATACTGACGTAGTTTTCCACGTAACATCAAAAACACTATAGTCCACTCGACGCGCGTTTTGCCAACTAAGTTGGCATCGTCTGAAGATGATTAAAACTAAACTTAGGTTAACACTGTATTCTATTTACACGTAAACTACTGCTATGGTTCAGTGAACTGCTCGGTGAACCGCCGCGACGGGTAAGTGAACCGCGGCGACGAACCAGTGAACCCCCGTGACGGACCAGTGAACAGCCGCGACGAATCAGTGAACCGCGATTTACTAACCAATAAAGCAGGCTGCATGAGATTGGCCCTCTGTCACTATTCATACTATTTTTACATTTAGCAATTCCCAAATTCTCAAAGGCATCCAGCTGTCTAGAATTTGTTATATTCCTAATCAGTTTCAAATTGCTACTATATATCTTATGGACGTTCTTAAACTCATATTGGGCGATCCTAGAGTTATCTGTTCTACCATATTTGAGATGAGCCATAAGTTCCTTGAATCTAGTTTTAATTGACCTTCTAGTTTGTCCAACATGCTTTTGCTTGCAATCTTTACAGGTAATTTCGTAAATCCCCGACTTTTACTTAGTCTCTCTTTCGTCTTTTGGATTTCCTAAAAGTTGTTGTAGTTGTTATTTCCCGATGAATAGACTACTGAAAAACCCCTACCAAAACCACGGGTGAAACGAGGATCGTAAGGAATAGATATGAATTTTGGATTTCCTCTTTCATTTTGAAAAGTCGAGGAATTTAGAAGTGTCTCTTTAAATTTACGTTTCCTAATCATTTTATCAATTAAACTTACCATTTACCATTATCCATTACTCGCAGTTGTATGCCCAATCAATGCCTCTTTCTTTTCAAACCTCTCCTTATTTAATGGGAAGCTTAATAGGCGAGGAATTAAAAAATTGATAGTAGCCATTTTATGTTGAGCCAATGGTTAGAGTCCTTAGGGATATATCTTAGAGTACTGATATCTTTTCTGTACATGTCAAATTCTAACTTATTTTCACTATTTATAATTATTAATACATCTAAGAATGGTAGTTGTCAGAGTTTTCGATTTCATTTGTAAATTAAACTGACGCTAAGCGATTGTTTAATTTAGAAACAAAGTTGTCAATATCAGTGACTTGTATCAAACACCGCAAAAATATCATCCACATATCTAAACAAAATCCTGGGGAAATACTCGAATTCTTCTTTTGCCTCCGTTTCGAATCTGTTTATGAAGAGATGGGCAATGAAGGGTGACAAAGAGTTACTCATTGCTGTGCCCTCATGTTATTTGAAGAAATTATTATTGAATCAAAAGCAATTTTGTTTGATGTAAAGTTTAGTTGAGTTCAAAGATATTCTTCACTACATCTTGATTGAGATTCGATTGAGTCGGTCGAAGTTTAAAACAGGAGTAAAAAGGTTGTTGCAGGATTTAAGTGCATTTCTTACTTCAGTAATCATTTTTGTAATGGCTCTCTAATTTTGTAATTCCGTCGGACAATTTTTAATTAAATTGTCTAATCGTATATGAAGGCCTATCCACAGGGGTGTGTTGGGAACTATCCTGGCGTACTTGCCTACGGTGGGCAGAATGTCGGCTTGGTGTTCGAGGCGAATGTTTGTGGGTATGATTGTGAGAGAGGATTTTCAGGTTTCTCTCTTTTTTTGCTTTATCTTCTATTTAAATTCTAAATGGTGGTTACGGCCTACCAACGTAAGTTGTTTCTGAGGCTCAATTGCCTACTGAATAATAATATGTCACCTTCCTCCCACACAAGTATAAAACTTTTGGGTTACTCCTTGTGATTAGAAAGAGGAGGGGGTTGAGATATATTTAATACTATATTTTTTTAATATCTCTGAATTTCTACTGAAAAGTTCTGAAAAACTGTAATGAACATTGATTTAGCATATACGAGTACTCGTAATAGTTATTAGGTAAACTCGTTTCAATCGCTGAGTGGGGCAAAAATGCTAAAGGCTTGATTAAAACTATCAGGCATCTAAAAGAAGGTTTGACTGAAACTAACTCGTGCAATATATCTGTGCTCTACATCTGCTATGGAAATTTTCCTAAATTGCTGTGAGTTTAAATTCGATCATTGAAACTATCTCTAAAGAACTATTGATGATTTTGACAAAAATTTGGGCATAAAGTAGAAAATAACCTAGAATTATGATGCCTACGGTACAAGTCATTACATAAGGTTTTTAAGAACTCTCAGTACTTATAATTGTTTAAGAAAATTTGTTAAACCATTCTCTACTACATTTCACATAAGCTAACAATATTCTTCTTCCGTTCGGGTCCTGGTTCCATTTTGGTATTCGTGGAAATGAAAATAAGATTTACCTACTTAAAATACATGTCATAATCAACTTTCCTGTGCAAAATATAAGTTTATTTTATATAAAACAAACATATGAATAAAATTACGTATATATTTTTCATAAAAAATTTAGACATATTCATATCATGTCTTGCTAAACTTAGATACTTACTGAAATTGGTACTTGCACGCACTGATAGTCAATTTTTTTGTTTCCAGTAATAGTTCAGCTAAGCCTTTTCTTTTTATACAAAGTCTAGATTGATGTTTTAAGTGTTTTAACCAACGGCACATACTTTTTCTGTTCCTTGTTGTGTTGTATGCCGTGAAATTGCTTGAGAAAACTACTGCTACAAACGATTTTCGTAGAGATATCTTGGTTGCGTTTCTGAAATAAAGAAACAAATATGTGAGGAATAGAACATTATTTTGCATAGTCTCTCCCCTTTCTGATTTTTTGTTTTTTGAACTAATTGTATTATCATTCTGTTTCAAATTACTACTTTATGCCTGATGGGAGTTATACGGTTGTAAATGGGATAAATAGCCTGTTCTTTCACCAGATCTAAGATCCTTTGATTTTTTCGAGTTTTACAAATCAAATACAAAATGTCTATGTATTTGAGGTAACATAAATGTTCCGGAACACTTGTGCACGTGGTGTTCAGGACGTTCTATCCACCCCTTAGACACAATGTGGTCATTCCCAATAAACAGCTTGTGGATTAGTAATTTTTTTTTTCATTAAAATGTTCGAGTTGACTGCAGTTTTAAAGTAATTAGTGGATAATTGAAATACCTTTAAACACCCTCTGCTATTTAGGTACAGAGGGTGTGTACCCAAAGGCAGATATTCATTTAGAAAAAAATTGAATTGAATTATTCTATTAAAAAAAAACACTTACTAATTTATCAATAAGAAATAGGTTATGTTATATTATTTATCGACTACAATTCCGATATTCAAGAGATTGTTTCCAAAGTGGATCTCGGATCATTTTCCCTTAGCATTTCCTCCATTATATTCAGTTTCCAAAAATGTAAAAAGAAATATATAAAAAAATAAAATTTATATAGGAAATATGAAGCTTTCTAAAGTAATAATTCTCATAGTGACAAACTAAAACTACGTTTTGAGATGGAACAGAACTTCAATTCTTATTTTATTGTTATTCTCCTATTTCCTTTTTGGATAGGGTATTTTCTTTTGGATAGGGTATTTTCTTTTGGATAGGATATTTTCTCACTTGGGTTATTTCCCTTGCTAAAAACATATTGTAATATCTGGTAGTAGATAGATAGTAATCGTATTTAAATCATAAAGCAGATGAGCATTTTGATTTCTTGTTTATATTACGTGGTTTACTAATTTGTTGATATACCTAGGTTTAAACTATGATTAAAAAATGACAGGATTAACTAGTTTTTCCTATTTTTTTCTATTTTCTCTTTCGAACGTTTCGCAAGTGCCATTAGCATTACCATCACATGTACAGGGTGTTAACTGTAAAATTGACCCCCCCCTCGTATTTCGTTATTCGTAAAGATATTCAGATTTTGAAAAATGGTGGCTTACACCAAATTTTCTGAATTTTTAAAAATTGCACAAGAATTAGTTAGCTGCAATATATATACAAGGCGGGGAAAAAGTACTAGGTTTTTCAAATGGGGCATCATGTATATTATTACATAGGTTTGTAGTACTCAGTGAGCTGACTTCAAAAATATATAATACTTTTGGTTTTAAATTGGCTGAAATAATCAAGGATGAATACGGAAAATATTTGATTTTATGGAGGATTTTATTTAAAATTGAATTTGTATTTAAATTATTTGTATTAATTATTACCTATTAGAAACCTCTAATCACAAAATTTTGTGAAATTATTTGGATTGTTGAAAATATTATTTAAAAACATTGGAAAAAAATGTTACTTTGACGTATTTTTTTAAATAATAATTATTATTAATTGTATTTAATTTCAATTTGTATTTAAAACCAAAAGTTTCTATGTTAAATGAACTTACCCAATTTATTTATATTTGGTAATGTGCCCTGAATTTGTTAGTAGTATTGTCTAACTACTAATATGTTTGTTAGTAGTATTTTTCTTTTAGTTGATTGTTTGTAATATATGTGTTTATAATTTTACTGTAATTTTAATTACTTATAAGCATTTAATAATAGGTACTTTAATGCAAATATTTGTACTCTTTAGCTAGTAACTATATGAATCTCTGCATTCTGTTTTTTTTTGTGACGAGTGTAAACGCCCTGTTGTATATTAACATAAATTTAAATAAATAAATAAATAAATAAATAAATAAATAAATAAATAAATAAATAAATAAATAAATAAATAAATAAATAAATAAATAAATAAATAAATAAATAAATAAATAGTTTGTTACTCCAGCGATGCCGATGAGATGATGTCATTTAAAACAGAGGATGTCACTCAAAGTAGGTCTAATTTAGCATTCGTTTTTTGAAGTGTGCCATTTTTGAATTAGCTGTATGCCTACAACCAACTAACCAATTTGACTCGTAGTCATAAAATATAGCAGAAAGTAAATTCTTTCAAAATATATTCATTTAGAAATTAGGATAACCTTCAACTTAGAAAAACCAGTTGGTCCATTTTGAATGACGTCCGCCATTTTGAATTTTGAAATGCTTTTTAATTCGTTCAAAAATTCTTAAAGCCTGTTTTATTGCCTAAATATTCACATAGGGTTGGTTAATAGAAATCGCTTGAGCAATGAAGAATTATTTTTTTTTCTTCAAAATTTAAAAATGTAAGTAGGTCGTTTAATTATTCGTAGTCTTAAATTATTGTAGGAGAAAGTCAGTTCTCTCGAAAAATTATGTTAGCTCTGTAATTTTAATAATTTTATCTTGAAAAGAAAGATCGTAAATCAAGGCCTAACTTTAACAGCGCCCGCCATTTTGCTTCTTGACGCTTCAGCCATATTGATATATAGTCCTTGTACCTTACCCAATTCTCTAACTGTCAACATCAAATTTGTTAAAATAGGTTAAGGAATAAAAATTTGGCAAAGAAAAATAGAAAGTCGGTTTTTTTTGACCATCCGATTTAATATATGTTCCTTTCGTCATAATATAAATCGTCATAATAAAGTCATCCGGTGATATAGCGGTTAAGTCTGCGTTTTTTTCATGTGTGCCCTCCCTCTACACAAGCCTGAGGCTTTCAGAAGGGAGGTTGTCCATTTCTGTGGTGTGTTTTATGTTTATGTCTATAAGCATTTCAATGAATTTTGCAGTTTTGGCGGAGTCGCCAATATCAATTACTTCTGTAAAAATGTAGTCACGAGCATATTAAGGAATTTAGGTTTGTAGAAGGCAATACGTTTTATTAAATTTGTCACTATGTCAATAGCACACCTTTTCCGTTTCTTACTATTTTATGATGTCTTAGTATATATGCTATGAGTTGATACATGACACATTTGTACATTAAAATGTATTTTAAGCAACTATTTGCCTTTAGAAGGCTAAATATTATTACTTTTAACAATTTTATGAGAAATGAATATGAAACTGTAAATAATGTAGGATTGTACGGATAAAAATTGCCAAGTATTTTTATAATATTACAGAATTTGAAGAGACAACTAAAATATTAATACTTACACAGATGAAAGTCACCAATAACATTCTAACATTCGTTTTAATTCTCAAATGTAGTACTTCGGCAATTCAATTAATTCTGGTATGGTATTCTTATTTTTACATAATATAGGATAACATCATACTGATGAATAATATACAGATATTCAGTATGTTGCTATGCCAATTGTAGTTTATTTAATTGAAACATTGTCATACGACTTTCTCTAATAGATCTCAAAACATACTAAGTTCTGCCTAGGGAAATAGTACAAGTTTAAAACAATTATTAATATAGTACGTAATATCGTCAAGAATTCCTCTCGTTCTCGAATAAAATATTATGTGCAAGTGTTAAATGTAAGCCCTATAAGTTGATACAGTCCCAAAATATAAATACTGATAATTTTAAAACTATTTTATTATCTATGAAGTGTAACTGTATAATACCTGCCAAATGAATGTTGAAAATGGTTCTAGTGAATATACAAATACTGTTAAATACTGTTCACAGTTCTAAACTTTTACGACATTTTTATAGCACAGATATTTTAAACAGACACGACCTTATTTAATTAAATTGCCAAACTATATTGCTGTCTTCCATTTTGATTAGGATTGTTGCTTTGCGCCTTTTGTATGAAAATTTCGATTAAAATGATTCTAATGCTATTCATAAATACACAATATTAAACACTTTTTGATAGCAGCGGTGGTGCTTTATGGTTACCTATACTGGGTGGAACAGCAAACTGGCTCGTCCCTGTATTACTTTTATTTTGCAAGATATGTCAACGCAATTTGCGGAGTACTTAGTAGACCAAGAAATGCATATTATTATGGGCAATGTGAAAGTGGCTCAATTGATCGTAACTTTTAAAAGTTAAGTGGAACACCCTGTATATTCTTGCAAGTTTTTAAAATAAAGAAAAGTTAGGCCAAAAAATTTTTATAAGGACTATTAAAACATGTAATATTATTTATGAAAAGCAACATCGAGTAAATGACACAATGACCAACACTACTTTGAGCTTGAAGCATAACCTTATTTTATAATTTATTCACGAATATTTGGTTTTATGTCTCCTAACGTCTGTGTGCGATTAATATAGACTTTATTTTTCAGGTATCCCCATAAGAAAAAAATCTGGTTCCATTAAATCAGGACAATTAGGCGCTCACTCAGTATCTCCGTTTTGTGAGAGCTATACATGGCAGGGAAAATGTAGGTATCTAAGAAGAGCAACCGCTTCACGCGCTTAATGTGTGGTATGTAGCGCCATTCTGCTGGAACCAGATGTTTTCTATGTGAAGTTCTTCTAATAGTAGTTGCAGAAATTCATATATTGTTCGATAACGTTCTCCATTAACAGTAATTCTATTGCCTCTGTCATCTTGAAAAAAAGCAAGGTTCAATAATTCGTTCGGAGTGTCTATATTGCGCACCAAACGACGACTTCTTGATCAAACTGCATGCCCTCTTGAATAAGACGAGGTTTTTCTGTTTTCCAAGAAACGATAATTTTTCTTGTTAACACAACACGACCAAGGCAAACATTTTTGCTTTGTTGCTCATTTTCAAATTTTGCCATAAATTGTGTTTTGTGTCCACTAAGTTTGTAACGATTTGTGCGTATTGCAAACGTCTTTGAATATCAATTGACCGCAGCTTGAACACAATTTGAATTTTGTATGGATACATATGGAAGTCTAAGTGCAAAATTCTTCTTAAAGTCCGCTTTAAGAAGACACAACCCGCAAATTGCGCCGCACGTCTTCTTGTGGAAATGTTTGGTTCTGCTTCAACATCAGCCCGAATAATCTCAATATTTTCGTTTGAATGACCAGAACGGGGTCTTCCAGTATGCTTTACGTCACTTGCTGTGCTATTTTGTAAAGATGTGTTTGCTAAACATCGAATTGTGTCTCCATGTGGATATCTTCGATCGGAATACGCTCTCCTAAAAGCACCTTGAGTTGAAATTATCGAAGAAAAGTTTTGGAAATATAATTTAACAATTTCTGCACGTTCTTGAGGCGAATAAGGGTCCATAACAAAATTCTCTATCTTTCTACATTGTTATAAAACTTCACTTTAGACAGTGCCGCATCCCGTATATTTATATATATGTATATTTCTGTTTGTATCTTGTACTGTATTGTATTACACCTGTTTTGTTTATATTTATCCTGTAATTGGATATATACGCGGGGTGGGTAAATTATATTAATTACAAATTATATTATATTAATTCCATTGTAATTAATTTATACTAATGATATTAACTTTTAAAAGTTCAGGTTACTTTTTGATCTATTAAAATTCGGTTGACATATCTTGCAAATTCAAAGTGGTGCAGGAGCTAACACTATTTTGTTCCAGCCGGTACAGTGGATAGAGCAGTGGATACGCCCCAATCAAGCATTATAACTAAGGAAATGTCTTATATGAATACCTATATGATAATTTTCCACCCACGTATGAACTACGAGTTAAGTAGCTATTAATTAAAATCATTATACTGACTATAATGGAAAGGTATATTAACCTAATACAGGTGAAACAATCAAGTTATTAGTTATGCAAATTGCTGACAGCAATAAAATTAAATTTAAATTTAAATAGCAATCATTTTTAATTTAAATTTAATTCTGCCTTTCGAATAAATCGTGTGTGTAGGTGTGCAATTTTTTTCAAAAATGGAAGTAAATATAAAGCATTCAGTTTTTTCGAATACGAGTTTTTTCGAACATTATTTTAATGTGAACTTAAAATGCTTTACTATTATAATAATTTTTTTTTAGATTTGACTTAAATTTTTCTAAAAATTCTTGTTGAACATTGTCTAAAAAGTAGATAGGTAGGTATATGGTTGGTTCCTAAAGAAATACATTATTTAAGTGGCAAATGGAACAAATGTTAATTTTTTTAACTTTTACCATTGTCACTTTATTTTTATATATGCTATATTTTTGCTTGGTTAGTAGATTGATATAAAATGTAAAACCAATTAAATATATTACTATTAAACCAATTTAAATTATTTGTAAGAATAAAATTTCTGAAAACACAGACTGTATTAAAATTAAGCTGTATTAAAATCGTTTATTTAAATATTCAAAATAAGGCGTTAATGTATCGATATTTCTATAATTTTTAAACCCGCCCCCACTTACTGGCAAGATAAATATAGATAAATATATAGGTAATATATAGATAAATATTTTTTACGGTTGATGATTTATAAGCAATAAGCAAATCATGTCATTTGTTTATGGTAGGTATATGAATTTATCACAGCAAAAAACGTTTTTGTATGCTATAATCTATATTTGATTATGATAACCTTATATAATGGTCTAATATTGAAGTTTTTCTTTTGATTTTCATAGAGTGATTTATTTTTGAGAAGAAATGTATATTATCCCTGTCCCAAACATTTTAAGAACTCACTGAAAATGTCCTCAAGATTTTTAAAACTAGAAGTAGGCCAGCTAGTTTATCGCTCAGTTTATTCCACAATTCTTCGTCAAATTTTTATAAAAAAAAATGAAGAAAATACACAAAGAAACGGAATTAAAAATGAGAAATTATTTACAATGCAGTCAATTTATGTGATCGAAGATTTCAACAAAAAATAAAATCTCCCTTTTCAATATATTACCTTTTAACCTGTACAAATCCATAATAAACAAAAATTTTCCAAGTACATTTTATTGCTGCGGAATCATAACATTTAAACATTTATATCTGCAATTATTACCTAATACATTTAAAAATAAAATATTACTCTAATTATTAACAGATTCTACTAAAGATTCTTCATATTTTCTTTCAAACGATAGATATGCGTAAGGAGTTTCTACTTACTTATTCACCTCCGCATCAGTATGACTATTAAACCAACTATACACAATTAATATCACAGCCAAACTTGTTACGTTAATTGTAGACGAAATTTTCATCGTTTGTACTACATGGCTCTCCACACTTAACTGAAAGCCAGGAAATTGGTGTAAAGTGTATTCTCATTCGTCATGAGCAAACAAAATAAATATATTGTCTAACTAATGTCTGAAACAATTGTGTATGAAATGCTTTTGCTCAATGTTTCACTTTGAAAGCTCCTTTGATATTAGGGCAACATATATTTTTTGGGTGTTTTATATTTATTTTTCAGATGTGGCAATATTTATAATTTATTGCCCATGATTTGATATGTTTTATAAATCAATTCTTTTAGTTTTGACATATTTAATTGGTTATTAGATATAACAATTTGTTTTCTAAATATAGAGTAAAACGGATGATGCATGGCTAAATATTATCTCCAAAATTTCAGTTTCAATTATTGATTATATTAAAGTAGTTGTAATTAGAGGAAGATGCGAAATTTTTTAATGTGGGTAACTCAACAAAATAAAATCCCGTAGAATTTTGATATTTTTATCAAAGCTATATTTTGAAATAATCGTTATAAATCCATGTTTCGAAATATTTCGTTTTCTTAAATTATTCATATGATTTAATCGCAATATAATATAAAATAAATGTGTCAACATTAAATGAAAAATATGTAACATAAGCGTATTTACACAATCCTAGGGTTTAAATTCTTAAACTCTATTTTTGATTCTTGAATTCTAATTACTTATTTGGGAGAAAAACATGCGATTCAGTAACAAATAAACTGTTACGTAAATATACCATATCTACTGTTATAAACCATATCTACTAAAAATTAAAAATATAAATATAATTCTAAGAAAGTTAGATGAAATAAATCATCGATACTTGGAAAAAGTCATTTCACATTTCCGTGACAAGTTCAGTGTTAGGATAATCATCGCTATGTCATACGACCCACCCTTGCTTTGCTAATAGCCTTTCGACATACATTTTTAGATAATGCACATGCATCCGAATAATGATAATCTTCAAGAGTAATATCCTGATTTGCCTTAGTACCTACACTCTACACCGTTTCTTTAAGGATACTTCACTTAGAAAAAAGTCACGTGGATTTATATCTTGTTTGAAGGACGACCACGGCACGGTTGTGACATTAATTGCATGAAACATTATGCGGTCCATGGTTTTCAATATTATATGTAAACCAAATATTTCATGTAGGAAATTAAGTAAAATATCGCAATGAACCAGCATCTGGATTGGCTCAGCTGTTGTTGCTAAAGAAAACTGGTTGTGCAGTACTGAATCATCCATAAGTCATTGAAAAACAATGTATTATGCATTGATGAAAAATAGTCCAAATATTTCTGCAGTTTTTCTGCAGATTTTCCTCAAATACTTCATTCAGTTTTGTTAAGAGTTGTCTGAATATATGTGATGAAAGATGTCAGCAATGCAAGGAGAGCATGTATTTTTAATAAAGCAACACAAATCTTTGTAATTTTACTCAATATGTTTCTGATTTCTTACATGCTAAAAAGCAAGTTGGAGTTATATACACTGATATATCGAAGACATTTGATCAGGTAGATCACCCGCTCCTACTTGAAAGTTGCATAGCTATGGAACCTCGGATAAGCTTATAAAATTTTTTGACTCTTACTTGGATGGTAGGCTACAATATATTGACTGTTTGGGGAAAAGGTCGCTAAGTTTCTCAGTTTCGAGTGGTGTTACGCAAGGTAGTAACTTGGGCCCGTTATTATTTTTGCTGTTCCTTAATGATCTTCCATAGTCATTCAATCGCATAAGTTGCTATATGCGGATGACCTAAAGATATCTAATATTATCAATAGCTGCTCGTCACTGCAGGAAGATTTAAATAAAGTGGTTAAATGACGTGCTGATAATAAACTGAAAAACAATATAAAGAAGTGTGCAGTAATGACCTTTGCCTAGTTTCTGATTAACTAGCGTTTCATAAAAATTGAGGATTGGAAGAATGTTTAATTTTGTTAATTAGGCATCTGATTGATTTGTTTTTAATTTGCATATATCATCCTTGTTTAGTTAGGTTTCATTATTTTCAAAATATTGGATATTTTTGCCCATAAAATTGATAGCATTTACCAATATAATAATAATAATAATAGTAATAATAATAATAATAATAATAATAATAATGTCGACTGAATTTCAACAAAACAAAAAATAATAATAATAATAATAATAATAGTAGTAGATAAAAGTTTGTAGATAAAATTCCTTTTTTCCTTCCTTGCCTTCCTAAAATTAATCGTTTTCGAGATATTTAATTTAAATAAAATAAGAAAAACAGTATAATTAGCTTAAAATAATCTGATCGGTTTAAAATAAGAAAGATAAAGCAACAATATTTGTAGGAGGAATAGCAAGCTATACCCCTAAGCTTCCTATCCATACTTTCAAGGTGGCTTAATTGCATACAGCGTGATGGAAATTTAATGCCGAGTTAAGTTAAGTTAAAACTATCATAATTTTGTTTTTTCAAATAGAACATATTTTTCCATAATCTGGTGCACAATATTATTGACTTTCGCATGGTATCATGGTTCCTTATATCTATCTATCTCTTCTAGTTTTAAAGTTATCTACCCTTTTTTGTGTAATCACCTAAAATCATTTAATTTCTTGTGAGGATGGCTGTGATATTCTTAACCGAACTTGAAAACAAACAATATGTCACTAGTTATTTGTTGTCAGTCTAACAGCCATAGAGCCAGTTCAATTAAGTATTGTTTATATTTAAAAAATGGAAAATGAAAACACGTATTCAATGCTTACATTCAAAATTTTTATAGTATATTTTTAATATAATTTATTGGCTTATTTATTTATTTTTTATTAGATATTTATATAGCACGCAAAGTAACTGTTTTCGACATATCTTAAAAACAATAAAGTTATTCCTTTACGTACCTAGGTTATATGTGTGTTTTTTTATAGTAAGAAAGTTAGAGCGATAGTATTCTCAGATAAGAGAGTTATGTATTTAATACCAAGTTAGGTCGACTGATTTTTTTAAATGGGATACCCCGTATATGTTTTCAAATTTAGGCGCGGAATTGTGCTCTGTTTCGATAGATAGTATGGTTCTCTATACTGATCTCTTTTACTTTGACTGTTTTATTGTTACAATTTAATGATTTAAAAATATATTTTCTATAAATTATCTCTACTAGTATCCTAAGGGAACAAAACAACAATTGGAATTATAAAGGATCAGAATAAGCAGGAGGAAGGGACATTTATGGGACATTTAGTGCACTAGAACAAAGTAATAGCCATTTTATGTCCTGTGAAAAAAATGACATTTTCATTTTCCATATTGTCCTCTGCAGGCAGTTCTGATTTATTTGACATTAAAATTGCATATGTTGTGTTTAACAGAAACCATATTATTAATGGTCCAATAAAAATATTGTTAAATGATAATAATCAATTACTATGGGCAGTTAAGTGTCTGAATCAGCATGTGTAGAATGATAAATCTTCTTAGAATCATAATGATACTGAAAGTATCAATCACCACGGTTCTTATAAAAATGCATTAATGGTATTTATATTCTACTCTATTTATTGCAATAACTAAGTGCGAATCCAACTAAGTATCTATTAACGACAAATATTAATATACCTATTTGTTGACTGATTTACTAAAATGGACTGCATTCAGTTACTTTTTAGTGGAACAATAACAAAAAATTATAAGCTTATTTGGAAGCTTAATAACATTTCGCTTTCCAAAATCTGCATGCTTCTTTCATTTTAATCATTTTATATATATAAAAAAAGAAACTATACTGTATGTAGGTATTTTCAATAAATACCTCTAATGTTATCTTAATATTAATTAATCTATACATTTGTGAATTCCTTAATTGTACAAAAACAGTGTATGAGAAAATAATTTTTTATTATTTCAGGAAAATTTTAATTAATGAAAATTATTATATAAAAAACAAAAATTGTACTGACTGTAGGCATTTTTAATAAATATTTCCAATGTTGTCTTAATATTAATTAATCTATAAATATGTGAATTCTACAGTTGTACAAACACAGTGTACGAAAAAAAATAATTTTTCATAATTTCACCAAAACATTTCACTAAAAAGTGAAAGCTATCATAGCTAAAAGTCGCACAACCAACATTTTCAAAAGTATTTTTGACTTCCTGTAACTTCCTGTTATACCGGAACTCGATAATAAATTCCTTATTTTAAATGAAATACAAAATTTTTTTGCGGCATTTTTGAATTTCTTGATAAATTTGAGGATCATTTTATTTAGGATTTCCTATACTTACCTAATTTGTTCCATTTTTAATTTTTTGAATTATTTTTAATTTGAAATTTATTTTTACATTTTTTACGTATAGTTTTACAATATTTTAAAAATATTCAAAATCAAGTTACCAAGAAAAAAATTACAATTTTGACAATTGGAATTTTGTACAATTAGGATGGTTTTGTATTAGTAACACTTTGGAAGAAAAAATACAGTTCTATATATTTCTAGAAAAGGAAATGGATGTTTCTTACTTTTCGTGCCGAAGTTGGACCTTCATTACTTACCGGATGAACATTAAAAAAAGGTAAACATGAATTTATAACATACTACTGTAAAATTCCACAACAAAATTTACTTGAAATACCTACTTAGCGTCGAATAAATTGCGGTAACAATAAAAATAGGCAAACAAAATTTTGTCCATTACTATAAATGGCAGAAAGGTGTACCCTAATAAAACTTATTATTTCTTAACAATGGTAACAATACGTAGTAAAATAATGTCGTTTATAATGTTTGTTTATACTATCTTTTTCAATACCTGAGGTATTAGTTCTTAGGAATGGCGTAATGCTAAAACTGAATAGCCTGTTAAATATTTTTAGAAAACAAGTTGGTGGAAAGACTAAAAATACTTTGTTGAATTTTGGTCTTCACTCAGTCATATTATATTCCGTATAGAAAAATAATAAAACGTTTGTGTTATACTATTGAAGACTATTGCAGAACGAATAGATGATGAAAACATTTCAAAAAGAAAAATGTAACCTAAAGGATATCAGCTTAAATCAAATCAGTTTTTTTTTCAATATTTTTCAGTATTGGACAAAAACAAATAGATATGTTGAATAAAACCTGTGAACATACCATGCATTATGATTAGGGCAGGAATTTTTATTTTTAAGTTTTTACAGTTGTTTACAGTTATCGCTTGTTATTTAAAAACTATGTACACCGCGTTCCATATAAAACGACCCACTATACTATCTGGAAATCTATAAAAGATGTGAAAAAAAGTTAAATACAAAAGTTTTTCAGATTTTCGAGTTCTTTTAAAATATAATACTTCCATGTATACAGGGTGTCCCAATTTTGCTGGGACGACATCAACTCTAAAAATTTAAATGGGACACCCTGTATTTTTGTCGATTTTTGGATTCTTTGTCAAAAATAAACTCGACTTACCTATTTAAACTATAGTTGAATTTTGCGTAGTTTTCGAGATATTTGAGGTCATGTGTGCGTTTTTGAAAAATCAAGGTATTTTTCAACACGATATAAAAAAATTATCAAAAACTAAAATTAAGTGTTTGGGTGGTAATTTCCACTTACAAAGCGTCAATGCAGATACAGAATGCAAAATTTTTGTTAACACTTATACAGGGTGGACATACTACGAAATCAATCTTGCAACTTTATAATCTGAAAAAGGTCGATTTTTTTAAATGAAACACCCATTATATAATTACTCTATGTTAAAGACAATGAAAATACCTATCATTTCATGTATATATGTCCTATACATAAATTCAATGGCTACAGAGAAAATCGCAATTTTATAGAAATTTACAATGATTTCTAGTATAATGATATTGTAATGCTGCATGCTCTCAAAAACTAGGAGGCTATGGAATGAATAATATTGAAATTTGTTTTAATTTGACAGTTCTGCAATTTATTTGTGTTTATACGGATTAACAGAAAGTCCGTCCCCCTCTCTCTAATTTTTGAACCTCTGGGTATATTGTGATGAAATTTGAAACGATAATGTATGACTAAATTCTGCATTTTTTGACACATCAATAACAGCTCTGAATGTCAAAGTGACAGCTGGGCGGGCAATACGAATATTTTTTTAAATGGAAATGGGGCTCGAGTAATAACTCGGTAATAGTAATATCAGTTTGTAACATAATCTTGCTACCTATTAGGTGTCATTGTTGATTGTTGCTGTCATGTTTGACAGTAAATTTTTGCTCGAAATTGTCTAGAAGCTTTTTTTGGCGAAGCTAACCGAAATTACCATGCTGCTGTTCGTATGTTCAATGAACGCTATCCGGAACGTCAAATTTGCAGAAAATATGTACGAAAGTTAATTTCAAAATTTAAAACTGATATAACGTGGAAACCGATATTACTGGTTTTTATTTGGAAATTACTGAACCAAATGTTCTCAAAATTGGGGAATGTTTTGAGCATAAAAATAGTTTCAAAATGAGTTATTACTCGACCCCCATTTCCATTTAAAAAACTATTCGTATTGCGCGCCCAGGTGTCACTTTGACATTCAGAGCTGTCATTGATGTGTCAAAAAATGCAGAATTTAGTCATAATATATTATCGTTCCAAATTTCATCACAATCTACCCAGCGGTTCAAAAATTAAAGAGAGGGGGACGGACTTTATGTTAATCCGTATAAACACAAATAAATTGCAGAACTGTCAAATTAAAACAAATTTCAATATTATTCATTCCATAGCCTCCTAGTTTTTTTGAGAGCATGCAGCATTACAATATCATTATACTAGAAATCATTGCGATTTTCTATAAAATTGCGATTTTCTCTGTAACCATTGAATTTATGTATAGGACATATATATATGAAATGATAGGTATTTTCATTGTCTTTAACATAGAGTAATTATATAATGGGTGTTTCATTTAAAAAAATCGACCTTTTTCAGATTATAAAGTTGCAAGTTTGATTTCGTAGTATGTCCACCCTGTATAAGTGTTAACAAAAATTTTGTATTCTGTATCTGTATTGACGCTTTGTAAGTGGAAATTACCACCCAAACGCTTAATTTTAGTTTTTGATAATTTTTTTATATCGTGTTGAAAAATACCTTGATTTTTCAAAAACGCACACATGACGTCAAATATCTCGAAAACTACGCAAAGTTCAACTATAGTTTAAATAGGTAAGTCGAGTTTACTTTTGACAAAGAATCCAAAAATCGACAAAAATACAGGGTGTCCCATTTAAATTTTTAGAGTTGATGTCGTCCCAGCAAAATTGGGACACCCTGTATACATGGAAGTATTATATTCGAGTAAAAGAACTCGAAAATCTGAAAAACTTTTGTATTTAACTTTTTTTCACATCTTTTATAGATTTCCAGATAGTATAGTGGGTCGTTTTATGTGGAACACGGTGTACAAAGCTCGATGGTAATGTATTGCTATCTCAATTATTATGAGAGATAAACGGCTAAATTTGCGAGTAGTTTTGTAGAATTTTATACTGATTTCAAATAAAACCTTTTTTAGTTTTCGTGATATCTAGAAAAATCCCAAATTTCCATTTATTCATTTCAATAAAACAGTAACACTGACGTAGTTTTCCACATAACACCAAAACACTATACTGCACTCGCCGCGCGTTTCGCCAGTCAAGTTAGCTTCATCTGGAGATGATTAGGACATACAGTATATGCATGTATGAATACACTTTTTTATAAGGTAACTTGTGGCCAATAATAACCCGATCGTCTTTTGTTTTTCAGTTGTTCTTCTGTTTCTCTGATGGCGGCCTTTTTAGATTTTTCATCATGTTATTGGTCATGCCATTGCCTTAAAATAAGCTTTCCATAATGTGTCACATCTTGAATATTTTTATTTATATGACAATATTCAAAAAAATATCATTTTCAAAGGAGGTGAACAATTTAACAGTGAGAATAAAAGAATAATACCAAAAAGTATTTAGATCCGTGTAATGATTATTATTGGAAATAATAATTGAGTTATCGACACACTGATGGTTCTGGGCATTATATGAACAACAGAATGCGATATCTTTTGACAGTTAAGCGTTGTATTCATTAGTTGAGTTGTAGTGAATTAGTTTTAGTAACTAATAACCATAATTTTCAATAATGAAGAATATTTTGATATGCTCTCAAACGATACATTCTTCCAAATCGCAATTCTGTGCTTTACATTCATATTTACAAAAATTTCCTCCAAATACTGCCCCCAATTGGTGGGGACAGTATAAAGTGTCCCCACCAATTGGATGGGGACAGTTTATACTGGAATCCAAATCTGTAGTTGGGGATAATTTAATTCAAAATTATGTTGCCGTTCGCTAAGAGTGATCTTCAACTATTTTGATTAGGTAGTCAAATTTAAAAGCTACACTGAAGGAAATGGATCAAATAAAATGTTTTGCTAAGACGATCTGCTTTATGATAGCACTTTTTCTTATTACCATTATATTATAAGGCACTAACCATAAGGAAAATCGTTTTGCTAATATGCTTTTACTACCTTAAATAGTCATTTTGCTGTTCCCATATAGTGCGTTTTCTAATTATTTTTCCTAGCATTTATTTTCCTAAAGGTAAGTAAATAAACTTTTATAGTAAGTGTGTGCACCAATTTGAGACTTACTTAGTTGGGGTTACTTTACCTTAGTTTATGACAAGTCGGTCCTGACTTACCGTAACTAAGTTATTATTTGACAGTCATGTAATGCGCAGTCGCAATAGAGATCACTGTACAGATTTCTCGCTAATCGGTTACTAGCCGCACGCCATTTTACGCACATTTTACGTGTGTTCACTGTGTTGACTGGGTGTGTACCGCGTGGAGTAAACGTTATTTGGTTAGTTTATGGTAAATTTAATTTGGTCAAAGAACGTATTAGAGGCTTCAGTAATTAGTCTTTCTAATTCTTGTATAGATTACGAAAGATAAATAAATAATTTTAAAATGGTGTATTTATTACCTAAAACACTATAACTTCACCAAAGTAGATATGCATAGATAAAACAAAGGTGCTTCAGTTATTTGACAGTGCATTACATGACATTACATCAGTTATTATGGTACTTTACAAGAAAATTGGTATAGGAATATGGACACCACCTATGTAAGAAATATCTGTGCTTTGAAAACTATTGGAGGTTAAGTTTTGTAGATACTTTGCTGGAAAACTATTAATTTTATGTAGGTATAAATTATGTATGTGGGTGTGTTAAGCTTAACACCATACAATTATATACTAAACTAATACTAAAATACATATTCTAATAACAATAGTGTCATTTTCCTAGAAGCACTGTATATCATTCTATGCTAATAAAGTGAAGTTATTAAGACAAATACCAGTACTTACTGTAATGAACCAGTAATTATAATTGTTACTAAAACATGCTGTATAATGGCTCAAAAATAATTTACTAGTAGTAAGAAAAAGTTTTTTTTGTGGCAACAAAATATTAATACTGCATTAGAAAAGTATCTGCTATCCCCAAAAAAACACTTATTAAGCATAAAATGGGCCTTCATTACTAACAGCAAAAAATATCGATTTACAGTAATAAGAAAAAGTTAACAAAAAGTTTTTTTAATGGTAAGTAGACAGATTCAACAAAACCGTTTATGCTGTAGTAACTATGCTGTCTATTTGGAGCCTATTTAATGCAGATATTTTGTTGGGGATATGCGATTTTTATTTACAGTTACTTGAAATTTCTTTCAGTGTAACGTGCTAGACCACTTAACTACATGTGCCCGTTGTACCTAACCGCAAAAATGCCAGCATATTCTGGAATGATTTATGTTACACTATTTTGATTAAAACCTGCCAATAAAACTTAATTTCACGAACTATATTTTACGTTCCAAGAGATTGCACAATTTTAACAGGACATCATGTATATTTAATAGAAACATTTTATTAATTGTATTTTCAATATTTAATAGTTGTAATACTCCGTACTCATATACTACATTAAATTCATGATGATTTCATTGAAATGGGGCTAGTAAAAGTTGCATAATTATTATTTCCTGAGAAGAGTCATAAATTTTTATTGTGTATGTTAAACAAGTGGTTAATGTACCCATTTTTAAATGGTAGGTATTAAATATTAGGTTAGAGATAATGGTGGTGACCCCATAAACATTACTAAAATATGGATCTCGATGCATTTCACAGGTTGTTGTACTACCTGAACCTGCAATACCAACTCTGTTGCTAATGTTAACACAAGAAATCTTTGAGTAAACCAAAGCCCACAGAGACAAAAGTACGGCCAACTAAACTAACTATTGTCAATATCCTCAGCAAATATGTGCTTTACGGATTGTTGTGTTTTATTCTGTTTGCTAAATGTCACTTTAACCTGTAAAATAAGCAAACATTCTCAAGTGACAGCATGAAATTTTACTTTGTTTTCTATGTTGTGAAAATTTACTCTTTGGTTTATAATGTAAACGATGTTTGTGCTTTTTCTATTTGAATAGTAATGGTTTGTATATTTTTCTCATTTCTGTATTTCTTAGTTTGTGGTCTATAATAATTTACTCATTAAGTGGTATTATAATATGCATAATATGCATATATGCATCCAAGTACAATAGAACAAACATATTACGAAGTTGTCAAACTAATAAATCTTTGTTTATTGCTTTGTATTTGTCACCCTAATTAGTTACGGGTGTCCCACTAGTGCGTGGAAATCCAATATCTTGGCAAAAAAGAGGCAAAGGTCATAGTGACGTAACCTTATCAAAAAATACGCCGTTGACAGATGTAACATTTTTGCGGGCGGGAGTTTGAAAAATATCATAGAATTACAACGGTTTTAATTCTAAGAAGAACTGTTTTCAATATAAATAAAGTGAATAATTAGAAAACGTAAATAGAAAATACAGGAGCATAATTTAAGTAGAACCAAACACCAAAAAACCGACAAACAATAGATAGGCAATATAAATACATAACAACTTGACAAGGCGGAGAAGGGTTGCCAAATATAGAACTCTTTGTAAATGGCAAATGCTATGCTCATTTATTGGTCATTTGTTTATCGAATATTGACAACAATTAATTACTGAAAATTACCTCACTTTAAACTTAACATGAATGACCTTTATATAAGATTTTTATTTTTACACGGTGTTGCCAGATTTCTCAAGATTTGCGAAATAAAATTATTTTCAGTTATACAGGGTGACCTTTTCCTGTCCAGAAGACAACTTCAGTTTGTTAAACGTAACCATATATTTTTTATGCTCATTTTAGATTCAACGAATAAAATAAAGGGTACTTTTTGTATAATATGTAGTCATGTATCAAATGTCATACTTTTCGAGATATTAAGTTTAAAAAAAGAACCTGAAAGTTGAAATCTTTACGTGATGTTAGCAATTCTGTGTTAGTAGGTGTTCGGAATCCTAGAACCAGTGATTTTTTAATTACATTTTTCACAAAAAATGGAAATGGTACCCTTATATATTTTGATATCAATCAATGCAAAATATGTTTACTTTCAAAAGTTATTAAGGTTTCCCATACGTAAAGTCAATACTTTTTGCATAATACGATATTATTTCCAAATTTTCTCTTTATTCGTTTTTTATGTCCATATGACGATTCAACTTATATATTTATTACTTATTAATATTAGTGAAATATGTATAAACAGTGAAAATTTATAAAAATATACAGAATACACAAATTCACATTTTAAATAGTAAACTACTAACTAAAACTCATTTTATGTTCACTATTTCACTAAATAAATCAAAGTTAAAAAATAAAATAATGATATCTTATAACAAATACATTTTTGTAAATTATGTGTTCCACGTGTCTCCCATTTTCGGCTATGTAGGTGGTATATATAACTTCAAGTTTTCTTAAAGCTCTTCGAACTTGATTTGTATTATTAATAGCTTCAATTCCTGCTGTAATTGCACTATTTGTAAGAGTACGATATACTCGATCTTTTAATACTCCTCATAAGTAATAATCGAGAGGACTCAGATCTGGGCAACTTGGTGGCCATGATATTGTTCCATTTGGGCCTATATAAAATAGTTATTTAGAAAATTTCTTACTACTACTGCATTGTGACACGGTGCAGCATCCATTTGATACACAATCTGTTCTGAATTTTCTGCTGCTTGAAGCAACAGAACTATTTGCGTTTGCAGTAGGTCAAGTTATCTTCGTACCATTTAAATTTTGTTCTAAACATATTTAATGAATTTTCTAGATTTTCTTCGAAATATAAAGCAATATTAAGTTGCACTTCTTCCGTCAGAATATTGGGTCTCTTATTTTTATTTTTATATTTTAATACCTTATATACTCAAATTCAGAATTAAGCAAAGTGGAATGACCTCGCCGATCTGGTAAAATGCGGTGAAGCACGGGCGTGCGTATTCTGTTTTACCATTGGGCACATTTCAGTTAATATATACTAGAATACTATTCTATAGAATACTTCTAGTATATGCATTTCCACTTTTTTAACTAACACAAATAAGTATAAACACTGACACAAAGAATAAATACACTGATAATTTTACCACAAATTTTTACCGTTAAGAAACGCGCGCGAAATAACCCAATATCACGCCACTGCTTCCCCAGAACTCGAGCGCAGTCGCTTCTTGATTCCCATTGGTTCCTCATTCGACCAATCAACGTCGTTGAAGCTCAGAAAAAAAGAAAGCGAAAATGCAAGAATATGTATGTTAAATAAGGATGAACAGCTTGTCGTCAATTTTACGGCGTTCACTGTTGCCAAATACTCGGAAATTCCTTGATATTATCAACGAACATAAACAAAGTCTTTGTTTATGTTCGGTGATATTATTAAGTTAAAGGTAAATTAAACATTGTGTTTGCTCTAATAAAGTAAAATAGGGATAAGGGACGTTAAAGACAAGTAAAAAAAATGGGTAAATAAGGTTATTAATACGTTTCCTGTTTTAAATAAGAATACTTTAGAAATAAATGTGACAACACAGATCTACTCTTTTTCCGGTCATTGCACTTTGCTTAATTCTCAATCGCAGTATAGTTTCGCATATTTCGTTGAATTATCTGGAAAATGGATTTCTGAGGAACTCTTCTCCCTGGAAAAACTGATTGATATTCCCTGGTTGCAAGCGCTACACTGTTTTTTGTGTAGGTATATTTCAAACAACTCTAACCTTTCTTTTTCTAAATAAATTTTTTAAACCAGACTATGTGTATATTACTTATTACAAACTCAAGTAATTAATTTTGGCATAATTTTTTTTATTCCAAACCACGCTCTGCATACTGTGAAAATAATATTATTTGCTTATTATGTCATTTTTCAATGTTTATTAGTATGTTACTTGAATAGTCATATTATGCTAAAAGTATTGACTTTGCGTACAGTAAACCTTAATAACTTTTGAAAGTAAACATATTTCTGTATTGATTAGTATCAAAATATATAAGGGGTACAATTTGAATTTTTTGTGGAAAATCAAAAGTCTGATACTAGTTTTAGGATTCCGGAGACCCTGTATTATATAATTTTGTATGGAGATCAAACTGCACTGTTTTATGTTCACTATCATCAAATTTCAAAAATAAATAAGGTATTGTACCATAATAAATTCCGTTCAAAAATGACTCATCATTACAAAAATCAGAAATATTTCGAAAAATGATTGACAGATAATTCCTTATACGAAACTGATCTAGAATTGTATGCAAAATATAAAAATGTCAATGCTCATCTCCATATGGAGATGGCGAAGTAATGCAATGCCAATCTGAGCACATTTCCCGTGGAGTAATTGTTTTTGGCATCTCCTTCAAATAAATAAGTAGGATTGTCTTCCTCAAAGATAATAAATGTCACCGTTATAATGGCGATTGCGGAAAAGCAGGTCGTTATCTATCTGTCAATTTCACAATAATTGTCAGATAGATAGTAAGATCCAAAGAGGGCACTAGTAACAACCTTCTGGAGAAGAGCAAGTCACGTTTAATCTAAGAATATTGTTTCCGACGAGATACAGTTATCACCATTTAGTTTAATGAAAACGTTTTCTTTTAATCGATATTGATTTAATTTTCTTTTGTATAATTTTAGCCTGTGCCCATTCAACCCTGCGATTGTGGTCCCGTATATGTACATCTTGTACGAATCTAGACTTATCAATTTGGTAATTTCTAACATGGTTCTAGTGTTCACGGACCCTTATTTGTAATTGACTATACATAATATGTCTCATATTTACAAGAAATTTTACAAATACAATTTTTTGAATTTTATACACTATTAATTAGTTTTGTTTTAGTAAGTATTGATACTATCTCCTCGATATTTATTTTGGCTTTCTGTTTTTTATTATTTTAAAGGCGGTGTAATCCCAAAAGAAAATAAAATGGACTTAATGTAAATGCTTTAAAATTGCTGTTTCTTATTTTAAATTTAGTAGTTAATACTAAAAAGATTAGTCATAAAGAAACATCATTGGACAAGGGAAAAATTAAACTTTCTTAATATGCAGTAGTAGTGCACTGGGTTTCTATGCGAAAAAGCAAAATTGTTTTATCCTTGCAAGATTGCGGTAGTTATTCCTGGTTAAACTGGAAGGAAATATGCAATAATACTTGCAAAATGCTAAATAAATAAATACGAAATAGATATTTGACAAAAGAAAAAATATATTTACCCATTATTTCTAGTTTTATGATTATTGCTTTAAGTGTAGTCGATAGTCTCCACTTTCTCCTAACAATAAACTGCTGGGCAAATAAAAGTTATTCTATTAATAATTTTTTTAACAGTATTTTTCTATTTTCAATAATACTGTAAATAGTCTAGTGATATAGTCTAATTTATCTCTTGAGTAAAAAACAAAAACAAGACTTTCAGCCATATACATGAACAAATGATGATTTAATATTAAGTATTAAATTAGTGACAATAAATATCCAAAAAAGTGTTTTCTTATCTAAAATTAATTTCCTATTTTAATTTTATTGTATGGGTTGGATTTATTTTGTTTCTTAATTTTTTTTATTGTTTAAGATTGCAATGTACATGTAGTTTGAAGAGTTAAGCAGAGAATGATCAGTATTTGGTGACCCCGTTGATGTGTTTCTTTTCGAGAGCTAATTAAGAACCGATAGAATGTATTGCTGGTCTGAATGAGAGAGTTATTGTAAACATTGTCATGACTCAAGAAAGCCGTTGAGAGGAGGTTTTACAGTTCGTACATATAGGATGTTTAAAAAAATTACTATTGAATAACTTTGAGATACGTTACTTAGATTTTTTATATCTGTTTGATAATTACAGTTATTTTGTTGTTCTACTATTGTTTAGGATTTAGTTAAAATAGGATTTAGTTTAAAATAGTATTTAGTAAAAATAGTCAATAGAATAAATAGCAATTCAATAGCAATTTCGAGTCGCGATATATCCCTTAGTAGTTCTCATGTTTCGTATATGCCGCTGTCTTTCTACTATTTCGGGAAGAAGAAGACGACCTTCTTGAGGAACCAATGAGGAAACGACGCCTCAATAGAACAGTTCGCTATCTCGAGTAGAATACACCGGTTTGAAAATTTGTGTGGGTTTTTTTGAAGTGAATGGCTGATGTCGACATCGTTACTGTCTCGTGGCTGAGATTATTAGGTAAGGAAGACACAGCACGTTTAATTTGTCTATGGATGTTAAAATCTAAAAAATTAATATATAAATACAGTCCTTATTCAACAACTATTTTCAAAAACATACTCTTTAGTATATCTTTCTTTATGTTATTTAAAAGGTTGATTGCTCAGATTGCGATAGATGTTACATTAGACAAACCCAGCAATATTTAAACTAACGTCTATATCAATATACATTCTCGATCATAAATTCCATACCAACTCCTAATTCATGCAGCACAGCATTAACTGAACACGCCGTAAATAAGTTACTCAATTTTAACTTTTCGGATACAACTAGATACCTATATTACATAAAGAAAGAAATACGGAAAAACGAATGTTTTTGGAAATGGCTGAAATACAAAACAACAAAAAAGTAGCAAATTATCAGTAACGTATAAGAAAATATATACGAAAAATATATAGAAACAGATATAAGTAACATATATCGCAAACTTATTCAATAGTAATTCTTATTTATATTTTTTTAAACATACTGTATATGTGCAAACTGTAAAACCTCCTCTGAACGGCTCTCTTGAGTCATGAGAATGTTTACAATAACTCTCTACAATACTTAATTACCTGCTCTCGAAAAGAGACACATCAACGTGGTTACCAAATACTTCGTTCTCTTCTTAACTCTTCAAACTACAGGTACATTGCAATCTTCAACAATAAAAAAGATGAGAAAGAAAATGAAACCAACCCATACAATAAAATTAAAATAGGAAATTGATATTAGGTAAGAAACCACTTCTTTGGATATTTATTTTATCACTAATCCAATTTAATACTTATCGAAAACTATTATTTTTAGCTAGTAACCTTGAAAAAGTCCGAAAACTCTGATGAAACTTGGGATATTTGTCCATATATCTGGCTGAAAGCCCCCTTTTTTGTTTTTTGTTGAAGAAATGAATTATAGTCTATTTTTATTGGTGCCATTTTGGTCTTATACTGTTCTTTGGTAGATACTGTTAGATACCCAAATAACCATTACGGGCCTGTGTAACATATCATGGTCGACTTAGCTGTCGGTATTCAGCCGGCCGTTTTGTTACAATCTCTCACATGTATCTGAGTGTGATGCTTGTCTTTTCTTTGTCCTGTTCTCAGCTGCCGGTTATCTTACTTAAAATGCACCAAAAGTGCTTCAAATTGTTAGTTTATCGTTGTCACTTCTACAGTTTAATCTCTTTTTCTGAGTTCAGCCACTTCTGGTTTAATACGAATAAAGTTTAAACTAATATAATGTTATCATCTTACTGCCAAAATTCCCACACAAGGAAGACTTCCATTAATGAAGAGTAGTATTGAATGTTTATTTTACTAGAGGATATGTTCTGGGAGACTTAAATTTTATTACCGTCAAATGATGTATTCCTTTGTTATAGCGTTATTCAACGAAACGATGAACTTAGTTAATTCTTCTATTCCTGTTGCAAAAGATAAGAGAAATAAAAAATATAATAATTTCGTGTAACTTTATTTTAGTGCTTGTATAGAAAGGTATGGTTAAATACACCCGTTTCAGATAATGATACCCTACTACTAGCTTTGAAAATATTCATGGCTGCATTCATAAAAAAATTTAAAAATTGTACTACTGTCTTGCTCGATTAAATTAAGCAAAGAGTTTATAGTTCAATATTAAATAATTATGTTTTCGCAGTTAGGCATTGTAGAACTTCCTGTCTAGTCACTTTTATATATCTGCAATAATTATTTAAAAAGTGCACAGGATGAGAATAACATTAGATAATATGAGGGCGATAATAATATGTGAGAAGCATTTTTACAGAAAGATATATGTATGCTCGCTTTTGCTAAATTTAGGATAACTGCAAATATTGACTGAACACTGGCCGGTTATTACAAAAATCTAAATATCTTAGGAATGATTTATAATGCAAAGACATAAATATATGTCAAATTAAATTGAAAAAAAAAAAACTGAAACACTGAGAAAAAAATTGAATATGTTTACTTTTTCATGGAATTGAACTTACAAAGTTTGGTTTTGAATGAAACACAGAAAAAAAACAAGAGCCTTTATTTAGAAATTCTTTTAAAAATATTAAAGCTTTTTAGTCCCACAAAATTCTTATTTTCCAATACGCCAAAAATGTGTAATTTTTGATGATTTTAAATGTCAAAAGTAGGCTATTTTTGAAGAGAATGCAAAAAAATGTTTTGCAGGGCGTGCAAAAAAAGTACAGATCTACGTTGTTTAAATACAGGTAATACACAATACAATAATTTTGGTTAATGTCACTGTCATTGCCAAAACAATAAAATTGGACGTTAGCTTTCAAAACGTTAATAATAGAGGGTATTTTCATTTTTATATTAAAAAACCAAGGTATTGGAAAAATCATGTATATAATTCGCATAAAAAGCCTCTTTTCTGCACTTGCCAGGTTTCATAACTCGCTTACGGCTCGTTATGAAAACTTCTCGCGCGTGCAAAAAAGAGTCGCTTTATATTCTTCTTGTATAAATAACTATTCTGAGCCTAAAAATAAAAAAAAAACTTATGAAATTAGAGCTCTGTATTACACACATGCGAACTCGAAAATGATTTGTTAATTTAGGTTATGAAAGTCAGTTGATCGAGTGTAAAAGCACGATAAACTTGTAGCAAATAATATTGGATGTCTAGGTATGCAATGAAACATAAATTTCCGTAGAGTCAATCTTCAATATCATTCAATATTAACAAAAGATAAGAGATAGTCTTACTTTGATTGGATTCGGTTAACTTACAAATATTGTGGACATGTCCTGTTTTGTCTGAACGTTTGTCTGTCTGTTTTGTCTTAGTTTCGCATAGTGTATTTTATGGGACATGATTTTTTTGACTGACTTGCATTTGAGAATTGTTAAATGCCTATCAAAAGAAGACAACTTCCTTAAAATCTCAGTTATTAATTTTTGTGGACATATCCCTTTTTAAATGGACGCTCCTCTTGACCTTAAAATAAACAATTATGAATATGAATGCGTATATGGCTGTCAAGAAATATAGCTTCTTTTGGAGATGATTTTGAAGAAATTACATGTTGTGTAAATGCTTGAAGGTGTGTTGCACTATTCTGAATGAAACTTTAAAACCGTAGCAGATTTACGAAGATAAACTATTTTCCAAATAACCATTTATCTTCAAATGACCGTATTACCAGAAGATGCAAGAGTCGTAAATGAGTGCAAAAAAAAATAAGACACAATAAATGTCGTTACTGTTATAAAAACTAAATGCGGTTCTGCTGTTTGTGACTTGTAATCATTCATAAATACCTACATATTTCCCCATATCCGTATTAGTAAAGCTATTAGACTTTTTTTTTTAAATAAGTTGTCATAACGATAAATGAGTACTTCACACCTTTCATATAATTAAAATGTCTGCTGTATAATTTTCTGTTTCATAAATTTTTGAAAATGTGTGATATATGCTAATATATTCTAGATAAAAAAATGAATACAGGTAAATTATATAAATGTATTCAGCTATTATTAGAGTTAATTGATGTTTTATCTTTATTGATCTATAACGCAAATATCGTTAGAGTTTATAGAGTACCGATAATAAAGTAGGTAGGTATCTTGGATGAGTAATGTTATAGGTTCTTAGGTTAAGTTTATTACATCAGTTGACACATTATCATTTAATTTCTTTATTTTCTGTATAATAATATAATAAAAATTTATGATGAGAAATTGGTAACTTTTAGTTACCTACTAATGTTGAAGGAAAATATGTTTTCTTAAATACACAGATCTAAAAGGATAATATTTTCTGATAACATACCTACGCGTAGGAAGTAAATCGCTTAATATAACTCGTATGGTCTATTTAATTGATGGTCATTTTCCGGTCATGAACACCAGTTTTGTTAGAATGATTAGCAACTAGTTAAGTTATATTGATAATTAATATAATCAACGACTTTCAAATACAGTACTTTGTATTCCTCGTAATATAAATAGCGTGGCTGTTATTATTAGTAGTAGTAATACTGCTGTTACTGTTACTATTACTTGTTAACTTATTTATTTATAATAATTAAGCCAAAAAAATTAACTAAGATATTTAGTAATAATGAAATATTAATTTTCTTTGTTACCTAAGTATGCGGTAGGCAAAGGAATATCTTCATTATCTGAAAGATATGTCGTAAGAACTACTGACCATGCTATATACTTAAAAATAACTAGTACGAGAAATGTCAGCACGTCTACTGACTGGTAGCCGTACTGGGGAATATTCTAATATAGGACTATTCCTGTTTCTGTTCTTTGTTCTTAATTCCACTTATCCTTGTATATACAAGGATAAGTGGAAGAAGACCTAGGATATATATCCTAGGTCTTCTTCCACGCCTTGTTCTTAACATTGTCCTTGTCCTTATCCCTGTCCCAGTTCATGTAACTATCACTGACTCTTTCTTTCCTCTCTGCTCTATCTTATTCCTCTTCCTCTTTCTTCTTTCCTGTTTCCTCTTTCCTCTTTCATCCTTCCTCTTTCTTCTTTCCTCTTTCCTCTTTCATCTTTCCTCTTTCCTCTTTCCTCTTTCCTCTTTCCTCTTTCCTCTTTCCTCTTTCCTCTTTCCTCTTTCCTCTTTCCTCTTTCCTCTTTCCTCTTCCTCTTTCCTCTTTCCTCTTCTTTTTTTCTCTTCCTTTCCTCATCTTTCCTTCCCTTACTAACCTCTCTCTTCCCTCTTCTATCACCTTCCCTCTCCATTCTACAAAAATGTCTCTACATATACCTACACTTCCATTTCTATATATGTTTTATTATTACTATTACTTATATTATTATGTATACTATTATACAAGAGGGTATATTCAGGGTATATAAAACCCTCTATTCAGGGTACTAAACCTATATTTTTATGTTGGTTTATAAAAAATCTTACAAGTTTTTATAGGTTTCATAGTTTAATGATTTAATTTACTTTCTATAAATATGCGAGAAGACAATATTTAAGTTTCTGTTAATTTGAGTTTTTATTGTAGTCTTTGAAACTTTTCATTTTTAGTTATTTGTTTGTATAACTATTTGTTCTAATAACTATTTTATAAATAGAACTTAACATGTATGCTACTGTTAACTAACATTATTAACAGAAAATGGGCAAATACTGTTTCATTCAAAAGTTTTGAATAAGCCATACATTGTACTCGTATTATACGATCAATTATGTTCGATAAATTTTACATTAAATATTTGATCTGTTTGATCTGTTAATTTTCAATTTAAAATTAACATTTATAGTATTTAGTAGCATAGAATAATAAGAAAAGGAATTAGTGAGAGAAATATATAAAATAGATAAAGTAATTATTATTGCCATAGGAAAACAGCGTCGCAGCTATGTTTTGGAGTTTTTGCTCTTATTTTTCTAAACTATTTTTCTTTGAAGATCCACCACTGCACTCTCATGTGGATAAGGGCAGTACAAGATCAAACGAAACGTCATCATGTAAATATTTCACTGCCACGTTGTAGTACATAAAAACTGGCAATGAAAAAGTCTTTTCAGTTTTTATCATCTCAAACAAAGCTAAAAAGTAAAAACCAGAACAAAAAATTTTGTTTTTTTTTTGATGACTCGAAAACATATGCAGAAATTCTGGATCTCTTGACGGAAAGTTGGGCACAAAATTACGTGACTTTGCATAAATTTAACCATTTTTGTATCTTTTACCATTTCTGAGAACCCAATAGAGAGCCCAGAATTTCACCCATCCTGTATACCTTAGATAGGTATTTTTAAATAACTTAGACACTCAATTTGTAAAGCCTGTCCTGTTTCTTCTGTGTTATAACACAATATAATATACCTAATTGAAAGTTCTGTCACTTCGAGTTTTCTAAGGCCTAGCTCACAACTCGGGATTAAGATGGCATGATATGGCTATCTGAGTATATTTTACCGTCTCCTCATTATACCTTCCTTTTAGTAACAGATAGCCGGATACCCATAAACGCATCATTGCTTGACTAGTTAGTCTTTTGTTAAATCTTTGTTGCCTATGATTTTCATCCCAAGGGGCCCATTTGGAATGCTTTGTTACTTATTTTGTAGTTCTTGATTCTTTTCATTCAGTTGTAGTCATTCAGGGATAATACATTGAGTATACGTAATCCTAGTTTCCTCGGCAGTTAAGAAATTTCTCTAATGAAGTGCAATATTGATTTCGACTTCAGAGTATTAAATGTTTTATGAAACGAAACAAGTTTAACCTTTTACGATTTTTATATTTTTCCTTTATTTGGGCATTTTGTTACATTTATAAAAATATTAAACAATATTAAAAGATACATTTCCTGTATCTAAAGGAATAGTCACTGATTGGTTCCAGAAACTCAAATTTGCCTAACCAAAAGAATAATAACATTCACACAATGAAAAAAAACACAAAACGGATAAGTATTACTAAACACAAAAATAATATTACTTGTTAAAGGTACACAAATAACTTTCGTTAATGCATGTACAAAATATACAACTAATAGTAAGCAAATATAGTGTAATTGTGTTTGTTTTTTGCTTGTAATAGATTGTAATAGTATCTTGTAGTAGATAGAAAGGCGGTTACATGGGGAATGTTTTAGACTCGGTTTTAGACATTTTTATGCTGATCTATTTCAAAATAATAGCTAACTGCGCCTGTTTTCGAGGTATTTCGAGAAAATTAAAATTTGGTAATTTTTTTACAGCTGTAGCATAGCAATAATTGATCTGACAGTTCTAGATTTGTACACTATTAAGACACAATTTGGAAAGGAATATTTTGCCGAATAATCGATTATGCTGTGTTCTCTTGATTTCGAGATATATTTACTCTTGTCAATTTTTGTTTTCTCTTAAGGCGGCCAAGTTGGATTTTCAGTTTTTCTAATTTAGCTGAAAAAGAGCTTTCTAACTATTATATCATTGTGACGAGAAAATAATTTTTAAGGCGGTAATTTGAGAAAACCTTTTTAAAAACAAACGTTGACAGGAGTATCTCACGAAATCAAGTGAATATAGCATAATCGAATGTTCGGCAAAATATTCCTTTATTGATCGTGGGTTAATAATGTACAAACCAAGAACCTGTCAGAATTTTCGTTTTTTTTAAATATCTCAAAAACGGGCGCAGTTAGCCATGATTTCGAAGTAGATTCAGGATCAGCATTAAAATGTACATTCCCTATTTAACCAATTTTCTATCTCATACAGGTTTCGAGATCCTCGTGGTGAGTAGTGAATTTGGGGCACATGGTATATCTTGAAAGGGGTTGGAACCTTTAGTGTGAAGATAACACTGGCGTAGTTTTCCACTTAACACCAAAACACTATACGGCACTCGACGCGAGTTTCGCCAACCAAGTTGGCATCATCTGGTGATGATTAAAACTCCACTGGAACAAAGCTGGTATATTGGTATTATTTATCACTTCAATCAAGATAAAACATCTGATTTATAATCACTAAATTAAAATTGGAATAAATATTCATTTGTATTACACACAAAGAAAGGAATATCTCACTTTTATCTAAACTGTGTCTTGTGTAACTAAAATGGACTATATCAAAGGTTAGCTTTTTTTTGACAACAGTAGGTATGTGGAACTTTCTTGAATACAATTATTATTATACATATTAATATATTAATACTGGTGAGAAACACACCGTAATGCCCTCGTTGGGTCATTGCTACTATTCGTCTGAAAATTATTGTCTAATTGATAGACTGATAGCGACCTGTTTTTCCGCAGGTGCCATAATAGCAGTGACCTCTATTGTCTTTGAGGAAGACCGTCCTACTTATTTATTTGAAGGAGATGCTGAAAACAACTAGTCCACGAGCAATGTGCCCCACCTGGAATTGCATTACTCTCCGGTATCTCCATGGAAGTCATCGATTGTCATGTCATGTCGCAACATCGTTCATCGAATCCACTACCTATGGCACTCTAACGAGCGCATTATAAGCGCGAAACCGGTCAGTGTCTGCTGGTTGGTCTCGCTGAAGGATCTGGCAAGTTCCATGGAGATACTGGAGTAATGCAACGCCAGTCACTTCACATTGCCCGTGGAGTAGTTGTTTTCGGCATCTCCTTCAAATATATGCTATACTTAAATTTAATTCTAAAGGTAGGTATAGCGTATTTGCTCAAAAAAATATATTTTAGCAGTGGAAGACAAATAAATTATTACTTCAGAACTCCGTCACTTCAGATACCTATTAAATATTAAGTTCATTCGAATTCGACTAAAATAAAAATAATTGCTAGTTTTGAACATAGCTAATTAAACCATATCGTGGTTCAGTATTGTGGTTCACGTGAAATAAAAAGAAAATTGTCGGGTAACTAGTCACCGAAAACACAGGAACATCGTCACTGTTAAAAAAAAAAAAACGTAAATGCACTGTCTTATTAATGTGAAATACAAATGACTAAAGCTGTCTGATCGATTCTTACTTCCTGGTTAACCGCAAATGCGTCACATCCGCAAAAACTATGGAATATAAACATTTACTATTTGGAAACCAAACGATTAATTAATATATTGTATTAAGATATGTAACAATGTATACCTTGTACACAAAACACAGCATGCCTGCAGCTATTATCCCGAAAGAATGTCTCTTTTGTGGTTACAAATTCCCAGTAGCAAGTCTATTAGTTGGATTATAATAAGCATCATGTATTCCGGAACCGATTAGATTTAGTGAGGATCACAAATATAGGCTTTTCGTAGAATTTGCCTTTAACCTTTTTGTTATTGAAAATGTGAGTGACAAATAGTAATTAATGAACTTCCTAAAGGATTTAAGAACTAGTCAGGCATATGACTAGAGGTTTACATGATTATAATGGATAGACGTTTAAAGTTTTCACTGCAAAATATTGCGTTTGAAAAGGTATTAAGGATATACTACTATTATAGGGAGTATTCTCTGTGAAAAATTATTTATTTCCTGACCACTCTATAAAAAAGGAAAAAAGTTCGGTTGTATTTATTATATTGTTGTATTACTTGATTTTAATGAATTATAGGAAAAACATTTAAATAAAGTGCTAAGAAATAGATATTCTGCAAAATTCTGACAGCAATCGTTCATGCTAAACTGCTAAACATACCTATATACTTAAAATTAATCACTCGGGTTTTAAAGAAAGTTAATGTATTTTTCTGAAGGGTATTTTGCTATATTTTTTATATAAGAATTGTTTCGAAATAGGTCTTAAAGTTTACATGCTGCTATAATATGGAAAAGTAAACAAAACTTTAATAATAGATATGAAATGACATGTATGAATGTTTATATATTTTTACATATTTATTGGTAACGAGGAAAATTAAAAACTTTATTGAACCATAATAGAGAGCTATTGGAAATTCCTTTAAAACTGTCCCACAGTATGAACGACAATTTTATTTGTATACTGCCTGATCTTATTCTGTTGACAGAATTGTAGTTATTGAAATGGACTCAACAACGTGGCCTATTTTAATGTTACACTTTCCTTCTAACCTAAAATTTTCTAAATACAAATTAAAGTTTTAGAGTTTAGAACAGAGGAAATGAAATAAAATTGTAATATTGTGTTTAGACTACTTTTATAATGATGTATAAACTTTTTGTACTATCGCCTCAGCTTGAGTTTTTGGCATAACTACATTTTATTTCCATTTACATATTATATTATTTCCAATAGTTCTGTGCATTTATTTTCTTTACTCTCAAAATACATAAACAATATTTCTAAATTCTTTATTTGAAAGAGATGCCAAAAACTGTAATGGCACCTGCAGAAAAGCAGGTCGTTATCTGTCTGTCAATTTGATAATAATTGTCAGACAGATAGTAGCACAGACCCAAAGAGGGCACTACGGTGTGTTTCTCACCACTACTAATAATATTTCTAAATGTTATATCGTTTTTACGATTGTTGTCGGTTACGCCAAAAATATCAGATAAGGGAGATTACACCGTACCTTAAACTTCCACAATTAAGGTAAAGCACTAACCTTATTAAGGGTTCCCTTATTATCAAGCATGCATGCGCATGCGTACATGACAAAATTAGGAAAACCTAAATAGTGCTTAACCTTATTGGGCGGCCAATAGCTCTCTAATATTAGCTAATTTATTTAATCTATTAGTTAACTTTTTGGCTTAATTGCTACAAACCCTTAATTCGTATTAGATTGATATAGTGACTTTGTGTTTCATTTGAAGTATCCTCAGAAGGATACAAAAGAAACGACGATTTCTCTGAAACTAGCAACATTTTTACGACAATTTTTGGTTAATGATCAGTCCCACATTTGTATTTTCATTTTAAAAGCTATTTGGAAAAATGTATTTAATAAGAGTTGTCAGTTTTTATAATAATCACTATGTTCTGTAATTTTTATTTATACATTAGAAGGAATTTACACATTTTTGGTTTTTTTTTTTAAGAAGGAAGTATGATCATGGTTTTGATGATTTCATAAAAACATTAAAATGCAAAATAATATAAATAAAATTTAGAATAAAATAGTATAGTATAGTATACCTATAAATTTCGATAAACATTTTAAGTAACAAATACAATATAAAGACAAATAAACTAATATGGATTTGGTTAAATTTCTAATGCATACGGAAACCCTTTAGCGTCTTTGTTTAGAGAAAACCTAAAGTGGCCAAGCATCAGTAGGTACTACAAGATCATACTTAAGCTATTTTGTTAACAATATAATACTTCATTATCTGTTTAGACACTTTTCTCTATTCCAATAATGACTGCAGGCAGGTACAATCGTAAATTATTTTTAATACTTCCCCGAAGCGTTTCTTTCAATAAGAGAAAATTCACACAAGAGTATTTTGCTAAAACAAGGTGAAAAAAAGTTGGGAGATTACAAAACTCAACATAATTATATTCTATTGTATTTATGATTACCGATAGATGACCTTAACTACTTAAGAAGCTTAAGAAGGAACCCTGAGTGTTAGGGGTGGTCTTAGTTTGGGTAATCATGGCTTATCTTCTTAATGCTGTAACCCTCCTACCGTGTATTTGTTATCAGCTCAATTAATGATGAAAGAATGGCAGCTTGTTGGTAAATTGACTCAGATTAGATAACAAAAATATAATGGTGGACTTTTCGTTATTTATATTTAGTGTCTACAGAATACCATAGATTCAGAGGCCAGTATTTATCTCACAATTCTTGACAATAAAATGATTATTCTGGATCGTTAATTAGTTCTAATTAGATATACAGGGTCCTGCACCAGAGCTCCCTTCTTTTGTAGCTCATGAACTGGTGCCTTTATAAATTTCGTTCAAATTTGACTGGAAACTATTCGTAGAGAGGCACATTTTGAAAATATTTTCAAATATACAGGATGCTCTAAAAACATGTACCATGCTAAAGTTATATTTTTTTAAATGGAACACACAATATATTTTTGCATTTTTGGATTCTGCATGCAAATTTGGTGTCAGTTTGTGTTATATTCCCTATAGCAAAACTTAGCCGTTTCGAAGATATTCGACATTTTATAGAAAAAATTACAGTTGTTAGAACTATTTCAAAGTTACATATCTTATACAATTGAAGAGCGTTTATTTTAATTTTTATATGTCAGATAGTTTAGGCATTGGTCTTTCTGAAAATAGCTCACAGAAGTCTGTAATACATAGAGAGTGTTTAATATTTACTGAGCAACACGTCAATTTTGAAACGTGCAAAACTAATTTTTTTCAAATGGCACACCCAGTATATTATTCTACAGTTGAAAGTACCATTCAATTCTGAATTGAATGATATAGCATTGTCCTATACCTATCTCTTAAGGTGCTCAAGATATACTCAATTTTATAATAAAGTGCTCGAAAATTTAAGTTACTCCGTTTCTAAGTGGTCTTCGAATAAAATAAAACAACTAGAAACATTTTAAATTTATTGTCAGTGCTTTGACAATATAGATATATAATTATGGCCATGATTAAACACAAAATGTAAAAAATTATCAATAATCATCAAAAACATCAATATTAAATAATTATTCACAGTCTACAATCTTATAATAAATTTTCAAAAACTTTGACGGTTAAATTCTATTCGCTAAGAGACAGTTGTTTCGTTCAGACTCAAATAATATAGAAATCATGTCAGCTAGCTCTTCTTTACTATACTTCATTATAAAAATAAATTGAAACAACTAACTAAACTAAGTACTTAACTAACTATAACAACTAAACTAACAATAAAATTATTGAAAAAAGTATAAATATTTGTAATTAACTTATGCCGATTTCGATTCACTTGCTCCAGTTCGACTCTGAAACGAAGCAGTGACGTCAGAAATCGGGCATGGAGCACTCTAAACTGAATCTTCTGTTCCAAGGGGGAACAATGCAATCCGGAATCAAACAAAAGATAGGTGTTCTGTGACTCTGTGTAAACAAGGAACCGATTCTTGGTTATGTCACAGAAGACTGTTATGTTACACCAAAAATCACTTTCTATTTCTAAGAAGATTTCATCAGAAGTATCATCTGAAGATGAAAGAAAGTCTACTATTTGCAAAATTTTGTTACCATCTGATTCCATTTTTTTTGCCAATGCCTATAATTATAATATAATTTTATATATATATATATATATATATATATATATATATAATATATTATAACGATCACGGTAAACACATGTCACAATGATATTGTTGTCTCTGATGTTTACCCTGTCTGTTGACACTTGACACTAATCAATTTTATTTACGAGGTTAGGAAATCTGGAGCACAAACGGAGCATATAACTGCTCTGACAATTTTCAGGGAGCAGATAAGAGCGCTCCAGTCGAGATATTTATGAACAAATCGAAAACGAAGTTCTTCAACAGAGCACTCCCATTTGTCAATCGAACAACCGAATCCATAAAAGAGCGCTTTGAGAGTGCTCTCAGAGTGCTCTAGAGCAATGAATCGAAATCGCCATTAAATTGTCGACACCAAGTTTGACAGCAAACAAATTAGACAAGTTGTTTTGTTGTCTTTACCAGGTGACCCGATTTCTTAAAGCATAATTTGATGTACAAAATTAGACTTCTTCTTATAGGGTTACGTAACAATTAAATCTGTAAACAATTATTTAACATCGATGTAATTTTTTACATTTTGTGCTTAATCATAGCCATAATAAGACCCAAAGCAACTGACAATAAATTTGAAATGTTTCTAGTTGTTTTATTTGATTCGAAGCCACTTAGAAACGGGGTAACTTAAATTTTCGAGCACTTTATTATAAAATTGATTATATCTTGAGCACCTTAAGAGATAGGTATAAGACAATGCCATATCATTCAATTCAGAATTGAATGGTACTTTCAACTGTAGAATAATATACTGGGTGTGCTATTTGAAAAAAATTAGTTTTGCACGTTTCAAAATTGACGTGTTGCTCAGTAAATATTAAACACTCTGTATGTATTGCAGACTTCTGTTAGCTATTTTCAGAAAGGCCAATGCCTAAACTATCTGACATATAAAAATTAAAATAAATGCTGTTCAATTGCGTAAGATATGTAACTTTGAAATAGTTGTAACAAATGTAATTTTTTCTATAAAATGTCGAATATCTTGGAAACGGCTAAGTTTTGCTATAGGGAATATAACATAAACTGACACCAAATTTGCATGCAGAATCCAAAAATGCAAAAATATATAGTGTGTTCCATTTAAAAAAACATAACTTTAGTATGGTACATGTTTTTAGAGCACCCTGTATATTTGAAAATATATTCAAAATGTGCCTCTTTACGAATAGTTTGCAGTCAAATTTGAACGAAATTTATAAAGGCCCCAGTTCATGAGCTACAAAAGAAGGGAGCTGTGGTGCAGGACCCTGTATAAGCAAGCCGGCCCCGGCTATGACGCCACAGTTTACTGAAGTATTTATTAGTTTACGTATTATTAAAAAAATATAAAATATAAATGATATTGGAGAAATTGTTGGTTGTTAAAGTAAAATTTATTTCTTCAATAAAAAACAAAAAATGCTCTTTTTCTCTTTTTATTGTTTTTATTCTTAGAAGACTTTCATCCAGAATATATGGACAAAATATCCTACGTTTCATCCGAGTTTTCGGAATTTTTGAAGGTTACCTAATAGCTAATATAAATTTCCTATTTTAATTTCATTGTATGTGGTGGTTTTATGTCTTTCATAATTTAATTTATATAAGTAAGCAGTGTAGAATCAACAACTTAACTCTTCAAACTACACATACACTGCATACTTACATAAATAAAAATGATGAAACTACCCCATACAATGAAATTATATGTATATCAGGAAATTTATATTAGCTATTAGGTAACCTTCAAAAAGTCCGAAAACTTAGACGAAACGTAAGATATTTGTCCGTTTATTATGTTATTGTCCATTTGTTATGGTGTGGAAACATATAATTGTTGTTCCTAAAATTATATATATTTTTTGATATAAAATAGTTAAATTTTCCCTTATTCTTAAAATTAAACAATAAACATTCATATATGTATAAACCTATAGTGGTCAGACATCCAAATGCTTTAAATTTATTCCTACACGAGCTATTAAAATCCAAATTCATGATCAAACGTATAATTTGTTGCTGGATAACAAAAGCCCTGTACCTATATGCTGGTGCTTGCTCCCCAAAATAAAATTCCAAATTTCATGATTGTCAAGAAATTTGTATACCTAATATACTGTTTTTAAAATTGATTGTGAGATATAGAGCTTTACTACTCTTATACTTACTATACTATTGACTGTTAACTTTTTTCGTTAAGTCATCTATATGATCTACCCAGTTCAGTGTTGAATCAACAAAAATGCCCAAAGATTTTGTGGCTGAATTGACATATATATGTGTCTCGTTTATACTCCAATGGTAAAGATTGTTTTCCACCAATCAGAGTAGTCGAGTTTTTGTTTAGTTTTTTTTATTTTTTCTTGAACATCGAAGACAAAACAAAACAGAAAAATTCAAAACTCTTGTTTCTACAAAGCCGACTACATTTTGTAAGAGTTTTGTGTTTGTTTTCAGTTCTTTTTCATTTGTTGACGTGATGTAGTTCAATTTAGTCAATATTTTCATTCAGGTAAGACGTTTTTGTTATTCTTGATTGTTATTGGAAACCCCCATTCATAGAAATATCTATAATATTATCTACTACCATACCACTATAAAATCAAATCCACAGGCCACTATGTGACTAGTAAAACGAAAATGGTAATTCAATACTATAAAACACAAGCGTTTCCAATAAGCAGACTCGAAAGTTTCTAAAAACGTCGAAGTGTTTTGAAGTTTACCGATTTCGATTGAGACACCACAAACAGAAACAGGAAACATAACAGAAACAGAAAAACAGAAACAAACGCTTAAACGTGAAAACTGGACAAGTTTGTAAACAACACCGATTTCTGTTTTATATCCTGTCTATTTGGTGTTAAACCGTCATAATAAAAAGATGTCAACGTAGTATCATAATGTGTTAATAATTGTTGCTAAATAAGAAAGTATTTTTCTACCGTATTTTCTATCAATTCCTAGACCAATATCTAAAAGAGTGTGAGATGTTCAAGTGTATTATTATTATTATTATTATTATTATTATTATTATTATTATTATAAAAACAGTAGGTTAGAGAAAATATTTCGTATAAATGTTCAATTTTTAATAATTTTTGTTATTTTCATTATAATATGTTTGTTGTATAACGAAAAAGTAAATCATCCTGATTGTTAAGAGTAGAGCAATATAATGTATTATACCCAGTTTCTTAGTTTTGTTTAAATTATATCTCAATGTAAATAAGTATTTAAAATGAATATTCAACATAATGATATAGCAGACATGAATATGTAGGTAGGCAAATGATGCATAAAGGACAAACATGATAGTAGTTTGTCATGGCTATGTATGTTACTAGGTAGGCATTTTGCATTTAAATAATGACTATGTACGTCAGTGGATCTGTCACTTCATAAATTATATAGTCATTTATTCAAGGCATGTTTACAGTGTAATACATGTTAATACATGCATAATGATCTTCACTAATTATTAGATAATTAATTGCAATAAGCAGCAGTAAATATGTTTATGTTGAGATAATGTTCCAGTCGAAGTTGTCTATGTAAATATTGAGATGGGTCCCGTTTCTATCATATTTGAAGATGTAGAACAAAGAAATGATACATACGTCAGATCTTTACTAGGTTCAAGAAGTAACCTGAAATTTACAGTATAAATATACTGTAAATTTCAGGTTATGTGGTGCCAATGGAAATTAAATAATAGTGAAATTGTCTATTCTGATTATTATTATTAATGTTATTAATAATTATTACTATTATTATTTCCTTTCTTCCGCCTTTTTTCTAGAATTGTTAAACTCTTTATCATTATTTTATAAACTAATTCATTAGTAACTTTGTCATGTTCCATAGCCTGGATGAAATTACCCAATGCATTTGTCATGGTTCAATAATTAGGAGAGGGCAAAATGTTTATACCTCCTATTATTATTATTATTATTATTATTATTATTATTATTATTATTATTATTTATTTTTTTTTGTTGAAATCCAGTCGACCGGTTGGTTCCCTGGCTCCGATTCTCAGGGTCGGCCGCTGGTGGTTAACAGTAGTAGCTACTCCCCACGTCCGTGAGGTGACTAACTACTGAGTCCGGGAATCGTGTGTCCTGAATAGACATAATGAGCTCACAATGACCATCTTCTGCATTCTTTCGGCTAGAAGATATGCCGAATTTCGGCATGCCGGTATGATCTTCAGTTCTGAAAGCAGTGTATCTCTTGCTTCATTATCACCCATCACCGACATAATCAATGGAATGATATGAACTTGTTTCTGTTTCAATACTCTTGTAATTTCTATTGTTAATTGTTGATATTTTTTTCCTTTTGGTATATTTTTTTGATATGTTGTGGTTAGATGGTATTGCCACATCTATAAGGTAGATGACTCTTTACCAATCGTTAATTACGTATAGCATTAGAAGAGGAGGAATCCAAGCGGTTATTGAAAGAGCTGATAGAAGGAGCAGAGACTATGAATTCTCCTAAAGCGTTCTATTCGTAAACATACGGTTAGGCAAAAAATTCTGATGGGCAGTTGTTTTGAACTTCTCAAGATCTAATTTTTTACTATGACCACGAAGTCTTCTATCTATGGTGATAGGAAACATTTCCTGTAAATACACAGAGAATGTGTTTGAAAAAATTCTATAAGTTTATATTAGATCACCTCGGGTTCTTCTTCTTCACTTAATGAGGGCCCAATATAGATAAGACTATCGTCGTAATCAAAGTTGGTGATGGAGGAATCTATTTGGGAAACCTTCGCTGAACTTCCTTCAACAACAGGATGTTGTTTCTAAGATATGGTGACAATATAACGAAATTATACTCTTGTAATGGTCTATTACATGATTTGTATGGTTGTAGGAATATGTGTCTATAAGGCGATTGAAAAGGAGGGAGCACTTTAGGAGTTGGCTTTCTTGATTATATATGTTATGGGTTCAAATCAGTTTAATTTACTATTTATGATCATTCCCAGATCCATTTGACTTTCTACTGTTATTACCGGTACGTTATTATTACACCTATGCAACAGGTATATTTATTAAGGTCTAGAGATATAACCACTCGTCAGAACATTTCTTGAGTTGCTGCAAATCGAATTGAAGCTGGTTATGGTCTAATAGAGGATTGCCAAAAATGTTTGGGTCGTCTGCGTGGAGTACTTACATGATATGATTGAATATAAAAAGAAAGAGCTTATGTATATACATAGCAAAAAAGAGGTGTAAAACTTTACATGAAATTTACCCGGTTTTTGGTTCAGAGAAGTCCGCACACATATGTGGTAAAATTTACCTCATGGGAATTTGGTAAATTTTACAAAGATATTTGTGTACATTATTTAACCAAAAATTTGGTAAAATTCCGTTGCAAGCGTGTAAATAAATTAGTATATTATGGGGTATTAGTATATTTTTACTAGTATTTATTTTACTTACCCGGAAGTTTACAACTTCCGGCTAAGTTGACATCATTTAATAATTGTCCATCAACATGGACTAATTGGGTTCAATAAAAAACTTAATTGTAGTGTCTAGTGAAGCTGCAGCTTTAACCTGAATATCAAATATGCAGAAGAAACAACTTCGTTTACAACAACACCTTACAAAATATATCAATATTTTCTTTAGCTTATAGAAATAGTAAGTTAAACATAACATACATCATTGTGGGAAAACATTTTATACTGTTGCTCCCATTACCCAAAAGATGACGAAATCAACTATTATATTTAGGATTTATAGTTTTGTCTCAAATTATTAACTATTTATTAAAACAAATAGCTATCACCAGTACCAAAACTAATTTTGCAAATAACGGAGAAACGCAACGGTAATACCTGTCCCTGTTCCACAGTCAATAATTAACAAAGCTATTGATTACATGGCAGATAAATAATTTTGGTTTATAATTCCCAGATCGGTGTCCGTGGCGAGCATTGTTTTGACGCTATTGTGCTCAGAAGGCAGGAGCGACTTAGCCCGTCCCAAATATTAATCAACGTCAGAAGAAGCCCGGCCGACTTCGGAATACAGTCAGTCCGCAAAATCGTGTAGCTCCAACGCGGCTGAAGATGTTACCTACGCAAGTTGGCGACTGTAGCCGCGGGATCGAAGTATGAAAAAGTATATAAGTATTAATAACGGCACAGCTTTATTAATGTGTTGGCGTAAACGTGCGTGTGGTCTGAGGAGGAGGAGCACTCACCTGATGATACAGATGTTTGCTGCCATACCGGCATTACAAGAATCATTTGACACCCCTCGGTAACTTGCCCTCTTATTATTTACAGGACAGTCCTAACAAATTGTCATTACACCATTAGGATGGCCGTATACCTACCTGCCTTGTGCCTCCCCCTTTGCATTCCTGATTCTCCATGGCTTGCTGTGTGGCGACCGCGGCGTGCCCTAATTTAATTATTAACAATATAAAACAATTCCTGTGTTCTGACGTTTGAAAAGGGTAGAAGCATATATCAGCTAGATCGGGTCCATCAAATTTTGATTAATTTTCAGTCAATGCATTCTTGTTTTGGTTGTCTGGCACGCTGTAAGAACACCATGTGGTGTTTGACAGGATGCGTGAAAAATTATCTGTCATATATGTTCATTCTTGTCAGTTAGACGAGGTATTAGACGGCTATTAAATGTTTAAATATTATCATAGGTACCACACACGAAATCTTAATACTGAGAAATATTTATTTTAAGCCTCTTATTAATTTCAACCGAATAAAATTTCACTATATCTCTGATTTCATTTTTATTCGGTAAAACTAGTTTACAAATAAATTAGAGTTTGTAGCAGTTTATATTCTATAAGTACGCAAGCAGTAGCTCTTTTAAAATAAATTTTAGAATACATTATCTTAACTGTCCGGAAATTCAACTTGAGGTGGAATTTTAAATCAAAACAAAATAGACCTTATACTTTGTATATAAGAAAGTGGTGTAATAATATTATAAGAAGACGACCTAAAAATGTATTCGTTTATAGTTTTCGAGATTGTATTTCTTCTCTTTACGAATTAACTGAAATAACGAATAAGTGTATTTCTAATCAATTAAATTTAAACATCTCCAAATGTACAACCGTATCATAATATTCGAAAAGATGATCAGATTCTCTTAAACTATATAAAGCAAATTCTGAAGTTGTGTATCGTGCGAATAAGATGAAGGGCCTAGTTGTTTTTTTTTTAACAGTAAGTAAAATTTTTCATACTCATACTCAGAATGTGTTTTTTCTGCACCAGAACTCGCTTGGTTACAAGACAAGTCATGATTTTTATGATGATAAACTTTTTTCGTGTTCCTTTGTCTTAAATGTGAGCATTTCTTTCACTTGAAATTCTTTCTATAATCTTCAGTGTCTTTGGATTCAGTTCAATACATGTTTTTAAAGTTTAGGGCGTTTCGTTTAAATGGTATAGATATCTCTAGAGCGTGCAACTACAACCTGCTTGTAACTCGATTCAGTATGATTCTTTACAGTACCATAGGCATTTTTAAAGCTTAAATTGTTTATATTTTGCATAATAATATTGATTATCCCGTAATTATATACATATTTTACAACAGTAAAGTCAGACGACAGTAACAGAAAGCCGACATGCTTTTAGGTTTCTACCCGCTGCTCACACTGATGACGTTTTGAATTCTCCTATTAATATCTCCTAATTATAACCCCATCTCCTGCTCTTGTAATTGTTTTTATTGCAGTTCAGTGAGTTGTATTCATCTTTTAACAAAGTAACTGATTGTAAACTATGTTCATATGACCACATATCGTCTATTTTGACCAGCTGTGATTTCTGCTATAAAGTTTCGTACGTCAGTAAATTTAAAAATCAATGTGTGATTTTCTCAGCCAAGGGATTCAATAGTCAGTACAGGGAGTTGAGGAGTAGATCTTGACATTTTTCCTCCTTCAAAACAGTGTTTTGCTCAGCAGGTTGCGGGAACTTAATAATAAACATTGTCTTTAGCTGGTAATCGAGAAGGATTATAGTAAGTTTATTATTGTGTATTTGCCTGAGAATGGGAAAAAAGTAGTTCCACTAAATGAGACACTAGTTGTGTCCCAATGCGGACTCAGGTTCCAATGAACCATCCACCAATGGCAGCATTGGTGTATCCTTTATCCCATACGATTGTCTAATATGATAAAGTAGTACTCGCAGGGTTTCGCCGTGTCAGTAGATATTTTGAGACATGCGTCGGGTAAGCCTACAATAAAAATGCATCAATGTCCCCGGTGCATCATGAAAGGCTCTGCACCTGATGTTGGTGATATCTACATTAGGGTGGGCCGAAAAATAACAAAAAAATAAAATTGGATTTGGAATAGCAACAAAAAGTTGCCTTTAAGCAAAACAAAAATAATTCTTATTGGCAGTTTTTTATGATGATCTCTTTTACCCTTACCGGTGCCCAAAAAATGGCAAAAAATGGAAAATCAAATTAAACAATTTTGATATGGAATACCACCCAAAGCGTTGAGTTTGATATAACAAAGATAAATTTTATTTACAACTTTTTCATTGTGATATGCCGTCTGCCCTCTACCGTGCCTCAAATAATATATTGAATTTTAAAGAGATAGCCATTTTGGAGCAGTTATACGTTTGTTTATTGAATAAACAACCCAGAACTCACCACGGGGATGGGGCTGCCCATCGAGTTCCGTAAAAGTATTGATAAATAATTTCTCTCAAGTCTTTTTATGTACCAACTTAAGGAATTGGCAGTAATTGGTGTATTTTCTACGCATGGTTTGATACATTTGCACAAGATGGATTACACTTAATAATGTACCTCATTGGATGTGACTGAAGACATAATCAGAAACAGAAACGAGATAACGAGAATCAAGTTATTACAGTGAACCAAATCAATAATGTGCAAAAACGCATAAAGCATGTACATTTTCTATTTTAGCAGTAAAAATCACTTCATAACGATTTAATAATGAAACTACAGTATTTCAGATTTGTAAAAATTCAGAGTCTAAGTACTCTAAGATTTCGGCCCACTCTAATCTATACCCATGACACTACTCCGATGGCTTACGACTGTTGAATAGATAATCTCAGCAAGCCATTATAAATCCCTCGGTATCCTAATTCAGCCCTGCTGATCTTAAGACGAAGGAGAGCTTTCTTGCATAAGCCGGGATCTCCTATAGTATTTTGGAAGTTGTCGTGCAATCTGTATGAAGCTGCAAAAAGTCCTTTGTCCTTTTAAATGAGCGAGTTCTGAGCGAGTAAGATTCGCTGGCTTAGCGTCGAATATGATACAATTCGGCTGCTCTTCATACTGCCTTTTATGAGAAAGCTTCTATCTCAGTCTCTTATGATCTCATATCATATGAAGGAAAGGCTCCGAACTCATGATATTTTACAGGCTTCACCAAGAACGATTTTGTTGTATTCAAGGGCGGATTTAGCTTTTCAACATGGGGGGGGGTATCTCAAAGAACCACATTTTTAAAAAATGTCAGATTACCTGTTCATTTAGATAGGTACGTTTTTCTTTGAACACAACTGAAATAGCAAATAGAAGTGTTTAATAAAGCATCCTTAGGGAAGTATGTTTATGTTTTCAACTAATTATGTTTTTGCTTTTTGCTAGTGTAAAATTTAAATTCATGGGGGGTAATTACCCTATTACCCCCCCCCCCCGTAAATCCGCCCTTGGTTGCATTGCATGTATGACTGCTCTTGGGCGAGTGGGCATATATGCTCTCTTCAAAATTAAGTTGAGTGAGGTGCTTTCTGTATGAGTATGGGGTGATACCTGTTCCAGTTACAGACATAGTGAAGGGAACGATGTGCACATGTTTCTGTTTCTATATTGTTTTAACTTCTGCTGCTAGTTGTCTATTATGGGACACCGTATCATCAGCCTGTAGGGTGAGGTTTCAGAAAAAGTTATATTTGTTTTCTATTATAGCTGGTGATCAATATTGATAGCACGTATTTGGTTACTGTATGTAGCACGCTTGAGGCTCCTCTTGTATTTTATATCGCAGGGATATTGTCTGGTGAATAATTCCAATCACTGTATTATGCTTATTTTTCATATTGGAAATCTACTAGTAGTTTATTTATATGTTCTGCTATTTCAGATAATTGGTAACGTTTTCTGCACCTTTCACAGTTAATAGAATTATTTTTTAAAATGTACTTATACCTAGTTATTTGTATACTTAATAACAATAATAACTATTATTATTATTGTTACTGTTATTGTTAATAAATTATATTATATTAAATTAAATAATTCATTTGCAATTTACAACCGACCTCAGCTCTAACAAAAACTTGGTATTTTCTTCAGAGCTAACACATATAGCAATAAAGTATACAACTTCAAATATGCTGAGTCAATTTCAAACAACCTTTATATCCTCGTCAGTATTTTAATGAAATATAAAATGTACGGTTAACTTGATTAGGCAACGTAATTAGAAATTTTATAATCCTAATTGAAATTATTACTTAAAAAAGCTTTTTCTACACACTATAAAATTACTACGTCTCCGGCAAGATAACAACAAATTTTTTTCCAAAATCTAGTTAAGAATATCTTATATACACATAATGCGGAAATAATTAACTTACACAGGGTCTTGTAAATTAAGTAAAATTGTGTAAACATTTAATTTGTAAATATTATGTTCATATAAAACAAGTTAAGTCTATTACAATACCAAATACGGAATGCATATAAAAAGATTTTCTCTAATCGTAAGCAATAACATCAAAGTATGCGGTCGAAAAAGAAGCAGTAAACTATCGGAGGCAAAACAGTGCTTTCAACTGCTGTTATTAATAATTATTATTATAAACACATTCAGCGTCCTCTCGCCCCGGCGTTTTTAGGCTATGGGAAAGATCGTAGGCGTCGAATCTTCAGCAGATCTGAACTCATTATTCATGTAACTGCACTGCGGGTAGACCTTATCTTGATCAACAGATCGATTTAATCGAACGGTGATTGGCATTCTTAATTACAATCATTTTATAATGCGCACAATTGTTTCAAATGATATTAATGGATGCCATGGGCATTTTCATAAATATTACTAAGTTTGCCTGTTTAATAAACTATAAAATAAGTCCATTTTAATCAATTTATTTAATGTATGTTTTGAGTAGGCACTATAATTTTTTTAAGTATTCTGATAATTCTAAAAAATATATAAAACTCCAAATAAACAAACCTGTGATCTATCACAACATGTTGATTATTTAAAATTAAATTATATTTAGCGAATGGATTTCATACTAAAAAATTCACAGATTTCGCAATTCTTACAACCATCGGAGTGCATTGAAAATGAATTAAGGAAATTTGGAACTATAGAAAGCTTGGAAAAGTTACTTTCTAATTTGAGAACTTACCATTGGCGACTTACAGACTTTGGCACCTTGTATATCACATTCACATGAGAGCTCAGATTCTCAGATTTGCAATTTACAATATACGAATACGAACGAATGCCAAACTATGCGCCCATGCTGCCCGCTCTACTCGGTCCCCCACTACCTAACCATGTCGGTCTGACATGCTCATTGCATTACACTTTTCATCGAACATACCCATATAACCTTCGCGATCCTATAAGCATTTTCAGTGCTAAAAAGCAAATACTGTACAAGTATGGTATAAACAATTTCTTTTGTTTTAATTTCATCCCGCATCTCTATGCTTGTGTCGATTAAACATTGCCATATGAAGAACAGTACATGAGAGCTCCTCGCACAAATTGCTCAATAGAGGCTCTATACCGGGTGGATCACGAAAGTGGCTCGCCTTTGTACCACTTTTATTTTGCAAGATATTTCATCTAAATTTGCGAGGTTCTTATTAGACTAAAAGATGCATTTAAGGGTAATATGGTGATTCGACCATTTATGGTTTGACTGGAAAGTGACTACAACCTTTGAAAGTTAAATGGAACACACATTGGAACACAATGTCTGTAACTTATTTGTGCTGCATTTTTATGATTCATTGAAGTCTTTTTTCGGATTACCCACCTGTAAAATAATAAAAAACTGAAAACTAGAAGTATTAAAATTAAATATTCAAAGGGTGGTATCAAGACAAACTTTTAAAGTTTCCCTAAATATTATAATACATTTTAGAACATATTTGGATTCGGCGTGTTTTTTTACATTTACTAGTAGATAGGTAGGTACCATTATTTTCTATTTTTGACAGCTGAATCTCAGTTTTAAATTTTCTAAGAAATTACGTTTCAATAAATTTTATGGGATCTTAGTAGTGGTGAGAAATACACCTTAGTGTCCTCTTTGGGTCTTTACTACTATCTGCCTGACAATTATTGTCAAATTGATGATAATTTTATGGGATCTGTTTCCTTCAGCGTCTTATTGTTGATATCAATCGATTCGTAAAAAATGCTGGATTTTTATAGCGAGTTAGCTACTACATTCCCTATCTAAATAAAATAGTTTTTTTTGAGAAACCTTCCTTACCTTTATAGCAGATACTGAGAAGGGATAGTGAGATCTGTGATAATAATTTGACATAATTTCTTGATAATTTTTAGTTTGGTATAGGAAGTAAATTCCATGAATCATATCACTCTAGATAGAAATTTAACATATAATCAACTGCCGCAAATTGAAAATAATGGTACTAGTAAATGCAAAAATTACGTTAAAACTAAATACGCAAAAATAAAGAGTATTCCATTTAAGAGTATTCCATTTAACTTTCAAATGTCGCTTTAGCTGAAACCGGATAACAAATTTAGTTAACATGCCTTGACAAAATGAAAGTGATTCAGAGGAGCTAGTTTTCTGTTCCACTCTATATGTGGCCCATCGCAATATCAACCATCAAAACGGAGTAGTGGTAGGCACATGTTGTAACCTCCGCATTTCTGTTGAGTACCTATTCCATTTAAATTGTGATTTTTTTACACAATAATCTATTTACTTGGGAAAATAATAATAATATACTGATTAAATTGTTTTACCTTTGGTTGAATATACAGTTTAATTATATCTTATACAATTTTATATTTTATATTTAATTCAGCGATTAACAGCAGAAATGCAGCAGAGTTTTTACGGAAATGCGTTTTGTGCGTCTATTCTTATCCTCTTATCATATTGGCCTCATCTAACTAAACCATTGTAAATTTAGTATTAGTTTGACGCTATGATTTAATAATTTGATTATCTCCTCTATTAATTACCATGTTTTATTATGAAATAACTGGTCTTTTCAATTAGAAAATATATCATAATATACCTATCAAAAAGAACCTACTGTCATCAGTCTTTGAAACCCATATCATTGTTTCATAAATTTAGATCACTCTGATAATTTATCTATTAGTTTTGGGTTTAAATATTCTCTAACAGTCAAGGAAAATGATTGCATTAAATTTTTTTATGCGGTGCCGCTTCTCAAGTTACCACAGTGACTCCCGTAGAGGCAAAAGGTGCAGAGACCTACAACTTATACTGGTTCCTACAAGTACAAGTTCCTATGAATATTATAATTTTGACTTGTTTTACTATCGGTGGGACTCTAAACCATTATGATTAGATAACTGAATTGTTTGATAGGCTACACGAATGCATTATCTTTTTTCTATTAATAAATATTTAAATCTGAAAACATTCCTCGTATAGTGCAATCACCTATAACATCCTTCAATATTAGATTACAATGCTACTTTAATATTTATAAAACTAACTTCCTGGTATTTGCTATATTAATTTACTTAAATGGAAGTAATTAACTAACATTTATACAGCCTTGCATCATTAGTAAAATTGATTCTTCCCTTTATATTTATGATATTTGCCATTAAATGCTTTAGTCACTTATCATGGAACTGACACGATTTACGTCTCGGTTGTTATTTTGGTCACAGTCATAATTCTAAATAAACCCAGTAATGTTACATTAACGTCCAGATGTACAGAAATTGAGGAAGTAATTTTGTAACTCTGAAATATTAAAAGCAGTGCTTTGGATAGCACATCTGGAAATCAGGCACCTGAAATTAGACTTAAGTAGGCCTCTCTCTCTCTATAAAGATGTATTATAGTCTAGTCTGATTACTCTTCAAAACAATCCCACAGTAGGGGAACGATAGTATGAATTTTCAAAAATATACTTGTTACATCATTAGTTTATTATTGGCTCAAGAAATACAGAGTGTGGTGGTGTGATACAATCATTTTAAAAAGTAGTAAATAATATATCTTCAAGAGATCATACAGCATAGCAAAAATGTGGCGGTGATAACTTTTGGTTAGTTTGTTTGGTGTGGTTACGTTATTTTTCAGTAGGACGCAATTGCGCCTCAGGAAGGACTTACGTTGGTAAACCCTAACCAGTGCTGGAATAAGAGAAACCTGGAAAACCTCATTAGTTACAGGGATAGTCAAACATCTAACTCTTTCACATTAATCCAAAATGACATTCTTCCCATCCTAGACACGCACTTCAGGATAGTTGCCAACCCATCCTTGCGAACAGGCCTTAATATATGACTAGACAATTTACCTAAGATTGTAAAAAAGAATTGTCAAGCGGAATGGGGATTCGAATCCACCATCTGTGGGTTAAACGATCGAGATACTAATCTCTGAGCCACCGACCCGATATGCTAATATTTTATTAAGAAATATGGATATTAGAATTTTGTCTTTACACATAGGTAATTAATAAACTGAGTTAGCCCTATTGGCTAACATTTTATTTTGCGACGACCAGTATGTTACTCTATCAAGTAGCACTTCTACTAAAATATATAGCTTGTTGGTGGTCAATAAAAACTGCACTAAAATTTTTATATTCTCCCATTCTTCAAGTGAGGAAAAACAAATTTTGTTTTATGGAACATTAAATCACGCCCGTCCGTAGTCCTTTAATGTATCTTAAAAGAAAAGATTTTTATGAATAAGGTACCTTTATAATGTTTTTATGTTTGGTTTTCGAGGGCGATTTATTATCTGTTTTCAAAACAATAAAACTTCATCATTAGGGAATACTAGTAAATATAAAGTAGTAGTAGTAGTAGTAAATATAAATAAGAAAACTACTAGCAACGTAAATATAAAAAGTAATAAGAGGTACCAGATTCAGAAATAAAATTTTAAATAACACTACTCACATGAGTAATGTTTATCTGTTACATGTTTCGATATTTTTCAATATGTATAGATATTTTTTCAATAAATAATCGTATCAAAAGTAATATTATAGATAAATGATTCAAGTAATTTTAAATTAGTTATATGACGTCAAATGGCCAAAAACATTTGTTTCCTTGTAATTATGTAATCACAGTAAATAACACTAGTACACTCAATGCTGAGATAGACCTAAATTGTCTATATTTTTTATATTTCTGGTAATTAACGTTGTAGATCCTTTATGACGTGCTCCGTTTGGATTCTTGTTTCGAGTTTAAAATCTTCACCTTAAGTAGTTTTAGTATTTATGTGGTAAAAAAGTAATAACAATATAGACTGTGTTTATTAAGTAACAAATTTATATACTTCTTTTTTTAATAGTTTCACCAAAGTTATAACCAATTTTGATTCTTTCTTGGCTATTCGCGATTCTTGTTAAGGAATACGCTACCTACTGGCGGCACGCACAACTAACGCATGTTCATTTGGTTAAGTTTTGCGTATGTATTTCTATTGTGAATTTTGAAATTTCTGTTGTTATATTAGTTAATTGCCTTGATTAGATATGAATCATTATTGTTGTGAGCATCATTATTCCTCTTGGACAAAGAAAAACCCCGAGATCAGTTTCATACTTTTCCAAAAGCGGGAAAATCTGGAGCTATCGCGGAAACTATAAGTTGGACATTACAGAGTTACAGGAGACAAGTATGAATAAAGAAGCTAAAGAACGGAGACTAGAGAGTGTGCTCTTTACCTTTCTCTAAGGATGACTATTTCCATAAAAGTATGTATGACGTATGCCCAATAAATAATTTGACATATTTTGAGGTTAAGTTTCATTTTCAGATTGAACGCTCGAAAAATATTGAAATCTATTTTAATTTTATATCACTACTTACCCCTTTCAAAATAGTTTTACAAGCTTTTTACCTGGTTTAAAGTCCTCAACAATAAATCTTTGATGAATAAAATTTCAAACGTCAGTGTCAGTGAACATAGGAATCGCGTATAGCCAAACAAAATTAATTACAAATTACCTCCGATAGCTCAGTCGTTAGGATAGGTTCGGAGAGGGCACTGTGTTTACTATCACCCTATAGAGGGCGTCAGAGATTTTTTTATACGAAAAAATTCAAAACTATTTTATATAGTTTTTCTAAATACAGGTAAGGTCAGAAATAAATGAATACAAAAAAAACTTCACACATCTATTAATTGACAGATGGAATTTGAATTTGTATTATAAAAAAGTTATTCAAAGTTAACAGTTCAGGAGTAGGTAATTAAGAATATAAAAAAAACTGAATTAAAATTACAACACTAGAACTTTTTACAGTATTAGACCAAATATTGAACCTTACTGGTTTAGTGGGTACCTTTAGTGTCTATGATCACCGTTAAGTGGAATCCAGATATCCTTTGAATATTCCTCCAGGAAGGCTGGTTCAATAATTGTTATAACCGTCTAGCTATAGGTCTGGAGTACTGTACGGAACTCTGGGTCTCACGAACTGGTAGCGGGACTTCAATATTTATTTGTTAGGACCATTAGGTAGTTACAGTTCGAAGGGTAGTAGACTCAATATTTGTTGCTGTGTTCAGGAGGTCATAATATACAAAATGGAACAAAAAGCCTGTAATTGAAATAACAAAAAATTTACAAGTTAAGTGACTAGTAAAAATAAAACTGATAGGAATTAAATTTCCTCATTGAAACCAAATTGTGAAATGGTTCTATTAAAACAAAAATGAGTAAGATACCAAACTCCTTTGAATAATTGATTACTAAAGGTACCAAAATTAACTGAAAGTACTTAAGGTACTGAAAGTAAGAAATCAAATAATGTTATCTCAAGTTTCTTTAACATTTATTTTGAAAGAAAGTTTTGATTTACGTTAAAAATGCAATATTTTAATTTTGAATTACACTGTCTAACCCAGTTTAATTCCACAAAAAAAATAATAAAATAAAATAAACTGCCGACAGTGCAAACAGGCAAACAGCAAAAATATATGTAACAGAGCGATAACTATAAAAGATAAAAATATAAAATAAGAAAATATTAAAAATACTACCTCGAATGATACAGTAAGATACGATATGGTAGAACCTATTAGTTAAAGATAAAAAAAGAAAGCAACTAGAAACGTAATGAGAATTGTTAAAATGACAGAGCTAGTGAAACTGAACAAGTAAACCTTTCTACAAATACGTTTTAAAATAATGAAAGGTCATTTACCCAATTCAGAATGAGGAATCTATTCTACTAGTTCTGTTCAAGAAAGATTTTGAAACTTTGCCCAAATTTGTATGCACCGTACGTTCCTTTCGAATTAATCGGAAAGCTCCAAATCCTTCTTTAATTCTCACTTCTATCGTCTCTGCCTTAGTTACTTTTCGGACACACTGTATAGCTCTGAAAAATTGACACACAGCAAAATTCTTTCCCAAAAGATATAAAGATAAATTACTTAGTTGACACCAAGAAGATAATTAATTATAATGAGTAACGATAATAATTTTGGTCAGTTTTACTTGGACCACATTGTACATATATTAACAGCATTATCACATAAACAGCATTATCACAATGATTGAAACAGTGAAAAAATACTGGAAAATATGGGTATTAGAGTAGGGATTTTCTAATCAACAACAACAATAGTTGTACCTACTTAAACCGTTGAGCCTTTAGGACACCTAATGGTTAGGAATCTCGTTACACATAATAGATTTTCGCTTGATTTCAGTTATCTGTTTCTGAAAGAACTGATTATTATACTAGCAACCCCTATAATCCACATGCTTTAAATGAAATCAAGCATATAAATTTCAACCTCTTAGACATCATTAGTGTCATTGGTTTTTCGTTGCCCATAATCTTCAAATTGACTCATTCCATTGCAGTAGAAAGCGTCTCAGTTAATAGTTATACACTTGTTATAACATGAATACTTGTAAGTTTCGGGACAAACATAATTATAAGCTTTAAATAACAAAAAACACCGAAAAATTTCCTTCATTTCTTAGTTGGCCACGGTGTCTGCCTAATTCTTTGTAAATTAGCGATATTATTTGCGAGCGTTATAAAAAATGAACGACCTTGTCCATCTCTGGCCACCCAAGACCTTGCGGTCACTGCTGTGGACTGAGCAATCTATTGACCCTCCAGCAGGTTGGTCAGTGTGATATTCTTCACTTACTGTTGCTAATTATATACTACACCCTGTCATTTGCTTTTGTTCCTTCATAATTATTTTTTGCCTCATTTATTCTTAAAAATGCTTTTAAGATGATATGCTTTCAAAATGTTAGGTGTTTAATATAGATTTATTATATTTTTGTCCCTCTTGATGGGTCATGGGAACTCCTGCAAAAAATGAAAGTCATTTAGGAAAAGATTTAAATGGACAAGCTATTCTGGTCAGGAATTTTTATTAGTTCGTAACCTACTCAACGTGACTAATAATTGACTCGATGATTAATCATAGTGGCCTTTTAATTCTGTATGAATTAAATTACGTATTTTTAAGTTGAAAGTGTTTAATAGAAAGCAAAACAAGTTCAATCTTGTGTTTTATAATAACACACATATTAAATTGCCTTCCTCTAATGTTTTCATCACACTTAGCAGAATTTAATTATGTTTAGCGGTTGATATTTATATACAGGGTTACCCAAAATAGTTGTAAAGATATAACAGTTTATACGTCAAAATAAGAAAAGTCGTTCATCCTACGAACGACCTTATTACGACCTTAGTTATTGCATCCTTCGATGCAATAACTAAGATTTTAAAAATTTCCATGAAAAACAAAAACATGTCGGAATATTAGACGGGTGACTCTAAGAAGGTTTCTAACTAGAAATGTACTTAAATCCTGCCATAACCTTATTACTCCAGCTTTAAATAGTAGGTTCCATCTAACTCAGGTGTACCTAGATTTTACTGCTTGTCTAAGATTCATAAACCAGGAAAGTCGGTGCGTCATATTGTTTCATTAGTTGTCCTATTGGTTAACAGAGAAATTTGAAAGTTTATCCATCGTGCCACCTAGTTTTCTTGTGATTAATTCCATTGATTTCATTAATAAGGTGAAAAATATCCAGTTGCAAGAAGGTGAAGTTTTAATCTCCTTTGACATTTGTTCATTGTTTCCAAGTGTTCCTATACCATAGACCTTGGACTACCATGAGGATCTACTCCAATCAAACAATTTCAGTCAAGATGCAGTAAAAGAATATCTTCAACTCACTAAACTTTGCATGAAACAAAATTCCTTTCGATTCAATGCTAATTTCTTCGAACATTGAGGGTAGGTACAGCAATTGATAACTCTTTGTCACAATTTACTGCCAAACTCTTCATGAACAGATTCGAAACGGAGGCAAAAGAAGAATTCGAGTATTTCCCCAGAGTTTGGTTCAGATATGTGGATGATATCTTTGGAGTGTTTGACACAAAAGTCATCGATATTAACAACTTTGTTTCTAAAATGAACGGTCGTTTCGCGCCAATCAAATATGAAATTGAAAACTTTGGACAACTACCATTCTTAGATGTGTTAATAATAAACACTGTTTCTTTTTCTTTTATGTTCAAGTTATGGATCGTATTTTGGGCCTTAGTTGCCTGTTTGTATCCTTTATGTGTATAAAAATAAATAAATAAATAAATAAAATAAATAATGATAAATAATGAAAATAAGTTAGAATTTGACATATACAGAAAAGATACCAATAAGCGTCATTTATATTGTTTCAAATCAGTAAATATGCTTGTTCTCTTTTTCCAAAGAGGCCAAACTTTTCCTGGTACCATGAAATATTTTATTTAAATATCCACAAATAAACATGCACCTATAAGTTTATATCAGATATTTTAATGCATTTTTCGGATCAGTTTTTAATCAACTTGATTATTGACATAATAAATAATACTGCTTTCAACACGTCTAGACAAAGTTTATGTTTCCATTCCAGACGTTCACTGAACAAATACATAAACACGAAGTTTGTGTTACTAAATTGCGGTGTTAAATAATGCAATTAAAAAATTACGAAAAAGAATTTCAAATTAATGAAGATGAATCTATAAAAGGAAGTGATGGACGGATATTCGTTATCATGCTATTAGCGCTCTCTTGTGGAATTTATCATATTAGGACAGCTGTACCTTGCTTTCAAAACTTTGCAGCAGCACTTGAAACAGTTGAATTTCATGAAAAATGCCTTCCTGTGCCACTTGGGGTGGCCTGTAATACATTGTCACCTTTTGTTAAATTATGTGTTGGGGTATGTTTAGACGAACCTACACAAAACGTTTCCACAATGGTGAAAGGAACTACACTGATTTGTGGCATTTATTGTAAAAGATGCATTGTTGGGTTTTAACATCTACAGAAATATTATACCTTTAATGATATTGTCAAAGACTTTAAACACATTTTAACCTAATAATATCAAAATTAAATTTAGCAGAATGAATATTAGCATATTAAATTTTACAGAAAATATAAAATAATAAATTGTTGATATCATAATTATAAACAATCCTTTTAGGGTTTTTCTTGAAGATAATACGTCCAAAAATTTAAATAGTGGGAAGAGATTTTCATAATACTGCTTTGAGTTCAATATTTCTGTAAATCATTTCTAAAATATAACAAAGAAATTAAAGAAAACTAGAAGGTAAATAATTAAGAGAATAAAAAATATCATCAATCTGGAATCACTCCTTTTCTTGTCAAAATAGTTCGTTTATCCCCTGCTTTTGACCTCGTAATTTTAGAACGTTTATGTATAAATATCATTAAATTATATATTTTTCATTATTTATTATCTATTATTATACTTAAGACTAAGAACCAATATTCATTGTAGTCTCTTTTGGGATTAGGTACACCACCTGTAAAATAACAAAAAACAGGAAACTAGAAGCATACAAATTAAATATCCAAAGTGCAGTATCAAGGTAAACTTCTAAAGTTGACCCCAAAAAACCACTGTATGATATGCAATAAAATAAATATTTGATAAATTATTATTATTATTATTATTATTATTATTATTATTTCATTATAATAATTATTTTATTTAAATATAATTCATAGTATGATTTGTATTATAGAATCTTGTATAAAACTAAAAATCCACTGAATAAATTTTGTTAATTTATCAAGTATTTATTTTCTTGCATATTATACGGTGGTTTTTTTTTTGACAAACTTTAGAAGTTTATCTTGATTCTGCTCTTTGAATATTTAATTTGTATGCTTCTGGTTTCCTGTTTTTTGTTATTTTACAGGGGGTGTATCGCAAAAAAGACTACAATGAATCATGAAAACGCACCACAAATAAGTTACAGATATTATTAAGAACCAACCCTCACCGAGGTTTCTACACGTTTATCATAATTAATTAATGTTTGCTTCGATACTACTACTTATATTTTAGTCTGCTTCTCGAATTCGTTATGCCTGTAATTTGTTATTTTCCAGGTGGAACCGAGGACCTCCTGAGCCTATGGATAGGCTATGCATGTAGGAAGACTTGCGTATAAAAATAACACAATTCAAAGAATTCAACTTCTTAATTCTTAATTATTTAACTTAAAATAACTTAACTTTAAAAATCGCTACAGACTGACTCCTATAATTTTGTACCAACACTTCCAGAAGTCAGAGTATTATTTTAATATCTTAATTTTAAAAGAAAGAAACAGTTATTAAGTCGCCGCAAGCCTTTTGAAGTAATAATGAATTTGACCTCCTATGTTGAAACCCAAGTTCTCACCTTGTGCAGGTAACCACTAATAGAGTCATAAGCCGATTCCCTCCGAAAGAGGCCGAGAAGGTATCTGCATACGAATCACCGGTAAGAGCCCCATAAACATACCCTTTGTCAACACCTGGGTCCGAACCAGACCCATGACAATTCTTAGATCGTAAAACGTTTTGTTTATTGTATTTGTCCAATTTATTGTCTTCGACTTCGGTGGCTCAAATTTTTTGATTATTTCGGGGAACTTCTGTTACCTCAAATTATAAACGTTCATTCATGCACAAAAATAATGAAGGCATTTTTAACGGATGTAAAGACCAGCCAGTAAAAACTCTTTTATTGCACGATATAAACGCTATTATGATGTTTACTTACCTAAATACTAAATGAATGAAGTAATAATAACCTTTTACCATAATAAAAAATTGCACAGTCATCTTTGCAAGATACAGTTGTGTCGCATAGCTTGACAGAACCCACAGAACTCTTTTAAATGATTTTGATATCCCGAGGGGTCTCGCTAACCAAGTTGAAGTCATCTGGAGATGATCATTTTTTTTTATTAGTCCATAACAATTATGCCGCTATATTTTAAATATTAATTTACATTGTGCGTTAAAAAATAAACAACAAAAAGATGAAAATTTATATAAAGAACTCTGAATCAAACCATATGGATTGTAAGGAGAAAATAATTTAAATAAATATTAGTTCATCATACAATTGTAATAATATACATACATTTCTATATACGTGGTATTTCCGATGTATTATACTCCCTAGCTTGGTAAATTTTTGACATTTAACAATTTGCATCTCAAGTGTAATTGCTAAAACTGTATATTTTACATACTTGAATGAATAACTTTACCTACTTGTGTTACATTATGTAGGAGAGAATTTGATACTGATAGAAAGAAGAAATATACACGCGACAGAGTGAAATTCTTTGAAATAATTCTATGGTAACAAAATTAGGAAAGATAGTGAAACCAGACATAGGGAAACAACTAGCTTGCTAGTAATTAATGTTACGGGCATTTAGTTAGAACGAGACAGAAAGTTACGACAGTATGGGAGGTCAGTCCTACTTGATGAACTAGACTAAGACTAAGAAGAATATGGTACAATATGATCAAATTAGTATTATACAGGTAGGTTCTTTGTTTTTTAGCAAAGGACAGCAAAAAGCTGAAGAAATGAAGAATTGCACAAAAAATAGGATTTCATGTCATGTGAAAGTGCCACACTTCTGAATAATAATAATAGTATCGAACAAAATATCGAAACCTTCTCTTCGAACTTCGCAGACTCCATCCAGAACATAGCAACCACCATTCTGTGTTGGAATGAGGAAAACCTGGAAAACCTCATTAGTTAGGGGGACAGTCAGACGTCAACTGATTTTACCTAATTTCTCACATTAACACCAAGTTAACATTCTTGCCATCCTAGGCTATTACCAGGATGGTTGCCAACCCAACCATGCGAGTAAACCTTAATCTATACGAGTAAACGATTTAATTAAAAATTGTCTGGTGGAATCCGAACCCACGACCTCTGGGTTGAGCGATGGAGACACTAAACCCCGAGCCACCGGCTCGTCTATATTAGATATATAGAATATATAGCCTAATATATAGAAACATTCAATTCAATTATAAAATAATCCCCTCTGCGAAAAGGATAATACTTTTTTTAAACTATGTTCATACTAGTTTAGCACAAAATTATGATTAAATAATTCTGGATTGATGTTTTGGAAATTCCTCTTTCTCCATTATCTAAACATTCTGAAACAGAGAAATTTCATGCTTGAAACATCAAGTAAAAACTGTTGTGCTTAAATATAATTATTATCAGTTTTATTTCAATATGAGAATTTGATTGTCTTTTAGGTTAAATAAATTTTTAAAAAGAAACCTATGACTTTTTCTTTTGGCGAAAAGACTGATTTATATTTTTATATAGCCAAGTGTGTGACAAAATGTTCAGTTAAAGGAAAAATGTTTAGATATTGACACAAATAAATAAGTACATACCATTTTGTGAACACAGCATTTCCTTACAAACACTGATTTAAAAATTTATGGGTCTAACTCTAATAGTAAGGTAAGTCAAAGTAAGTAAGTAAGTAAAGTAAAATGCTATTTGTAAAATGTTTTGAAATTCTTAAATGTTCTTCTAGTCGCCTTAATTTAATTATACCGGGATATCAAAAATTATCTTGGTCAAGGGTGGTTGTGGAATGTAAAACGTGTGTCTTACTTAAAATTTTTGAATATGTTTTGTTGTGTCAGAATCTGTCAAGTCATTGTGTTGAAATAAAATTTTACACACGTTTTACATTCCACAACCACCCTTGACCAAGATAATTTTTGATATCCCGGTACTATGTTATCCAAATAGATTTCAAAAATCCTGAGGCGTTATTCTGTAGCCAAAAATAAAGTTTTTTGTTATATAAATCTGGGGTTACGGCAGCCGTTGTCGAGCTACAGGATATCAAAAATTTAAAAAGAAATAGTTTTTGATTTTTTATTTCTAAACCATTTGATGTAATAAAAATAAGATAAGTACTTGAATAAGATGGCGGCTTCTTATTATTTTTGTTTTGCATGACCTCCCTAAGACTTGTTTAAGTATCGTAAAAATGCACTTGCTCAAATAAATCAATTTCGTCGCTAATCGGTTAGGAATACTGTAAAGAGAAAAAAATATGAAGATAATACAGAAGTGTATATGATGAACTATTTTATTTGTAATATTGTACAGGGCGATATATATTTTTTTTATAAATATGTAATCATCAATGATACCCACACCACCGCCACAGGTAGGTTGGTAAAGCTGATAATTTTTTGTTTTACACCCACTGACATATTAAATGTCAGTAAATTATTTATGGTAGAAAGGGGCTAATTTTGCCCTAGATTAAAATTATTAAGTCCAGTGCCGTCCCGGGTGGCACCAACGGCTGCCGTAGCAGCCGTTGTCGAGCTACAGGATATCAAAAATTTAAAAAGAAATAGTTTTTGATTTTTTATTTCTAAACCATTTGATGTAATAAAAATAAGATAAGTACTTGAATAAGATGGCGGCTTCTTATTATTTTTGTTTTGCATGACCTCCCTAAGACTTGTTTAAGTATCGTAAAAATGCACTTGCTCAAATAAATCAATTTCGTCGCTAATCGGTTAGGAATACTGTAAAGAGAAAAAAATATGAAGATAATACAGAAGTGTATATGATGAACTATTTTATTTGTAATATTGTACAGGGCGATATATATTTTTTTTATATATATGTAATCATCAATGATACCCACACCACCGCCACAGGTAGGTTGGTAAAGCTGATAATTTTTTGTTTTACACCCACTGACATATTAAATGTCAGTAAATTATTTATGGTAGAAAGGGGCTAATTTTGCCCTAGATTAAAATTATTAAGTCCAGTGCCGTCCCGGGGGGCACCTTAACCAATATTTTTGACAAATAAAATATGCGCCACCGCCACTTTATTGCATGTCCGTGGGACATGCAATAGAAGTGGTTTTTATTTTTTTCTCGAAAACGAAGCAAGATACAAAAGAAAATCAAGAGACAAAGAAGTAGTATTTTTAACTACTGAATGCGAAAAACGTTTTAAAGAATCGGTGCCCCGGGACCCCACTGGACTTAATAATTTTAATCTAGGGCAAAATTAGCCCCTTTCTAGCATAAATAACACTGCCAAATTTCAACAAAATCGGCTAAAGGATTATAAAGACTTTACGAAAAAAACCATTTTTTAAAAAAGTTTCACACCCCGTATCTTGAAAATGAAGCATTTACGGACCTATGTTTATATACGTTTCGTTTCATGTTAGAATCACCGAAATAATTACTCCTTGAAGTTTGGCAACGTATTTAAATAACACCCTGTATTCTGTCTTTAGCATTTTATAACTTGTGGTGCACAATAATTTTTTGCTCGAGAACTGAAAAATTAAACAGAACTCCGCCTACTCTTTCTTGATCGGATGTATATTCCTAGAACGATTATCATTTTAATTTGTCATATTTTGCAAAACTGAAGGAAATACTACAGCTAAAAGCTGTGGGATATTCTAAAGACCACCTAATAACTTATGTCACAAAATAATAGCCACCGTGTAAAATTCACTTTTATCTCTCCTTCCGAGGTAAAATTAGATAAATGTTGCCACCATGTAGATACCTTCCTTTCTGTTTCCAAAACTCGACCCATTCTGGCATTCCACAGACAAGAGCTATTCCTAAACTACTCCTAATGTTATTTATGAAGACTCCTGTATTTATGTTCTCACGTTAAATAGTTTGGAGGGGAACAAAATAGCCCCACCTTCATCTAACATTATTGATAAGAGACGTTCTCACTTGCATGAATATCCTTTCAGATTTGGGGTAAGCAGTACCTAAGCATTAGACACGCACAGGAGCGTCCATTTATGGGGACAAGAACGTGAAAAAAATTTAAATTCTTTATTTTACCTACCTTGGGTTCCATTATTTATACAGTTAGTTCATAAAGTCCCGCATAAATTCATTATTTTGAAAATGCTAAAGTTTTTGAAAAATCACTCGGACATTTTTTTTACACTTGTTTTATATATTTAAAATTTTTTACAGGGCTACTCAATGAAGCTATGTCGATATTAACGTTAATAATTTAAATAGAACACCCAATAGTCACTGTTTTACATTTGGAAAGAATTATTTTTTACGAATAAGGCCATATAAGGTTTTATGGGTCTATCTCTAATAATAAGATTACACATTACTCTTATGACACTTTTGGGCATACTTATCTCTCTTATTATTAGAGATATACCCATAAAACCTTATATGACCGTATTCGTAAAAAATACTTCTTTCCAAATATGTAAAACCGTATTGGTGTTCCATTTAAAATAATAAAGTTTATATCGACGTAATTTCATTGAGTCATCCTGTAAAAATTAAATATATGTAAAATATTTTTTACTATATATTAATATTACTATATACTAATATTATTTCATTATAAGCAAAAAATAAAAAAATCATGTTTAAGAAAACAAAATTAAGAAAATACACTGATCCAGATTTATTGATCTCATTGGGTGGGAGAGAGAGTGGCATATTATTATTTCGTGGGCCACGATTTCCCTAGAAATGACTTGATACTTACGTTACGATTTTAACTACCATTTAGTACGAGAATAAGAGACACCTGGGAAGCCTTATTAATCGAATTAAACAGTAGGTTATCAGCATAAAAATAAGAAACTACCAGGCAAAAGGGATCGTACAACCATGGTATGAAGATGATTGCTAGAAATTCAAGAAAAAAGAAACCCTTAATCGTAATTCCAAAGTGATATTAATTAATCTTTATTAAATATTTACAGAAGGGCAAGCGAATGTTTGTACAATTATTTACTACATCAATCAATACCTTACATCCTTTGTTGCAGTATTATGGTAGACTATAAAAGAAGTACTGAAATATATTGCAATAAAAATAGATACTTTATGAGAAATTTAGCTCTATTGTTATTTCCGCATCTTTTCCAATACTTATTATTCTATATAAGCCTCTAATATTCACATCTGATCTCGAACACATTCTAATGTGAAAAAATTCGAAAAAATTCTAATTTCTACATATAGGTTTCACTTGATACAGATATATTTACAAATTTAAATCCGTGGGAAATCCCCTTTGGGCCGCCTCTGGCATGGCACATTGAGGTGCTCATTGTACATGAGCTGGCTGTTGAGGGCGCCACCCAAGCAGCACCCAAGACACCTTCATCACAAGCGTGAATGGGCCTTTTCGGCGCCATAGATATTAGCCGTGTCGGTGTCTTTTGATCGAACCGATTCGCACCCGATGCAGTTACCCACCCCTGTAAAGGCTACCAAGGAAAAGGTAGTTGCTGCTATTTTACCTTTATCTCCGTTTCTATCAGTAGCTTCTACTCTAAGAGATGCTATCTAAGTAATCAATGGGATAATTAAAGCAAATTTACTGTAAAGTATAAGTTAAAGGTAATTTGTATCTAACCAAAACCTTATTAAACTATATCCAAAGTATATTTACACTAAACTATACTATATCTTAACTGAAACTGAAACTATATTTTGATCTTTAAGATTTACTTATTATTGTTATATTTTTGTTTAAGCAATGTGGAGCAAATCTAATGTACAACAATTTTTTTTATCTACAAAGTGTTCCACGACGAACTGCGGTGATCGATTTCTTGAAAAGCAGCCGTTGGAAAATTTTGAAAAATTGGCGGTATACTAATGTTGATGAGGGCAACTAGGTTAAAATATTTTCAAAATAGTGGGACTTTCGGTTATACCGGAAATAGATGTAAACTTGCTTATTTCAAATAGGACACCCTATTTATTATTTTATTTTTGCATTCTACGTCAAATTCTAAACATATTCCATCTATAAGATCCTATACCTAAGTCTAACCGTTTTTGACATATTTCAAATTTTATGTCAAGAAAGACGTTATAGACGTAAAAATATTAACGGGCCGTATTAGAAAAAAATAGGTTGATGATTGATCTGACGAGACGAAAAGTTACTTAAAAAACTGTTTACGCCATTCGATAGAGCGTAAAAAGTTGCTATGAGAAGGTATTTTTTTTTTCAATAGCTTGAATCTAATACTTCCATCCTTCAACTTCCAAAATTTCGATTTTTACAAATATCTCAAAAACTAATCCTGTTTTTTTGAGGCATATTATCTAATGGTCAGCAAATTACACAACTTTGCGTCAATTTAATTTAGTCTCTATTTCTAACGGTTTCTAAGATATCAATGTTATTGCATTCAATTAGAAACACGCTGCTATTAGTAAGTTTTTTGAGTAGTCTTATAGAAAACGCGAACGCGTCAGTCTTTTCAATGAAGTTTGGTTTGTATATAGTGATTGACAAGTAACATTTTTTCATGTAAATAATTTCAATTATAGGTGTAAGTTCTTGGTGCCTAAATTGAGTACCCCACTAAGAAAAATTCATATATTTTTTTCATTATCCGATTTTCAACGTTTCAGAGTCTTCTTTTATCTCTAACAACTGATACAGACAGATCAGAGATATTCTCTATACGAGAGTGCAGCGATTTCTTTATTTATGAATAAGAGACTTTTATTTACGAGTTAGCTAGGCAAATCATTATCTAGTTCATTATACATACAGTGAGAGTTTATTTAAAATAATGAAGTATCAATTTTGATATAATGACTAAGGTTTAGCCATTTCAAAAATGTTTTCATTGAGGAGTACCCACTATGCAAGTTTTCAGAAGAAAATTATGAATGAAACTCCCAATACTACTAACGAACGGTTTAAATCAATCGCCCTGTATAAGTGTGAATATTTTGCAGTCTCTGTATTTGACTAACGAAAAAAAACACTAGACAAAGAACCGCGGCACGAATGAAATGTATGTAATAATAATATAATAATAAGTTTATTTCCTTTAAATACATACATTTATAACAAATTTGCAAAGCCAAGATTAATAAAAATTGTTTTAAATAACAATTAATTAACAAAAATAAAGAACAATTAAGAAAACAGCAATGAATAAAAAAGAGGTTATGGAACAACAAACTATAGCACATGATATATCATTGAACTCACAGGAAAAATGCGGTTGAGTGACGTACAAATATTAATGGGGCCGTATTACAGAAAGTATGAAGTTATGATTCTGAAGAGTCGAAACGCGCTTAAATGGTTACACGGAAGTGTTTATTTTTATGCTTAATTTAAGTTAATATAGTTTTTTTTTTGATTTTCATTCATGTTATTCATTTCATAATATTGAAGCTAATTCAAGCGAAAGCAAAAATATTCCTGGGACATCTACGGAAGAACGAAAAGGTATTCCTGTTGGAATCTTTTTTGGTAATGGTCATCAAGCAGTTGACAATTGTGAAGCTATAATCATATTTTGACTCCATGAACTTATTGTTATCCTCTAATGATGTATAGGTTTCAGGGACACTTTGTATATACATTCGGGCACTCTTCTATCTATCTTGTAATAATTTCTGTACTTCCTCCTCGTCCAAGTATATTTCTCCCGATAAATTTCTTTCTTATTCTTTCTCACAAAGGATTAGCAGGTATTCTTTCTCATAAAGATGGTAGCCGACTAGTATTCATGTTAGAACACAAAATACTTGAATGGACTAGTCCGTTTCAATACGGTTACGGTAAATTAATTTTTCATTAAATTATCTCCAGGAACTGGTTCAGACTTGAGTATGCGCTGTTACTACTTTTTCCTGTAATGCGCACAAGCCGCTGACTATGATAGTTATTTCCGTAACTTGGAATGTGGTAATAAATAATTTAAATAATTAAAAATATATACAAAAGTATGACATTATTTTTCTCAATACTTTTACTTTACACTCATTGCATAATTTCTTTCCTTCAAAGCGTTTGTAATTTTAGTTTCATTAGTTCCATGTCCCCCCAAATTCAGAAAAAATTATAAAAACAAGAAAATTACTTATTGTTTTTTTTAATGCATATTTTGTAAATTCTGTAAGTTTGGAACCATGGGAACTATTAAGCCGGCTATACACGGTCCGGCAGGCCTGTCAGTTCGAACTGAAAAGTCCGCCTGAAGGCCGGTCGCTTGAACGTGTCAGTTCAGACAGTTCAGTACTAGTAGTGAGCTCGTACACCATATCGAAAATAGATGTCTGTGACCAATGATAAAAGCTGCAGATACGTATCTTCATCCATACGTAGATAATTGTGCCAATGCTTTGGAGTCAATATTCAATTCATTCAGCAAATACAATAAGTGCCTTTTTTTAACGAATCTTACAACATATTGTACGTTTCTTTTTGGTCTTTTTTTTACCCAAAGCGACTACTAAACCGAAAAGTGCTAACGCGTTGTCGTCAGTAGAGGCCATAATGATGGAGACTGAAAAATATCTTAGATTTGCCTGAACGTTTGGCGGGTCGTCAGTCCATCCGGCGACCGGCCTTCAAGCGGACTGTTAAGTTCGAACTGGCAGCCCTGCCGGACCGTGTGTAGCCGGTTTTATAAAAATATATTTAGTTTATTTTATCTTCATTTTTTATTTTACGATTTTAATATAATTTTTATTCTCTGTATTGGAGTTGATTCTATGATATTCTTTGGAGACTTAGCTTCATTTATATGCCGTATATGACTATATAATATCTAAATTTTAGCTTGAATAGTATCAGTTATTAAAGTAGTATCAATCTCTGTTCATTCACGTATGTTGATATTTCTTATTTGGCTCCAGGTACAGCCCCTAACAGTTCTACTGATAATAAGTTTATGTGCTGTATTTTAATTATGTACCTACATTGTTGCTGATTAAGGATGTACAGGCATTTTCAGTGTTAATCCAGGGGATCTCAAAAGCTACGAAAGACCTAAAGATAAGGAAAAAATAATACTACGTTCTTGTGTCATAGGTTCAAAATTAATTCAACTTCGTTACTTACGATTTATGTTTGTTCGATTTTACATTGCTCTATTCTATAAAGTTAAAGATTTTGAATATATTTGGAGCCATTATTCATCTCCTCCCAAACTTATCCTATTTCATATTATATCCATTCAATTTGCCAGTTACATAATTTAAAAAATAAATAAATGATTTTTCAAATATTCAGTCATTTTCTATATTTCAGCCCCACGATCCGTGATATTTCCTTCATATTTAGTGGTATATTTCTGTATATTATTGTTTTTATTATACTTAAATATTTATTATTTCATTGCATGTTTGATGTGCCTTATTTCAACTGTAATTCTATGATATAAACGTAATTTGGTAATAAATATAGGTACCTACTCCACCTGGATATTAGAAGAAGCTACAGAGAAATTCTCTACACACAAAATAATGGTCAAATCTCATCAAGTTAATTTTGTATAATACAAATATTTAAATAAATGTCCTTTTAGGTGTTAATTAATAAGCAAAATATTGTATCTGCAAATATTAACACCAATTCTGTTAGTATTATCACTGAAACACTGTTAATGTTTAAAATAAATAATGCATACAGGAAAACATTCGGCTTTGCGCCAAACTTGTTGAATACGTTTCCGCCATAAATGCAATATTTAAGAAAAAAAAAATTTGCACTATGCACTAATATTTAACTAAAGATAAAGTTATACATATGTTAATTTACAAAATAAATATACTGCAGAAATGAAAAAATGTCCAACCCTTTTCTTATCGGCAAAGTAAATTTGACTTTGGTTGAAAGTTAGGAATCCAGAGATGGTAGGCATTTTGTTTGTTTTGCGCAGTAATCTAATCATAATCGGAATGGACAAATACAGGGTTGAGTATTTGTATTGTTAAGGACTAACCGATGCCGTGCCCCTAACATTTTATGGGCGCACATATTTTCTTCGATATAGGTAGAATCTGAAAAATAAACACCTGATGTAAATTTAGATTCACTGGACTGATAAGAAACATCCTTTTGCTTTTTACACGAATTAACCTTCGGCGGTAGGTAGTACCATAGACAAAATTGTCTGTGCTAGTACAGAGTAGGTACCTAAAAAGTCTTGGAATAAAAAATCCTAATAGTTAAAAGTTAGTTAGATGGTTAAAAAACAGCTATAATATCTCTCTGTATATTTATACGTTTTATGAAAGAACTCACCCAACTTAATTGATTATTATCAGGATTATAACTTTCTTTTGCACATTAATATACCTGAAGCTAGGTGTTACTTAAATTGAAAAAGTGGCGCAACTAAACCTTAACCTTAAATTAATTTATTATATAAAATCAAATAGACAGTATCAAAAACTTTTCTTTGTTTATTTCCATGTCTTCCGACTTCTATATATAAACTGTTAAAATATTATGCTACATTGATAAATGCTATGATAATTTCATACAATTACTTCTTAGCTTTACTACAGTCAATTATAAATTTGTACTACTGCCCTATAATGTGATGGGTTGTGTTTGTTTTGGAAGTATGATAACGAATGTATATACACAGAGTGTAGCTGTTGTATATCATTCAAAGCCTTCTCCTTCCTTTTCCACTTTATCTCTTTATATTAATTTGAATGCATCATTCTATTCTGTGGTAATTGTGTTGTTATGCAAATGTATTAATAACTTTAAAGACGTTTCCAGAGTGAAGTTTTGATTTACTACTACTTAGAATCAATCGCTCCTTATATTAGTGCCTGTAAGTCTGGTGTTATTATTGAATAACACCAGAATTCCTTGATTTCGCTAAAACTTTGCATATTTATATTTTTCGTGTTCTTACATTTGTTGTACTTTTCTTTATTTAGAGTATTCTGTGATTGTTATTTACTCCACTTTTCACGTTCATAAATGTAAAATGCAATATTTTACATTAATTTATACCAAACTCCATATTTATATCTTTGTATGGAAGTATACATCTTATTATCATCTATGTACGTTATATGGTTCATTTTATGCAATTTTGTTATTTGTTTTTTAATACGATATCCTTGTGGGGACCATTCAAGGTGTTGGATAAAGGATTCAGGCACATACAGAAGTAAAGGGCACTGAGGGCGTTACCTTTGTATATTACCCGTTTTATCTTGATAAAATCGGTTTCTGTGGATGTTGACCATGACCATGAACCATGTTAGTTTTTTTAGCTTGATTCATTATTATAGAATCTATTATTATCTGTTTCTTACATTCTTGGCTCATCTTTTTAGATCCTTTTTGCTCCTCTGTTCCTGTATTTTATAAGTAGATAGCAGGCTGATAAAAATCTTCTCAATTAGCCAATTAGCTATCAAACTTTTTAGTTCTTACCCTTTTAACTTAAAAATGTTACAAAAGTGCAAAAACTTCTCAATATTTCGATAAGAACAACCAAATCATACCAGGCTTGGATACCACGAGGTTTTGGTTTTAAGGGTAATGAAGTCGCCTCTTTCAAACTTCCTTTCTTTTCTTAAATTCATTAGATGAGAACTGGCGTTTGAAATTATCTAAAGTATTGTTAAGGCAACTCTTTTTACCTAAACCCAGTGAAAATATTTTAGTACTGTTCCTAGATGTTACCAAGATTAGTTTATTTGAAGGGGTTTATATGAAGCTCATCGAAAGCAAGGATGAAATAAGCTATTTTTTATTACTCCCCTCTCTTTTCTCCTTTGCTATAAAAAAATGGGAAAAGGTCTTGATGACATTAGATGAATCTATTATTTCTGGATTCCTAATTCTGGTTTATTCGCCCATAAAATAATGCAGAATCTTGAATGCTGTATGTAGAGGACGATGAAACGGCAGATCACATATCAGACGACAAGTATCTGCTCTGCTAAGGCTCAGATTCTTAATATTTGGCAAAGGAAACTTCTACCAGAGGATCTCTGAATAAGTTTTCTGCCAATAAGGTAATCAATTTCATTAAGAGGCTGAACCTGCTGGCCGAAATATATTAGATTACATGGTCGTACTGGATGTCTGTTTCTGTACGGTCGAATCTAAACTATAGACATTTTTTGTTATAATTTAATTTCAGAAGAACACAATCAGTTTTTTAACATTATTTGAGGCACCCGGTATAACAAAGAATACATAGTCATTAATTAGTCCAACAAGCCTTTAAACGTGACCACATTTGCGGTAAAATTCCGGAGGATTAACTGAATGAAAACGATCTCTCATAATCGAGATATCTGGCCGTGATTGATTCAGTGAGTAAGTCAAGTTAAGCCTTCTCACAGGCAATTATAAATGGATTTATTAACAATATGCACTTGGAGAGAGAGTTGAAAGGAGCATTAATATATCATCAACAGTTTTACAATTATAAAGTTGCGCGTCACGCGGTGACTCGTTGAAAACTTTATACTTCACTTATCCAACGGAATTCGACGAAATAAATTCTTAAAATTATCTGGAACCTATCCGCAAGTTATTATTATATTAATAAAATTGCCCGGTGGCCACAAGTTTTTGTTACTGTCTGGTAATGATTAATAGAAAAATTGCGCTTGACATGACTCACGACGGAATTCTAAAGTCTACGACAGACTAAATCCCGCTGCTACCTCAGGTTAAATCATAAGTTAGATTAGGTGCATCCCTGACTGGAAGACTGTGAAATACCATTTATATCATAGCATTATATTTGTATACCTAGTATTATAAATTTGAATTTGAATTTATACGAAATATACAGGATGGCCCATGAGTTTTGGCCAGTTGATACCTTCCAAACTATGATTTCGAAATTTTGACGTCAATGTGATGCTCAAATTAATGTTCATCTTTAACCTTTATCTCTAATATTTAGTAATGTTATTTATGATAATTAATTTTCTTTCGAAGCTATCTACGTTTTGCAAATAAAAATTGAAACAGGTGGATAATAAGCTGTACATACATAACAAGAATAATATCATTGAAATGGTTTATAAAAAGGCCCTCCCAAACTTGTAATAACATATAAGATGTTATGGCAAGTATAAATCCCGCTACTTCTGGGTATAATTGGTCTGTTTGCAAAAACTTCTATGAAAGTTCTTTGTTTATGTGCTCTTGGTTGACACAATTACAATATCTGTCGTGTAATACTTCAGACGACCATATATTCTGCTGTCGTACAAAGGTATTACTACAGGATGTCCCATTTAAAATGTTGAACTTGAAATAAAGTCCTTTTAAACCAGAAATAGACAAAGCTTTCTTAACCCACAACGCTGGAAAATTAAATTAACTTTTGCAATCAATGTTTTCGCCAAGTTAAACAAAATACCAAAAATATCTTTTATTTTCAAGTTAGATTTTAGTGTATACAGAGTGTCTCATCTCTTGCTTACATAACACGGTATATTTCTCATTTATTCTCAAATTAATTTAAAATCATTGTAATAATTGGGCCTTCTCGTAAATTCAGCTAAGTTTTGTGATGGATGACGTAACTAATAGATGTGATGAGCTAATGCTGGACATGGATTCCATCAGAACAATTGACAGTTAGTCAATTGTCATGGAAAGTCATGGAATGGACATAAACGTCCATTCCATGAATCTCTTGTTGAGTAAGAACTATATATATTTTGTCTCCCCAACCAAAATATCTACTAGAAATTGTTCACTCTCATTGTGACTAACAAATCTACTAAGTACTTTATTGTTTTTACTTTTATGTTTTTATCAAAGTTGCATCCCTTGAACCAAACAAAAACAACATACTAACCTCAAAATTAATGACATGACAATTCCCCCTCTTTTTCCCATCACAAAATTTGAAATCCATCATAACTATTTAATGATGGAAGTGATGGTTTTCTGATGGGACATCAATTTTGTGCTAAATTTACGAACAAGATTGATAGCCCATCACAAAACAATCGTTGAATTTACGAACGGCTTTTACTGTTTTGTGATAGAAATGATTCCACTTTTTTGAGAAATGGTGGATTTACGAAAGTGTATATACAAAAATGAGCCCTTTCACTTAAACTTTTTGTTAAATATATATTGTATATAATAATAATATTAATAATAATAAAATTATAATGATAATGATAATGATAATAATAATGATAATAATAATATTAATAGTATTAATAACCATCTTCATTATCATCATTTAAACCGCCAGAATTAACGCAAAAGTCTGAGACTTATGTGGGAGAGGGGACGAATTATTATAATTTCCTAGGCAGCATTAATGCCAAGTATCGACTTAGATTAGGAAAACCCTAAACACCCAATTAAATGCAGCAATCAGTGAAACCTGGAAAACCTCATTAATTAAGGAAACAGTTAAATATATAGGCTCATATGAATCTCTAGACTTGATAGGTATTTTTCAATTTTTACTCGTATGCATAATTGGTTGCCAATTTGGTCAGCCTGTACAATTAGTGTATATTAGTGATTAGTGGATTGAGGACAATTTGACAAATAATTTCGCAGTTACTGTCGTTTGGAGAAGTGTATGTTTCAGTTTGATAGCTTGTGACAGCTATGCTGAATACAACTAATTTTAGTTTTAAATAAGTACTTTGGATAAAGACTCAATAAATAAGTCGAAACTTCGGCGATTTTGTAAAAAAGGAATCATTGTTTGCTTAAATTTTTCTTAATTCTCACTCACCTCGTTCATCTGAGATAAAACAGAAATCTTTCACACTACAAATTTCGTTGCAAAATTTAAATTGATTTTTCGCAGCTTCCGCATATATCTTATGATTATATAACATAATATAACGTCTGTAGAATCTACCTTCTCTAGATTTAGTTTAATCTTCGCTAATATCTTCACCTTATAACTGCTTAAGGTTTCCTTGTTATGAGAAGAACCCATTTAAATATTTTTCCTAAATACGGGATAGCACCAATAGTACCTATGTTACTACAGGGATGTGCCATTTGGATAGTTTTGTTGTTGGTTTTTATTTCCAATAATTTTAAAACTGTACTAGTCGATTTTTTTATTAAAATAAATTGCTCTAGGATATTTCTCTTAGAACTCTTGGTTTTTGAAAGAAATACAAACCGATCTAAATAAAATAAGAAATATATTGAGAAAATCAATATAACTTAAACTTCAGTCAATGAAGAAATCAGTGGCTTACATCCAGTTTATAGTTTTCATTATCAAAATATTAATTTGTCATATACTACGTGTAATATTATCAAAAATTTTTACTTAAATTTGTTTCCATTCTAATACAAAAGTACTTACACAAACTGATACTTATTCAAAAGATATTTTAATAAAAAATGTATCTTATATCGGTCTTTATCCCTTTATAAGATTTTTCTTATAGCCTATGAAGTTCCTTCTAATATAGTTTCGTCTTGGAATATAAATGGAATAACATGATGTTATATTCACTGTAGTCTTTTTGGGATTACACCACCTGTAAAATAATAAAAAAACGGGTGGTGTAATCCCGAAAAAGACTACAATGTATCATGAAAACGCACCACATATAAGTTACAGACATTAACATAGATGTTACTTAAAAAAGTATCGTAATACGTTTTCTTTGAAACAATGTCCCATGAAGAATTTTACGGACCGTGGGATCCTTAATAAATATTTTCCAAAGACCTTTTGTCTTAAATTGATATCTACTCTAACTACGACATCGGCTGTCCAGGCTTTTATTTGCAGATTTCCTTCATCATCCTAGTATTTGATCCTAATTGACTCTTCAGCAAGTCACTTAAGGTTTTAGATGTTATCTGGATTGTAATTGATAGTAACTATATTTATCTTGTCTATTACTTACGTATGTTAATTCTATAATGATAACTCCCTTTGTTGTTTAGCTCTTATCTCTTCTGTCATCTACTTGTGCCGGCTTAAGAACATAATAATTGGAGTATTTTTTACACGGGAGGAATTTGTGGATATTTTTTATTGCATTAGGCGTTAAATTTTAATCGCATGTTATGGAACTTCTCTGGTATAATTGGTTTTCTCACGCCAATCCTAATCTAATTACCCATACTACAGTGTGTTATACAAAGTGTACAATAATTGCCATGCATATAACTGTATTATGATATAAAACACTAGCTTTTTCTGTGTTCGGCAAGTGCTTAATACAAATATTATTGTTCTAATATACATGTTATATAAAATATTACCTATTTACTTTGTGGACTTAGAACAATTTCATTCAGCTTTACACAATGTTACGCAACTTGAAATCCTATTATTTAAATGTTACCTCTCCATTCCCAGCGTAATTTAATATTAGCTACGTGCTATAAGCTGCATTTATGCAAGTCCGGTAAGATATCTTATTAAATCATTCTTAGAACTAAATAGCGACTTCATCGTCGCCGTTGACAAAGCATTCAGAAGTTATAAAATATAATAAGGTACCTTCTGACAGTCAGTGTAGTTAGTGTAGTTTTATAATCACTCAGAGTTGTAGTTTTACTACAGTTGTAACTTGCTCATAATATTACAAAACATTTTACAAGACTCTTCAAAGAGTCATTTAACAATAATAAATTTAAAAAATCATTTGTTAAATTTATGATATAATATATATAAAAATATTATAGTTACTTCTGCTAAAACTATTTTGTTTTATATCCATCAATTTTCAAATTTGATTATAAGAAATAGTTTTATTGCGCATCATATTTCTATGGTCTTCTATTTTAAAAGTGTATATATAAAAAAACCAGAATAAACGTAGTTATAAACTGCAAGTTGTGTTTTCTTAAGCCCAATTAATATCACTGCGTACAGAAAAGCGTTGTGTCATGTAACGCAACATTGTAGTATGGATGGTACTACGAACAACACCGCGAATGTGAAAAATGTTTCCGAGGTTCTGTTCCCATCGATTTCTATTCAGAAATCATTTTAAGTCTTGTGTATTGTTAAAATATCTTATTTAAAACAGTATCTACTAAGGAGATATTCAAAATAAATGGATCCTACTAGCATAACAACACTACTTATAATATGCACTTAGGATAAATATACCCATAATTCCCCATAAACCCCATAAAAATTATCACGAGGAGGATTATATAGACACCCTTAAGTTTCAGTGGTATCATCGCTATGTGCATACCAGAGGTGTGTGGTCCATTATCATTATTGTCTCTCGTAATTTTTTTCACTTACCTTCCCATGTATTACATTTATGGTGCTTTCAAAAAAAGTTTGCAATTAAAGGAAAAATATTCGTCATTTTTAGTTTGAGGTTGTGAAGTTTGGTTTCAAATGGTTTCTCAAACTGAACCCAAATATTATAATTTCAAGGCTGATTACTTTTTTAGTAATGTTCAAACGAAAAATTAGAAAAATTGTTCGACGTATCAAAGCTGTAAATTAAATAGAAGATTTACCCACGCCTTCAAATATTTGTTCGATGAAATTTTGGTTCATGGTATACTTTCTTGTGTTTTATTGCGATACGTTACGTTAGGTGCGTGAACAAAATTTTGTTGCGTGGTATCTGTTACTTACATGACAGTGTCTGTACGTACCTTTAGAGTTTTGCTGCTGAATAGTATAGGTGGTCTTAAATACCTTCTCCATAAAACTGAATGCCTTCTTTATTATGTTACTTTCATATTGAATAAATATTGATACAGGAATAGTGAGATTCTGCATTAGTCTCTGGATCTTCGTTTATTTGAAGATTTATAAAAAATTGTAATTGGTTAATTGGAAAATTTTCTTGAAAAAATTATCAAGAGAAGGATTATCAACATCTATACGAGGAGTTAGAAAAAGGTATGTTAAACATTAACGGATGAACTAAAATAAGCAAAAGTGTTTAAAAATGAACCATGGTGGATATACAATCTTCTAAATCTAAAGGAACCTCTATCAACAAAAAGAAAATGTAGGAAGGTATCAGTTTAAAATCTTATGCAATACAACTGATGCAGATTGCAATTCCCTCAAACTTCAAGAGCGAAATATAGAAGATGTTTTCTTCATTTGTTGCATCACTTTTTTACAATAAGGATAACTAGAACATCAGTTTCCCCAAACCATTTTACACACTTAAACCGTTCTTACGTTACAGTTTGCAAGGTACAATTTTCAAAGAATTAGCAAAATGAACGTAAATTATTAGGTTAAAACAAGTTTGTCGCGTAGGTAATCATTTAAATACTTCGAAACATATTTTATCTTTTAGAGATCCCATCTAAAAACCAATGTTTATTAATATTATTTTACTTGTTGAATTCATACTCTTATGCGTTAAAATTTGACATAATTTCTTTAATTTCCTGTATATGTGAGAAAGCTATAAGGATATACATAATTTCATAAAGTACCTTCTCGTTTCAAAATAACTAATACTGCAAGAGTTATTTAATGCTCTTAAATTCTGGAATTCAAATTTTATAGACTTATAAATCATAACCCTAGTTTACATCTAATAAATTCATACTAAACGTCAGCAACAAATATACTCTCAAAACAAACATTTTAGTAATGCAGATGAATGTATCTATTTATACACTGCTCATGTATAAATGAAGTTATCCATTAGGGTTTTACAGGGCACTTTACCATATTGTATTTAATTCCCGACTCAGTATGTACAGAAAGATAATTTTTTGTTACATTGTTTGTTATTTAACATCGGCCTATTTCCGCGACCAAAGGCAATCATCTAAGTCAGGTGTCGAGCAACTGCCAACCTGGAAATTTTTCTGAATCCCCACTTTGCCGTGGAGAGGGATCTTTTACTTGTCTATCATCGCATAGACAAGGGACCTCCGGCTTTATATCCTACTAGAGGGATGTTTCTCTACACAAACCTCATCTAAGTTTGTACAGCTTTTGTGAATTCACCGATGTGGCTATCGGAAGGTGCAGGCAGACATCGCCGGTCTTTCCTGCGATAGGGTCATCTTTTCAAAGTATACCAAACTTTTGATTTGTCACTTTTCTCGCCAATTATAAGTAGGTACACATAGACCTCAAGTGAAACACAAAATATGATGGTCAATTGTTTTAATTAAATTATGTACATAATTATATGTATATTATTGTTAAGTATCATGCCAGTAAGATTTTGATTGGATCAATTTTATTATATCCAATTTGTAGATCTGCTAGATCTACATATTAATAATGTTATTAACATGTAGATCTAACGTAGTTTTCCACATAACACCAAAACACTATTGTGCACTCGACGCGCGTTTCGCCAACTGATGATGATGGGGATGATTAAAACTCCAGATGATTTGATTTTTAATCATCTTCAGATGATGCCAACTTGGTTGGAGAAACGTGCGCGTCGAGTACAGTATAGTGTTTTGGTGTTATGTGGAAAACTACGTCAGTGTTAGCTTCACACCAAAGGTTCCAACCCTCTGCAAAATATTATTATTCACTATACAGCTTTTCCTAGATCAGTTAAAATTTCTTATCGTCAGTTATCAGTTTCAATATCAATTTCATTTTGAACACCATAAGGATGTTGTGAATTGTAGAAGGTGCATAAAAAGTGGTATTTGTAGAATCATTTCGTAGTACTCTCAATTAAATTATTGGTTATTTCCTATATAATAGAAGAAAGTTAAAATAGCTAAAATATAATTTCTAATCGTTTAGGTTTCTATTCGTGTCTTTTCTACGGACATTTGATACCACTGGCAGTTTTTAATTTCTGCTATAATAATCATTGATTGTTAATTTTTTCCAATTTAGATTGTCAATACTTTTTAACTCTTATTGTTTTAAATATCACTAGAGCAATATTTGCATGTATATTCGATGGAAGAAAATTATTATGAACATTTCCAGAACGACACTGCGATCCTTCCTAGGTATTGAGCAGTGTGTGCATGTAAAACTAAAATATAGCTGATGCAGATGCGTCCGCTATTTGAAACTACTTTAAGTAGAGATACGTGTAGCAATTGATGCCTCTCACCGAGTTTTAAGTGCATCCCAATGGCCCAAACAAACACTTAAACAGTCTTAAGCCATTTAAGTGGCTCACGGCGCTGGAGGCTCCTATAAGGTATAACAAAGCTAGAATATCACATATCGCACGTTTGTTGAATGCCTATAACCATATTTAGGTCGTATTTTCATGTTTATTATTCTTCACCATCGTTCAAATTATAACAGGTGTAGTGTTTGAAACCTTCTTTTTTCCTTGTCGACCTATAAAAACACTTAACCATAAAGGTGGTTCAAAATTGATGTTTTCCTTGTAAAGAATAAGCGATAATAGTGTATATTTTAATCATAGCATAAAACATGTTTTTTTATTAAGATAGCTATTGTTGGAGAATATGTAAGTGATTATAGATAATTAAATTATATTGTGGCTATTTACCTTTAATTATCAATTATCTCTTGATTGCGGATAGTATTGCCTGAAAGTAAATACTTGTCTTTATATAGTTATATTATTAATGACAGGGGCGTGCCCAGCAAAAATCTTAGTATAGAGGGTGGATTACTGCCATATAAGGTAATTGGGTGAGATATAGTGAGGGATGCAGTTAGCCCACTCAACTTTTTTTATTTTATTCTATGTAGGTAGTATAAAATATGCAAAATAACTAGTGCTATCCGAAAACATAGACGATCAATAGAAAATGAGCAATAAACATCTTGCAGGACTAGGTTAGAGTTAGTAGTTGAGTTATTAAAAAATATATGCAGCCCTTCCTATTCAAAGATGAAACATGACATAGATGCCCTAATCCTGTCATACTAGAAAATAATAAATGAATTACCTAGATACAACAGGAAATCTAGGTGCAACAAGATGAAATAAATATACAGAGTGACTTTTATGTATGGAACGCCTCAATTATCTCGGAAACGGCTTGCCAGATTTTTATGAATTTTGGTTTATAAGGGTTTTGTAATATGGCCGATATTATTGTGGCATTTACATTGTTGTCAAATCTTTCGTTTTTCCGGAAATATACTGAAATTTGTTATTTCAAATGGATCACCCTATATATTTTTTTGTTTTTGAAATCTCTAAGAAATTTAGAATATTTTTCATGTAATGTTCCCTATACCTCATTGCCATAATTTCGGAGTTACAGCTACATTTGCAATATCTCCGCCGAAGTTAAAATATTACATCAGGGCGGCTATGTCTGCGACAAAAACAATTTTGACGTTTTAATAAACTATTATTGTTGGTGTTTATTGAAAGTTACAATGGACCGTTTATCTGAGAAAGAACGAATTGAGATTTTAATGATATTAGGATATGGTGATGCGCGTAGTAGTCAACAGGAAACGTGTAATATCTTTAATAATTTATATCCTAATAGAAATCCCATAACAAGATCTACTGTGAGTAAGTTGTTAAAAAAGTTTAACCAAACTGGAGCCATAAAAGATTTACCGAAATCAGGGCGTATAAAAACTGCAACAACTGAAGACAAATCTTTAGATGTTTGTGTTATGTTAGAAGAAGATCCACACTTGAGTACTAGACAAATATCCAGGGAAGTTGATATTTCTCAAACATCCATAATGATAATTTTACATGCCAATAAATTTCATCCTTACAAAGTAAGATTGGTTCAAGAGTTGTCAGATGATGATTTCGATAGACGTGAAGAGTTTGCCGACACAATGATGGAAAAATGTTACGATCAAAATAATCCAAATTTTTTAAATAATGTTATGTTTTCCGATGAGGCCACTTTTTGTATTGATGGAAACGTAAATCGGCATAATTGCAGATACTGGTCACGTAACAATCCTCGTTGGATGAGAGAATCCCACACCCAATTTCCACAAAAGATTAATGTATGGGCTGGAATAATAGGCGACAAAATAATTGGTCCTTTTTTCATTGAAGGAAACTTAAATGGTCCGGCGTATTTAAATTTATTACAGAATAATATTATACCTGAGTTGGCTCGGTTATTTCCAAATCTAAGTAAGTATTCTCAATTGCCTGTTAATTTAGAAATTTTATTATTTGAAACTTTCAGACAATAACAATGTCCCAAATAACAATATTTGGGTGCAACAAGATGGAGCTCCACCTCACTATGCGCGTGACGTGAGGCAATACCTAAACGATGTGTTTCCCAGAAGATGGATTGGAAGGCGTGGTTTTATCGAATGGCCCCCGCGATCACCCGACATGAATCCTTTAGACTATTTCCTGTGGGGTCACTTAAAAAATATTGTTTATAAAACCAAACCTGCCAATATTCAGGAATTAAAAGATAGGATTACCACAGAGATAAGAAGAATTGAGCAGTCAGGAATGTTACAAAATGTACTGCAAAGTTTTAAACATCGCATGGCTTCTTGTATGGAAGTAAACGGACAACATTTTGAGCATCAGCTGTAACCGCCTTTACTTTATGTTTTCAAAAGATCCTATGGGATTTCTATTAGGATATAAATTATTAAAGATATTACACGTTTCCTGTTGACTTCTACGCACATCACCATATCCTAATATCATTAAAATCTCAATTCGTTCTTTCTCAGATAAACGGTCCATTGTAACTTTCAATAAACACCAACAATAATAGTTTATTAAAACGTCAAAATTGTTTTTGTCGCAGACATAGCCGCCCTGATGTAATATTTTAACTTCGGCGGAGATATTGCAAATGTAGCTGTAACTCCGAAATTATGGCAATTAGTTTAGGGAACATTACATGAAAAATATTCTAAATGTCTTAGAGATTTCAAAAACAAAAAAATATATAGGGTGATCCATTTGAAATAACAAATTTCAGTATATTTCCGGAAAAACGAAAGATTTGACAACAATGTAAATGCCACAATAATATCGGCCATATTACAAAACCCTTATAAACCAAAATTCATAAAAATCGGGCAAGGCGTTTCCGAGATAATTGAGGCGTTCCATACATAAAACTCACTATGTATAATTCTTTATTGTAAATAAATTACAAATACATATGTTTACCTGTACGTATTTGGTATCTTAAAAATAAAGTCGGTGTGTCTATTTTCGGTTTGAAAGTCCCCGGATGCGCCACTGACTGATTATGTGACAAATTCGTTAAAAGGAGCGGCAGGTTTTTCCAATATCATTTTTAACTAATCTCATATTTTTATAATTGATGGATTTTAAAAAATGATATTTGCACGTATAATTTTATTATTGTAAGATTGGTAATATAAATGGAAATTATGATATTGACATTTTCAGGAATTTCTATAAATATATAATTTGATGAAATTACTGCTGATTACTGTTTCTAAGTTTTGATAAAAAAAAATAAAATATATTTTGCGAATTGCAAACGCATTTATAACATCTATCATTTCAATAATCTTACAGCAAAAGATTCATCAGGCAAGTACGTCCATTTGAATTACATTTCTCTTTCTGCTATACCTACAAAGTAATTTTATTTTGTTACTAAATCTGAAAACGGTTTGTTTTAAATTACCGCGTATACTTTCTACCAAAATAAGGAAGTATATCTTTATGTATAGAATTAAAGTTCTGCATGTTTCCACATGTCTCTTGTCTATTTACAATTACAAGTTTGGTGAAAATAGGATCTGAAACTCACTATTTATCAACAACTCTCAAATTTCCACAAAAAGGTAGCAATCATTTAAATATCTCAGTAACCCATGACGCTCTTTATTTCAAAATCATTCCAAGTGCATATTTTGTGGTATCGAAGGTGAAACATTTGATTATGTTTGCAAAGATAGGTACAGTACGCTTCATAAGGCAAATAATTTTTCAAACAGTATAAACAAACATGAAAAATATATTTTTTTCGGCACTTGGTAATAGTAATTTTACATCAGTGATATTTATATGATATATTAATAGTGATATATCAATAAAAGTGATATTTAACATATTAGTGAGTTTAAAAGTGACTAAGTGATTAATGTTTCATCCATGTGAATCCACAATTATTGAATAAAGTACTTTTGGCAATCATTGGCAAGGCAACACTTTTATTATACAATGTGATAATCCACTTATCTTATTTTTGTTATTTATAAACGAAACACAACTGTGCAACTAAAAACAAAAATTAATTATTTTAATACCCTTAAACATATTTGAGAAATAACAGTTAAAATATACAACCATTGTATTGTTTGGACTCACTCTGTACTTACATTGTAAATAGTTATTTAAAGAATCTGACCATTATTGTCTATATAAAAATACATCATGATACGGCATAGGGTAAACAGGGTATAGACGTCTATTGGGGGATAGATGGCAATAAGCTAATAAAACAGTAATTAGGTTCAATAGTACGTACGCATGCGCCTAAATTCAGTCTATAGTCTATAGTCAACCAATGTGTGCACATAATAATTCTACACAATAATAGTTTATTTCTAAGAAATATAAGCTTTGCAAGGTAAATGTCTGACTCATTAATAAGCTGAATGTATGCAACCGCCAGGAGAAATAGTTTCATGTGATAATGACTGTTTACACATATAAATTTGAATTTATATCGTCAATTAGGAATGTAGGGTTATGTCAAAACCAAGAATTTTCCTCCAAAATGTACTTATTTAATAAATTCATAGGTAGGCATCTATCCCACGTATTAATTACATTAGGGGGTAGATGCACATATGCAATGGAGGATAGATGCCAGTTTTGTAACCAATGAGAATAAACCATGCCAAGGAGATACAACCGCATATCCAACCAGGTATCTTGGACCGAGGATAACTTAAAAGCAGCTATAAGGCAAATTGGCGATAAACCCTTAAGCATCAACAAAGTTATTAAAATAGTTTCTTTTTTGTTTTGTAGTAAAAGTGATAAATAAAGTAAAATCTAATAATTTATCCTGCATTGTGCATCTATACCCCTGTATGGGCATCTATGCCTAACAATAAGTGCAACTATCTCATCAAATAGTCATCTATCTCAAAAGTGTAAGACCTTAGATTTTGCTTCAAATTCGTTCAACTATTAATTATATAATGTTGTTTTTTGCAAAATTAATTCAGAAGAAATTATTTAAAGAAATATTATACAATACAATTTTTAAAAACAAAAAAATTTAGTGTAGGCACCTATCCCCAGTTTACCCTACACCAATAGCAACCCTTCAGTTTAGAATAATATTTTAATTGTACAAAACTGAGACATTAATGCTTGTTAATAATTTTTTATATTATACGATCAGTACGAGTCTTATTACAATTAGCCTGAAAATATTAAGATGAAAAAATAACGTATCATTCTATTGAAATTAGTAATGCTTTTTATGAATGAAGGTTTTCCATACATCTGCCGCCTTACACGGATTCAGCTCAGACAGTTTTGAGTGGCTTCCAAGAAATTACTCCACGTTTAGAGTGGCAGACTGAAAACCACAACATTTAGCGTGTAGTAAATGACTGTGACCTACAGACTCTGACATATGAATGGAGCTAGCAGAGACTTAAAGGTGACATGTAGAGCAAAGATAGCAGTGATCAATCATACTGTCCTTAGAACACGCGATCTCTTTGGCCCATGGAAATGAAACATCTTGTTAAAAAATCCAAACCACATTTGTCAACGTTTAATGTGATTCGTATCGCTCACACATGGGTGTAATTGACTCGTTATTAACGGATGCTATATGCTTATTATTCATTAGCGTGCAGCTCTGTCAGCTCTCCATTTAGAATTAAATGGGTTTTCTTTGTCATGCCAAATCATTGAGTGACTATATTAACATCGCAATTCTTGTATGGTTTAATTCTTTGAAAAGTATACAGGGGTGAAGTTATCTCTCATATTTAAATGAAATAATAAAACTTTAACTAAACAAACATCTATAGAAATCCATACAAATGTCAGATTACACAGTTAATTATGTTCCTGGTAAATTTTTGTTTTAATATTAGATAATATAGTATAGAGAGTAAAGATTTCTAAACATTGGATGTGAATTGGAAGGGCTAAAGAAATTGACATTTCATTTCTTATCCTTCCTTCGTTAGAAATATTTGTTACTTAAATTATTAACAGTGGCGGAATTACCTATAGATACAGTAGGTGCGTTCAATGTAATTTAAAATAACTAAGGTTGTTTCTTGTATATATCACGTGGAAGATTAATAAATGCGACGCTTATATAATAACAAATGCAACCTGTAGAGTCTATCGGGAAATGTTATTGAAATTTTCGGAGATATTTTTCAGAATTTTCTATTTCGTTGTAGAAATGAAGCAATAATATTTGAAGTACTTCACCTTTTTGTTATGGTAGCTGAGTATTAACGTTTTTTATGACTACAAATCAGATTTTCAACAAGGTTAACGTCCGTCCTAAATTGCGTCTGAAATTTTTAAGCAGATACTTCAAATCGTCAACTAAATGATATAAAACCAATCTAGCATGAAGGTGAAGGATAGTGTTATTTACGTTATGGTAACAACATTGGTAGGTATATAATAAAATCACAAAATGCTGTAGCTATACACTACAAATTTCAAACACTTCATCAGAATTAAATAATTTATAATATTAGGTTGTAACAGTCTGACATGACTGATACTGAACAAGTCAATGTTATATCGACCAATATTAACAACACCATAGAACCCCTATAATGATTGGCTTTTCATGCTGTCAGATTCCCCTATTGCGGATTCTGATTGGTTAAAAGCTAAAACATCTATTGCTTTCTAAACTAGTGTCACGTAATATGGAGTTTATATTAATAATGTGTTTGTTATTATTATCAAATCTAAGATCTATGCATTACTGTTTTATCGGTTCACTTTTCTTAATACAATGTTATAATTATTTGTTTTCTTAATGAAGGTTTAGTAATAATACGAATAATTTTATTTATAATTTCTAAATTGATATTAAAAAAAAATGTTTTACATGCAAAGAACGGAATGACTTAGTTAAGTAAATCTTGCACTCCAAATGCTTTTAATTATAATTATTAATCTTTTTCACTTGGTGTGTATTCAATATGAATATACATAATATGAATGAATATTGCATAATATGATGAATATTGAGTCATATTGAGCCGTATTCCTAGTACGACAACTCCAAAAATATATCAGTATACATTTGCAATAAGTTTTTTTTTAGTAGGTATATATTTTTAGTACTATTTATTGGCTTATTTAACTGTTTACATATTTCTTTAGGAATTAAGCCAAAAAGTTAACTAAAAGATAAATTATTAATGAAATTATCAAATATTATGGTGCAAGTTTTTAATTTTCCTCGTTACTATTACCTTATGATGCTTGTTTAATATTTAATTATTTAAAAGATGTAGATAACACTGTTGAAAAACAAAAATATAGTAAAGACAATCACTTGAGGTTATATGAAGATATGCCGTTGTAACTCAATGTTGGGGGTGCGTATTTACGCAAAGTAGTTGTTTTCGACATGCCTTAAAAATAATAAAGTTGCGTAGCTGGGTTATAGGTAACTAGGAAAATTAAAAACTTTATTGAACCATAATATTTGATAATATCATTAATAATTTATCTCTTATAGTTAACTTTTTGGCTTCATTCTTATATAAAGAAATATATTTGCAATAAGTGTTATGAAAATACAAGTAGTGATGTTTCCATAGTCGACAGTTATTCGATCTGAGTCGGGCCGAACAGATCAGACTAAGATCTCAGACACCTTTTTCGTATACGGTATTTTGCCACATTTTTTTAAATGCAACAAAAAAAATAATCCCCTAAAAACAGCATCAGCCAGTTTTTTGATTACGAGTTTTGCTTAACCAAAAACAAAATTCGCACACAAATAGATATTGTCAAATAAAATACTCGAGTTTTGTCGAAGTATCGGAAACTTCATTCATTTCCACTGCAACAACATCAACACTATAATTGGAAATACAAAATTATTTTGTTTTCCATTTTTCAAATGTGATAAGTAAGTAAGTAATTTTTCCTTATCTGATTCCATAGCTGTTGGTCAATGGTTATTTTATGCTAAGTTGCCTGTTAATGGAAGATAACCAACAATGATGAAATTTTGTGAAAAAAATTGCTGTAGGGCAAACAAAAATCAAAGGTGAGGCAGTACAACCTACAACAGGGCATGTTAGAAATAAGTACTCTTTTCTATCCTAGATAGCGCTATACTTATGTCTCATGCTTATTGCTCAAACTCGCAGGACCTATATATGCCATCTCCATGCTACAAATTTTCTTACATTTCGATATATTTAAATCGAGGCAAGCACCTTCGGGTGGAGAGCCTCAGAGGGACGGCCCACGGTCAGACTCATTCCCGTCAGTAGTACAAATTTTCTTCACTGTGAGACCTGTACGGCGTTAAGTATATTGTGTTAATAAATTTAAAGGTCGCCAGTATCATTAATGGAATCATCACCAGTATCAAATATTTCTCATCTTAAAATATAAGTGACATTAAATTGGTATTTCAATATAATATACTTAGTTTGGACACTGTTGAAAATTAAACCAATCTATGTTAAAACAAACTTGTTTCCAATTTATTTAAACAAATGGTTCCAAACTGTTTATAATGTCTGTAACTTATTTGTGGTGTTTTCCTGATTCATTGTAGTTTTTTTTGAGATTGCACCACCTGTAAAATAATAAATAACAGGAAACTAAAGTAGTCAAATAAAATTAATATTCAAAGTGCACTATCAAGTGTATCGTAAAAAATAAACTTGATACTACACTTTGACTACTTCTGGTTTACTGTTATTTATTATTTCACAGGGGGTGTAATCCCAAAAAAGACTACAATGAAACTGTTTATAACCCGTAAACTTTTAAATTTTTAGGATAAACTAATGAGGCAATCTCATAAGTTCCTTTTAGTATTTTTTAGCATTCGGTATTTAAACATAACGGTAAAATAGTATATGTAAAATGGACATTTGTGATCTGGAAATTCATTGATGAGTAAAGACTGGTGTGTAGTAACAGTCTCTGGGTCAGTTCTTGTTGGTAAACAATTTTTTTTAAGGAAAGCGATCTAGATAAGTTTTAATGACTAACATTTTAACAATTTGTACCGACTTATTGTTAAGCCAATGGTATCGAGATCATAAATAGTAAGGATCATGAACAAAACTGTAAAATTATCGAGTCTGTAAAGTCTCCGTTTGTATTTTGAGTTGCAACATTATTCACATCTTCAAGTGGGAAGTATTTACTTACTCCCAATAAATTAATCTGTCCACCGTTGATTAAAACAAAAATATACACTTTATGACTAGTTGCAATGTAGTGCATGTGTTCCCATTTTTTATGAATACTTTACATGTCCTGAATATATTACACTATTGTAATTCCAAATATAATATGTACTGAAACTTTTGTGTTGTGCATGAAAAATATATTTTAGCAACAGAGATTTCGTATTTTGAAATAAACATTTATTTACTTTCTTATTTACACAGAAATTTCCATTTCCAGTTTTATTTTCCAATTTTTCTAAACGAGAACAATAAAAATGTATATTATCTATTATATGGAAATATCGATATTTGAACTATCACTAATATGGTATCTACATAATACATTACTATATACTAATATGTTTTTGGAACGTCAAGATGACAATCATAGACTAATCTTGAAGGGGGGAACCTTTGGTGTGAAGATACCACTGACGTAGTTTTCTTATACAGGGTGAGTCAGTTTATACTAGCAGGACTCTGGCATTCGACAGAACACCTGATTTTAAGTGAAGTTTGTCATATAAACATATGTCGGGAATCGCTTCGTCTTTGAGATACAGGGTGTCAAAGTTTTGGTTTTTTTTTTTAGTGTTTTCCACACAGCTCCTATAGTTTTCAAGATAATTTGTTCAAATTTTTACGGTAGATTACCTATGATGGTTCACAAATTTTGACATATGTAAACGATTTGAAAACGTACAGGGTGATATTTTTTCGGGGGTCAGGCTCCCTTTTATCGTCCAGAACTTTTTTGTGGTGCGCCACTGACTGCTCATTTGCCAAAATTTGGATTCCATGTTCAATTTAGAAACTTTTTTGTCTCTTGCATTTTTATTTATCGTAGCTGTAACAGTTGTCGAGTAATTTGAAGAAATCTCTGAAAGAATATGTTATTAAAAAAAATATTTTTATGAAAATGTTCACTAAAAACAATAATTATTGTCAAACGAAAGTTCATTAATCTAAATTATTAATGGTTACATACTTACAGTACAACTTTTGCCACTAATTATTTATTTTTTATATCATTTCAGAGGCTTAATAATTAAGTAAAATAATTAAGAACTAATAATAAACCAAGGCAAATACAAATAACTTTACAAATAACCCGAAATAATTTTATTTTCAAATTAAAATTTTCAAAATGTGATCCATTTTGTTGGATACATAATCGGCATAGCATTTCAATAGACTTTCTTGCTGAAACTAAGTGATGAACTCTTATGTCTTCGCAAGCATGCCTTATACGCCCTCTAAGATCGTCAACATCTTGAACAGGAGTGGCATACACTTTTTCTTTAAAAAAGCCCCACACAAAAAAATCCATTGGTGTTATATCTGGGGAACCTGAGGGCCGTGCGATTGGACCTCCACGTCCAATTCACCTCTCTGGATAATTGTCGTCTAACCAAGCTCTTACATTTTTTTCAAAATGAGCTGGGCAGCAATCCAACAGGAACCAAACTTGCTGTCTTAAATTTAGAGGGACATCTTCCCACATATTAGGATGTTCGGTTTCTAGAAACTGTATGAAGTTTTGCGAACTGACCCTTTCTGGCAAAAATATAGTCCAAATAATCGATTTTCAAAAATTGCTACCCATACGTTAAAGCTAAACTCATTTTGAAATTTTCTTGGTCGAATTGCACGTGGATTTTGCTCTACCCAAATATGTTGACTTTTGAAATTTACTATCCCACGTTGGGTGAAGCAAGATTCCTCAGTCCATAATACATTGGATAAGAAAGTTCTATTATTTTCTAATGTGTTAAGGATTCAACGACAAAAATTCACTCTGCGTTGTTCGTCGCCAGGATGTAGACCTTGGTTTATTATTAATTCTTAATTATTTTACTTAGTTATTAAAAGTCTTTGAAATGCTACAAAAAAATAAATAATTAGTGGCAAAAGTTGTACTGTAAGTATGTAACCTCTGACAATTTAGATTAATGAACTTTCGTTTGACAATAATTGTTTTTAGTGAACATTTTCATAAAATTTTTTTTTTTAATAACATATTCTTTCAGAGATTTCTTCAAATTACTCGACAACTGTTACAGCTACGATAAAAATGCAAGAGGCAAAAAAGTTTCTAAATTGAACATGGAATCCAAATTTTGGCAAATGAACAGTCAGTGGCGCACCACAAAAAAGTTCTGGTCGATAAAAAGGGGCCTGACCCCCGAAAAAATATCACCCTGTACATTTTCAAATCGTTTACATATGTCAAAATTTGTGGACCATCATAGGTAATCTACCGTAAAAATTTGAATAAATTATCTTGAAAACTATAGGATCTGTGTGGAAAACACTAAAAAAAAAAAAAAAAACGACACCCTGTATCTCAAAAACGAAGCGATTCCCGACATATGTTTATATGACAAACTTCACTTAAAATAAGGTGTTCTATCGAATGCCAGAGTCCTGCTAGTATAAACTGACTCACCCTGTATAAGACCAAAACCACATAACCAAGTTAGCATCATCTGAAGAGGATTAAAACATCTTCAGTCCAGATGATGCCATCTTGGTTGGCGAAACGCGCGTCGAGTGCAGTACAGCGTTTTGGTGTTATGTGGAAAACTACGTCAGTAAAATAATAGACTAATACCTTTTGTAGTGCTTGTGAATGTAACTATATTACTTTCAATTAAATAATAGAATTAAGTACTATCTACTATACTGTACTTTGCTTTGTAAATTTTGAACTGAAAAGAATTGGGAGATTAGGGTTATAAGGTAATAGTATACCAGCAAATGATAGACATGACATGATTTCCATTTCATTTCATTTCCAAGGATAACTGTTCTTTTACGCATAAAACAATTTTCCACTACAAAGGTATTTCACAACAACCAATACATGGAAAGTATTTTTTATACAGAATAATAATTAAGTATAAAATGAACTAACAGAAATAAATGTTTGACATACGACATATTCACACAAGAGACAATAATATTAGAAATAATATTCCTAGGGAGGTTCCATTGAGTGATATTTTTTCTCTAGGAACATTGTTCAAACAGAATTTGCTTTTTCAAACAAATTTGGAATGACAGACCTTCAATTAATTGAACAATAATACGCTAACTATTTATACCTATAGTATGCTCAGAATAAAAGTCTCTTTTACATTGTATTAAAATATCGTTTAAAGCTTGTACGATTCTGTTGCATCACTGCTATAGAACATAAATAATAGTGTTGTGACAACGACCTTTTAAATTAGCTACTTAAATGAAAAAATTATTTATGTATAAGTGCTTCAAGCGCTAAATATGATACATATATACGGGTATAACCTGTACTTTAATGTGTGCATTAAACCGATTCATTAAAGGAAATTACAGCATACTAACTCAACGTTACGATTTGTAGGCAAGCTGGTGTATTTAGCAATTATTTATAAAATATGGTCAAGCCACTAAACTCACACTCATTACTGGCACATCATAATTTGAAAGCGTAACTAGACGAATTAGCATACCTGAGTATACTGTCAATGGACACAAGTGTCTCATTAAGTAATGGTGGATTAAGGTGTATATTTATTTGTAGAATAAAAAGTCTATCCGGTCTTTGTGTATGATTGAGACTGTTAAAACCATAGAAAATATTGAGAGAAATATACTTAAAAGTAATTTTGATATAATTGCGTATTCGTGGTTTTCTAATCTTGCTTAAAACCGATAATAAGCCATAGTTTCTTGAAATTATTCATTATTTATTTTTGCATATTATATTTATTACAAGTAGATCAATAATTATTTTCCAAAATTTATCTGTAGAGAGAATATACAAAAAATTGATATAATTGTAAAAACTAGGTAGTTTGTGCCAACTATTTTTAAAAGATTTATTTTCTAAAATTAAATAATAATTTACATACACAATATTTAGTAGATATACTCCAGTGCTCTGTATATATTTAAACAAATGTATTTAATAGTCGAAAATAAATATTGATATTAATTATTCTATTAAAATAAAATAAATAAAATAAAATTGAGTGAAAAGTGGCATTATCAAGTTTGCAAAAGTTGCAAAGTGAAAAATGCATTTTCTACAATTATTACAGGTCATACACTGAAAGAAAAGATGTGGATTATAGTTAATAATTGTTTATTTGGATGTCATTTATTTAAAATAAATAATACATATTTTAGGTTAAACAATATTTTTTACTATAAATATTCTTCTAAATATATTTTTCTTATTAAAAACAAATACTTTGTTTGGTGTAAAAATGTTAATAGTTAATGAGAAATGTTTCATCTTAATAAATTCTTTGTTTGGTGGTATTCCCAAAAAATATATTTACTACTAATTTGGATTTGATTAATATTGAATAATCCAGACCAAAAATTAATATATGTTTGTTTCTTATTTACTCTATATTATTTATTATGAAATAATCCATTCTTTTGTTAAAGATTCTGAAGTAGTTTTTTAATTAATAGATACTTTATTGCGGGATTATAAAATTGTGCAGTTGGCAGTGTGGGCTAGTTTGCCACTGTTGACAGTGAGTAGCAGACGTGTTTTATTATTTACCTTAGATTAGGTGACTTTATTTAATTTCATTATTATTTTCATTTCATTTACCTATTATTTGGACGCGGCGCGAGTGTTTCGTTTTCGTTAATGTGTGTGTACTTACTACTTGACTACTTGATACTTGAGATGAGACGAGAGACGCTGCACTAGTACGGTATACCTATATGACCCATATGTGTATGGTGCACAAGGTAGGGACGTTAAAACTTACCTTCGAAAACGTAACTTTGGAAAACTACCGATTGTGCGATTTATTATAAAGCTTTAGAATTATTACCTGTTCAGTTGTGATTGCTGTGATATAAAAAATAGATCTGGACTATAGCCATACTAAATAAACGTAAAATAATTACTGGGGTGTGATAAATAAGACACTATTCATTATAAATAATCTTTGTTTTTTAAAAGTAAAACAAATATTTATTATAAACACTGTTCTCTATATTCTAATAAAGTCGAAATTTTAATTAGTATGCTTTATTTATAATAAATAAGTAATGCTCCATTTACTAATAATAATATTTATTAAAACGGACCGTTATTAATAGAAAATAAAAGATATATTGATTATCACTAATCCCTTACTTGACGGTAGTAAGGTATATTGGAAAGATTTAATAAATTGTTTTTTTCTCATAAACAAAAATTTATTACGCCATTATCCAATAAAGCCTTTGTTACGTGTCAATCAGCATCATTAATTATGAATAAACTGTTCTTTCAGTGTATGAATAATAATTATATTTAAAAAGTAAATACTTTTCCCATTTCCTATGAAATTTGGTTTTCTATAAATTAATATAATAATCTGTATCAAACCTTATGTAAATTTCAATAAAAATATTTGGTAACTTTAAATACCTATACGTCTCATTTTGGAAAACTAAAGTTTATTTTTCAATAGTAAATCTAAATTACCTAAGTGTGCCAAATAAATTTCTTGAAAGAGGTTGGAACCTTTGATGTGAAGATAACACTGACGTAGTTTTCCACATAACACCAAAACACTATACCGCACTCGAGTATATTAACCGAGTTTTAATCATCTCTAGATGATGCAAACTTGATTGACGAAAGACGAGTCGAGTGCAGTATGGTGTTTTGGTGTTATGTAGAAAACTACGTCAGTGCTGCCAAATAAATTTGTTTGAGAAAACTGAACCTAGTTCAGCAGATAAAATATTTTTCTCCTTTTGGCAATTAAATTTATTAGCTAATTTATTAAATATTCAATATTGCCATTGAAATAAATGCCATGTTTATACCAATTAGATCTTTCATTCGCCAAATACAAATAAATAATTTAATTGTTAGTAAGAAATTTTATTCATCCCCCATTAAATCCTTTTCTCAGTGTAGGAATATACTGTTAGAATAAGTACTTAGTATTATAATAGTATTATAGAAATTGTATTACCTACTATTATAATGAAAACATTGACAACATGGAGATAAAAATATCTACACGCGAACGTGGTAAGGATTGGAATACTACGTGGTCGATAATTCTTGTTATAAAATGTGATAGGAATGTAATTTCTTTTGACTTGGTTTTTTTCTGGATAATGTAGGTATGAAATTCGATCCTTTTTTATGTACGTGGATATTATTTGTATATTTAATATTGATGATAATTATCCATGAATATAAAAACTTGCCCATTTTCATGGTAAGCGTAAAGTATATTTGTATATTTATTTGCAACATAAAGAACCTCAAGGCACACCGACAGTTGGCACCGTAGCAGATCGGCATAATTTAACATTTTTACGGCAAGTTATAATGGACACTAAAGATAAATGTAATATATATTCATTTCAATGATCCATTACGTTTAAAAAATGCATGATGCTTCATTTACAAAATAATGCATAGAACTAACAATAAAAAATTCAGTTGTATTAGTCAATAAAGGCTTTTCTTCTATTTTTTTAATTTTTATTTAACCCACTTTGTCCCGAAAACGTGCCAACCATTGTTGTCAAATTGTGAAAATGCTATAATATTTAATGTCTTTTTTGAGCCTGCTCAAGATAACGCCTACTAAGATAATGAGCCTGCGCCTCTATTTAAGTTGGATATAAAAAAGAGGTTAGAAGTTATGTTATAATTATATGGAATGGACGACACCTGATTTCATTTCATTGGTTTCATTTTGCAGATGTTTTAGAATAGTCCATAAGACCATTCTAACCAACCTCATATCACCCCTGAAAACTTCAAATATTGATATTCAGTGGAAACATATATCCATATCACAAGTGGCATATATTTTTCGCAAAATTAGCTCCGCCATTTCGAATCTAACCTAACCTCAAGTTTCTAACCTAACATTTTTAAGTCGCTGGTGTGAAAACTTCAGATACCGATTTTAATAGAGTTTACGTGCCACAAAATGAAAAGATGTCCTTTAGTTTCATTTGAGCGATGCGCGATTTTAAGTTTCAGGTTTTTTACAACAAATTCGTAATTCGCCTTGAAAACTACTCGACATTTTTTTAGTGCGGGATTATCTCATAAATAACAAAATTTGTCTGCTGTATTAGGGCTGCCTTTTTGAATTTAAATTTTTTTATTAAGAACTTGTGACAGGCGACTCTCTGCTTGTACGGATACCGATTTTTTGTGCAGTCTGAGATTAAATGGCAAAAATTCATCCGCCATCTTGGATTACTCATCAACAGTTTTTATTATGTAAAAGTATTAAAGTGTATTATCATCTACAATTCATAAATGTGCCATAACAGAAAACATAAAAAGTAAACTGTACATAAAAAGTAAAATAACAGCTTTTTTCATTTTTTTTAAAATAAGTATTTCAATTTATTTCAGCCAAACTATATTTTACGTTGGCTGTTGGATTGACAAAACGGTAAGTAAATAAGAAAATTAAACTTTTGTTAAGAAAGATGTTCAGGGGATCTTAGAGGTTTACAAAACTTTTATTGAACTTCGGTTGATAGGTAGATAATTAGGTATAGGTATCCAATTAATGTAAGTTTCTACTGAGTAATGTAGTAATGAGTGTATCTACTTTCAGTAAACTATTTTAATGCAGTTATAAATATAAAATAATAAACATACATTAAACATATTATATTACCTATTAAAAGAGAATTTAAACAATAGCATTAAATAGTGTTAATTATGTCTGATATATTCACAGTAACTTTACATTGTACAATTATTTCAGATACATATCTACATTAACAGCTTTCATATTACAGTAATTATACTATACCAATCTACTCTGTTTTATATTCTTTTCTGTTTTCTAGTTGAAAGAGAGAAAAACTCGGTATCTAAATAGTTTTAGAAACAACTATAGAAATTTAACGTACCGTTAAACTGACAAACTTGATACTATTGCTTTCAGCAAACATCTTTAATAGGCTGTAAGGATCACTTGTTCCTAACAATACAAAATAATGATCCCTTGGACAGGATTATCGGTGTATTTAAGGATAACGGAATATTCCTCCTCTTAAAAACTGAAAATCACAGGAAATGCACAACATATTTATCCTCTCTATACCGGTCATCATGCACTGTCCGTCTACATTTTTATTGAGCAATGGCGGGTAATTTGATCAAGTAGGCACGGCCTTGGGCGTGTCTTTGATCAGCCATTGGCAGGAGAGTTCTGCGGAGGTGGAGTAAGGATCCACGTGTAAAGGACCACACGTGCAGGTATATCCCGAGCATCAGTATCACAAAGGACTCAGCTGTGGGTGGTCAGGATCAATTGACTCCTCCTCAAGTAATTACTCGTAAGTTCTCGGACATATTCGACATACCACCCCTACTCTTACCCCCAAGTAAAGTAAATAGTGAGTCTCAGGTGATATTGTTTATTTTTTGCGTTTGTGACCGTGTTGTGCACGTGTGCGGGTGGATAGACAGATAGACATGCAAGTGACAGTGATATTTGTGATGCTGCTTTCCGCACTCGATGCATCCAATATTGGGGATGTTACCATAAGGAGCAAAAATAGAGGGAAGGGATCGATGTGGTGGTACGTCACAGTTTACTTATATGTATGTAATGTGTCATCACAATAGCAGCAGTGAAACGTTATCTATCATAAATAAAAATATAATAATTAAGGAAAAATATGTTAATAAAAAATCCTATACCTATGCTTAATGAAATCATTATCATTAAATATAGCTACCCAATGAAATTCGCTTTGTTGATTTATGTAATGTGGTACTACATAAAAAAACCTATAAGAAATAAATTTTCTCATGTAATAAACATATTGTATATACTTATATAACAGTAAAAAATAACGCATTTAATGTAGGTACTTGTGTTACAAACAAATCGGATATACAAAAATTTCCGTAGCACATTTTAAATATCGATAATATATTACACAGACGTCTGAACAATTTCGTTACAATTTTCAAGCGATAACTAACCCGTCCGTCAAACGCGACGGTAGCTGACAGTTTCTGATGAATACGCGCCAAGCTAAGCTTTACATGGGCACGGAGTGAGTCCTGTAAATCTTTCGTGTCAGTCTGCGTGGATGTGACTAAACTTTTAACGAATCATTTCGTAAAATTTGGTCAACGAGTTACGTGTAGCGATTTGGAACTTACAAGTTTAATCTCTGTAATAAACTCGGAACGTGCTCCAAATTGTATTTTATAAACTGAATTTATTTTGACATCAATAAAATTTATATATAAATACTTAAAAAGTAAATATTTCAATTTAAATATATGTTAAACTCTAGCATGTAGGTGCACCGGATTGTTTATTTATGTAGGTAACTTTGTAATTATCAATAAACATGTTCCCATGCAATTTAAAGATAATTCAACTGCAATAAATAACCTTACGCCTTGCTGGAGACTTCAATAGGCACACACACAACTAACTCTTCAACAATTAATTCCGCATACCTATTGTCGTAAACGCTATCACATTTATTCTAAAAGTAATAATTTAGCGGCAATGACAATACAACATCCACAGTTTTCCATATTATGTAGCACATAGTGTATTGTTCAGTTGTTAATTAGTTTTACTTTTGAAGACAGGCTATTAAGAATGGCTTATGGGTAATAATTATTAACTATTCAATTCAGTTTCTTAACCATTCACTGACAAAATAGTTGTGTAACTGTTTAATAAATATTACAAAGTAACAATTTTCTGCTTATTTTTTTACATATATCTAGAGATTATGTAATTAAATACATAAAGTAAATAAAATTTAACTATACCTAGGTTTTGCGAGGTAGAGAATTCACCTTTAATTATATAATTTACACAGGTTATTTATACAGTTAATTTACTTAATATTCATCCAAAATGTGTACGTCCAAATGATGAGTCTATATCAACCTCTATATGTGTAGAGGTACTTACACTCTTTTATCATGTACCAAAGTACCTAATAGAACTTGAAAGTTGTATTGCAAAGAAGATTTTACTGGAATGAACAATAAACTATTTCCTTAACCGGCCTTTAGTAATATGTTTTTTATGAAATAAGGATATAATGACCTTTTCAAATTTGTTTCTAGAAAATAAATTTTATACCTACATAAAATTTACTTATAAAAGTAAAAGGTGAGATGACAAAACTCATTATTAAACAATAAGTAATAATATTTTCTTATATTTAACGACTTTTTATTAATTTTGTATTTGATTTTTTTTTAACTAAAAAAGAATAACAGTAATCTTATAGCTAAAATTATTTAGAACGAAACCATAAGACAAATTATTTTATTTCTGTTTTATTTTACTGTAACTAAAGCTTTTTGATTTAGGTAATACACAGTAAATAATTGGTCTGCGGTAAATATAATAATAGTAGTGAGTTAAATTACTGTTAAATATTGAGATAATTTTTGAGTATAAGTAAGTGGCTACTTTGATAATTTTCTTTATTTAGAACACCATCCGTAATAGTATTGATTCATTTCACTCACTATATAATATTTATGCATATATTGCATCAATAGTAAAAAATAAACTTATATAATATATTAGATGTATATTGTCTCATTTTTGAGAATTTGCCTTATTGTCGCGAATATACTCACTTCTACGGTGAAACATTTATACGATTATAAATATATTAACATTTACAGAATATCTCACACAATAATAGGGTATAGACTTGAGTCTACACACTATTATTGAATACGATTTGATTGGAAGTTCATACATTTTTGTATATATTTCTATTTTTAAGTTTCCTATGAAGCTTTCCACTCAGCCATCTCTAGTGTTGTAATATTTGAAAAGTCACTGCTCTCGTTAACCTTAACTTATTCATTTCCAAGTAAAGGTGCCTCTGAAGTAGTTTCCCACATGACACCAAAACACTATACTGCACTCGACGTGCGTTTCTCCAACTAAGTTGGCATTATCTGAATATGATTAAAACCAAACCTTAGCTAACACTATGCCCAATTTGCACCTAAACTATTGTTACGGTTCAGTGAACCGTCGCGACGGCTGAGTGAACCTTCGCGACGTATCACTGAAACGTGATTTACTAACCAATAAAGTGGGTTGTATGGGGTTGGCCCGCTGTCACTATTCATATTATTTTTACACTTTGCGATTTCCAAACTCAAATGCATCCAGCTGTCTGGAATTTGTTACATTCCTAATCAGTCTTAAATTGTTACTATCTATCTTATGGTTATTCTCAAACGCATACACTAGGCTTATCTGTTCTACCATATTTGAGATTGTTCCTTGAATCTAGTTTGAATTGACCTTTTAGTTTATCCAACATACTTTTGATTGCAGTGTTTATAGCTAATTTCGTAAATCCCAGGACTTTTCCTTAGTTTCTATTTTGTCTTCTGGATTGCCTAAAAGCTGTAGTTTATTTCCCGATGAATAAACCACTTACGCATACCTATATCTTTAAAAACCTTACCAAAACCACGGGTGAAACGAAGATCATATAGAATAGATATAAATTTTTGATTTTCTCTTTCATTTTGAAAAATCGAGGAATTTTGAAATGTGTTTAAATTTACGTTTCCTAATTATTTTATCAATTAAATATACAGAATTTCCAATACTCTTAGCTATATCTCAAATCAATGCCTTCTCTTTTCCAAACCTCTCCTTATTTAGTGCGAAGCTTAATAATTGGCGATGAATTAAAAAATTGAAACTGATCATTGTGTTGATCACAATGTTTATATCTAGTATCAAAAAGACATATTTTTGCCATTATTTTATCATAAGTGCCTACATGTATTCCAATGAACAATAAATTAGAGTGGTAATCGCCACTCATCGGATGTTTTTTGGCAACAACGGAGAAGAGATAACAGACAGAGGATTATAATTATGGAAATGATACAAAAATTAGACAAGTAAGATAATAGAAAGGCGTTCAGGAAAGGGGCTTTTCATCACCTACGTCTAAGTCATGCGTAATTTACTTTATGATTTGAATATTTCTATCTTTATCAATCATTTTAAAATTGTTACTAAAGGCAGTATCCACACATCTATATGCCCTTTTTGTAAAGATAAGAATTTAACAATTATGAGAATAAAAAAACATTTTTTCATTGTTATAAATATTTTCAGAATACTTTTTTATAAACTCTTTTTCATATCCATAGTAATGAACACCATATTTTATAACAATTATTATCTAAGTTCCTAATTATTCGCATATAAGTAAATATTATTCTAAAACCTAATTTTTAATGTAGGTACCTTAAGGCTCGTGTACAGAATATTAAAGAACTTACACATCAGTGTTAGCTTCATCATACATGAAGGAGATAGTTCTGTCAGCAGAATATTTAAATACACCGAAGAAAAAGATTAGCATTTAGTTGACCACAGTTTTCTTCATATATGATGGATTCATATATGATTTAGAATATATTGTTTTCTTTATATGGCAATAAACCTTTATTTCAATTTTAATTTAGTAATTATAAATCAAATCCTTCCTAATGTTACTAAACCATCACTAAAAAAACAAATAATGTCAACAATGAATGAAGAAAACTGACCTGATCCACGAAACCAAGGCATCATTTGTATAAACGTTCCATTTGGTAATATTAACATATTTTATTATAATAAACTTCGTCTTATGTGATGCAAGATACGAAGTTGCAGGCACAGCAAAACATGTTAGTTAGGTGAAGAGGTTTGAACCAATCAGAATTCTTTATCGTTACGCGTGACATTATAAAGAGCGAATTATTTTAGAGCTCTAGAATTGTTGGTGTTGACGCATGGTCCAGTATCAGCTCCTTCAACGCGTTCACATTGTATTAACACGTATTTATGTACGTCCAGTCCTTGCTATTACAGTATTATAAATTATTTTATTCTAATAGTGAATTGTGTGTAAAAAAATTATATATAATCAAGGAGTTATGGGATGGGTTTTACAACTTTTTGTTTCCCTGCTCGATGCCAACTATTATCCGATGTTAACATTATTTGAATTCTTTAATATGCCTAATATGATTGATATATGAATATGATGATACTGGTTTTGCATTTATTGTACAACATTTCAAACCAGGTCAGTCTTATCCGCTTGTAAAATATTGATTGGTTTATAACATAATAAATCAGGAGAACTAATTTCAATTTTGCTCTTAGTAAAAGTTTGGGTATAATTACAAAATGACATATTGAAGCAAATAGTGGTTTGGTCCTATTAAATGAAAAAGATGGTTATTATATAATGACAAATATTATAATACTTATAATATTTATAATTATAATATATAATACGTTTGGTTATAATAGTGAAATAACCAAATTATAACAATCAAAATCAGCAAACAAACAATGCAGTTGATTCAGCTAGATATTAGATATAATTACCACACGTTTCTCTGCGTAGTTTTTACGATTAGGGTTTCTCTGTTTTCAGTTGACAATAATTATTCTTTTACGATAATTAAATGGTCTATTATAGGAGACACCGACCGACAGGATGGTTTGAAGAAATGATGTGTTTGAATTGTTGACATTTTAACCATAGTGCTGTTGTTTACGTTTGAGTCAACGGCATTGTGATGGAAATGTCGCCATTTTAAACAAACTAGCAGCTGTTAAAAATACCATCTACGGTAATGGCGCATTTAATAAATCCAGGAAATTAGAGTTAGATATCTGTAACACGTTAAATAAAGTGTTTTTAGTCACATCATTTGTCTACTTGGGCCGTATAATATTTCAACTGTCCGTTCACTTGAGATATACCACACAAAAAGGGTTGATCGAGATTCAGGGATGACAAGAACATTAGTTATAGCCCAGCTAAATATATGATTTATTATGGGATCGATTTTATTTCGATTCCGTTCGTGTAATCTTAATTGACCTGGCGTATAGTTTTATGGGACTGTAAATTTCCATAGCAGGAATTAAAACTTTTATGGAATGGAATGTGAAGATTTAACACTATCTGTATCTTAATTGCAAAAAGCACAATTCTAAAAATGACGAACCAGGAATAAGGAGTTGAGAGCGTGAGAACGGTGATCATCGCTGTTATCTATACTTGTTGTCTTGGCCATACGTTAACCCCTTATCTTAAGATTCCTCCGCCAAAGGTATGTCACCCGGACCGACAAAAAACAAGCCACTACCGTGGACTAATACAAGGATTCCTTCAATTCAAGTCAGCGCCGAAGCTTTTATATGCTCTCTCTCATCTACATAAGACTAGACGGAATAAGAACCTAAACGTATGGGGGTGAGCCGTTACTAAAAATTCCTATAATGAAGTGGCATCGCTTTTACATTACCCATGTCTGTTTCTGTGCCAGTTCTTCTTATAGAATTCCCTCACGTAAGGCAGATATATGCCTGGATTTATTGAAGCAATTCCGTAGTTTACGTATCATGAATCTTTGTCCTTGGTTTAATCTCTACTGAGTCATTTAATTTAATGTAGCATCTTGTAACTGTGGAATTATTAAAATGTGACTGCAATACATCAAATGTGTACGTATAAATGATTTTATCAAGAAATTCTTTTATTAATATTATCATACTATGAATTATTTACGTATATGTATTTCAATATTTACTAAGGTCAATTAAAGTACTTGAATAATACCATAAGTACAGGTACTTGTAATTTTGATACTTATGTTGGAACTTTTGATGTGAACCAAAAAACTGACCGAGTTATCCAGTAAATACCGGATTTTTCACAAACAATGTAATCTGGAGCTGACTAAAACTGAGTTATAATCCCATATGAATATGATTAAAACTTAGTTTTAATCATCAATCGGGAGAAGACTAAAACTTAGTTTAATCATCTCCTGATACCTATGGGCTTGCCTTACTTTAATATCTAAATCTATAAATTTGGTAATTTTTATTTGTCCTATAAACTCTATTTTTTTTTTCTGTTATTTAACGGATTATTCCCAAACTAAGGCTAACTACTGACGCCAGAAGTAGGTACGCGTACTTTTGTAGTCAGATAGGGATGTTCTACTTGCCTTATTATCTCATAGACAAGGGACCTTCTGCTTTACATACTACCCGAGTACATCTGTACGTCTTCTACATAACCTCGCCTAAGTTTGTTCAGTTTCTGTGGATTCACCGACGTTTAGACCACTAGCAGCCGTGGACAACCATCGCGGGTCTTTCCTGTTTGGTCAGCCACCAAGTATTAACCGCGAAAACGTTGTTTACTTAGCCTTCGTATCCATAATATAAACGCTAAATCGTTACCATGGCTTGTTCTTCTCACTCTGAGAATATTAATTTTTTGTACAACTAGGCATTCATTAAATATATTTATTATTTTCATTTATGGGGGTCAACAACAACATAAGGTGTTGACTCCCATTTTCCAGAATATTGGAAACAACAATTCTGCGGAGAAAAACCTAGACCAACACTGAATTTTACAACATATCCTAGAAGGTGGTGAATTTTGTGAGGTAGTGAAGGTAGTAAAATTCATATATATAGATCATTAGAAGGTAATGTGTCTCTCATCACGACGAAACAACAAGGTGTTTCAAGTGAAGTATTCATAGCTCAATTCTTATTAGTTTTTAAACACATTTGCTGCTTGTTACTTCCACTGCTGTGTTTTGCAAATATATTATGCTTATATCATAGTTTTCAAATGTTTACAGTTTACATGCTATACAGAGCATATAAAAAATATAATTATGCTATGTTGAAATATATCTTTTTATAACATTTAAGTAGGTATAACGTTATGTCACTGATATGTTACTAAAAGGCTTGTTGAATATATTCGTATTATGTATGTAGTATTAGTAGTAAGTAATAGTATATTAGTTTGAGAATATATGTATACAGGGTGTCCCACCGTGAACTCGATTATGGATAAACCATAATTAGGAGAAATCTGAAAATTTGGTAGCATACCAACGTCGATGGAGGCCATTCGGCTAAAATATTTTCATGACGGTGGCTCTTCTGGCTTTACAGGAAATAAATGTCAACTTGCTCATTTTAAATAGGACACCCTATATATTATTTCATTTTTAGGTTCTACGCAAAATTCTAAACATATTTCATGTATAATGTCCTATACCCAAGTTTAACCGTTTTTGACATATTTAATCGATCGAGGAAATTCCCGGTGGGACAACCCTGTTTACCTATTATTGCTTGAAAACACTTATACTCTATATGTAGATGCCTATACGGTTACTCTCTTCTGGCCAATATTGTTTTATCTTTAAAAACCAAAAGTAAGGGACTTGCTAGACTATATGGGTCTGATAGTTCAAAATATATTTTATATAAAGAAATCCATTACCTAATCATAATCAGAATTAAAATATTATATCACTGATTTCAGAAAATGTATAGTATTTATTCCACCGAAGGAAAAAATCCTGCAAGATTTCCGTCGTTCGCGTTTAAGGAAAACAAAATGTTTCTGAAATGCAAATCTATTACCTATGAAATAAAAATTTATTGCCATTATCAAAACTTCTTAAATTTAACCTCTTCCTACCTTAATTATAAAGTGTAATCGAGTATATTATGTATGCACAAGGCTATGATGTATTTTTCAGTTAGGGGAAATGGCTCTAAATGCAGAGGAAACACCCTGTATTTATAATCTCAAAGAAAGATAGAATCACTCACGTCATCGTATCTACCTTACGTACACAAAAATAGATTATGTACAAATGCATTTCATTTTTGTTTGAATGCCAAGATAAAAAGAGTGTAAAAATCTTGAATCGATGGGTGAGAATTGTCGGTAAATATAAGATCCTCTTTGTTTGACTTTAACAAACAAATAAAAGAAAGTTAAACAAAAACTTATCTAAAAAATCAATAAAGCTTGTTTAATATTACGACACACAACATAGTAGGAATGTGAGTATGAGTTGGTTTTACAAAAATAACTATTGGTGAGAAAAGAATTGAACATGAACTCTAAATATATTAAATAGTTTAAATCTGAGCTTAAACGAGTCTGCAGATTTTGAATAATTTTCTCATGGAATTTTATACTTACTAGAGGAGGGTTCAAATATTACCCGGAATTTTATTCTCAAAACCAAACGAATGACCCTAAGCGTAATTCCTTTGTAATATTCTTGCAATGGGTATCAAGACGACGTGCATAATGTCATAGTGTCTTCAATCTTCAATTGTCTTTATTTCGTAATTGTCAAAATGACAGAGCAGGTAGTTCATGTTTCCGTTGATCAACTCATAATAGTTAGATTTCTTGTGAATGAGGGTGCCAAACCAAGTGATATTTTACAAAGACAAGCACTATATGGGAAACACACCTTATCAAAAACCCAGGTTTGAATGGTGTAAGAAGTTTAAGCAGGGCCGTACAGCCGTCGAAAATTTGTTGCACAAATCAACATTGACCAGGTAATCGACCTTATTCTTGCCAATAGAAGAATTTCTGACCTTGAAATGTCACAAACAGTACAAATTAGAGTTGGTAGCGTCGAGGAAATTACCCATAGCCATATGTATTACCGAAAAGTGTGGGCAAGATGGGCACCTAGGTTGCTGACTATGGAACAGAAACAGCAACGTGTTGAAGCCTACTGAGTTTCTCGGTCTATACCAAGATGAAGGTGATACATTTTTAAATTCTTTACTGACCAGAGGCGAAACCTGGGTTCACTATTTTACTCCAGACTCAAAAAGAACAAGTCTAGAGTGGCGCCACTCAAACTTCCTAAAACCGAAAAAGTGAAGTTTGACCGATTTTTTTAGGGAACGACATACCATTAATGCCCTTTATTATTCTAACTTGCTTACTCAAGAAGTTCCTGCATTTCGTTCAAAAACGGGAAATCGTTCAATCAGGGGTGTCATTTTGTTGCACGATAACGCCTGACCTCATACTGCCCAATTGACTACAAATATCCTCGAAAAAATGTATTTTGACGTTCTTCCACATCCACCTTATAGTCTCGATTTATCACCAATGTGATTTCTATCTCATTCTATGAAAGTGGCATTATGAAACTCCCACAACGATGACAAAAGTGTATATACTTACAGGATGAATACGTGGAGAAATAGTGTAAAAATCATATACTTATTGCTGTTAAATAAAAAGTTACAGCCAAATTCCGGTTTATATTTGAATCTCCTCGTATATAAAACTAAAAATACACGTTTGCCCGGATTTCTTAAGATTCAATCAATACTAAGGCAGACCAATAAATAAATAATACTTTTCGCAGCATTTTTTAGTAAGTCACAATGTAATTAATAAAAAAACTCCATTTGTTTTAACATAAAATCGATTTACTAAGTAATAAATTATTATATCTAGCAAAATAAACCTAGTTTTTGCAATGGAATCGCCATATTTCAACCTGATATGAGCAATATAAACAGCGTTTACTTAATTTTGTTTTAATGGTGTTATAAATAACAAATACACCAACACTGTATAGTGCGTATCGTCGTTACACAACAGAAAAAGACATTTTACAGGAAAGGGCATATTATACATATATGCTATATTTAGAGTTATAAATTGTTCGTAAAGATGTTACTTTATGCCTTAGTATTCAGTAAAAACATACTTAAACAGTCAATTTATTGATCTATAAATTTACCAGACTTTTTCTTTTACCTTAAAGCTCGTAACGTTAATATGTCGGCATATATTGAATTGCTTGCAGTTAACAACATAGTTAATAATAGCGACTATAATAATTACTTCAATATAAAAAGGATACACAACAGATTTAGCAGCAAAAAGTGGTAATAGCTTTTTATAATTTTAGAAGAGCAATGACTTTCTGCTCTACCAAGTAGTTCTACAAATTTGTGGAATAAATTCAGCATGTTTTCTGTTTTATATAAGAATTATTATTTTTCGTCATATAATATGTATGTAATTTATTTAGCTATTTTTTCAATTTATAGTCATTTGAATTTTCAATTTAATATTAGATATCTGGAATATACTCGTAATAATGACATCATTAATTTGATAAAAAAAACATGATGCCGCAGTTTTAAACCTATAGGTATATATACCTACTTATAGGTATAGGTTTAAAATATACTTGAACGGGTTTTATTCGAGCTACCTGAGTAAAAGAGGTTAGGTATTTGTTTGTTTTCCATGTAAATTAACTTTTCTGACAATGCCACTACTTAAAATTGTAATTTGTAGTTCTTAATCACGACACATGGTAATACCAGTTTCGCAATTAAGAATTGAGGTAAGGAAAAATAATTACACTCTGAATGAAAATTCGTTTGAAACGAAGTAGAATGAATAGTTTCAGGTTAATATCGTGAAAAGCAATACGTTAAAAGCAAACCTTCAAGACCACCTATATATTTTACCGTAAGTCAGATAATGGATACGTTTATAGTACGTGAATATTGACTAGAGACAAATTATTTTTGAAACTGTGAAGGAGTTTGGCGAAATAATAGCCGAAATTTGTTACAAGTTATATCTTATAATGAATATCATCACTACACTTTGTTCAATTATGAGTCAACTTTATAATGATTGTAATACGTTATTGGTTTTTCAGGGGAATTGCAAAAGCGGGAGAACCAAACAACCTTTCACCATTGTCACCCGGTGTCTTATATATGGATGCATCAGTACACAGTACGCTTAGAAGAAAACAAAGGAGATTGGCCAGAGAAAATCCTGGATTGTTAGCAGCTATAGCGAAAGGTGCCAATTCAGCTATACATGAATGCCAATATCAGTTTAGGAACCAGAGATGGAACTGTTCTACTCGAAATTTTTTAAGGGGGAAGAACCTTTTCGGAAAAATAGTTGATAGAGGTAAAGAGACAAAGATTTTATTCATTCGCTAGATATTTTTTAACATGATAATAAATATGCAGTAATGAAATTTACCACACTATAAGTATTATAGGTAATATCCTAATTATAACAAATTAAGAATTTTGCAAAAATAAACTTTTAATCCTGACTTATTTATTGACTTTTGTTATAACCACATTTACATTTTTAATATAACTGATATGCAACTTATAAACTAAACAATAAAAATTTACTTCCTATACGCCTACCATATCAAGTATTCGACTACTATAAATACAGTGGTTTAACAATTGGGGTAGCCTAGCTAAATGCGCTCAATTTATATAACTACAATATTATTTGAGCCTATTCAGATGTGAGTGTGGGTTACTGGGGGCGACGCATGTGAAACCAGTTTAATTGCATAAAAAACATAATTTGCATGACAAAATGTAGAAAGGATTACATTCCCCCATTTCCTCTGTCATCATTCTTTGTGTTGGGGAACCCATACATTACCTATAGAAGCTCACTCTATAGGTTTGCAACTAAAAATAAATGAAAAATAAACGCAAGTATCTACTGAGAGGTATTGAAATATATCTACAAACAAGAATGAAAAATGCGTAGTTAATAAGGCATTTACAACTGACACTCTATGGTTCGCGTGGGCCAGAGCTCTACAGGTGTCCTGCATTGTATTATCCAGGGTGGCAGGTAGATGTTAGCATACAAAATACATCTTCATCCTCATGATTTAGTAGTCTGCTAGATTTTATATTGCTTAAGGTAGTTAAACCAATAAATAATAATATATTTTTATTGTTCATACTGAAATTTGTTTTGCGTGTCTCGCATGTTAATAAAAAAAGTGTATAAAAATATAATAGAAACGGATTTATTAAAGCTATAAATGAGGGTCACATCAAATATTGCTCCAAAATTTAAAATATATTAAATCTAACAGTTGCAGATAGGTTCTAGGATTTCACAAAAGTTGTCGCCCTTGCATTTATAAATAAAAATATACAGGGTCCTGCACCTGAGCTGCCGTCTTTTGTAGATCATGAACTGGTGCCTTTATAAATTTCGTTCAAATTTGACTGTAAACTATTCGCAGAGAGACACATTTTGAAAATATTTTCAAATATACAGGGTGCTATAAAAAACGTGTAGTATACTAAAGTTATGTTTTTTTAAATGGAACATACTATAATTTTTGCATTTTTGAATTCTCCATGCAAATTTAGTGTCAGTTGGTGTTATATTCCCTGTATCAAAACTTAGCCTTTTCGAAGGTATTCGACATTTTAAAGAAAAAATTACAGTTGTTACAACTATTTCAAAGTTACATATCTTAAACAATTGAAAGCGTTTATTTTAATTTTTATATGTCAGATAGTTTAATAGGTATTGGAAGTATAGCTCTATCAGAATCCGTTCGATGTATTTAAATGTGTCATCTTTATTCAAGTTGGGTCTCTAATACTTCAATGTAGGATGCTCAATCCAAACTAATTGGTTTTGCTGAATTAAATATTTAGCTAAATATCTGAGAAGTTGTATTAAATCGTTCAAATTTCTATAAGATGTCAACAAAATTATTATTTGAAACTTGTCTTTAGTATAAGTTTATTAAAAATTGTTAAAATCTGTCATCAATGAAGCCACGTAAGTTTAAACGAGACTGGGTCAGATGGGCTTAAGAGATCCAGCGTTATAGAAGATTAACTGAAACAGATACCTTTAAAAGTCGCCGAAAGGACCGTTTGTTGTAAAAGCGATTGCTACTAACCAGTATCAATAAAACCAGAAACCGGTGACTAAGCATTGATTAAAGAGTCAAATTACCGATCAATTGGGACTAATAGGTCGAGTTTATAAGATGCTTTATCAGGTAAAATAACAAATAGCGTCTAAGTTCCGTAGATCTGTCGATAAGGACTATCCGAAATACCACTTTACTTTTTTCAATTCCCATATACCTGATTTTGTTACTAAATCGACCAATTTGGTGCTGTCTAGAGAATTATTTTAATTAAGTATCTGACAAATTGATCGCTTCGGACAGACCAGATTCGGGTATTAATAGACCATTAGCCAAATTAGAATAACGTGTTCTTGCTCTGATGTTCCAAATTCTATAGATAAATCTCGAGCAATTTGTAAATGTATCGTAAGCTTTTTCATAAACACGATTTACTTTTTTAGTAAAAAGTTATATGTCATTTACGGTAATTCATAGTTTAAAGCAGATGTTTAAATTTAAGTGCTATCGGCTAGAAATTTATATTAAGGTAACATTTTAAAAGTACCTGGCTATCTAAAAATAATGAATAATATTGATATTTTAGAGTTTTTTAATTTATTAACACACTAAAGCTTCTACTACCATATAATATATTACTTCCTTCAGAAACCCCAGTGTCGTGTAACCAATACTAACACTCTTCTATGAAGAATAAATATAATGTAAAATTAAATAAAGCACGAGTTTTGATTTTACTTTCTTATTTAATCGATATTAAAACATGCTATGTATTTCTGCTTATTAAATTTCTGTCACATAGAGCATATATGGTCTTGTATATTTCCTATTACTAATAATAATAATAGTAATAATAATGGCTTGGCAGGATGGTGTCTTTAACACCCTCGTCTATCGAAGCCGTGTCATGGGTATGGAGGTCCCTGATGTCAACTGCAGGGCCTGCCATAGGGCGCCGGAGACAATTATCCATCTGCTCTCCGCTTGTCCGGCATATGCAGTCTCGGCTATCCATAGGCATAATGCGGTTTTACGAGTGCTTTACTACTTTCTACGGCACTCGTACGAGATAGATGAAATACCAGTGCTGCCATACGCTCCGGGGGATATAGAGTCCGTTGTGGAGAATGAGAAGTGCATAATTTATTAGAACTACTCATTTCCCACGCTCAGGCAGATTCGAGCCAATAAGCTTGATGTAGTCCTCCTCGACCACCACCTCAAGACAATGTTTGTCATCGAGTTGTCTTGAAAGAAGAGGAGAAGCGGACGAAATATCGAGACCTTCTCTTCGAACTCCGCAGACTCCATCCAAAACATACTGTGAAACTTGTGGTATTAATAATAGGAACCCTCGGTGGAGCAAGAGATAAACTGCTTTCAGAACTGAAAATCATACCGGCATGCCGAAAATCGGCAGATCTTCTGGCCGGAAGAATGCAGAAGGCATTTTGGGCTCATTGTGTGTACTCAGGGCACACGATTTCTGGATTCAGTAGTCATTTACCCCACGGATGTGGGGAGTAGCTACTAATAAGCACCAGGGACCGACCCTGAGAATCGGAGCCAGGGAACTGGTCGACTGGATTTCAACAAAAAAAAAAAAAGAAATTAAAAAAGTAAATAATAATATGTCTATCCCTCTTTCTCATCTCGATGAGCCCGAAAGTCAGAGACTTCTGTGGGAGAGGGAGACATATTATTATTTTGCGGGCTGTGAGTGCGCTCAAGAACGAATTATGTTGTTATAACTTTAACTACCATTTAGTACGAGAATAATGGAAACCTGAAAAACCTTATTAATAAAGGTGAACAGTAGGTTAGCCATTTATGCAGTGACATTGCAGTACTAGTTGCATATTAAGAACGCTACCAGTTTTATGCACACATATTTAATATAAGAGCAAATAGAAAAAATTGACCGGCAGTGAGATTCGAACCGTCGTCAACCGCGGAAAATGATTAAAAACTTGATGTCTTTAATCGCTCGGTTACGGAGTTCCTTAAACATTCATGTTTATCATACACATGTCACTCATGTGGTGTTGTACCTGTTTCTGAAATGGAATATAAGAATCCGTAAGAAATCCGTAAGTGTGAAAACTGAGACGATGTATCGTTGCAAAAGGAATACAAAAACTGTAACACACGCAGTGCCAAATCGACAATAAATAATATAAAATATGTGCGATATATCTCGTACATCGGTACAGAAAGATATAATAAACATATAATGATACTGGCACCGTCGAATATGACAGCTCTGCTATGATTCCAGTTGTTTATAGCCGTGCTGCAGAACGGCATTCGTTGTCGCACGTTGAAATATGCCGAGTACTGATCATATATCCATTTTTTAATATCGACGCAGCTCGATAAATCATAAAAACATTATTACACTGTTGATTTCAATTTGTTTTCTTCTCGAGTTCTATGAAGCTCTCCAGATGGACGTGACGAATGTTTACCTTTTCATCTCAGTTGGCTGTGATCACGGTGATAATAATACAATAAATTTTCTTTTATCAGTTCGACACATTGACATTATTTGCATGGCAGTGGAGGAGCTACCGTAGATGAATACCTTCCCATAAATCTATAATGATGGATGAGAGACTTATTCAAAGCCTACTGCATTTCAACAAAGTAGCCAATAAAACTATCAAGGCTACTTAAAGCGTATCGTCGTTTGGAATTGCAACTAGTTTATGGTATTTGAGAAACCAAATTGAAGAAAGTGACGTGCTTGAGAATGCCCCTATAAATTTCTTGTCTATCTGTATTATTTTAGATAGTTTTTTGTTGACCACCTTGCATTCATATAAAAAAAAACAAAACTAGAGAATCAATTTAACTATCAGTCAATATAATATAAAACTATATCAATATGAATAATAATTTAATGTATATAAGGTTCAAAAACTTTGTGGTTCAGAGTGTTATCAAAACTTATAAAACTAAAAGTTTCTAAATTTATTCAACGTGTAATTAGTTGGGTGCGTTTCTGGGTAGATCAGGAATGTGGCTTCCCCCTGAACCACTTTTATTTTGTATGATATATCAACAAATTTTGGAATTATGTTTAGTAGACCAAAAAGTGCATTTAAAGACAATATAAAAATCACAACTTTCACAGTACACAAGAGTACAGTATGACTTGTGTCGTATTTTGGTTATTCCGAAAATCTACCTCAAAGTTCGTATATTGTTGCTCTCTGGAGGTAACTTATCGGGCCTATTCTATCTTCCTTTGGGGAGTATATTAAACCATTTCTGTTAAATATGACCGCCGTGGTTTATGATTAAAATGGCCCGTTTTAGATTTATATGAAATGACGCGATAGGATGGACAAAAGTAAAAAAATAGCCAGACAGTTTTCAATACTTTTTGTTGAATAATGATGAACAACATGAAAAATATTCCCTCCCATTTAATTTGAATAATATTATTATAAACAATATAAATGTAAATTAACTTCGGTGTAAACAGTCCCATATCAGCCGCCAAGAAATAAAATTTAAAACATTTATAAACACCTATAAAGCTATCAACACAATAATAAAGATGTTTCTTTGAACCGCAGAGGAATATTGCAAAATTATGAAAAATAAATCACCCGCTCGTGGGTCTATCTTATCTTGTCGCCGTTAAAATATATTATTTTTTAATGGCTCAATTATCATTGCTAATAACAATAACAACAGTTTTGTTGTTTAACAGCGGTTTAAGTACCCGATATTTTTCTAGTGTTAAAAATTGTATATTTCTTTATAAGGTCCAGCTGTACGTTATGAGTTATTGTTATTCAGTACCTCCTGGGGTAAGCCTGGATAATTACGTCATCACTGGAATACCCGCAGAGAAAGTGATATATAAGTATCTGGTCTACATGCTTTTGTATTGTTCCAAAACACTGTTGTTTATCACTACATGATTTCGATTGAATATTAATAAGATTTAGATCATTATGGCCTTCTTGTTGTAAATGCTCGATTAGTATTTATTAACCAAGTTTGTTTTATGTTGTAATTATGTACTACATATCATTTACGATGAGATTTTAAATGAAACATCTATTAATAGATCTTTATATTTGGTTACAGGCAAATATCTGAATTAAAACAGAATAAAATGGTTCATGTTTAGTAACAAAAATGTTGTTACCATTTTTTATATAGAAGTCTCAAAATAAATTACATAATTAGGAATACTACTAGCAGATGTCTTATGTAAAATTTCATGAATTGATTATTAAGTTTTGCTTGCAAGGACAGAGAGAAGAAAATGATGTTCAGCACGGAAAAACAGTGACGATAAAACAAACGCCATTGTTTAATAAGTAAAAGTGACATTAAAAACTATACACACTATACTATACATACATACACCAAAATACTATATTGTACCGATGCGCGTTTCGCCAATCGAGTTGACATCATCTGCAGATGATTAAAACTGATTCAGTTTTTATAATCTGCAGATGATGTCAACTTGGTTCGCGTAACGCGCGTCGAGTGCAGTATAGTGTTTTGGTGTTATGTGGAATCCTACGTCAGTGTTATCTCCCCACCAAAGGTTCCAATCTCCTTCAAGATTAAAAACTATGTTTTCAGGTTGTTACAAAAATAATGTGGGGCAAATAATACAACAATCCTGTCATGATGATACCTATAAGTAAACATTTATTGAACATGTATTACAAACTGTATTTTCAAATATAGTGTTTTAAACGTGACATAGGTACTTTTTGACGTAGGGTGACAGTTAGCCGAAGAAGAACAAACGTTAGATGTTTATACAAAGGGTTTAAAACCTAGATGTTATTTTAAAAAATTAAATATAAGAGCATATAAATTTGTCTTGGTTCATGTCAAAACTACAAAATTAACTATATATTTCTTTATGGCATATTTATTTCTCAAAAACCGCCAAGCTAGAAAAATGAGTACAAATGCATGTGACAAAAGGTACAATTATTATCCTTCTGCAACGATACACATTATTTTTTACAACTGAGGGAGACGTATAGTTTTTAAAATTGACTACCTTTTCCGTAATTACACCACTGGAGGGAATTAAGGAATTAATTACTCCACTGCCAAAATCGATATAATACAAGATATAAAATAAATCTCTTATATGAAGGTGCGAGCACTGTACATAACATAATTAGTTAACATTAATAATAGTCCTCAAATATTTTAATGGATTAATCTGTAAAACATTTTTGCACTGTATGCCTGTTCCGCCGCTGTGCGACTGAAGCTTACCTTCTTGCAGTTAAGAAGTCTATAGATATGGTTACTAACGTCTGCAACTACGCGAGGTCTACCCTAGTTAATGCTAGCAAAACCTTCTTTTAAAATACGGTATATCTAATAATCGTTTCTCTATTGAATTTGTCCTTTTTCTCTCTGACCAAACCGATAGGATGATAGGATGATGTGTGCGATAGAAGAAGTGCGTGCATCTCAGGTCACGTAATTAAAGTTCACAATGGTGACAGAAAACAATTTATAGCAAAACTGATTTTACTGTGATAATCTACTATTCTATTTGGAATTGTTTGGAACCTGTTTAGCACAGATGTATTGTTGGGACCATAGAATTTCTATTTCTGATTAGTAGAAGCACATGCCCATGCACTTTAAGTAGTAATTTTATTATGATTTCCGAAATATCGTATGTTTAAATTCTGAAATGTATAAATAAACTATAACTTCTCCACATTTCCTTAATCTCTTAAAAGAGGGCCTAATACTAGCTAACAGTATACCCATTAGCTAATTTATCAATTTAAAATAAGTATGTAGGTTGTGAAACATCAATTCAATCAGGTCACAATTTCTCTAACTTATTTTTGACATACCTGCATTATAATATTTTTGGAAATATCTAATATTTTCGTATTTTTATTAATTCACTGTTGGCGTTAAGAAGTAGGTCAAACATACAGCAGTAGGTCAACTTTCAATCATGATTATTTTACTTACATCATGGAATCTTTTCAGTGGTAAGATGATGAACCCATAATTTTCCTAGGCAGTTACCTTCATCTAATGCTTAGAGAATATAAATCAATACAATATTAAACTCTATTTTCGTGACCTATTTCTGCCACATCATTAAAATAATATAATTTTTTATTAAACTAAACATTGACCAATACAAAAAGTAGTAATCTGCTTAAAAAACCTGTATAATTTATAGATATTGATTTTATAATTAGTGTAAACTTTATAACGCAATTAAAATTAATAGGTAGACCACTGGAAAGCCTACAGATCTCGCGCTGTGGTTTTAAGATACTCGTAATTAGTAATTAGTTAATTACCCAGCTTTATGGGCTGGCGTACGATAGCTTTTTCTTCCGTGGAGGTACATGAAATAGGTCTGGGTAATTCAAAGATGAAACGGCCTTTTGTTCGTTATTTCATTGCTAATAAATAGATAGGATCCTCCTATTTAACCGAATCCGGACTTATCAAAGCCCGCAGATGGCTAAGCCTTCCGAATTTTGTATATCAAAGGATAACTCACTGCAAGTCTGCAATATACCGGAAAGCTTAGGTAGTAATTTATCCCCAGGGAGTCATCCTTTAAGGCCTTTTATATAATTGGCATATCATGAATGAAACTACGTCTCACATGCCCTATTGATTACTTGTATAGTGGTTCGTACATGTTCACGACGTTATTGTGAGCTAGTAATTCATCAACAACTGAAAATACATTTTTAAATCATTATTTGGAGGAATATTTCTAGAAGTAGGTCCATAAAAATAATTGAAAAACCTATTTCATTTCCTTTGATGATGTAAGTGCCCTAATACTGGTTAACGTGAATGTGAATGAGCTTTTTTGTATCCTATTAACATTTGTCAAAGGGTGGGAATATAAAAGACATGTATGTCCAGATGTTTGCGAATACAGGCACTCGTTCTTTGTTGTGCTCTTTGTAGTGGACATGTAAAAACGAAGTGGACCAATTACTCTATTGTATTTTACATGTCCCAGGACAAAAGCCGCTGTCAAAGCAAATAATTAGTAGAACGAATTTACAAGTCCCAATTGTTTAGTTAATTTATAGGTATAGACTAGAACTTATTGAGATAGAAGTGGTATCGAATAAATAGGACGTTACATTATTTATTAAAATTATACATTTATTAATTTTATATATACCTATCACACCGTCAAAAGTCTTAGACCCCCGATGTTTTGTATCAGTAAATATATTGTTTTTAATTTCGTATTGGTTTTGAAAAGGTGTTTTCTAAATATAATTTTTATAATATAGCAATGGTTTAAAAAAAATAGTTAATTATAAAACAATGGAAAACAGTTTTTGCAATTTTTACACAAATTAACAAAACATATGTTTTAACAAAGTAAACTACAACTTAATAGTCAGTATGACCTCCTGTATTTGTCAGTAACATATTGACACGCCTGTGAATTGAAACAATCAAACGGTTAATAATTTCTTGAGGGATATTGTTCCATCCCCCTTCTGCTGCTGCAGCTAACTCTTTTGGGATTTGCTCATGCGGTTGTGAATTGCTCTGGAAAGAAAATCCCACATGTGTTCAATGGGATTCATATCTGGGGAGTTAGCTGGTCAATCTAATCGTGTAATATTTCCCTGTTCAAGTACTTCTTGAACCGTTCTTGCGCGATGTGGCCTCGCGTTGTCGTCCATGAAGATGAAATTGTCACCTAATTCGTCGGGTAGGGGATAAATAATGGGCCTGATTACACTTTCAATATAAATTTGACTTGTCATATTCTGATTTATGAGAATTAACGGCTTACGGCGATTGAAGATTATTCCTCCTCAAAACATTACTATCCCACCATTGTAAGGAGCAACCTCACGGAGAAAATTTAATTTCTCTTAATGGCCTGGCTCTCTCCAGACCCTTTGTCTATTGTCATCATTCACCAGTCTAATTCTGATTCCATCTGTGAATAGGCACTGCTGCAAAAGCCAATCCCTACGTTTCCGTAACTACCTACGTAATACTTAAAGGCCTTCTTGCACATAAATTTGCCCGATGGAGTCTTCTTCGAACTGTAGAGATCGATATAACAAGACGAAACGTACCTTGAAAATGATTCATGACGATGGTATATTGAACCAAATGAAGATCCTGTTGTTCATTTGATACTCGAGGCTGCCCACTACGTTTTTTTTTTTTTCACTATCCCCAATTGTTAATACCTATGCACTATTTGCACAACAGAAGATCTAGGAATGTCTAACATCTCGGATATCTGACGATTGGAATGTCCAGCATCATGCAAAGCAATATTTTTTTCAGATAACAGCATATATCCCACGTTCTGGTCCTGGTAACGATTAAAGTCGCTTTGCTAAATTTGCAATAAAACTGACGAATATTATACTAAAAACTGAAAAATTATAATTAATCAACAATATTTCACCTTGAAATTTATTTTATCTTGTTTGAGAGCTAAATAATTCAACCTTGGCCTAGAAACAATAACAAAATAGTCCAAAACTGTCATTTACGGGGGCTCTAAAACCTTTGACGGTGTGATTACATATAATTTTATTGTTTGTACTTATTTTAATTTAAAATATTTTCAAATCTGAACCAAGTTTCCTAGTGAAATGTAATGTTAGTTCTTAAAATGTGAAACCAAGAGCTGATGACTGAAAACTGAGGAGCTGCAGTATTTATGTCCTTTACATAAAAAGGATACCAAGTTAATTAAAGAACGCTAATTAAAATATATGTAAGCACATTCACTGAAAAAGTACCTCCAACTACAGACATGAATTTCGCAACAACCCATCGTTAGCAGATCAGAAATACTATACTCATTTGAACTTCTATCAAGGCGACTTACAAGTATACTTTTTAGGTAGTAAGGTTACCTACTACAGAGGGGGGATATGTAAATCAATCATAGAACAAGGTTAAGTAAAATTAATAACTCTTATCAATATGACCTTAACTGATCAAAGTGGTGCAGAAAATAAAAATTACATGATAATGGGTTTTAATACAAATTTAATACAAAATGATTATTAATTAGTTATTGCCAGTATTGCCGCGAAGTCTGTACAAAAACATGATATTTACAGCAATCATTTGTAATAATTATGATATTATTGCCATAAGTTAAATTTGGTTACATCAAGGAATAGTAGACAGTGCGGAAGTTTTTGATTTCCGAAAAATTTAAAAGCATGGGTTCAGATTTAATACCGTTGCTCCTACTCAGGGACTATGCGATAATTTTTTGTAAACCTTTGGTAACTTTGTTTAATATATTAGTAAGTTCGGAGACATTTCCCGGCATTTGGAGATTATTGAGAATTACACCGGTTCACCAAAAAGATAAAAGTAATGATTTTCGACGTATTATACCTATATAAAAAAAAAATTTTAAGGTCTTTGAACGTATTACGCATAGCACAGCCTTATTTCACATACTTAATGTTTCTGATATAATAATACCCGAACAACATGGTGTTATATAGGGTCGGTCCACAATTTCCAACCTTGCTTTCAAAATCCATTTTATCTTTAAATTTTTGTATGGGAGAAGTCAGGTAGATCTTATCTACATTGACTTCTTTAAAGCAGTCTACAAGTCAGATTATGTTATTATTTAAGAAACACTAAGCCCCAATTTTTCAATAAAGAGTTAACTCTCAAGTTAAAGTTAACTCTGGCTTATTTATTAAAATCTGTTTGTCAAGTGCAAGTTACCTTCCAGCTTAAAGTTAACTTAAATTAACCAGGACATGAAGGTAGGGTTAACTATAAATGTCAAAGTTAAAAATAACCAAATGGGTCTTGTGTTTTATGTTCAGTAAGTCTGTGTATTTTCTATATAAAATTCTTATAATGGATTATATGACATAATAGTAGTGATGAGAATGTTAGAAGACTGGAAATATTTAAACATACATATATCAAATTATTTTGAAGAATGGGTTCGGTATGATTTTTTGTACACTTGTATACTGTCAAAAATCTTATAGAAAAAGATACAAGATATTGTATCTATTGTATTATCAACATCTATTTATGTGAATAATTGCAATTCGTGATACTGGCTTCTTTTTGTTTCCAGCATACCATTCCAATTTTTGGGTTCTATAGTTTTCTTTACATAACATTTTTTTCAACGATCTTTTTTTACCAATCTACCTTATTCATTTTTAGTAACAAATCATTAAATATCAGAATGTATCTAAATACTTACATAAAGACAATATTGAACCTTATTCAAATAAAAAGTAATGTCATAGTGCTTTCAATTTAACATTTTTCTGCAAGTGACAGATGACAAACTGAAAAATCACAAAATAATACCGAAAATATTACAAAATCCCGAAAAACTCATGCCAACTTAAATTTTTAAATTAACACTGTACATTTTTCGATATAATATTTATATCTATAATTTATTGATAAAACTGAATTTATGAAAAATTTTTCATAATTTTGTGGTTACAAACCCTTTATGGCCCTTGTTTGTCCTTAGAGGTAGATATCGATTTTGCTAAGCTAAGCACTCGTTGAATTAAAGATTATTCTAATAAAATTGTTAGTATGTAGCCTCGGTTTTGTATGTTAATAGAGTATTAATCTACACATAGTTTTTACAATAACGTAAATATAATTATTATAATAAGACAAGAATAACAACCGATTCTCACGTAAATCATTTATTTAAAATAGCTTAATGGGAACGTCAACCACCATGACTTAATACAAGGTGTGTTAAATAAGTAAAGCAGAATACTTCTTATTTTAATTTGTCGGGGGCCTAGTGATGTTAACCCGACCATTCACGAAACGGGTAACTTATTTAAAGTAAAGGATATTGTGAGAAGTGAGAAGGATGTCTTAGTGTCTGTTTAGTCATAGCATATTGTTTTATATGCTGTGGTTTAGTGTCTCGATCGCTCAACCCAGAGGTCGTGAGTTCGAATCCCCATACAACCAAACAATTTTTAATTAAATTGTTTACTCGTAGATCAAGGCTTGTTCGCAGGGATGGGTTGGCAACCATCCTGGCGATGGCCTAGGATGGGAAGAATGTCAACTTGGTGTTGATGTGAGAGATTAAAATCAGTTGATGTTTGACTCTTCCCCTAACTAATGAAGTTTTCCAGGTTTCTCTCATTCCAGCACTGAATGGTGGTTAGGGCCTACCAACGTAAGTCGTTCCTGAGCTGCAAATGCGGGGCGCGAACTAATAATATGCCGTCCCCTCTCCCACACAAGTCTCAGACTTTCGGGCTAACCCTTGTGACTAGAATGAGGGGGTAGAGATATTATTATTATTATTATTATTATTATTATTATTATTATTATTATTATTATTATTATTATTATATTTCATTATGAACAACTCACACTGGATTGTTGACTCGACATTTTAAGTTATTATTAGATCAAAAGCAGGGACATAGACATAGATAGGGAACATGTTATTATAAAGACATAATTTCCTGTTATATTTTTTAAAAATAATAGATTTATAAGATCTATATATTATATATAAGATCTATCTATATCGGTTTGCGAAGCAAACCAATGTTTGCTTCGGATCCGCAAACCGATGTTTGGTTTGCTGTTTTCAACATGGTTGTTGGTGCTTCTACCTATAATATATGAAATCATCACCTCAAACTTTTAACACTTCTCTTCTATTATAGGTTGTAGGGAGACAGCATTCATTTATGCAATAACTTCTGCTGCTGTAACTCACGCCATAGCAAGAGCCTGCAGCGAAGGTACTATCGATACGTGCAATTGTGAAACCCACTACAGAGGAAGACCTCAGGTTTTCGCTAATGGTAACAATGCTGCCGTAGCCAATGTCAGAGACTTTGAGTGGGGAGGGTGCTCCGACAATATAGGATTCGGTTTCGATGTTAGTCGAGAATTTGTTGACACCGGCGAAAGGGGAAAAACCTTGAGAGAGAAAATGAATCTGCACAATAATGAGGCTGGAAGATGGGTAAGTATATAAAATATGTTAAAGTGTCTTAAAAATACTAATATAACAGTATATAAAAAAATTACAGTGGTTTATTAATGGCACAACCAGTATATTTATATATGTTTGGGTAGAAATTTCTGTTTCATTTACATAGGGGTTGAAAAGCATAACGATAATATTACCAAAAATATGTAAAAGAATATGAAATTGATTGGACTTTACGGTGTAACCTGGCAACAACTGACAAAAATTAAGTAAGCTTATATTATGGTAAATTTGTCTCATACCCATCAAAGCAATGTCAGTATAGTATTTATTTATGACGGTACAATTCATAGCATTTATTTGTGACGCTGAATACGACTGATTTTTATAAATATTCCCCTTAGGAAAAATTAAGAGACAAAAAATATAAGTTTAAGGGTTTTGAACGTGTTTTATTTTATTCTTTTTATTTAAACACTTTAATCTTTGTATGTATTCACTAATTTCTTTAATTTTGTCTTGTACATTTACAAATTTTACCATTTTGTTTTGTTCTATCCTTTTATTTAAACACTTTAATCTATATATATCTTTATTATTTTTTATACTTTCGTCCTGTACACTTACAATTATTTTTACCGTCTTGTGTTCTCTTCCATTACTCTACATATAACAGGTAACAAATTTTTGCCTACCTATAAATAATAAACAACTATAAATGCGACTTGTTTTGTATTTAAGAACGTTCATTTGTTTTTTTACAGTGTGAAAAAATAGTATAGTGTTACTAGGATAAAAAGTGATATTTTTTCCGACGAGCAGTTGTTTGTGTTTGCGAGGCGTAGCGTTAGCGTAGCCGAGCGAATACTAATCTGCAAGGCGGGAACATCACTTTTTATCCGAATAAATACACTATTTTTTCTCCAATCATCTGAGATGATGAATAATTTTTTCATTATTTTAATGTTCTTTACAAACATCTAATACGAACTTTAAATCGTCATTCAAATAAATATCAGGGCAGCCATAACATTTGTCTGGATTATAATGAAACGTCAAATTAATTAGTTGTGTCTGTGGTTTTTGTTATACTGCTACCGAGACATTTTTTTCATTAAAGCAAATCGAAATCGAAGATTTCCCAATTTTCCAGATTACGGTTAACGTTAAATTGTGTTTAGTATAAAGTTACATATTATATAGAATGATTGCATAATATCATGTAGTTCTATGTTTATAGATATCTACATAATCTAAAATTAACGTGTCATTTCACTTTTATAGTCAGTAGAAGGAAGACAAAGTAATTTTTTCTACTCCTTACATAGAAAATACGATTTTGCTTTCTCATTTCAGAAGAGCAAAGCCGTACTTTTGTTTCCTTGGAAGAGAAAATACTTTTCCTCCCTAGAGAGGTTGCAACCTTAGCAACATTACATCTACAGGGTGATTCACTTTCGAGTGTGTAACATGGGTATCTCGCTTATTATAAAAGATAGACTGTAGGTTTAAATTCGGCAAAGTTGCGGAATTTTGTGCTCAATAAGTTGGCGCAAAGAAAACCCCCATATCTGCTTTTGTTTTTGAGTAAGAGGAAAAAAAAATTTTTTTCCGGTTTTCGTTTTCTGGCCATAACTTCTAAATTTTTGAAAATATTGGCTTATCGTTTTTACATTATTAGGACACTTTCTTGAGATAAATACGATGTTGTAAATCGTTTTTAAAAAAAAATGTCACTTCTATTGTAAATCATCGTCAACTTTATTTTTTCTTACAGGCGCCATATTAATTTTTCTCATATTTGAATAAACCGATTTTTTCTGAATACAACAATATAATATATGTTAATATTTGCCTAAAAAATAAGGACATTATGAAGTAAAATAAGTATTTTTTTGAAAATGTCTAGTTAGCCATAGCCATGACAGTCAATTCTTGACAAACCACAAATGTCACTTATTATTTTTATAAATTGCATCTGTGGAGTACTTTTTACATTGACTAACGATGTATTCAACCGAAGAGAAACAAGATATTATAGATATTTATTGCAGATGTAACAAAAATTTAAACAGAACAGTTGAAGAATATTTAAACAAAATCATATCCTGAAAGACCACAACCATGCAAGACAAATATTACTAAACTGCACTGTAATTTAAGAAATTATGGCAGTTTTCTTATTTTTTATTATTTTATTTTATTATTAAATTATTTTAAAATAATTTCTTAAATTACAGTGCAGTTTAGTAATATTTGTCTTGCATGGTTGTGGTCTTTCAGGATATGTGTTTAAATATTCTTCAACTGTTCTGTTTCAATTTTTGTTACATCTGTAATAAATATCTATAATATCTTGTTTCTCTTCGGTTGAATACATCGTTAGTCAATGTAAAAAGTACTCCACAGATACAATTTATAAAAATTATAAGTGACATTTGTGATTTGTCAAGAATTGACTGTCATGGCCATGGCTAACTAGACATTTTCAAAAAAATACTTATTTTCCTTCATAATGCCCTTTTTTTAGGCAAATATTAACATATATTATATTGTTGTATTCAGAAAAAATAGGTTTATTCAAATATGAGAAAAATTAATATGGCGCCTATAAGAAACAATAAAGTTGACGATGATTTACAATAGAAGTGACATTTTTTTTTAAAAACGGTTTACGGCATCGTATTTGTCTTAAGAAAGTGTCCTAATAATGTGAAAACGATACGCCAATATTTTCAGAAATATAGAAGTTATGGCCAGAAAACGAAAACCGCGAAAAAAATTTTTTTGCCTCTTACTCAAAAACAAAAGCAGATATGGGGGTTTTCTTTGCGCCAACTTATTGAGCACAAAATTCCGCAACTTTGCCGAATGTTACACACTCGAAAGTGAATCACCCTGTACTTTGATTTTTAACAGTATTTACTTATCTAAATAATATGACATTTTGATATATTTGGTTTTTTAATTGTCATGCCTAAAAAAATATAATAAAATATATGTAAAACACTGAAAGATCGGAGAAAAAATCATATGTATTATTCAGGAGCAAAGTGCAATTTCATCCATTACATTTTAAACTATCCGAAATGATGCACTTTGCTCCCTGGTAAAACAAATAGCTATTTTCTTCAAGCGTATAATAAATAATACTGACGTTATATTATGTAGGATGTTTTATAGAAAAAGTCTATTGATTTACTAATAAAGAAATTTATCATTTTTGTGCTAGTACAAAAAAGTAATAGTGTAACCACAACAACGGATTAAAAAAGAGTCATGTAGTCATGATTTCTCAGAACTGTGAGTTTGAAATTAATGTCACGTCATATCGTTTTTTGTATAAACATAAATAATGCCTGAAGAAATACAGTTTTAATTTTGACGCTTGAAGAAAAAATAGTATATGTTACTCGAAGTGCAAAGCTCTTTATATGTGTCGTCTAGTTTACACAACCTCGGCTAACGCCTCGGCTGTGTAAACTTCTGGACTGACAAATAAATTTTCGCCCTCTACCCATAATAACATAATATACTATTTTCTTCAGGCCTATAATAATACTTATATTATATTTTGTAGGGCGTATTATAGAAAAGGCCAATTGTTCTACTAGTAAAGAAGATTCTTATTTTTTTACTAGTACAAAAAAGTGAAAGTGTAACCATAACAACGGATTACAAAAGAGAGTCACGTAACCATGATTTCTCAGAACTGTTAGTTTGAAATTAAACATGTCAGATCGCTGTTTGTACAAGTAGAAATGTCTGAAGAAATATAGTTTTCATTTTGACGCTTGAAGAAAAAATAGTGTCACTCGGAGTAAGCTTTTTATGCGTTTCGCCCCGTTCTAAGCTTCTGGGCTCAACAATATTGAGCTCTCTAGTCCTAGTTAGATAATAAACTATTTCTCCGGCGGATTTAAAAGTGTTGTCTAGCAAGCCATTAATTTTCAAACTAATAATGAAAACGATAACTTTAATACCAGATTTAATACTTTAAAACAAACGTATTTTAAGACAGTTGGAGAAAAAATATTGAATTTATTTTGTTACTAGAAATTTTTCATTTATATTTATTTACACATACAATTTTTCTTATCAAAAGAATTCTACTGGTTTCAACCTTCATGGTCTACCATCATGATTATATTAGTAGAATAATTTTTCAAGAAAATATTGCTATTATCTCTTATCCAAAGACAAACAAATTTTGATACAAATTGACATCAAATATATTTTTTATTATGTTTCATCAGTTCCTAAATATGTAATTATGTCAGAGAAAAAATGTTCTAAACGTATATGTAATATATCTAGACAATATTTTATTAAAAATTATAAAACTACTTGTATTAACATTTTATCATATTATTTCAACTAATCTCTATGCAAATTATACGGTATATTTTGTGGAAAATCCAAAACCTCATGTCTATAAAACTTCCGAGTCATTTACTTATTATATATGTTGGTATTCTTGGTAATTGTAATACATTTATTGAATTTAATAAATAAATAAATAATTACGCTCAGATAAAAAAGGTACTCAATAAAAAGTAACTTCATGAGATATTGTGGGAAATATTAACCATCAGGTGACTATAATAAACACAGGCGCATGAAATATTTTGGGAAGCAAAAGAAATAAGTCTTGTTTGGCGTTTCAGCGACAAGTTTTAGGCTGCGAGCCAATCATAAATTAGAGTAATTACTTTCTTATAAACTACTTAAGCAATGAAATACTCGAGCGTGAAAAGATTTACAGATCTGCTACGCGACGGAAAATTTATACGCAAATAAATGAACATTAAATAAAAATGAGCAAATGAGGCTTAATTCAGTATGGAACATTAAATATAAACTGTAGCCACTCATGAGACTGGTTATTTGTACCAGTACACGTACACGTCTATTAAAATTAATGCTTCGTTTAATATATTCGTTTGAAAAGATGTTACCACTATTTAGTCTAGCAATGGTAAATGTCTTCTTAACAAATCACGGTGCCGCAATCATTTTTCAAACTGACAGCCATCGGTTCACGTTCCAATATTTATGTTGCCATTCGTGATTGCACGAATTCTGGGTGAGATATATTTCTTTGAAGTCGATAGCACTAATGAGAGGCGATATTCCTCCAATTTATCGTCTTCAATTAATTTCGCCGATAGGGAGAGAACTCGAGGGTGACTTACAACCAACTAATTTTGGTTTATTAACACGCACCACGCTTCTGATAAACAACATTATTTTTAAGTGCTCCTTAGCACAGATATCGCTTTCTCTGGTTCATTATTCAACTATTTTTAGAAGGAAATACTCTCAGATATGTTATAAATCCAGAGTACTTGGAGTATGTTGACACAAATTACATATGTCTTTCAAATTAATCAAATAGTTTAAAATGCTGTTGCCTAGATGTTTCTTACGTACCTTGACATGTCCTTTAATTTAAGGATAATCGTATACTCCGGTTGTACCTACTAAACATAATATAGGTATATGCTTTAGAGTTTTTTAGTATTTATATTGGCTGTATGTATCGGTCATATGACCTATGATAGCTTACGGCTCCCTAATTTGATATCGAAAGGACTACAGCAAAGGACCAAAGTTAAACTTTCTGTCCAAAGAGGTTGGAACCTTTGGTGTGAAAACAACACTGACGTAGTTTTCCACGTAACACCAAAATACTTACTGCATTCGACTTGAGTTTCGCCAACTAAGTTGGCATCATATTAACACTCATTTTTGATCGTCTCCAGATGATGCCAGCTTGGTTAGAGAAACGCTCGTCAAGTGCAGTATAGTGTTTTGGTGTTATGTGGAAAATTACGTTAGTGTTGTCAAACTTTCTGGTTTACCAAGCCTGCCTGGCCATAACTGGAGCAATTAGCTCTACACCGTCAGCAGTTCTGGAAATCTTACTGGATCTACCTCCTCTTCATATATACTTGGGGAGAGAGGCCAGATGGGCAACATACAGACTAAAGCAAGTAGCTATTAAGATGCCGCAGTCTGACATTATGGAACACAATTGGCTGTTAGATGACATGAAAAATCACAGCATGCTGGAGATGATTTTAGATGTTATGCCTAAAATGACCAACCATGAACTGCCCTTTAACAGTCTCTTCCCAGAAAGAGGGTATTCTGCCTATTGAGGGCAGATAGTTGTTGGTTTACAGATGGCTCCAAAACACCCATGGGTTGTTGGAGCCGGAGTGTATAGTTGCAACTCAACGGTAAAAATATGCTCGAGCCTTGGTAGTTATGCAACTATATTTCAGGCAGAAATCTATGCCATCGAATTGTGTGTACAGAAGCTAGAACAAACGTAACTTACGCGCAAGTAGATAAAAAGCTTCTCAAAAAGCCAATCAGCTCTTAAAGCTTTTGGTTCCTACCGTTGTAACTAAAAAACGGTATAGAGCTGTCGACAGGCGCTCCATCACTTGGGCAGGAAAAATAGAGTAACTGGTCTGGGTCCCAGGCGATTCCGGCCATGGAGGGAATCAAGCTGCCAACTCTCTAGCCAGGGATGGAGCTACTTCTGAATTCATCGGACCAGAATCGGTGATTGGCATATCTTCCAGTACTGCCAAAGTAACTCTCTTGACCAGGGCTGAGGGACAAATACTCCAGTACTGGCAAGAACCAAGATTCGTTCATTCGAAGGCCTTCATAATAAATCCTTCAAAAACAAGAACTAAAAAACTTTTAGAGTTAAACTGGTTGCACCTACGGCTTTCAATTGGCCTATATACTGGGTACTGCCGTTTAAAATATCATCTATACAGATTCGACCTAGCAGAAGATGCTTAGTGCCGCTTGTGCTTAGAAGATGATGAAACTGCAGAACACATATTATGTACCTGCCACCTTGGGTAAAGGATCAGATATCCAATATTGGGCAAAGGACAACTTCTGCCAGAGGATTTGAATAAGCTCATCCCAATAAGGTGATCAGCTTTATTAAGAGTATGTACCTGTTGAGTGAAATATAAGTAGGTGTGAGCCACAATAGTCTATATTGGTCGCATTGGAAAGTTTGGTTTTCGGCCTATTCACTTTTGAACCTAATCGAATCTAACAGAGTTTTTTTATTTAATTGTATGTAAGAGGAAGATTATTTTAGAGAAATAAATCAATTTAATTTTAAATTATAAATTATTGGAATGGCGTGGAAACGAATCAGCTATCTTTGGATTCAAAGATGAATACGGTAAACCATGTGATAGTAACGCCATAAAACGGTTATTACACATAAATTCATTTTAAACTTTAGATATATCTATTATGTAACTGCGTGGTGGATTTTCTTTCACGTTGAAAATTACGTCAAATAAAGTTTAACAAATATATCGCGGCTATTGTTGAAGCAGCTTCTAACGTATGAAATTTAAAATATTTTTAAACGTGTGAGTGTTCATTAATTTTATATAAATAAGTTGAAAATATAAAAAACATATACCTATGCGTCGTTTACGAATAGCGGTTACACGTACTGACTTTCTAACTGTTGTTTTGTAATTTTTTTGCAACGACTACATACATCTTATTAAGAGGTAAATTTATGTTTTTGTGCCACTTTATATAAAACAACAAGCTTTTCTCTCCTCTGCAATTCCCAGACATTCAAGTGAAAAATAGCGTACAGTACCGTCCATTTATTTAACTTGCAAAACACGATTCAAATCGACGACTTCTATGGTAAAAGCGAGGAAAAAGCCAGGCGGTATTTAGTCGTTATCGTATAGTAATTTTCTGTGATTTCACGTACAGTTAACAGCCAAGAACACATGTTCAGGCCGGCGCATTACCCGTGTAACACGGTGTACCTCCACAGGGAGTCTCTTGCACATCTAAAAGACATCTGTACCCTGTAGGGTGCCGCATTACATCGTATCGCACCGATTTACACGCTACATCCGCCGAATTTTAATTTTATTACACTGATAGACATGTACATAACTCCAAACGAACGTGCTTTCGTAAATTAATATCACAAGATCGCTATCGACATTCGCGAAGAAACAATCGCAGCAAAATCACTTTATAAGGCCTTGCATCGGATTAATTAGATTTTATATCACCTCTGAGAGATGTGTCAAAACCGTAGACAAGGCTATTAAGCGTTATCCGTCCCACTACTGGTCGGCAAACAAAGAGAATGTCTTTTTTACTTACTTGGTATTCATTCCTCACATTTATGGTTTCTCACTTATGGGACTGAGTTGGTTTTAGTTTTATTTTATTATTAAGTAAAAATATATTTATTTCAGTAGGCATTAAACAGGTTAACACCTCCCATAATATCTTTATGCAAATTTCATATTATACAATGATTTTTGGAGATAATATTTAAGGAAAAGTGTCTCTTTTTCCTTAGAAAGGAGAGAAAATTAAAAATAGTGCGCTATGTTTGATTACTGTTATTGTTATAACTTGTGTGATCACTCAAAATTATTGATAAAAAGTATTAAAATAGGAAAATATAAAACAAACAACTTTAGTCATTTCAGGATATTTTAGGTTAATTATTCAATGCAAGGTGTAATGAAGAAAACATAAACTGCATTATTTATTAAAATTTAAACATTTCATTAATAATATTCTTTAATTAGGCTATTTGCATAAATATCTATATAAATATATAAACAGGTAAAGATAGTCAATACAATAAAAGAATATCAAGAGTTGCTATAATAAATGGGCAATATTTAAAAGTTAATTTACTTTACAGAAAAATACAATATCAACAATAATTTTGATTCACATTACAAGAGATAGGCGGCACTGTCCTTAATGGAAAATGGATACTATAGAAGTAATTGCTCTATAATGTATGTAAGAGTGTTTAATTATTCATTTTATATCGAATGACGGTTGAGTTTTTCTTTTAATAGGAAATGCTGATAAAATATCGGTCATAATCTGAAAACATTAGTGATATTTTCACTAAAACATTAGTGACAGTTTATAATTAATTCCTTGATTCATCCTTCAATATATACCTATAATTTTATGTATGGAAAATTTTAATACGTAATATTCGAGTTGTCCCTTAAGCTTAAAAATATTTATGTGCCCATGGGTCTTCTAAGTGAAACGCTTTTCAGAGTGCACCCAATCATCAATGTTAATAAAATTTAACTCGGCGACTTAACGCCTTAAGCAAATGTCACTTTATTAGTAATGGGCGGTGTTCGCGGCCAGTAACAAGTTAATATGCATTTTAATATAACCCGATAAGACCACCCGGTAGTAATGACCAGTTTCTGCATAAATCATACCTTTTTCTCACACCAGTCATCATTAGAATGCTATAATGGTGCATAAATAATATTTATATAGTACCTACTAGAACCATCTTGATTTTTCACTATCTATTGAAACTCATCATCCACATATTAATGCGTTTCCATATTAGGTGCATTAGACATAGGTATCATGTATCTATAGAGCTTATGTATCCTGTCTTTAAACTAAAATTGCTTCACTAAAATTTTTACGAAACTAAATGTAACCACTTACGCATATTTCATGAGATGATATCTAAGAATTGTTATATATAATAGCAAGGACTATCTACTATTTGAGTAAATCATATCTCGTTCTCAAACTAGCCATCACTTTATTAGAATTGGCAAATTATAATCGTACCTACATAAATAATATTTATATTGTTCAAAACCTAAATGCACCATATCATATAAAAATAAGCATAATAAACAAAAAAAAGTAAAATATTTTCGGAAGTATTAGGAATTTACAAACCTCAAATATCTCATCCTCATCTCTCAAATACATAAAAGTGGTGAGGAACGAATATATTCGATGAGTTATATAGATATATTATATAGAACACGGAATATATTGATTATATATTATTATGTAACGAGATATAGTATGATTTGCGATAATTTAATGGACGAAAACACTGACGCAGTTTTCCACATAACACTAAAACACTATACTGCACTCGACGCGCGTTTCTCCAACCAAGTTGGCATGAGCATAGTGTTTTGGTGTTATGTGGAAAACTACGTCAGTGTTATCTTCACACCAAAGGTTACAACCTCTTTCAAGTATATGTACGAAGCTTATTTAAGATCAAATTTGGAGGAAACATTGAAATTCCACTCTTTTGTTTACAAAAGTAAGTTTAAGGTATTAAATATGCTTGTTTATTTAAATGTAGAACGATATGTCTATAACTTTAAGATGAAAACTTATATTTAAATCGTTATTGTTTCTTTGTCCTGTCAAAATGCCTTAATTACTAATTGTGGCTTCTTTTGTTTACAGCACGTGCAATCTCAAATGAGGCAAGAATGCAAGTGTCACGGTATGTCGGGTTCCTGCACAGTAAAGACCTGTTGGATGCGACTTCCCTCCTTCAGAGTGATCGGCGATCTATTGAAAGATAGATTCGATGGCGCATCACACGTAACTGCATCCAATACAGGCCAGAACAGAAATGCCAACAAAGCTCACAGCAATCGGCTGCCTAAGAACCCAAAAATTAATGCTGTCATGTCCAACAGCATCCACGCCAAGAGGGAAAACAGGAGAAAACAGCACAAGTACGGCTTTCAACTTAAACCTTTCAATCCCGAACACAAGCCGCCAGGCGTGAAGGATTTGGTTTACTATGAAATGTCTCCTGGCTTTTGCGAGAAGAATCCCAAATTGGGCATCCAAGGAACCCATGGAAGGCAGTGCAATGATACTTCGATGGGCGTGGACGGGTGTGACATAATGTGCTGTGGTCGAGGATATCGCACCCAAGAAGTCGTAGTTGTCGAGAGATGTAACTGTACTTTTCATTGGTGTTGTGAAGTTAAATGTGACGTTTGTCGAACGAAGAAAACAATACACACGTGTGTGTGAACCATTAATTTTAGACATTCTCATTCGATAGATATTTTGTTAACAACCAAAATTATAATATTCTTTTCACTCATATGATTTCCTTAACCCGAAAATGTATACAAGGCACTTGATATTTGTGGATAATATAGACTATAGGATACAAGGTTTATTGTTATCCTGAAGTTTTATTTACATCCTCAAGCCACTATAAAAGTTGAGGTTGCATTAAAAATTATTGGATTCATTCATAATATTTACAGGTTCTACTCATGTTTAGTATATATTGAACATGTGTAGAGCCGAGCCCTGAGGGTGATTACATTTTACAAAACGTCGACTAATTAAAAGTGAACTTTGTATTATCACGATCTAGTTCTCTCTAAAAAATCATATGAAGTCATTCATATTAAAAATAATTTACATATTTACTCTAGGTTCATTTGCTGTTCTATTATAATAAAAAAAAAATAAATATAAGTAAATATAACAGTGTCTGTTGAAATATCGTACCTCAAACTGGTTGCACAGATTTCTTTATTCGTACTAATTTAGTTTAAGAGAAAGTGGCAGTTTCTTTAATGAAATATCTATTCAATGTTTACAATCAGTATTATGAACTTTATGTGAAATTCTTCCACAAAGACTGATTTCGAATTTAAAATACTTAATTTTACTGAGTCATATATGTATATATTTATTTATATGTTGATATTACATATCTAAGCTGGAACTTTGTATATGTAATTGTTTCCTTTCCAGTGATAGAAATTAGGGTATATTTAATTTTTATTTATTTATTTCAATGATGTATATAGAAAAATCAGCAGTGTAGTGTATCTCAAATTGTAATATATACCCACCTATTTATAAAGATGATAGTTTTTTATTTTTATTTCGATTTAGATAATTTATTAATTCGTGTTGTATATTAGTATTTTGTAAATATTCTTGTAGAGGTTTGTAGATAATTGTCTTTTATTTTTATAATTAAACGTACTTGTACAATTGTACATGTCTCAATTATTGTAAAATTATTAATAAATAATTACAAATATTTTAAGTGGCATTACTTTTCCTTTTTACATAAGTATTTTTAAACTATAAATTATTACCAGGTATTACCAAAAACCTGATTACCTATAAGCCAGACTGAGCATATCTTTATAAATTTTTTATCTTGACCTTGTATTACAGTCTGCTCGATCTGTAGTCAAGTTGTCATTAAAATAATGTATTAAAGAAGTAAGTAGATTATTATTTATATATTTCATGTAAATAAATATTCCTTTACTTAAGTGATGTAGCTTGGTAACATTTAAAGGCAGAGATAGCACAGTAAAAATTTGTATTATGGCTTAGTTTTTTCAACACAACTGTTAAATTCATCGTTGTGTCTATGCAACAATTTAATAGGTAAGTATTCGAACCTTTTATTGCTACTATCGACCTTTATTTGTTGAAAATCTATATCAGATACTGTATGTTGAATAAAACATAAATGTTTTAATAAATTTTCACAAAAGCTTTATATAATAAACCTAACAATTGTTTCGCTAAACTTGAGCTTCATCAGATGAAAATACTAGACTACTTACAATAAGAGAAGAGTAGTCCTTAAATATAATTAAATCAAGAACAGTTAAATGAATTTTATGGAAATATAATAATTGTAAATATAAGTATATATTTCCTTAGAATACTTTTACTTGTTCTCGATTTCATTATATTTAAAGACCACACATTTGTTTTATTCAACATTATCTTCTTTTATGTTTTATACAACAGTACCTTCTTTTTATTTTAGACCGATGAGTTTTAGCAAAAACTTTTTACAAACATCTCAAATTCTGTATTTATTTGTCATTTTAAATATATTTGCTTTAAGTGGTTTGACGTCAAGCAATTTGTTGTTACATAATCCATTTAATTAAATATCTATAGAATGGTGAAAAACGTTAGGAGTTGTATGTTTTGGTTATAAATAACCGAAAAGAAAAGATTTAGATTTAGATGTCGTAGAATATATCGTTTTTAAACATATACAGTGTTTATTTGAAGGAGATGCCGAAACAACTAGTCCACGGACAATATGTCCCGACTGGCGTTGTATTACATAGCACAGACCCAAAGAGGGCACTACGGTGTGTTTCTCACGACGACTAATATACAGTGTGTTTTGAATTGGATACAATAACACTGATGTCTTGGAAACCGAGATACAGGATACAGGCTAAGTTAAATTGGGGCAAAGTTCCGTAATTTCATGACCAATAATATATCTCAGAAAACCAAGGCTCACACTGTTGGTTTTTGATATATTTGAAAAACATTCTGGAAATTCGTTTTTGTAAAATTTTAGACTTGTTTGAAGAGCTATATTTAAATAAAAAGGACACTATCTCATAGCAATATGTTACGCTCTGTCAAATACTGTCACTCGACAGCAATTTTGTTTGTGAGTTTAATGATGTATCATTATGCTGTAGTTTGTTTATTGTTCCATTAACTGTTCATTATTATTTTTTAATTTATTTTTGTTTTGTTAATTGTTCTATATTTTTGTTAATTAATTGTTGTTTACTGTTAATGAATTGTTATTCTTTCGTTATCCTTTTGTTAATACATACAGACAGGCGCAGATGAGAAACAGAAACAAGAATTGCATGAACAGAATATAGTTAAATTTACTTTGTATTTTTATTGCCCAATTATTTACCCAATTTAAAATTACAGATCACATCATTTATACTACAGATTAAATGACACCTCTTCAGAATAAAGCTTGCGCGTGACGTGACCAATAGTGTGACGCTAGATGGAAAGTAAGTTCCACAATTCGATACAAAAAGCACTTATTGTGTGTTTTGAAGACTGGATTCTTTAATCTTGCCAAAAATTTGCCTAAGTTATAAAATAACTACGCAATATACAATTCAGATGACACATTACTGACTACAACCAAAACTGGGTTTTTAATTGCAATTTCCTATACGCTATCCGTTTCAAATGATGGCTGATGAGCTGTTGTGCCAAACTAAGCGGTATAAGATGTTGCTGTAGCACGTTGTAATACGCTGCTGCAACACTTACAATTTGTTGATTATGATGGTTTGGTACCGCACACTATCCATTTGTCACGCCGTTGTGCATCTCGTCAATGAAGACCGCTATAATAGAATGTGGTATGTGGCCGGCTTCAGATATATTTTTTGTGTATTCCAAACCCGAGCGCATATACGTACTTTCCGTAGGTCTGCGGTACGGAGTGATACATGTATTAATTTGTATAAGAAGCCTTTATACGCTTGCGGAATTGAAGTATGCAAGCAAATCCATGCACAACTAACAGAGAGCATATAAGCAAAGAGAATAAACTAATTTGATATAGGTGAAACTTTATATTAGATGTTCGTAAGTACTTCAATTTACTGTATGGTAAGTATACCTACTAAGATTTCTTATAATTGCACTCAAAAGAATAAATTATGTTCCTTATCATAGTGATCTTTTCTCAATTTACCGCTGTCTTAATATGACCAAAGTTTGCAGAATTAAATTTATGTTCTGTAAACATCGGTATGAGAATGAGTAATGATAATTCGCAACCAAAGATTTTGAATTACGAAAATAACTGACAGAAATGTTTAACGAACATCTTGTCAAAGCAATTGTGAAATATCTCCACATTACGTCCATTCTGTAATTAACAAATATATCATTATAATCCAAGAAATCATAAATTACCTACTATTTTTGCTTAAACTACGAAATAACTTATGCAATTGAGCTGATGGTGGTTACAGCAAGTCGAATATGAAATTAAATCTTAACTAGCTCTGCATTCCCGTAGCTGTTAAAAATTTGAAGGGATGTGTTCGTGTCCACCTGGTCCAACATATTGGTTAATAAGAATAAATGAACCTTTATATTATAATGTTGCTCTAATTTCTCAAGCTCTTGAAAGTAAAAGTAATTCCAATTATACAAGTTTTCTACTGTGCATACTAGGCAACGTAAAGGATATAAAGGGTGGGAATGATTGCTCACGATTGGTAATTCAGAAACAATATGATTTTATTAGATATAGTTATATTATATATTATTAGATATAGATATAATATAGATCTATATATAGATCTATATTAGATATAGATATAATATAGATATGATATGACTGAAAACGTTCATAGGTTTGTAAACTTTTGAAATTTGGTACATTGGGTAACGTAATTTCAGGACAGATTTATATTTCCAGAATGAAACGACACCTTTCCTAGACCTGCTATTTTTCGAACGACAATAATAAATTTAGGCTTGAGGGGAGGGTATGATTGTAGATTATATCTCAGCGTTATTGCATGGTAAATAATTCCAGTCACTGTATTGGTATTATACTGGACACCTTCTAGTAGTTTACATCGAGATGTTATATGATCTATTGTTTCAAGGAAATGGTGACAGTTTCTGCATCTATCCCCTTATTTTATCCTTTAAAGTAATTTTTATAGTTGTATTTGTAGCTGTGACTTATTCTTGTATTAAAAGTATAAATCACTCTGTTTCTAGGCATAATTGGCCTATTTGTAGTTCTCTATGAAGTTTTCTATTTGTTCTATGAAAGTTCTTTATTTATGTGGTCTTGGTTGACACAATTATAATACCTGCCGTGTAATGGTTTAGACCTTAGATGACCATACATTTTGTTTTTGTACAAGGGTATTATTTGGTGTGCATTCTGAATCTTGTATTGATAGACTTAAGAGTGTGAGATCATTATCAATTTATAATACTGCCTTATGTAATGGGTTGTCTTTGTTTTGGAGGATGCTTTTATGGAAGGATGAAAATATCTGCTTAGTGAAGCTGTTGTATGTCTGTCATTCCGCTTCAACTTCTTTTTCTACTTATATTGATTCTCTCGTTACATAAATTTGGATGCAGTATTCCATTCTGAGTCAATTCCGTTCTGGTTAGAATATTTATGTATTCTAGATCATTGGCAACCACTTCATGACACCGAATGAATATGTTGATACAGAAACTACTAATGTATTAATAGCTCTCAAGCGATTTCTAGAGTGTGAAGTTTTGATTTAAGCAGTTGTTCTTTGTATAGTTCGTGTAAATCTCGTTTTATTAATGAATGGTCTATTATTTGGTTTTGATAACATTCTAGATATTTGTATTGTTCGTGTTATTCCACTTGTATTTTTTCGTTATTTAGAGTATTAGAGTAGTGTTTGATTGCTCTTTACTCAAATTTTCACGTGTTTTTTTTTTTTTTTTTTTTTTTTTTTTTTTTTTTTTTTTTTTTTTTTTTTAAAGAGGGCGGTGGAAAAACCTTCATAAAGGCATTCAGCAGGGTCCGCACTGCCGGATAGTGTGGGATTACCAGAATCGCAGCGGGCTCACTCACAGATGTGCCCGCCGGGAAACCAGCGACCTCACTAAAAAACCACCTCCCTTTTCCACGCAGAACATCAGACCGGGACCGCTTTCGCATTACTTCAGCCTGAGTCTTGTTTCTTGCTCTTGATAGCTCTACCGTTCTGGCTTGCATTGCCTCTCTGTCCTTTCTTTTCTCTTCAGTCTGTCAAGCAGCCGTCATCCGTCTTTGTTCGTAGCAGCCTCTGCACATAGGCAGCCACTCTGTTCCACCAGTTCTCGTTGTCAAGCATCAACTCGACGATGCTCCGCGGAGTGATTTGACCGATCAGCGTCTCCAGGAGTCTTCTTTCGTCGATCCATCGACTACATACGAAAAACGTATGCTCTGCGTCGTCTCTTTCATGTCCGCAGTATTTGCACTCCGGTGTCCTGACCTTGCCCATTTTCCACAAATAATGTCGGAAGTAACCGTGCCCGCTAAGGAACTGGGTCAAGTAGAAATCCACCTCCCCGAATTTCCTATTCATCCAGGGTCCGACCCTCCCGATGAGTAGGTACGTCCACCTACCTCTTGGGTCGTTCGTCCATCTTTCCTGCCATTCCATCAGGGTTCGAGCTCTCTCTTCTTCTACTGCCCGTTCTCTGCCCACTTCCACGCTGGCGTCGTAGATTCGCTTCCGTTCGATAGCGAGCAGGTCGATGGGTGGCACGCCCGCTATCACCAGGATTGCGGCCTCGGAGACTGTACGATAAGAGCACGCGATCCGTAGTGCTCCCCTTCGCTGCACGGTGCTCATACGCTTTCTGTATTTCTTCACTCTCATAGCGTCGGCCCAGATCTCTGCCCCGTAGAGCAAGATCGAATGCGTGGTGGCCATCAACAGTCTACGCAGGCTTGGCCTCGGGCCGCCCACGTTCGCCATGAGTCCGCTCAGTGCAGCGGTTTTCGTCACGGCTCGGTCGGCCGAGCTCTGTATGTGTAGCCAGTAGGTGAGCTTCGTATCCAAGATCACTCCTAGATACTTCGCCGATACCTTTGTCTGGACCCGTTCTGTACCGATTACCATGGGTACGATCTTGGGGATTCTCTTCCTCGTGAGCAACACGATCTCGGTCTTTGCCAGGGCCAGTTGCAGTCCATGTTGGCTCATCCAGTTGTTGACTCGCCTCATTACTTGGTCGAGTTTCAGTTGCGCCATTTCGGTGTTTCGGGAAACAATAACCGCTGCAACGTCGTCCGCGTACCCGACGAGGAAAGCGTCTCGGGGCATGTCCGCTAGGAGTAAGCCGTCGTATAGCGCGTTCCAGAGGTCCGGTCCCAGTATTGAGCCTTGTGCCACTCCAGCCGTGATTTCTCGTGTCTTCGTTCCTTCGGTCGTTTCGTATTTTATTGTACGGTCTCTCAGGTAGTCCCTGAATATGCGAAGGAGATAAGTCGGAATGCCGAATGTACCCCGCAGCGCTTCAAGGATATCTATCGATCTCGCCGAATTGAAGCAAAATTCAAATTCAAATTTTCACGTTATTATTATTATTATTATTATTATTATTATTATTATTTTTGCGCAATCTTTATGCACTCTTCAATTTCTCGCTGGTTTATATTTTTCTTGTAGACGGATAGTAGCAAGTCTATCAGGAAATAATTTTTCGTTTAGGAATGATCTATTTATGGTCTATATTGCATGTATAAGGGATAACTGCTTTTTGTTATTTGGTATGTACGTTTTCTTCAAGATTAAGTTGAGTGAGGTGCTTTGTGAATAAGTACGAAGTGATACCTGACGCCCATATAATGTGTGGACACGATGTGCATTTGTTTTTTTTTCTATATTCTTTCAATTCCAATTGCTATTGCTAATTATTTTTCTTTCTTTTCTGTGTTGTCTGAATTGTCGTGTCAGGTGATCCGTTTTATCCGTTTATTCGTTTTATCCGTTTTATCCGTTTATCCGTTTATCCGTTTTATCCGTTTTATCCGTTTATCCGTTTTACCGTTTTATCAATTTGTATGGTTAGATCCCAGAATCATTTATAATATTTGTTTTCTATTATAGTTGGTGGTGAATACAGGTAGTACGCTTGACGCTCCGATTGAAAATTATATGACATATTATTATTATTATCATTTTTTATTGAAACCCAGTCGACCAGTTTCCTGCCTCCGATTCTCAGGGTTGGACGCTGGTGATTATCAGTAGCTATTCTTCACTTCCGTGGGGTGAATAACTAATGAGTCCAGGACGTGTGCCCTGATTAGACGTAATTAATCCAGAATGACCGCTTTCTGCATTCTTACGGCTAGAAGATCATGCCGAAATTCGGCATGATCTTCAGTTCCGAAAGCACTGTATCGCTTGTTCCACCGAGGGCTTGCTTTTTTTTTTGAAATCCAGTCGACGGGTTCCTTGGCTTCGATTCTCAGGGTTGGCCGTTGGTGGTTATCAGCAGCTACTCCCCACGTCCGTAAGGTGAGTAACTACTGAGTCTGCGAATTATTATTATTATTATTATTAAAAACATCCTAAGCATAAAGTTATGGTACTGTGGAAATTCTCTGCTATACACAATCCAGATCTCAGTTAAATAGTTTAAAGCAGCTGCGGTAGTTATATAGATTATTTTATTTTTAATTTATTAACCAGTTATTTTTCCTACCTGTCTCATTATGTCTATTTTTTAAAGGCACGGGCGCACACCGTCATTAAATTTATACTCGCAATTTAGATCCGAGGTGCATTTTCCGGGTTATAAACTACAGCTGTAGCTGATGCTCATACTTTATATGCAAAGATTAACCAGCTTCTTACATTTTACTAATTTGTTATACAGATTTTATTGGGTTTTTTGAAATTAAACGTTGTAATTAATGGAATGCTCGTTAAAGCAGCCATAATATTTGAATCGGAGCAGCTAAATTAAATGTAATTTATGGCTGCATTGAAATACTCCACTGGTTATATAAATTTTAGAGCTGACGAAACTAAATTTGTTTTCAATTAGTATTAACAGAGAAACAAATAAATTTAAATAAATAATGGAGCATAGTTTGTTTACTTGGGGGCCTGTCCGAATTAATTATATTTTCCCTAGGTTGACTCTAACATTTATTTATTTTCCAACATTACCGCTTTGAATTCATATAGATGGCATAAGGGTTTTAGAAAAGTCGTATTTCCAGTTGCAACACATCACAGTCTTCCTGCAAATATTGTATTGATGATTCCAGACAAGTTCTTTTGATTTTAGTTCTAAACAACGAGGTGGCATTGTTAAGTTCTGATATAATTTTAGTGATTAGTATATACATAACACTATATAAAAGTAGTTCTATAAATGGTTATAAATAACTAATAAATATCATGCCCACCACTTATACAACTCATAAAAAACAAACATCAAAATATTTTTTGGAAGAAGTACTTGGAGAACATAATTTAAATAAAAAATATGTTTGTTGGATGCCGGTTCAATTAACAAATTAATTAATTAGCTAATTTTTTTAGACTTTTAGGGAATTAAGCTAATTAAGAAATAATTTTTTTTAAAATGGAAATTTAATATTTTAAATTACTATTAAATAATAATTTAATATGCTAATGTACATAGCTATAATTTTTGATGTGAAATATATAGTCGGACTCATATTTAACTTATTAGCGGTCAGTTCTAAGTTATAAATATAAATTATAGATTTGCATTCAAATTATAGTAAATCAACGAAAAAATAAAAGAACTCAATACCTACAGTTAGTTATTGATTGACAGTTGGCCCTGCAATGGAATTTACAAACACTTCAGTAAAGCGGACAAACAACGTAAAATAAAACCACGGTGACGCAAAAACTAACTGAAATTTATTAAGAAGCAATATTCTCATGTAACGGAGATACATTACCACAATTGACTCCTTCCTGCAGGTTGAAAGAATTTCTAGAATTACATCTACTCGTAGTACGTCGGGTCGCTCAGAGTTTAGTGTCTCGATATGTAAACCCAGAGGTCGTGGGTTCGAATCCCTATTCCACCAGACAATTTTTAATTAAACTAAATTCCTACTCCCAGATTAAGGCTTGTTCGCAGGGACGGGCTGGCAACCATCCTGGCGATGGCCTAGGATGGGAAGAATGCCTAGCTTAGTGTTAATGTGAGAAATTAAAATCAGTTAATGTTTAACTGTCCCCCTAGCTAATGAGGTTATCCAAGTTTCCCTCATTCTAGCACTGAATTGTGGTTAGGACTTACACAACCTAAGTCGTAACCAATCTGAGCAAAGGCTTCCGAACCTAAGCAAAGTAGTCCTGATGAGGCGCAGATGCGGTCAGTGATATAATAATTTGCCGACCCCTCTCCCACACAAGTCTCAGACTTTCGGGCAAATTCCCGTGCGAAAGAGAGAGAAAGAGCGATAAAATTTGATAAATGGCAGATTTTCTTAGGTACATCAAGTAACGCAATGCCTAGAAAACTATTTTCTTAAATTTAAAAAATAAGTCGCCGTTCGAATAGCAGCATAACTAGCTTTAAAATGATGACACACCTTCCTTTGCTTAGAGGTGGACTGCATTACTAAGAATGGGTTGAAGTGGCGCGATTGAAAATAATTAGTGAATAACTAGACTGGGTCTAGATATTTTCCTGAAAAGTTAAATGCCAGATTGTTTTTTTTTTCGGTTCAGGCAACGCGTGTTGTTGTACACAAAAGTTAAATGCATAAAATATCATTTCCAGTCAGTTTGATCATTGTATGTGAACCCACTAAACCACAATGCGGTCTGAGTCTTGTGTGGTCAGTTCACACTGCCTGCACACTGATCTAGTCAGCTAGTCTCCTAACTTTTGCTTGTATAGATGTTATTCTATAGTAACTGTAGTAGAAATCTGCACTACATATACTCGGAGAAGTCGTACGATTTGCATATGTACCTACTTTATGATTTATAACGGAGTATGCAGGGTTAGTCATTATTAGTACGTGCGGATGGGCTATAACTAAAATGTTAGAACAAATCTTAAATACGAAAAGTGTGTCACAAGGGCACATTCTAAAATAATTTTTCATTATACAGGGTAGCCCACATATACATGGCAATACAAAAGTCATAAATTTGTTTTTATTGTATATAGATATATATTGGTTTGTTGGGACAAAATTTTAAAGTTTGCCTACATTTGGAATCCCTATTTTGAATACATGATATTCTGCTGTAATCCCAAACGAACTTACGATGGATCGTACAATAAGCACATTATACAGTGTGGGCCAACGAAAACGAAACAGAGCCAATACTCCCAGTATAATTTTTCGCAAAAACGCAAAAGCCCGTCAATTTTGTTTTGGAGGTGGACAAAGTTTATGCCAAATTTAACACTCCTAACATCAAAACCCCAAGACGGGGTCAACCCCTCACGCAACACCCCTCAAAAATTTCCAATGGGGTGGGGAATCAAGTGATACATCATCGGAAAGGTCTTTAAATTCTCTGTACATCCAAGTTTGATTTTTGAAATTTGATCGATCCATTTGGAAGATACAGAGTGTAAAAAGAAAAACATTCGGATTTCTTTTTAACGACTTTTAATGTTCGCAAGGGTACAGACTCTTCTGAAAATATGAATATAGTTAAATTATCTAGTAGTTAAAAAAAATAGTAACTAGCTACAGTAAATGTTCATATTGATGACCCCTAACTTCCAAATAACGGCAATTATGGCGATTGACTATAGCCTTTTAAAAAAAATACCTAAAGAAAATTTGGATTAGCAATAATTCGCTCAGTCACGCTATCAGAAAATTCCAAAGGGCGATCAGTCATCTTCATTTACCTAGTTGTCGTACCAAGTGAATTTTGTACGGATGAAATTTATGTTGTTTCAAAATTCGCCGAATGCTAGTCCTCTTATGAAACACCTGTCTCAGTAACCAAATTCCTTGTACTCAATGTAGGATCTACAAAGACTTGACCTAGGACTGCAACTTCCACTTCTTCATTTCTCACAGGGCGCTGAACTTCTCGTTTTTTATTTGCTACTGATCCTGTTTCTCGAAACTTTGCCACTAACTCCAGAATATACTTTTGATGATCTCCTCATCTGCATGTCGTTGGTTAAAAGGCTGAGCTGTTACATTGGTACATTCATTGTTACCAAAAAAATTGCGATTATGTCAACGCTTTCAGTAATTTAATAGGTCATAACTATTTTAAGTTTAAAGAAATGCAAGATAAGAAATTACCACGAAATTTGACGTTTCGTTTGATAAGTGATTGTCAGATGTTCTAGTTTATTAAAAATTAATTTTCGTTTTATCAAAATGCCGTTTGACTGTCCTTCATACTTCAAACTCTGATATTTTGGTCTACTATCTATCCTTACTAGTGAGTAGTTGACATAATTTAACCCATTTCAGACGAATCTGTGCTGTTGCGAACAATAAAAGTCGTTAAAAAGAAATCCAAATGTTTTTCCTTTTACACCCTGTATCTTCCAAATAGATCGATCAAATTTCAAAAATCATACTTGGACGTATAGATAATTGAAAGCCCTTTCCGATAATGTATCACTCGACCCCCTACCCCATTTGAAATTTTTGAGAGGGTGTCAACCCCGCTTATGGGGTTGATGTTAGGGGTATTAAATTTGGCCTAAAATATGCTCCCCTCCCAAGCAAAATCGATGGGATTTGCGTTTTTACGAAAAATTATTTTCCTAGGAGTTATTGGCTCTGTTTCGTGTTCGTTGGCCCACCCTGTATGTAGGCATTAGATTTTATTCATGTAACAAACTATTTTAAATCTATAACTATAAATATATCTTCAAGGTTTTCATTAGGTAGTTACTTTCCATAAGTAGGTTTCCATTTGCCTTGTTTAATACATTGTTAAAGGTAGGATTTAAATAACGCAATTTCCATTCATAAATATTTCGTTCGTATTTTAGTAAAATTTATGTATGCAGGTACAGAAATGATGGACCAGTTTTACTTCAAAAGGACATACGAGTTGTTGTCATACATATCAAATGTGTACCTGTCAATCAGACGGAGTTCCCGTAACGCGTTCTCGTTTGACTGATCAACCGGTAAAATTAAAACCACAAAAACTCTACATATTTGTTTTACTAATTCTTGAGGTTTTTATTGTTTCAATTAAAATACAATTTAATTTTTGTAGTCGTTCGTGACGGCTCCGTTTTACATTTTTAAACTTTAATAAAGTTTTTGCTTCTCAAGTGAACTAAATCTATACTATAGAATTCAATCGATTTTCTTTATTCTTCTCGGTGACCTTAAGTGACTGGAACTTACGTAATTATATGACGAAATATTGGGAAACGAGCTGTTACTGGGAAGTAGTTTGTTGTAGGTATTTATAGGGTTCAGAAAAAAAGGTTGAAGCTGTTAAAGAATATTCAGTTTGAGACCAAAATAAGTACATAGAAGGAAATTAATACATATAAGTTCTTAAATAACACTATAAAGGCATTTTTCATTTTTTGTGTAAATCTATAGTAAATAAATTTTTATATTGTATTCTTAGAAAGTAGCTGAACAGAACCGTCGAAGTGACTTATCTTTTTCAGTTTTTTTATCTGAATCTTAAAAACTATTTACCAATTATGAGTTTTAATTAATTTAAGTAAGTTTTTTAATTAGTTAAACAGTAATCATCTAGTTACTACACTAACTCCTATCTTTTAATTAACGATAATAATAGGTACCTAATCATTTGTTTACACCTCGATGAGTGTGTAGTCATTTGTCAACGTCTTGTGTTTGGAATACTCACTACCTACACTGAGAAAAGATTCTAGTGGAAGAAATGAAATTTCTTATCACCAATTAAATTATTTATTTATAGTTGCTGAATTAAAGATTTAATTCTTGTTAATATGGCATTTATTTCAATGGCAATATTAAATACTTAATATTAGCAAATAAATTCAATTGCTAAGAAAAATTATTTATTTTGCTGAAAAGTAAAGTATACTTCTCGTCAAACTGATTAATTTGGCACACTTAATTTAGTTTACTACTTAAAAATAAACTTTAGTTTCCAAAATGGGACAAGTATTTTTAACACTGACGTAGTTTTCCACATAACACCAAAACACTATACTGCATGCGACGCGCGTTTCTCCAACCAAGTTGGCATCATTTGGAGATGATTAAAACTTTAAGCATGACTTTAATCATCGTATTCTCTAAAGGACAAGTGCGATAAACGTCTTATGAAACGCGTCGTTTATACTATTTTTTCTATTTTGCACGTTTTACACCTATGAAAGAAAAAAAAATCATCGGAACATTTTATTCAATTTTTTTACATATTCTAGAACACTTGGTGTCATTGAAATTTATCAACTTTTCTTTGCTTGAAAATTTAGTTATTCTATGATTCATATATTATTTGTATGAGTAGGCATGGCGACAGTTGAGACAGATAGTACAAGGATAATACAAGGATAAACAAGGGTAATACAGGGGTAAACAAGGATAACATAACGACACATAAGGATAATACAAGGATAATACAAAGGTAATACAGGGATGATACAAGGGTATCGGCTACTTACCGACCTCCCTGCAGTGGCGCCAGAGGATTTAAAAACAAAAAGCTCAGTGCCGAAAAGGGTTTCTTTTCGATATACAATTGCGTTTCATAATGACTTGTTTATAGACGCAAAATAGAAAAAAGTGTGAGTTGTACTTTTCGTTTTTTCCGCAAAAGGTGCTATGTTATGAGAGTGCTATGAAAACAATTTACAGGAATTTAAATGGTAAACAGAAATTCAGAAATAGTAAACAGAAAGTAACAGAAATTCATTACAAACGAAAAGAAGATATAACAAGAAGCAATGTCCCGAGTGGCAACTACCACCTAGTAGCAACTAGTAAAGGTAACTATAGGTTACCTTTACTAAACAGCCACCAGATAAACAGAATGCTGGAAATGTTAGGGAAATGACGAAATTAATAATTATATATATTTATATATATCACCTAAATTTCCTAAATACCAATGTTATTGCATCCAATTTGAAACACACTGTATATTATTACTTTTTCTTATCATGGTACCTACTTTTCCGTGATATTTAGTTGATTAATTCCCTATTTAGCGTTTTTTTTTTCATTTGTAGGCAAATAATATGAGGATAACTAAAAATGAGAACGATGATTCGATGAAACAAGTAACAGCAGGGTAGCAGGAAGCAGATTTTTTTGACAGGGTAGAACTTTAATGTGATATATAAGATACTATTACATTTTTATAAATTAAATTCAGTTGTGGCAACAACAATAATTACAATTTCACAAAAAACGTCAACCATATGTTTGATATTGTAAACAAGGTCTATTAATAAGGAATCTCCGATAAAAGAAAGAAGGACTAAAATTAATGGTAAATAAATAATAATTAGATATTTGTGCACCAAGGGACTAAAGTTAGTGTTTTAGGTCCGGCATAAGGTATGCTCTAACTCATGCAAGGGACTAAAACAAACTTTAGTCCCGCATAATTTAGTTAGAGATTTAGTTCCGGTATGAGGTATGCAATACTCGGTGCATACGTTTTTTGCACGAACGGGAACAACCCTAAATATAGAAAACAATGTAGAAATTAAAACTGAAAAATAATAATAATTTTTGTAATTTATTCCAGTAGGTACCATATAGGTAGCTTTGTATGTAAATGCCAATTTGACGTTACTTTTTGTTTACTTTTTGACATTTAGTAGATGGCTTAACACAAAGTTGCTCGTAATATTAAAACTTAATATTATAATCAGGAAGGGGTTGATGTACGTGAAGAAGAAGTATTATCAAGAGATATAGATGAGTCCAAGAGATATAGATGAGCAATCAATGGAGAGACTTTCAAATTTAATGCCTGCAAAATCCCATAGAATTTATGAAAAAACCTATGAAGAATTTGTAAAATGGTGTATAAGCCAAAAGGTAGTAGATTATACGTAGGTAGGTACGACGTTTTCCTAATGGTCCAATCAATATCAATTATAATTTGAATTAATTAAGTCATATTATGGCTTATTGAAAATTTTTTTGTTATTTCTAGCATAGGTTGATATATCGAATACAAATTTTGACATTGCATATGATTGTATTGTTGTTTCAGTTTCCATGACGATTTTATGTCTCAAGAGAATACACGTCCCTTTTTCTCCCTATTTTGAGGACGTAAAATTATGAATTATTCTCGTAGGTGTAAAAAATGATATGATACTATTAAACTCAGTCAGGTTTACTAAAAATTCTTTTAAACCGAAAATAATAGGCGTAGGCCTATTTCCGCGACTAAGGTCAATTACCAACGCCAGGAAACAACTCCTGGAAATCTTGTTGAACCTTCACTTTTGCAGTAAGGCAGGCAGGAATCTTTTACTTGCCTAGAACAAGGGTTCTCCAGCTTTACATCCTATCCAAGGGATGGTATACGTCTTCTACACAAACCACATACAAGTTTTTATAGCTCTGTCTATTCACAGGCCACTAGAAGATACGGGTCTTCACAACATGGTTACCCATCCAAATTCTAACCGCCGACCACGTTGCTTGCCGTTCATATGCCACTACTACTACGGGTTGCCCGAAGATAAATGATTGTAAAATATTGAAAACGTTGCAATCTTAATAGTTACAATGCCTATACTAGAAGAAAGAGACTTAAATTTTACATAACATAGAATAAATAAATACAGGGGATGCATTTTCTGCTTTTTTAAATAATGCCATATAAACAATTGGTTGCACAAGTGGTTGTCCCTTTGAGATTTAAGTTAACTATGCTCTAACAATTGACTATATATTTCTATTCATTTTAAAGTGTCTGGGATGAATTAGAAATCTTCCATCATTTAAAATATTTATGTATTTTTTTCATCTTATCCGCCAACTTATAATTTCATTAATCGTAACTTTGACTTTGAAGAACGTTGACTTATAATCCGCATTAGTATAGCCTCTTAAAACTATAAAAGCAGATATTGTTAACTTAATTGGCCATTAATTAATAATGAATGAAGATCATCGATATGTTTCTATATTAATTACGATTTTGATGAAAGTCGGGACCAAACTATCCCATTAAATATATCAAAATATTATTATTATGTACGTCATTTCGGAATTATAGTAATAAATTGAAATACAGTAACAATATACAACATACTTAAATAGAAATTTATTTATTTTGAGCAGTATTATTATACTTCTTACTGAATAAGTAGCTACTATAAAACTCTCACTGCATAATACCCTTGTGTAAATGTCTGTCCTAAGAAAAAGGTAATTTATCCACAATAACAATCAACTACTTGGGTGTCAAGAATAAAAAGAGCGAAAGAAATGAAATTCTTCATGAGCAAATAATGCTCTAATTTATTTTATTGTTATTCAGTTCTGCTTTATAAATTTTTTTGTAGATCATAATGAAGGAGTGGTTTTGAGACTAATTGATCATTTTACGCTTTTTTACTAGTGATCATTCCAGATTAAATTTAGCGTGACCGTACATCTGTATTGAAGGAGGGTCTGAGCTCTATCGATTCGTTTGTGTTGTGCTGACCACACCTGATACTCGTTTTACTCCTGAATAAAAACTTAATAGTTCTGGAAAAAGGTATATTGTTCACTAAACAGTAACTCGTACACACTTTGGGTATTACAGATAATATTATTTATTCTTCTAATGTAACCATAAGGATTTCTTCAACTGATTTAATAATTGCATACATTATTATATAAATAAGATGAAGTGTTCTAAAATTCAAAGAAAGAAGATGCTTTCACAATATTTATTAAAAGAGCCATCTTTCTGCAGTCATATTTTGTAAACATATATGGCAATAAACTGCGATATAGTCTTTATTTAAAAGATGAAAATCTTAGGTGACCCAATGTTTAACACAGACGTAGTTTTCCACATGACGCCAAAACACTATATTGCGCTCGAGACGCGATTCGTCAACCAAGTTGGCATCATCTGGTGGTGACTAAAACTAAACCTCTGGATTCATACTATTTTTACACTTCGCAATTTACAAACTTTTAAATGCATCCAGCTGTCTGGAATTTGTTACATTACTAGTTAGTCTTAAATTATTGCTACTATCTATTTTATGGTTATTCTCAAACGCATGTTGGGCGACATTAGACTTATTCTGTTCTACCATATTTGAGATAAGCTATATGTTCCTTGAATCTAGTTTCAATTGACCTTCTAGTTTGTCTAATGTACTTTTGATTGCAGTCGTTACAGCTAATTTCGTAGATCTCCGACTTTTCTTTAGTTTCTATTTTGTCTTGTGGATTGCCTAAAAGTTGTTGTAATTTATTTCCCGATGAATAAACCACTGACATACCTATATCTTTAAAAACCTTACCAAAACCACGGGTGAAACAACGTTCGTATAAAATGGATATGAATTTTGGATGTGCTCTTTCAATTTGAAAAGTCGAGGAATTTCGTACGTTTACATTTACGTTTTCTAATTATTTTTATTAATTAAACTTGAAGAATATCTCGCAGCTATATCCCCAATCAATGCCTTTTCTTTTTCATATCTCTTCTTATTTAAGAGGAAGCTTAATAGGCGATGAATATAAAATTGAAACTCCCCATTTTGTGTTGAGCACAATGGTGAGAGTCCTTAGGGATATATCTTAAAGTACTGGTCTATTCTCTGTCTATGTCAAATTCTAACTTATTTTCACTATTTCTAATTATTATGTTTAACAAACAAACATTAATTTATCATGAGTGTCCGGTGTTATAAAATACTTTATTGATTTCTAATATATCTTTTGTAGCCTAAATTTGAAGTACTGACAAAAAACAGTACCACTTAACTCCTACTTTAATAGAAATATGTTCAATATTACCATCAAATGTGTTTCGAATTTGCACAAACTACAAACAATTGTAGTTAATCGTATACGCGGAAAACTGTGACAGCAAATAATTTTGAATGGGCATATGATTATATTTCTGTAATGTTTTCGTTTATATCAAATAAATTGAATGCAGCCTTTCTTCATAATGAAGTCAAGAATATCCAAAACTGAGACAATAACACTGAACAGAACCGCGGAATAAAAAGTGGTCTTGAGGAACTGTATATCGACCAATTGGAAACAAAACAATTGTAATAGGGAGATAATGTCTCCAGTATAATAATTTATGGATAATAATGCTACTTATAAATATAAAGGACAACACTTGTATTGAAGGAAGGATAGATAACTAAGATGACAGATAGAAGGATAATATGTGAAGGATATCTTCACAAAATTGAATATAATTACATTTTATTTGTCTTGCTAAATTTTAACTTGGTAAATACAAGAGAAAGTGTTAATATTTGGGGGCAATAGCATAAATCGAACTAGGACTGGATATAATAGAAGGTAAGCAGTATACTCTAGACCAGACAAGCTCCAACTATGAATACTCATTAATTCTACAAGAGGAAGGAGATTCTATGCGGATTCAAATATACCTATATTATATCTACTGATATAATGAATGATATAATTAAATCTACTGATCCCTGACACTGAGTTTATTTAGCTGTTTACAAATACTTTTAAGAATATTTCAGAACGATCCAGGAACACAGTAAAAAAATCCGACTGATTTTAACACTGAATCCACACTCATCAGTGTATATAGTCCACACTTGGCAGTGTTAGACATATCGGTGTATTATTACATTACATAAAAGTAATTTAACACAGTAGATTTTACAAGGTAATGTGTAATAGTTAATTATTCACCGTGTAATTATTCCGTTTTTATGGCGGATTGATTCATTGTTAACACAGGGTTTTGTAAATTTCACTACAATTTATGAGTACTTCTACAAACTTGGCGGGTATATCGTTCGTGTAATATGAGTTCTAAAGCTTTAGTTATTATACTACCCAGTTCGTGTTAAAAATAACACTGCAGCAAATTACGATTACCATTTAGTAATTTTACCATTTGTCTTTTTTTTACTGTGAAGATGTGGTGAACAGTGAATATGTTTCATTTGAAAATTATCCATTTAGTATTCCACCTCTATATATGTAATATCGGTTTCGTGTAAATAACAATTTCAAATGGGTTGAAAATTAAAACGAATAACGTAAATTATGATTCAAAAACTGAACTGGTTTTTATTATCTGACAATTTGTTATCATATGATAGCTCAACATTATAATTACTATAGGAGTTCGACTCTAGTTAATTTAAGTAAAATATCAGGTTGAAGAAGCAACTCCAAAATGATAATTTTTAAACGGGCGTTTATTGTTTTTTTAGTTGTAGCAATATATTCACATACGAGTCATATTAGAAATGTCTAATGGATCCCAGGAATAAATTACTTGAACGATAGATATCATTAGAAACAAATTTTTTCAACGGAAAATGGTTCTACAGTTAACCATTTGTAATTTTGAATGTCTTTGAGCTGCAAAATTTTTGTTTTCTTTAACATCCGAAATATATTTAATGTGTATAATGCATCTGCTAGACCGATTGTGTAACAAGATTCGCTTTATTCTTAAAAAATACTTACAGTGTTCCAAAAATTTGGGTGTCACTCAGTTACGCATCTTATTAAATTCCTCAATCAACTCCAGATCCTAACTTACCAGTTTATCTTTATCTATTCCACAACAACAAAAAAGTCCAGGCAAATTACATTTAAAAGCATATTTTAAAAGGTATCACATGAGAAGAAAGAAATCCAATGTGTAAACAACTAAAAAAAAAAAAGTTATAGGATGTCATTTTATAAATATATGAAGTACTTTATTTGAAAATTTATCGAGCTACAATAAAAGAAAAACAAATTACAAATTTTGGTATCTCGCCGATATTTCAAAAAGGACCAAACAATAAATTGCAAATAATTTAAATCTTCGCAAAGTTCTGAAAAAACTTTCCTAATTTAGAAGTATTGTTCTAACTCATCCTGATGTGTTTAGTTTGGGACACACTGTATTTACACATTATTTTTATTTTTTTTTGTATTAAATTTACCATTTAACAAAATAAAAACAGTTAAATATATTTGTATATGCATGCGGCAGATATTTACGTACCTATTTACCGTTAATTCAACGTGCCGTTAGACAAGTAACCCAGCATCAGAACTATTCCTACTGTTTTATTAAATACATTTGTTTTATGAATAATTAGTTTAAGTACCTAACTCGGCTGCCGATAAAATCGATAACAAATAGTTATATCTTTTTTAAAACAGACCAGAAGAGTTGTCGGTCGCCCTGGATGTGGTCGAGGTAATCTGGGTAAGTGACAGGCGCTTGGATGGAATTCGATGGTTCCTGAACGACAGGAATATTTGTGACAGTACTAGTCGTTCCCACGACCATGGCCAAGCAGCCATGGGCATCGTAAACTTAGATGTGGCATTCTCTCTACAGTAGCATGATATATCACGCGGCAAGTTATATTTTCGTATTTTAAACAAATTTTGAATATTCTTCGGAAACTTTTGAGATTGTGCAATAAGCAAGAATTTAATTCTCACGAAACTGAAACGAGTGCTCTGTTTCTGTTGCTAATAAAGAGTATTTTCCCTAAATCAATATTACTTATTTTACAACGAAAAGTCATCCGGTCACGGGGGCATAGAATTACAAAACGTCGCAGAAATATTACTGGGATCGCTCGAACTAAATTTAATATTAAATAAAATAAAAAACAAAAAAAATATTTAATATAAAAAAACATTTCAATTTGACACATCTATCACAGAACTCAAAATTCAGCTCCTTAATAAATCTTTAACTATAAGATAAGATAAAATAAGGCATTTTGAGTATTCGTTAATTATTGTTTTCTGAATAATTTCTATAAAATATCGACTAAAGATATAATTTTTTACTACTTCAGTAAAAGCTACAAGAAACTGGATCCATATGTCCACATATTTCAGAGGAAGTTTTTTACTCTTTAGTCTGTTTTTGACAAAATTATTATTATTATTGTGGTTTTGCGTATCATGCACTTCTCAGTTTATCCCTGGTATATCTTTCTTGTAGACGGGTTAATACGAAGTCTAACAAGAAATTGTTTTTGGTTTAAAAACGATCTTACTATATTGCATGTACGTATGGCTGCTTTTTGTGACTTGGTACATACAGTTTCTTTCAGGCTAAGGCTGCTTCCATATCTTTTCAACTTATATTGCTCGTTGCTGATATATTTTTTATTTTCTGTATTTTCTTTCTGCTATATTTTGATGGTATTGCCACATCGATTAGGTACGTGACCGCTTTTATTTTAACTTGTGTGTTAAGCATTATATCTGGTCTATTATGGGCTACCGTTTTATCAGTTTATCAGTTCGATCCCAGTATAATTTATAATATTTGTTTTCTATTATAGTTGGTGGTGACTATTGGTAGTATCATTGAGGCTCCTATTGCAGATATATCACAGGGCTATTACCTGGTGAATAATTTTTGTGATTGCATTATGCCTATTGGTATATTGCACACCTGCTAGTAGTTTATTCAGGGTCAGGGTCAGAGTGTTATATGTTCTATTGTTTCTAGAAATTCGTGACATTTTCTGCACCTATCGCTCTTAATTGAATTCTTATAATCAGTACCACAAGGTAATGAGAAGGTCACAGAGAAGGTCTCGATATTTCGTCCGTTTCTCCTCCTCTTTCAAGACAATGTTGGTCTTCTCAGGAGTCAAGAACTCGATGACAAACATTGTCTTGAGCTGGTGGTCGAGGAGGACAACATCAGGCTTATTGGCTCGAATCTGCCTGAGAGTGGGAAATGAGTAGTCCCAATAAATTCGGCACTTCTCATTCCCCAAAACGGACTCAATATCCCCCGGAGCGTACTGGTGTTTCGTCTATTTCGGACGAGTGCCGTAGAAAGTTACAAAGCACATGTAAAGCCGCGTTATGTCTATGGATATAGGCCGAGACTGGATATGCAGAACAAGTGGAGAGCAGATGCATAATTGTCTCCCGCGCTCGTGGAGTAGCTGTTTTCGGCATCTCCTTCCAGTAGGATTGTATTCCTCAAAGACAATAGGGGTCACTGCTGTAATTGCGCTTGCGGAAAAGCAGGTCGCTATCTGTCTGTCTATTTGACAATCATTATCAGACGGATAGTAGCAAACACCCAAAGAGGGGCACTACGGTGTGTTTCTCACCATTACTAGAATACAATTTTATCCGGAAAATATGAGGCGTCCCTAACTCTCATTTGTACACAAAGTATTATTTTTATATAGACAGCTTTGTATGAAAATGAAGAAATTAAAATGTGTCCCAGAGGGTGGGATAGATAGAAAAGTAGCACGAAAAACATACAATCTCAATTTTCCAGAAAAATATTATACCTACGAGTATCTCCCAACTTCTCCTTTGGTACAAGTAGTCCCTATCTCATATAGAGTACTCTGTATAAAAATGAACGTCTTGAAATGGGCCCAGGAGGTAAAAATTAGATAGCACCCAAAACCAGACACTGTGCGTCCCAACTTCTCCTTTGATCCATGTAATCCCCATGTCATATGTACTGTACCCATTACCATACCCTGTATAAAAATAAACGACTTGAAATGGATCCCGGGGAGTGAAAATTAGATAGAACCCAAAACAGACAATATCAATAATTTCGGAAAATATTGTGCCTCTCTGCTTCTCCTTTGGTACACGTAACCCCAACCCTTATAAACTACTCAATATAAAAATAAATGACTTGAAGTGGGTCCCGGGGGTAAAAAACAGATATCACCCAAACATACAATCTCAATTTTCTCGAAAAGTATTGTGGGTCTCAGTTTCTTCTTTGGTACACGTAATCCGCATCCCATATATACTACTCAGTATAAAAATGAACGACTTAAAATTCCCAGTCCCAGGTGGTCTAAACTAGATAGCACTCAAAACAGATAAAATCCGTTTTCTCTGACAATATTGCGAGTCTCAACTTCTTCTTTGGCTACTTAGTTTGTCAGAGGGATAGTAGAAAAGTCCCAAAGAGGGCACTAGGTGTGTGTCTCACCAACATTCACGATGCATCTTAGGCGATCATGTCGCAACATCATTCATCTATTTCACTACCTATGGTACTCTAACAAGCGCATAACAAGTGCGAAACCGATCAGTGTCTGTGGTTAGTCTCGATGAAGGATGTGACGACTTCCATGAAGATGCCAGAGTAATGCAATGCCAGTCGGGACAGATTACCCGTGGAGTGGTTGCTCTCGGCATCATCTTCCAATTAATTTTTTTCTGTTTTGGTTGCTATCTCGTTTTCATCCTCTGAGCCCCTTGTATATTTCCAAATTTTTGTACTGAGTTATATACTCTACTTTGGTAGAGGATTCTCGTGTTCTAAATAAGACAGGATGAGGTGTGTTTTTCAAGGAATTTAAAGAGCACTTAGGAATTGAGGTTATGTTAATGCCTCTAGTATTTTATTAAAATAAAATGGTTTATTTATACGAATTAAACTATTTTTAGTTTCTATCGACATTATACATGTTTAAAGAATAAATTACAACTACTATGCACTGGAACAGTTATTTTCTGCTGGTTGTATTCACTTCAACGCACGTCTATGGATGTTCGGGTATCTCCGGAAATTTCGGGTACTATCTTATGGTGCTATTTTCACACCGGTTTTTCCACATAGACGTATTTTTGTTTGCTTTTCATCATCAATTACATGCTTTCTATGTAACTGTATATTTGTAACTTTTTCTAGCAAAATTACACTAATTTTTACTGCTTTTAAAATAGCCCAGCCAAACAAGATTTGACAAAATATTATGGTAAGAAGTCGCACACTTTGTTCATATGTGTTATATTCAGGTGATATAATTTAAATATAACATGCTTTTACATTTTTTTAGTTATACCTACAGTGTTAGTTTACGGCATGCGTGCATGCAAGTGTTTAAGTACAAATATGGCTCGATTAAACATAAAATTGGTAAATTTACAACGATATTTTTACTATAAGTCTATATTAGACTCTAGAATAATTTAATTCTGATCTAATAATACTTATATATTAAAATTTGTATACAATTTTTCAATACCTATTACTGAAACAAGCACATTTTTTTAATACACATTATAATTTCTTAGTACAATCGGTATGAAGGTACGAGTTGCCGTATTGGATAGTTCTTAATGTAACAGCTTAGCACTTCTTCATAATAATAATAGTTGAACTATTAATCTTCACTAATTACGTTATTATCGTAAAATTAGAGTGGGGCAGAAGGCGTAGTAGCGTAATAATGCGCCTTGCATTATTATTAGGCCATTTGTACAAGTAGCTGTTTGTAGTACTTTAGTACTTAAAGATCCTTTATTCTTATACAGTATCCTAAAATTGAAACAAACACATAACTAAAATATAAAGAGATTCCTCCATCCGGAGTAACAAAATAATGCACCGCCTTGTATAAACTGGAGAGGTCATGATGAGATGAAAGATACTATGGAAAAAAGACACCTTCTCGTAGATTAAGACATCTGTTTTACAGAAGACGATGGTCTTTCTACATATTACCTTGAACAGATTCCCATACTTTAGTTTAAACATATTATGTGTGCGTATATTTTCCACACAATGCTTTTTGATACATATGTATTTATTTCTAAAATAAAAAATTATCTATTCCTTTTAAACACAATTAAATAATACCTATTTTAGTTTTTGTTATATTTTTATTTGTTTTGGATATTTTTCTTTAATATACTCCATCTGCATCTTAATAAATAAAAAACGCGAAGAACAGTGGTAGTTTTCTATGAGTTTCCTAAACTGGTTTCTACCATCACATAATATATAAAAGAACTTTCTTTTGGTTTTTATTTTTTGTAAACTGTGTTACTATTTTGAGCGGTAATGACTTGGACTTGCGTTATACTGAGCGCGACCATATGTTGCTGTAGTCATATAAGTTCTTTATACTAATTAATACACGACACTACAACAGGTGATATTGCAACCAACCTTTAAAGTTTTTGCTTCTGTCTTTGCGTGATTCGTCTATTCAAGTAACATAAATAAAAGCTCTTGAATTTTAATTGGATGATTTTTTTTCATTCGCTATTTTCTTAATAAACATTCTTTTAAGGTATTTAAGCACGTATTTTATTATTCAGAAATTAATTCTTATTTTACAACCACTTAACGTTTTACGATATGTCCACATTAACAAATGATAAATACTGAACCAGAAATACCTTTTGATATTTTATAGGATCCACATATGTGAATACAAATTTTTTGTAAGAATTCTTAGCGTTTTTGTTTTAATATTTTACATCTGAATAATTTTTGTTTAAATACTAATAAAATCAAATTTTATTACAATGCCAAAAGGACACACATATGTATCATCAGTATTAACAAGACATTAAAATTCTTAGTTAGTTATAAAATAATTTATGTTGGAGAGTAAAATTTTAGATGTAATACAAATAAATAATAAAAGGTATTCAACACCTCCAAACAAGTTAAATTAGTCTCTGTGAGACTACAAATCTCACATTCTGTAATACCCTGTATATTTTCAAAACTTTGGATAGGACATTTTCTGACGAGTCTATTGTTATCAGGATTGATGAATCAATCTTAAATAGAAAGGAACTGATGTTGTAACCGTATAACATACAAGTGATATGTGCCTAGTAAGTAACAGATACCAGTTACGGTATACACCACCGTTACTTTCTATATCAAGAGCATCAATTGTAAGGGCAGTTTTTATTAACAAAATTTTTTTATTAATAAAAAATCACTTTTGGTAATGCGTTGGAAAATTATTATTCCTTTTTAAAAATATTAGAAAAATGTATTGAGGGCTTTTACTGCTTCCTTACACTATTTATATATAAGAATGTGTAAGATCGATGCCGTCTGTTAACTATTGAAGAAGATGGTTCAGGTAAGATACAAGAAATGTTGTTCCGAGTAAAATTGAATTGTTTCTTCTAAAATGGAGGTCATTGGTTAGCATTAACATACCAGTCGGTGATACCGTGGTGTCCAGTCGATTGATATTAAGGCGACGCGACGTCTAGAGTCCCCCAAGGCTCGGTTCTTGGACCATTATTATTTTTAATATTTATAAATGACATCATCTTGAATTGTAGGTCACTTCTCTATGCAGATGACCTCAAACTGTACCTTTTTCTATCCAGTTTTAGTGGTTGCCATATGCTTCAACATGACATAGACAATGTTCAAAACTGGTGTACAATAAATTCACTTCCGTTTAATTGTAATTCATGTGTAACTCAATGGTATTTACTAGAAGAATATCATTAATTTTAATTATAGTGTTGAACATTTTTGCTTTTATTAAGTATTTTTCTTTTTGAAGGAGATGCCGAAAACAACTACTTCACGGTCAATGGGCCCCGATTGGTATTGCATTGCTTCGGCATCTCCATAGGAGTCACCACATCTTTCATCGAGACCAACCACTAGACACTGACCGGTTTCATGACATAATAAGCACGAAATCGGTGGTTGGTCTCGATGAAGGATGTGGGACCTCCATGGAGATGCCGGAGTAATGCAATGGCAGTCGAGGCACATTGTTCGTGGAGTAGTTGTTTTTGACAGCTCCTTCAAAAAAAAACTTAATATAAGGAAAAATGTTTGTCTAACTTTTTTAAAAGAAAACTACCATTGCATTTATACATCTAGTGAGGAACGAATATCAGTACAGCGCTGTATTAAATGATATACAAAGGACTCAAATAATGGTAAAAATTTTAATACATTAATTTCGTCATGATTCGCTGCATGAATACTAATTCGCCTTTTGGCCGCATGGCGTGCGATCGTGTGTGCGATAGCGATACGCGCGCAAGTTTCTCATGAACTAAAGCGGCCCGTTTCACGGCTCGCCTACTTGATGTTGATATCCTGATGTATATCGTCAAGTGTCACTCTTCACCAACGCAATATCTTTTATTTTATTACCTCACTTTTTGGGTTTCTTTCCGACATGAAAATGCACATACCTACTTATCGCCATAGAAAGCTCGTATTTTGTTTAACGTACGTATTTTTAGTTCAATTTTCCATATAACAATGCATGTATCAGTTTAGCAGTATATAGTCCGACAGATATAAATATACAAATATAGATTATTTAAAATATAGACGTTACATTTATTGATAAACTAGTTTTACACCTCATGATGTTATTACCAGATATGTGATATGATATGTCTACCAGAAAGGTTTTACAGCGGTGTGCGTCAAAAATATCAAAAATAATATATTTTTTAAAGAGCAACTGCATTTTTTTTACTTCGACAATAAACTTTTCTTTGCATATTAAAAATGAACATCTTATTAAGTTGCATAATAAAATATCAAAAAAATAATTAAAATAATATTTTGTTTACAAAAGGAGAAATCACTTATGGCGGTTTATTAAATTAATAAACTTAAATTGATGGATATTGGTATTGCTTTCTCCTACTTGCCTCAACCACAATATGCAACAGGTATCAGTTTTTATTGTTTTTAAGAAAGTTTCTAACTAACCCCATTTCATTATATTCCTAGTTTTATTTATCTCCACTTGACTATGTTCTATTCGTTTATATGAGGCAAAGTAGGTATACGCTGGACCACACAAACCTTAAAACCATGTACAAAATATATAATGCGACCAATTTCTATAAGGCGACTGGTTAAAATAAGGTCACTGCTCTACTAGGAAGCCATCTAAATATCAGTAGTCATCAATTTGTTGTTCAATGTTCAGGTAATTACTTATTCACAAACATATACTTAATCAAAGTATATCAGTCACATCAAATCAATTTATATACGAATGTACCTAGTTAACGAACAGAATTTTCATGATAGAAATCAGTGGTTTATCTGGAACACATACCTAGTTTACAATGAGCAAATAGAGCAATTTTTCTATGGTACCTATACGTCTATTAATGGAGAAAGAACTTGGAATTTGCCTTAGCAACAGTTGCATATGTACAGATTCCTCTATCACCCGTAGACTATTTTATCGCACTCTGTACGAACTGAGACCAAAAAAATAAAATATCTCATGCCATTTAATGCCAGATAGAATGGAGCAGTGGCTGGAATAGCAATTTTTATTGAATTGATGCTCTAAAATTATTGACATTATTTTGTTTACAGAACTTACTAATACTATTACATAGTCGCCGGATAGTTTAGATGTTTAGAATATAGTTAGGATTAACCTGAACCTAACCTAACCTCTAGTTAGGATTAACCTGAAAGCCTTGAGACCTGTTTGGGAGGCGGGGCAGCATATTATTATTTAGTAGACCGAAATTGCGCCGCAGGAAGGACTTATGATCAGCGATATTAATTTCTCACATGGGGATTTGAACTCACGACCTCTGAGTCCGACCACCGACTAGATGTTTATAAATGCACTTTTTATGTTATCAGCTATTAGTACGTCATCTGTAAGATTTGTAAGTTGACTGTCGACATTTGTAAGTCTAGCAATTATCACAATTTCATATTGTATGAAAAGAATTGTGCTTGGTCTTTTGTGTATTTGTAAACCTTAATTTATTATTTTTTTAAAGTCATTTACTACTGGCAAGGTCAATAAAATTTGATAAATCAAATATAATTTACCCAATACATCGATAATTAGAAGAAAAAGACAAATGATAATTGATTTAGATGGAATAGTCACAGGTTTTTTAATGTTATTATGTTTGCACATGCTGATATTGCTGATGACAAAATTGAATCTTGCTGTACAGATCCGTGATGATTGTCCGCACTTTCTAGTGATCTATATGTAGGTGAATTCACAGAAGCTATACCTACAAACTGTGTAGAAGACGTACCATTTCTTGGGTAAGATGTAAAGCCGAAAATCCCTTGTATCAGATGATTGGTAAGTGAAAGGTTCCTACCCCACTACAAAAAGTGGAGCTTCGGCAGAATTTCGAGGTTGGGATTGCTCATCTCCTGACGTTTGTGATTGACTTTAGTCGCGGAAATAGGTTTCTACCAGGAAGTAGAAATCTACAGAAATCTATAAAAATAAAAAACCAGTAACGTATTATATGATTGAGAAAATTATGTAAGTAGTTTTAACATATCTAACATTCTCAAGCCGAAGTGAACTATGTTATTTCCTCCGACATAATACTCAGGGGAGTACGGTTATTTGGTTGTTTATTTAACACTTGAAATATGTATCCATTGCGTAATCTAGTACTAATAATTAGAAACAGAAATAAAGTGATAATTAATTTAGATTCAAGGATCATTAGTCTCTTAATGCGGTAAGGCTCTGATGTGATGTAAACCTGGCATGTGACTAATTGCAGGTAATGATAACTGATAGGGCCTAATTAACTCGTCACTAGGCAGCATAATGAATTCATCAATCAGACATTAGCTAATCCCCGGCCACCGATACGGCTGGTGCTCAAACTTCTCAAATTACACTCTGCCCGAAACCGGACTTACAACAGTAATTCGTTTGTGATGCTCCTTGATATTCATAACCGCGGATGGCTTCATTAGGCCGTAATCTCTCCATATTATTTTGTAATATCCTGACGGGTTTATTATAAAAGTCTTAGTTCGAGCGTTTTATTTACTACATAATAATACATGAGAAAATAGCGGCAATATAATTTATTTTAAACACTAACATGTGTGACATACATGTGAATAATAAACACGATAATTTCAGTTGCTAATGCAAATAATACAAAAATAAGAATAAAGGAACCTCTATAACTGAATAAAAAAATGTGTTATATACACACAGAATTAAAACCAAGTTATCAATTAGAATTCGTAAAATTGGATATAAATTGTTTTTAAAAAAAGTGAATAGTGCTAGAACAGACTACATGATCAGACAATGAATTCCACATGTGAAATACCCAATTGCACAAAAACTTTGCACCCGTTCGTGATTTACAAAATGCTAAATATCTCTACTGAAAAAAAAGACTATAAAAGTTGAAAAATTTCAAATTTGAAACTTATACATTATTGATAATGGCGAGCCTAAAAATTCAATTAGATTTTTTCTACGTACTCCACATTTTGAGTTGAAATAATCAACTTTTTATTTCTTATGGACTCCATATTGGACTTTTATGTTATCAGATAAACTGTTTTATTCTCTTTACAACGATATATTCAAATTTTGAAAATGAGAAGAAATCATCAAGTAATGCACATTTTATAGTTGGCTGTGGAAACTAAATATTATTAACCAATAACCATGTATGATGTGTATTCACATATTTTGACCCCCCTGGTAATTTTTTTGTTTACAGAATTATAAAAAAATGTGAAATATAAAAGTTGCACGATTTTTTATGAAGTTTTTGAAAATGATGGTAGAAAAAACAAATAAAGGCAAACAAAATGGCCGCGGATGTTAGGCTTGTTAATTTAAATGGAACACCCTGTATATTTTTACATATTTGGATAGAACGTTCCCTACCGAGCATAGCCATATTGGGTTTTTTGGATATATCTGTAAGAATAAGCGAGATACTTAAAAAAATAAATAAAGGTTTTTTTATTAAGAAAATAAAATATCTTGGGTCTGTGAAGTTACCCCCCAACTCCTGGAGTTGGACGGCACTATTCCACAGTCGGTTAGTAAGTCATTAGTAAATGTTTGTAAGCCCATTGGTAACATTTGTAAGTAAACGGTAACCGTTTTATTTGTTATTAATTTTTAGGGGCTAACTTCTTAGCAGCCCCCAAGATGTTTATAAATGCAGTTTTTATATTATCAGTTATTAGTAACTCATTTGTAAGTATTTGTAAGTTGACTGTCGACATTTGTAAGTCTAATAAAAAAGTTATAACCAATTAATAAATAACTAACTTCTTAGCAGCCCCCAAGTTCTTTCAGAATGTTTTGCTTACCTTACCAGTTGTTAGTAAATCGTTTGTAAGTATTTGTAAGCTGTATTGCAACATAGTAAGTCGCTAATAAAAAGATATAACTAATAAATTAAATGAGGACTCACTTCTTAGCAACCCTCAAGGTCTTTCGGAATATTTTGTTTACCTTGCCAGTCGTTAGTAAGTCGTTTGTAAACATTTGCAAGGTGACTTTCAATATTATACCTTATACCTTACCTCCCCCTATACCTATACCCCTATACCTTAGGCGACTTGCTTCTCAAGCAACCTGTTGCCTGCGGGCATAATCATCCCTGTATCTCTGTTGGTACATAAATAAGAATTTTTTTGGGTGTTTTATTTAACGTCAGCATATTTCCGCCACTAACGTCAATCATAGACGCTAGGAGACGAGCAACCCCTGTGACCGTATGAAGGTTGAAGGGTCACTCTTTGGCGGGGTATGTGAGGTGGCAGTAAAAGTGTTACGAGATATTTTTGGGTTTGAGGGTTGGCGGCTAGCTTTGTGGAGATGGGCGTGGGTAATTAGCGAATATGAGACTTACGATAAATTTTTTCCTTTTGTTGCTTGAGCGCCACCCGTTTAGCAACCCTCGATGGCAACTACCCGCAGCGTGGCCAAGAATATCTCGCAATACCCAGACTAACGGGACGAACTGGAATAAAACACCTTGATGATAGGCCACTAAATCTATATTTACCTATTTGATCAAGGTAGGTACATATCAAACATACTAAACTATATTATACAGGCATACGGCTTCTTATTTTAAATAAAGAGTCAGAGTGGTACAAATAATCGAATCGGAGTTCCTGAGCTGATCTGATCCGATCTAGGTTAATGATTCCTACTCCGTGCTCCGTGGTCACTGATTTTATGTTGTGAAGTTCTTATTCTATGGTGATTCTACAGTTCTGTTCTACACTGTTTGTTTGCTTTGGTTATGTTTATTTTATAGCATAATCAACCCAGAGTTTAGTGCACAAGCTTACAAGTTATCAGTTTTAAGTACAACTACTTAGGAGTGTTACCTGGTGTTACTAATATGTGGCCAGTAAAGGGTGATAGCGGAACTTTACCTAATAACCCTCCTTACAGTACTATAGGGTCGGTTTACAACCCAATAAGAAAACTAACTACAGGCAAGAGACTACTCTTGATCACAGCTGGATTAATTATGTACAAGTTGCATTTATTTATACGCCTTGTTGCAGATGCACTAGGCACATCTGGAACGAATAGTGACAGAAGGCAGAGCCAAAGCAGCATAACCCGCAGGCCAGGAGCCAATAATACCATGCAAAGCAGAATAATAATGATTGAACAGCATGCAAAGCGACAGCTAATCAGCAATAGCAATTAAAGGAGAATCGTGTAGTAAAAGTAAGGCTTATCTGTTAACAGTCTTCAACCAGTGGGCTCCACCGCTGGTGTCAATTGTCGAGGGGATCAGTCAAGTCTCACCAAGACTACGGCAGCTCGGAACGAGTCACTCAGGTTGGGGTAGCGGTTGATCTGAGCACATGCAGGGAGGCCGGCAGGCGGTTGACAGCGAGATGGTAAGATAGCAAGGAAGAAAAGGCCTACAAAGACACGCAAGGTTCAAATTATCTGAACGGTAAGTGTAGAATTTAACCAATAAGTGTAGATATATCTGAGTCTTACCTCTGTTGTAGGTTGGCCTTATAAATTAAGCATATAGCTTGACGTCGATGAGGAGTTCTGGGCAAAATATCCAACCTAGCTGGTTGCAACGACCGCCAAATAATGGTACTTTAGTCGATTACCCGAAATGTTTTCCAAAATCCGCAAAAATGCGATTAGCTAACTGGATGCACCTGCTTCCAAGACGCGTGGAAAAATGTGTCAAAAACTCGGCGGAAACGGTGTCATTTTCCTAGTAATATTTCATGGCCAACCTGTGAAGTGACAGATGAAGTTGACATTTCTAGGTTATATTTCCGTGTATATCGGAAATACGCGATTTTGGTAAGAAATAATTTATTATCATCTACAATATTAATAAATCTAATGTACTTTCCAGATTATTTTTACTGACTGGGTGTGTTGTACAAAATAAACAACATAACCTTCACTTGCCATGCCGGAGCCCAATATGCCTACATGGTTCAACCAAAATACCTCCCGGATCTAAAAAGACTACCAATACATAAAGTGGACTAATGAATGAGAGGATCTAACTATTGTTATGCCAACATGAGGTGATGAGTGGTTCTGAGGAAACTGTTTCTATTAAAAGTGCAACAAGTTATGTGGAATGTTAATGTTGACTGGACAACAGATATTGGCTGATTACCTTTTTTCTATTTCAAATATGAATTATTGTTCTAATATATAATTTAATAAATTAACGAGTGGCCTATTATTTTTCTTAGTATACTAAAACTACCAACAGAAAAGAACCCGTAACAACACTCCCCCTTCCTCAGAAAAGTTTACGAAGTAAACTTTTAACTTAGGAATCTAGGAGGGCCAGTAGAAAGGTCAACGAATCTTACTCATCAGGGGGGTGCGCTTTTAGGTCTTTCGCGTGCCACGTTCTAATGCAACGACCGTTCGAGTCGGTCAATTCATACGTCCAGGGTGAAAGAACACGAGTTATAGTGAAAGGTCCTGAAAACTTTGGTGCAAGTTTAGACGTAAACTTTTTACTCGCATCTGCTAGGACGTAGTTCCGTTTCCAAACGACTTGATTTAGTTGAAATCTATCATCGCGCCGACGGAGATTGTAAGTCTTCTTGGAAGAATGATATGCATCCGCTAGGCGTTTACGCACATCCTTAAAGACTTGCTTGAGGACTTCAGACGTAGCTTCAGGGTCATCTAATATGGAAATTCCCTGAGAGTCCAGAGGTATGGTTTCGGCTTTGCCCGACAAACGAACCTCGCGTCCAAAGTTTACAAAATTCGGTGTTAGGTTAGTAACTTCCGAGCGTGATGATCGAATAGCAGCCGCTACCTTTGGAAGATAGCGCTCCCAGTGGTGGTGCTTATCCTTGACATAGGCGGCGAGCATAGTCTTTACGACCCTATGAACCCGTTCGACTGGGTTCGCTTGCGGGTGATAATTTGGCGTGTAGAAGACTTTAACCTGGTAATCATCCAGCCGCGACTTGAAGGAATTACTCCGAAATTGCGGTCCATTATCGACGATAAGGGTTTCTGGAGCTCCATAGATAAGGATAACCTGATCTTCTAAAATTTTTGTGATGGAGGAAGTGGTAGCAGTGCGCAAAGGAAAGAATAGAGAAAATTTGCTGAAACAGTCCATAACCGAAAGAATATAAACGTGTCCTGAGGACGACCTTGGAAGAGGACCTACGAGATCTGCGCTTACCAGTTGCCAAGGTCTTTCAGCGGTGGGTTGAGCACTAAGCATATGACCAGGGGGACGCTTCTGTTCGGGTTTGGTTTGGATACACGTGATACATCTCTTAATATAATTGGCCACATCAGCACGAAGTTTCGGCCAATAATAATGTTCTGATATGCGAGCCGTAGTTTTAAAAATTCCCAGATGACCACAAAGAGGTGGGTCATGATGCTCGCGAATGATTTCCTTGCGGTGCTCTTTTGGAACAACGCGCAGCCATGGAGTACCGGTAAGGTCCGGATAACGGGGGTTTGCCTTTTTGTACAGTTGGTCCTTTTGAATCATCCACAGAGGATATCGTTCTGGATTTTTAGAAATAAGGTTAACTAATCTTAAGTACCATTTGTCCGTGGGTACTCCCCACAGAGGGTTGTCGGAGGAAGTCGCTACAGAATCAATGGCAGGGACGGCACGAGAAAGGGCATCCGGTACGGTATGGTTTTTTCCTGGACGGTGCACCACATCAAAATCAAACTGCTGTAGGCGTATGGCCCACCGAGCAATTCTGCCTATAGGATCTTTAATTTTATGCAGCCATTTAAGGCTATAGTGGTCCGTAATAACAGTAAATTTGGAACCCTCGATATATGGACGCCATTTTTCAACAGCGAAAATGACCGCGAGGCATTCTTTTTCAGTTGTGCTGTACTTCCTCTCACTCTTATTCAGGGATCTACTCGCATAACATATAACCCTCTCGGCCCCATCTTCTTCCTGAGAAAGGATAGCCCCTAATCCGAAATCAGATGCATCGGTCTGGATTGTAAAAGGAAGATCAAAGTTCGGGCAAGCTAAGACAGGAGCTGATACCAGATGCTCTTTAATTTTGGTCAAGGCCTGTTCACAACCGAGATCCCAAATAAAAGGTTTATTTTTCCTTGTGAGGGCGGTGAGTGGGGAAACAATCGATGAGAAGTCCGGGACAAACCGCCTATACCAAGATGCTAATCCAATAATACGACGTACTTCTGTAACATTACGAGGTATCGGAATTCTCAATACCGAGTCCACCTTCTCCGGATCTACCAATAACCCAGACGAGTTGACAACGTAACCCAAATATTTGAGTTCAGGCTTGCAGAAATTACGTTTTTCCCGATTGACTGTTAGGCCCGCTTTTGTAATCCGCTCGAAAACCTTACGCAAAATTTCAACGTGTAACTCGAACGTAGGTGTACACACAATAACATCATCAAGATACACGAAAACGTAATTTTCTAAGTCCACGCCAATGACTCGATCAATTAGACGTTGCCAGACCGCCGGTGCAGAATGGATACCAAAAGGCATACGCTTAAACTGGAATAATCCACGATTCGGTACGGTAAAAGCGGTTAATGGTCGAGATTCTTCAGCCACTTTGATTTGCCAATAGGCGGACTTTATGTCCAACGTTGTTAAGTATCGGGCATCACGTAGTTTATCGAGCGTAGTACTGACAAACGGTAAAGGATATGCATCGGGAAGACTAACCTTGTTTAAAGCGCGATAGTCTACACAAAAGCGCCATCGACCGTCAGACTTTTTAATCATGACAATCGGTGATGACCACGGGCTATGCGATGGCTCAATTATATCATCGGCTAACATTTGCTCTAACTCGGAATTTACTTCTTTTTGCAAGACCGGAGATAGCGGGTAATAGCGCTGTTTTATGGGGGGCGAGTCTGTGCGAATCGTAAGTTCTACTAAGTCCGTACAACCAAGTCTATTCCCCATCGACTCAAATGCTTCATCAACCATTTTATGCAGCATTTCCCGTTGTTCCTGGGTTAGGGAATCAATAGGATGAATAGCCATGATCTCCGCATGCATGGAAGGCAAGTCCGAGCGAAAAGACCATTCGTCGGCAAATAGATTTGGAATTATATCCATCTTTGACCAAAAATCAACACCTAAGATAAGTGCATGTGGAATCGATGGTACGATGAGAACTTTAATAACTTTAGTTCGGTTTTGAAGTTGAATGGGAAGAAAGACATAACCAATGATCTCGCAAGTTTGCCCATTTGCTACGCTACAGGTACGTGCATCCGTGGGGTTTAAGTGGCATGAGCCTTTTAGAATATTCCACCCTGAGGCACCTAATATGGTCGCCGTACAACCGCTATCCAATAAGCCAAGAAAAGGTCTGCCAAAAATTGTTACACTTAGGTATGGTCTCTGATCGTTTTTGGCATGCGTGAATACGTAATCTAAAATAACTTTCTTTTCAGCCGATTTAGATTCTAATCGAGGGTCTGACAGACGACTTACTGACGACCCGATCGCCAGTTTTTTTGACATTTTGGACAGTCCTTAACTGGTACGCCATCATGACCGCACTTATAGCAGAATATGTGTCGAGGTTGATCACATTGTCTAAATCTGTGCCCAGTACTTCGGCAATTCCAGCAAGAACCGATGTTCGTGTTTTGATGACTACCTGCCGCAGCAATAATTGTTGTATTCAATGATTGAATATTATTTGGAGAATCAGTAGATACGGTCGAAATAGCAGGAGATGGCGCTCCACTAGGTCTCCGGTACGCAAGTTCTGGTTCTAGTAGTTGTCGGTAATTTGTCGGAGGAGGACAAAATCGTTGTACTCTAATCTCTGTTTCTTCAATAGCCCGACCTACATTTACGAGTTCACGGATTGTATTTACGGAGTGTAACGATAATTGTGTTTGGATGTATGGTAGGAGATTTCTCCTAATAAGTTTAACGCGTGAGTCTTCAGAGGGTTTTTGCGATAGTCGGTTAAAAAGTTGCTCCATGGAGGCAACAAACACTACAACACGTTCATGAATTCCTTGGTTGCGCCGTCGCAATTCCTCCCAAATACCATTCTCATAATCGTAGGGCTGAAATGCCTCACGAAGTTGAGCAACCAGATCTTCCCACGATGAAAACTGATTTGTTCTATACCACAGAAGGGCATCACGAGTGAATAATTCAGCCGCTGATCGCAACAACAACGATTTAGAAACACCTCGTGAAACTCTCAATTCCTCTACTCGCTCTAGGAAATTATTTACACTTGACACTCCATCATATTTCACGTTCCATTTACCTGGATCCGCGTATTTCGGTCGCTCCTCAAAAGCTCGATAATAAGGCGGTAAAGTACTGTCGATATCCAAAGGGGATAGACGCATAGCAGCTAACCGGTTTGCCAATGGTTCAGAGTCTCGAAGAGGTGACGAATCGTTGACGTTGGACACCGGATAATCATTTGGAACACGTGACCAATTATCACTTATTTGGTGTTGATCTTCCGGATTACCTACAAAACGTACCCGAGGTGCGAACCTATTCACGCTATTTTGTTGTTCTGGAAGAACTTCCGCAAACCGAGTAAAAGGCTGATTCGATTCAACTTCTCGATCTACTCGATCATTCAACGGAAAATCATACAGTCGGCTCGAAGACGCGATTGATTGCTGTTGTGTTCGTGATACATTACGCTCTGATGCGCGACACTCATCGGTATGTGGCTGTTCGACAACTAACTCAGGAATGAGAGGGTTTACAGACTGGCGGTTCTGCGGAACATCCTTGTTTGCCCTACTTTGCGATGTGGATGGATTTAGGAAACCCGATGTGCTACGAGATTGGATAACTTCTGGAAGTAATATGTTAGGCATATCTAGGATCGAAACTTGTGCTTGCTCGTATTCAGCTCCTACCGCTTTTATTCTTGGATCCTCAACATATGGGACACCATCATATGCTAAATTTAGGTCACCTATTAACTTCCGCCCTTTTCCAATTAATTCATCGCGTTGTCTAGCATGATTCTCATTTTCTGGAGTTATACGCCCCAACCTTAAATTCACATGCAACAGCCGTGTATAGAGGCGCTGAAACTCATTTTTCCTATTTTCAAAATTAAAACTTCCAATCTCTACTTCTAAACCCGATAATTTTGACAAACAAATCGATAATTCATTGTTCGCATCTAATGAAGCAGACGCCGGAGCTGAAGTCACACCTTCACGTTCCTGCCGAAAAAGTCGTCGTAACATAGTGCGTTTTTGTTCAACGGTTCCACCTAATGGGTAACCACGAATTAAAATTTCATAGGTGAGTTCCGAATCTAATAGTCGATTCACCTTCATGGTTGTTTGGTAAAAAAAATAAAAAAATAGTATGGAAATAATTTATTACCAAACCCGATCTGAGCTAGTAAAAAAAGAAACCAATAAAGAAAAAAATATCGAACCTGGAATTCGAAAACTATAGCAGCGTTAGATAGATCCTACGATGCGATCAACCCAATATAATTCCACGAAAATAAAAAAATTAAACTAAGTACTTCAATATATTCACACCCTGTATAAACCGTTTATACCAGTCGACTATACCTATAATTCCGTATTATGTTATTATTTCATACGTTACCCTTTAAAGAAGATTGTACAAATAATCTGAAAGTTGTGTCCACCCTGTATGTCTTATGAACTACAATAGCTAAACTAATTTAAATACAGTCAGCCAGTTCACTAAAAATGTGTTGCCAATCAAGTCTGGTTAACTAGCCCGAATCTATTTAAACAAAATCTAACTATAAAATTTTCCTAATATCTAACGTATTCCTAAATTATTTAATTAACCTGAACCTTAATCACAATCGGAATATTATCAACCACTGAGTACAATGCGACTCAATGCTGCTGTAAATATCTCATTGAAATAAACAATATTTACATAAATTATACCGATATCTATAGCCTCCCTGATTTATTTTACCTATGTCCACCCTGTAGATTGAATGAAACAGTAAATATTATGGCTGGGATAGGTACGTGTGCAATATAAGTTTAAGCCATGCGATTATTAAGGTGCCAACAATAAAACTAAAATTCACAATCCACTCTATGTATGACCACCCTGTAAATGAAAGGTCTGCCTTCGACAATGATGAAAGCCGACTGAAAACAGAAAAGCCTTGGGGTTGACTCCTAATTTGTTTAGGTAAAATCAGAATTCGATCACTTGACTCACCCTGTAAGCAAGCGTATGCCTGCATATATTTGTTCACACAACTTATATAACAACAAAAAAAGGACACGTTGGGCGCCAATTTGTGACCGTATGAAGGTTGAAGGGTCACTCTTTGGCGGGGTATGGGAGGTGGCAGTAAAAGTGTTACGAGATATTTTTGGGTTTGAGGGTTGGCGGCTAGCTTCGTGGAGATGGGCGTGGGTAATTAGCGAATATGAGACTTACGATAAATTTTTTCCTTTTGTTGCTTGAGCGCCACCCGTTTAGCAACCCTCGATGGCAACTACCCGCAGCGTGGCCAAGAATATCTCGCAATACCCAGACTAACGGGACGAACTGGAATAAAACACCTTGATGATAGGCCACTAAATCTATATTTACCTATTTGATCAAGGTAGGTACATATCAAACATACTAAACTATATTATACAGGCATACGGCTTCTTATTTTAAATAAAGAGTCAGAGTGGTACAAATAATCGAATCGGAGTTCCTGAGCTGATCTGATCCGATCTAGGTTAATGATTCCTACTCCGTGCTCCGTGGTCACTGATTTTATGTTGTGAAGTTCTTATTCTATGGTGATTCTACAGTTCTGTTCTACACTGTTTGTTTGCTTTGGTTATGTTTATTTTATAGCATAATCAACCCAGAGTTTAGTGCACAAGCTTACAAGTTATCAGTTTTAAGTACAACTACTTAGGAGTGTTACCTGGTGTTACTAATATGTGGCCAGTAAAGGGTGATAGCGGAACTTTACCTAATAACCCTCCCTACAGTACTATAGGGTCGGTTTACAACCCAATAAGAAAACTAACTACAGGCAAGAGACTACTCTTGATCACAGCTGGATTAATTATGTACAAGTTGCATTTATTTATACGCCTTGTTGCAGATGCACTAGGCACATCTGGAACGAACAGTGACAGAAGGCAGAGCCAAAGCAGCATAACCCGCAGGCCAGGAGCCAATAATACCATGCAAAGCAGAATAATAATGATTGAACAGCATGCAAAGCGACAGCTAATCAGCAATAGCAATTAAAGGAGAATCGTGTAGTAAAAGTAAGGCTTATCTGTTAACAGTCTTCAACCAGTGGGCTCCACCGCTGGTGTCAATTGTCGAGGGGATCAGTCAAGTCTCACCAAGACTACGGCAGCTCGGAACGAGTCACTCAGGTTGGGGTAGCGGTTGATCTGAGCACATGCAGGCAGGCCGGCAGGCGGTTGACAGCGAGATGGTAAGATAGCAAGGAAGAAAAGGCCTACAAGGACACGCAAGGTTCAAATTATCTGAACGGTAAGTGTAGAATTTAACCAATAAGTGTAGATATATCTGAGTCTTACCTCTGTTGTAGGTTGGCCTTATAAATTAAGCATATAGCTTGACGTCGATGAGGAGTTCTGGGCAAAATATCCAACCTAGCTGGTTGCAACGACCGCCAAATAATGGTACTTTAGTCGATTACCCGAAATGTTTTCCAAAATCCGCAAAAATGCGATTAGCTAACTGGATGCACCTGCTTCCAAGACGCGTGGAAAAATGTGTCAAAAACTCGGCGGAAACGGTGTCATTTTCCTAGTAATATTTCATGGCCAACCTGTGAAGTGACAGATGAAGTTGACATTTCTAGGTTATATTTCCGTGTATATCGGAAATACGCGATTTTGGTAAGAAATAATTTATTATCATCTACAATATTAATAAATCTAATGTACTTTCCAGATTATTTTTACTGACTGGGTGTGTTGTACAAAATAAACAACATAACCTTCACTTGCCATGCCGGAGCCCAATATGCCTACATGGTTCAACCAAAATACCTCCCGGATCTAAAAAGACTACCAATACATAAAGTGGACTAATGAATGAGAGGATCTAACTATTGTTATGCCAACATGAGGTGATGAGTGGTTCTGAGGAAACTGTTTCTATTAAAAGTGCAACAAGTTATGTGGAATGTTAATGTTGACTGGACAACAGATATTGGCTGATTACCTTTTTTCTATTTCAAATATGAATTATTGTTCTAATATATAATTTAATAAATTAACGAGTGGCCTATTATTTTTCTTAGTATACTAAAACTACCAACAGAAAAGAACCCGTAACACCCCCAATCTGGAAATTTGCCAAACTCTCACTTTCTGTAGTGGAGTAGGGATCTTATTCTTGCCTATTATCTCATACCAGTTAAGGGAAAATATTTTTTCGTCATACCTACCTTGTAAGAAGAATGTTGTGACATTGTTTTTGGAAATGTAATTGACACTTTATATCTGTATTGGCAGTTGTTATTACTACGGACTGTAATATTTATTACGTCCCATTAAAAATTATTGCATTTGTCCATTGTAAAAAAATTTACGGTATGACGAAAAATCTCATATGCACCACAGGTGGTACAGGAAATTTTATGATCTCAAATACTCGCAAACTTCGACCCTACGAGTCTCGGTTTGCAAACCGTTTTTTCGACCATAAAATTGCACTTACGACCCTAGGTACATAAATAACTATTAAATTAGTTGCAAGCCGTGATAGTGACTTATTAACTTTCATATTACCCATATAAAGAGTATTTTGCCATTAGTATTTCGTTAGGCTATCATTCAGGGCTGATCTGCGCGATTGACCGGCTTCTTCTACAGGCCAAAGTGGATAAAGTTATATAAACTAAGGCGATGTTTACATAGAAATCATTCTTCAGATATGATGTGAAATCGGAGGTCTATTGTCTATGCGTTGATGTACATGTAAAAGAACACCAAGAGACAAAATTTCCAGGTTGAGGGTTGCTTGTCTCCTGGTGTCGCTGATTAGCTTTAGTCAAGGACATAGACCGGCAATGTATGCGTTCAGAACTAAAAGACACAAGAGATCTGGTTATTTATCTAGCAGTATTAGAAGGAGAAGTATAGAAAACTTAAAATATGTCAGCTTGTCATATTTTCTGTCTGCTATAATAGCTTTCACTTCAAATAATGTTAGTTCTAAACTGGCAGGAAAATGTCAATTGAATAGAAAAATATGATCTAAGCAAAACTGTTATGGATTTTAGGACAGATTTAGGATTAGGATGTTTAGGATTTTAGGATTTTCCTCCTGTTGGCACTGGAGGAAATATATGTGTAAATGAACGAGTTTGCAATTGTTTCATAGGATCACAGCCGGTTTATTTATTTCCTTAAGGTGCCGCTAGGTGGTTATCTGGCACAATATGTTGGTCCAGAGCATAATATGTTATGATGTAATAGGTCTTGAAATATAGAATCATAACGACTGAACTTGTAACAGAACCAAAGACACTGTTATTGAAAACATCCGTACAATTTAAAACTTGCAGAGTTTGTTCAACCAAACCAGTGAACATACACTTTGGATGAGGGTGGGGATTATGCTTTTGTGAGAGTAATAACACTTCTTTGAAGACTTGTCTAGTCATTTAAGGAACTGATATAGATATGTAGTCTTTTGGGCTTTATCCAAAGGATGGGTTGATCATACCCTATAATAAATTAGTAAGATGCATAATGGACTCTGTTGTGGAGGTAGTGCTTCGGGGCCTTATAATGAATTAAATGAATGATATTATATACTATTATATACACCATTTAAACAATGTCCAAACACCAGTATTTTTATGAGAGGTTGGCGTTGATTTATATGCCCAGTTTCACTTGTATATAAAAATATAAAATTATTCATTTAGGTGTTTGTCTATTTCTTGGTTTTATTAAGGAATAAGCATACCTATTTAGTATTTCATGCATTTTTTCCAAACATAAGGTTTCTTCATGAAATGAAGCCCCTATTAAATATTTTCTAAATATTTGTTTGTGCCAATAATAAGATCTTGAGAAAAGAACTTACATACCTAATATAAAAAATAACTTTGCTTTGCCACAAATAAAAGCACCAATTTAGAGATTTATTAATGATTGTTTAGGTACGAATAAGCGATAGTAATTACTCGTATATGGCTATATTTCAGAGCTAGAACTTTACTTCAGAAGAACATAGTACCTACCTAGAAAATTGTCAAGAAAAGCAATCGAACGGGAGAATACTTTCCTATAACCCATGTTCCTGTAGTATAGTAAACAAGTCACACACCGTTCCTATTATATAAACTCGTCTTTTTGTGGTCGTGATGTGTGATCTTGCTGTTGATCCAAACTGTCATATGAAATTCAGAATTTGCCGGTTTTTGTATGTGGCTGCCTTGGAAATTATCATCGAAATTACATGGTGTCGAAGAGAGTTGTACAAGAAATGTTATATTTGTTTTCATTCCCGTTCGCACGGTATAAATTTTCCTTTTTCTGTCATACGAAAAAGGTCTCGTCGACGAGCAATGAATCAAGTGTTTCTTCGACCAAACCATGCTCGTTTTTATAGGTGGCTTCTGTAATAAATAAGTCTGATTTTTATTTTCCGGATTTATTTATAGACTCATTAATAATAGATGGATAGATAAATTGACAACATATAAATTTATCACATACCTGAACACTGTGTCAAAGTTACTTGTATTTGCACGAAATGAGACATCATAAGTAAACTTTTATCACAGTACATGCATTATGTATTTTATCATGAACCACCAAACTGGTAAAACGACGTATTTCGTATGTTTCTAGAGCTGTTAAAACATCCCACTTTATGGTTGGCTTATAACGAATTTTAAAAATCTAAACACGCAACGTTAATGTTTTAGTTGAGATGCTTTATTATCAACCATGTTTTTTGTGAATTATTGGAAAAATATTCGAAATATAGCAATCATCGTAAATACTATTCTTATGATTATGTTATCATAGCTTTTAGCTTCTTAAATATTTAGGGAAAATGTCATCTTTATTTTAATTTTGGTCATAATATTTAAATAAACATAAAGCTGTCGTCTTAAGATTAGTCTAAAACAAGTATGATTATGTAGTTTCTCAATTTCCAGGCAGAAATCAATAATGACATTAATTATGAATGTTTACTTATTAATCAGATAAAAAAAATGGTTGTATGGTATAATGTGATGTAAAATACAATATTTTGACAAATTTGATTTATTTATTTGTTTTGATTTATTTGTGCTGTAAGAATTTATTGTTATTTAATATACATAAAAAATAATTAGTATATAATATAATATACAGGGTCTTTCAAAGAAAACTTGACCCCCCCTATAATTATAAAACTAAATAAAAAAATTAGAATTCGCCGAGACCCTTCGATTTCTGTTCTTGGGGGGAGCATTTTTGACAGTGAAGCCAACTTGATATCTTCATCTCCCTAACATCTAGCAACCTCAACTAAAATTTCAAATGGAACTACCCTACTTCTAACACATAATTTTAAAGCCCTTTCTAGTGCGAAACGAAAAGTTAACAAGCCGACATTCGCGTACTAATTTCTACAGAAATGCACACCAATAATAAGCTTTTTATCTACTACACAATCACATTACTTTTTTTGATGTGTCGATTAGTATACAAAAAAAAAAAAAAAAACGGAAATTGTTGTCACTTTCTAAAATTTTTGTTATCGTAGGGTCAAATCGTGTCTTTCAATAAATGTAAATAGGTGTTCCCATAAGGATTTTCTTGAATAAAATATAGTTCAACAAGATGGTTGGCCAAAATTCCGGCCCAAACATTCAAGTTTTGAAGAGTCTGATTTTGAAATTCCTTGAATAAATGAGGATTAGTATTACTCCAATAGCGACAATTGTATCTATTTACTTCGCCATTCAACATAAATGTATATTCGTCTGAGAAACACTTATTGTAGAGAATATAGAAGTGTCATATGGTTCAGTAGAAGTCGCGCACTAAAATATTCGTAAAATTGGGTACGACGATCAAAATTATTATCTTCATGTAACTCCTGAACCAGCATCATCTTAGAAACTTGTATTTTTTCAAAATTCGATGAACACTTGAACTGGATTCGCCAGAAGCTTGAGATACCGCTTTAATCGACTGATTATGGTCCATCTGCAAGTGACCCAAAATAGCCACTTCAACTGCTTCATTCCGAATTGGGCGATTTACTTCGCGTTAGAGGGTGCAACCTTTGGTGTGAAGACAACGCTGACGTAGGTTTCCACATAACACCAAAATACTATACTGCACTTGGCGCACGTTTCACCAATCAAGTCGGCATCATCTGGAGATGATTAAAACTGAATCATTTTTAACATCTCCAGATGATGCCAATTTGGTTGGGGAAACGCGCGTTAAGTGCAGTATAGTGTTTTGGTGTTATATGGAAAACTACACCAGTGTCATTACTTGCTGGAGTATATTTATATCTCAGTAAGTAATATTTTTTCGTTTGTCTTATTCATATCGTATTTCAGAACAAGTGGGTAATTGCAGGATGTATTGTTGATAAAAATAGAAAACTGAAATAAATGGTAAAAAATTTTATAACTTTTGAATTACTGTAAAATTTAACTGTAATTATATTTAAGCTGATAATAATTATACTCTGAATAAATAAAAATGTGCTGCTGGAGATGTTTTTAGATTATGCTAAGGAATATTTGAAACCTAAACGCAGAGAGAAGATACATCACTTATTAGTATGAAAATCCTGTTAACGAAGACACAGTTAATCCTATGCTACTCCCTATCCTATTTTTATTAATATTTATAAAATACCAGCTAGAAAGGATATGGAAAATAGATGTTTTCATGTAAATACTTTATTTTGAAAACGGGCAGCAGGAGAAATCAATTTTAATTTACCTAATGTTTGTAAGTGTTTGTTACCTGTGGTGAAGAGTTATAATAAAATAGTTCTGGGACATATTCTTAACTTTATCGTTATAATTTATTATTTTAAAATTGAAGGATACACGTTTTACGTGACAGAAGCAAGCTCTTTATTGAAAAGTACTAATTAACATAGCAACCTGGCATTTTAACTTACTGCTAAGGATATAATTTAATGTTAGAGTCTCGTGGAAGTTGGAATAATAAAAATTCCGTTTACATTTTTCTTTGCTTATCGTGATAAAACTCAGCCACTAAAATAATTGGGTGTAAGTTATTGCCACAGATTTCAGAAATCTCAGATATTTACTTTATGGTTCTTCCTTTAGTATAAATACCTAATTAAAAATGATTTAATCCGTTATATATTAAAAAGACGAAAATGGTTGAAGTCTTTCTCAATATAAGATCATAAAATAAATATGTCTAAGATAGCAACTGACTTTCTAGTTATCAAAACAGATAATATAATTAATTTGATAATTTATTACAAACGTGCTCAAATAAATCTATATTTAATATTCAGAACAGCCTCAAATCGATAGACTTCAAAAATGAAAGCAGCATGGATAACACATCACTTTTGTTCTTTTTTCAGAAACTATCCAATTTTTCATTTTCTCCCCAAGATAAAAATCTTTATATTGACACATTTAATGGTATCAAAAGATCAGTTAATTTCTAACTTTATTTGTTGTTTTGAGAATTGTAAGTTCGTTATGTACAGTATGTCCCTAAAATTTGGAATAAAATTAATTAAACTGAAATGAACTGTATTTTGGAGAAACTCTTGTCATAGACGTCAATTTTTATTTTTAAAATAACATCTGTAGAGTTCGTTTTCAATTCCTCACCATCAATTCCCCAAATCCTAATAACTCCTAATGTAAAATTCCAAATACCCCGTGTGACCGCGAAAATTCAGTTAATAAGTAACGGAAATATTCAATAAAAAACTTTTCGAATAGGTATCTATATAGATCTAGTCCCTAATGAGCACTTAGAAGAAATTGCTAGTCATTTGTGTTTGAGAAGTAAATTGAAAATCACACATTTCAGTTACTACGGTTTGTTTCATATTTGTATACAAGAAAATACTAATTTTACTATTGTGTTTCGATGTGAGGGTGAAAATGATATCGATCAGATCGAAATCCTTTATCTCCATCAACAAATTTGATTTTGTTCTGTACCGACATTTGTAATAGTTAAATTAAAGATTTCAGAGAAGATGGATAAAACCAAATAATTTATTTTTTCTTAATTCGGCAAAATAAATGTTTTAATACAAAAGAGGGTATCTCCATATTGGATGTTTTAAAACTGGGGTCGTTGGAGTTTGGAGGCTTGATGGTGAGGAGTTAAAAACAACCCCTAAAGGTGTTGTTTTGAAAATAAAAATCGACGTTCAAATAGTTTCTTAAAAAAAAAGTTCATTTTATTTTGATGTTCTTAGTCTTAACGAATTTAAGTTCCTAGTAAGTTTTTGCCCATCTTCATCGTAGGGTAGGAAAATGGAACCACAAATACACTCTCGGTTGAGCAGTATGGGGAGTTTTCGTATACTACTCTTTTCGACATGGCAAGGATAATAAACAAAATTATCCATTGTTATAAGTGATAAGAACTTATTGTACTGACCAAGACCTATGTATGACCTAACTGTGTATGAAAGAACAAAATAGGACATTGTAATACATATTATTCGCATTTTCATTGAATTTTGTTCCATATTTATTTCATTCTAGATGAAATAAATATGGAACACACTAATATGATTGAGTGTATTCACCATCATTTTCTTGTTTTTTCTCTCGAGATTTCGTGTAATCTGAATATATGTATTTTGTAGACTGTTTTCAACACAATATACTCATAATTCAAAGCTCATTATGCCATAATATATAGCCAAAATAATAACTGTTCTAGCTTAACTTAGTTCGGTCTTTATTTCTATAAGGTGTTTTGGTGAGTGAAGAAGTCCTCATACTATTCGTATATTGTATTTGTTTGTGGCAGTAGCGAGATACGTTTTTTTATATTTCCACACATTTATAGCAATTATTAAAACGCAAATTGATAATAGGGACATTCTTTTGGACTACTTCGGCTATCGCAGATTAAATATTGTTTATAAAAATCAAGATATACCTACATCCTGTAGAATTTACTTCAATGAAAAAGGGTTCTATGATGTGATCTCCTAGAATAATACCTATGTTTCAAGGGCTTAACATAACGTATAAACAGGACGGTGCGCCATCACATTATTTTAGGGATGCCAAGAATTTCCTTGATAACTTTTATCCCAACATTTGGATTGGACGTCGAGGACCTCTTGAGCGGCCTGCTCGTTCACCGGATTTTCTCTATAGGAATACCTTAAATCTAAGGTGTTCATTACCCAACCAGACGACAATATTTTGTGTTTGGGGTAGAGAATCACCAACGAGTGTGAATCTATTTTCAGGCAGATATTTGACAACGTGCGCCAGGAAATGTCTAGATTCATAGAAATGAATATATTCTTCTACGGTCAGGAGCTTCAAGGTGCTCGTTTTGAGCAAAATCTTTAGTTATTCCTGAAAGAAAATGAATTTATTGTCAAAAATAATACCTTTTGATTCACCATGTATTTTGTCCGTAGTCCCAAACCCAATCAGTTCAACATTAAGCGGTGAGGGGGAGGCGGATTTTACACGCGCACTGTATATGTCATGTCATTTTCGCAACTGAGATAAGTGATAAGTTACGATTTGTTGCAATGAAAAATTCTAGAATAATGATTCTTAATATTCTTCTCCATCATTAAAAGTATTAGTTAAATAATACATTCTATTATTCAATCCGATGTTGCATCCAAACAGAGGACGTCAGCCTATAAATATTTTTGTAGGCATGCAAACACAAACCTCAGAATTTAATAATATCGAGGTACGTCTGGTCACCCCTTATTAAACATCTGCGCATAACTTATCATCCCGGAACATATTGGAATTATTCCCTTGTAGAGAAACCTCTTGAAATAACTACTCTGCTCATTGTGAGAATTAGACACGCAGTTCGCCTTGAATGTCGTCGTTCTGTTTGAAGTATTTATTTAAAAAGAAAATACAAATTGTGCTGAAAATTAAAAATACTGGTATTTCTAAAATGAACCTGTATTGAAAATATTGAAATAGTTTTAGTAATATTCCGCTTCAGAATAGTAGGTTATATTGCGCTATACCCAGTTCAGAATTTAGATTTTTTCCAAAGTTGTTATATGCTACTCTTGTACTGGCAGTGATTTCAGATAAAGTTCAGTTACTATCAGGATGCTGATTGTAGAAGATTATGTTATTGCTTTAACATCTGTAGTAGTACCACTACGAGTTTTCTTCTGGAAAACAAAGATCAAGGTTATGGATTCATTCATACATGAGGGACAACGGGGATACATGCAGTATAGATATATTATGCATTTTTCTAAAGGTCTTTGCAGGGTAGTACCGCGCGTCGCAGTAAAAATCGAACAATACCATAGAAATGTGTAGTGACAGAATTGGAGCGTTTTTATTCGCGGTGCACATCGTGTTCAGCGTCTGAAACAAATCAGTTTGTTTTTACAAGCTGTTTAATAGCGTCGATCATATGAAGGTGACAAGATTACATCGGAAGAAAATCTAGCTAAAGCCGGCTACTCACTACGCTATACTTGCCAAGTAATGGGCCTTTTCCACATCTTTTTTTTATTCGCTTATTATAAAATATATACTTAGTTATGCATAAAAAGTATTTTTAAAATTTTTTTTCTTTGCCAGATATATTTTGAAAAAATTGTTAAAATTACCATATATTTCAAATAATGCGCCTTTGACGTCACACTTCAGTTCGTTGTTGTCTGTTGGCTGCAAGAGTTGACAGTGAAATGGTTAACGATTTCTACGTCACAGATATGAACTTTCTTAAGTGCTGAAGTGCGCAATGTTAAGACAAGAAGGTTAGGTTTTATAACCTAAGTTATCAAATCATCATTTCGTTGACTTTTGCATAGATTGTGCAGTGTTGCCACCTTTAGCGAAAAATACCTAAAAATTATTTTGCTCAAGGGATAAACTGTAAAATAATCATGTTGATTTTCTTTAGTAATAATTTATGGAGAATATTTCACCTAAAAATACATATTTTCATTTTAAAATTACCATTTCACCTAAAAATACATAAAATTTTTATTTCAAAATTACCACTATGTAAATTTAATCGTTGCCAAGAAAAAAGTAAAATTATAATGTGGCAACGTGGAGCCGTTTTTTAACTTGTCTACATTTTATTGGCTACTGGAGTGTGATGTCAGCGAACCGCGCAGTTTGAAATGATTCCTGAAGACCGGTCACTTTGCACTTGGATAACTTCGCTTAATTACAATTCTTTAATAAATTGGGTTGATTTTAGCTTTACTTATGTACCAGTATAACGTTTGATATTAATAAAATAGTAAAATTCAATTTAGTGGAAAAGACCCATTGTAAAGTACTTGATAGGTAGCAAGTTGTGTGTATGAAGATTCGCATAGACTTGGCGATTTACTTGCACTTCCCGTCATATGTCAGAAAACGATCCCATGTCAAAGGCGCTGAGTCGAGTGATTCGATACTTATTTGTGCGCGCTACATTATGCGGGCTTTGCGTGTACTTGAACTTTGAAAATAACTTAATTAGGGTCAATTTCCTCATCAACTTTAAAATAAAGCGGCATTAGCAAGTGTTAATTTAAAGTTTTCAATTTCAACCCCTTATGTAACTTTATTTTTTAAAGTTAAATTGTGAAAGGTAGATTCGTTTCATATATAGATATATTCAATACATACCTATTTCCATTATTATTCAGAAGATGTGACCTACCATCTTCTGTGTTTGAGTTTCTTATTGCTAAAGTGTTAAGGAAAGATAACTTAATGTTATGAAAGCAGCTAGAGTTGTCGTATCAGTATTTTCGTCCATCTTTTCCTTCACTTGGCTTCAACGACTTGGACTTCCCGAAAAAATTGTAACTTTGGGAAGCGCACATAATGTGTACCTATACAATTAACCTGAACTCAGACAAGTACTTGCCAAGTTATTGTAGGTCGAGTTACTTGGCAAGTATAGCATAGTGAGTAATCGGCTTAAGATTTTGATTGTCGAGGTTCATGCAAGACCAGCATTTTGGAATTCTACATTAAGTAAGAATTTTTAAAAATTTGTTTTAACAAATGAACTAGTCGAACAAGAGGCATCTTCACAACTAAAGTCCACTTCAAATTGCAGGTGTAAAAGTAAAACGCTGCAAGGCACGACGGAAACGCTACTACCCTGCAGGCCTTTACAACTATAGGAAGTTCAGATGTATAACAAGTTCTATAAAGTAGACAGAAACGTAGGTATTCAGAAATATTGTAGATATCATAAATCCAGTAACGCAGTTGAAAGGTACCAATTTTAAAGAGCTGTACCGACTACAGAGTTACGAATACTAACTTGCATGGCTTGGAATCAAGTAGCCTAAATAATATAGAATCAGGAGAGTAGCACGACGCACCCTGCAAGTAGTATTTATGTGAGACTAGTTAGTAGAAGATACAGAATATTTCAACAGTGTCTACAGCGTCTACCAACCCATCACTGACGTAGTTTTCCACATAATACAAAGATACTATACTGCACTATACTGCACTACTGCACTTGAGTGCAGTATAGCGTTTTGGTGTTATGTGGAAAACTACGTCAGTGATATCTTCACACCAAAGGTTCCAACTCCCTTTAAGGTCTACCAACCCAAATATTTTTCTTCAGATTTAGTACATTCATTCATATTTAGGATAATTCTGATCACCATGAAGTTATTAGGTTGTAGATGGTCTGAACTAACAATATGTAGTTATCCATATTAGACTATAATAGTTATTTTTTGAGGCTTTGGTATCGTCAGAAATTATCATATCAAAGTTTATTTTTTTATTTCCTTAATTGTCAAAAATTCAGAACACATTTTTTCTATTTGTTTCAAATATTCTATTCGAGTATTTGTAATTGTATGTTTAATTAAAGTCAAGTATTAAAATCAATACAAGTACAGGAATTTTATATTATCGAAAGTCATTGCAATACGGATTTAGGAGGGTCTAGTTTGGAAGTTTAAGATACTTTCTGATATACTTTCACTCTCCTTATGTTGACTGTTGGTTTAACGATCGCTCGAATATTTGAGTCAGCTGCTTACCTAATATGAACATTTAGTTGGACCCAATGATGCAATCCTACGGCTGTTCAGTATACAGCGGCCCTACTAATAATAACACCGAACTCATACACCGTAAATAATTGCCACTCATTCATAGCCTTTTCTTGTGCGCGTTTCAACAATCATTCATTAAATTAACACCATGAGGTCGACTCCGAAATTTTATTTATTCATTGTTGGGCAGTTATTATTATTTTGTTTCGAAATACTGGCGTAATTGAAAAATGCCTGTGAGGCTATTAGACCCGGAGTTCTCTTCAGTAAATTTCTGTTATGTTAACTACTAAAAAGGTGATTAATTTTAAAATATAGAGAATATTATTTAATATGTTAATAGTTTTGACTTTTAATTTTAATTTTATTAATTAAACTTTTAACATAATTAATATCGACGATGATGATGATGATAACAATAATACTAATAATAACAATAATAGTATATTATTATTATTATTATTATTATTATTATTATATCCATAGGCATAATGCGGCTTTACGAGTGCTTTACTACTTTCTATGGCACTCGTACGAAATAGATGAATCACCAGTGCTGCCATACGCTTCGGAGGATATTGAGTCCGTTGGGAGGAATGAGAAGTGCCGAATTTATTGGAACTACTCATTTTCTACGCTTAGGCAGATTCGAGCCAATAGTTCAAGTTTGCCATCATCGACTCAGTAGCTATTCACCCCATGGACGTGGGGAGTAGCTACTGATAACCATGATACAATAAAGGAAGGTATGATATTGCGCATATCCCTCTCACATCCGTGTCGTCACCGAGAGCGCAAATTTGACATTTTACAGTTGTTACATATGTAAAGGTGTGAAAGTTTTGTGGTTTTAACTACATTTTGTCCTCTAAATCATTTTTTTTGGCAGAGTATTTGTATAATTCTAGTGTATACTAATTATAATCATATGTGAGTATAGTTAAAGTTAATTTTATATTAACACGTACCTAAACTAAAAGTGCAATAAAAATGCGTTGTGCTGTGTGCTTGTATAATAGTGATAATCGCAACCAAGAGCCCAATAATTTAAATAATATTAGGTAATTACATTGCTATGATATTTAGACAATGTAAACATTGCACTATCTATTATGTTACAAGGTTTTTCACGTTTCCACGGGATGAAGTAATAAAGAAACTGTGGGTGGTAGCTTGCTGTCGAGCAGAAAAGTTTAATGTACATACTGCCAGAATATGTTCCAAACACTTCACCGATGATGATTATGAGATAAATTTAAAGCCTGTAATAAATTATATAACCTGTAATAGATATGGTTCTGTAATGTGGTCATTAAATAAAAAAAAATGAGAAACATTTAAAATTTTCGAATAATTAAAAAAAAATGAATACATTTTTCACTTTTAGTCGTAGGTGTAAGGCGAACGGCGAAATATATGTATTAAAGTTAACTTGTTGCCCACATCCTATGTTTATGAAGCGTTTATCCTATATCTAAGTACTAATCATTTTACACACGAATCAGAATAACTAATTATTTATAATAAAAATTGCAATAATCACCGATAACAGTTGTTATTATTGAAGTAGGTAAGAAATTAAAAGAGCCAATTTTAAACCACCAGGGATTACCAGGGCATTTTGTATATGATAGGTACCTACCATATGGAGTATATCTAATCTGTGCTTATGATTATTAAAGAACACATTTAAGGACACTGGTTAAATTTCCCAATATTTTCCTATTCGGGACACTGTTTTGTGCCAATTATATGAAAGTTTTGATAATGTTTCCATTGAAATCATATATAACATTTGTATTTAGCGATCATTCTGCGCTCTCGGTGACGTAATGCGCACAGCGGACGCATTTTTGTACTCACGAATGTCATACCTTGTACTTATTATATCATGACTGATAACCACCAGCGGCCGACCTTGAAAAACGGAGCCAGGGAACCGGTCGACTGGATTTTAACAAAATAATAATAATAATAGAGAAAAACCATAATCATGTAGTACCGCCATGGTTACGTACGGAAGCGTAGAGGGGCCACATAAAATTTTATTTTTTCCTGTAATGCAATTTCGACTTATAAGTCGAAATTTCGACTTGCAACTCGAAATTCCGAGTTGTAAGTCAAAATTTCGACTTGCAACTAGAAATTGCGACTAGTAACTCGAAATTACGACTTATAAGTCGAAATTTCGACTTATAACTCGAAATTCCGACTTGTAAGTCGAAATTTCGACTTGTAAGTCAAAATTCCGACTTGTAACTCGAAATTTCGACTTACAAGTCGAAATTACTACTTTAATCTCAGAATTTCGACTTTTAACTCGCAATTACTACTTTCAGCGCGAGGTTACAAGATAAAAAGTTATATTTGCGAAGTATATGTCACAGTGTTTGCGGCTTGTGTGTCATTTTGTACATCATGGACCCTAATTTCCAGGTAAGTGCTATTTTCTCCATCCAGAGGGGTTATCTAAGTAACAACATTTGCAAACAAGTAATATAAAAATAATCTTTTATAAATAAGCATGATAATTAAGGTAGCCATGTCCGGCGGCGTAGCCACGGAGGGGGTTTTGGGAGTCAGGGGTTGGATCATATACATATAATGTGACTCATTTCAAATGGAAACACTCCTGTGAAAATGCATTCTAATCTGCTATGGGTATTTTACGATATAGAATTAAAAATTCTATTTTCACACTATTAGATTCATATTAGATTCCATTCTCAACATAATCAATCAAGACCTACTTTAATTTTTCAATAATAAACGTGTTTTTATAAAATTATGTGAAACCCATTTTAGGTTCTCAATCCAATAGTGTAGTCGGATTTATGATAAAAAGCTCGGTAAATAGATTTTCCAATTTTGACCTCAAAAAAATCAAAGTAAGTTTTGATTATTGAGAATGAAATTTAATATTATGTGTCAAAATAGTCTTTTAATCTCCATTATTTAAAAGAAATCCAAACATACTGTATAATACACAAGCATGTCTCACTACAAGCGACAGAAGTATACTGGATGAACTTAAATAAAACACTTCTGTTAAAGATCATGATTTTATAAAGAATGTGACTTTGTACCTAACTTTATTACCTATGTGTTTAAGATGATTATTTTTTATTAATTCATTTAAGAAGAATTATTCTATTATTAAAACAAATTTATATTAAAAAGGTTGGAATTCACATCAGCAAGTCTATTCTTTTATTCTGGAAGTATTGCCAATTTTAACAAAATAGTAGGCAAAATAGTAGTAGTAGTGCTCTAGAGGCGGACCCAGTTTTATTCTGAAAAAAATCAGGAAAAGGTAGATTTTATAAAATTTATGGGACTTTGCTATAAACTTATTTCGAAATGTCATCCGTTTTCGAGATACAGGTTTAAATGGCACACCCTGTATATTTTTACATTTTTGGAATCAGCGCATCATTTTACGTAAGATACGTCCCATTTCGGCTACTTATATTGAAAATAATTAATTGCATAAAAGTCAATGGCTTGACGACAAGATAGCTAGGTATTTAATTCAGTGTGTTATTTTATTTGACTTGAGATTTTGAAAATAAATGTTTATTATTTTTTAAATTTTAAATTTTAGATTTTAAAAATTCGAAAAGGGTCCTATTTTACGTAAAATGATGCGCTGATTCCAAAAATATGAAAATATACAGGGTGTGCCATTTAAAAATCAAAGTGGGGTCACTTCCTGTGAAACCGGAAATAAGTTGAAATTCAACATCATCTCAAAAAATCGGAAATGTTGTCAAGTAGATGCCCTCCAAATTTCAAGTTTCTATCTAATGTAACAAGAAAGTTATAAGGTGCACCCACTTCCAGTTGTCACCCATATCAAAGTCTACATATATAGAATTTGCCCATATTATATATTTTTTGCTCCAATCGCTAATTAGGATGTTTTGTTTAAGGTTCATAACGTCAACGAGCTGATTACACACTATTTTTCTTTAGGCTTCCAGCATAAGGAAATAATTGCATTTTTAATAAAATTGCATGGCAAAAATATATCTATAAGAACTCTTAAGAGGCGATTATATGAGCTTAAGTTTTTTAGACGTAAAGAGTATTCTGCAATAGAAGATGTTGTGAAATTTTTAGAAAGCGAACTATATAAGTCTGGTCAGCTTCATGGATACAAATGGATGCATTTACGTTGTTTACAAAAAAAATTTGTAGTTACGCAGCAAGTTGTTAGAGAATTGCTGAATTTATTGGATCCAAAGGGAGTAGAAATACGTCGAAAAAGACGTCTTCGTCGTAGACAATATCATAATAAAGGACCCAACTATTTGTGGCATGTCGATTCGTACGACAAATTGAAGCCATATGGGATCTGTATAAACGGTTGTATTGATGGATTCTCCAGGCATATAATTTGGCTAAGAGTTGGACCCACTACAAACGATCCAAAGGTATGTTGTTGAAGCGAATGTTAAACAATATACACGGTAGAGGCATTTTTGCAGATCCTGACAAATTTACGCAAAAATAAAAATATTTTGTCATTTCTAGGTCATTGGAGGATATTTCTTGGATACAATAAAGGCGACTGGGGGGTGCCCCATGACTTTAAGATGCGATATGGGAACAGAGAATGTAACTATGGAAGAAATACAAAACATATTGCATGAATTGTTCAATGAAACTTCAAATCGTCCATGTTTTCTCTATGGAAAGAGTATGCATAATCAACGTATTGAGGCCTGGTGGTCAATGTTGCGTAAACATAATGCGCAGTACTGGATGAACCTATTTGAAATGTTGAAGGAGGATAATACATTTGACGGGTCATTTCTGGATAAGGCACTTATTCAGTTTTGTTTTGCACCTTTAATACAGGTAACTTTATAAAAACAGTTTCAGAAATAAAACACAAGGAAAATTTACCACCATACTATTTGAATCTGTAATGTTGTAGGTGGCTTCTCCCTATTTATGAGTTCCGTCTGAAGTCAGGAAAGACGTATTTTCGCACAAAGAAAACTGTGACTATTTATATTCAATGCAGATAGGTTTCCAAAAATGTAGGTAGACATACAATGTAGGCAGGTACTATTCAATGTAGATAGGTATACAAAATTTGGCTGAGGTTTACAAAAAAAGTTCAATCTAGGGGACTGACCGAATTTATTTAAAAAAGGTCTAGTTATAATATTTCTAACATTGAAAATTAAAGAAAAATGCAGAACAAACGACTCAGTTCTTTAGTAATTACCAAGGAACTAATTAGTTACATTCCCAAAGATACATATTTTTTAAATTTCAACTGTAACTATTTTTAATTATGTTTATTTTTTTTTATTTTTAGATATAAAAAATAAAACTGACTTGTTTTAAGAAATTCGAACGCAGTGTCCTAGACTGAACTTTTTTCTAAACCTCCACCAAATTTTGTATGCTTACCTTACTACATTGCATAATAAGCCACAATTTTCTTAAGAATAAAATACGTCCTTCCCGACCGCAGATGGAACCCTTACAAATGGGGAAATATTATAACATACTACGTACCTATTTATTGTTTAAAATCACATTTTAACAAAATAGGTGCCTATACCAGTTTACTATTTAAAAAAGTTCCTAATACTTTACAATCAGTAGATACCCATTCCATATTGCTCATTAGTCAAAACCAGTAACGATCACAGAAAACATGACCTTTTTCACATTTTATTAAAGTTAAATTCAATACTTATTTTAATTTTTCAAATGGTAGACTTTCATTGTTATAACTATTTTGTTCCTCCTATTACTATCAAAGTAAAAAATGTAGAACCCTGACTTTGAAAGCTCATATTTTTAAAACTGAGGAGTCAAATGCGTACATGTGCGCGTGCGCATATTCGTCACACGTCCGCGTGTGTCTGTGCGTAAGTCTGTAGCCAGTTTTTAGATTGCATTTGAACTACCAAATTCAGAAAATATTAATAATTAATTGTTTTTTTTTCAGGAGGAACTAAATAGAGTCGTTCTAGAATGGAATATTCACAGGATTAGAAAAACAAGAAATGCTACTGCTCCTGCAGGAAGACCAGCTATTATGTATGAAATGCCATCCCTCTATGGAGTAGATGATTATTTACTTAATATACCCTCGTTTGCTACTGCAACTCTTTCAACTAAATGTACTTTCATTAGTACACCATGTGACAAGGATTTTTATAATTTGTGTTGTATAATAATGGAAGAAAATAATTATACACGATCATCTGATCCTTTTTCAACTCTAAACTTATATGTAAAACTGAAAAGTAAATTAGTTCCGTTATTTTAACTGTTTGAGGTGTCGATTCTGTATCACATCTGTTAAAATTAACCGTGCTGTCAAAATTTGTAGCGAATCGGAAAAGAGTATTTTTAGAAAAGATAATCTCTGATTGGGTAAGAGTTTTAACACTGCCGTTAAAATTAACAGACATGATACAGAATATACCCTTGAAACTTATAATGACATATTTTCACATTTTCCAAAAACAGCCTTCATACAGGGTGGCATATGGGTATAAGAGAAACAACGTCAGCGATAGCATTTTAAATGATTGAACACCCGGTAGGTACCTATATTATAAAAATTTTTAATTTCTCTTAAAAAGCTGATCCTGACAAAGTATCATACATAGAATCTAAAGTTAATATTTTGAAAGGCATATACACTCTTTTAAAGAGGATATTTTTTTTTATTTATTATAACTATTAAAAACAATACACTAATATCTAACTGCTTAATGAACTAAAACATTTTACAGTGAATGTTCAAAATGTTGCCTTTCTTGCAACTGATAAAACTAGCCTACTTGGAAATTACTAAAAAAACTTGCCTGAATTCCGCAACAAGTTTCAGCTTAGTCGCGATTTTGATTTTCCTAAAAGTTAATAACAAAATATTAAAAATGGAAAACACAAGAATTATATTATGATGATGATCCAGATAGGAAAATAGATTCCTGTAATAGCATCAGTTCAAACATTTAATCTAAATTTGTTTTATTTAATTAATTAGTGTATTGTTTTTAATTGTTATAATAAATTAAAAAATGAGAAATATTTACATTAAAAGGACGTAGGTATCTCTAAAAATATTAACTTTAGGTCCCAAGTATGATACTTTGTTGGATGTCGGAAACAGTTCTTGAAAGAGAATCCAAAATTTTATAATATACCGGATGTGCAATTAAAAAGAAACTATCGCTGACGTTGTTACTCTTATTTATATCACCCTGTATGAAGGCGGTTTTTTTGGAAAATGTGGCAAATTAAAATTATAAATCCACCTGTTTCAGGAATTACAAAAATTATAAATTTAAGTGGTATTCTCAAATTACTAATTCTATTGTGAATATTTATAGTAGATAGATATAGTTTAGTGATTTGACGATTCATTGAAATGTATAGTTAATAGAGTTTACATTCACTTTGGTTTATAATTGTGATTTCTACTTATGCCGAATGTATTTACAAGTATATTAGGTGTACAGAATATGTATTGGAGGAAGTTAAATAAAAAGCTTAAAATTTAAAAGTTCTCTGTATTTCTTATAATATAAAAATATAAATAAATATAAGGAACAAAATAATTTTCAGTCTTAACTAATAAAAAAATGAAAGAAACATTGCTGAACACAATAATGGTACCTATTAAGCGTAGGCATTTCCACCCTATAATATACAAGGTGTTTCATTAATTAGCAGGAAAATTTAAGGTGAGATTCATTAGATAAAAAAATGTTAAAGTTTCCTATAAACATAATATGTCGCTTTGTTTTCGGGATACAAAATTAATGTCTGGGACCAGTGGATTGGAGTTTTTGTAGCAAAAGGGGTCACTACCCCCCTTATCGACACCACTGGTGGTGTTCTATAACTTCTTATAATATAAAAAATTACTACCTCCTCCATAATATATTTTTCACCACCAAATATTTTTTTAATATTATCGACCATTTCAAAGATATTTCGCAGTTTAGGAAACATGTTTATACAGCAAACTCACATTTATTTTTGATGTTCTATCTGGCCTTACATTTCTTACCTACGTATGAATCACCCTGTATATATGTAATATAATATATAAATAAAAACATCTTTCTCAGTTCAGACTTAAAAATAGGTTCTCACTTACAGAAATAATCAACGTGTTACACAATATCCATAACCCATATTTTTGAATTTAATAAATTATTGAATTCTGACCTGAAGTCTACAAAATTTTCGTAAGACACCGGTAGTTCGAGTAGACCAGTGCAAGTATGGGCTAGAGGCGATCTGGCAATCCCATCTGATTCAATAAAGTTTACTTCAATATCTTTAACAACTAAATCTGACCCAGTGCAAAATCTTAAAAAAGCGGATCGTAATTTTTCGTCGGCTTCCTTAACAAATTTTTTCAAAAAACCGTATGTATTAACTTTTTGCTTATTTAGCTCGGTTTCAGATACTCGCAATCTAGACAGAATGTTTTTTACGGTCGGCTTTAGCTGATTATAAATCATTTTTAGATCACATTTACATATAGATCCCCCTAATTCCTGAGCAAAGCATCGTGTAACGAAAGCTGGCTTTTGTATAATTTCCTTATGAGCTATGTCAGTTAATAATTTAAGGAAATTATCTTTATTGGGCAACCATTTGGAGTCATAGTTTGAGACACATTCTAGTAACTCTTCATAATCAGCATTATCAAAATCTTGAAGACCTTGTTTTAAAATGTTCGAATCTGATTCACATATATACTCCAAAAAGTTTTCCAAGATTTCCTCCGCCTCGGCTACTTCACCAAAACAGTGTTTCATAAAGACTGGGGCAATTTTAATCGGAAAGTAACCCTCACTTTCCCATCCTTTTACAATAAATTTAGAAATTGCTCGCCATTCAGATTCACTAAAATCATGTCTTAAAAATGGTATTTTGTAATTAGTGCCGGTGGTACATTTTTCATAAAAATCACTCCTAAATTCGGAAATTGCGTCGCGCAATACACCTCCAAAATCGTCAGCTTTCTCTGGAACTCCGTTCGGAAGGATCATTTCAATTTTTATAGTTTTAAAGTTAAGGAAATTATGAATTTTCAGTGCTTCAACACATTCTTCAAAAACTTTGCCCCTGTGCAAAACTAATTTATTTTCTTCGTTATCTTCACTACTGCTTGGGTAAGGATTCTCTGGCATTTCATTTTCTAATAATGGATAAACAGAGAAATCTGTTTCGATTATGGAATACTCATAGGGTGAAGGTGATACTGATGCATTTACAGTACCAACTAAATCAAGGCTGACTTCCTCAAGGTTTCCATTATCAGTATTTTCCTGAAATGGTACAAAATGTCACAAACATTACATAAAAAAACTTGCAATTACTGGTAAAGGCTCTATTTATGAAATCCTATACCAAAAATATTTCACAGCAATCATGAATAATGCCAATGGTTAATTCTGAGCACATCTTTTATAAAAATAAAGCTCTGAAATTGCATTTAGCAAAAAAAACGTCAAATTCCACATCAACTTGACTCATAAATTAGCATAATGTTAAAATGTTAAAAGTTAATATTAAATTCAAAATTACAGGTACATAGATTTTTTTAACGATGTGCGCAGAATAGGCTTATTAATCAATGTAACAAACGGAACATAGGTCAATTATAAAATAAAAATACTTACAGTGTAAAAGGGAATGGAACTGTGACTAACAGAAGTCGATGCGGAAGTGGAAGCTAAAGAGGAGGTCGAAGTGGAATACAGGAGCCTGTTGCTTCTTCGGACAGAAGTCTGTATTGGGGGCGGAGAAACAAAATTATCATCGTCTTCGTCTACCTTTTGGATGGTGGCCATATAAAACCTTAGAGTTGGTAATGCAGTAAGCTCATACATTTCCTGGATGGTTAAATTATTATCGAAATTGTTACTTTTATAGTCCATCAGTTGAACACTGAAGTCTGTAATAGGGCCCTTAGCAGACATACCCTCAGGAAAAAATAATTTTTTTGCTATTTCTAGAACGTCTGAGCATTTATCCATTTTATTGACATTTACTCGCCTTGTGCCACCTCCATGCCTTGCCCTTACTTGCATATATCGATTTTCCTGTTTGCTCATACAAAGCCACCCAATTTCTATTATTCTAGTATGTTTGTAATTTTTTTTTGATGGTATGATATTGGAGGTAGACCTACTCTTCTTCTCTTCCGTTTTCGCCTTTAACTTTTCAATTAAACTTTGTTTGTTTGTGGTTGCGTTTCGTTTAGCAAAATTCTTTATAGCCACTCTATCTCCAAATGCTGGGATTAAGTCTTTTAGTTGGTCCTCAGACATAATACATAAAGCTGCACAGTCAATCTGCAAGTATAGTCAATAAAAAAATATTTAAAGTATGCTCATATTGTTTTTTATTACAACTTTAAAAAGAACTTTTACAAATGCAGTTAAAATTTTGGTATTTTATGTAACTGATCACGAAAATGACCATAATATTTTATGGTCTCTTCTAACCCGTATAGAATTTATTCGGATGGTTGGTACTACCATTTAATATCTTTATTAATACGGAATTTACACTATATGTTTTTTGGAACTTTGTTCATGATTCTTTATAAACTGATAATGTGTCAACATATTGGTTATCACATCACTTTATTTATTCCACATTTGCTTCAATATTTATTACGTTGTTGTCATAAGTAACAGGAGCATAAGCCATCTTCCAATTAAATTATCAAAATGAGTTTATATATAATTTGAAGTTTGGTTTTCTTGTTATTTAATAAACATCATATTAAATTAACAAATGATTTATGACTCAGTTAAGAAGTTCAATTTACCTGCTATTCTGTACTCACCTTTTGTTCACTAAAATATTTTATTATTTGGGTTGGTATTCCTCTCGCTATCAGAAGTTCTTCAAGAGACATACTGTTACACTCCTAAAAATAGTAGACTACTCAATATAATTGAATGAAAAAAATATTTTAATGCACATCACATACAGGGTGATTTATTCTGAAGTCATGAAATACAAAGGGTAATTAATTATTTACTTAAGCGTAAAATTATCTACTTTTTCTGAAATTTTGCCTACCCATATTTACGGGTACGCTACACGAATCTGAAATTATTTTTTCGAGGATGACCGTGGTTTTAAAAAAACAATAATTAAAAGTCATAACCTTTAGGTACATTTTTACAAATTAGTTTTAACACTAAATTGATCATTTTGTACGCAATATATGTGTCCACAATACTTATAATTAAATATAGATATAACTGTTAAAGATGCACAGATTTGGTGTAAATTAAGGTAAAAAACATTTTATTTATTTGTACTTGTGGGGTGGATAGCCGTGTGACATCACAACTACAAATGACCGATTTAATTAGTTCATAGGTATTATATTATAATGTAAGTAAATGGTTTTCCTCAACAAGTATACAGCAATTCTGTGGAGTATCATTAACAATTATTATATATTTAATTATAAGCACTGTGGACGCATATATTAATTGGGTTCAAAGTGATCAAGTTCTGTTAAAATTAATTTGTGAAAGTACAGGTCATGACTTAATTTTTTCTCAAAAACTACCTATGTTCGCGAGAAAAATTTGAGTTTTACGATTAAGTAAATAATTACGAGAATTTTTTGCAGGCGTGAAGTTCCTACTGAGGTTGCATTCTTTCAAAAGCATAATAAAATCGGGCAAACCGGTGCCTACTTATTAATTATTACTTGTGGCTGACAGCGTTAATTCACAAGTTTTAAATTAAATTTAGGATTATTAAAATATTTAAATTTTGAAAATATATGAAAATACGATTTTCTAATCGTGATGGTGTAATGTAATTATAAAACAACATACGGATAGACAATGGGAGAGCAGACGAAGGGCCCTGCGTAGTCCTGTTGTCCACGAGGTGGTCCTTTAGCTATAGCTGTATTAACAGTTTTTGTTGATTTGAGGTGAGATTTATTGAAAACGATCTTCTGCGCCTTTTTTGCGGAGCGCTGCGAACTAGTTCCGGATTAATCAGAAGCAGTTGCCCAGTCACTTTTACACTGTTCCCGCTTAACGAGTAGAGAGTTGGAAGTAATAAGTAACTAGTCAACTGCTTTTGACTAATCCTGGAACTAGTTCGTAGCAGTCCGCTAAAAAGCCTAATATATTGGCGTTGCTGTTACCCCTCTTTCCCGCTTTGGCTAGGCGCACAGATTAGAAATATATACAGTGTGTCCCCGGATGGGTCTTGTAAACTTTTTTATTATTGATTTTTCGAGAAAAAGTTATTCTTTATAAAAAGTTTAGTTTATCCTGGGAAATCACATGCACTAATCAAATATGTGATGAAATATCCAGGGCGTTCAGAAAATTAAAAAATGTTTTTATGTTTGGTAAAAACTTCATAAAAAGTTGTTTGAAGACTAACAAAAAATGCTCAAATCCGGAGTTTCGATAACAGATAATAATTATTACATTTCACTGATAAATAGACGCCATTAGTTCTAGCTTTACATTACCATACAAACATTACTACTACAGCTATTTACCAACTATTCAATTTCCAAACATCAAAGTAATACGCATTTTTCTAATCTTCTAAATTCTTTGAATACAGACGCGAATTTCTTTGCTTATGGTGGCACCTGCCTCCCGAATTTTTTGTTTAATCAATTCAATTTTGTCTATTTATTAGTGAAATGTAATTATTGTTCTCTCTTAACGAAAGTCCATTTTTAAGTAGTTTTTTAGTTTTCAAACAACTGTATTAAATTAAGTTTTTTCCAAAAATAAAAATAAGGGCATTTTGCTTAAGAAAAATTTAACATTTTTTTAAATTTTTTTAACGCCTTGTATACTTTATCACACATTTGATTACTGCTTGTGATTTTCCAGGATAAGCAAAACTTTTTATAAAGAATAATTTTCTCTCGAAAGATCAATGATAAAAAAGTTTACAAGAAGTACCCCATCCGGGGACACACTGTATAATGTCGGCTCTTCACTCTCGGCGAGGCGCCTCGCCAAGCGTCTCGGCGAGACATTTGGCAAATCTGATTCACCATCTTCTGCTGATTTCAATAATATACACTTTTTTTATCTCTTTTGGACATGGAGATATTTACACAAAAACCAATTTTTTTAACGACCGTCGAACAAAAAATCGAATTGAAGTAGACTATAATTATGTTTATTGAAACAATAATTACTTTATACCTAGATTATATACTTATATATTCTAATTATTTGTATTTTTTGCACACATAAACGAGACACCCTGTATGCATGTGATCCAACTCATGGAAGGATTCTGACGCCTAAAACCCCACACGTGGCTACGCCACTGGACTTCGTTACCAAGATTATTTTTTTATTATCTATTTGTAAATGTTGATACCTAGATAACCTCTCTATATTGGGAAAATAGCACTTACCTGGAAATTAGGTTCCATGTTGTACAAATGACACATAAGCAGCAAACACTTTATAACATAAGTATTCTTCGAAATTATAACTTTTTACCTTATTACCTCGCGCTGCGACTAGTAATTACAAGTAAAGTCTAAGTTTTGAGATACAAGTCAAAATTCCGACTTCCAACACGAAATTACAACTTACAAGTCGTAATTTCGACTTGTAAGTCGAAATTTCGAGTTACAAGTCGGAATTTCGAGTTATAAGTCGAAATTTCGAGTTATAAGTCGTAATTTCAAGTTATAAGTCGAAATTTCGACTTACAAGTCGTAATTTCGAGTTACAAGTCGAAATTTTGACTTACAAGTCGGAATTTCGAGTTACAAGTCGTAATTTCGACTTATAAGTCGAAATTGCATTACAGGAAAAAATAAAATTTTATGTGGCCCCTCTACGCTTCCGTAGTTACGGCATATTTTCTACCAAAAACTTCCTTACACTCATCTTGTACATGCAGATATTCCACGCAGGTGATACGGTTTATAAAAGAAGATATGAGTAGCGTGGGTTTATGGGGTATCTCTGGCTGCAAGGAGCACCTGCTGATCAGGTCTAATGTAAGACTCAGTATAAACGGGGCCATTTTATGGCCTGTATCGACGACCACGCGGTACCGTGTAGCAGGAGACATAATGTGACCAATTTGTTGCATATGGATCACATTAAACTTTATGCCTCCAGAGAGAGAAATCTACATCAATCCTTCGCGGTAGTATAGGAGTACACGCAGGCAGTCGGAATGAAGTTTTAGTTGGAGAAATGAACACTAGTTCATCTTAAGAGAGAACGACAAAGTAACTATTGCGAGGACGCGCAGTTTGTGAACGGAAGCATCCTACATTATCTGGATGCTGGAGAGGCGTATGCCTACTTGAGTGTCGGGCAACACTCTACTTAAGAGATCGCTGCTATAAAACCCCGGCCGCAAAGAGGCTGTGGACTTTTGAGTTTGAAGTATTTGCACAGCAAGATGATACTGGATGGAACCTGCAAGGTTATCAGGAGTTCATATTCCTCCTCTGCGGCCGCAAAGAGGCTATGGACTTTTGAGTTTGAAGTATCTGCACAGCAAGATGATACTGGATGGAACCTACAAGGTTATCAGGAGTTCATATTATTCCTCTGCGTGGTTTAAGATCATGAAAATGCAGGGATAGGTACACACTTTTTGAAGCAACATAAAGGGCAGCTGATGAATTCTGTATCAACTTCGACGCTGAATGGAGAAACTCAGACTGTCACCGATTTGGGACTAGTGCATGGATATTGAATGAATGATACCGAATTTATTAGAACAATTTATTCCTTACCCTCAGACAGATTCGAGCAAATAAGCTTGATCACCAGCTGAAGACAATGTGTCTCATCGAGTTCTCGGCTCCCGAGACATTAACATTGTCTTGAAAGAGGATGAAAAACGGACGAAATGTCGAGACCTTCTCATCGAACTCAGCAGACTTTATCCAAAACATACTGTGAAGCTTGTGATATTCTCGGTGGAGCATGAGATATACTGTTATTTGAACTGGATATCATACCAGCATACCGATATTCGGCAAATCTTTTACCTGGAAGTATTTAGAAGGTGGTTATTCTTGGTTGACTGGGTCTGTTCAGGATCCAGTCATCCTATAGAAGTAAGGGGTACTCACTAGTAACTACCAGCATTTAACCCTGAGAATCAGTAATATATATACCCACGGTGCCACACACATTAACACTTTGTAGGTATACTTTCCATCTTGATGTATATACACAATCGATCACCAACCTATTTCTCCACATAAGCCTTATATATGAGTCACAATTTAATTAAAAATCGCTGGAACTGCCTGGACACGAACCCGCTCCGGATCAAAAGATAAACACACTCTAGCCCTGAAATACCGAATTGATAAAATGCAAGATATTTTAGTTTTATTTCTCTATTACTTAATTTTTGTAGATAAAGTATATTTTACAAATTATACTGGATGGAGCAGCACGATCCCTTACTTTTGATTTTTAAGCTATTGTCGATACTATGAGATTATAGCAGCATGAGCCAAATTTAAGAAATGAATATTCAAATTCAAAAATATTATTCCTTCTGGCTAATTGACTACACCTTGTATATAAAAGTATTAAACATTCAGTACAAAATTATTTACTTAACATTTATTTCTTATTCCAACAGTAAAATAGTCTTTAAATTGATAATTAACGTGCAATGAAGCTCCGCAGCTCTCCCTGCGATTAAGACCGTAAAGTCATATGCATATGCTTAGGTCATAATCCCTTCATCGTTAAGCCTAGGAAGAAGACCGTCGAGCACAAGGCTCCATAGCAAAGGGGAAAGCACTACCCCTGCGGCACCCTCGGCCCACAGTCGCTCTAACTGCGACTTCATCGAGAGAGGTAGAAATTGAGCGGTTTGAAAGCATGGAGTAAATCCACCTAGCTATGGTAGGTGGGAACCTGTTCTCGTCAACCGCTGTTAGGATTAAATTGTAAGAAGTATTATCAAATGCCACAGCTATGTCCATGAAGGTCCCGATAATGAGCTTCTTTTGGCTAATCAGTTTCTCTATTTTGTAGACTACAGAGTGCAATGCCGTTTCTGTAGATCTACCTGTCTGGTAGACAGGTAGATCACCAGCGGGCTCTCTTTAAAAAATCTCTCTATGAGCCTTTCTAGTAGTTTCAATAATAACGACGGATGAAGAACGGCTCTAGGAATGAAAACCACTCTCGTTGTTCTCCAGGGTTTTGGAATATATCCTAGAGCTAGTGTTGCTATGTATAGATCGCACAGATGTTAGGTGATGTGTTCCGACCCTTGTTGAAAGAAAGTCGGAAATATTCCATCCATAGCCGCACTCTTATATAGGGCAACAGTATTTATGGCCCATTTAATTCGCTCCACAGTGGCAACATTCGAGGCCATCCTCCAATCCATAGCTGTAACCTCTGTGGGGAGTCCTCTAGTGTTGGATAGAGTCTAGGACTATTGACGGAACCACGAAAGTGGAAATCCACGAGGTGCTCCAACGCCTCCTTGTTGATGCACGTATAGGTACCATCAGGAAGCTCGAGAACATAGATCCTGGTTACCTCTTACGTCCTTATTAATTACTTACTCAACAGAAATGTGTTTAACCATTTTACTGTTGGAATGAGAAATAAATGATAAATAAATAATTTTGTACTGAATGTTTAATACTTTTATATACAAGATGTAGTCAATTTGCCAGAAGAAATAATATTTTTGAATTTCTTAAATTTGGATCACGCTGCTATAATCTCATATTGTTGACAATATACCATCTATCAAATTTTAAAAGTTTAGTTATTTCCAATTCTGTCGGAAGTGACATCTCCTTTTAAAAATTAAACAAGGTACTCTGTATTTTGGTGTATAAGACGTTCTGATCTCAATATGCTAATTCTAAATGTAAACAGGTTTATGTGTAATAATAACTAGAGATATAACCAGAAGATAAAGATCGTCTGCATTTTTTAAATTTACGCTAATAAATTTGATATTGTTATGTTGGAGGTTAATGCTAGGAATATTAGGCTTAGATTTATTTCCATTTGTCATTTGTTCATGACGCCACGCGTTGCATCGCAATAGCTTGTTACAGCTTAAAAATAAGCGATAAAAAAGTTTCAGCAGTATTACATAAAGGATAAAGAGCTTTGTTATTTTCATAATATTAGCGATTAATTAATTCCCCGGTAAGCACAAAAACTCCTGCGTAGGAAAAATCTACTATAAAATGTTCGTTAATAGCTCCCAAGCATTCCTGCAATTAAGGAATTTAAGGCCTCAGCATAAATCTCGCAAACCGTCTAGGTTCAATCACTGTTTTTCTCGTTCAGGCATTCCAGTAATTTCTGATATAATTCCTGCAGCCTAACTTCTGCGCCCTGGTAACATTTTGCGATATCTGAATCATACATAGGATACGTCAGCCATTTGAAATAATTTAAAGGATGTTTGCTATATTTTGATTAAATATCCCCGTGGTATGAGAATCGGAATGGTTTCGTTGCATATCGAAGGGTTCACACGGTAAACAAATTTCTGTTCCGATAGATCCGCTGCGGGCTGCATTCCTGCAAGAGGAATTCTCGGCCGACTATCAGAAAATATTCTCTTCGTTTACAATGATAATTACTGTCTGCATAGGCGTCCGAGAAGAGGTAAGAAAGAGAAAATTTGTCATAGTAAAAGTCTATTTAATTACCGGCGTATTGCAGCTTTAGTTGAATAGGTTATATTATGCATATTAAGATTTGTATATGGAATATATGGAAAGAGAGTAGAAAAAGACAATAACAAGACGAAAAGGATATCAATTAAACTTAAAAAAAAAATGTATAATGGAGCCATATAGAAACACAAAAAGCGAGTTATTCAATTTAAAACATGTTTCCCTTTGAAGTCATATGATTTATGAAGGGACATATGCAATTTTTATATTTTTAATCAGTATCTTTAGAAGTATCTTGAGGAGTGTATTAAAGGCAATGACATTAAAATATACACCTTTATACCATATCTTATTATGGCGATTTATAAATGGCACTATATTCATAAATATTATCTTGTCCATTAATGGCATTATTTCTCATACTTTAGTAGATACAGATCTTGAAAGAACTGTTGAAATACAATTTAATAAGATGCGATGCGTACACACGATGGAAACTGTGATCGGTGAAATAATACGCATCCCGTATCTCGTATGTAATAGAGGATACTGAGGCTAATACGTTCTTTACACTGCAAGTGAAGCAAATAAGCTGCTTCGTTGACCTGTACACATCGTACATAAAATTAAATTTAACAGTGCGGAAAACCACCATACAGGATTGCCAGGATAGTCACTGCCAAAATAGTCACTGGCGAGACGAGCGAGAAGGAAGAATGACCTTTACACATTTACAATAGAACAATGAACGTAAGAAGAGCTACTCGATGTAGGAACTGGCCAGATGATGAATTTTCATAAGTTTGCTCCCAAATCCTTTATTCTACGGTTAAATATCCTATTATAACAGGAAGACCGTGAACTCTAAGTTTGGAGCTTCTTCATGACTGAATGATTTTGATTGAGGTTTGTAAAATCATCAGGTGCTCAGATTTCCTCATCTGCATGAAACGGAATCATGAATAATGAAAGATAAGAGCCTTTTTATTAAGGCGACACGAAGGTCAGCTGAAGAAATTAATCTCATAATTGACATCGAGTGGGTGAATCAATACTCAGTCACCGAGATGGAATCTGCCAAACCACCAAAAGCTACCAAATCAAAGCTATAGAACACAGTTTCTGCAGATTCACACGAATAAGCGCACGGCGGTTTTCTATGAAGATATGGAAGACTTCGTCTTATCCAAAAAGTTGATCTTCGCCATCTTGAACTGAGCAGGGGTAAATTCTGGGATCGAGATATTTATACTGGCTTGCCAAGATTATGTAATCAACATACTCGTCTATTGAAGTCGTACAGATATTACCGATGTTAGGTGTACAGCCTGTTCACGTGACTATAAAACTTAGGTTAAAAGAATACAATAAGTACCACCTATACTCAAAAATATTGCTACATAAATCAAGCTAAATAAACTGTAATCATAAATGAAAGGTAAAAAAAATTAATTATTCACTGACTAGTAAAATATTTCGCTTGTTACATACCTTTACTCCGTTCGAAAAATCAAGCCCGGAAATCGATCTGAAAAGCAAGTGTCTTGCCCAAAGAACGGAATCCAATAGAGAGCGCTCGGACTGCCAACTATGGCTTAAATACCCTGGTCATTAGGTGTGTTCACAAATGTATGCCAGTGTATGGTTTTTAAAAGCACCGGATGTATTCCGACGTTAGTATTCAATGTATAGGTGAGAATTGTTAACACAATTAGTAGATATTAGATAAAAATAAAGGAGTAAATTTGTGATTATTAAAAGGAATGAAAAGAGAATACCAAATGTAACGAAATTGTTAAAATTTTCGTTACAATGCACAATAACAGTTTGTTGAACAAACTTGCATGCAAACATGTGGTACCCTACTATACAACAATTGTTCCACAGCTATCATATGTATATTTTTTAATGATTTTGTTATTTTTGTGATACAATTCAGTTGTCTTGTATTCATTCGTATGTATTATCCTAGTAAAATGAACTAATTGGACAGCACGTCCTATTTTAAAAATAAGATCTAAAAAAATACAAACTCTATAGAAAATGTTCTAATGTGATTATAGTGATATATGAAATTACACCACATTGAAAAGTGTTAAACAACATTCGTTTTTCTATAAAAACAAAACTAATTCAGTTCAACTATACTTGCGACCTAAGAAAATACTCAGTTCTCATTTTATATAAAGGAACTAGTCAATTGAGAGAGAATTATTAGTCTACAAAAAATATAAATTTACACCATCAACATATTTTAAATATGTACGTATGTATATTCCCATGTCAGAAGACATCAACAACATTTTGAAATAATTTGTGATGTAAATAATGATACTTAATTGATCAAAGTAAAGGAATGACGGAGCCAATTAAAATTATATTTTAAATTTGCTAATGATTTGCAATGAAGTTTATTGATCAAGGGGAGTGGGCTGCCAGTTTTTTAGCAAATCGAAATTATTGTATTAAGATGGCCCTGAACAAAAATTATGAGGTAGGCAGTTTGATGTGTATGTAACTACGGACAACTATATACAGGGTGTTAGTTAAACTCGCGGCAAAAATTCAAGAGGTTATTCCTTGGACTATTCTAAGGATATGTTATCCTTTGATGATTTTTGAAAAAGCGCTTTGTTGCGAAGATATAGGGCGAAAAAAATTTTCAACAAATAACAATTTATTACTAAAAATTACATGTAACATTTCTGAACCTACAAGAATTGTTCAAAATGGCTACCTCCAGCTCGGATGCAACCATCCAATCTTCTCCTCATAGACTCCAGAACTCTTTCAAAAACACCAGGGTCGTTTCTTATTGAGTTACACCCAACAATTATCCGATCTCTTAAATCGTTCACATTTTCCACTGGCGTAGTATAAACTAATGACTTTAGATGGCCCCATTGGAAATAATCCAGGGGTTTTAAGTCCGGGGATCGAGCAGGCAATACGTGAGGTCCACCTCGACCAATCCAGCGATCTCCGTATGTTGCTGTTAAAAAGTCTTGAGCAACTACACTAAAATGAGGTGGTGCACCATCATGCATAAACCACATTGCCTGTCTTGTAGCCAATGGTACATCCTCCAAAAACTGAGGTATTGTTTGTTCCAAAAGTTGCGGTATACTTCACTGGTAAGTCTTCCTGATAGAAATACCGGCCCAATTAGTCAGTCACCCACAATTCCAACCCAAACGTTCAACGAGAACTGATGTTGAAACCGATCTTCACAAATCTCATGTGGATTTTCGTCAGCCTACACATGGTTATTGTGGAAATTCCTTATTGCATTTCGCCAGATACTGGCTTCATCGGTAAAGGATCAGCGTAAGTAGTTGAGAAATTTCAACCAATGTGTGCAAAAGCCATTGACAAAATGCAATACGTGGAGCAAAATCCGCAGGAAGAAGTGCCTGAACGCGTTGAATGTGGTATGGGTACAACAAATTATCTCTCAGAATTTTCCAAACAGTCCAATTACTTACATTCAAAGTATTTGCAATTTTTCGCGTAGAAGTACCTGGATCTTCTTCTATCATGTCCAGCACATTGTCTTCTACGTCTACCGTTCTTACAGTCCTTGGCCTTCCTGGTCCTCCACTTCGCTTCGATATTCCCGTTTCTCGAAGACGTTGATGAATACTTTGAAAGATTTTTCTATCGGGAGCAATGTGGTTAGGAAATCGTTCAATGTCAGTCGCCTAGCGACTTCCATTTAATGCATTGCCATCAGCAAGTCCATAAATAAAATGCATATCAGCCATCTCGACATTCGTATAGCGAGCCATGATAGAGGACTTCACTAACAACCGTTTACACGTCAACTAGCCAAACGTCAATCAATCTTAACAAATGCGACACATATAAACTACAAAAACACAACATACAAAATAATCACTCCGAAGTATCACGGGATGTTGGTAAGAAAAACCAACTCCTTTTTCATACATGTCTTTTACTTGATATGTCCAGTGTAGTACGCCATACTTTTATTTCACCTACATTAATAATGTGAAAAGTACCAAAATTGGATTTGTTGAAAATTTTTTTCGCCCTATATCTTCGCAACAAAGCGCTTTTTCAAAAATCATCAAAGGATAAAATATCCTTAGAATAGTCCAAGGAATAACCTCTTGAATTTTTGCCGCATGTTTAACTAACACCCTGTATATTGAAGCAAATTTGGAAGGATTTTTGAAGTCAAGTAAATATCAGATTTATATTGATTCTGGCTGATGATTATATTGATCTGGCTTTCATTGGATAGTTTATTGAAATTAGGTAACTTGCCTAATAACATCAAGTATTTACTGTCTGTGTTCCTGAGATGGTATGCATCGCGGCGTTAACACATTAATCCTCATTCTACTTAAACACACATTAAACATAAAAATAACTACCATATTTCCATTTATATAGTCATTTTAGGCAAATATGTGTCGCATTATTTACGAGTTACAATTTATAAAAGCCTAAGATTAATAAAATAATTTTTCTAAGGTTATAGTACCCATATAGTTACACAGAAGATGTAAGCCACATGGATATATGAAGAGATTACCATTTAGTTTCGCCATTTAAATGCAAATGGGGATCATTTGAATTCATTATAATGACACAAGCAAGTTATAGTTCATTTGTTAAATTAACACCAGGCAATTTATTCCAGATATATATTATTTAAATCTCTCGTTCTAAGATCATTAAGGAGAATCTTATCACGTTTTCCGTATAAACAGCCCATATTTTAAAAATCAGATTAATTTGCAGCTCACTATGCTTTGCTTAACTATGTATTGTATAATGATATTTCTGTAGCACTTTGGCTAATTATTTTTTGGACTTGAGTCATAACTTCACTATTTATTTATTTTTTGGTATTTTTAATGTACTTCACTGTATTTCTTTCTTGATACTCTTTCGCTGCAGGTCTACAGTACTGGTCAGAGTAAATTTGGAATAAGTGTTGACCGTCGTTCCAAAGTATAGCAAGTCAGGAATGTCTTATGACACTCCTCAAAACCAGTATTTGATATTTGGTGGTCATACGAAGAGGCTGTATGGCCATTCGACAGTATTTGCCTACCTGCCGTTTTAATAATAATTCCCGGCAAATTTCTATCTTTATTTTTTAATTCAATTTTTTACTCGTAAGTGTACTTAAAAAATCTCTTCATATGAATCAAATTGTGAACTAAATCTATTGTCAATATAAATAATTAGTTTATATCAAACAATTTTATCTACACGATCAAAAACACACTCGTATTATACGCAGATTAACTACAAGTTCTATGACCGATACAGCTCACTAAACAGTGTAAAATTTACAATGGCTTGGCTGTTAGAGGAGTGGTGAGCGAAGGGGCGCGGGTATCGTACTCAGAACAGTGCACAGAACTGCCTCATGCGGACCAGTTGAACAATGTAAAGGATTAGAAAATTCGTCTGGTCTATTGTATTCGCTTCGCCGATATTGTAAGTTGTAAATTTGCTGGTCGGAGGCGTTCCCTTTACACAATAATAAATACGTCACGCCGCTAATTCAAAAATAGTGGTAGTAAAATAATATATTATTGTTATACAAATAATATATTAAATGTATAAATAATATAAGAATTTTTTGGCAGTTCTGCAGTTCAGGATCACCAATGCACCAGCTGACCCTGCAGTGGGGCATGGTTTAGAAATCACAACTAAGTGGGACAATTTTTGAGATTTTCTGAAAAACATAATATGTGGTAGACTGGCGAAAACTTCATTCACATAACATTCATTTAGATCTTTAGCCAATAAAGTTATATTAAGAAATATATTAAAGTAAGCAATGTGTTGAATTAAGCAGTGCCGTTAAAATCCAATTAAGTGTCTTTTTCCGTGTTATTTATATCTAAAGTATTCAAGGAAATTAACATCTATATGTAGAAGAAAATGTGGAAAATAACTACTTTGCTAATTGAGTTTGTGAATTTTAACGCCTCGAGCAGTATTCAATTACTCTGGCATATCCTGAATTAGCCCAGTTATTTCAAAATATTGAGATCAGTTGCATCCGACTTTCTCTTTTAAGTAACGGTACTACTTCCTTTGCATACCCAGGTTGTAGGAATCCAAACACAATTAAATCATAATTAAAAAAATGTCTCAGTTTATTTATTTATTTTGTTACATTAATACATATGTTGACAATTACACAAATCTATAAATAGTATTAAAAGATATATAACCACAAATTTTTTAACTTTTATATGATTAGAACTATTTTCAGAGCACACATTTTGATTGACCAAAATTAATATTTTAAAGTCTTAAATTTCCCGGTATTACCATTAACATTGTTGTTTTATGGTAGTCATATTTGATTTATAGTTTCGTCGATTGCATTCAAAAAGAGATTTAGGTATAATTATGTTGCCCACATGTTAACGACAAGCTGAGGAAGAATTATTTTTTAGGGAATACTACCATAATCGGACATATTATGGAGAGTTAAAAAGGATTTTTTTGTAACACTGAAGATATAAGAAACATAATAATGCGTAATAAACAGTAGTATAATATAATACTTATTTGAATAATGAATAATTTGTAAGAAATTAACACAAATAAATAATTACTACTTCCTTCTATGCATTTATTTCACAAAAAAAACTTTATTGTATTCTGTTCCATTTAGTTAGATAGGATTACACGTGATTACTACAGTATGAAGATCTGTGGAAAATTAATATCTTCACAAATTGATTTAAAGTTACACAAAAAATAAATTAGCAATTAATTAGTTTCAAATAGTTAGGTTCTCAAATTGGCTGCTTAGAGACGCTTCAATTGTATATTTTTTATTCGTCATTTTGGTTCAGTTATTATTAAATTTGGAACCTATTTTAAGTATCGTACACACCTTAGAGTGAGTACAATTCATATAGTTTTAGAAAGTACAAACATTATATACCTAATCTTTGTTAATATAGTGGTTAATATAGCTTACATTATTTTTTAGAATGGAAAGCAAAGCTTTGTCTATTTAGAGTTATTTACGGACCTAGATTATAAGAAGTATTTATATTTCTAATGTTTTTCAGATTTGAAAATTTGAGATAATGAGAAAATTTGTACTAGCAAACGTTCTTTCATTTCAAAATGCTAAGAGCTTTCAGTTACTTTCGGTTATAACGGAAATAAGCTTCAAGTTTGTTATTTCTATTAAAACACCCTATATACTTTTGTATTTTCGGTTTCTATATATATTTTTTTTTTACGTAACTTGGCGTAACATCCCCTATATCCAAAATGAAACATTTTCGAGATATTTTGACTCTTCAAAAAGCATGCTTCAAGCAAAGTTATCTTAAAAAATTTGTATTGCAAAAACTATTACAACCTTCATTTTAGCATCAGTTAAAACTGAAGGTAGAAGGTTCACTTAAGCGTTATATTAGACGAAAATATACTCTCATGACAGAATAGTCTTACCATATCTGTAAACATTTACAGGCTGCTCGGTTGAAAATACGAGTGTTTATATTACTTTTACCTAAACCGGATTTTTTTTACGATTACTTATCGATACAAATGATTACCTAAAATACATATTTGCAGATAAACATATGCAAACATATGTTTATCTGCGTATCACACTGACGTTATTTTCCACATAACACCAAAACACTATATTGCACTCGACGCGCGTTTTACTAACCAAGTTGGCATCATCTGGTGATGATTAAAACTAAACCTATGCTAACACTATGTCCTATTTACACCTAAAGCGGGCTATATGGGATTTGCCCTCTGTCATCATTCATACTATTTCCACAATTTGCAATTTTCAAACTCTCAAATGCATCCAGCTGTCTGGAATTTGTTACATTTATAATTAGTCTTAAATTGCTATTATCTATCTTGTGGTTGTTCTCAAACGCATGTTGGGCTACACTAGACATATCTGTTCTTACCATATTTGAGATGAACCATATGTTCCTTAAATCTAGTTTGAATTGATCTTCTAGTTTATCCAACATACTTTTGATTGTAGTCTTTACAGATAATTTCGTAACACCCCGACTTTTCCTTAGTTTCTATTTTGTCTTTTGGATTGCCCAAAATTGCTGTAGTTTATTTACTGATGAATAAACCATTGACATACCTATATCTTTGAAAACCTTACCAAAACCGTAAAGAAAAAATCACTGCTAACATACTAGTACCCGAAACGCTACAGCACTGGCTGTTTCAGTATAGAATATCAGGTTAACCGAGCATCGAGGTTATGTTAAGGAATAGAACGCATAAAACAGTTATGATAAGGAAATATAATGTAGGTATAGTGAGAATTAACCTTAGTAGGAATATGTGCTTCTGGTTATTCATTTATTTCCCAATTTTGTTTAAAATATATGAAAGCATTCATGCATTGTTGCCTGATTAAGGACGTCTGTTTCTGTAGATAAATGCTGATTTTCTGATTCGGTTTTTTGGTTACTTAAAAAAGTAGTATAATCGAAATGTTGCTATAACATTATTGAAGTCATACCCCGTATTTTTCCTGACTTTAAAAATTATGACTTATTAATATTATTATCTTTGAGGGGACTAAGTTTAGCTACTCTGTATTATTAACAACTATATTATGTATTAAACTTGAAATAATAGCCACTGAACGAACAAAACCTCATTAAAAAACAATTATTAAAACCAAAATATACACCCTGAATTAAATTATTAAAAACTGCAGCAAAAAATAATTGCGTCCGCAGTCTATATTTTTTAAAAGCAGAAGCATGTAAACAAGTGAAGGTCACACAGGTGTCGATGTATCGCAGAAGTCAATTATCAACGTTGGTGTTCCGACCGCTTTTGCAAAAACAAAAGAGAGTTAGGTTAAAGATGGTTCCTGCATATATTACTGTAGAATATATACTTTCCCAAGACACCTGTGCGACTGAAAACCGCAGAATCCGCCTTGGCATCCAAATAATAATTAATAATTTACAAAACAAAGTGCACATAAATTAAGTATGATTTGTTGACTATTTCCTATTGAACTTCCAATTAACCATTCTCGGAGGCATACTGAAATCGATGAGTAACCAATCACTGACATAATTGAGGGAAATTAATTTGGAGAGTTTATTAGATAATTAGAAATGTCTTGATATCTAAGAGACCGAACTTATAATTTGATTATATCTTTATACTTATTGCTAATGTGCGGCCTTTTGGAAACTGTTATAATAAGGAAGGACTAATAATTAAATAAACGCGGAGAACACATTAGAAAACATAGAAATTAATTCAACCAGTCGTCTACATAGGATATAAACGTCAAGTAAGTTGAACCGTTTTTTAATTCACTGTGTTTGTTATACAATACAAAAAACTAACTATACCTATTATATAGGTACTGAATCACGATACTCCTGAATCATTTAATTTTTCCAAAGGCTTACGTAAGTTAACGAGTCAGTACATTGAAATCAGTTTTAGACTGATTTGGGTCTAAGTAGAAGTAATACATACCGATGAGTGACCAAGTTTAGTTACTCAACGTATATACAGTTTCCCACTGTTCTCGCCATTGGGATCTCGGAAATCATAGAAGATACGAATTGGATCAAATGACACAAAAGATGCCCTGCATAATGACCATGTTAGGTATACTTTCAATATTCGAAGAAACTGTCTAAGCCTTTTCGATATGTATTTCAGGAAACATCATTTGTATATCAGATTTAGTAATTGTAATTCAGAAAGAGTCATTTGACTTTCAGTTTAGTCAATTTTCTTTTAGAAAGTGTCAATTGTATCTCAGTTTCATCATATGTCTTATTTTATATAGGTATATGTCACATAATGTTGAAAGAAGATTTGACTCTGCTTCTGCATATTTACCATTTTATTTCAGCTTACGTTTAAAACTTCACGTAAAAGAGTTTGGGTATATGGTTGGTTAGTTCGGTTACTACTTTTCAAAGCTTAGAATGCCTTTGACAAGGATACTGCAGCAATTTTTTAAAATAAACTGGATATTGCAATTGAAGAAGAGTATCATGATTTTAACAATTCAACTCAATTATTACAAAATATGTCTGAAGGAATGAGACGACGAAGTCGACAATGTTTGGGAGATGAAAAGAAACGTTTTCAGAATATATTATTTTAGAATTCAGAATTTATTTTGCTGTAGCTCAACAAAGAAACGTGTTTATAGACATGTCATCTAACCCAACATAACTTGAAATTTCGTTTCTGGTTATGTTGTTTCAATTTCTTTTCTTTCAACAGTCTATTGAGGATACGTTTCTTTATATCTTTATACAAATGTTGTAAGTCACGATTGAAAGTCAAGTTTCATTAAATAATAGTAGGTATTATTCTAAAACTCGATTAGGTAATGATCAATGTAACAAGTAAGTAAAACTTGTGACACCCCCATGCTTCATCATTTTCTTCGAAATTTCAGAAAGTTCACTGAATGTTTCCAAAAGAGTAAATAGTCGGTGCGATATGAGAAACGATGAACGAACGGGTGCTACCAGTTGCTGAACATTCACCATGAACATTTAATTGTACTTCTACAATTAATGCTTTTAACACTTCTTCTTGAGGTGCTTTTTTTAAATGACACTAAGAAAAGTTTCACACCTTATAGAATATTCTTTCTAGAAGATCTGGAAGAAGAAGAAAAGTATTTAGAAGAGAAAAAGATCTTACTAAATGTTCTCAACTCCCTACTAAATAAAGAGCTGAAGACGATACAAAATTGCATTCTGCTCTTTATTAATAAAGCAGTGATTTTACATTGATCAATTTTTGGCAGTACGTCTATCGAATCCCTTTATGTTCATGAAGTAAAGTAAATTTGTGCCTCTATCTAAAATACATTTTCTTGGGATATTTTCTTCATATAATCAATCTTGTTATTACCACAATTCTAGAATATGCACTAAGATAGTTAACTTCAAATGTAGAGAATCAGTACATTTCCACGGTAGCACGGAAGAATACTTTATATTTTGTAAATTCAGTCGAAGCAAATATGTATCTTATGATAAATGTTCGGGATCTGTAAATGGTACTATGAAATAATTCATTATTAATGAATGTAGGTTTAGACTAATTCATTAAACTACTAAACACACAATTTCCTGCTAATCTAATAGAATTTATCCCATCTGAATTTAAAAAGGTTGAGTGACTACTACTGAAAGAATCTGTTCAAAGTGAGGTCCTTCCAGAAGACTTGTGCACAAAGAAAATAATTTCTATGCTCGATTCGATTGGAAGTACTCATAACATAGATTATGAAAGTAATTTTAAATAACAACTTCTCAGAGTGGTAGTTGTAAATGTATTAATAAAAGTCGAAAATATAGGTTATAGCTGATTACTGACCTGATGTTTCTTCAGACCCAAATTTGCCGAGAGTTTAACTTTCAATCATTAACTTTAGAGTTAAGACAAAATGTTTAATAAACAACAAATGACAGCTATAAATTTGTTAAGAAACCTTGAGCTAACAATGAGGTTATTGGTGAGCCTGTATGCTTTTAAGTTACCACACCAAGTGTAAATAGTAGTAATAATATCAAGAAAAAAATGTATTTGTTACTACCTGGTAGTTTATACATTGGTGAGATAGGCCCTATTCATTTATTTCGCATAATAATTACGATATTATATTGATAGGTACTTATTATTTGTTTTTCTGATAATGTCCATTTTTACGTTACCTGAAACAAAGTTGTTACTAATTTATAACTCAAAAATACTATTACCAGTTTCTAAAAACGAATTACATAAATCAAGCCATCTAAAATTTCCATTTTAGGAACCCATAAAGCTATCGGTTTATATTTATAGTTAAATTAATTTTATTTAGCAATAAACTTAATATGCAAATCAAATTCAAAAAAATTTGTTCGGACGCCCCTAAAGACTAAACGTGTTATCTGAGTCATATTAAACGATACCCGGATTCACTAATAATATCGACTAATCGTTCTCTAATTAGGCTCGCAGGTAAAGAATCCTGTGGGCTTGATGAGCTAATTTGAACATAATCGAAGCTTTACGTATCGCTTCGATTACGTTCCGATGGTTCATACCTGTTTTTCACCCAGTTATTTATTACTAATTGATCCGATCAAAGTAACCTTTGCATGCATACATTTTAATTGAGTAAACTCGTTAAAAACAAACGAGCCACGATTGTGTCATTTCAATTGCGATATCCATCAGCTATGGGATCGGCATGTAATTTATGATTTTATGGAAAATTATACTAATGTGACTTTGATTGACTTAACCGGTTAGCATACGAATATAAGCGTCAAGGTAGCCATTAAACAAGTTAAAGACTTGTACATTTGTATTATTATATAAACGTACTTAAAGTTTTACAAAAATAGTTAATACAAGTGTACCCATTTTCTTTATTCAACTTACCATTTCAAGATTGATACCTAAAGGCGGTTTTCCACCAAACGGACTAGTCGAGTTTCTGTTTTGTTCTGGTTTTTTGAAACACAGAAAACAAAAAAACAAAACTCGGACAAATTTGAAACTCTGTTTCTACCAAGCAGACAAAGTTTTGTCGGAGTTTCGTTTTACTTTTCAGTTCTTTTCTACCAAACGAACTAGTGCGTTGCTTTCAATTTTGAGGTTTGAAGACAAGAGCTTTGGAAATGTTTAAAGATGATTTTTTTATCATTTTTATCTGGAGCAGAAGTAAGTAGATACAAAATTTGCAATTATGTAGGTACTCCGATATTTTAATAATAATGAATTCATTATTATTAAAAGTGATGTCGTAATTTGCTTTCCTTATTGTTTTTATGTTTTTTTTAGGAGAAGAAAGCGTCGCCATCTTAGATATTGGGTTAAACCTTGTTTATCTAGAAGAGCAAATGATGGTGTGACACAATTGATGAGAGATCTTCAAAATGATGATATTAATTTGCATGGGGAACTACGTTCATCATTTCATAATTTTGTTAGAATGTCAAGCTCTGATTTCGAAGAACTAATAAATTTAATTGGCCACAAAATCTCCAAGCAAAATACAAATTACAGAGATTCAATATCTGTTAAAGATCGTTTAGCAGTAACTCTCAGATTTCTTGCAACTGGTGACAGTTATCAGAGCTTAATGTATTTATGGAAAATATCAGTTACTTCAGTTTCCCGAATTATACCAGAGGTATGCGATGCCCTAAACGGAGTTCTACAAGAATACATAAAAGATTTTGACAGTTTCCTTTCGAATTAACACGGTAGTATACCTATATTTATATTGCATTGTAATATCTATAATAAATAAACGTCTCGTATTAACTTACCTATTGTTTATTTTTATAAATTTAATATTTTTAAACACACTATTTACTTTACACAAAGAGAGCTGAAAAGAAACTAGGTACGCATTAAAAACGCAACTTGCTGTTTCCTCTAGACAGACTTCAGTTCGTAAACACGTCAAACTCTTTGATCTGACCGTTCCCGAACGGGACTCGAAAAACAAAACAGCAACTGTCGCAAAAACCTCGAGTCTTCAAAAAGTTTGTGCAAAGTTGCAGTTTTGTTTTTTCGACATCAGTTTTTGTTGTGTTTTTGTTTTGTCCGTTTAGTGGAAAACCGTCTTAAAATACCTACTTGTATAAAATTATTTATTGGATCGATTACTAAATAAAAGCAACAATGAATCTAGAAAGAATAAATAAAATGTTTTCTCTAACAATATTTTTTAGGCATACCTATTGCTTAATTCTGTATTACCCTTTTTTTTTACTTCATCCGTCTATCCTTTCTTAGCAAAACACATTGTAATAATTGTTGGTTTCTTCAGTTGTTTTATTGTTTTAAATATTATGATATTTATTTAGGATATCTTCCTTGAAATTTTTCTGATAGTTTTAGGTCAGTATTCCTCATATATCTTCATTATATCCATCAATATTGTGTATATTTATACAATAATCATCACTAGAGTAAAAGTTTCTCTTCTTTCACACATATTCTTCCAAGTCTTTCTTTCCCTTTCTCTACTCTTTTGATGTGGTGAAAACAAAACTTTTTTAGTTTAGATTTTAATGATGTTATTGTAGTCTTTGTATGCTTTTTATCGTGCTTGGTTGTTTTTCATAGCAATAGGTTTTCCTGATTTTTTCTGATTGATTTATGTTCATTTTTTTCGTGACAATTGTCTTTAGTAGGTACGTAATTAGTCGATGCATTGTATGATGGAACATGAAACTATTAGTTATAAAAATAACTAATAAATTATAAATAACACATTTAGGCCGTTGCTAAAGTAGATCACGCCTTCATAAATGTCTACAAGCCACGTGACGTATATTTTGGAGTCAGAATTCTAGTTACTTTTATAGGAACCAAAACATAAGGCGAAGATTATATTAAAAAGCAATATTCTGTGTTACGGCACACGATTGGCATTCTTTGTTATTTTAACATTGAAAGCAGCCAATCAGCGATAATATATGTATAATAGTTTGTTTAATTTGAAATTTTTACTGATGAAGCATGGTTTCACTTATCAGGTTATGTAAATAGTTTAAATTTAGGACTTGGGCTGTAGAAAATTCTCACACATTTGTAGAAGCTTACATCCAATAAAAGTTGGCGTTTGGATGGCGATGTTAAAAAGACGTACAGGAGGCTCTATATTTTTCTACGAGACAATAAATAGTGAAAGATATGAAGAGTCATTTTAGAGCCATTTTTAGCACAATTACATGATGATGAATTGCAAGTCGACTACTATCAACAAGAAGGGGCAACTGCACATACCGCAAGAGTCACAATTCTGTTTTTAGAGGAGTTTTGTTAGAGGACGAGAGTTTAGAGGAGTTTGTGGCCAGCCACGTCACCGGACTTAACTCCTTTGGATTATTTTTTGTTTCGGCATTTAAAGAATAACATTTTTAAGACAGTAGTGCATAATATCGAAGCATTAGAAGCATCGATTATTCGAGAAGGGAACAATATAACTGACCAATAGCTGAAAAATGCGTTTGAGAAATGCAGAGTAGAGTAAATTTGTATATAGCTAATGAAGAAGGACATCATTTTCAACATAATATGTAACTTTTTTAATGTAATTTTTTGTTTCTAATAAAAAATCAATGTCACAATGTGTTTCCTTTACTCTTAATATTAAATTAACTTTTTATAATTATTAATGCTCCTCAGCATATCTTATTGTTTATTCCTATTAAAAGTTGTGAAATCTTTTAGTATTGTCCTTTTAATACAGTCGATTAACAAAAATAAAAAATTAAATTCACTATTTACAATGAATTGACTTGGTCAATTTTTTTTCAATTAAATGTAACAATAGATTCCATGTAAATTCAATATTATGAACAATTCATTTGTGAAGTTAATAAATTCTGTCAAAATATTTTTATTTAATTTAATCTCTAACCATATCGGGAGGACTGGACTTAACGCAACGTTGGTTGCCTATACTTGCGGTCACGTGGCTTGTGACCATTTATGAAGGCTTTGTATTAGCAGGTGCCTAATGATAACGGTAATTATTATTATTTAACAGTTTCATGTTATCGTATTCCATCATAACACTAATAGTTGGCTATTCATTTGTAGCGTAAAAAATTACTTAACTTTTAAGTAATTTTTACTGTACATAAAAATTTTATTTTTATAGAGGGATGGGCAAAAGTGATGTTTTGTATACTGAGAACTGTTGAATATGATGAGTTTACTGAAATTAGTCCAAATTTTCGATTTAACTGAAAATGAAGGAAACTTTTTTTCTTACTGAGATAACATGTATACTTTTTAGATATAGATGCAGTTAATATTAGTACTTATAGGCTACTAGATATAATTTGTAAGTAAATGCTTCCCCGAAATTTAATAAACATATTACTGCACAGCTTACAACGAGCTCTATGAATGTTATAGAAAAAGAATAATTTCGATTAAACCGGAAGTCGACTATTGTTAGAAGATTCATCGTATTTATTAAAAGCTAAAACGTCCTTATATCAATTACGCTTAAATAACCTCATCAGTATGGCTGTTACAACTGCACCGCGGAACATGGGCGTACGCTTAATAAAAAGTGTAATAAAATAAATTACGTAGGAACAGAAGCAATATACTAGTACAATCTATAAAAATGTATTCAAAATTCATCCGCACTACAACATAGGCAACAGTATACTAACGTGAAAAGCATTTTGAGGCTGCGGCTCACGCATGCCCGTGTGACCCGCTTCACACGCCACTGAATTGCGTCTTTCTGTGACAGCCCTATTGATCAGTTCTCAATACATAAAACATGATCCATATTTTTGCCTATTGTGTATATGTATAGCAAAATTATTTTAAGCAAAAAAAAACAAGTATATTTTTTAATGCTCAAAATGGCAATTAAACAATTTTGTTAAATGTATAATATGTTTTTGTAATTTAATGTTTTCTTCTTCATTCTGAAGGTTACTAGATGTAATTAGCAAATTCTCCCTTTGAAGAATTTTATGAAATATCTGTATAGTTACTAACAGTAAAGGTACCAAAATCGTGTGTGACCAATGAACGACTAACGACGAGCGTTATCTAAATCTAAAAAATATTCAGTGTATCTCATTTATAAATAAAAAAAAATCATATTCATGATATGCTAAAATGTCCTTATATAAATTTCTACATAAATAGCACAATCAGGATAACTTAAGCAAGAGATATGTTTGCACATTTTCATAATTCCCGATTTATCTTAAATCGCATTTACGTAAAGTTGCATATCGGTTAATTAAATTTCAAAATTAATTGTAATTTAGGTAGGCACATTAGTGCTTTCTATTGGAATGTACAGCTCATAAAATACTGCCGTTGATATTCTTGTACCATTATTTTTCGCTATTGCTCTGTGGAATTCTTCGAAGGAATAACTACATGGGGATACTTAGTCAGCAAGCAAGGACTCGTCATAGAGTTCTGTGTATGATAAATGAAGGTCGATGACAAGCACTTCATCTGCAAGTCAGCTCCGATCTCCAGGTGGTTGATACTGAATCGAACCTTCAATGATATCTATATAATAACATAATAAAGAAGGCCAGTGTGCGATCTGCACGCCGTGTATACGGGGGCAGGGTGATGAGGCTATCTGGCCTGGGTGGTCCAATGCGCGTGATGCCCGCAGCCGACCGCGTGACCCATCATTAGGCCATTGCAAAAGGCGTTCTAATTGCCCGACTGAACACCCAACGTCTCTATCTCTCACACCTTGCCGACGCTCATCTTTCTGTCTCGCCGCCGACAAACTAAATTTCATACCTGTTTTGAGCTCACACACACGTATTCCTGCTCATTTGGCTAGTCCAGTTGCCCCTGGGCTATATATTCTGTAAAGTTTGCTATTAGCTAGGAATAAATAATAAATCACTAATGCTCTTCTTTTTAATTGTTATACTTTGTTGTTCTTAATATACCTATATATATTGTTTATTTTCTTTACAACTGCCCAACTGGAAAATAATTAAAGTACATACAAATATGACAAATACAGTAATATTACAATACTTATAGAATGTTAAGAAAACATGAAATTCAATAAAGATAAATAATTTTACAGTTTAAAAAACACAAACACTTAATAATAAATAAAATCATAATCGTAAACAAATTAGTGTCTATAAATACCTAAAAAAAATAATAAAAAGAGCAATAATAGTAGATCTACACTTATAAATGACAAATATACACTCTTTTTGTGTGTACTGCACTTCTCTATGGTTGATTACTTTTACACTATACTTGTATTCAACCTGTACAAATTTTCCTGAAGGATAATACAATCCTGGAGCTGCCTTATACGTAAACAAATCTTTATACATCTGCATATGGAGATGTGGTATATTTAATCCAGTAACGATGTTATTAACAAAGATATTGAATAATAACGATCTCAGGATTGATCCCTGTAAAACACAAGACAGGATAGGAAACTTGCATGAGATAAAGTCTTTGTAACTAACATACTCTAATCGATCGGATAAAAAATGTAAATAAAGTAATTGTATTAGTGAAAGATCATATTTACTTAACTCTTGAAGTAGCACTCCATGAAGCTGTGGAATATCTCCATAATGACATGTAGATACAGATATTTGATATATTCTAAGTGATACAATAGTGATACAGTTAGTCTAAGTGATCCTGAGATGTATATAAATTTATAAGGTTTTATGGGTTACTGATACTTTGAAAATTAAAATGACATATTGTTTTCTCGCAGACAAATTGAAAGGGGCGGATCTTGATAATATAATGTAATAGAGTAAGTAAAAGGCAAATTTTAATAGTACTGTATTTTGAACGTTCTTAATAATACAATAGGTTAGTGTGGGTAATTTGTGGTACTACTTTCCAGGATGCCATTTTCCAAATTTGTGAATTCCATCTTCACATGGCTTAATACACATACCGTCCACGAGAACCTTCATGTGCCAAAATTGTCAAAAAACGGATTTTCAGAGGTTCAGAGATTCTCGTCATTACTGTATTCAGGAAATTTCAGGCTGTCCGTTTCAATAATTATTATTATATTGTTAGAAAACACGTTCCGTCAATATTACCTGCAAAATGGTGTTCTATTTTTGCCAACAAGGAAAAACAAATTAATCGTATTCTGTGTGGAAGTTTCTCCGGGGGAACTCGTATCCTTATTGATCACATCGGCTATGGCGATACTGTCACAAGGATTGTCAACTTCTTCTTCTTCTGCGTATATGTTGACAGTGTGTTTATAGAAAAACTGAATATATCCCATAAAATACCTTTATCTAAATACATTTTATCTCATTCCCAGGGCAGAAGAGATTGGAAATACTCGCAAAATGAATAGCGGCATGGTCAATTAGATTAGGGCTTATTTAATTGTTGTAATCGATTTAAGTGTCTCTTGTTTTGTTATATTTATTAAAATATTGAAAAACACAAATTATATAGCTTCGTATATACCTACCTTTTATTATAAATTAATATGGTTTTAAATTCCTTAACATAAATTACTCTATACGATATTACTGACGTAGTTTTCCACCTAATACCAAAACTGTATACTGCGCTCGACGCGCGTTTCGTCAACCAAGTTGGCATCATCCGGAGACGATTAAAACTAAACCTATCCTAACACCATCTATTTACACCTAAACTGTTGTAATGGTTCAGTGAACCGTTGCGACGGCTTAGTGAACCGTGGTGACGGATCAATGAACCGGGATTTACTAACCAATAGAGTGGGCTGTATGGGATTGGCCCTCTGTCACTATTCATACTATTTTTATAGTTTGCAATTTCCAAACTCTCAAATGCATCCAGCTGTGATCAGGAATTTATTACATTCCTAATTAGTCCTAAATTGCTACTATCTATCTACCTATCTACTATCTATCTATAGTTGTTCTCAAAAGCATGTTGGGCGACACTAGACTTATCTGTTCTATTACATTTGAGATGAGTCATATGTTCCTTGAATATAGTTTGCATTGACCTTCTAGTTTGTCCAACACCAAAAGACTAAACTGCACTCGACGCTCGTTTCACCAACCAAGTTATCACTGCTACAATAATAAACCACTGTCGTACTTATATCTTTAAAAATCTCACCAAACCCACGGGTGAAACGAGGATCGTATGGAATAGATATGAATTTTGGATTTTTTCTTTCATTTTGAAAGGTCGAAGAATTTCAAAGTTTCTCTTTTAAAATAATTATGAATCGTAAATTTAAAGAGACACTTTGAAATTCCTCAACTTTTCAAAAATAAAGAGTAAATGCAAAATTCATCTCTATTCCATGTGATCTTCGTTTCACCCTTGGTTTTGGTAAGGTTTTTGAAGATATCGGTATGACAGTGGTTTATTGTAACAGTGGTAACTTGGTTGGCGAAACGCGCGTCGAGTGCAGTATTGTGTTTTATAGGTTCTAACCCCTTTCAAGACTGTACGATATAGAGTATATTTTAATTTTTTATTTACATTTGAAACTACACTACTTTGAGTATCTACAATGTCTATAAACCTAATAACATTTCATACAATATGAAAAATAACTCAGAATAGGGCATGAATTTAAGGATTAATTTAAAATTCAAGTATATTTTTTAATAGTGTACTATTTCAAAAACACCAAATACTAACTCTTGAAACACGAGCAGTTCTTTTCAGTTTTATAGTCATTTTAAGATTAATGAAAGTAAGGTCCAAAAGTAATAAAAAAAAACATATAATCTTTCGATCACTGACTGTAAAAGAGGGACAATCTATATATTTAACTTCGGGTACCTATTTAAATACGGAAATCTTGTAATTAATTTATACATATTGTGTTGTTTATAGCAGATATACAGCGTGATGATAAAGTTCAAAACAAGGAACAAAATTCATAACTTTTATACTGAGTGATTTAAAAAAAAACGCCGTGACTGGACAATTTTGCTGTCGGGAGGGGCATCTTTTAAGATGATTCACTTAGATACAGGGTGACCCAGAAAAGGTGGACGGTCAATAAATTTGTTTTGTCATATGGAGCACCCTATATATTTTTCCATATTCGGATACAGCTTTCTCTTACGAATACAGTGATGTAAGGTTTGATGGGTCTATTTCAAATAACAAGCGAGATATTGCCAAAAGAGTCAACCAATTCCGCAAATGGTAGTATTAAAAAAATTGGATTGTACATAAGAATGTTTTTGAGAAAATGACATTTATTTCAGAAAACTATTTAATATAATTTTTGTAATTGGTACAACCCAATTTTTTTTAATACTATCATTTGAGGAATTGGTTGACTTTTTTGGCATATCTCGCTTGTTATTTGAGATAGACCCATCAAAGCTTACATCACTGTATTAGTAAGAGAAAGCTGCATCCGATTATGGAAAAATATATAGGGTGTTCCATAAGAAAAAAAATTATTGGCCGTCCAGCTTTTCTGGGTCACCCTGTATCCAAGTGAATCACCTTAAAAGGTACTCCTCTCGACAACAAAATCGACCTGTCTCGGGGTTTTCTTTTTAAATCACTTAGTATAAAAGTAATGAATTTTGTTCCAAATTTTATCATCACGCTGTAGGTATATCCAAAAATATAGGTACGTTTTCTTGCGTACCCTAAATATAAATGTACCTATTTTATTATACCATTTTAAAAAAAATCCTGCGTCCTGTATTGAGTAGGATATTAAAATTTTATTATTTAAATTAAATTAAAATTAAATGTGGGCGTGGGAAACTATAAAAATAGCAATTAATAAGCATATTTTGATATAAAAAATTAATTTATCATTTAATTAATTCTATATATGGACAGCAGACAGCTTTACGAAAGTACCGTCGACGCTATATTAATGGTGAATTCACACACCTTCTTGATTGAAAAGTTGTGTAGATTTTTCTTTGTATGGGCGTTGGTTCATACTGGCTGAAGAATTATAGCATTAAGCACTTTTTAATTAACACATCCCATTTAAAATTTACACATTAATCTAAAATTAATGCAAAAGGTTATTAAAACATATCGGATACTACACAGTTCGCTAAAAAGCTGTAGTGAAAATTGGTTCCATCATTTCTATATTTTACTAACAATAAAATACATTATTTATTTGAAGGAGGTGCCGTAAACAACTACTCCACTGGAGGCGCCACATCGTTCATCGAGACCAAATACCAGACACTGACCTGTTTCGCGCTTATTTTGCGCTCATCAGAGTGTCACAGGTAGTGGACTCGATGAACGATGTTGCAACGTGATTGCTTAATGGGCATCGTGAATGTTAGTAGTGGTGAGAAACACACCGTAGTGCCCTCTTTGGGTCTGTGCTACTATCTGTCTGACAATTATTGTGAAATTGTTTTCGGCATCTCCTTTAAATAAATAAGTAGAATGGTCTTCCTTAAAGAGAATGGAGGTCACTGCTGTAATGGCACCTGCGGAAAATCAGGTCGTTATCTGTCTGTCAATTGGACAAGAATTGTCAAACAGATAGTAGCACAGACCCAAAGAGGGCACTACGGTGTGTTTCTCACCGCCTACTAATAAAATACATTGTCTTAACTGTAAAACGCACAATACAGTAAAATTAGTCTACAAATCAAAAACAGTCTTTGTTAAAAAAAATAAATACATTTATAATTCCCCGGATATTATTTGGCGTTCATTTATATCAAGTTGTATAAAATGACATACCATCATAGAGACCACAAATATCACAAATAGGTAGTTAAGATATGTTTATTTTATACAGTTGTATATAGAACGTGTATAAAGGTTAAAACTATTCAATTGTTAAAATTACAATGCATAAGACATATAGCAATTTAGTATATTACAACGTATATAGAAGTATATAGAATATACAAATATAAAAACTTTACATTACTAACTTTACATTAATAATAACAATAAATAAGTAACAGAAGTTGACAATCTGACAGATGCAAATTTTTTCATACTACATTTTCCAAGAACGCTATGTATTCCTGGATGCTTAAAAACAATATGTTAAAATATATTTTCTTAAACAGCTTCTAAATTCATATAACTTCATTTAGCTGTTTAACATTTATAGGTATTTTTTTTATATAAGTGTAAGTCGAGTTCCATTGTTATCGTAGATATATTAGAATGTTTCAAAATCACAGTCGTTTTTATGAATTTCCAATAATGAAAAATAGTTATATAGGCAATATAGGCAATAGGTTTGACATGTTCTAATACACCTGCAACTCCTGTTATACATACAAATTTTCAACTTTTTTGTGCTTTCTAAATGTTTTCCCAATGACCCCAAATTATAACCTCCGTAGGATTTCAGTTTTACAGGAATCTTACGAATAGTTTCACCACATAGCACCAAAACACTATACTGCACTCGACGCGCGTTCCGCCAACCAAGTTGGCAGCATCTGGACATTATTCAATGAACCGTTGCGATGGCTCAATGAACCGTCGCGACGGATCAGTGAACCGTGATTTACTAACCAATACAGCGGGCTGTAAGGGATTGGCTCTGTCACTATTCATACTGTTTTTACACTTTGGATATGATCAATTTCATTTTAAATAAAATCTGTATAGCATCATAAACTAAATCAGCAGTGACTCTGATCAAGTTTGATGAAAAGGTGGAACCTCTATAGCAAGAAATTTTAAAGGTTAAGGTTGTTCTTTTCAATTCTATACCTACAAAACTAATACAGATTGTTTTTCTTGGGTATATCGGTCACTTAATTACATATAAAAAAGGTTACATTTTTTTATACATATATATATTTCTGACGTTTCGGCTTTATTAGGCCATCTTCAGAGATTCTGCAGAAGATTACATTTTACATTATTTGTTTAATATTTTTTTGATATATTATACTTACATTTATAGGATGTTTCATGTATTGTAACTAACTAAATTATAATAATTTTAAATTGTTTGAAACGATTATTATGCTGCATACATGTTGTTTGAGGGCTTTGACGCCCTCACCACCAATATCCGCAACAATTGCCAATTTAGTTATGGAAGAATTAGAAAATAATATTATTAACTCTCTGGATTACAAGCCGGTATTTTATAAACGATGTGTAGATGACTGTATTATATGCTTAACCAAAACAAAATAGAATATACGTTAAAAAAGTTCAATAGCTATCACCCAAGAATTCAGTTTACTTACGAAACTGAAAAAAACAATAGCATAAACTTTCTAGATTTAAATGTTGCATACAATCACAACAGTGGAATCATTGAGACAAACTGGTATACAAAAGAAATTTCATCTGGAAGATATATAAATTATAAATCGCATACCCCTAACAAATATAAAAATAGTGTAATTAACAATTTGACGGACCGCGCAATTAAACTCTCACATCCCAAACATAGACCCAGTAATTTAAAAAAAGTTAAAAAGATCATACAAGACAATTCATACCCAAAAACCGTTTATGAACCAATTATAAAAAAAAGAATCCATACAATATATAACAAAACAACCACCCAAGAAAAAAATAATAATAATAAATATTTCTCGTTACCATACGTACCGAATTTATAGCTAATATTTTCAAAAACCATAACATAACTGTTGCACATAAACCATATAATACCACTAAACGTTTTTTCACTAATACTAAAACACCAATCCCACAACCAAACCAAACAAACACAGTATACAAAATAGATTGTAACGATTGTAATAGTACATATATTGGGCAATCGAAACAATATTTACATAAGAGAATATACGCGCATAAATACGGCATAAGAAGTCAAAATGATTCTCAAACTGCTTTATCAAAACACGCTATTGAAAATAACCATGACTTCAATTTTAATAATGTACAAATTTAAGAAAAAGAAACAAATTATAACAAAAGAACAATTCACGAGATGATCCAAATAAAAAGACATACTAATGCAATAAATAACCGCACTGATACAGAAAATTTAAGTGAACCTTATTTCAATATAATATAATTCATTATTAAATATAATACCTACTAATTAATATAAATAAAATAAATACAAATAATAATAGATCATTTACGGGGAAAAACAAAAAAAAAATTTTACATCTCACACAAAAAATACTAAATTAAGTAAATTTAGTTTGTAATTTAAACATGTCGGAACAAATATTATTTTTAAGTTTCAATTATACCTCTACCTAATGCATGTATATGAATATTATCAGCAAATCTGTCAGCTTGGAAACAAAACTGAACCCAAACAACTTTAAAACTCAGTCGCGTCAAAGCCCTCAAACAACATGTATGCAGCATAATAACGCACTAATCGTTTCAAACAATTTAAAATTATTATAATTTAGTTAGTTACAATACATGAAACATCCTATAAATGTAAGTATAATATATCAAAAAAATATTAAACAAATAATGTAAAATGTAATCTTCTGCAGAATCTCTGAAGATGGCCTAATAAAGCCGAAACGTCAGAAATATATATATGTATAAAAAAATGTAACCTTTTTTATATGTAATTAAGTGACCGATATACCCAAGAAAAACAATCTACGTTAAATCTCTAACGGTCAAGAAAAGAAAAGTTAAAATACAAAACTAATTAAATTTAAATTAAATTAAATTCATTTTTAAATTATTAAATTTTTTTTTATATTTTTTACGGTACAGTAGTGGATCAGCTTTGAGAGATCAATTGGTTTGATTTTTAGTTTTATGCATTGGATTATATTGTGTTCGACTTTAACTTTCAACATGAGACAATTCTAGTTTTTAACGATAGCAAAGGAATATTTAGGAGATAACCATTATTTCAATTTTATCTGAAATTTTTCTAGAATTCAATATTTAGTTTTATACATAATCGAATAGTGAATTGCATCCTAGTTAGGGATGTCTCATTAAAATGTCTCTTGTATCTCTGATATAGTTTATTAATTAAAATATTAAAAACATGCAAAGAAAGAAGTAGGAGGCATACAAGTAAGTAGAGGAGAAACAAGTAGCAAAATACAGAAATAGTACTGCTAATGAAGTAAATACTCCTATATTGTATGTACTTTACAAATTCATTAAGACTTTAATTAAAAAGGATTCGATTATCTTTTTTTTTACAAAAATTTGGGTATTTGTTACCATGACATTAACAAGGGTAAGATGACTAGTAAAAAATAATAAAGACTTGCGTCAGGGATGATTTTTTCCTCATTTTGAGTTATGACAGTGATTAGTTCATCTAATATTGTAATTAATAAAAAACCATATGAATTAACTAGGTAGAACTTTCAATCAAATTATCTACTAAATCTTAAAGTAATTAGCGTTTATGTATATTCCACTCTTAAGGTCATATAGAAAAGGCAAAATAAACGAAATAATAAATCTTTATTATATTTTGAATGTTTTGTGTCAATTTCATTCTTGGCATATGCTGAACAAGACAGTACTCAAGGGATATGTACACTGCCCATACAGTGTGTCCCAGCGAAAACTTTTATCCGTTTCATGTCGATGTTTTTTTTTTCGTTTATTTAACGTCGTCCTATTTCCGCGACTAAAGCCAATCACCGACGCCAGGAGACGAGCAACTCCCAACCTGGAAATTTTGCCGAACCCCACTTTTTATAGCAGTGTAGGGATCTTTTACTTGCCTATCATTTCATAGACAAGGGATCTCCGGCTTTACATCCTCTCCGAGGGATGGTACGCAAATCTCGCCTAAATTTGCATAGCTTCTGTTAATTCACCGACGTACAGGCCACTAGAAGATGCGGGCAAGCGCCGCACGTCTTCCCTGCATGGTCACCCATCCAAGTACCAACCGCGACCTACCTTGCTTGGCGCTCATATCGTTAATATGAACGCCAAGTTGCTACCACGGCTTGCCCTCACGTCGATGTTAAAACACATAAAATACTTGCGGTGTTAGTTGGGCACATTCTGCAATTATTCCTTGGCGTAGCTCCTCTAGATTAGCTGGTTCTATGTCAAATACAACTGATTTTAAATAACCCAACAAAACTAAATCCATTGGGGTAAGCTATGGTGATCTTGCTGGCCATTCAATACTGCCATCGGCTGATTAGAGAATCCACGCTCTAGATATTTTAGATCATCTAGATCATTCTCGGCACTGCGAATGATGACCACTAAGCACATTGAGTGTTGAGTATTAAAAAAAGTCGAAAAATCCTTAAAATTCCCGAAAATTTTAAAAGATTTACATTCATTTTAATTTTTAAGGAATATTCTTAACATTTCGTTTCGTTGTGTTGAAAGGGTTTGTAAAAGAAATGTCTTTTTTATATTTTTTCCTGTAAGTCGGTGAAAAAAAAAATATTTAAAAACGGTTTTCACTATCCTATGCTAAATAAAATTAGTTTTAGTAGTGGTGAGAAACACACCGAAGTACGCTATTTGGGTCTTTGCTATTATCTGTCTGACAATTATTGTCAAATTGACAGACATACATCGGCGTCTCCTATGGAGATACCGATGTAATGCAATGCCAGTCGGGGCATATTGCCGTGGAGTAGTTGTTGTCGGCATCTCCTTCAAATAAATAAAATTACTTTTAGTTTGAATTGCTACAAATAATGTAGTGCCATTTAAGATTTTAGGGGTAAGTGGTTAGGGCTGAAAGGATTGAAAGACATACTGTTTAATATTGTTAATCTACGTCCCCCGTTAATCTACCGAAACAGATATTTCCGAATTTTCATATCTCTTTCACTTTAAAAATTATCCCGGATAAAAGTTTTTGCTGGGAGACCCTGTATATATAGGTTTAGCATCTGTGCTCAATAAAGCATGAAAGCGCACGGAGTCCGGTACTACTGCGTAGTGTAGATATATTATCGCAGATTGTTTCCTTTAGCTACGCTAGACTAGTGATGCTGTAATAGTTCGCATTAAATACGAACTTTTCAAGTAAAATTATGATGTTCTTCATATTACTAGTTGCATTTCACATTTCTACATATTACTTTAGAGTGTAAATTCTGTGTGCTGTTAAATAAAAAATAATACAATATAATAACAGGTTGTAGAAACTAGTTCTACTACTTGTCAGATGGCATGCTATATGCATGCCATCTGACTACAAATAACTACGAATACTATCGACGTCATTAAGATCATCCTCCATCTGCAAACGTCTTATATTAAATAAGGACTAAAACAAATCAAGCCAAAACAGCTATTCTCCTGGCTATATGCCGCGCCGAGTGCTGAATTACAAAGCAAGATTTGCCGTATTTTGGTCTAAACACAGTTGGAATAAAAAAATACAAGGATTCGAGTTTTACCACCTCATTACGATTGGTTTGGTTTGTATTGCGAAAACTACCAAGAGGTGGCGCCATTAGGACTATTAGGATTTGCGTACGCAAGGCTTACCTATTGTGTCAAATGCTCAGGTCTTCGCATTCGTAGGTATGCTCACTTCTATTGCACTGATGAGAACATAAAAGGTCGAAACTGGTCCGCAGTTAGTGGCATCCTACGATGTGTGGTCTGAGTATTACCTCGTAGTTTTCGTTGCAATCCGAATCCTTGTATTTTTGATTCTAACTCTGTTTAGACCAAAATACGCCAAATCTTGCTTTGTAATTCAGCGCTCGGCGCGGCATATAGCCAAGAGAATAGCTGTTTTGGCTTGATTTGTTTTAGTCCTTATTTATTATAAGGCGTTTGCAGATGGAGGATGATCTTAATGACGTCCATACTATTCGTAGTTATTTGCTAAAAAATAATATTTAGTAGTAGGCAATTCAACGATAAAGCATTTTATAGATTCCAGAAAAGCAAGTCAGATGGAGCCGCTGAACAAAAAACGACGTTACCATTTAAAATTGTTACTATCTATTTATCTCGTAATGACTGTTAACTTAAGTGTACATAATTTATTAGGAAACCATACAGTATCTCCAAAAAATGCTCACTCGTTTTGCATTTGAAAAGATTATTTAACAACATTAAGACATAATTTCTAATTGAAAAATTTTACTTACCGTCTTCGCATCACGTAAAAGCATGCATCAAGGAGTGTTTTCACATAGAGTTTATTACTGTGAAATGTGTGTTATTTAATTGACTTGAATTTCAGCGCATAGTTTATCTAATTATGGTTCTGATTAATCAGATTATAACTGTTTCCTAAGAAAAATAACATAATGCAAATTTCCCTATTTATAGATGTTACCTAGTTTGTAAAATTGGATTTTCCAATAATGTCTACGAAAAGCAAATTATTGCAGCTGGCATTCAAGGAACTGTGTGCCTAGAGGTATTTTCCAGCACATGCATCATTACACCATTAATGAGTAATAAAGTGTATCTTGAAAATGTCGGATCGCAATCAAAGTATCTACATGAATAAATCTGATTTGATTATGATTTGTTACTTGAATGTTCTAGTTATTGAATGCCAGATGTCTCAACATATTTATTTAATATTTGAAAGATTTTCTTGCCTTTATTGAGTGTTTTGTTACATTTCTGACAAGATGAAAAATGTTAAAAAATAAACCAACCGCAAGAATCATCCAGGGGTTGGTTTGTTGAAACTCAGTTTTCCCTAACAAAAAAATAGTAATAAAATACAATACAAATAAATCAAATAGCAGATGTAAAAAACTTTATAAATACTTCCTACATTTTAGTTGCCATAACACATGAGAATATACAAGGTGTTGAAAAAATAAAGTGGAATTGTAAAAATTAAGTAAAACTATAACAAACTAATATTTTAATACTAACTTTTTAAAACTAGGTAAAGTGAGAGATATTTTATTCTTTTGGTTAGTCACTTAGAAAATATTATATAATAAATAACAAGAGCGTATTGCACCCTCCATAGCTTTAAATACGCCAAACATTTCAGTCTATATTAATAACATAGGCTATGATCATAAACAACAGAAGCAAGACAATGAAGCAGCTAAAAATGTCAATAATTGTTATCAGATGTTTCAGTTACTGTACCTCATCAGTACCTCATCAATAGTTGATTATGTAGAAGGTTGTTCTAGATAGGTAGTGATATTTCTGAAGTTATCCAATCTAATCTAGTACAATATATCAAAAAATCTAATATTATGAAAATAAATTTATATTATACATAGACATTGGATCTGAAACGCTTCGCTTTCAAGTTACATGGTGTTCTGTATAAATATTTTTTAAACTTCAAGTATTTATTTTTGCTTAATTTAGACAGGGAATTTATGGGAAATACTGACAAATGACAACTAGATTTTTGTTTAATTTTGAATTTTGAAGAAGTCTAAGACACTTCTAACGTAGAATTAATTAAGGGTAATTATTTAGATTATTATTCTTGGATGTTTCTTTTCATTAGTTTTTATTAATTATATAAGATGTTTTTCTATTTTCTTATTTATAAATCATACACACAAAAGTGTGGATATGAATTGTTTTCATGGAAAGCCTTTAATATTTGTTTCAACACATTTTCACAAAGCTCTCAATTAAAAGAGAGCATTAAAAAAGAGTGAAATGAAAATTATCTAAAAGTAGGTATACCATAAAAGTTGACGAGGACTATGTATCACTTTTTGAAAATGATTTTCGTCGCTTTAGTCTAGTAAAATGTTATTGATATTCGATTGTAATACTTAACTGAGTAATATTTTTTATGAAAATCCAGCTATTAATAAGAACAGAAAGAATGTAGAAGACCATAAAACTATAAATAATTTAGGGAAAGTTAGAAAGTTTATTAGAAAAATATTAGGCAAAATAAAGTTGACTGGCATGTTATAATTTTACGTGAAAAATAATATATAATTATAAGGTGTTTGGTAATTAATTCAAGACACACATTTTTCAGAATTTAAAAGAGTTTACAATAAGGTATATCATTAATGCGTACAAATTTCTTTTCTTGCGTATATGTAGGTACTATTTATGTTTTCTGAAGTCACAATACATACTTTAACATGAATAGATAGTTTAAATTATGACCCACTTTAAATATGAACATCCCATATATAATTGCTTTAAATAATGATTAAATTACACTTATATTTATATACCACTATAATTAATGTGATATGTTTATATTTTGTTAATTTCAAATATTAATCAAAATGATATGTTAACTGAAAATGTAAAAAACAAGTTATTTCATTATCACACGCAATCTGGAAACTCTGTTTTATTTTATATAAAATATAGCCAATTAAACGAGTTTATATGCAACTTGATACTAATTTGTAAAACGAGACTAGAGTTAATGTGCTTATAAAAGACACACTATAAAAGAATAAAAATTAAGTGGTCTTTTAATATTCCTTCATTCTAATTTTATAGACGTATATTTCACGACTTAAAAAGTCCTTCTTGCAAATTAATTAATTTAATAGACTATTAAATGTGAATGTCGGAGAATAATGTACTAGTAAGTAGACATAAGTAAATAATTATGACGCATTGTGATTTACGAAAACCATTTGTGAACGACGTTAATTGGGTAATATGGTGAAACATCTGTAAATACACATTAATAATTATAAGATAGGTAACTATTCATGTAACCGGAAATATATCTAATATGGCTGATATCCATATTTATTCCGTTTGATAGCTGGCACATTTTATTTATATTACGTGGAAGTTTTCAGGAGTGTTTGATGATTTACCGGAAAAAGTGCTAATCCGTATCTCGGTCGGTTTGTTCTTGTTTATTTTCTCAAATTGTCGGTTGGGGTTCTCTTAATTTTTTTAATTAAAAAATTATGTCAAAATATCAGGTAGAGAAAAATGTTACTTTTTTCAACAACTTACATACTTCGGAAGGTATAATTAAGCAGTAAGTACAGGGCACTTGAAAAGTGTATGCTTTAGAATCAAATACGATCTGTTCTCAACAATATAATTTTTAATTCATTCCAATATCTATCTTACTAGTATACAGTGTGTATACTAGTGTGTGTATACAAATTGGATGCAATAGTATTGGTATCTTGGAAACTGTTAGAGATAGAGACTAGATTAAATTGAAGCAAAGTTGCGTATTTTGGTGACCAATAATATGCCTCAAATAAATCAAGGCTAACATGATTAGTGGTTGAAATATTTGAAAAATAAAAATTTTAGAAATTCGTTTTTTTTAATTTCAGGCTTTTTTGAAAAGCTACTGTAATAAAAAGGACCTTCTTTTTACGCTCTATTGAATGGCGTAAACAGGTTTTGTTAAGGAACGTTTCGTCTCTTCAAGACCATCATCAACTTCATTTTTTCAAATACGTCCCCATTAATGTTTTTATATTATCGACAGCATTTTCCCTTGTGAGTTGATGTCTCATATGCTTATAGTTTGATCACGTTTTGAACGTGAAAACCATCATCAAAGTCATCTGAATCACTGTCTGTGTACATTAACAAAAGAATAACGAAAAAGTAACAAATAATTAACAATAAATAACAATTAATTAACAGAAATAAGGAACAATTAAGAAAATAACAATAGATTAAAAAATAATAATGAACAGTTAATAGAACAATGAAAAAACTATAGCATGTGATAAATCATTAAACTCACAGCAAATATACAGTGTGTCCGGAAATGATGCGGCAAAATTGTATAAGAAAAAATAATGTCCCAAGTCTCTCTAACAGTTTTTTGAAAACTCAAAAATAACGCTCATTTTCTCGAAAACTGCTCATTTTAAAGAGCTGCAACAAGTAGGTAGGTACATCTTTTTCGTATGATTTTGTTTATTTTAAGCAATAACAATTACTATAAAAGGCAAAAAATAAAAAACTATAGATCTTTAATCTATTTGCAAGGGTGATTAAAACCCTTTGGCATAGAGGGGTGAATTTGAAAAGAATCGTTTAATCAGCAAATAAAATATTGAAAAAAATTGTTTTTAAAAATCTAACTTCAAAGCGAGGGGCAAACCGCGATGGATGTATGGTGTACACGCACGTGGATGTCCATGGATGTCCGCAGATGTCTGTGGATGTACTTGGATGTGCGTGGATATGCCTGGATGTGCGTGGATGTCCGTGGATGACCGTAGATGTCCGTAGATGTCCGTGGATGTACGTGGATACTTTTGAAAATATTACGGCTACGTAATGTTAATTATTGCGTAATACTGCTCACAAACTAGTTAAACCGGTATTTTTCACTCGTAAAGTCGCTTTTAACAGAGTGCAAAAATATACTCTATGCTTTTGTGGGTGTTACTTATAAGTAACACACACAAAAGTAGATTCATTTAATGTTTCGAATGCATTTAATAATAAAACTTACTGAGTAAGTTAATACTGAGGTTAGTACCTATAAAAATCATTGTTTTTGACTTGGTTTCTATTAGTAACTTTACTGAAACGTGTTGCAGATAAATTTTGTTTGTTGTGCTTTAAGCTGCTTATCATTCAAGAAAAGGTACAACTGTGAGATGCGTGGTAGAAAAAGTGGAAGAAATGAAGAATTGAAGTTATGTGGAACTAAATTATATAAATATTCAAAAAAATATCGATTCTGCCCTAATCAATGCAATTATTCACATAGAAAATCTTAGTATGTTTGTGGAAAGAGACCCTTGTTATTTCGTTTTATTGCGACAAAATTTGGAACATGAAAATCTCCCTGCAGATGTGATCGAAGAAATAACGGAGGAATTTACTCCATTTTACTAAATAACGAAATGGAAATAGAAGACATTTTAAGTATCAATCAATCGGGTCACATTAGAAATGATACACAGTGAGCGGTAAAGGTGTTGCATAAATTCATTATTTCACAAACATTCAACTTTAAAAAAAAACACGTGGACCCGTCGATTTTCTTTTGTTTAACCTATACTATGTTATATACGGTGTGATACGGGGCAGATGGACACATAAAGACATTTTTTTAAATGGGAAACCCTGTATATTTTAACATATTTAGAAAGAGGACTTTCTTACGATCACAGCAATATATGGTTTGGTGGGGTTAACACAAGTATTAACGGAGATAGAGCCACTGGAATATTGAAAAAACATTCCTCTTTATTTTAATCGCAAATATATACCTAATTGTATTACAAAAATTGGAAAGAAATACACATTTAATATCAACTAATGAATAAGATGTTCAAAATGCCATCCCTTAACTACTTGACAATAGCCAAGCCTATTTACAAATTCCCGTTGAACATTTTGGACAACAGCTACACTAATTTGTCTCATTTCATGTCTGATCCTGTTTTTTATGTCTTCTAAATTTTGTCGTCCGTCGATATAAACATTTGACTTTAAATATCTCCACAAAAAGTAATCCATTGGAGTAAGATCTGGAGATTTTGGAGGCCATTCGATGGATTCAACTCTACCAATCCACCGTCCAGGAAAACACGTATTTGAATAATCGCAAACACGTCGAGCAAAGTGTGGTGGTGCACCGTCCTGCTGAAACCAGATTGAACTATTCGGTAGATCAGGATTATTGTTATCGGCAGGAAGGAGACAATTTTAAAGAAATGTTAAATATCTCTTCCCTGTAAGGGTATCATCGAAGAAAAAAGGCCCTATCACTCGATTATCAATTATTCCCACCAAGACGTTAGTTTTTTGTGGATGCTGGGTATGTGATTTGACCATCCAGTGCACATTATCTATAATCCAATATCTACAATTTTGACGGTTTACCGTGTCATTTAGATAAAATGTGGCTTCATCCGAAAATATGATTTAACGTTTCATATCCAAATTAACATTACACATATTCATTAGTGTGTCACAGAACTGCAAACGTCTGTCAGGGTCATCTTCATTGAGCTCTTGAGTAATTTGTACCTTATATGGATGGTATTTCTCCTTTTTCAATACACATAGTACGGAGCGTTGACTAATTTCATTTCGTTTGCTATTGCTCTAGATGTACCTAGTATGAGGGTATTCTTGGATTTGTAAGCAAATTTCGATTTTCTTTCGTCATTTATCTTTGAGCGACCCGACCTTTCAATATCCTTAACATGTCCAGTTTCTCTGAATTTTTTTCAATTCTACTAACAGTAGCTTGGTTGATTGACCTATTTGGATATTTTGCATTAACTGATATGTATGTGTATTCATTTAAAAAAATCGACCTTTTTCAGATTATAAAGTTGCAAGATTGACTTCGTATTATGTCCACCCTGTATAAGTGTTAACAAAAATTTTGTATTCTGTATCTGCATTGACGCTTTGTAAGTGGAAATTACCACCCAAACGCTTAATTTTAGTTTTTGATAATTTTTTTATATCGTGTTGAAAAATACCTTGATTTTTCAAAAACGCACACATGACCTCAAATATCTCGAAAACTACGCAAAATTCGACTATAGTTTAAATAGGTAAGTCGAGTTTATTTTTGACAAAGAATCGAAAAATCGACAAAAATATAGGGTGTCCCATTTAAATTTTTAGAGTTGATGTCGTCCCAGCAAAATTGGGACACCCTGTATACATGAAAGTATTATATTTTAAAAGAACTCGAAAATCTGAAAAACTTTTGTATTTAACTTTTTTTCACATCTTTTATAGATTTCCAGATAGTATAGTGGGTCGTTTTATGTGGAACACGGTGTACTTATATTACTACTGCCCACATAGGTCAAGATAAAAGCATTTTAAGTTGTCTGTGTATAAGGTGTACCTTCAGTGAGGATGGAAAACTTTTAATTATTGCCCCTAAAATCCATGCGTTCGTTAATACTTGCAATTATAAGTATACAGTACCAAATTTTTCAATTACCTCTGTATATTCATCAGGCCTTAGAAGCTTCAATAACAGAGGGAACTTCGGAGGAAACTAATACGGTTAGTCGACGTATTAGGCAAAGCTTGAAGCCAGCGAAAAATTGAGCAGTATTCATCATCCTCTTCTGAGGATATTTCCAGCCCCAATTAAAATTCATATTTCTTCTCATTTTAATGTATACAGGTATTATTATGATTGTACAGAATGAATCTATTTATTTCTTTATTTATTCTATTATTACTTACTGATGTGAGATATTAATTTCTAGTTTTTCTGTTTTATTAATAATTATTGATATGTAGGTACTTTACTCGGTACTGTAAGCATATATACAGTGTATGATTTATTTTAAGTTACTACCAAGCATGAGGTATTATTAAGTTTTTTATTATGTGCGTGTGTACTGGATACTTTAATAAAATTTACAAACAAAATATAATAATACCTTTGCGAGTATTTATATTATGCTGAAACAAGAATCTTTAATTTATATATTTTCATATAGATACCACTGACCTAGTTTTCCACATAACACCAAAACACTATACTGCACTCAGCGAGTGCAGTATACTGTTTTGATATTATGTGAAAAACTAAGTCAGTGCGATATCTTCACACCAAAGGTTCCAACCCCCTTCAAGATTTTCATATAAAGTTTAACTTAAGTTATTTAGCAGTATGAAAATTAAACTGGAACATTTGCGGATGTCCGTGGATGTCCGCAGATGTCTGTGGAAGTCCGCGGATGTCTCCGGATGTTTCCTGGATGTCTATAGATGTACATGGATGTCCGTGGATGTCCATGGATATTCCTAGATATTCTTGGATATCCGTGGATGTACGTGGATGTATTGTGGATGTCCGTGGATGTACTGTAGAAAGTGGATGTTTAGTGTACAAATTTTGAGCGCGGTTTGCCCCTCGCTTCAAAGTCATGTAGCTTCGTTATTTTTGAATTTTCAAAAAACTATTATAGGAACTTAATATTATTTTTTCGTATAGAATCACCCCCGGATTTTTTTTTCGGATCATTTTCGGACATCCTGTATAGCCACACAGGAGCAGGAATATCGCGTTGTATCCATATCCACAAATCAAACACAAAGTTGGGGATGCAATTCCTTTGCTTATTTCTTGATGTATTCTTACTTACTTCTTGTCTTGTTTTATTTTTGGAATAAATTAATGTAACTGAATAATATTTTTCCTTTTATTAAGAAAAATATTTACACAACAAAAGTCACAGCATAAGTACAAAAAGGATAGATAAAATAACCTATATAGTGGTATATCCTCAGATGCATTCCAAGACGGATCGACATGGCTCCATGGAGAAGCATTCTACTAATTCAAACCTTTTATATATACTATATTTTATATATACCTATTTTACCCAATATGTATATAATAAAGTAAATAATAGAAGACAGGTTGATGTAATATATATGAACTTCACAAAGGCCTTTGATCGTATTGATCTTGAAATTTCATTAACTAAATTAAGTTGTTATGGTATTTGCCAATCATAAACAAATTTATTTCAACCATACCTATCTGAATGTATGTTACTTGGATTCAAATCTAGTTTGTACTCGTATATAGCTTTAGTCTTTATAAATCTAGTCCGTTACTTTATCCTTCTAATATTAAATATCTTTTTTATTCATTCATGACCTTAACAGTGGCATTCAATGCGAAAAATTATTTTTGGCAGATAATTTAAAGCTGTACTGTTATATTAATACTAAAGGTGACTATTTGCACTTCAGAGGCAATTCAACTTGGTTTGCAAAGGTGTACCTCCAACCATCTGAATTTGAATATACCCAAATGTGGGACGCCACCTTTTACTCTCAAGTTGAACGTACTATGATAAGATTATGAAATTAATTCACATGTGTTGGACTCTACAGATCTTTTAAAGACTCTTGGAGTACATTTTGACAGTAAAGCTTCTTACATAATGAATATAGTATCCTTATCAATGAAAGTATTAGGTTTAATTCTTAGACAAACGATTTACAAGTTTTAGAGATTTTAAATTTTGCTTATGGCTAGATCTAAACTCTAATATTTCTCACTTATTTGGAGCCCCATGGATGAGTGTAACAACTTCTTCTTTAAAATACCGCTGTATTTTTTACAACTTTGCTCCTGTAGTTTTGTAGTAACTAAACTAGGTATCTTTTCAAGCACAGTGGTGTCACTGTGATCACTATAGTTATTGTACTGTATTGTAAAATGTAGTCTAGTTTAGGTGTAGTTGAATTTATATAAATATTCTAAAGGGACAAAACAATAATTTTATTCAAACCTAATGTAGGTACATTTGCTCCAACAGAGGTCTAGGTACTTTTTATATACAGAGTGAGTTTTATGTATGGAACGCCTCAATTATCTCGGAAACGGCTTGCCCGATTTTTATGAATTTTGGTTTATAAGGATTTTGTAATATGGCCGATATTATTGTGGCATTTACATTGTTGTCAGATCTTTCGTTTTTCCGGAAATATACTGAAATTTGTTATTTCAAATGGATCACCCTATATATTTTTTTGTTTTTGAAATCTCTAAAAAATTTAGAATATTTTTCATGCAATGTTCCCTATACCTAATTGCCATAATTTCGGAGTTATAGCTACATTTGCAATATCTCCGCCGAAGTTAAAATATTACATCAGGGCGGCTATGTCTGCGACAAAAACAATTTTAACGTTTTAATAAACTATTATTGTTGGTGTTTATTGAAAGTTACAATGGACCGTTTATCTGAGAAAGAACGAATTGAGATTTTAATGATATTAGGATATGGTGATGTGCGTAGAAGTCAACAGGAAACGTGTAATATCTTTAATAATTTATATCCTAATAGAAATCCCATAACAAGATCTACTGTGAGTAAGTTGTTAAAAAAGTTTAACCAAACTGGAGCCATAAAAGATTTACCGAAATCAGGGCGTATAAAAACTGCAACAACTGAAGACAAATCTTTAGATGTTTGTGTTATGTTAGAAGAAGATCCACACTTGAGTACTAGACAAATATCCAGGGAAGTTGATAATTCTCAAACATCCATAATGAAAATTTTACATGCCAATAAATTCCATCCTTACAAAGTAAGATTGGTTCAAGAGTTGTCAGATGATGATTTCGATAGACGTGAAGAGTTTGCCGACACAATGATGGAAAAATGTTACGATCAAAATAATCCAAATTTTTTAAATAATGTTATGTTTTCCGATGAGACCACTTTTTGTATTGATGGAAACGTAAATCGGCATAATTGCAGATACTGGTCACGTAACAATCCTCGTTGGATGAGAGAATCCCACACCCAATTTCCACAAAAGATTAATGTATGGGCTGGAATAATAGGCGACAAAATAATTGGTCCTTTTTTCATTGAAGGAAACTTAAATGGTCCGGCGTATTTAAATTTATTACAGAATAATATTATACCTGAGTTGGCTCGGTTATTTCCAAATCTAAGTAAGTATTCTCAATTGCCTGTTAATTTAGAAATTTTATTATTTGAAACTTTCAGACAATAACAATGTCCCAAATAACAATATTTGGGTGCAACAAGATGGAGCTCCACCTCACTATGCGCGTGACGTGAGGCAATACTTAAACGATGTGTTTCCCAGAAGATGGATTGGAAGGCGTGGTTTTATCGAATGGCAACCGCGATCACCCGACATGAATCCTTTAGACTATTTCCTGCGGGGTCACTTAAAAAATATTGTTTATAAAACCAAACCTGCCAATATTCAGGAATTAAAAGATAGGATTACCACAGAGATAAGAAGAATTGAGCAGTCAGGAATGTTACAAAATGTACTGCAAAGTTTTTAACATCGCATGGCTTCTTGTATGGAAGTAAACGGACAACATTTTGAGCATCAGCTGTAACCGCCTTTACTTTATGTTTTCAAAAGATCCTATGGGATTTCTATTAGGATATAAATTATTAAAGATATTACACGTTTCCTGTTGACTTCTACGCACATCACCATATCCTAATATCATTAAAATCTCAATTCGTTCTTTCTCAGATAAACGGTCCATTGTAACTTTCAATAAACACCAACAATAATAGTTTATTAAAACGTCAAAATTGTTTTTGTCGCAGACATAGCCGCCCTGATGTAATATTTTAACTTCGGCGGAGATATTGCAAATGTAGCTGTAACTCCGAAATTATGGCAATTAGGTATAGGGAACATTACATGCAAAATATTCTAAATTTCTTAGAGATTTCAAAAACAAAAAAATATATAGGGTGATCCATTTGAAATAACAAATTTCAGTATATTTTCGGAAAAACGAAAGATCTGACAACAATGTAAATGCAACAATAATATCGGCCATATTACAAAACCCTTATAAACCAAAATTCATAAAAATCGGGCAAGCCGTTTCCGAGATAATTGAGGCGTTCCATATATAAAACTCACTCTGTATGTAGAAATAGTTTATTAACTGTAGAAAATATAAAAATTCTATTGATATTAGGTTTCCAACTTTTTTCTGACCAAATTCAAACATATTTTACAATTACTACTTTATTTTGGTTCAGCAGTAATAGTAATAAAGAAAGGAGTCAGGGATACTTTTCGTAATGTATGTGTCGTTTTCAAAGGTTTTATCGGTACAAAGAAGGCTATCGGATACAGTATAAAAACAGGTACACCCTGTATTGGAAAAAATAATATTGCAATTCCTTGGTTCATTATGTCGTAATAAAATACAGGTAGACGAAGCTTTAAGCTTTGTTTTCTCTGTTTTAACGATTTGGCCGAATCATGCTTTCAAGGGATCTGAGTTAATTAGACAAATATGCATGTTATGAGCCTGGCTGCCTATGAAAAAAGTGGCATACATTATGCTAGTCATTTAGTTATTGTTCTTGCTCGTCGAAGATTGTGAGGCTGTCATGGACAACAAAGATAGCATTACATACCATGAGTTAACATTTTCCGGGTCGTGCATCTCTTGATTGAAATGTTGTACTGGAGGTGTTATGGCTTTCATCTATATTACACTTATTAAGTGTAATATAGATGAATTTAATAGGTTTAATTTAATTTTTAAATTAATAAAGATTAATAAGAAATTATTTTTTACACTCAGAATTCCAAAATTTTCTTTTTCAAATAGTATTGTATATTCCAATAGTATTATATATTCAAATAGTATTTATTAAAAATAGTATTTTTAATAAATTTTTAATACAATTATTTTAATGTAGTAAATTCTGTAGTAAATTATTTTTCTCGACGTTAAATTTTTTCCTTCGATTGGGTATTTTGCCACATGAACTCCGTCGCCAAGAGGATTAATCGGGACTTGGTTTCCTGATATTTAGCTTAACCGTAAATTAAAGGATGGAATCCCTCAGTCAATAACTCGACCAATAATTTAATTTTCAGGATGAAAAAAGTAACCAAATACTTTTAAATTTTAAATAGAAAATAAACTAGTTCTTTGTTCAGCGATTATTAATATCAAATGTTTTTTTTAACTTATCTAAATACAAAAGTGACATTTGTGTAATAATTCCATAACCATAATCAGGTTAATTTTTGGTACTATTTTTGTTTGTTTCTGGTTGGGTGTGCTTGAAAACAAATTTTAATATTTGACATTGACAATCAAAACTTCGAAGGGTATAATTGAAAAACTAGTTTCAGTATGGAGTATCACGGTTCAATATGGAATCAATATGATTCAATATCACTTATTCTAATATATAGTCATTCAGGGTTTTCCTACTAGACGAAGGTATCCGTAATCGTTCTGCCTGGGATAAAGGATAACTATTCTTTCATCTTATATGCCATTTCAATTTCTGCATTCTTTGCATGAACAATGAGAATAATGAAATAGTCTGTGCAGTAGATATATATGTTCAAAAAACCTCAATACTGGCAATAGTTGATTAATTTTTCCCTGCAAACAAAACAAATCTTAATTTCATTAAGGCTATTTTTAGGGAAGATTTTAAAGTATTGTACGATGTTTTGCAATCATCCAGTGCTTTTAGGTATTTCCCATTGAGTTATTTATTTGAATATATAGTTTAAATCCAATTTGATACAGACACATCGATTGCAAATCGATTCACTGGTTTGCAAAAATGTGTATTCAGGTCAAAGCTTTCTTCCAAAAATCTACCTATAAAACAAAAACGTTCAGTTTAAATAGCCCGCCCTTCATTAGTTCAAAAAGCCCCTGTTAGTGTCGCATGGGTTAATTATGTCAGTTGTCATTTCACATATTGCCAATTTTTAACACGGCCATTTACTGACGACGAGTCGAGGATCACCTTGAAACTTTTCGGAAAGCTATTAGTTAAGTGTTTAATTTCTCTAAAATTTTATTATTACAGTAATTATTGTATTTAGACATAATTCAAAATAAGATTTGTAATATTACACAATTTTATATAAAACTGAAAAACCACTGAAAATTTAGTTAATTTATCAAATATTTATTTTATTAGATACATATTACAGAGTGGTTTTTTGGGGCAAACTTTAGAGGTGCGCCTTGATACTACACATTGAATATTTAATTTGAATACTTCTGCTTTCCTTTTATTTATTATATTACAGGTGGTTTATTTTCCATCGTAGATAGCGTCACTTATGTCCACTGCTTATAACTTCCAAACATCTAGTGTTTTGTACCGTCCTCAATTACTTGATTCCAAATTGTATTCTATTTGCAGCCTAAAAACTACAACTTCGTTCCCAGGATATATTTTACCATAGAACCATATCTACCGCCACGTGATCTATTATAAAGTTATAAACATAATTGTTAAAATATAAAAATTTTCTCACAATAGAATTTTATATACTACATGGTGCACCTACTCAAGGTCTTACAATATTAGATTTTACTAGCTGTCACGTAGTATAATTTGTATCTATGAAGAAGGAATAGTTGCATTATTCACTGTCAATCTACCACAACACGGTATATTTTCAGACTTACCTATAAAACCATGGTATAAAACACCAGCTACTTCATCTGTCGCATTGTAGTAGTACAAAAGACTGCATCTGTTCCTGGGGGACTTTGGATCAATTGATTGTTGACTGCCGCTCTTATGTTGGTTTTACCATACTGTAATAAGCTGTGTTAGGTTGCGCCAACGTTAATTTTCAGCATGGTGTGTGTAACCTTGATATATTGAAGATGAAACTTAAGGTACTTTGCTACTCTGAACATTTAAAGTACTACTCCACATAACTTTATACAACGCATAAAGTTAGAGGAAAAAAAACTAAAGTTGAATAATGTCAAAGCTGCTTTAAGTAGCTTCCACATCTCATCTGGCTATGCATTCATACTTCTGCTAACACAGGAACAGTAAAACTATAAAATATGATTTACGTCAAACTTTCCTTCAAATGATATGTAATTTTGTAAATTGGTATATGGTGTCTGTGTCTGTATATGTAATAAAGTATTTATTATGTATGGTAATAGAAACACAAACATGTTTAAAGTAAAATACACGGTACATAAGGAAACACAAACTTGCTATAACCACCAAGAACTCTATAATTTATAAATTACCGGCTATAAAATAATATCAACTTAAATCGTTACCATTTCTTCGAGCACTATACAAGGTGGGTTCTTCACAAACCACATATTATAACGTGAGATGTACCTAGTAATGATATAATTGTTCTCAATTGTAGACGTACAAGTTACGTACGTTATGTAATTGCTGTATTTAATAACGCAATAAAAATAGGCAGATAATTTTTACCACATATTGCAAATATATTTACCTAGACTGTTTGATGGTTTTTGTAAATTTGGTTTTGACTATAGGTTAGATAATTTACATTGACATAAGTATTTCGGTTATATAATTTTTATATGATCTAACTCACATTGCCATCAGTTGCCATTCCAAATAAATTACAGTTTGGCTTCAGTGGTCTACTCACATATTATCATGAGGGTAGCAAGTATTAAAAATATTGAATTGTGACAGTCCCGTAACGTAGTGACGTATACGTCGTTAAAACAAAATTGAGGTATCAATGTAAATCAATTATCAATTCATTCATAAAAATTTGAAGGTCATTTTCAACAGATTTCTCGTAACACGTCAGTGGATTCCCTATTGCCAAATTTGCCCCTAATTGCAATTTCAAAAATTTTCAGTCAAAATATCCAACCCAATATTATTTCATAGACTGTATTATTGCAATCAAATGTGATTTTAAAGTACTTATATATGTGTTTTACGATATATATCTTACGATTTGAAGTGCGTTGTGCAAAAATCGTTGTCGATTTGACAACTGTGATAACTTGTGTTTTGTTAATCAGTGCACAGATTACTATGATATGATACAGAAATACTTTGATATGATGACATGACTGATGACAGTAATGACATTCCAAAGACAAACGAGACATTCTACATGACAATGTGACATATATAGGTTATGTTAAAAGGTTAAAGTTGTCAAATTAAAACAAAGAGGATATTTAAATTTCAAATCTCCGCTAAAGGGAATCCACTGACGTCACATAAGTGATAAACAAATGTGATTGGATGTTACTGATTGATCAGTCCTTCTTTGTTTAGGGTTCTTGGTATACATGTAGGTATACATCAAGGATTTTTAACTTATATAGGATTGCTCGATCCCGCCGTATCACATGGTTGGGGCTCGCGACTTGTCTCGTGACTTGTCTACGCGTCATAGATAAGGAATCGCACAATACAGAGAGAGAAAGAGTATCTGGTCTCGCAGTGATGTCACTAAAATCGGATAACATTGAGGGATAGGGATCGAGCAATCCTATATAAGTTAAAAATCCTTGGGTATACATGTGGTATACCCATGATACAACTACACTGATATGCCAATGCGCATGGGGGCGTGGTCTAATGATTGAGCGTGACGTCAGTTACGAGTAAAATTAAATAAAATACTTGTAAACAAAGATAACAAAATAAAATAAACGTTGATTATGGAATTACGATTTATACAGGAAAACTAAAATAATAGTTGATTTAACATCAATCTTTATTATTTTAATTCAAACCGCATTCTGTGTACCTACCTACCGAATATAATTCTAACCTAAATTTTACAATTTGAAGAGATAATAAAAAGGACTACCGTAAATAAATACCACCTTATAATATAAAAATAACTTGATAACCCTCGGGACTCACAATTATAATAATACGGGAATACAATTAACAAACACGAAAATAATTATATCACTGACTGTAAGGTATTTGAATTTTCACCATTTTCTCTCACGAATGACGTCATGCGCAGAACAAATGAAATTTGATCAAGTTATGAGCATATCAGTGTAGTTGTATCATTGGTATGTCCACATAACACATAATGGAATTTCTTACTGTCAACAGATCTGACAATTTTAATTCAATATCTAATTTTATCACAGTGGTAAATGTCCTTCCGTACTTACAATTGTATTAAGTATTTATTGTTTTTTATGCATTACTCAGTTAATCCGTTAAATTAAACTAAATACAATAAATTCTAATGTCAACGCTCTTACTAGCTGATTGTGTACCTACCTCTACTAGTCGATTCCCAATACCTATTACTTGTAAAATACCTATGAATCAAGAATACTTCACTAGTAGTGCTACACCAGCTATCTGACAATCTTACATCGTTTTGATTTTAGAACACAAATACACAATCATAAATTCAATAATTATTATAATATGCAATACTTCTGTTATTAGATATCAAACTTTCAGATAGAAAAAAATATATATTTTCAGTATTATACGTAAAAGGTGGTTTTATATTATTTCTTGGCACGAGGATTTAAACATAATTTTTACAAATTATTCGCTTCAAAGTGAATTTTTCGAAATTCAACTTTTTGAGATTTTGTCTGTTCCTTGGATAAATTCACATATCGATGCCTTAAAAAAGTAGCATTTCACTCATTTTCTATGTATGCGATGCTTACAGACAAGTAAGTAGGTACTGAGAAGATACAATACGATATTACACATTATTAATTTGTACTTTAACTACAGGATACATATCTACCCTTTTCCGGTTCTATATCCCAAGCACTCAATACTCATTTACCTTTTTTTTCATTTTGAGTAAAGCTTGTCACCCTTCATTTTTCTGGTCCTCTTTGATGACCAACACTGTATTGTAGCGAGAGTTTTCCTAAACCGGTCCTGGAGTATAATATGATAGAACAGCTACGTTACGAATGCAAAAATTCTATAGGGAGTACCGACCGAGATTGCGGAGAGCAATCCACAGGGAGCAATCGTTGTGACAAAAGTGAGAGTGCTGGTACTTTCAAAGCTGTAGTACTGATGTTGGATTATTAAACTAAATCAGCCCGTGAAAAGAAATATTTATAAACTAATAGGTATAGGGTATGTTAAATAGTAAATATTTAACTATATAATAAAATGTTAAAGGTAAAATAAATACAAGTATTGTAAACACTTAATAAATACCAATTTAATTAGACTGTAAATATATAGTGGATCAATGACTTCTTTGTTTAATTAGTGTTATTTGTTTGAAAGAACCTTACCTTAGTGAATACCTTACAGTATGCTTTTTATCTAATATTGGGAGAGTATGGATAACTGAGTGCATAAAACTATGGGCTACTAATGGGCATATCACCTGCAACCATAAAAAGTTTTAGAAAAATAGAATATTTCAAATAGTCGATGTTCGAAATGATCTTAAGTTAGTGGCATTTTCTAAACAAGGTAAATAGATGTCACTTACACATATTGTATAAAGTATTAATCAAGAATTACTTTCCACGATCAGTTTTTCTTTATAAAAAATCACGGAGAAACTATAACTTTGTTAAACAAAATATATACATGTAGTTAACTTTAAGTAACAAAGACAACGCCTTGACTCTCTGTTGGATTGCCTCTCTTTTTTTCATGTTGCTTATTATTACTTTTCTATTTTAATTGAGGTTTGTTTATCAATAATTATGTGCAAATATCAGACCATTTAAAAAAAACATGCACAAAATAATTTATGCAGAAAACCAGTAATAAAGATGCTATGTCATAAAATAATACTGAAAGATAAAACTAAAAGAATAAAAGATAAGAGCGTTACTAGTTTTTGCATGGAAAGAAGAACAATGGCTAGGGAATAGTGTATGTTGTTGTTGTTGTTGTTAGGCGGCGCGGTTACACGCAGCACTCAGGTCTTTAGACCCATTGTGCCTGCCGCTAGTCGGGAGCTATTGGAAGAGACCCATGCTATGCGCATAGGCCAACACCAGTTGTAGGGGAAGCTCCCTAATGTCCTGAGGCAGGAGAAATGCTGCGCCCAGATGTTTGTGTCTCTTGACCATGAGGCAGGCACAGCGACAGAGGATGTGAATGGAGTCCTCGTCATCGTGTCCGCAAAACATGCACCTTCTACTGTCACTAAGGCCGATGGTGTTAAGGTGCTTGTTGAGATGTCCGTGACCTCTCAGCAGTCCTGTGACAATCCTTATGCTGTTACGACTTAGCGAAAAATCAATAATTTTAAATTATGTGCATTAACCAGATTGTTACTATTTTAATTTCAAATACTAAATGTGAAAAAAAGTATATCAAGAATAATATTATAATGTTGTTCCTTTACCTGTGAACCTGGATTATTACAATCGCAGTTGTTTTAAATACTTCAGAGCATCCAATGTTTCCCTCCTCTCTAGAACCCACTCCCAACTTGTGGTTAGGTTTGTTTGTATATGTTACTATAGACCCACGCACACGTACTATAGATATACAAACCCCTAACGCGATATATTAATGCTGTGGGTTTATTAATAGATGGCATGGATCACAAATATCAATATCATATTTCGATATTCATCCAATATTTTGACTGTTACATTTCTCTTTATATATTACCCACCAACGTCCTTGTGTTTCCTTGTAATAGCTATAAACGTTGTAAATTTTTTTTTATTTTCATCAATCGTGATACGTTATGACCAACGCCATCTGTCAATGACCCCACAGTACTAACGGAGGTTAAATAATTATAGTAACTTATATAAACAACAGTTTAGGTGCCCGAACGTATACATAGAATATTTTCTTTGACCACCCTGTGTCGGCTCTCGGCCGAGGAAGGCGAGCAACACGAGGATGAGTAGTTGCGGCAAGAGGCCGAGATCCCAAAGCCCTAATAGCCATTAATAATACACCGCCAACGCGGTACCGTGCGAGACTTCTTAATAACCGATCTGTCTTGGGGATTTCAGTGCAGTTCTTTCTTCCCCACCCGCCCAAGGGCAGTATACGCGCTCGAGCTTGCCCGTGAACTAGAACTTGTTGCTTCATCGGCACGTTGTGATTTATCTTATTACACTAACACAGATATTAGCGATATTACCTAAGTTAATACTCTTGTGCGTTGTTAAACCATTTTAATACAAGCAAACCCTTATACGACCGGTTACACAGATCTGTGTAACCAGTTGTATTGAATTCTTATCTGTTAATTGTTGTAATCACAGTCTGTGAACGGTTGTAATGTTGTGTAATTTGAACAGAGTACAGATTTGCAAATACAGTCTACAATTTGTGAAAAAATCATAGTCATTCGTGTAAAAGTAAAGCATATAAGTACCTACTTTTGATATGGTAAAATAATCAAAATTCATGAGAGACTTCAGATAATGTACTGCTTATACTTACAAAACTGTACCAAATACATACATACCCTCTGCAGAATATTACCCACTGCAGAAAACACGCACTTTTTTTCAGAAATCTGAATCACACAGAACTTAAGAAAATATATTATCAGTCTTCTTGATTAGCATTGTTTGTAAAATAATTCCTCACAACCTACCCACAAGTCCCTGACTTTTGTAGGTTTTTCTATTGATTTATTTACAATGTTTATCAGTATGTATTTTTCATGTACTTAGTAATAGTTAAAGTAAATAAATATTATTATTATTATTTGAAAAAGTCCACATTTTATGGGTACATAAATCTACAAGTTGCCTCAGTTTTTAAGAAACATTGAAAATTTGAAGGTTTTTCAGAAAATGTATCACAATATTATTTATTAGATAAATGTTTTCATACTATTGACTAATATTTTATTTACTAGTCACAGTTTGCTAAATGTTTTTGTGTTTATATGATTGTTTAACGAAACTACCATGTACAATGTCATTTATGTACATCTGTACTGGTTAAACGGCGAATATTATTATTATTATTATTATTATTATTATTATTCGTATTTTTGCGCAATAGCACTTCTCAGCTCTTCGCTGGATTATGTTTCTTGTTAATACCAAATCTAATAAGAAATCATTTTTGGTTTAAAAACGATCTTACTATATTGCATGTGTGAATTATGGCTGCTTTTTGTGAGTGGGTATATACGCTTTATTCCGAGCTAAGTTGAATTAGATAATTTATGAATGTGTATGGAGGGATACCCGTCACCGATATAATGAATGGAATTATATAAATTTTTTCTGTTGATATTTTTCTTTCTTTTCTGTATATTTTTTAGATATGCATTGGTCAGATGGTATTACTACATGGATGAGGTAGGTGATCTTTTTATTTTATCTTGAAGTGATCTGGTCTATTTTGGCTACCGTTTTATCAGTTTGTGTAATTCCAGTATAATTAATAATATTTGCTTTCCCTCATAGTTGGTGGTGAATATTGTCAGTACACTTGAGTCTCCAATTACAGATTATATCGCAGGACTATTGCCTGGAGAATAATTTTTGCCACTGCATTATGTCTATTGGCATATTGCACATTTATTACTAGTTTACATCCTGATATATACTCTATTGTTGTCCTGATATATACTCTGTCAGAAAATTGCTAGCGTTTTCTGCATCTATCGTTGTTAATTGAAATATCTTTTAAAACATATTTTTTTTAGTTATTCATCAATATAACTTGATCTTGTGTTGCGTGTTTACATTACTATTATTATCATCATCATTATCATTAACACTATCGCGATCGCGATCGTGATCGTTATCGTTACATTATCATTATTATAATAATTATTTAATTTATAGTAGTGGGTTTGTATAGAAAAGATAAATAATACAAAAAATAAAAGCCTATTTACTATTTTTGATAAGTTGACTACTTTTCTGGCATTTGATCTTTAAAATTTTTGCCACAAAATGCTTTCTTAAACGAAGCATGTTTTGAATGTTGCAACATAGAAGGTCTGAGTTACAAGTTAATACCGAAACATTGTATGTTATAAAGAAAAACCATGAAATATTTACTAGATCAAACCGTAAAATTGTCGTTACTTCAAAACAAAGAGATCGATTTTATTGAGAACCGAGCACAGTGGCGTACCTCAAGCCAGTAAATGGTTCTAATTTAGCAAGTTTTAATGCTATAAGATGACTTCCATGAACACCACGGAACTTAATGTTATCCCATCAGGTCACTAAGGTTCATAATATACGCATTAATTTTTCGATTTTAATAGGCACATAATTTCTCATGTAATAGCAAAATGTGGGTAACATTTAATTATTAGTAGGCATTAAGCTATTTTACTATTTGTTATTCATAATATAAGAAAATTATTAAGCATGCAAGCATTATATACAAGGTGTGATAAATGTAATCAGTTAAAAATTAAAATATTCGAACCAAACCTATTCGAAGTAAAAAGTTGGTTCAAAACAAGGAACAGGTCATGTAACACATGCGCTGCTGAATTTTTCACTATCGTCGAACACACGTCAAGAACATTAAAATCATATCAAAACAATGGGGTGAGGCATTGTTTATCCGTGATGGTACCGTAAATTTCCATAACTTGTGGGCAGATGAAAATCCTTATACTATCCTTAAATGAGCACCCAAACTTTTTCCCAAATTTCATTCATCTGAGTTTTACAATCTACTTTTCTTATGACTATGTCCTATTTTCAAATAAAATAATTGAAATTTTTATTTTACTAATACAAAATGTAACATAAAAATGACTAAGTTTGCTAAATATAATTTTTGGGTAATCTGTGAATTTCTTTCACTGCAATAGTTGCAGTCTCTATGTTAGAGATTGTCGCTTGTTTCATTCTTGAAGTAGATGGAATATTTTCAGAGTTTACAATTTCATTCAAAGCTGTGGTATTATTTTTTAGTAACTCTCCGATATATCCCTCGTGAATATTATGGATTTCCACCTACCATATTACTTTAAAGATGTTACTTATAAATTTGTTCATATCAGAAGTAAAATTTTGGCGGCCATGTTTTTACCATAATGTGTTCTAGTTTCTTTGTCATTATATCTGCCATTATGTATTTGGTAATGCTTTACACTTGATACCCAATGAGACAATCTGATCGGTTTAATGGGAGGTGAAAGTCAAGAAGCTTTAAGTAATAAATCTCCATTAAATAACGTGGGAGAAGATATAATGAGTTTGTAAAATTCTCGACGGTGGGGCTTTACAATTTATTTTTAACTTGGGATAAGTTTCTACTTCATTACCTATAAATCATTTAGAATACTCCATGTGCTTATATCGGAATGAATTTTATTTCAGTACAATAACTTTACCAGAATTTTTGCGGAAATGAAAATGACATACCTATGTTTCACAGCCTTGGTATAAGTATAGAATATATAGTTACATATTTTAATAGAAGAAATATTATTGGTTTTTAGATGCAGCTATTTAAGAATTAATTGAGTCATTTAAAAAGATATGACAGAACGTTTAAATACGTATTGATAATTTAAGATTGTTAATAAATATATAGTGTTACATCAGTTTCTAACTCTAAAAAATACTTAAACATCAGTATGTATACCCCTTATACTGATTTCGGTTGTAAAGCTTGAAGAAGTAGATTTTAGCAGAAAAATCTATAAATATATAGCACTGTTCTGGTTCTGGCAGGTTTCTATTTCTTTCAGGAGATACAGGGTGTTAGTTGAAATTTGGTATGTCTTGATTTACATGTCTTGCAAATGGTGTTGGTGGAATGGCCTTCCGAGCACGAGTAATTATTATTTTTATTATTATTATTATTATTATTATTATTATTATTATTACTGTTATTATTATTAATATTTTCAAAAAATAATTGTTATTAAAAATTAAATAAAAAAAGGTAGGTCTGTAACCATAAATAATGTACTTTTTGTTAATGTAAAGTAGATAATTATTTATTATTTCATATTTATTTAAAATGATGTAGATACCTACACCAAAAAGAAAAATATATCAAAAAACAATAGGTTGAGGTTATGTAATGTCGTTGTAATTCAACGGTGGGTGTGCGTATTAGCAAGCCCAGTTAGTACCTAGTGGTTTACGATATATTCCTTCATCTAATGAAGATAGTCTTTTTCGTACCTGGATTAATGGTAAAAAGAATATTTAAACTTTATCTCGGTTTATTTTTTTGGCTTGCTTCCTATAAATGAATGTGTAAACGGTGTTTGCAATATAATTTGCCCTAACCCAATTTGGCGATAATTGTTCTAATTACGTTCCTATTTACTGTTCAAAAAATAAATTTTGCTATATGCAATAACACAAGTTTTGACACAAAAATAATACTTACTGTCTACTGCATTTTTATTTACCTGTAGATACCAAAGAAGCTAACTACTTGGTGAAGATTATGAATATAAAAATAAAAAAGTGCACTTGTTAATTTAAAACAAGCAGTAAAAAAGTCTAGAGAATCCACTTTGATCTCATTTCGTGCGCCATTGTTTCCATTAAATCTATAAAACGAAACTTTCTGATCGTTAAAAAAGCAGAAGAATGTTAAGCGAGGTCGAGGGCCGATTATACCTTAAAAGTCAGTCAAATAAATACTAAAAATTAATTGAGAAATAAAAAATAACCAAAAATTCCGGAGGTCTATTGCATAAAAAGAGAATTCAGCTTTTATTGAAATTCTTGATTGGAACGTTTTATAACATAATTTATACAGTTGACAAACTAAGTGATAATTATAAACCGAGTAGGTTTGAGCGGACTTGCATAATGTAGATGATAACGTTTGCATTTCTAAGACCACCCAAACGCAGCTGCTTCCTGGGGGGCACTTAAGACATCTTCATGGGTCCGGAACATAAATTTGCTGCAGACGTGCTCTGATCACGCAACCTGAATGGACCGATTGATTAAAAGAACTAAATTTTGAGTCATGGTTATATTTAGATCGTTATTACGCTTGATTATTTTTCATTTTTTATATACAAACTGTTAAATCAACACTATCCACTGATTGTGTTTATATTGACTCTACTTTTTATGATCTTTTAATTATAATTTTCGTAATGTAAATAAATAGATTAATGCAACTGCGTTTTAAATTTACGGTAATCGTTACCGTCTAATACGATTTTAACACTACACTGCAATGCTATCAACTTCTTTCAACACTAGAAAAGTAAATAGTAAATGTACACATACCAGATTATTGCAGTTTACTGAACGTTTATTTCACCTTACTACTAGAATTGACTACAAAATAATAGGTACACAGGCACTGCCAATTTTTGTCCGACAATATACTTTGTAATCTATTCTTAGCATTTCAAAATGAAAATATTTAAAAAATATACCTGTTATGAATATACTAATGAAAGAAATATTTTCATATTTGCAATTGGCCGTTCAATTAGTATTGTTATAATTAATTATGTCTATCAATTCTACTTTTTTATAGTGTATTTTTAATATTATTTATTGGCCTTATTTAACTGTTTACATCTTTCTTTATATAGCAATTAAGCCAAAAAGTTGACTAACAGATAGATTATTAATGACATTATCAAATATTATGGTTCAATAGATTACTGCTATTCAATGAATTTGATATTGATATTAGCAGTTTTCTTTTCCACCTGATTTCGATATCATGATTTGATATAAGCCAATCACGCTCCTTTATTTTTTAAATCTGCGAATAGCATTGCAGATATTGTAATCATGATTCAGAAATCAGGTGCAAGAGAAAACATCTATTATATATAATATTGATTGCTAAAATTTCAGTTTTTTCAGTAAAAAATAATAATAAAAAAAAATATTTTCATTAAAATTCAGTACAAAAGGTACGTAACTAAAAATAATTATTTTTAATGTAATGTAGATGCTTGTCTAATATTTCATTATTTAAAAAATGTAGATAAGTCTATTCAAAAGAAAAAGGCAAGATATGCCGTTGTAAATAATAAGGTATAACGAGGAAATATAAACCTTGCATAACGAGGAAATATAAAACTTTATTGAACCATAATATTTGATAATTTCATTAATAATTTATCTCTTAGTTAACTTTTTGGCTTAATTCCTATATAAAGAAAGATATAAACAATTAATTTAGTCTATTATTGTAAACTATATTTAGTTTACCAAAATGGAACAAGTAGGTATTTATAGTTAAGTTGGAAATATGTAACTCATCATTTTATAGTTATCTCTTAGTTAACTTTTTGGTATAATATAATGAAAGATGTAATCAAATCTAGGACCTATACTTAATCTAATCTAATTTTTTATTATTTATTAATTAAGTATACCTATTATATAATGGACCAAATATTTTTATACGTGCTTGTTATTCCTGCTTAATGAAATACTGACCCTCATCGAATGGCACAGGCAGATTACATTAAATAAAACTCGATTCCAGGATTTAAACTAGAACTAGAGGATCTAGACTAGAAAAGACGAAATCCACAAGGGAGAAAATGGAGAAAGAAGAAAATCAACATTTAATAGGGAATTATTTTAAATAAAAAGTGTAATCAGTAATTATACAGGGTTAGGCATATTTAAGGTCTACACTTTCAGGAGGATAACTTTTCAAATGAATTTAATATGTAGGTATTAAGTTTTCAGCCAACTTAATTTGGAAATATTTGGATTTTATTTTATAAACACTACATTTTTCAAATGCCGATCACTTTGTTACAAAGACGATCTGTGAAATTTATTATAACTCTACGTGGAAATATTCACTCGAATGACATTAATTTCAGCACGAAATCAGTTTTTCAGTTGTCAAATGTTGTTTTGTCGTTGAGAATACACTTTTACCTTCAAGTAGACGAATAAAAAGAAATCGGGTGCTGTCAGTCGGCCACGCGATATCGCCAAAATGCGAAATTAATCGATGAGAGAACATGTTGTGTAATATTATCAAGGATTGGTGAGCGGTATATACCCCATCTACGTAGCCCCATCCTGTTGGGATCGCACAGCTCTCATTCTTCCCCACGTAGCTCTTGTTGAAGAAACGTTGTCAACATCTCTAGTAATAATCTGAGTTTGCAGATACCAGACAAAACTGTTTATATTAAAAAAATTGTCCGAAAATTCCTATTGACCCAATGGCACACCAAACAATCACTTTTGGACTATGCAAATTAATGCCGGACCAATAACGACAATTCTGTTTACTAACGAACTGACAAATTAACGTTATCCCCATCAGACATCAAAACCAAGTTTAACATCTGCGGGTTATGCTGAATTGTATTAAGGATATTCTAACAACATTCTATTCAATATTCTTTATGATAAAAACTAATTTCGGAAGAATTTGTATGTTATAAAGATGTAGCTAATGATTATCATCTCTTGGACATTGTCAATCTCTTCATGAACAAATTCGAAATGGAGGCAAAAGAAGAATTCGAGTATTTCCCCAGGGTTTGGTTAGGTATGTGGATGATATCCTTGTACTGTTTGATACAAAAGTCACTGATATTGACAATTTTGTTTCTAAATTGAATAGTCGTAGTTAAATTTACATATGAAATTGAAAACTCTGGAAAACTACCATTCTTAGATGTATTAATAACTAGAAATAGTGAAAATAAGTTAGAGTTTGACATAATATACAGAAAAGATACCATTACCTACTTTAAGATATATTCCTACTCTCACTCAAGACTCTCACCATTGTGCTCAACACAAAATGGCGAGTTTCAATTTTTTAATTCATCACCTATTAGGCTTCTCTCTAAATAAGGAGAGGTTTGAAAAAGAAAAGGTATTGATTAGGGATATAGTTGTGAGTAATGGATATTCTGTAAGTATAATTGATAAAATAATTAGAAAACGCAAATTTAAAGAGACACTTCGAAATTCTTCGACTTTTCAAAATGAAAGAGACAACGATCCTTGTTTCACCCGTGGCTTTGGTAAGCTTTTTAAAGATATAGGTATATCACTGGTTTATTCATCAGCCCGCTTTATTGGTTAGTAAATCACGGTTCACTGATCAGTCGATGAGTTATCGCGACGGTTCATTGAACCGTAGAAATAGTTTAAGTATAAATAGGACACAATCTTAGCATAGGTTTAATTTTTATCATCTCCAGATGATGCCAATTTGGTTGGCGAAATGTGAGTCGAGTGCAGTATAGTGTTTTAGTGTTATGTGGAAAACTACGTCAGTGTTAAAGATTAGCATGCACAATTCTGCGTTGACTTCTCATAGGAATATTTAGAGTTAAAGAGAAGTGTCTTTTTAAACTCCTTTTCCTATTGAATTGAAATTCTAACCAGTTCAATTTTCTCAACAGGTCTCACAGTTTCTTGGGGACCCGTCTTTTTCTTGTCTTTCACGTTTTTTTTGCCAGTTACTGACTAATTTGTAAATATACCGTCGAGGTAGCTCAGCGCCTCTGTCTCTAATGTCTCCATACCTTAACCTTAAGCGAATGGAACGTTCAACAGCAACAACCGAATTCAATCTTGAAAATTGCTTCACGACAAAGATCTTTTGTTGTATCAACCAGTGATCTATCTATCTTTACTAAATGTCACAACTGACAATCAATCCAAAGGTAAACAGATTTTCATGGATATTTTGAAGTCACAATCAGTCGAAGCGACTGTCAGTTGTGGTCTTTTGAAAGTGTAAACCTTTATGCCCTTATTATTCCCTTTCTTCATTTTCCTACGCAGTAATTCTGAAAGTACACTTGAGAAAACCGTATTTACAAGATATTCAAATTCTATATTCTTTTTTTTTATGGATCATCCAGTAATGTTATTGCATAGGAAGTTTCTCAGAATAAACAACCATCTACAAGTTTACGAGTTATATTCGTTTAAAATGCGCATCGCTTAGGGATGATCGGATTTTTCGCACATATTTAAAAATCAACGTTTCTAAAATTACTCGATTGCCCCTAGATTGCCTCTATTTACAGCAAAACTAGGAATTTTTCGAGAAACAACACTCTACAAGTTACATTATGAGTTATATTAGTTTAAAATACGTATTGCTTAGGGATGATCGAATTTTCCTCACTTATTTAAAAATCAACGTTTCTAAAATCACCCGATTGTCCCTAGAATGTCTCTATTTACGGCAAAAACTATGGATTTTTCCATAGTTTACCATACCATTTTTTATAAAATTATTGCAAGATTCAATAAATGGAAATAACTTAATTAAGCCAGTGGCGTAACATTTTTTATTCCGAAATGTGTGTTACGTAATACACGCCACTGGAAATATCCATATAAAATATACTATGCTGCGGTATCCTCTGCTAAATTTGAATGGAATATATTCATTAGTTTCAGAAACATAATTTTTTTTTTAATTTTAAACTTGAATGCCCTCCGAAGGTATGAGGTACAGCATATTTAACTCGTAAAAAGTATCAATTATGGTCAATGGGTAAATTTTTGTAAATACTACTACAAAGAAAGAAAAAGTTGCTACTATTATGTCATTTTTTTTATCATTTGACCTATTCCAGCTTTATGAGTATCTTACTGATCCCATACCTACAATTATTTAAAAAGAAACCACATTCGTACATGGGAGTCCCTTATACAAAGTATTTATTGAAAATATCCACCATTTTCTATTTTTATAGTGATAAGTACACATTCGCAACCATCTATTTCATTGCAAAAAAAAAAAACTTGTAATCTATATTTCACTTATATTTTGATGAAAATATACTCTTTAAAAATATATGCGAATATGTTTCCTGTGCGAACGGGAACGCCACTGTGTCCTTTATTCCGTTCAGCATGTCCGTGTTTGACGCGTTTACTAGTAAATACTGCGTACCAAGTACAGGCCCTGTCTTCTAACAGACTAGTATAATTATAATTAAATACTTCTAGTTAAATTTCATAAATAGTTTGCAAATAGCACATCCACCATACATAATTAAAATAATTTGTCTATTTCAAGAGAGAATACGCAATAAGTTCTGTTCAAAACATCTAACTTCATGGGAGTCGCAAATCAACTGCAGTAACAAAATGCATGAATTAACATAGTGAAGACTGAAATACAACCATATGATTTCATTTAGAATGGTCGCTTTTACTTAGAATTACAAAAATTGTACACACGTGTGAGCTGCTCTGTTTCGTAGATGAGTAGAAATCGTGTAGATGAGTACATTGTTGATTATAACTCAGTAAATTAGTTAAAATATAATTGAGGATATGATTTGCTAATTCTGATTGGTTAAATTTTATTAGAGACAATTAAATAATGGGGTATAAATGATATAACTTATTAAATAGACCTGTTGAAAATGGGCAATAAAATCAATAACCTGACGTCCTTGACTTTGAACTTCAGGACAATGAGCAACCATTATTTTGCAATACTTTGATGACTTTGTTCGTACAAAGAACTATACAGAACATTTAATTTATCTTGTCACTGTATTTTATTTAATTCTATAAGTCAGAGTTAATAACTACAGTAGTCAGTAATTTCTCGATTAAATTATTAATTATTGGTACTGAATTATGTTTTTTTATAGTAGCTGTGTGATAACGTAACTAAAAACGATATTTAGTAGGGGTGAGAAACACACCGTAGTGCCCTCTTTAGGTCTTTGCTACTATCTGTCTGATAATTATTGTCAAATTGACACAGATGATCGACCTGCTTTTCCGCAAGCGCTATTGTAGCAGTGAGCTCTATTGTCTTTGAGGAAGACAATCTTACTTATTTATTTGAAGGAGATGCCGAAAACAATGTGAAATATCGATGAAATATGTGGCGACTCCTATGGAGATGCCGAAGTAATGCAATGCCAGTCAGGGCACATTGCTCGTATAAGATATTAAGAATATTTAACTTAGGATTAAGTACAAAATACTCGTTAATTAAAAGATACTTAAAATAACAGCATAAAATGGGCCTTTTCAAGTAAAAGAAGAGAATAAAATAAATAAATTAAAATAAATAAATGATGGTAGTGGCGTGGCATTATCTCAGAACCTTCCACATATCATAGGCACATGCCTCGTGTTCCATAATTCCCAATCATTACTATCAGTAGCATCAGCATTGTCCCGAAATTACTGTTCAGTGCTGAAATATACTGCTGTAATTTCCGCGCCATTTACATGGAGGACCCTGTTTTGAGGCTAACAAGGTACTGACACTACTGGGCCGAAAAAGGTCATGCAGCATCAGTAACAGCAAACATAACCAAACTTTTGAGTTATTTGCTATTTCAATGTTCAGTGTTGTTGATCTTGATCATCGTCTCAGAGAACAATTGTTGTTAAGTTGCCTATCATCAATATTTTCTAAAATAAATTCTATACATTAACAATGGAACAACTGTTCCATTCAGTCAGAATTCGTGACTGTGATTTTATACAAACTGGTTGTATTACTACTTATATATAAAATAGTTGACTTACATAATTGACAGGTGTAACTGTAAATTTACTGTTGCGACTGTAAATTCCCACTTGGAACTGTCAATTTACAGTTTTAACTGTAAATTCCCAGTTGCAATTGTAAATTTACAGTTGCAACTGTAAATTAAGAATTATAGAAACGAAAAATGGATTGTGGTCGTTCCACGCCTTCGTTGATTTCTGGTATTTTCTATTTAAATGCTTATCTAGGGTTTTAGCTGAATTTTTCTCTATGATATCGATGTCATACATCATATCTCGTTATTTGTGTTCCTAAGTAGATACATTTTTGAGTAACATTGAGACATTTTTACAATATTTAGTACCTACTAAGACAGAAATTTACGTTGCCCAGTTGCTTTAAAATGCATTTACCTATAGTTGCTTTGCTTTCGCTTTGAGATGATGCCCTTTTTTGATGATGCATTTTTTGTGCGTGCATACATAAGACCATTTCTGATTAAATCGAAAATAAATAAAATTATTCATTCAAGGCACTCAATGATCTGTAAATATTTTTTCGTTTAAATTCGTTCCGCAATATACCAGAAAATCAGTTAACTATAAACAGATATTTTGTTTATTTGTGTGTCCTGCAGGTACCTCAAGCCACCCATATTATATGTTATTATATGCTCAATAAGGCGAAACGACTTATTCAATATGCATTCAATGTTAAGTTATTTAAGAACTTTATATTCGTCTATTATATTTTTATTGCTTCTTGGCATACTTCTTCAAATGCATTAAAAGTTCGAATGTGATGGGCATACAATTTCCCATAAAGAGACAATAATTTAGATAAGCACCTGTACTAGAAGAATCAAACCTGCTCTGCCGTTTGGTGTGTACGTCGTCGGAACCATTCTTAGCCAGTTAACTGTCAGTCATCTTATAATTTAATTTTATAGTGGACTCAATTATACTTACTTTCCAACCTCTGGATTTGCTCAATCCAAACACTTGGTAAACATTGAAAAACAGAAGGCTAATAAAGAAACGAATTAATGATACCTTGATAGTATGTACAAGCTTTTATTAGTAAACAAATAATCGTTGACAACTTTATATAAATAACTAGGTGTTGCATAATAAATCCTGCAAAAATATATATATTTATATTAATCAACAATTATATACAAAAGTTTTAAATACCGACAAGCGAAAATGTTTATCTCTGTAAGCTCTAGTAAGATTCCTAACCGCAGACTCATGTTAGCAAAAATGTTTCTGCTACAATGTATAGTTATTCGTTTATTTAAAAGTCTGTTTTAACAAAATATTAGTTAAACCCTAAAATAAACGAATTTTTAGAAATTTGTTGGTTGAATCAGAAAAGTTTATATTCACATGTAAGGCAAGGAGAGTTTTTCAGAACAGGTAAGTGCTTTAACACTATTTCTTTTAGATTTTCCCAAAACAGATAAATAATAATAACAATAATAATAATAAAGTTGATACATTAAATGCACTTTTATTTGTATAAATAATTCAACAGAATATAAATGAATAGCATTGTGAATTGTGTGAGGTTTTTTAATTTAATTTAGCTTGAACTATAAACCTTTTTGCTACTTCTACTAGATTCTATAATAATAATAAGGTTGATTTATCTGTTATAATGTTCCATGGTAGAATTTTGAATTTGCATGGAAAACAGAAAAGGATACCATTGAATGTATTTATTTTAAAATTCTATTTAAAATTTGTGCAGGCAAAAATATTACTTATACAATTTTTCTGGTTAAAATGTGTCTGAAATTATTGGTTTAGTTTATGTCTAAACACTGTTAAGGTTATTTTGGTATCCTGCTACTTCTAGAAAAAATGGTAATAATGAAAAGAAAATAAATGCAAGCTAGTTTCATCCTAATATAAAAGATAAAACTAGGTTATGGGTATATATTGATTTCTAAAGTGTTAATTATTCATAATATCATTTGACATTAGGTATGTACCAGGTATCAGCATGATTAGCTATATAAGCATGTATTTATGATAAATACGTCAATCCTTTAAGGCTAAAGTCCCTAATTCAAAGGGATGTGCGAATTAGAAATGTTGAATAGTGTCATTTCACATTCTATGTTATTAGTAAGGCACTGATAAAAAAGTACCAATTAATTGCTAATTGTAACTTAAATCTGATCAGTATTGATTCGGAAAATTAGAATGTATTTCAGTTTCTGTGTGAGTAGGTATATACAACTTTCTCAGCTTTCCATTATACACTATAATAAATTTTACTTTTTTGGAAGAAGTTGGATGTACTTGCATACACTGTTCAACTCATTCATTTATACAGTTTATCGAAAAAGTAATTTATAAAAAATATTATGATTAAATATATAAATCTCGAAAACTGAATGTCCAAATTTTTTATCGTAAAAGTAAAATTAAAAATTACATGTATATATGTAATGTATAAACAGACCTTCAATGACTAAAACTGGAGAAGTTTATGAATAACTTTGGACTAATTTTCAACTTCGTAGATGATTTTTTAATTTTAAGTAAGTTATTTAAAAAATCATTAGTTATTTATCTAGTTCTAAAGTAATAGAGACTGTAAAGTCTAGAGTAATCATATTTAAAAAATCATTAGGGTTATTTATCTCGTTTGAGAAACTACAAAATATATTGTTACTGCAGAAAGAACAAATTTTGAGTTTTTAGTTCAGTTTTAGTTTCATAATACATATCGTAATAATACAAACGTATTATTACGATCTGTTTTAATTAATTTTGTTCTTTTTAGTTCAAGTATAAGCAGATATGAATAATATTTTACAGATTTTCTAAAATAATGCTAACAGCATATTTATTTTCTCAAATTTTCCTAAAAATAGAAATAGATTTTGTACACATACAGTCACTGAATGTTAAGTATAGGTACTTGGAAAGACTTTAATTCACCTTAAAGGATTGGTTAACTCCTTATTAGTTATTTCAAACAATTGCATTCTGTATATAGTAAATAGTTTAAAAAAGCTTCAGTTGGTTAGAAACACTACTACTATGCTTAGTTCATCACCATAGAGTCCACTATATCGAACGTAAGATCACAAACAAGTACTAATCCGCATATTTATGTTACAAGTTTTACACTTAACTTCACAACAGTATATAAAAGTACAATTACAACTAGTCTGCATTTCTTTGTAATGCGTATCGAACCCCCTGCCGCAGCAGAGAATTCCACAGCCTTCTTCTCCTTGAGATGTATCGTTGCATATCCTTCCCTGGGTCCCAAACGATCCCAGTGTGCTGTTTGGCAAGCAGAACAAAGGAGATTCTTCGGAGTACACTAGATCTACCTTCCCAGGAGGTTTGATGGTCTCTCCCTCTGGCATGAAGCTCTGGCCGTCGTTGCCAGCTATTACCTTTGCTGCTCCGTCGAAGCGCTCTTTCAAACGGTTGCCCACTTCTCTAAATGGAGGCATTTTCCTCGAGCAAGTCTTCAGGGTGCATGAACCCGATAGACCATGACATTTACATTCTGTGCGCATGTGGTTTTTAATTGCCTGTAACAAAGAAAGATTATTTACTAGATAATAAGTTTCAGGCTGGATGTAATACCTAGTAATTAATTACAATAAGGAGGTGCCCATTTAATTTGCCGTACTAGATTAGTGAATATCGAGATTAGACTAGAGAAAATATCTAGTCCGATCCGAGGTGATACACAGGGTGATGTTCATACTGTAGGAACTAATTCCTTGTCCAGTTTTATGACTAAAAGTCCAAATAAATATATGTCCTAAATTTCCTCGCTTTCGAGATTCAGCGTGTCAAGGTTTTTATAAAAATGTTTTTTTCTTATTATTTATTAATATCTTGAAAATTCTTTCGCCAATTTAGATGAAACTTGGTACGTTGGTTTGAAGTAGTAAGGGGTTTATTTTAACGCGAAAAGATTAAAATTGTTTGCTCCAGTGGCGTCCAGGAAGGTAATCTATTTGAAATTTATAAGAGAAAACATCGGACGCCACTGGTTTTTTATGTTTTGAATTTTTTTTAGCGGAAGCAATTTCAAATACAACTTCTTAAAGAAAAGAAGTTCTATTACTATTACAATGCATGTCTAAATGTTTATTATGTTACAAGTAAAAAATCTGAGATGTCCCCATTTTTATAGCAGGAATTTAATATCTACAAACACTAGAAAAAATGCAAGATACAAACTAAAATAATAACTACAAATGACTACAAACCTTGTCACCCTGTATCTCTAAAACGAGGTAACTTAGGACACACGTTTATTTGAACTTTTGATCATAAAATTGGACAAGGAATTAGCCCCTACAGTAAGGACATGACATTAAAGAACACCCTGTATAATTTAATTGTGTACACACGGTACCTTGGTTATATTTATTATCACCATCTTAACTCATTTTTTCAAGAAATACAAAAATAACTTGAAATATAAGTTGTAGGAGTTTAATAAATAAGACGCAGAATATGCCCTCAGAGAAACAATTGCCCATCAAAGCGCAATATATAAAAAAGTCGTATTAAATTTTAAATGGAACCTAAAAATTTCGAAACATATTTTTTCTGATTTCTGAATTTTCAACATACAGATGGAAGTTCTTTGGATGTAAATAAAACATCAATCATACTAGTTTAATCAATTCAATAGTTTTTTAGATTTTATAGAAAATCAATAAAAATAAATCGTACACCATACATCATGATGTATATTTGGAATCAAAAACGAATTCTTAATCACAATGTTCCATTTAAAATTTCATAAGTTTATTTTATATCACACTTTGTTACCACAAATGTGTATGGTGTGATAAATATGATCAATTAACTTGTAGGTATATCCTCGAGCACGACTTAATGGTCGAGAAATTTTAATGGTCAAAATAGATCTGAGGTGTATTTCACCGTTCCTAAGACAGGATGTTTTGTTAATGATTTTCTGATTTTGGTATAAGTAACATACTAATAAATTATTATTTATCTTGGTCGCAATTAGTTATTTTGATCTTACATCTTTAGCTAAACTTATTCAATTTGCATTTCTTGCTCTCTGTAGTCTACCAGTTACGAGACCAATTAGAGAATTTTTTAAACAGAATTTCCTATATCTTTTTTATTTTTTAAAACTGTAGATAGTTAAGTTTTATTATATTTTATTTTATTAAACGTATCTTATTTTAGATCAGCCAACTTGCTCACTCGATCTGAGTCCTTGTACCAATTTACTGTCTCTTTAAATCATAATTATATTGGAGGTTCACAAAATAGGTCACCTAAATTTTGAAAACAATGAAATTTATCTCATTTTATTCTTTTAGATATGTTTCTATAATAAAATAACTTAAAAAAAAACTTCCAACCGAGAATGTACAACTTCCAATTCACCATTCACCTACAATGAATTTTAGACTTATCAAAAATATCGATGTTGATTGTTTAAGGTCACCTAGCTGGATTTCCATTGAAAATGCGATATTTTCTTTTCAATATCATCTTCAACGTAACAAGCATTATTTCTTTCTCATTTAATACAACAGACTTTTTTTTATTCTGAATTTACTGTAATGAGCAGGTACTAGTTGACGATATATATTTTAATTAAAAGTAATAAGGTAAGTGTTACAAATATTTTGAACAATTTGACGTTATCTGTAAACTTTTTAATCAGTTGATTATACAGATTTTACAAAAACAGAGGTGTTAATCATTCTAATTGTTCAGGTTGATATTTTAGGGGATTTGGAATTTTCATAAGTTTCATCAAAATAAAAAATTGTGCGTTTTCAATAGGCCTTATTTTAAAATAGGTACAAAAAAAAAACTATAGCTATAGCTTGCCACGTAGAGAACCATTCCATCAAATTTACCGTTTTTATAAATTTTTTGTGTTAAGAAACTATGGGTTATTAAAAATGTTAAAATCGGTCATTTATGTCGGTACTTCGATGGAACTGAAACTTGAGCAATACTCACAATCAATTTCTTATGGCGGAGCGTTGCTCTAAGTATGAGTTTGATTAGAGCTGTCGATAGAGGTTAATATAAAAAGAAAAATAATCCTATACCCTATACTTGATCTTGATACTCTTCTCTGAATAAAAGTTTTCGTTTACATTTTGTCATATACCTAGAGACTGTTTTAAGTAATTCAATCTTAGTGATCTTTTTTCGATTCAACCATTCTTAAATTCATCATTTAAATTTCAAAACAAAAGTTTTTCTTTAATAAAATACACAATAGATCTTTACACAGAAAATGTGTCTATGACACACAATTGATGGATGTTTCTCTAAGCATAGAGTTTTCACATTAGGATAGAATTTCATTATAAAATGGTGAAAATAAATAGAACATCGTTCTGAATGTTAAATTTTATATATCGAAGATGGGACCAAAATCAACACATTAATCCATATATTAAGTACTGCCAGCTTGATTACTCTGGAGAAAATAATCAGAACAAAGAGTGGTCTAAATTTTGAGATGTTTCTAGATGTTTCAAAAATATTTCTATTATAAGATGCATAGATAACTTAGTCCAACGAGAATAATGTAAAATAGTTGTTACATGTTAGTAATGATGAGAAATACACCGTAGTGCCCTTTTGGATCTTTGCTACTATCTATCTAACAATTATTGTCAAATTATGGAGATGCCGAAGGAATGCAATGCCATCTCCTTCAAATAAATAGTCATTACAGTTTTATACATGTCATATTCTTTAACGAAAATACCTACTTATAAGGAAATATTTAATCCCAATAAACCCAGGGTATTTTGTCAGGGTAGGGCGCGATTAGATGTTTCCCATCAAAAAAGGTATTTCTATGGAAATACGTACAAATCTAAAGGATCCTCCATTTATAACATGAAATTTCGTTTTCTTACTACTAATCTTATTGTATACTTAGTAAAGTGATCTTTTTGATGGTTATTAGTTTATTTGCTTTATTTAGTTTAACTGCTTCAGAAGATAATGTGGATGAAGTTTTGAAACTCATTGTTATATATTGTCCAATGTGGAGGCCTACTAGGAAACTAGTCCATATATAAAATCGAGCTGGGTTTTATTTCAATTACCTTTTAACATTTAACGATTTTTAGAGAAATATGTTTAAGTAACATTTTGAGTAATTTTAAATATACTTCTAAAAGTGCTTTTACTTTTTACTTACAACGGCTTATTTATTATACAGAATAGTATCTGTAAAAATGTGCAATAAATGAGAAAGAGAAAAGTTAAAATATTTCCATTTGAAATTTTTATCAGAATAAAAACTTACCAGCCTCCCGGCAACGTAGTTATGTAATTTCACTAATGTTTTCATATCACTTCTTTTCTTGTATCTCGTATCCAAGAAGTCTTTAGATTTCTTGATACCAAATTCTACATTTTCACCACAACCGTCCCATTCCCAGTCTCCCTCCGGTAGGGGTAAGCCCTTTTTCTTCTGTTTCCTCTTTTTTCTTTTATCACAGGAACAACCAATCTGCTCTCCTTTCGTACACGCCCTTGTAATCTGGAAGGTGATCCCAGCGGCTATAATCGCGTTTACGAAACCAGTCTCTCTTGTGTCTGTAACAACAGGAAATTTGCAATAATATATTGTTATTAGCTATAGAATAATAGCAATTCGATTTAACCTTTAAACGTTTTTCTCTCTGCGAATTTACATGGATTTAGATTTAAATATGTATATATTATGATGCGCTTCATTGAATATTATGGTAGAAGTATAATTTGGGAGGTAACTGCATAACGAAATTACCATCTAAGTATACGCCATTTTTGGATAATACATAAATTTCTGTATTTAATATTATATTTATTTTTAAAATTTCTCATGGAAATTTACATATATTGTTGAATTAATGTGTTATAATTCATGTGATTATTAAAAAAATGTATACGACATAAGCAAATATAAACTGTATATACTTTTTTTATTCTAGGTTTTTAAATAAAATTTATGTTGACAGCATATAAGGTCAAAAAATAACGATAAGTATAGATCACAGCATAATTTGTTATTCTAGAATATTTTGATTCCTTTAAACCTTGTGAAAAGACGATTTCACTTGACATAAGCAAGCCACTAAAAGCTATGTAAACTGCAGAAGAAAAATTTTAATTGATTAGAGAAATATCAGGTGAAAGAAAGATACTCCTTTCCGATGACTAAAAGATTTCCACTGGTAATCATGCAAGATTGGCATAAAGAAAACATAGTTTGACAAACGAGACTGAATTCGTCACAGGTAGTTAATGTGAGCATTATAATATGTTCATCATATCAAGCAGCAAACTCTAAGTTAGATCATTCAAAAGCAAAATAATGCATTTTCATCGTATCTGGACTTTTATGCATGGAATAGAAGGTTTGAAACAACGATGCCTAGAGTTTTAAATAAAGTCACGCAGATAATATGTGTTGCAAAAGATAGTTTTCTCTCAAAGTAAAGACACAAGTCACATACTGTTGACAGGTTGACTAGGCGAAACATGTTACATTTATTCGTGGTCGTGAGAAACACAGTAGTGAACTCTTCTGGTATTTGATACTATCCATCTGACAGTTATTGTCTAATTGATAGATAGATAGCTACCGGCTTTTCCGCATGTGTCATTACAACAGTGACCTCAATTGTCTTTGAGGAAGGCTATCCTACTAATTTATTTGAAGATAATGCCAAAAACTACTACTCCACGGACCCCACTGAGTCTTTATTCGTGGAGATGCCGGAGTAATGCAACCCCAGCCGGGGCATACAGTTCGTGGAGTAGTTATTTTTGGCATCTCCTTCAAATAAACTTTACATTTATATTCAGAAAATTCTGTTGCCAAATTTAATCCTTGAAATACACCAGGTACAGGTAGCACATCAACAGAACTAAAGTCACGTTGGTAAGAGAAAAAAAAATTAAAAGATTTTTGAAAAATTGTTAGCATAAGATTAGTTTTCATCATCTTTAGATGATGCTAACTTGGTTGGAGAAATGCACGTCGAGTGCAGTATTATATACAGTAAAAAATTTACATACAGATATAATTTGACTTCTAGTGGTATTACAAGTGATAATTTTTTTCTGCCTGGGAAGATATTTTCGTCTTGCAATAAGAGTGTGATTTTATAATAACATTTTGTTATGGAAATATTTTGTTTTAAGTAAGTAGGTATACCTTGAACCTTGCAACTTTTGGCTATTTCTTCTTATCAAATAATAGCACAATAGTAAGAGCAGGTACAGTAACGAAAAGTGAAAATATCTATTTCTACTTACCAATTTTTCAGTTACCTATTACATTTTTGCACGAATTAAACTTTTTATATTTTACAATTTATTTTTATATGGACCTCTTGCAGCTTTATAGATATATATCGTACTAATGTTCTGAATAAATGGCACATAAAAATCTAGTGACTGTTTCGGTTCACTCAAGTTTTAATATGGACCAACATCGCAACGCAAAATTTAACCTTCATTTTATCAATTCCAAGAATTTAACGGCAATGAAAAAGTTGGAACTTCGTCCACCTCAGGAATGTAAAATAGCCCAACAAAAGTAAATCTGGGATGAAATGTATGGACCATAAATACCTAGCAGTAGTTGGGCACATTTTGTGTTGTAGATGTGAATATAGCAAATTTTAGTTTTTCAAAAAAAATGGTTTTAAGTCAATTAAATACAGAACAGTAATTTTTATCTTAAAGATAATTTTCTTCCAACATTAATCACTACATTGATTTTTCATGTAAGTACTTGGTGTGCAATGATGTGTTGATAATTATCTCTGTAGTGATGTTACATTATGGCCATATTTTCTAACTTCCGCTTATGCCGGAAGTATAAATCAACTTTGCAAATATTCTCTATATTTATATATTTTTGTTTAATGTTGTCTTATGAATACAATGATAAGGGGTTTGACAGGTGTAAATAGCTCTACGAACTATCTCTTTTATATTTTTTTTCTTATAATATTGACAGACAGACAGACTGATTGATCAATCTATTATCATTATATTCTGTAAAATTGAGGTCATTTCCTGCTAAAGATTGAATATTTGATTGATTTTTATAAAATTTTGAAAGTTATATAATAATGATATAAGTTTAATATAATATTTGAACAGTTATCGTTTGGGAATTTCAAAATTACACATACCTTAAAATTTTAAAAGGAGAACAGGACTGTCACCTGATTTGACCATTTCACCCGGTATGTACCTTATCCGCTATAAATTAGGTACATGGAAAAATTTGTGAATGTGAAATATTATTGAATTGGAAATCACATAAAGCATTAAATAATGCATTGGCCTTTTAGAGTTTGAAAAAAATATATTTTTTTAAATTATCTAGCAACTCAGTTTTTGTAAAGATATCAAATCATTTTACTCAAAAAAGTTATTAGGCATGTAATTTTGTGGCCATAAACTATTTGAATTTTTTTCAAAGTAAAATATTTCCAGTTTCATTAGTTAGATCAAAACATATACCTTATTGTAAATTACATTGCTTAAAAATATAGCCTTTTTTAGGGAAGAAACATAAAAATTGTAAATTTCTTTACTTTTCAATTTTGAAAATGTCACATAGTGACCAAATTATCAACTATTATGGTTCAATAAAGTTTTTAATTTTCTTCGTTATTTATAATACTAGGTACGCACAGGAATAACCTTAATATTTTTAGATATATCTACATCTTTTAAAAGATGTGGGGGGTATGTATATTTCACTCAAAGTAGTTGCTTTCGACATATCTTGAAAACAATAAGGTTATTTCATTGCGTTCCTAGGATTATAGCTAACGAGAAAAATTAAAAACTTTATTGAACCATAATATTTGATAATTTCATAAATAGTTTATCTCTTAGTTACATTTTTGGCTTGATTACTATAAGAAGAAAGATATAAGTAGTTAAATAAGCCAATAAAAAAGATTAAAAATATACTTTAATAAACATGTGATTCACCCGCTCCGGATAGTTTATGTGGATACACCTAAGGCGTTATTAGAGGTAAGGTTTTATATAACAGTAATCCATTAACTTTGTTACAAAGTTCTGAATTTAAATTTATGTTCTTGTAACGCCCATGTGTCTAAATTATTAACTACTTTTTAGGATGTTATTTCTAAATTGTTTTAGAGCTATGTATACAGTTACATCCATCGAATGGTATTTATAAGTGTACAAAGTGATTCAGTTTCTGTTAACTATAGGAGAAAAATTTGTCAGTTTTTTGTGATAAATTCATTTGTCAAAACAAAAATCCGATATCTAGATTCATTTCGTCTTATAAATCTAAATTCTATTAACATTTCCAGAATATTCCATTTTTCTATTATTGGAAAATATATTATCCTGGAAAATCCCTAGTTGATTTTTAGTCTTCAAATTCAATGGTCCCTTTCACTTTCTTATTTATCTACTAATTATCGAGATGTAAATCAAACATATATTTTTAATAGAGACTATAATAGGCTCTAACATCACTGGACCAAAATGTTTTCTCAAAATATACAGTTTTATGTACTTATTTCTAAGACTACTTCAGTTTTGTCTATTTACCGAAATACGCGAAAAATTTGTATTCCATGAATTAGTTGGTTTTGACATCTGAACTGTGTGATATATAGATAAGTAAGTATTTTCATATTTCAAATGAATATTTTCAATATATTTGATACGTTTTTAACACACAAGACGTAACTGTTTCCACCATATTGTTTTCTTGAATAAAATTAGAATAGCATATAAGTTGAAAATCCTTTTACGTTTTTATTAGCCTTGGAAGATTTCTGAACAATTGTTTAAATTAACGATCAGTGACATAAAATAAAAATGCTACCCCAAATATATATCTGGAAGAACATTCCTTTTGTCAGACCGTATATTAGGATTTTTATATTGATAATAAAGTGTAGGTTATAATAACTTATTTGTTGTTCAGGTAATGCAGGGTTTACTGAAAATATTAACAAACAGGAATATTAAATTTGTTTCTATATACTACAACACTATATACTACACACATACCAAGTCAAATAAAGATATCCATATAATTTGTAGTTTTCATTCTATATTAAGCAAAGTCATCTATCCAGACACTTATGTCCCAATTTAAAATAGCTATAAAATAAGCTTTCACGGAAAAAAAAGTTAAACAATTCCAAATATCTAGAAAAAAAAAACACTGACGAAATTTACTTAAGTTATCGTATATTTAATATTATACAGTGTCTTTTTTTGGGGCAAACTGTAAAAGTTGACCCCAATATCACCCTATATATTTGTAGAAAGTATAAGAAAAAAGTATAAGTAGTTGCTTCTAATTTTTTAATGGAAGAACATAGCAATTTCTTTTACAAAATTAGCTCAGAAAAATTAGCTCTTTTTAAATATTCACAAATATGGGTAGGTATGTTTTCGGAAAAAAAAAGAACCTCTGAACACATTTTTTCCATTGTTTTTCCCTTTCTTATAATAGAGCGAGGAATCGAGTTTCGCTCACCCTGTGCATTATAATAATACATTAATAATGCTTAATTCAATTGCTAGTTTGCCGAGTTTGTCGATAATATAAAAACACTAATGCTCTGAAGGGGCAAATCTTTCAGATCTAAACGATCGATCTCCCTGCATTTAATGACACCATGTTCGACTCATCATGTGTTGCAGCTTTCACGAATCGCACCAAGGAATCTCTTGAGTGTCTCAATCAGATTCCTGCGACGATACCAACGGCTAAGGAAAATTGTCATTCAGGACTCTCGAACTGATAGCGATCTCCGCATAGCTTGCTGGATGATGGTAAATCACATTTGCAATTACTATATATACTAACAAGAACTGGTGCAAGCGACTGCTGTCCTTCTGCACGTTATGTGGAATAATCAGATAAAAATCGTTCGAGAGGCGATGCGAAAACGCATCTTTTTGCATTAATAAATTCCAAACTTTTACTACTTTGTTTTGTATTAAAACCGGAATATACAGGTATATTTAGAACTGGATGAATGTCCAGGCTAGTTTATATCCATTTTATTTTCAGTTACTGAATAATGAGGAGAATATACTAACTCCATTTTCAAATATTAAGTATACTGGATGTACACATATAATCAGAAAACAACATTGGCAGACATTTTTGAGCTATCAAATTACGAGAATGTTAGGTACATTTAAATATAAAATATTAATAGGCGAACGGTGTACGAGTATATTTTATCATTGCAACAGTTCTTTATTATTTACTTATTATTTACTTTATTATTTATTAATTACTGTTTTTTTTTTTAATTTTTTTGTAACAGTCTGACCCATTCATATTAATTTATTTATTTTCCACCAGCCTCAACTAAAATGCAAAGAATTTATGTAATTTTCACTTTAATTCAAAATAGAATAATTATTTAACCTAAAATATTCAAAATAAAACAAATCTAGTGAGAACTGATACTGGCCTAAATTATCTGTAATCCTTTTTTTTAATTTTTTAACAAAAAATTATGAAATAACTGAAATATTATTCAGTCTACACAATTCTTGCTACAAGTCTAGCAAGTGTTAATTTTTTTCTACAAGAAACTACGAAAACCTTTTTAGTTCACTATGTATTTTCTTCTTTCAAGTTATATCGCATTAACTGAGTCATCGTTACTTTTTTCTGATATTTGCAATTTTATTTTATTTTCGTATAAAATATTATCAAACTGGCAGTGAATAAATGCCTAATCAACTTTAAAACTTAAATTTAATTTGATTCTATTGATCTGTAGGTGCATTCAGAGGATTTTAAAATATTTTTTTACTACTTGTCTTGCTGTTTAAAGTTCCTTGTCAGGCACCGTTTATAGTCAAGTTAGAAATGAAGTATCTTAAAAGATAACAGATTTTTATAAATGTGTCCTAGAATTGAGCGACAAAAGAATTATTTTGGTTCTCACACGAACCGGTTCTGAATCGTACTGAGCACGCGCAGTTTAAAAATTCGAAGGCTTTTCTCAAACTGCGCACGTTCAGTATAATTCAGAACCAACACAAGCCTACTAACACTAACCCTCAAATAAGTTATATGTAAGAAAACAGTCAACCGAATTGTAATAATTGGAATAACCAGTGATTACAATTACTCAGCAGATTATTACAGATACTAAGCTACCAGTTGAAAAAATCTTAAAAACCTCTCAGAGACTTTCAGATTCAGAAAAGGGCGCAAATATCGTAAGTTTTAGTTACACTTTCACAATGTTATCGCAAAATAGAATACCTGGTAAGGTATTTATCCACTGTAACATGAGTGTCCATCACCCCTGACACCAAACGATATCTATAATATAGTTGTTTCGACATCTTGGGCCTCCTCAGTGCCGTAAAGGTATGGAATACGTGGTGGTCAAACCTATGTGGTGACAGTGTATACAGGGTGATTCTTAACCTGTATGCATAAACTTATAGGTATCTGAAATTATAGCTGAGAACAAATAATGACTTATAATGAAAAAAAATGTAGCAAAACATTTTTATTTCGGAAATAATTTGAAAGAAACGTTTACAAAAATTTATCAGGTGAATTTTTTTCTTTATAAAAACTAAGAAATAAGCAAGTCAGGAAGATATGTTTGGTTTTTATAGCAGTACATTGTATCGGTTGTGGTCATATTCGAGTTTATTCGAGTAATTTCTCAAACGAAGAACTTAACGGACATGATACTGGCATTTTATGAAATTCACGTTCTGTTATTTTTATTTGAAATAAATTCCGAAACTGAAAATATTTAACTACATTTATTTTCATTATTAGTGATTATTTGTCTTCGGCTATAATTTCCCAAATTTATGCGTATAGGTTAAGAACTACCCTGTATAAGTAATATATGGGTCAGAGATGTCATCAACTTGATTTTTTTAAATTAATTTTAATGGTACAAGGTAGTACACCTTATATGGCGCGTTCACGCGATTCAATTTTAGTTGATCAACATTTGTGGATCAACTAACATCGATTAAGTTATTGATTCACACATTTCAAACGAAACTTGAGTCAATAATTGATAAAAATGGCGACAAATACAGTGGTTCGTGCGCTTCGTTTGACCAGGAATTGGATCTTAAGGAGAAACCAGTATGGAGTTTCAACAACCCTCTTGAAAGAACTTGGAGGATATACTATAGTAAGTTATAAGAAATCACCTGAAGATGTATGAAGAAAAATTTGAAAAACTGCTCTATCAAAAATTCGACGTAAAATTGAAAAACAGGATACTGTTATGCGAAAAGGACTTCCCGCGGCGCTAAAATTGCAAATAACGTTGCACGTTGCAAATAACTAGATTCATTTTCTACGCTAGCTTTTATGTCATGATGATTATCATACAGTTCTATAAATTTTACCATAGTACTCTCTGACCATTTGAAAGTAATTTTGTTGCCCTATATCCTGTAAAATTAATAAGCATATTATAAAGCACCAGAATCGGATAATTCTAGTCGACTGACAAATAATCAATCTTTTCAATCAATTTTTTCGGTCAATCTTTTGTGGAATCAACTTAAATTGACCGACAAAAATTGAAATATATGTTCTTACAGTAATTTTATTTCAATTTTCGTTGATCCACAAAAGTTCTTTTGACTACATGGAAGAATTCACCTTCTGCATTCTTCCATTTTTATTATTATTATTATTATTATTATTACTGTTATTACTACCAAATATTAGTTCTTAAAAGAAAATAATCAGTTAGTTGTTTGTATTGTTGCATTCAGTTACTCTATAAAAAGAATACCTAATAGTTAAGGTAAAAGTAAAATTATTTTATCTAAAACTGAGATCTCTGCATCACATCTTAATTTAAAAATGTTTCCACTTATAAGACATTCCGGTGAAGCCACTATATCAATGTACTAAAGTGCAACATTTTCAATGCGATGAGAAAGTGTATAATAAAAGTTAATAAGTTGAGCATGCCATTTTATCCTTATCTTAAGTGGTTAACAGTAGAGCTGAAACAGACAGATTTAAAAGCTTAGTGACAAGCTCCTCAGTGTTATCTCCAACCTGCTACCTGGACCTTATCAATGGGTACATCTCCTTTTCATAGCCACCTATTAATTTACACCTCTATAATGTGATGATTCTACTTGCAAATCTTGTCATTCGCTTTATAGGTAGCTGAGGCTTTGCTGTTTTGCGATGTGTAAAATATCAACACGTGACAATAAGATGATTGTACAGGGTGACTTCAAATAATGATTTAGAAATGGTTCAGCAGATTCCTCATATGAAATTAACTAAAAATATTATAATATTATAGGTGCACTGTTTATGTACCTACCTACAAGGTGTCCCAGTTTTATGCTGGAAAAATTCGGGAACATGTAGAATCAGTAAAAATGAAAGGAGTCTCAACCATTTCTGAGATACAGGGTGTTGAAAATGGAAAAGAAATATTTTTTTATTTATATCTCTGACAGTAATAAACCAATTGTTTTCAAATTTTATTTGGTAGATGCTACTATGAATCTTTACTTCCACAAAAAATTTCAGTTCAATGTGAATAGCCAGTGGCGTGCAACCTGCGCTCTTAGGACCTTTTTCTAAAAAATATGTTACGTCACTGACTAATGTTTAAAATAATACGATATTTCGATGCCCCATCCATTTATTCACAAAAAAGTATACTTAATTTTTTTTCACAAAATTCACCGTTACGGAGTAAATCGATATTTTATGAAACCATGTCATGGTCGTTTCCTAACAAAATAATACCTTAAAATAAAATTATATATTATATAATTTTATTTTAAAATATTATTTTGGTTTATTACATGGTTTCATAAAGTATCGATACTCCGTAATGATGTGTTTTGTGAAAAAATGTAAGTATACTTTTATATACAGAAATCACTGGGAGATCGAAATATCGTATTATTTTAAATTATATTATATTGTAGAAAAGGTGCCCTAAGAGTGCAGGTTGCACGCCACTGGATATTCCCATCGAGCTGAAATTTTTTGTACAGATTCAGAATAGCGGCTACCAACTGAAATTTGAAAACAATTGGTTTGTTACCGTCAGATATGAATAAAAAAAATTTTTTTCAACTTCAACGGATGCTCGGTATCTCGCAAACTGTACAGCTTTGGAAATAAGTTTATATAGCAAAGTCCCATTATTTTTACTTGTTCTACATATTTTCGATTTTTTTCAGCATAAAACTGGGACGCCGTGTATATATGTTGTATCTTAAGCTGTACCTACCCTTAGATGCACTATAAGTGTTTTCAGTAATAAAAATACTTTTATTGAGGTATATCACAAAGAAATATCAACTATAATTAATCTGTGTCAAAAATTTCGGTTTGGTAAAATGTGGGCTCGCCATAAAATATGAAACATCTGAATCCTGACGTGGAATTGAGTGGAAAAGTTGCCATAAGATATCATTTAAATACAAGACCAGATGTACCAGGAATATTTTAAGAAAAACATTCTCTATTTTTTCAAATGTTTCTCTTGCAGCTCTTAAAATAAATAAGCCATTAACTTAACTTTAATTTTACTACAAAATAATCTTATTTCGTTACTAATCATAATACATTTTATTCAGGATGTATACATCCTGAATAAAATGTATTATCCTTCACTGAATAACAAAGTGCATGTCAACATTTTTGTTCCCTCCTACATTATTGATAATTTCTTGTATGGTCATTTTAGAAAGTGGTGTTTCAAACAATATTTCAGCCTTTTATCCTATTTTTCATATCCGTAATGATTTACAAATATACAAACAACATAGAAAACTGATTTGTAGCCCTCTCACCTCTCACTTTTAATTATAAGCGTGATTATTTATACAAACGATTTTTTTATGTGTATCACTCCTAACCTTAAACAAATACTGGTTAATAAAGTTATCCCTATAACAAATCTGTGTATATAAAACTGGTAGCGTTCTTAAAATATAACTAGAACTGCAATCATTCTGTATAAAAGGCTAACAACTTACTGTTCATTTTAATTAATAAAGTTTTCCAGGTTTCCCAGCTTTCCCCTACTCTCTTATTAAATGATAAGTCATACATCGTATATCGTAAGCCGTTCCTGGGTGAACTGACGTCCCGCAAAATAATAATATGCCGCTCCCTCTTCCACCCAAGCCTCTGACTAGCGGGCTCATAATTACGATGTGAATGAAGGATATAGAGATATTTTTATAATACGTACATCCAACTTCTATCAAATGTTGCATAATTAACTTTAAAGAAACTACCGTATTTATTTAATTATGAAAAATAGTTTAAAGAAACTCTAAAAATTGTTATTGTACACTTTAGAACTCAAAGCATATTATGAGCCGCTGAGCATATGATTTAAATTTAATTTGGCTCTATCTTGATACCAGAATATATATCTTCCTGTCAGACGGTAGAAATGAACTCGAGATGAGATTCGATAAAAAAATGGAATTCCATAGTAAGGGCGAATGTTTACAGATTTGGAAATGTCCCGATCAGGTATGCGACTGCTGGCTATAAATCTACTGACTGGGCCGTTGGCCACATTATCAAAGTAACTTTGTTCTTATTTAAGGTCTTAGTGGTAGACTCTTTCTTTCTATGATATTAGTTCGTGCTAAGTTCAGCTAACGTTAAACATCTCTTCTGAAATTCGATAATTTAAATAAAAATAGTAGCTGATTTAATTAATTTAACGAAGTATTTATAACATTTGAAACGAAGAAGTGTGGAAGTTGATGAAATCGGTGAATTTTAAATTTATTGTATAGCCGTTACTGACAACTGGGGGACAGTTGTGATAGTTGCTATCACTATATGTAAGTAAATTTGAAGAATTTTCACATAATTATTTTGGACAGGTTAATGTTTGAGCGATGAGTGTTCAAGTTTATTGAGACACCTAATACTGCTACACGGGTATTTTACAGTTTTGGATAGAAAATTTGCTTACGCTTACATTTACTTACAGGTTACACTTACACTTACATTACACTTACATTGGTATTTTCAGAGTAATCTTCGGTTACACGTCACACATAAACGTTGCACATTTATTTTTAAAAGCAAATTTAGGAATGCTTTATCATTTGACATAAGTATATATTTTATCATTTAATAGTAGATTCTATTACCTGACTTTACGTCAAGAATTTTACAATGCTATTCTTGATAAATCACCGATTCTATACAAAAAAAAAAATAAATCGATCACTTAGATATCGGGTATTCCAAGAACGAGTTCTTTATTTCCTTCAGTTGAAGTGTTTTCGAATGAGAAAAGTTCTCAGAAATCAGAAAAATAACTGAATATTAATACAAAAGTTACGAATATAACCTTACTTTTTGTGAGTGAAGCCCTATTTATTTTCTCATAATGTGTTTATAGAAAATAAATTTCATATAAAGACACGTGAAAGCATATAATTCTACTACTATTATAAAATATTTTCAGGCATATCGATTTGACAGAAGATCTACTCATTACTCGCGTCTATTTAACTTAATTGTTCCATTGCAATAAAGACTGATCTTCTTATGGCTATCTTGATATCAAGAGAAGGCCTGCTATATACTGGCAACTTTTGGGTCCTTCCAAAATATGTTTTTTTATCAATATATTTTTATTAGGTACCTAGGTGTAGGTAGAATATGTATCGAGATTTAAGATATACAGATATGATGGTGAAACTCACTGAACGGTTTGATATGCATTTTCTACAATTATTACAGATCATATGAGTAATTATTGTGCTTATATGAAAGTGTAAAAAAATTCTTTGTAATTTGTAATAATTTGTTTAATATCAAGTCTTATCTACATTTCAATAGGTATTACATATTTGTTTAACTATAAATATCTACTTGTCTCATTTTGGAAAACTAGTTTATTTTTCAATAGCAAACTAAATTAAGTGTGCCAAATACATCCGTTTGCGAAAATCAAACATTCAATTCAGCAGGTTAAATATGTTTCTCCTTGGCAATTAAATTTACTAGATAATTTAAATATTGAATATTGCCATTCTAATAAAATGCCATGTTAATAGCAATTAGATCTTTAATTCGCCAAATACATACAAATAATATAATCGGTGGTAATAAATTTTATTTATCTCAATTAATTCCTTTTCTCAGTGCAGAACTGAGCTTGCCTCAACTTGCCTAAAATCTAAATCTATCTTGCCTAATCTCTTGTATAGAAAATAATTTCTTTAGAGACAGCTTTTAAATTTAACATGTAGTTCCTGTAGATTAATATACAAGCGATATAGACTCTAATTTTAACCAAAATGCAGCTTGAAAAGAAAAACAGTAGCATAGTTCTATTTAGTTACCAAGCTCTTTGTATTTAGCATATTTAGGTTATAAGTCATAATTGACAGAAATATGTTAAACAGTAAAATCTGTTTATTTGTAATTAATAGTAGCCTGTGGGGCGATTGAGGTCGCCAGTCCCAGACAGCCCCACCTCTGCCGTGACGTCAAGTACGTCACGCGTATCCTGAAAAACGTCGTGTTATCCTGAAAACATCACGTTTCCCATAAAAAACGTCATGTTATCCTGAAAACGTTACGTTTCCCATAAAAACGGCACGTTTTTCAGGATAACACGACGTTTTTCAGGATGACACTACGTTTTTCAGGATACGCGTGACGTACTTGACGTCACGGCGGGGGTGAGGCTGTCTGGGACTGGCGGCCTCAATCGCCCCACAGGCTACTCTTAATATTGTTTTACAAATAAAATATTACAAAATTTACTTAAAAAAATATTAACAACCAATCGATCGCTAAGTGTTGCCACAGAATTGCATTGTTAATGAATATAAGTTAATTTCATTTGCTTGAATACATTTAAGAATCATTTGCCTCGTCATTACCAATTAAATTAGCAAAAAAACACTATTTGCTCAGTTCAGTAGGTAAATGCAGTCATAACGTTCTGTAGGAAGAAGCTATTTTCTTAAAATAACTAATTGCCTACGATATAAGTAGGCCTGTAATAAGAACACAATTTACTACTTACATTACGTTTATGCCTCTTATTCATTTCTACAGTCAACAGTATATTTACTATATAATGTAACTATAAGTATATTATGCTATACAGGGTCTTTCACGCAACTGGCTTGTTAAACGTTTCGAGAGTACCTAGGGGTGATAATTTCTTTGGCAATAGAAATTGTACGGGTGGCGCAGATGGATCGGGTGGTTTTAAAATACTTGTCAAACTGTCAATTTTAAAGGTATTGTATTGAAATAAAGTGCAAAACGTGTAGTTACAATGGAAGTTTATTAACAAAAAATTAGTAAAGTTAGTTTTTAAAAATTACATCCAGCAAATGCCCTCCTTCTCGAGCGACGCATTCTTGGAGTCGGTCCTTAACGTTCCGCATTGCCCGCTCAAGCACATCACCAGGAATTAATGTGATTTCGTTGTGAATTGCTGCCTTCAACTCCTGAATGGTCCGGGGATTGTTCATGTACACCCTTGCTTTTAAATAGCCCCATAAGAAGAAGTCACATACCGTGAGGTCCGGTGAGCGAGGGGGCCAATGGAGATCTCCATTACGGGAAATCAAACGGCCAGGGAACAGAGCGCGTACAGCTTGCATTGATATCCTAGCGGTATGTGCAGTTGCCCCGTCTTGTTGGAACCACATATTGTCCATGTCGTAATTGTTCCCTTCAAATTGTGGGAGAAGAAATTCTTCAATCATGTTCACATAACACTAGGATATCAATGCAAGCTGTACGCGCTCTGTTCCCTGGCCGTTTGATTTCCCGTAATGGAGATCTCCATTGGCTCCCTCGCTCACCGGACCTCACGGTATGTGACTTCTTCTTATGGGGCTATTTAAAAGCAAGAGTGTACATGAACAATCCCCGGACCATTCAGGAGTTGAAGGCAGCAATTCACAACGAAATCACATTAATTCCTGGTGATGTGCTTGAGCGGGCAATGCAGAACGTTAAGGACCGCCTCCAAGAATGCATCGCTCGAGAAGGAGGGCATTTGATGGATGTAATTTTTAAAAACTAACTTTACTAATTGTTTGTTAATAAATTTCCATTGTAACTACACGTTTTGCACTTTATTTCAATCCAATACCTTTAAAATTGACAGTTTGACAAGTATTTTAAAACCACCCGATCCATCTGCGCCACCCGTTACTTGCCAATTTTCACAATAATGGTTAAAAACACAAAAAGAGATAGGGTACAGGGAACCCTAATTGATTGGGAATGCAATTTTACATGCATACCATATGACAAAAAAAAACACTTGGGGTTTCTCCAAAATTGATAATAAATTCTGAACAGCCTGAGCAGTATGCCTAGATTAGTCGGCCTGTAAAGGTAATCTTTTTAACTTTCAATTTACTAAAAGTAGCAAATGTCAAACGAAGGAACACCAAAATGTGTTTTCATAAAAATCAAAATATCTCGGAAAAGATTATATTATGAAAATTCTATTAAGTCAACTAGTAGAATCTTAAAAAGTGTCATCATTCTATCATTGCATTTAAATTACGATGTTGATGCATCATCATTCTATCATTCCATAAAAATTACGAAGTTAGTAGTTAGTTACTTCGAGTATAACAGGCAGCAAGTAACTGGCAAAAGGCTGGCAACTAGGCTGAAATAAATTTTCAGAAAGAAATTATCCCCCCAATTCTTTAAATGTGTAACAAACCAGTTACTTGGAAGACTGTACAAAGTAGCATAATCAAATATAATACACGGCATCGCAGGTAACGTATTTTAACCATATATGCAATAAGGTTATTACTGACTTTTTAGAAATTTGAAAGTTAGTCATAAATTTTACTTCTGTCCAGGTCGGGAAATGATCATTTTCCACCCAAGGGTGGGAAGTAAAACATTTGAAAAATACCATGTTTGATGTTGTATTTTGAGTGACGTTAATTTTGACAAGCTATCAGTTATAGAAAAACCCTTTAAATTTCTTTGTATAAAATCACTATAACTAGCAATAAGTTGAATTTTAGTATTTTTTTAATTCAATCTATAATTATTATTAACTACGAAGGTATATATACGAATGCAATTGAATGGAAATCTTTTAGGTAGAAATGTCTCCTATATAAAGCAAGCACAGATCACAATAAAGTTATACCTACTTAAACTTACATATTTCGATTTCGAGCTATTCATCTGAATTTTGTTTTTTTTTTTAAATTTGGAAGGCAGCGAAAATCCATTTCTATGATACCGATATTATTATTTAACAAAGGCGACATAAATTGTTTACTGTCATACTGACAGTCGACTGTTAATAATTAAATGCATATAAATTTGGTTTTGCAATATTTAGTGAGAACGTCTCCGTGGTCTTGAAATAAGTTTTAAGTTCAGTTTTAAGGTAACCTTGCGCTCTTTCAGTGTGCAACTCCCTACCGAACAGCCTTTGGCTTTGGATTTGGGTATGGTTTAATATATTGTTTTAAATATTAAAACGCGTCGATTCTGTCTCGCTCTAAATTCCGTCGTCGAATCGACAAAGTTTCTAAGCTATCTCCTCCGTGGGGCGAACTCGAAACGATCTCCACGGGCCACCGGAGGTCACCCCCGGCCTTTCTCCAATGCGTAGGGGTATTTTCGTCCCGTTTCTTATGCGTTTTCCCAATTTAAACGCCTTTTCAAAAAACCTCTGCAAAATTTTCGTCGATCGCCGTTAGACGAGAGAGATGCGGCTAGCACCGGCGTTTGTCCTAGCGCCTAATGGTCCCGTCACGCCCGCCGAAATACCGACTTTTCGCGGGACCCCCGAGATCTTTTTCTAATTTTTACGGCTTCGAGAAGGGCTTCACGCGAAAGTTCAGTCCTTTCTCTAATCCTTTGAGATTTTTTTGCGAAACCGTACGTCGACTCCTTCTACGTCTATTTCGTCTTCGAAAATCTCGAGTCGCATCCGTCTCAACTTCTTTCTCATTTTATCCACGGATGTGAGATCGCACTAACGAGACAAGCACCTCCCACGAAAACTGTCAAATTAATTAAACTTCAAATAGGTTATTTTCATTATTTTCCTCTGAGAAATATTGCTAACGGAATCGATAGTACCGACTGCCAAACACCTGATTACACCAAAATACTGATGCGAAATGCTTTTCTAATTAGAAAATCCGTAAAAATTAATTGTTCAGGTTAACACGTACAGTTTACATTTTTAACTGATTTTGCGGCGTGAAGTGAGAAGAGAAAATTTAGCGCAATGGTATTGTCGTAGGATTTTCAACCCTGATATCGCGAGTTCGAATCACGACGAAGGCGAGTTTTTTTTTATTTTTATCATAACTATTTATTAGTATTATTATAATATGTAGACTTTGACATGAGTGGTTAGTTATTGTGTTTCATTGGCCGTAGTTTTTATTCTTTCTGCAGGTAAAGTTTGGAATTAATTCGTTCATTTTGGCGGTCTGTAAAATTCATAATTTTAGCTGAGAAAAGTAAATAACTTCTACAATATTAATTTGTTGCAACAATTATGACAGCAATATATTTTTTAACGCCGCCGTTACACCTTTTCGAAGGGCGGGCGCGGCTTCGATCAGTAGCGGAGGACCCCAAAACGACTTTTTAAACGGCCCTCGCCAATATTCTCATTTTTGAGTATACTGAACACGAATTTGAAATTATTTTTTTGCGGCCGAACGTATTTTTCAAGAAAAAAATAATTAAAAGTCATCACCTGTATACCTTCACAAATTAATTTTAACACTAATTTGATCACGTTGTACCTAACTTAATGTGTCCAGAATCCACAATGCTTATAATTAAATATATAATTGTTAAAAATAATAATATACAAATTTGGTCTACCTAAATTTAGGTAAAAATTATTTTAATTATTTGTATTTATTTGGTATCTTTTGTGCCACCATGTGACGTCACAATTATTAAAAATGATCGATTTAATTAGTTCATATTGATTACTTCACATAAGGTAAGTAAATGTATTTTCTACAACAAATTTATATATTTTTAACAGTTATATGTTATATATTTAATTATAATCATTGTGGACACTTATATCGGGTACAGAGTGATCAAGTTAGTGTTAAATGTTAAAATTAATTTCTAAAAAGTACTTACAGAGTATGACTTTTAATTATTTTTTTACTACAAAACTACATACCTAAGACTGCAAAATAAAATCAGATTCGCGTTCAGCATACCCCAAAATTGGGGGGTAGCCAAAATTTTAGAAAAATTTGAGTTTTATGCTTAATTAAATAATTACCTTTATTAGTTCATAAAATTTTTTCCTACAATATACACCAAATCTGTGTATCTTTAACAGTTACATAGGTATTTAATTATAAGCATTGTAGACATATATTGGGTATAAAGTGATCAAGTTACCGTTATAATAAATTATGGAAGAATACAAGTTATGAATTTATTTTTTTTTCTTGAGAAAACAGTTTCACAAAATGTTTACTAAAAAATGAACTATACTTTCAGCACTTAAAAAATAATGTTTTGCCATCAAGAATATAGTACCCCTACAATTCATCAAAATATTATTTTAAAAAATCGTTTGGTATAATTACATCATCATTCCAGATAAAAAATTTCAGCTTTCTCTCTCTAAATTTATAATTATACAAGGGATTATCTCAAATTTCTTTAATACGTATGTATTTTCTTAAAAATAATATTCTAGAGGCTTTTGTCACCCGAAGGGTGACCCCGGGCCGCAGGCCTGGACCCCCGGTAGGGCTAGAAATGGGAACGAAAATCGCGATAGCGATTTTCTCCCATTTCTAGTATATTGTTTTAATTTAGTAAAGTAATTCCCGTGAAGACAGTTGAAGATAGTTTTACGGTAAACCTTTAGACATAAAAAATTTGCCTTGATACTACAATTATTTTCTTTGCTAAAAAAAGTTAGTAATTAAGCAAATAAGTTATAAAAAGTATCTATCTATCGAAGCATTATTCGCTGAGGCAGATAACAATGTCTCTGTAGAAGCTAATTTCCTTAAATATTACTTATATATGTGTGCAATATAATGAACAGTTCAATTATCATCTCTTGTATCTCTTACCTCTTAACATTACTTTTTTTATGCTTCTTTTTGAAGAGGTGCAGTTCCACCGTCTATACCTAAATTGATATTGACATTCATTTTGCCCCAGGGCAATACCATTTGCAATTTGTTTCAGCAGTCCTGGTTTGTTGTTGCAGATATCTGCCATTTTTCCTCGCGATCTTCTCGCCCTTTTGCACATCTGATTTGGATCCATAACTAGTTGACTACCAGCGGCCCTGAAAGCAAAATATATCTAGGTATTATCTATATAGCGTACTTAAAATCATGTGGACAAAAGTATTGTACCGAATAAAGTTTGCCGTTGCCTCGAGTATTCCTCAGGCTCTTTTTTAACATCTGACATGAAAACATTTCATGGAGTGAAAACACTCCAGGCAAACATTTTACAACGTGCGCCAGGAAAGGTCTGATAGGTTCTTCAACTGTCAGGAGGTCAAAGGTGCTTATTTTAAATAAAATGTTTAGTTATCCCCATTAAAATATTGTTTTCTTTATTAAACTGTTTGGCCGCTTTTTATTCATTTAAAACCTTACAGAAACGCGTATAACTTGGAACGGATGGACTGATTTAAATTTTTCAAAGACTAGTAGTATAGGTACGCAGAGAATTTAGAGACCTTTTAAATGATATGCTACGCTTCCACCTTATCATTTATAAAAAAAATAATTGACAGCACCTGTGACGTCATCTTCCATTTTAGAAAAATTTATTTATCGCCAAAAAATAAAACTTTCATGATGCACCCTATATTTTGTCCGGAGTGTCCAACACAATTAGTTCAAAAGTTAGCAGGGAGGGGGGGGGGGCGGACTTTAGACACGCAGTGTGTACATAAATGTATATTTTAAATAAACCAACTAGTACGTACTGTAACGTACATTTTAATGTCGTTTCATGAGGTTGACTATTATGCACCCCTTAAAACACCCAACCTAATTGTTGGTGGCTCGAGTTCTGAATTTTCCAATAATGCGTTGGAGGACGCGGATTGGCTAGAAAATATGGTGGCCTCAAACAAGAACGTCGGTGTAATTAGGATAGGGAAATGGACAGTCCCCGTCTTCGTGGATAGGCACATGTGAGTTATTTACCTATTTGATATATATAATTTATTCACTTTCATTATTGGTTGCGATTATAATTATTAGTATAGAAATACGATCATAGCGATTTTTTGTTATTATTAAGTAATTATATTTCATATATAATCAGGATTTACCTGGACTTTAGGTAAATTATTTAGGCGTGGTCAGTGAGATTTTTTTGTCACCCTATATGGTGATCAGGAATACGATTCAGAACATTAGAATACTGTTTCAATATTACATTATAAATTTGTGAAGCTGTGCTCTAGTCAGGAGATTATAGAAAACATTGTTTTTTTTAACCAATAAATTTGAGTTTTCTTGCCTCCATTTTGTTTGAATCGGATTGTTACTAGTCAAAACCACGTGTTGTGCCCTTTGGGAATTAAGTTCATTTATCTTATATTTATCTTATCTTCTTTTATCTTAGCGTTATCATATATTGTATGTAAGCTATAGAAAATTGCTAATATCGTACTTTCTGCACTACATTAATTAATTTGTTTCTTTGTAATTATCTACTTTTGTTTAGAGGTAGTGTGGTATTGCTTTGCCTACCTGAGTAGATATTTGATTTTAATAACTCACATGCACGCCGATTAGAAGACTGGAACAGTTCCTAATATTTGTAAATTCATTGATTATTGTTCTTTGGTAACAAATTTGTACAATCAATCAATACGAATTTTTACAACTTGTCACTCAGTATTTGAAATATTAATGAAATAATTTTTCTCTTTTACCTAATTAGAGTGGTAATATTTCCTTGTTTAACCGGTTATGAAACCGTTGTTTTTGGAATTTTGGGTCAGATAATAGAGGGTTTTTTTTATTGAATTTATTTTTGTTCCTTCTGAACTATAGTAAGTTTAAATATTAACGATTAGAGTTTTTATTAAGAAATTGTCGAGTGCTGAACTGTAATCAGTTCTTTTGAATGCAATTTTTTGGGTAATTTTATTTGCTTCATCTGGGTTGGGTCACTAAAGGTTGACACCTTCCAGGTTTTGTTTTCATTTGTTTATAATTTTCCCTGTGATAATTCACAGAGTATTTGACAACAACCATATTTTATGGTACATTTCCTTCAGGAATTTATTTATAATTTTTAATCTTGGCTACACTAGCCGTCAACGTTCATCTATATATTTGTAAATTTTGGGGCACTCTTAACACAAACAATTCTTTGTATGTACTCTTCTGAGACGAGGCTGCTATAACCTGACTGCAAGATCTATAACCTGCTGAAGAACTCTGGACGCTTACCACCTGCATATCCCTAGATAAGAGGATTGGACTTAGCCAGTACGTGACCGTCATCTGGACTAGAGCTCTAGCTTCCCCACTTGGCCACGGCAAGTCCACCTCGATCCAATCATCAGCAACAGGTTAAGGGTGAGAGTACCGACATCATAGAAGGAACGAGATTGTAAGAGTCCCCGAACCTCATAAATTTTGTAAAGTTAGCCAATTTTAAAATTTCAATAGTCACTTTTTTTTTTCATTTTTTAGTCAATATTACATCATTTTTGAATTATTGTTAAATAGTAACTTTAATATTCCATTGTAATTTCAATTCAATTTGCTTATTTGATTATAGTGTATTCAACTAACTTTTATATAGTTTTCTTTTATCTTATATTTAAAAATTATCCTGGTGCCCAAATAACTTGTCAACATTCAAAGCAGCCCTACGAATACTACGCCCTAGTGTCATAAATCTCCCTGAGCTACCGGAGCTAATGTCAATGAACTTAAGCTAGTGGAATTGCACATCCGTAGCTTATCTGAGAATATTGTGACAGTACTAACGAACGGTATCAAAAAACCTATTTTTTATTTAATGCAAAGATATAGTAGATTACGTATTATACGATAATTAAATAATATTAGGACACTACAATGTACCACCGACGGCCATTTCTTACATACTAATATACTTATGCAATGATATACATGATGTGCAAATATTACAGATCTCGATATTGCTCGAAAATCACAGTTCTAGTACGTGCGGAGATCAATTACTGAAGTTACTAAATAAATGTAGCTGATGGTGTCTTGTTTAAAGTTTTTGATATACTTATCATAACTAACCATTCCATAAAAGTGTAAAATATGAACGTGATTAGTGACAAAACTATTTAAACTGAACAAATTTTGGATTAACACATTCCTCTGCCAAAAAATATCAAATATGTTCTACCCGAAGGAAAAGTATCAATAACAATCTTCTCTGAATATGTTTCTATAGGTGATAAATAATAGGTATTATTTTGTAGATTTCACATTTTATAAGTTTCAATTTGTACTGAAAAATCCAGTTGTACTACAAATCTTTCGGAGTACCTACCTACTGCTTGTTAGTAATTTAAAAAAGTATATTCAAATTACACCTTATTAAGTAATATAAACATATCAAGAAAACGAAATATATCTATTTATAAATATTATGTATACTTACTAAATAAATAAATATATTCAGGCCTATTACCGTTGACTGAAGAGTACCACTTTATACTTCTCTTGTAAGTTAAGGTAACGTACGTATTGTGTCAATTATTTTATTGAAATTTGGGTAAATATTCGTGGAAATAGTGGAGCTTCTCGACTGTCATGCGTTCTAAATCTAGCCTTAATGAGTCCATTAACTAATCATAGCGCTTGAGCATTAAACTCACTGTTTATAAACACTCCATCAGCTAGACCTGGACAAGCTTAACTCTCGCTATCACCTGTACTTATGGGTACAAATAAACCCTGCCGTGTTTCCATCATAAACAATGCATTGACGTTTGATTGTTTTTAACGTTTCCACTATGACTCACTTATAACTTCTAGTTTTTACTGGAAAAGTATCTAAAAATATTTATATTAGGCAAACCCAGTGCTCATACAGAAAGGTTTTATTATTATTGGAGTAGATGTAGGTACCGGGAGGCTAGTGTTTAATGGAACGTTTAAATATCGTGATTTATCTTCTATATGGTTTGGTTCTTTAAAAGGTGAACTATCTCTTGTAATAATAATACGTTATAATTGTTGTTGAAATTGTTTTTTCTTAAATTGTAAAAGTATAACACATTTACGCTATAAATATTGAAAAGTTATATTGTGAAATTGGTCATTAGCTTGGGAGGAATTTGCTTTTATTGAGTCCTTACTACTTTCAGATTATTATACGTTAACCTAGTTCACTTCAAGGTTACAAGAAACTGTAATAATAAGTTTTGTGTGTATGTAAACGGTACCTACTTCAATATTTACAAAATGAAAAACCAAGAATTAAGAGTTAAAATTAGGTAAAAAATTCAGGAAACTTCTATAAAAACAATAATATATAATCACTACTTCTCATTATAATCACAAGGATTGTCCCTAAACTCTGGAACTTGTGTGAGAGAGGGGCGGCATATTTATATTCAGTAGGTCGCAATTACGCCTCAGGGACGACGACTTACGTTTCTCCTACTATCCAGTGCTCTCACCTTCGTGCAAGGCACATGCTCGGCACAGGCAAGGCAACGACTCGGCAAAATATCTTTATCATTGAATCTTATGAATTTTGCGATGTTTAATTCACACTATGGAAGGTCTCGGCAAGCGACGATACCGTTGCACGCGGCGTTCATCTGAAACAACATTTGGCGGGAATGTGCCGTGCACGTCCCGACAAGTATGAATACTTTCCCGGCAGTCAATAAATTGTTAAATTCATCCAATGACATTCGGTAATATTTAAAAAAAATTTGGCTGGTTATCTACAAGTTCTGAGTGCAACGTTGCAAATTCTCCTTCTTCATTGCGTTTCTTTAGCATTTTATGCACCCAAAAACGTCTTTTTCTCTTTCTGCAATATCTGTTTATATTTTCCTGTTCTTCGTCTAATATTAGAGTAATTTTTATTAACGTGGAAGTCGCAAACATCACTTTTCACAAAGCTCAGAAATTACTAAACCAGCGTCAAGCCTGTCGCAGTGTGAATTGACTCTTAATGAGGAGAACCTGGAAAACCTCATTAAGGGAATAGTTAAACATCCACCAATTAAGCTCCCACATTGAAGCTGACACTCTTCCCATCCGAGGCACGCTCGCTAGGATGGTGACCAACCCATTCCTGATAATAAGACTAATATAAAAATAGACAATTAAAAATTGTCCAGGGGAATGGGGATTCGAACTTACGACCTCTGGGTTGGGCGATCGAGATACTAACCCCTGAGCCACCTACTCAACAATATTATAAAAAATTATATCAGTCAGTATGACACTGACGTAGTTTTGCAGATAACACTAAAACACTATATTGCACTCGACGCGCGTTTCGCCAACTAAGTTGGCATCATCTGGAGATGATTAAAATTGTTAATCAGTTAACTGTTGTTAGTTTTAATCTTCTCCAGATGATGCCAACTTGGTTGGAGAAACGCGCGTCGAGTGCAGTATAGTGTTTTGGTATTATGTGGAAAACTACGTAATTGTTATCTTCACACCAAAAGTTCCAACCCCTTTCAAGAATATAAAGCATCTAATGGCTATCTACATCATAAAGAAAATATTTTACTTTTTATAATAATAATAATAATAATAATAATAATACTTATTATTATTATTATTATTATTATTATTATACATGTTTATTATTTTAAAATTAACCCTTATCATTTTAAAGTCGAAAGTGCCTCCCATTGCTTTACATAAGAGGTAAATAAGAGGATGGTATTTGGTCTGGAATCTCATATAAGTATTCCTAATATTCAATTTTTATACATTGAGAAAGTGCAACATAGGTTTTTCCAATCCACACCATTTGTACCTGGTCACTATATCCACGGAGGGGATTTCCAAAGCAGTTTCTGCGATCGTTTTAATATGAATAACTTACCAAGAAAATATGTTAATTGAACTCTGTAACTTTCCTTTATAAGAGTCATGCTAACCCCCTAACCCCTAGAGCCCCTAAAGAAGCTGATTTCGAGTATTATCTAGAGGTACATGGAAATCGATTGTTTCCAATATATTCCCCTAACTCATTTTGTTAATAACAAAATTAGGGGAATATATTGGAAACAATCGATTTCGATGTACCTCTAGATAATACTCGAAATCAGCTTCTTTCAATTAAAAATTGAAACTGAGAAGATATCCCTAATTCCGTATAGCATTAAGGATGTTGTGTACGTTTTTATGTATATACAAAAATAAATGCATGAATGTACATACTAATAAATGTACTAAATAAATAAATAAATAATGCATGATGCCTTAGTTTATTCACCAAAAATACTACTTTCCTAACACAATCTGCTTTTAATGAATTTTGTATTTAATACTCCTCCGCAGATGTAGATACATAATTATATGAAAGCAAGAGCACCTTATTACGAGTTACGAGTAAATGGGATAAATTAATAAAGTAAAATACTTCCGAAATAAAAACAAAATCAGTGTTGCATTCGTGACTGCGACTGGGGTTCAGTAAGTTACGCTAACTGAAACCTTAAGGCACGTTTTTCTAGAAGGTCGCCAGTCGCCGACGATTGCGACCGAGTAGCCGCGACCGGTAGTAGCCGCGGCCTAACCCGTTTTCCTAGCCTACGCTGCTCAGTCGTTACTACCAGCGAACGTTCGCCGTTCGTCCGGTCGCGGGTCGCCGCTCATCTCCGGAAGCAGAGGTGCGACTAAATCGACGACGAATGCGTAATTGTTTTTGCACTGTGGTCGGCATTGTGTGCGTTTTGTTGAGTTGTGAGACAAATAAATTTAAATTAAAAGTCTTTCATTGTCTATCAAGTGGTTCTGTATTAAAATTGCCTGAAATCCTTCAAGCCGCCTTCTTTTGAACATGGCTAATTCTTTGCTCCTATGTTTACATCGTAATGTTAAAAGGAGAAGCAGATTTTCCTCATGTTCCTGATAACTTAATAACATTAAAATGAATGACTTTTTAGAAATATTCATTTTCTCTTGTGCTAGCACAGATCACGAGCGAAAAGCACTAAAATGACGATGGCTAGGAAAACGGGTTTGAGAAACCGGCTACTACCGGTCGCAGCTACTCGGTCGCAGTCGTCGGCGACTGACGACCTTCTAGGAAAACGTGATTTATAAGTTTTATTTGAAAGCTCTGAGCATTAGGTGCTTTTGCCTAGTCGAAGCAGTCTTAATCTAGGCAAGCACCTATATTCCTCATAGTTGGCGTAAATTGTAAATGTTTATTACATTATGTGTAAAGTATATTTTTGCGATATTATGCAAACAGATAGGTATGCGACGTGCGTGGATATTTAGAAAAAGTTTATAGCTGAAAGTACCTTTTCAGGAATATGAAACTCACTGTTTGGTTTGACTTCCATGAGTTTCTATAATTTTTTGAAGAAAAGACCTAAATCTTTAATACCTTAGAAATAAAGTTTTTTAGGTTACATCTTTTCTGTATAAAATGAGAAGCAATACTTCAGTATTTCATGTTATTCAGGCACCACCCTATATATTAATGAGTTCGTATAAGAAAATATATAATTTTAAAACAAGACTATGGTTACACCTCAGCTTAGATAGACAAAATATCAGTGAAGATGATTATAGGAGGTAAGACAATATCATGACCGAAAAAGCTTATCATAAAGATAAGGTCAATGGCATGATTCGGTGTGATTCTGAGACATAAAATACACAGATTTATTACGTTTCACAATTTAAATAACGCTTTCTCCGTTACATACAAGCCAAAAATTTTGGCTTGAATAATTCTTGTCAAATAAATTTGTAGGTATTAAGTAGGTCCTCTTCTATCTGCATGGTAATGTAGGTACTTAAAATCTTGGGCATGTGCATTGCATTTTGGTAATACATAGGTAGGATATCACCAAGAGGAAAGTTAAGTAGTTTTGCTTTAACCTTGATGATATTTTTTGACTGTGAGTGATTTTTTTTTTTCGATTTAAACGTATTTTTTTTTTAATTATGCCAACCCAAACAAAAATGATAAGTAATATTATAATAATAATAATATAATAATCTTTATTTCTATAGATTTACAAATTGTAAATATGAGAAATCGTCAAGCTTACATACAATGAACGTGTACAAAATATATAAATACAAATACAGACAGAATGCAACAACAAAAAAGTCAACAGTATACACACGAAGGGCAAGTTGTACAGCAAAATGTACAATATATGTAAACAAACTTAAGCAATATTACAACAGACTAAAAAGAAAAGAAGAAAAAAAAGTAATCTTCAACAATGCCAATCCAGAAATTCGTTTGTTAGGTATTCCTGCACATTATAACAGGAATAACATTCTAACAATTTCTTTGCCCTGCGTTTAAAAGATATAATATTTGGGCTGTCTTGGATATCAGGAGGCAGATGATTATATAGTTTGAGCGACATCATTGCAGACGATTTGGAGACCTGAGCAGTTCTACAGTATGGAATGTGTAGCTTGCCCGAGTTCCTCAACACGTATGGATTCAGATCACCTCTCTCCGGGAATTTTTCTAAATATTTCTTTATATACATTACGCAATTTAAAATGTATAGAGAATAAACCGTTAAAATGTCATTTTCCTTAAAATAAGATCCACATGGACAATTTCGTTTCAAATTGAATATGTTCCTGATTATTCTTTTTTGCATTATAAAAATTTTTTGTATATTACTACTGCTACCCCAGCAGATAATTCCATAATTTAGAACAGATTCAATGCAACCGTGATAGTATAATTTTAAAATTTCTAAACTGAGGCTTTTTTTAATACTCCAAACAACATAATTCTTTATAGCCAGTTTTTTTAGAATTCCCATTATATGAGCGTCCCATGAGAGGTGCTTGTCTAGGTGAACACCTAAAATTTAACATCACTTTGCACCAAACTTCCGTTGACGACCTGATCAATAAGCTATAGTCCCTGTCAGTAGTGCCTTGTCAATATGTTTTTCATTTAGAGAAAATGAACAATATACTATGTTAATAAAAAACGATTCATTACAATACATAATGTGACGACAACTTAGATAATTTAAATGTGCAAGGAAACTGAACGTTTAAATATAAGCATACAGTTCGTGTGTGCAACTTTAAATACATCGGTCACTGCGCAAATTATTTCAACACATAAATAAGCTTTATAATATAAATTAAATATTGTTAATTGACCACCGTGTAAATAAATTAAGAGTGTTCGTTTTACACAATCAATTCTCAAAGATAGAAATCTTTATAAATCTAGACTACACCTACTAAATAATAATTTTGACATATATTTATCTAAGTAATATAAATAACAGCAGAAGTAGAGTCCAACGAAAATGGTTATCGAAATATGCCCAGCAGAGGTGTCGTTCTAAGAATGACAAGCCAGTAGACCCAATAAAAGCTTAATAAATCGAATAACATCTGTTATCGCTATCAGCGGTTCGATTGTGAGACCTTGGCAGAGGTGTGAAGTATTGATATTGAGTACACTCTCCAATCACGCCACACGTATCGTCCTCTGGGTACCCATTGGTTGCGGTATGGTATTTGATTGTATCCCAGAGACAGCGAGCACTCGCAGGTGTTGGTGCCGGTTACCCCGACTGCTCTGCTGGTATCGGTATTTCACCGACCTTGCAGAACACCGTTTGCGATTGCTTGGCTGGCGCATCGGCGTTGGAGAGGACAGGAACTGGGTACACTTAATAGCAAGGTAGCATGCTATACCAAATACAATATTTATCAGAATCTAATCGGGTGTAAGAGTTGGATTGTCCAAAATACGATCTTCTATTCCCTTATCTCAAAAGTATAAGAGGTAGAGAAAAATTAAATCCTATCCTTACAAAAGTTTTTTGTTTTTGCCAACATTTTTAATTGTTATTACTTTCGTATATACAAGTTGCTCAGTTTTTCTAATCAAGGCATCAATTCTTTTTATAATTCTGGGTAGAAATTGATAGCATTTAAAGAAAAAATCTTCTAAAAAGGAAATAAGGCAACTAAAAAATGTAAACCGGGTTTATTTTCTTATACAATCTGACTTTTCACTGTATCCGTAGGTATGTTTACAATGTTGTGAAATTCGAACATTTCTTATGGACATCCTCTATATACTATTGTATTTTAGATTACAATAGATTACAATAGACGTAAATTCTCAATATAGTTTATGTTCCCTATTCTCAGTTTGCTTAAAGTTTCAAGGTATTAAAGAAAATGTAAGTTTTTTTCATTTAATAAGTATTCAGTATTTTTTTTTTTACTTCATTTAATATTATAATCTCAAAATTATGACTAAATACCTACATAAATATATAAATATCAAAAAATAATTGAGATTTCGAAAATCTTTTATACCTTACGAGAATATGGAAGAAATATTTTTCGTGATAAGAAATCAAAAGATTATTGCAGCTATTATTTGAATGCAGAGTGTTCCATTTGTTTGAGTCATCTCTCATAAAACACCTCGTAATAATATGTAATATAAAGTCGATATAGTGAAGTCCAATTGTCTACGAATATCTAAAACTGGTTTACACTTTTTTATTTGTCGTTTTTTGAAGATATTTTTCTTTAAATGTTTAAATCTTCATAACGCTAAAATATAGGTATAGGTACTACCCTTGACAACATTGACCTAGATTTTAAGAGGAGTTAAAAACATAAGTATGTGTGTTCTATCTAAAATAAGAAAGATCAGAGAAATGACCAACCTGTTTACTCAAAAAAAAAAAAAAAAATAATATAAATGACCAAATTATGTAAAAGCATAAAACTTTTGTACTTAATTTTTTTCTCTACCTCTTATACTTTTCGAGATAAGAGGATAGAGATCTGATTTGTGACGCTCTGTACACAGTATGCGTCTAAAATTTCCTCCCCAACCTGTGAATGTTTGTTCCAATTGGTATGAAATACAGCAAAAATCGTGCAGGATGAAGGACTTTCTGATATCAAACAATTCTTTTAATTAAAAGTGGCTTCGCGGCCTTCACAACTAAATCTTTTCAAACAGCGAAGTATCTTCCGCTGCGACATTTGAGTTTCTGCACAGTTACTCGTTTTTGAGAAATGAAAATCCTACCATTCTATCATTACTTCTGCTCCAGCGAGCTCAATTTGAGGAATAAGCGAACCCTGATCAAGACAGTCAGACAACCCCCGTTGACATATGCGTCCGCTGCATGGACGATTGCTGCAAAGAAGTATATGAAGAAGATCCAGGCCATCGAAAATATCGCGCTGAGGATCGCGGTAGGTGCCTCCTGGTACATCAACTACGTCCCAGTTCTAAAAGTCATAAGGATAGGAGTTCTTCGCGTGTGCTGAGATGCACAGCAACCCACTTGTTTAAGCTTGGTTTCATGTATCTTAATAGCCTGCAAATGTGTCTGGTTTATGTCAATAGTTTGACCTGCATTCCTTCGGCGCTCAAGTGGGGTTTAAACCCTAAAAACTGTAACGTATGCATGTATCGTGTGAAGGAATCAGTTTTAGTTTAGTATTAAGTATTAAGTTGTAAACTACAACCATAAGGTGCAGGACGTTGTTCTGCACACAAGCAGACTAGTTTGTTCACTATCACAAAAATTATATACAGTCCATTTAATTATACTATACCTAGTAAGTCAATGCAAGTGTTTTAATTCAATCAATCAACAGCGATGCTACCGCAGTTCGCTTTTCGTTAATAACGCGGAGAAATCCCACAGTACATGGTCCTACGATCCGGATAATTTGGTTCTACGATCTGGATAATTAGGTTCTACGATACGAAGTACAAGATCCTAGTCGATCTGGATGGAATAATCTGGTTCTAGTGGTGCCCTATGGAATAATTGGATTCTTGTCAAGTCCCATGGAATAAGTTTGGTTCACGTCGTGAAAGACGAATTGGATTAATTTAGTTCATAGTGAGTTTGATAGTGAATAAAATCAGTGATAGTGAACGTCGATAGTCTCATCATACGCAAGAGTTTTGGATTCAAAGAAGCTCTACACAAACGAAGCATTCAACACAAAGAAACACAAATCAGCAACAACGCAAATCAACGCAAAGAAACACAAATAAGAAGCTACACAAACGAAGCAATTAACGCAAAGAAACACAAATAAGACGCTACTTAAACGAAGCAATCAATACAAACAAACACGAAGAAGCAACTACTTAAACGAATAATCAGCACAAAGGTACACAAAGAAGCAACACATACACACTCGAGAGGTATATCTACACATAAGCAAGCAATACTGTAAGTCACTCTTCCTTTTATATACGTCCTAGTCTTAAGTAATTATCTCTGTTTGTTATCTGACATAGTACGGTTTTTATCTAAGCAAAATGACTGAACTCAACGAAAGCGACTTACCCGCTTTGATTTTAAGACGAGGTCAATTTAAGGGACAAGTTACACGTTTTCAAAATTTTCTAAATGCCTTTAACGCAGAAAACGCTGATCTACTAGAAATTGAAACGTGTTTTACTAGACTTGATGGGATTTTAGATAAATTTGAGGAAATTCAAAACAGCATCGAAGTGCTCTCAGGTGGAGTCGTTCAAAACGATGAACGAGAAGCCTTTGAGGGTGCTTTTTACAAGGTTAGTGCCACAGTTAGAGAGTTCTTACGGTCCAAGCAAAATAATGCGCAAAGCAACCAACTCGATGTAGTTATTCGCGAAATAAATACGCCTACTGGTACAACGGCAACCGTTAATACAAATGTAGACAATTTATTAGGTCAGGTAAAACTACCAAATGTTGACTTGCCAGAGTTTCAGGGATCATATGACGAGTGGACAAGCTTTCATGACAATTTCGCTACACTAATACATGAAAATAAAAAATTATCAAACGTGCAAAAATTCTATTATTTAAGGTCATGTCTGAAGGGAGAGGCAGCTCAGGTAATACACTCTATGAAAATGACAAATAACAATTATGACATTGCATGGGGTATGTTGAAAGAACGCTACGAAAACAAAAAACGTATAATATATACACATATGAACGCTATTTTCGATTTGACACCAGTAAAATACGAATCTTGTAGTCAATTGCGAAAATTATTAAACAATTTCAATAGAAATTTCCGCGCGTTGCAGGCTATAGGCCAACCCACGGATAAATGGGATACGCCCATTATATGCACGATCATGTCAAAACTCGATTCTCAAACAAAAAGGGAATGGGAATATGTTATACGTAAAGATGATATTGATTCAATTACGACAACAAAATTAGTTGAATTCTTATTAGAACGGTGTCAGTTACTAGAAACTGTCGAATGTAAAAACAAAAATATTCAAAACTCACGCGAACAAAAATCATACACTCATTTATCGGTGGGCAAAATTACATGCTCATTTTGTAGGGAAAATCATTTCAATAATCAGTGTCAGAAATTTATTAACATGTCGTCTTCTAATAAGCTAATAGAAGTCAAGAAAAATAAATTATGCACAAACTGTTTGAGACCCAACCATTTCGCGGCAAATTGTAAAGCTAGTTCTTGTAAACATTGCAAGGGAAAACATCACTCTTTGCTACATATGTCTGAAGGTAATAAATCTCGTGATGATAGGAATGACCACCCTATTGAAAATAGCAACCCAGGGGGGTCCCAAGAGGACACTGCTTTGACGCATACCACCCTTCTTACAGAAACAAAACAGACTTCACAGGTGTTGTTAGCTACAGCATCAGTAAATATTCTCAATTCCAATGGAAAAAGGATACGTTGTCGCGCGCTCTTAGACAGCGGCTCACAGTCCAATTTTATTACGGGGTCTTTAGTACAAAAATTAAAGCTAAAAACCACACAAGCACATATACCTGTAGCAGGTGTAAATAATGTATCGAGTCATATTTCAAGAAAAACGGAAGGATTTATATTCTCATTGGATAACAAATACTAAACGAAAGAAAACTTTTTGGTAGTTAATAGAATTACAGGCAACTTGCCTCAAATATCCTTTGATATATCAGAATTGAATCTTCCTACAAATATTCAGTTAGCGGACGAGAACATTAATGAAGCTACTCCTGTTGATTTACTTTTAGGCGCGAGTTTATTCTTCGATATATTGTGCGTAGGTCAAATCAAACTGGGAAAAAACAAGCCGGTTGCTCAAAAAACCAAACTCGGTTGGATTATTTCGGGCAATCTACAATCTATAAAAAATATTAATCGACCTATTGTTTGCAATTTATCTATATCAGATCAATATTTGCACGAACAAGTTAAACAATTTTGGACACTTGAAGAAGTAGGTGACAAAAAATGCTATTCTCGAGAGGAGCAAAGGTGTGAGCAGCATTTCACAAAGACATTCAAACGCGATACGAGCTGGAGGTTTGAGGTTAACTTGCCTTTTCGGGAGAACATAAAATCTCTAGGCGAATCTCAAAATACTGTAATTAACAGGTTCTTATCGCTAGGAAAACAATTGCAACGCGATATTAGTCTAAAAACACAATATACAAATTTTATGGCGGAATATGAAGCACTCGAACACATGTCGGTTATTGACACTTCTAATGATACAACAAATTCTTTGGAATATTATTTACCGCACCACGATGTAATTAAGGAACATAACAAGACCACGAAGCTTAGGGTAGTATTTGACACATCATGTAAAACCAATTCGAGTTTATCGTTGAATGATGTTCTGAAGGTGAGTCCAACCATTCAAAACGATTTGTACTATCGATTGTACATTGCTATCAAAAACGATTTTTATATGGATGACTTAATTAGTGGGGCGGGTAACATAAGGGCAGCTGCAAAACTAAAAACAGAAATTTCAGAAATTCTTAGTTCTGCAGAGTTGTCTCTGCGGAAATGGTGTTCTAATCGAACCGAGTTACTCGATAACAAAAACTTAGGGGATCTACCAGAATATTATATTAGTAAGGACGAAAATATCAAGGCTTTAGGCTTAGTTTGGAATCCAAACAACGACACATTTTCGTATTCGGTAAACTTATCAAAGGGAAACTTTATTACAAAACGTTTTATTCTGTCTACCGTGGCTAAAATATTTGATCCTTTAGGGTTAATTGGGCCTGTAATAGTACAGGCTAAGCTTTTATTACAAAAATTATGTCAAATACAAATTTCTAGGGATGAATCAATCCCATTTGACCTACACACCTTGTTCCAACTCTTTTATGATCCATTAGCAGACTTAAACTCTATTAAAATACCGAGACAGGTTACCATACCTGAATATACAAAAATTGAGTTGGCCGGTGATCTATCATCTAAGGCCTTTTTAAATTGTCTAAAACTATTCACATCCAGAAGAGGCTTATGTCGAAATATTTATAGCGATAACGGCACTAACTTTGTTGGTGCAAGTAATGAGCTAAAATCCATAGTTAAATCACTAGGAAATTCTATACAGTCTAGTGAAATTCGTAACTTTTTACTAGAAAATTCTATAACATGGCATTTTATACCTCCTTTTTCTCCACATCAAGGTGGATTGTGGGAATCTGCGGTGCGTTCAGCCAAATTTAATTTAATTCGTGTGGTGGGAAATGCTCATCTAACTTATGAAGGGTTATAGACAGTTCTATGTCAGATAGAAGCAGTACTCAATTCCCGACCTCTTATACCTATGACTCATGATCCCGAGGATCTTTCTGTTTTAACCCCTGCACACTTCCTTGTGGGTGACTCTCTCATGGCCATACCTCAAGAAGACGTTTCGGAAATACCAGTGAACCGCTTGAAGTTACACGCTCGTTTGCAGCAAATTGTGCAGCACTTTTGGAGGCGATGGTCTGCTGAATATCTAACGTCACTTCAGCAGCGCGGAAAATGGAAAAAATCATTTCCTGGACTTATGGTCGGTGATTTGGTATTAATCAAGGATGATGACTCAGCTCCTCTTCAATGGAAGTTAGGACGTATTACTACACTTCACCCAGGAAAGGACGGAATCACTCGCGTTGTGAGTGTTTTAGTGCGCGGTGGAGTGGTCAAACGTAGTGTAGTTAAGGTGTATAAACTACCCATAGACAGCAATGCTTAGAGAACTGAAATGCGATATTTACTATATACTATTGAACGATATTAGTTTAATTTAAATACCTAGTGACCTAAGATTGTATAATGTCACTATTTGCAGTAATTAGTGTCATATAACTCATAGATTTCTTTTATGCTTTATTTGAAAGCTAGGAGCTTCCAAGGCGGGCGGGATGTTTAAGCTTGGTTTCATGTATCTTAATAGCCTGCAAATGTGTCTGGTTTATGTCAATAGTTTGACCTGCATTCCTTCGGCGCTCAAGTGGGGTTTAAACCCTAAAAACTGTAACGTATGCATGTATCGTGTGAAGGAATCAGTTTTAGTTTAGTATTAAGTATTAAGTTGTAAACTACAACCATAAGGTGCAGGACGTTGTTCTGCACACAAGCAGACTAGTTTGTTCACTATCACAAAAATTATATACAGTCCATTTAATTATACTATACCTAGTAAGTCAATGCAAGTGTTTTAATTCAATCAATCAACAGCGATGCTACCGCAGCTCGCTTTTCGTTAATAACGCGGAGAAATCCTACAGTACACCACTAATCCGAGAAACTGTGGATTACGAGCTCGATACGGCCGCTGTACACAATAGACCAAGACTCCAACTGCTGGACCTTGGATGAGAGTAAGATCTTATGTTCAGATTCCACCCGGAACCAGCGTAGAGGGCTACGAAGCGACTAAAAAAACCCCAAACCTCCCCTCGAAGCCGCGACCCCGAGCTCACTTCGAGTACCCTTTCCTTACCTTACACAAGCTAATGGCTACACAGCCACTCCTGACGTACCCCTAAGAACGGCAATTGCTCCCCCCCCCACCGAGACAGACTACCAGCAGTTTGCACTGTTTGCAGACATGACATGCAGGCGAGGAAAGAGGACAAGACAGAAGAGCGCCAGAAGATTTTATCCAGCCTACAGGGTAGAGCGAGGACAGGAGAAGACCCGACGAATCGCCCCCACACATCACTTTTGTGATCGGGGTTGGAGAAGGATGGGGTCCAGGCCTACAGCGATAAAGAGCGATGATCGAGCTCGGCCCCAAACCATCCCAGGTCATGATCATGATCAATCGATACTGGGTCATTACTTAAAAGACTTCTATGAATAAAGATAGAAAAGTTAATCACAAATGAATAAAATTGCATCAGATTGAACACATTCAAAGCACAATACATATTTTTGTATTAATTAACAAGTAGTTACATACTTTGAAATTACTACAGTAAGAGGAAAATGTGGATGGGTCATCGTAGACCGTTCTGTTTAATGACTTTTTACCTAAAAAGCATACGATTTTTGTTTTTGTTGTAATTTAGATACAACTAGAAAGGACGAAGGTGTGGAGATCCATCGGGCTATTCAACATAAAATTAATATATATTTCAAATATATATTGTATATATGGGTGTTCCAATACTGGGTGTTCCATTTAAAATATTAAAGTTTATATCGGCGTAGCTTCATTGAGTTATCCTGTAAAAATTAAATATATGTAAAGTAAGTGCAAAAATTAAAGAAAATCGACGGGTCCGAGCGATTTTTCAAAAACTTTACCGTTTTTGAAATAATGGATTTATGCGGGACTTTATGAAGTCACTGTATAATATATAATTATATTTTAATTGTATTGTTCATTATATGAAATTACCGCAACAAATATAAATTATTATTCCTTTTTTGTACTAATACATATATACTCGTTCAATCAACACTTATAGATATTTTGTACTAGGTATAACAACATAATATAAACATAAGAAATATGTATAAGAATTCCCTAGATAGCGAATGAATTTGGATATGTCTTTTATGCATGCCTATCATCGTTACGTCTATTTTAAGCCTTCCCAGGAAATTATTTTATATTCATTTTAGGGTGTAACATTTCAAACAAACACTATTAATAATAAACACTCATCAGCTAAACATGTCAATTCTCAGAGTGAGTATGAAGCATGAGAGACAATTTGCTGAAGGATGGAAAAGTAAATAAAACCGTGAAAAATTATGGAGTGCTATATTTAACTTAATTTATACATCGAGCAATTCAGCATTTGAACTTCGATGACATCTATTATTATTTGATATTAGTTTAAATACAAGAACCGTCGATTTAAGTGGTTAGCTTGATTCGCAGAAGTTGGTGATGATCTGCTAATTGATTTAGCGTCTGCGAAACACAAGAACAAACAGTACAGAAATTTCTTTTTAACATATAAGTAATATCAACTGTGTGCATTAGTAAGCAATATTTGGGATTCTAATATTTACAGAAGGTACAACTAAAATTATCATTTACTGACTGAGCGTTACTGCAATAGTATCGTGAATTGAAATCTAAAAATTTGAACAGTTTGGTCCACATAAACTAAACCTAATTGTCTTAATTCTCTACATATTCTATTGTTTCAAAAGAAAGGCCCATGTGATTTTTGATTTTTTCTGCAAAATTTAATTTCAATTTCTAAATACTAATTAGAAAATATACGGTAACAAAAACTAACTTTTTTAAGGGACACCCTATAAATTTTGGGAAAACTGAAATCTCATGGGTCAGGTTTTGAAATAAAAAAATATATTACAAATTGGGATAATAATGGGGTGGGGGGATTTTACGTGAAGCACACTGTACCGGGTATGATCCCCCCGTATGGCGTTATTCGTAAAGATATTAAGATTTTAAAAAATGGTGACTACAATAAATTTTCTGAATTTTTTAAAAATCGCATCAAAAATTAGCTAACAGCAATCTATAAAGGACGTTGAAAAAGTCAATAGTTTTGTAAAATGGGACATCCTGTATATTGTTACATAGGTTTGTAGTACTCGGCGTACTGATTTCAAACATATAATTATTTTGACTTTAAATACAAATTAGCTGAAATAATCAAGAATGAACATGAAAAATATTTGATTTTATGAAACATTTGCAATTTCCTTACAAATTCTCAATATGCTGCAGCTTTCTTCGGGAGAATATCCCATTTTTACAAAAATATAAACAAATAAAATTTACAGTACTTCACAAAATCAACAATTACTTATTCTCACTAAATGATGACAAGGTATAAAGGAAAATATTTTGACAGGTAAACATAATTAACAAGCCATAAAACAAAGCCGCCTCGAAAAAATAAATTCCTCCATAAAATCAAATGGTTTCCATGTTCATCTACGATTATGTCAGCCAATTTGTATTTAAAACCAAAAGAATTATACATTTTTGAAATCAACTCGCTGAGTGCTGCAAACCTATCTAATATTATACAGGGTGTCCCATTTGAAAAAAACTATGCCTTTCTTCACCGCCCTGTATATATTGCAGCTAGCAAATTTTTTAAGTGATTTTTAAAAAGTTCAGAAAATTTCGTGTGAGGCAAAATTCTTGAAAATATCAATATCAATTTTACAGTTCACACCCAGTACATAGGGAATTACACACTGTTTATTTATTGAGCATCAAATAGTATTAATGTAAACTTCTACCTAATTCTATAATACCATATAATATAAAATATTACTTTTCCAAAATTTCTTGTCTAATTTTAAAGGACTATTAAAATCTTAAATCAGACGGTTTTTAAAATTGGTTGGTTACACTGGTAAAGGAATCTGCAGAGGTGTGTTCGCACGCTCAGATGATGTTAACATTCTTAGCATAAGATCTGTCTAGAGAAATGCATTGCTTCAAAATGGATTTTTGAATAATTTTGTGTTTGTAAGTTCTGCCATAATTTCTAAACAATTAGAGGGATAAATTTCTGTGCAGAAAGACTCAGTAAACAATTAAGTTTTATTTTATACTTGTACTTTCTGAAGTACAGAACATAAATATTGTCACACTGAAGAAAACTGGATCAGAAATACAGCAGCTTTGGTTTATGATTCCGAAATATTTCTAGCTTCACTATCGAAACACTAAAAATTAATTTTCTTTTTTGAGAGGATTTTTTATATTTTCCTTTTGATATAGTGTAATAGAATACCGAAACAAAAAACATATCTAGAAATATCCAGTACACGTTCCTGTCACTAACTAGATAAATCCTTTATAAAACATCAACAATATTAACTGTAAGATCGTCATGTGCAAACGAGGTAATTTTCCTGCATTAATGGTACAATTATCCAACTATTAAAGACTTCGGCAATTTAACAATTATCTAGTAAATGATAATTTATGTCTAAGAAATAGCTAACAATTAACAATTAATAATAGGGTCATCATTTGTGCGAACTTGTTATTAGATACACTGAGATACGTTTACACTGAGAAATAGGTTGGTTTCATTGTTGAGCAAATCATTGGACGATAACTCTTCGTTTAAGTAAAATAAACTAGGTATTCCTTTTTTGTTAATTGATACACTTTAAATATATTTTACAATAAATATGCCTTTACATCTACAAAAAATTTAATGTAACAATTAATCATAATTTACCTCAATTGGTCGGCATCTAATAGAGTATGTCAGAATTTCTACTGATATAATAAAGATATTACCTACTAATAAATTCGTTAATAATCTATAACGATACCTGTTATTTTTTTTATATTTTCATGTAATTTGACGCATTAAATGTTTATTAAAAGTTTTGGCTGATTATCGATGTACAATATATTCGATTGCACCTATTACATATATCATTCTACTGATATCGTCAATAATCTTATAAATAATTAAAAAATAAAGTCTTCGTTATAAAATAACATTTTTTATAGTAATAATTATGTAGGGAATATAATGCAAACTAATCGAGATCTATCTCGGAAGTCAGTTTACATTTTTGGTGTGAAATTATTCCCAAAACCGTGTAAAATATTTCAATATTTTTGATATAGGTACATTACTGATATATATTCTAAAATTATGTTTATGTTGTTCTAATTTGGTTATAAAAATATGTAATGTACATTCTTATATTAGTTTTTTAGTTTAGTTTTTATTAATATTATATTACTTGCGTAGCATTTCCTGTAATTGAGTGTTTTGTACCTGTAGGAAATAAAGTTCTCTCTATTCTATTCTATTCTATTATATTTTATTATGTCCTTTTCGTCGAAGTAAAACTTCTATACTTAATGCATCTTTTGTCAGAACCAACTGAGTAGGTCTCATGTATGTAATGTCTGTTTGGATGTAAGAAATTATGTTCCCTATTTGTTTTTTACATTATTTGTATTTTGAGTTTCAAGTTTTCTAAAAATACTATATAGGTCTAATTTTTTTGACAAACAAAAGAAACTAAGCCCAATCATGTTTTTGATTATTTTTTCTGGTTAAAAAATTGGTAATAACTTTGTTTATAAACAATCTATTTCTATACTCTATCTCTATAAATACTGTCGAACAAGAGGTATTTATTATCAATTAAACATTTTTTAGTGCTCCTAAATGGCAACCTCTATTTCTACGGTTTTGAGCCAAACAAAACATTTCAATTCTGCCACATTGTGAGTGAGTCATATTATGGTTAATACAGACTTCTTTCTGTATCTCACAGTATGTCTCATTGCAGTATTTACATGAGCGAAAAAATGTATTAAGTTGGCGTGAGTTTTTCGGGATTTTGTAGTATTTTCGGGATTCTCTTGTGATTTTTCAATTTGTCATCTGTCATATACAGAGAAATATTAAACTAAAAGCGCTATGACATGACTTTCTGTTTGAATAAGGTTCAATATTGTCTTTGTGTAAGTATTATTAGATACAATTTGATATTTAATGATTTGTTACTAAAAATGAATAAAGCAGGTGGGTAAAAAAAAAACGGTGAAAAAAGTTTTATGTTTCAAAACAATTAATAGACTGAATATAGGTAGGTAGTTGAAAAGAAAACTATACAGGGTGTCCACCTAGTGCGCGTAAGTCCAATATCTGGGTTAATAAAAGAGATAACATAATTTTTTTTTCTACAGGGTTGTCTAATATCCCGAGCTGGGATATAATACGGAAGAATAATTTTCATCCGTATCATATTAAAAACCATCAAGCACTGTTACCTCAAGATCACCTAAACCGCCTGCAATTTTGCCACTGGGCATTGGATAAAATTCAGGAAAGTCCAAACTTTTTTATGAATGTCTTGTTTACTGACGAATCAACATTTTCAAACACATGCTTACCCAATCGTCGCAACTTTCATCACTAAGCTGACAATAATCCAAGATTATTGAGGGTACTAGATAATCAGCATCGTTTCAAAGTGAACGTGTGGGCTGGAATTTGTGGAGAACATATTGTTGGACCGTACTTTTTTGAAGGCAATTTAAATGCCAATGTGTATTTGCATTTTTTGCAAAACGAACTTCCCCTTCTACAGCTACAGAATATGCCCGCTGATTATTTGGTTCAACAATGGTTTCAGCATGATGGTGCCCCTCCACATTCCACTTTGGCGGTACTGTGATTATTTTATTGTTGTAGTACTTTTCCTATTATCTATTCATATTTCAGATTAGAGAACACCTAAACCACGTATATCCAAATAAGTGGTTAGGTCGTGGTGGTCCAGTTCCTTGGCCTGCACGTTCGCCTGATTTAAATATTCTGGGCGTTTTCTTGTGGGGTTGTATCAAGGAGCGAGTATACGAAGTACCACCAACGGATATGCAAGACTTGAAAGAAAAGATCCATAATGAGTTTCTAACCATAACGCCCGAAATGTTAAGAAATGTTCACATTCATTTTCGTCGTAGATTAATGCTTTGTGTTGAAAACAACGGTGGACATTTTGAGCATTTACTTTAGGTTAGCTTGCTTGTATGAGTATTGCGTATTCTTTTTTCAATACTCTATGTATATTCATCCATTTCACTAATAATTTTTCTAACTACGGTAACACCGTTTGGTTTTCAATATGATACGTATGAAACTTCTTCTTCAATATCTTATTTGTCGAGCTTTTGAAAACTCCAAGATTTCTGCTGATTTTCTGATACTAATATTTTTGGATTTTCAACAGCAGAAACCACAACATTAAACTAAATATTATCGTTGTTACTCCCATGTCTCCTGGTAGTTTTCTCATAATTCCCATTTACTGTTCTTTCAAATCTTTCTTTCACATTTTCAAAACAGTCAGCACGTGGGAATCTCTATAAATACGTGCTGCTAGCAAATAATTCCCATGAACTTCTTCTAAAGCATACGCCAGTTTTGCTAATTCTTAATTACATGTAGAGCTTTTATGATTTTTTACTTTTATTTACAAATAAATGGTAACTTTCCATAAAGACTTGTTTATTAAACTGAAATTATATAAATTTTTCAGTTATTTTTATTTTAAGAAGTGTAAACTAATACATTTTATAAAAATAAATAGCCTTACAATATTTTTTCCGTCAAAGGAGTGCGCAAATCGGGTATTTTTCATAAAAGTGGGTTTTTTGCAAAAACTACGCAACTTAGGTATAGGGAAAGCTATTATAAAATTGTAGAGTCTACAGAAAGGCATCTAATGAAATCATAAAACACAGGGTGTTCCATTTGAAAAAGTCGAGATTTTTTAAATTTTAAACCATCAGGTTTGGCACGATTTCTGTTGCCCCCTGTATATCGCAGGTCAACTTTTGATACGTTTTTCGAAAAAGCCATCTTCACTCTACAGTTTCTGAAAAAAAATAATTTCTAGCTGTCATACAACCATAATTATGTCAACTATTAGAAGTGACGAAACATAAGAAAAAAAAATTAAAAGTCAAATATCTCGAAAACTATCAATATTTCAATAGCAGTGTTAAGCACAAAGTCCCACTAATTTTTTACGTAGAATTCGATAATGCCATAAAAAATATAGGTTTCCATTTAAAAAAATGAAGTTGGTACCTGTCCAGGAAAAACTGAACACCCTGAATATGTAAATATATTTTCATTTTGTGCAGCTCGGGATATTAGACAACCCTGTTGAAAAAAAAATTAAGTTATCTCTTTTATTAACCCAGATATTGGACTTACGCGCACTAGGTGGACACCCTGTAGAACACTTCAATTATTCACATAAATATATTGCGATATAAATATCTTGTATTTTTTCTATCAAACCTTCGACAGTATAAAAGCGAACACAAAATAATACCGAACCCATTTTTCAAAATAGTTTGATATATGTTTAAATATTTCCACCAGCCTTCTAGCATTCTCATCACTACTGTATGCATTTATTTCATAATCCATTATAGGAATTGTATATAGAAAATTCACAGACTTACAGAACATACAAGACGTATTTGGCTATATTTAACTTTGACATTTATTGTTAACTCTACCTTCGTGTGGGGGTTAATTTAACTCTGAGTTAACTTTAAGCTGAAAGGTAACTCGCACTTGAAATACAGATTTTAATAAATAACTCAGAATTAACTTTAACTTGTGAGTTAACTCTATATTGAACAACCGGGCCTTAGACTGGTTTTCAAAGTTTTTAATAATAATGTTATATTTCTTAATCATTATAAGTAAGCTTCTTAAATCTATGTTAATATATTTATATGAAACAAATTATTCACAATGATACAAATTTAATTTTTCAATTACCTATTTGAGTGAAAATCGCTCTAGTGACAAACACAATCTTAAAAAATCAATGAGATATCGTGAAACTTTCCTCTACGTTAGAGTGCGAGAAGATAATTCTAAATTTAGTTAATTACTTAGTCTAGTAACCTTCTGGATTTGCGGGATATTTATGTATTAAAATAAATTTCATAGGACGAAGATAAATTATACAACTAATCATAATGACCCAAAATCACAACAATGCATTAATAATAAATTCGTATTTTCAAGGTGGCATCAGTTCATCCAACTGATCTGTCTTATTTCTCCTTTCCGTCAGCAAATCATTTCTCAGACATAAGCGTATCTGTTCAACGTAGTTATAGTTAGAGTAGGGCATAACGGATATGTGTGTGTATAAGAAGTCGTGTCAAACATTATTTATTTCCATTGACAGCTATCTGAAAACATGGTTTAATCAACACCATCGAAAAATAACATGACACAATAATTTTGTGAAATTAATTTAGGTCTTGTCAATATCGATATGTAGTGATCGAAATTTTATAACAAATATCAATATCAGATTTTGTAAAAATGGGTGAAAGATCGATTGATTGGTTATATGTAAACCTTCAGATATATGGCATATGGTTAGTTAAAAAATTAACTAATGAATGGTCTTTTTCAAATTGTTTGCTTCTAAGATGTTGTTTATAAACAAATAGGTATCAAATTTTATGCAAATGAAAAATTAAGTGAAGGATGGATTGAGTTATTATATTCAAACCTGTGGGTATGTAATATGTGGTAACTTTATAAATTGCACTTACTAATTAATTATCGTTTCAAAATAAATGTAACATAATTGGTTTAAAGTTTTTTGAAAGTTAATAAAAACCTTATAGTCTCTGCAGTTCTACCAGTGTATTTTTATTATCAACTCGAAACATGAATCCAAGTGATGCACGTCGTGAAGGATCCACAATGTTACAGAAATATATTAATTTTTTTTAGTTTTGATATACCTCAGCATAGCGTGAATACATAATTACAAGGAAATAAAAGGTTTTGGTCCTTTAACGCCGAGTAAATAATTTTATAACTGACAACGTGCATCGCTTGGATGCTTGTTCTGACCATATTTACCAAGTAGGAAAATGCCATAGTTTTTTATTACTATATTTCAATGTGTGGTTTACTATTACTTCTGTTACAGTAAAAACCAGAATTAAGCAAAGTGGAATGACCTCGCCGATCTGGTAAAATGCGGTGATGCATGGACGTGCGTATTCTGTTTTACCATTGGGCACATTTCAGTTAATATATACTCGTATACTATTCTATAGAATGCTTCTAGTATATGCACATCCACTTTTTTAAGTAACACAAATAAGTATGAACAATGACACAAAGAATAAAAACACTGATAATTTTACCACAAATTTTTACCGTTAAGAAACGCGCGCGAAATAACCCAACATCACGCCACTGTTTCCCTACTACATCGAGCGCAGTCGCTTGTTGGTGCCTGATTCGACCAATCAACGTCGTTGAAGCTCATAGAAAAGAAAGCGTAAATGCAAGAATACGTATGTTAAATAAGGATGAACAGCTTGTCGTCAACTTTACGACTTTCGCAGTTGCCAGATATTCGGAAATTCGTTAATATTATTAAGTAAAACATAAATTAAACATTGTGTTTGCTTTAATAAAGTACAATAAGGATAAGGGACGTTAAAAACAAGTAAAACATGGGTAAATAAGATAATTAATACGTTTCCTGTTTTAAATAAGAATACTTTAGACATAAATGTGACAACATAGATCTACTCTTTTTCCGATCATTGCACTTTGCTTAATTCTGGCTTTGACTTTAGAATATATGATTGTTTTATTATATTTAAATACTTGAATATTCAATTATTGTAGTGTATACTCCTTTTGGATAAAGGCCAACACTCATCAGCTTGAGCGTGGAATTTCATATGTTGATGTATTATTTCTCATTTTGAAGTATTTATATTCAATTCTCTGTAAAAATAATTTTCTTTATATTGTTAGTGCTTTTGTTGACTGATCTGACCTTGTCCCTTGACACTTTTCCAGTTTATCTATGATTATCCCCGCGATAGGTCAGTCTATTAGGTGCTGGGTGGTAGCTTGTGACTAGCAGAATGGTATATTGCGGTGCGAGTTCGAATCTCGCCAGAGGAGAAATGGCCCCTTTCCCAGAGAATCGTTGTGTGTCTGCGTTTTTTTCATGTATACCCTCTCTCTACATAAGCCTGAGACTTTCAGAAGGGAGGTTGCCAATGTATGTGTTGTATTTTTTTATATTTTTGTAAGAATTAGTCAAAATGAGATTTCTGCAAATGCAGAAATTAAATTTTTTAAATATAATGGCAATATTGACAATCTGGTGAATTTATAACGTATCTGCCAATATTGTACTTAAATACAAACCGTTTCATATTGTGTCAGTATGACATATTGTGTGGTACAAAAAATTGGAAATTGTCTACCTCTAAATCTCCGTCGGGTTACATAATGATGGAAATCAATCTGGAAAGGCAACCAATATTTACAAATCCTGCAGAGCGGTGATATAGTTTGTTCGGAAATCTGTGTGTAAATTCAAAATCTGGCAGCCAATTCAAAAAACTAAAACTACTTCCTGAGGAAATATATTATAAGTTGACAATAAAACCATAGTAAAATGCAATAAAACGTAACGAATAGTGTTACTCGAAATTTTTACTATGTAACTATTTTTATTATTTATGTAACTAGGGTCGTAAGTGGAATTTTATGGTCGAAAATGTAAATGCAATATTATTAATATTAGTTGTAGTATTAGGTACTATTATTGTCCTGTAAGGAGGGATGTAACAAATATTACAGTTAGATATCATAACAACTGGTAATACAGATATAAAAAGCCACTTACATTTCGAAAAACAATGTCACAATAGTCACAAACTTACAAGGCAGGTATGACCTAATAGTACCTATATTATGTTATTAGAAATAGAAGGCGAACATTATTTGTTGAGCCCAGAAGTTTACACAGCCGATGCGTTAGCCAAGGTTGTGTAAACCTTGACAATCTAGTACACCACGTAGACTGGTGTGACATTGTTTTTCGAAATGTAAGTGGCACTTTATATCTATATTGGCAGTTTTTATGACGTTACGTTATGACGGGCGTAATATTTGCTACGTCCCTCCTTACAGGACAATAATAGTAATACTAGAACTATCATTAAAAACTACTGCATTTGGCAATTTGTATGACGAAAGATCTCATATGCACCACAGGTCGTACAGAAAATTATTTTTCACAGGGCTAAGTAGAGTACAAGAAAAATAATGGTGGAAAAATAAGATTATTGTCTTAGCACGTATTCTATCAAGCAGTATTTGCACTTACATAAAAAATATCCAAATATACGAGTACTACAAAATCTGGGAGTAATACCTACGTTGGATTTAAATCCATCATAAATATATGTCATAAATACTTCCGTTAGTAGAAACATGTGCCAAGCTTTAGTGTTACTAAAGCTACAGTGCTACTTTTGGTGACTGAGACTTGAGTAGCTCTTCCTCACTAACTTCTTTAGCGATGTCTATTAGACGATGCAAATAAACAGATTTAACGCTAATAAAAAAGTATTACCATCTTTTTGTCGAGTCCACGCAAAGCGAAAGAAATTATACAAGAGTGTACTATAATACTAGTGTTGACTTATAAGTAATAAGTTGTACAGGGTGTGTCATTAGTGGGTAATTGTTCGATTACTCACAAACGGTATATTACATCAAAAAACTTTTTCTGTGAAAGTTTTTTGGCACTAAAAGTGCATATTGTAAAAATATTTTCAATTACAGAGGGTGTTCCAAAAAGTCGGAACAAGGTGCAAGTTGGTTATTTCAAATGCAACACCCTATATATTATTATATTTTTGAAATCCAGGGATCACTAGGAACATATTTGTATTAAGGTTCCCTATAGCTATCTCTTTTCGTTTTCGAGATATTTAAGAGTTAATGGAAAAAAACCTCGTAACACTGCATTGGAAAATAAATAAAATTTCCTCTATGACACAATGTGAAAAGGAAAAAAATGTGGTGTCAGTTAGCACAAGGGACACCCTAAATATTGCACTTGAAATTATTTGGCCATTTTATACAGGGTGATTTTTATAGTGATTTATATTTCACAATGTTAAATTGCCTAAATCTCATTTTTTTTAAATGGAACACCCTAAATTTCTTTATTTATGAAGATATTCCTCTGAACATTTTAGCAGCATGACGGTTGCCCTACACATTACAGCGGTTCAGTAAGGAGATTTTTAAATAGGGAGTACCTACACTAATAGGTGAATAGGAAGGGTGGACCTATCTCATGGTCTTCTCGGTACCCGGCCCTTACCAAATTAGATTTTTTTATGGGTATACAAAAAAGATTTAGTTTACCGCACACCATCAACTACACGAGAAAACATGATGAAGGGAATTCGTGGGGCTTTTGAGATCATTTTGGAATAATGCATCTTGGATATAAAATGTACAAATTACAAAAAATCGAATATTTATTTGACAGTTAAATAACTTCCACAACAAAATAAATTGTGTTCATAACTTACTTGACTATAATTTGTAATTATCAGTAATAGAAGCTAAATTTTTAAAAAATCGTGAATATCTCGAAACCGGTCAACTTTTCGTATAGGACATCCTAATACCATTTGAAAGGCACTTAAATTCTACATCTAATGCCATAAAAAAATTCAGGGTGCTCCATTTAAAAAAAATGAGATTTAGGCAATTTAACATTGTGAAATATAAATCACTATAAAAATCACCCTGTATAAAATGGCCAAATAATTTCAAGTGCAATATTTACGTTGTCCATTGTGCTAACTGACACTACATTTTTTTCCTTTTCACATTGTATCATAGAGGAAATTTTATTTATTTTCCTATGCAGTGTTACGAGGTTTTTTTCCATTAACTCTTAAATATCTCGAAAACGAAAAGAGATAGCTATAGGGAACCTTAATACACCCTGTTATTACACCCTGTGTAATTGAAAATATTTGTACAATATGCACTTTTAGTGCCAAAATACTTTCATATAAAAAGTTTTTTGATATAATGTACCGTTTGTAAGTAATCGAACAATTACCCACTAATGACACACCCTGTATATTATAAGTAATAAGTTGACTTATCAGTTTATTCCTTTGGCAAGATATGTTGGTCTAACATTATTCTTTTGGTAATTGTTCTCATCATATTTATCTTACTGTTAAATAGGTAGGTACCCTCACATAAATATATTTATGTTTATGAGAACAAAAATATGTCATACTTTTATTAGTTATTTGCGCAATGTTTTTATTAAAAACATATTTTTGAAGCCTTTAACAGTTTCTGCGCAAATCGCAAAACGTAAAATCAAAAACTTAAAATAGACTCGGACATTTTCATGTAATAACCTCGTACAATAAGAAAGGTAACTACATATCACTAGTTGTATATACATTAAACAATTTGAAGTTATTTACACGGTCTTAACGTGTTAAGGGAACTGGCTGGTGGTAAACAAAGTCTTCAACCAGCTGTTGAGTTTCCTCACGGATTGTCAAAAAACCTTCGTGATTTATTGTATTTGAACATTTACGTGTATGCATCCCTTATCAAAATTTGATAAAGATATTGTGTTTCATAAGAACGTGAGTTCCTTCCTCTCATTCTTTCTCAGAGTCAAACGTCGTTGGACAAGGTATTTGTTTACATTTTATAATTTATTATTGTATGTTTGTGTTTTTGATTAGCCTCTAAAATGGTAAAAAATATAAAAACTTATTACTTCACTATCTTCATCAACTTGTACAGCAAATTTTATACTGGCGATTTTTTTATTTTTACAGTTTTTTAGTTGTATTAAAATCTACTACTCTATCTCAATCTCAAGTTTCTACATATTTTTAAGAGTTGTAATGTTATCTAGTATATGATTACCAAATTTTAGTAGTAACCTGCTGCAGAACACCTCGACAAAAAAATGGGTTCCTTGGGTCAAACAAAGTAAGTTTTTGTGATTTTTTTAAAAAGTACCACATATTCAGACATTGTAAAATGATTTTTTATCTTCAAATGACATTAAAGGCGATGAGTCTTTTGCTAGAATTCCGAAATATTGATTGGAAAGAGTGTTATGGTCAGTTTTCGTTCATCTGTCAAAAAAAGGAAAATATAACAAAATATGCATGTAAAAGCACTTTCATGTACCTATTTATAAAGTATATCATCCTACCGCTATCAATAAAAAGGTATATTTGTAAAAAAATTGGAGGCACTATCATTCTTTCTTTTACACATTTTGTTTGACCCAAGCGACAATCTTTGACAGGTCATTGGAATGCCTATAATATTAAATTCTAACCATTTCTTTGCCTACTAACTAACCAACTAACGCCCTGTACAATTGTCAATAATTTATAATATACAGGGTGTCCACCTAGTGCGCGTAAGTCCAATATCTGGGTTAATAAAAGAGATAACTTAATTTTTTTTTCTACAGGGTTGTCTAATATCCCGAGCTGCACAAAATGAAAATATATTTACATATTCAGGGTGTTCAGTTTTTCCTGGACAGGTACCAACTTCGTTTTTCTAAATGGAAATATATATTTTTTATTGCTTTTTCGAACTAAACCCTTGATTTTAGTAGGACTTTCATCAGCCTTCCCTATACCTAACTTAAACTGTTTTTGAAATATTGATTTGTGAATATTGACATTTTTGCAACTTTGACACCCTGTAAAATCTAAACGGTTTGAGATCAAGCAAAACGGTTTGCACATTCCTATCTTAACTTTTCATAAGCTATCGTTTGATACGAATTTCAAATTTATACAGGAATAAAAAATTTTCAAAATTTTCAGAAAATTTTAAATTTTTGGATAATTCTGAAATTAGTACCAAACGATAGCTTATGAAAAGTTAAGATAGGAATGTGCAAACCGTTTTGCTTGATCTCAAACCGTTTAGATTTTACAGGGTGTCAAAGTTGCAAAAATGTCAATATTCACCCGTCAATATTTCAAAAACAGTTTAAGTTAGGTATAGGGAAGGCTGATGAAAGTCCTACTAAAATCAAGGGTTTAGTTCGAAAAAGCAATAAAAAATATATATTTCCATTTAGAAAAACGAAGTTGGTACCTGTCCAGGAAAAACTGAACACCCTGAATATGTAAATATATGTTCATTTTGTGCAGCTCGGGATATTAGACAACCCTGTAGAAAAAAAAATTAAGTTATCTCTTTTATTAACCCAGATATTGGACTTACGCGCACTAGGTGGACACCCTGTATTGTTCTTATTTGAAGGAGATGCCAAAAACAAATACTCCATGGCCAATGTGCCCCGACTGGCATTAAATTACTTCGCCACAACTTACCATCTAAACCGACCACTAGACACTGACTGGTTTCGCGCCTATTATGCGCTCATCAGAGTGCCATAGGTAGTGGACTCGATGAACGATGCTGCGACGTGATTGCCTAATGGGCATCGTGAATGTTACTAGTGGTGAGAAACACACCGCAGCCCTTTTGGGTCTTTGCTACTATCTGTCTAACAATTATTGTCAAATTGACTGACAGATAACGACGACAGCTTTTCCGCAATAATTGTTAGACAGATAGTAGCAAGGACCCAAAGAGGGCACTACGGTGTGTTTCTCACCATTACTAATATATTGTTCTTGTCAACAAAATTATCTGAGCACTTTTACAGAAAACGATTTATTTAAAAGTTGTAAAATTTGCTCCGCACATTTGCCATTAAAACTTCATTTGTTGGTTATTAATAACGTGGTTATTAATAATTAGTATGTTCTTTCTGTCGCATTCAGCAGCCCTGCAAGTCACAGTTTAAGTTTCATAATATTAAGACGACAATTTTTTAATATTTTCAGAATAACCGTTGCAACTCATGCACAATAAACTGTATATTTAAAAATGAATGGTAAGTGTGTGTTCAATTGTAATGGAAAAAATGTAATTGAAAATGATAAATTGTTGCGAAATACAACGGAAACACATTTACAACAAAAATACATTTTTGTACAAATCTGTTCTGTAGATCACTATACAAACATTTTATTTCTGAGGCACAACTGATTGCTGGTAATGTTTTCTTTTTGTATAATTTTATTTGTCAGAATACCAGTAATGTAAATAGCCGGTAAAGTCAAAGAAGTCGATGGTTTTGAAAGCCGCCGACTAGATCTTCTGTACAAACAAAAACTACTCGGATTGATTCATGTGCCGTTAGAAACGATAAATGGTTCTCCATCCATTTACTAAAGGTATACTTGAAGGCATTCATGAATTATTAGATTAAAGCAAATTTTACATAGCTGTTTAAAAGCCGTTAAAGAGACAGGAATGGACATATTATACTCGTATAATAAAATAATTTACCAGAACACTGGCCCTTGTCCTTTTTATGAGGCAAAAACTGCATTACCATATTAAATAAACTATATTCACATAAAAAGATTGAATCCTGGATGTGTTACATTGCTGCAGTTTTTTTATAAAACGTCAATGAAGATGATTTGAAAGCAAATCGTTCAGCGCATATCATTCGATTGACAAATAATTTCGCACCATTTTGAAACAGATATTTGTAACTATTATCTCTTTAAATATATATAGATACAACTTTGTTAGCAAGCCTTCTATATTATGTAATGTATGTTAGTGGCACATTTCTTGGTTTAAACTAAGAATAGCAGCTCCCTGCCACCAATTTAAATGCTTGATCGCAGTTTGTGGAGCCTTTTATTGATGGCATCATCATTTTGAATTTGAATTTATATCGAATGTACCTACAGGATATAGCAAAAAACTACCTACCTACATAAGTTCTTTTTTCTTCAAGCGTTACATAATTACATTATATAATGTAAGATATATTATAGAAAAGGCCCACTGTTTTACTACTAAAGAAATATTCTCATTTTTTCACTAGTATAAAAAAGTAAAATTGTATCCTTTACAACGGATTAAAAAAGCAGGTCATGTAGCCATGATTTCTCAGAACTCTCAGTTTGAAATTCAACGTTACGTCAGATCGTTTTTTATAGAACCATAAATGTCTGAAGAAATACAGTTTTAATTTTGAGGCTTAAAGAAGAAATAGTATATGTCACTCGGAGTATAAAGCTCTTTACGTGTTCCGCCGAGTTTACACAGCCTTGGCTAACGCCTCGGCTGTGTAAACTTCTGGGCTAAACAAATAATGTCCGCCTTCTACTCTTAGTAACCTAAGAGTAGAAGGCTATTAGTCTTAGTATAGTGGTAATTATTATTAGTAATTCTTATATTTTATGACGCAAATGAAAGATGATTTTGTTTTACTATCGTCGTATTCCATTTGCAATGAAAATGAAGTATAGAATTGTGAACGTTCTCATAGATAGTTATTTTTTCCGTACAAAATTAACAAACATTTAAAACAGTTCCCTCCATCAAATTAAAAATATTTCTAATATCTATCACGGCTCACTAAGCCTTCTAATAAATCTAATTTGTAGGAGGTCTGCCAATTACTGCTGAAACAGGATCTGAGTATGGAGGTTTCACTCAAATTTGTATTTTGTATTAGCTCCTTAACGGATAAAAAAATATTGGTCTTATACTAAAAGAGAGAGAGATAGAGAGAGGGAAAGAGAGAGAGAGAGAGAGAGAAAGAGATCTTTTTAAGCAAAGGAACTTACATTTGTAAATGTTAAAGGAATCCAATGCGAACTGGTTTTAAAAATGTTTATTTCGCAAAATGATAATTATTAGGTAATAATAGAGTTAGATATAGTATATGATGCAATATAATATAGTAAGTATAGATATTAATTATTATAATATTAGCTAAGAATTAACATTTGGTACTTAGTAAGGTATTTTATATGTAGGTACTTTTCTAGGAATTGATTAAAAATCCAAGAATCGTTGGTTCGTAGTATCTGTTTGTAGGGTCTACTGAGATTTTGGGGGCCTACATAACACGTTCTGTATTTATTGATGGAAAACTTAAGTAAACGTTTAAATTGTCTACCATCGCATAATGTAACTAAAAAAAAGTTATGGGTCTGAGAATATACTATTTCCATATATTCTTCTTATACCGTAATTCTGCTAGTTTTCTTGTTGGGAGGTTTTAGAGAAGTCTTAGACGCTAGTAGAGTAATTCAGGTCTTTCTGCAAGTACTCAATTGGGTTCTTAAAGGAAGGCCACTGCCAAAAATCTGTCCAAAAACATTCAATTTGTCCGATTTGCCGATATATTTTGGATCTTAATATAAGCAGAAACTTTAACTTAATACAACTCATATTGCTGTTGCTTTAAAGACATTTTCATTAAATATAAAAGATATTTTACTTTATTAAATATTATAAAGAGATTTGTGCTACACAGTAAATAAAAAAGACAAATGGTAAAATTACTAAATGGTAATCGTAATTTGCTGCAGTGTTATTTTTAATAATATAATATAATAACTGTTGTATAATAACTAAACCTTTAGAACTCATATTACACGAACGATATACCCGCCAAGTTTGTAGAAGTACTCATAAATTGTAGTAAAATGTACAAAACCCTGTGTTAAAAATGAATCAATCCGCCATAAATACCGAATAATTACACGTTAAATAATTAACTATTACACATTACCTAGTAAAATCTACTGTGTTAAATTACTTTTATGTAATGTAATAATACACCGATATGTCTAACACTGCCAAGTGTGGACTATATACACACTGATGAGTGTGGATTCAGTGTTAAAATCAGTCGAATTTTTTTACTGTGTATAGTGCTCAGATGTGACATATTTTGTATTCATATGGAAACGTTAACGCAGCTCCAGACAATGATTCTTCGATTGCTCCTAAATTTTTTCATTTAGATATGTGCAGTTGAGGTATTATTTGGCGTCTATCTATATTTCTAGATAAATATTATCCTGATTTTAAATAAGGTTTGTATAGTAATAGTTTACTAAATAGTTCATTTCTCAATGGAGGAAATACGATTACAATTTGCTCTAAGGCGTTCTTCTACTACAGTAAGTAGACATGGATGAAAACCAACATCAACAACTTAACATTGGTTGTTTAATGGTTATCACATATTCAAATAGAAAAGTTTTACCACAGCAGTCTTTTTTTTATAAAATGTAATTTTTAAAAAATGCCATTTTCTAAAACATTCTCTATTTCTTATATATCCATAGCATGATCCTATTCTCTGAAGATCTTAGTTAATACTGATTAAATAGACTATATAGGTCATGAGTATAAATTTTCCTGCTGCATAGTATACGACACGCAATATATCATGATCTGTTAAAAGATTACATAAACGCTAATTAGCTGAGAGCCGACTAATTACTAATGACTGCGAGAGGCGAGTTGTTATTACAGAAATTGCAATAGTAAAGCTATACACTTTACAAAAAACATTAGGAATTAATTATTTTTTAATGTGAACACCTGTTGCGCTGCATAAAAGGAGTGTTTGGACCGACCAACACCTTGGTTTGAGGTTCTCTAATATCAAGTATAAACATATATTGTAGCACTCTTCTAATAGCTGTTAAACTTACACATTAGTGTTAAGAGTCCAAATTAACATGTTACGCTCGATTTTTACATGAAATTACTGTAGGCAGCAGCAAGCTGCTTCGAAATAGTTTGTTATTACAGTACATCTACAAGTATTCCGTATCGTTATTTTAAATGAGAAACTAATGTTGACATCGACTCAGAAAGACCATCAGATTTTTTACATTTTCGTTATTTTTCCTACCTTTATATATTTATAAGTTTAGAAAGGAACTATTAACATGTATCAACAAAAGGTGTACAATATCACAGCCTTCATATTCATCACACTAATATACTATAATATGATTAATTTCTTGTTATGCAAGAAAATCTCGTCTAATACTTTTATTCATCTGTTTTGGCATTTTGTAACACTTCTGAAGAAATTAACTTTGGATTAGAACTTGATGTCTGCGAAAAGATCAGTCTCGAAAGGTTCTCACTAGTCGATTTCAATAATTAACATTTTCTAGTATTCATTTATACGCAACATTATATACGTAACTAGACTTTGCAGCCTTTACATTTTACTGATTGAGCATTCTAATATTAAATACAAGGTGTCCACCTAGTGCGCGTAAGTCCAATATCTGGGTTAATAAAAGAGATAACTTAATTTTTTTTTCTACAGGGTTGTCTAATATCCCGAGCTGCACAAAATGAAAATATATTTACATATTCAGGGTGTTCAGTTTTTCCTGGACAGGTACCAACTTCGTTTTTCTAAATGGAAATATATATTTTTTATTGCTTTTTCGAACTAAACCCTTGATTTTACTAGGACTTTCATCAGCCTTCCCTATACCTAACTTAAACTGTTTTTGAAATATTGACTGGTGAATATTGACATTTTTGCAACTTTGACACCCTGTAAAATCTAAACGGTTTGAGATCAAGCAAAACGATTTGCACATTCCTATCTTAACTTTTTATAAGCTATCGTTTGATACTAATTTCAAATGTATCCAGGAATTAAAAATTTTCCGAAAATTTTGAAAATTTTTAATTCTTGGATAAATTTGAAATTAGTATCAAACGATAGCTTATAAAAAGTTAAGATAGGAATGTGCAAATCGTTTTGCTTGATCTCAAACCGTTTAGATTTTACAGGGTGTCAAAGTTGCAAAAATGTCAATATTCACCAGTCAATATTTCAAAAACAGTTTAAGTTAGGTATAGGGAAGGCTGATGAAAGTCCTACTAAAATCAAGGGTTTAGTTCGAAAAAGCAATAAAAAATATATATTTCCATTTAGAAAAACGAAGTTGGTACCTGTCCAGGAAAAACTGAACACCCTGAATATGTAAATATATTTTCATTTTGTGCAGCTCGGGATATTAGACAACCCTGTAGAAAAAAAAATTTAATTATCTCTTTTATTAACCCAGATATTGGACTTACGCGCACTAGGTGGACACCCTGTATATACCTATTATGTTGATCTACCTATGTATCTACCTATGTTTTCTGCAGGTACTAATATAGCTTTGACCTCTATCGTCCTTAAGGATGACAATCCTATTTATTTATTTGACGCAGATACAGAAAACATATACTGCACGGACTAATGCCCCGACTGGCGTTGCATTACTCATTAATCATTACTCAACATTATTCTATCAACATCTCCTTCTAATAAATAAATAGGATCGTCTTCCTTAAAGACGGTAGAGGTCAAAGCTATAACAGTACCAGAAGAAAATCAGGTCGCTATTTATCTGTCAATTAGACAATTATTGACAGACGTTACAGTCTCTCACCACTACTAGATGAACTTTAGGTAATCATGTCGCAACATCGTTCATCGAGTCCACTATGTATGCCACTCTGATGAGCACAGAGTAAGTGCGAAATCGGTTAGTGACTAGTGGTTAGTCTCGATGAAAGATGTGGCGACATATCATGGATATGCTGGAGTAATGCAATGCCAGTTGGGGAATTAACCGGGGCGTTCGTGGAGTAGTTGTTTACGGAATTTCCTTAAAATATATAATATATACCTACTTATTGGAAGGAGATGCTGAAAACAACTATTCCACGGGCAATATGCCTCGACTGGCGTTGCATTACATCAACATCTCCATGGATGTCGCCACATCCTTCATCATTAATTGTCAGACAGGTAGTAGCAAAGACCCAAAGAGGGCAGTGCAGTGTATTTCACTGTATCTCGCCACTAGAAATATACCTACTTAGTTGCAATCAATCATGGAAAATTATTAATTTAAAATTACTTGTAGGTGGTGATATTTATGAGTATGTCTATCTAGCGTGAAAATTTTCAGTTTTTGTTTTGGTAAAAATAAATTTGAAAATATCGACCCCTTACGGGTCCTTTCAGAGTAGCTGTCTTTGGACTGTAGGACGATAGCTACCATATTTATACAACATATTTTCATTTCTGTTCTAATCATATTTATCAACTACAATTTCATTATATCTCTAATAGTCTATATCTAATATTTTTTTCATTAAAACAACATTATTAAATTCAACAATTTCCGTTAAGACAACAACACAAAAACAACAAGTTGAAGCAAGATCATGTTTGTGAACAGAAAAAAATAGTTTTTTAAGATTTATTTTTGAATATTATTTATTGACTTATTCAACTGTTTATACATTTATTTATAGGGGTGAAGCCAAAGCCAAAGAAATTAACTAAAAAGGATAGATATATTATTAATGTATTTAAATATTGATAAGGGTTTCCTTTATGTACCTAGGTTATAATAGGTAACAATTAAAATTTAAGCTTTATTGAATCATATTTGAATAATTTACGTATTCAAATTCATGCATAATGTATCTCTTAGTTTTTGCTTAATTCCTAAAAATAAATCTCTAAAAAGTGGAAGACAGTATTTAGTCAAGGTAAAATGGTGTTGATTGGTACAACAAGCAATGTGTTGCCTTTAAAAATATGAAGATACATCGATGCGAAAACACCTGCATCATATGAAGGCAGTAGAGGGAGTGGAACGATGGAAGACTCATTAAGACATGATCAATTTGAAAAATAATCTTTCAACGAGGAAACAGTGATAAGCGATGGTTTTCAATGACTATCACTATATTTTACTACTACAGCAGAATACAAGCTCAGCCAGTGTCTTTCGAAAAGTTTTCCTCTACCTAGTCAATAAAAGGTTAAGTTTCATTAGATGAGGTTTGTATTTTATAAGGTAGTAGCAACTTAACAACAGGAATGTTTTTTTCCCCAGCGGGGCAGGTGCACAATATATGTTCTGCCATTTCATCATCTTCTAAGCACAAGCGGCACTCAGCATCTTCTGCTAGGCCGAATTTGCACAGATATTTTAAACGGCAGTGACCAGTAAATAGGCCAATTAAAGTTCGTAGGTAGAACCTGCTTAACATCAAGGTAACTAAATCAGAGACAAGATTCAGAAAAACAATTCCACCAGAGGAAAGACTACTCTGGAAAGTCCATTTCTCAGTTTGCAATACTTATTTAGAGTTTCAAAACAAGCTATTTCTGTGAAGAAACAATCTTCATCTTTTAATTTACTATAGTAATTGGAATCACGAGGATTCCACAACATCTCCCTATATATCTGTAGTCATTAATAAGTTGCAAACAGAACTCTTGCGATCACTCTATTTTATTTTAATTTAAACAGCTAATGCAACAAACAGTGAACGTCTCAAAAACACGTCCAGACTAAGCACGAATCCCTTTGGTGAACCGAATGGCTCGCTCAGAGGCTGTGCGGCGAACAGCTGGAGTTACCTCAGGCTTGTTTGCCGCGCCTTAGATCGACGTCCACATTAACTGCCTTGTGGAGCTCGGCTTGCCTCAATCGCATTCGTGCTCAGATGTATACGCGGCTTAAAGGAGGGTACGCATATGAGCACGAACGCGAATGAGGCAACCCGAGGACGTATGAGCATACGTATGTGTACGTCTGAACGAGGCGTGCTAATTTGTTTGAATCCATATGCATTCGGCTTCGACCCGATCCGTTTCTTGGCGGTACATCAAAGTGAGGCGCGTGCTCGGTGCATGCACAGTTTGGACGGAAACAAAAAATTCACGTTGAGGCGGTCTACTCTGTAGTAGTGCACGGAAAAGATTGCATGGTATAATTTTATTGTCGTTAAACTTGAAGATCATAATAATAATGGAATGGTCTCAGAATGTTCTCTCAGGTTTTTTCTTTTTTTTCTTCTTTAATACGCTAAAGTTCACCATCAGAATCTAAATCTGCTATATTTTAAAAGCGACTGACAAAACAAGAATGCTCGCCACATTCTATGGATCGATGCCTTATAACGCCTCGTGCGTCCACTATTCAAGAACCCGAACCTCCCGTATTTGAGGCAACTGATTCGTCCTCAGGTTGCCTCATTCGCGTTCGTGCTCATATGCGTACCCTCCTTAAGAAACGACTCATATCCGGGACACCAAAGAAATATAAACCAAAAAATGTAATATAAAAACATGAAATATGATCCTTGAAACTGTTGATGAAGAATGAATGAGGACACATTTCCACAGGCTAGATCAAGAAGCCTAATTATTATAGTGGTAGATATAAAAAACTATTTATAGGGTAGGAATGCATTTACATGTATTTAATTTCTAAATGATATGTACCTTTTTACATAGATCACGTCGATATAAATTTAAATTGTCTGTAGAATATCTACCACCTCATAGTAGATCAATGGAAAATTAAGTAGAAGAAAATTCCGTTTCCAGTTTTAATTATTTATATTATTGTCCAACAGCTGAAAACAAATTGGAATTATCAGGATGAACACCGCAAGATTAGTCCCTGGTGTCATAATTTAAGGAAAACATAAACTTTCCATTTAAAACATTTAAACATGGGTAGCCTATAATAATAATAACTGATGTTTACATTCAACTCTGTCTAACATCCACAACATTAAATATTTTGGTACATTCATTTACTGCTACCTTGTTTGAGTATAATTTATTTATGTTTTTGGAAGCAAGCCCGCTTGCATTTTTTAATTGGACGATGCCTTATGTTAAGAGGTTTAAGATCGAATGAAATTCGCCCATTGTTATAGATAAAATAGCAAGTTTCTACTACTTAGTTTTATGGATTTGATAACTACAAACTCCTAGTGATTTCAGAGAAGGATCTCTTTAAAATTTTTTTAACATGTTTCTTAAACATATATTTATATTATATATTTTACATGAGTGATAAACATTTTATTGGAGTGTACAGACACTGATATTATTGTTCAACAGTAAATGGAACAGTTTAACAAATTAGAATCTAGTAGGATGCAGAAATATTTGAAGCTGTAGACAATTTGGAAGGACAATTTACTATTATAAAAGCATAATATAAGAACCTCTGTTAATAATATTAGCAACAGAAAATAATATTTATGTAGTATGTGGTTGTGACAGGTACCCAACGCGAATATACAATCAAAACGTAAACTAAAATTGTATTCACCTAGAAGATCAAATCCTATATATTTTTTCTCCTTTTTATTGTTTTTTATTTTTAAAGGACTTTCAGTCAGATACATGGACAAATTTCCTGCGTTCGTCCGAGTTTTCGGACTTTTTCAAGGTTAATAGCTAAAAATGATGGTTTTACATAATACATAAGTAAGTATTAAATTAGGGTAGTGACAAAATAAATATCCAAAAAAGTATTTTCTTACCTAATTGCCTTTCTTACCTCTTTTATTGAAGAAATAAATTCTAATTTAACAGCCAACAACTTTTCCAGTATCATCTAAAATCCTATATTATTTCATTACTATAGGTATTTATTTATTTATTTATTTGCAGAAAAATATATGTAAGAATGATTTTAGATTTTGATTCTCTTGCTAAATTCCGTGCACTGACTACTACAGCTACCTGGTTCCCATTGTTTGTTTGGCTGATAAACTTGTCACGTGTATTACGTTTACGTTGGGTTCTCATAAAAATGACACAGTTTTCACTGCACAAGCAGTAGAGTCTATGATAATAATAACAACCGTAATATAGGAACTGTTTATTCTGCTGTTACGTTAAATAAATTAAACGTAAAGTAGCAATTAAAAAATATTTGTTTTTATTGTGTTTCCAACAATGGTGTGAGATTAAATATTATAAATTTGGATGAACTTACGGAGAGCAGTAGTGAATTGTGGATTGTTCTGGTGACACATGTTTTAGTTAACATTATTTACTCTCTAGACTTGTTGATTTTAAAGTTAGGAAGGTAGGGCATACGAAAAATTTTGAAAAGTGAATTATTTTTTACCAACTACATAGACTCAATAGTCTACACTAAAAAATATACGATTAACAAAAAGCAAATACGTTTTATAGAACGAGATAGAATTGCACATAATGTTACAGTCAACAAAATCCACATTTGAAAATTAACATTATATATGATTTCCATTTAGTATATATAGGTAATATAATATAATATCTGTAACTTCATTCTAATATCTAAAGGTCCTAATTATTGTTCCGTTTATGTTCGGTATTATTAATGTAGAATAAATAGGCACCCTATATTTTCCTGTATATACCAAGACTTATAGATGTATGAAAATCGAACATTTTAATTTATATTTACGGTAAATGTTACAATAATATTTAAGAGATCACAAAATGAAACGTTTCAACAATTTAATAAAAATTAATATGTAGGTATATATATATTTAAATCAGAGAAAACAATATGCATTGTATTTTATCCAATTTGATTATAATTATTGAACATACATTTCCTATCGAATGGTGGAAATACGATATAAATTTAAATTGATCTAATTTAATTCACACAATCTTAGAAATAAATGGTTCTTTTTATTATCTCCGGAAAACATGTATTACCATTAATGTCATATCTGTTTATATCAAGTGATGAGAATATGTAAATAAACGTGTACCTCAAAAACCATACCACTGCCAATTTCTGTTGGAAAGTATATTCCCTGTTTAATAAGTTGGTTCGGGTTCCCAAATTATCCGATTCTGAACCGTTTCGAGCATGCTTACTTTGATATATGCATTCGAACTTGAAGCGAATGATTAAGGATTTTGTGGTTGGCTGTTTTGATTTAATGCATGGACTTCATGCGGTTTCGGAACGTTCTAACTAACCCTTACCTACTTACCCTAGTGCTTGGACTATATATTTTGCATTTGTGTGATTTTCATGATTTATTATAAATCTTTAATAAAACCAGAGTTTACTTTTTTTAATAAATAAATCGTTTACCAACGGCTAAGATATTGATGTATAATCTTCAAGTTTATCATCCTCCGAAATCCATCATCCAAGTTTGAGGTCCGAAGATATCCATGGATTTTTGGGTTATTTTTCAAGAACTGCAATCTCTTCATATTAAAAATGAGGACTTTTTTGAAAAATATTATTTGCATTACCTACCATAAAGTGTTCTTAAAACTATTTGTCAGTTAACAAATTTATGGTATTTTCAAGAAATCTTCATATGAGGAGTAGAAATCTATTTTTGACAGTTTTGATAGCGTACTCGGCTACTTTTATAAAATTACATTTATACCTACATAATTAAATACTGTATGTGTATGTGAAAATTAATAGTTTTCAAGCGTGTGTGTGTTTTTTATATTTGTTTATAAATAACCAATTATTAATGTTCTAAATGGGAAATTTGTTATAAAGAAGAGTCCATTTTCATGTATATGTGGAACAATATAGATGAAATCACGTCAAAAACAGCGTACGTACGTCATAGTCGTCAAGTGCTTTGTTTATATATACATGTATATATGTATATTTCCTCAAAACTTGTTGGTAGCATCCATATATATTCAAAAAGATATTTGCCACCTCAAATTAAATTTTTCCAAATTTGTTTTATTTCTAATTTGGAGCCCAGCTTATACTTCAAGTTTTTTAAAACGGTACATTAGCTTAGTTTATCGTTGATAATGTGATGTAATTTTAGTGGTGCATTTGATGTACAAATTTTTCAACAAGTTTTTGTACAAAATTTTATACAGAACACAAAACGAATTATGCACATTATTTTTATTTGTAAAATTTTGCTTTATCTTCTGCAAGAGATTTTGGCCCAAAAGAATTATAGATAGAATTATACCACCTTCCAATTTATCGTGAAAATTTTGTACCTACTGTCGTCGGAGCGCACTTTACCTTTTATATGGTGGGCGGAGTCAGCGTTTCCGCGCGCAAAATTTTACTATAAATAGGGGGAATAACGGTCGAAAGTGAGTTAGTTACTCAGAGTCAGTCAATCGAATGCAGTCAAGAAGTCAACATCAAAAATTTTACGAAAAACTTATAATTTCATTTTTGCTATTAGTAGAGACTTTTGGCACTAATAAATTATTTTAAAGTCGGGAATCTTTTGAGTATAGTCAACTAGGGGTTTTCTATATCAAAATTTCGCGCAACTTCAGGGTATCACAGTTCGTTCGTTTTGTTCGTCGAACTTGGGGAAACAGCCGCGTCGCGACTTTTCCAAATTATTTTAATTAAATCTACACCATACGGTTAATTGTTGGGACACTAGTCTCAACAATTGATCCAAATAAGAAAAGCGTACAACGTAAATTTCATGGTATAAGGTAGTAGGTAGTGACTGATACATAAAGGAAGAACGTTTTGTATTACACCAGGCGAGTGAGTATAAATAGGCAACATTTTCACGCTAGAATCTAGGTTCTAGCAACCCACAAAAACAAAGAAAAGTCGTACATAGGTAAAGCAATTATTATTGCTTCCTGCCACAAAATAAAGGAAAGTCGTACGTAGGTAAAGTAATTATCATTACTTCCTACCAAGGTATTAATCTACGAAGGTAAAAATCGAAATAAGAATTGTCGCATCGAGGGAGCTCTGCGAAGAGAGAAGCAAGAAGTGGATCACCGGTGGACGGGGTGATCGGCCGCTTTCAGCCCAAACAGTTTTCGTGCGTGCAGGGACACCTATCTTCTCGCCGGTTTGAAAAAGTTTCGAAAGAAACTTTTGTGCTGCCGGTTTAGAGAGGTTTCGAGGTCCTAGCGGACGCGCGATTACGACCGGGGAGGTCGAAGGCGCGAGCTGTTCATCTAGCGGTCCAGCCGGCAGAATTCGACACGAAGGACTGATAGTAAGATTTTTAATTTTACTAATCTTTCCAAATTCGGTCGGATTCGCGAAGAAACCAACGGAGCGGGTTCTCGGGACGTCTACCGCCCTAAGTGGACTAGTAACGCTCCCTGCTAAAGCGACGAGGCCGTAGTTCGCTTCTAACTGGGTTTTCATCGAGAACTCAGAAGTGAAGCGAAATTACACTTCGACTTTGTCGCTGGGTGCAGGCTAGCCGATCGTGAGTCTATCAGTGGAACGTAGGTACGTCGCCGGCTCGCTGGTTCGTCGGGCGCTTTTCTACAGCCGTGTAGACACACGGACGCTGTAAAAAGGACAGTCCCGCGAACCGAAGTTATACCTCAAGAGAGAAATAGAGATCGTGGGAGCCATAGACAGCGGGTAGTCTGAGGTGGTTTGCTTGGTCGCCAGCCAACGCTAAGCAAAACCCGGAGGGACTCGACTGAACGTCGATAACTCCCTTGCTAGGAGACCCTAGTAAGCGCTACTTAGACTATTCGTGGTCGGGGGTATCTGGAAGCAAGAATCCCAGGTATTCTCGACCGCAGTCTATCTACAAGGGTACAAAGCAGGGAAATCAACTGCAAGCTCGAAGCTATAAATAAAAAGATTTTAAGCTAAGTACATAGATTGCACGACTATGGATCCAAGTTATCGGAAAATCGGTGAACAGAATACTTTAATAAATCCGATACGACCACATGGCTCACAACGACGTGGACCAATAAATCGTTTAATAAACCCGATACGACGACATGTCGCCCAAGAACGTGGGGCAGCGGCGCAAAATGTGTCACAGGAGACACAACCAGCTAGAGCTGAGAGCCCACTCCTGGACTATGTTAACTGGCAACATATGTTAGAGGAGAGCTGGATTGCGCGGATGTCAGGGACGACATCCAGCCCGGACTCTACACTGAGCTTGCCACCGCGGGAACAACAAGAAAACAACAGACAAGTAAGGACACAGGAGGCAACGTGGCAAACAAGAGATGCCACAGGAATTAACGCTACACCTGCAGGACCTTACCCCAGCATAGGAGCTGGGTGGCGCCCAACATCAATGACGAATGTACAACTCAATTCTACGAGAAATGACGAAGTGGAAGAGGCTGACAGGACCCGGCACCAAGAGCCGCGGCCTGTACAAGAAAGCACAACAGCAACAGCAATGATGACAGCGTTGGCAACGCTCATCAAGAACACGGAGCAACTGAACAGGGTTCAGTACCCTCCGAAAGTAGATTTTGATTTCAGCGGCAGAGACGAGGAGAACCCCTCCCTGCATATAGAAAAGTTGGAGGACTTCTTCAGAGAACATAGAATAAAACCAGATCAACGTATGAAAATGGTAAAGAAGTCGCTACAAGGATCAGCAGGAACATGGTTCGATCGTCAACCGAAAAATATTACCTACGAGACCTTCGTTAGGAAGTTTGAAGAAAAATACAACAGCGTGGCTGTCTTGAGCGATCTCACTCGTAAGCTGTACGGCGAGATGCAAGGACCTCGCGAGGAAGTGTTCGCTTTTGTTTCGGCAAAGGTGGCACTTTTCGAGCGGCTTGCACCTGGTACACCAGAGGAAGCGAGAGTGCAGATTATAATCGAACAATTAAAGCCAGAAATCCGGACCTACGCGAGGCTTGGGAGATTTGCAAACACCGATTATTTAATAACGGTTGCAACTCAAGTCGAGGCGGATTTGAAGAATTCAGGGCCAAAGCCGGGGCTGACCCAGGCGAAGGACGCCCCGAATTCAGGCCAAAATGACAGACAAAAGCCACCTCCGAGGGAAAATCAAAATAATAATCAGAGACAAGAAAACGACCGCCGTGAGCGATGGACGGGACGTCCAAACTTCCGGGGTCCACCAAGAGATAATAGAAATACTTGGAGACAAGAACAAGGAATGCGGGCGCGAACACCGCCTCGCCAACAAGAACAACGAAGAGAAGTAAATGTTGTCTCGACGAGGGAGGCGACGACGCAAGGACAATCCCGTCGTGACAACATACAAGAGAGAAGAGACCACCACGTGCCGGCTACACAAGCAGTCGCAACGAGGGAGGCGACACAGCGAGCGCCAGGCACGGCGGCGGGAAACGAGATGCGGGTCGAGACCCAGGGCCAGCCTCGACCCGGTCCATCTTCGAGGAGATAGAGGAAGAAGAAAAAGAAAATCAGGTGACTACGAGAGGGCAGGTAGTCACCTCAAGGGTACGATATGTACAAGAAAAGCTGCCTACAACGAGGGATATGGGCACGAATGCTGATATTTCTACATTATTTGATGAAAAATCTACAGAGAACTTCGAGAAAAATGGTTCAAAAATTATAAAAGTTTTAGAAACCAACAAGAACCTACAATGGACAGATGAGCGTGGGTTCGAGAAGCTGGACGACGGGGAAATAGAACCGGAGGAATGGATTAAATTTAAGGAAGGTAGAAATGGGTTAAAAGAAGTGAAAAGTAGCGAGGACAATGATATGGTTTCACAGCAAGCAGGGATGAGGGTAAATACCGCCGTGGGCGATGCTGAAGCACCCCGCCTGCCATTATGGATTAATGGAAGGAAGGTTTCAGCCCTTGTGGACACAGGGGCCGGTGTGAACTTGATTCGAAGCGACCTGGTGAATGGATGTGCTACATGGAAAGAAAAGCCCACTCTACAACTAGCTAGCAAAGGAGCAGTTGCGAGTACTAGCGGTTCTACGGACGTAGAATACACGCTAGCCGAAGCGCACCTCACCTCAAGGATGCTCCTGGTCGACGACCTATACGAAGAATGTATATTGGGTCGACCCTGGCTCGAAGAACGAGAAGCGATTATTGATTTTTCCCAGAAGATTGTCTATGGTACGGAAAAGTGTCAACGTGATTCCTGGCAAGATGACCAGCAGGACGAAGAAAAAGAAGTGGAAACCAGCTGCGAGGATCAACTGACACCTGTACTCCAGGAGGACTACAGGGCAGTACCGCAGGAAGTGGTCAGTACCTTCGAAATAAAAGCCAACGCTCAGAATGAGTGCAACGCGAAGCAGGTGTATGTGAGAAGAATCACAAATACACCACTCGACGGCTTCGATAAAAATAGAAAGGAACACCCTGGCGAAGAGGAAATACCGCCAGAAGTAATAAGGGCACTCGAGGAAAGAGTGACCCCGTCAAAAATAATAAATGGAGCTGCGTGGGATAAGCAACGTCGGCGAGCTCGTGAAAAATGGAAACAACAGAATAGTCAAGAGGAACCCTGACCTACCGCAAGGCAGGGCAACGAGCTCCCTGACCTAAGACAAGATAGGTCAGGGACACTACAAATGAGGCAGAGCGGAAGATCATCGCAAGTATTGTAAACATGGTACCTCTTGGGCCCAGGACGTACGGTGTAATACAAAACGCAACGAGGGATTCTTCTGCTTGGGTATAATTTAGGCTAATTTTAAATTTAAGTTAGAATAGGTTTGAATTATTTTAGATTTTGTATATAGTAAAATAGGGTATTTTATAAACTTTGTTTTAGCATAGGTATTTTTGTGTTTTCGGAGATCTGTGTGTTTTTGTAATGTTTCAGGACTACTAAGGCAACGCAGGACCTTCTACAGCAGACTACTGGGTCCACAGCTGGGTCGCCTCCACCACCTGGATGCCATCGCCACCGAGGTCGAGCTCCAAGTGAGGGACTCCTGGACGCTGCAACCGCAGCCAGCCTAAGTTCTACTGTAGTTGGCAAACCGCCGAAGCGGAGGCCGTAGTCCTGTTTCACGTCCAAACAAAAGACATTGTAAAACCAGATTGTAAGAAAAGAGTATCTCCAGTGGGTTTCTTGCCAGGTTCTTCCCACTGGTAGTAATCGAACCGGCGGACTACGAAGTGTATATATGTTGGTTAAAAATAAAGAAAAAGTTCTTTCTCAAGAACGAGGCGTAGGTGTCACAGCAATTAACGCAGTATGGTGTAGCCTACGAGGGAGGTGTCGTCGGAGCGCACTTTACCTTTTATATGGTGGGCGGAGTCAGCGTTTCCGCGCGCAAAATTTTACTATAAATAGGGGGAATAACGGTCGAAAGTGAGTTAGTTACTCAGAGTCAGTCAATCGAATGCAGTCAAGAAGTCAACATCAAAAATTTTACGAAAAACTTATAATTTCATTTTTGCTATTAGTAGAGACTTTTGGCACTAATAAATTATTTTAAAGTCGGGAATCTTTTGAGTATAGTCAACTAGGGGTTTTCTATATCAAAATTTCGCGCAACTTCAGGGTATCACAGTTCGTTCGTTTTGTTCGTCGAACTTGGGGAAACAGCCGCGTCGCGACTTTTCCAAATTATTTTAATTAAATCTACACCATACGGTTAATTGTTGGGACACTAGTCTCAACAATTGATCCAAATAAGAAAAGCGTACAACGTAAATTTCATGGTATAAGGTAGTAGGTAGTGACTGATACATAAAGGAAGAACGTTTTGTATTACACCAGGCGAGTGAGTATAAATAGGCAACATTTTCACGCTAGAATCTAGGTTCTAGCAACCCACAAAAACAAAGAAAAGTCGTACATAGGTAAAGCAATTATTATTGCTTCCTGCCACAAAATAAAGGAAAGTCGTACGTAGGTAAAGTAATTATCATTACTTCCTACCAAGGTATTAATCTACGAAGGTAAAAATCGAAATAAGAATTGTCGCATCGAGGGAGCTCTGCGAAGAGAGAAGCAAGAAGTGGATCACCGGTGGACGGGGTGATCGGCCGCTTTCAGCCCAAACAGTTTTCGTGCGTGCAGGGACACCTATCTTCTCGCCGGTTTGAAAAAGTTTCGAAAGAAACTTTTGTGCTGCCGGTTTAGAGAGGTTTCGAGGTCCTAGCGGACGCGCGATTACGACCGGGGAGGTCGAAGGCGCGAGCTGTTCATCTAGCGGTCCAGCCGGCAGAATTCGACACGAAGGACTGATAGTAAGATTTTTAATTTTACTAATCTTTCCAAATTCGGTCGGATTCGCGAAGAAACCAACGGAGCGGGTTCTCGGGACGTCTACCGCCCTAAGTGGACTAGTAACGCTCCCTGCTAAAGCGACGAGGCCGTAGTTCGCTTCTAACTGGGTTTTCATCGAGAACTCAGAAGTGAAGCGAAATTACACTTCGACTTTGTCGCTGGGTGCAGGCTAGCCGATCGTGAGTCTATCAGTGGAACGTAGGTACGTCGCCGGCTCGCTGGTTCGTCGGGCGCTTTTCTACAGCCGTGTAGACACACGGACGCTGTAAAAAGGACAGTCCCGCGAACCGAAGTTATACCTCAAGAGAGAAATAGAGATCGTGGGAGCCATAGACAGCGGGTAGTCTGAGGTGGTTTGCTTGGTCGCCAGCCAACGCTAAGCAAAACCCGGAGGGACTCGACTGAACGTCGATAACTCCCTTGCTAGGAGACCCTAGTAAGCGCTACTTAGACTATTCGTGGTCGGGGGTATCTGGAAGCAAGAATCCCAGGTATTCTCGACCGCAGTCTATCTACAAGGGTACAAAGCAGGGAAATCAACTGCAAGCTCGAAGCTATAAATAAAAAGATTTTAAGCTAAGTACATAGATTGCACGACTATGGATCCAAGTTATCGGAAAATCGGTGAACAGAATACTTTAATAAATCCGATACGACCACATGGCTCACAACGACGTGGACCAATAAATCGTTTAATAAACCCGATACGACGACACTACTTTTTCTAACCAATCACACACTTTCATTTTGAATCATTACCATGGGAACAAGGAAATTCCGGAAATATTCATCCTCCTACAAGTTCCCACAAAATTACACTGGAAATTTTTCTGTCATGTTAAATGTCACAATAATGACGGGGGAATAATATTAGAGTAGCTTTCGAATTTAAAACTATTTGTTGCTCAAAAAAGTATGTTTGGTGCACAAAGTAATGTGTTAATGTTAATATTTCTTTATTTTTATTTTTAATTTGAATTTTTTTCATTTGTGATAAAAATCTTCAATATTTCTAAAATTTTAATAGGTTCGAAATTTTCTTACTGAATCTCCCTTGTGATCGAATTAATAAAGTAAATTTCTCCTCGGTCACGACACGACTCATCGGGACCTCGTCTGCGACTCGAGGTAATTTTCAAAATATTCGTGCCCTCAGAAAAATTCCTGGAAATAATTCAATCACTGGGGAGATTACAAGTGACCATTTTAAATTGAGACCTTTAAAGTTCCCGGGCATTTTGGATTGCGTCGATATTATAGTCCGCTATAATATCGATGTCTTGCTGACCGAACACAGGGTCATCTGCCCAATGCTTTACATTGAGTGTAAGAGAAAAGGTGTAGGCTTTCTCCCTCGAGGACTAAAAATTTATATTTGTTTGCTCATCTGAGTTAATCTGTGAGGAACTGTTACATTTCGATATTTGATTATTATGTGTATAATAGAAGCACATTCACCACTGAAAATTCCTTTTGGAAATTATCTAACCTTCGTCTTTCACTTCACTTAGTCAGATCATTTACGGTTTTATAACTCGTAACAACGTAAAAAGTTTAAAAGTCTACCTACCACATAAAGCACTAAAATTCCAACGTACATTTTATACCACTAATATGTCAACAAAAAGTTAATCCACTTTATCTTTATTATATCTATTATTTATATTTACTTCAAAGGCTTACGGGATGTAATATATTCCAATAGTCTCGGGTTGGGTATTTAAAACGATCAATTATATTGATATATGACTTTATTTATGACCATTTGGGTGGTAATTAGTACAATTAATTACAAACTTATTAAAGGTAACCGCGTGAAGTGACATTGAATAAATACGAGTAAGTATTATTATTTGCACAAATCTGCGTAGACTTAATGTTAATTAGAATGACTTATGGGCAGCAATTGCTAATTACTTAAATTGGTTTATAATTTCCTGTTTATAAAATGATCAGATATTGATAGTAACAATTGAGCACATTCAAACTAAGTATACTTTTTAGATTAAGTAAGTATGTATATCTGAACCGTGTTAATGGTTTAATAATTAAACCCTTCGAAAGAAATTTTTTTGCACCTTATATACATCAAGATATAAATTATATCTATTTTAAAAATAGATTTTCAATGTATACTATGCTAAATTTTGCATTAAATACCAATAAGTACATAATATAAGATTTGATACATTATTCATTTGATAAGAATAAGCTTAATGTGTAAGCTTACAATGTGTAAGCGGAGCTGTTTATCCAACAGGTTGCTCTTATGTCATAACCCTTTTGAATCAACTTCTCTATGACTGTATTCGTGGTAGGTGTTCCGATTGAAATAAAAAAGCTGATGACTATTTGTGGTAAATTTGTCTTATGCTCAAAACCAGAATTTTAATTACGTATTTTAAATTATTATATTCAGGGTTATATAACGAATCTACAGTCCATTCGTTCTCATACGCTCAATATGCTTCGTGGTAAGTTGAAGCATTTGATAGTCTGCTCGACATGAGTGAAACTCATTTGCGAGATGTTTAACTTAAAACGCATGGTTGTCAGAGCTGTAGCTTTGTAGCTAAATGATGTTTTTATTATTTTGCGATGTAGGTGGTTAATTCTAAATGAAGTATAGTAATAATAATAATAATAATAGAATAATAATAATTGTATGAGATAGACGAAGAAACACCAGTGCTGCCATACGCTCCGGGGGATATTGAGTCCGTTGTGGGAAATGAGAAGTGCCGAATTTATTGGAACTACTCATTAGGCAGATTCGAGCCAATAAGCCTGATGTAGTCCTTCTCGACCACCAGCTCAAGACAATGTTTGTCATCGAGTTCTCGGCTCCTGCCGAGACCAACATAGTGTTGAAAGAGGAGGAGAAACGGACGAAATATCGAGACCTCCTGTGAAATTTGTGGTACTGATTATAGGAGCCCTCGGTGGAGCAAGAAATACACTGCTTTCAGAACTGAAGATCATACCGGCATGCCGTAATAAAAAAAGTAATAATAATAATAATAATAATAATAATAATAATAATAATAATAATAAAATGAAAACAACAAACAAATTTAAACAAAATAATAATAATAATAATGCAAGTGATAGTATTTGACTGAAGTGATAGTAAGTTAAAAATTTAAAAAGCACAACTGAAATGTTCCAAAAAAGTCTAAAGAAAAAAGGATAAATAAGGCCGTATTTAAAACTAATTCTATTATTCATTTCAAATACGTATTTTCTTTAGAATATTACTGACTGTATGTGTTTAACATTTGGCAGTTATTAAATGTTAACTTGCACCTTTAATTAAATGTAACAGTTGATTAATATAATTGGACTCTTAAAAGGTACGCTTAAATTAATTTCTTGCTGGCCGTTCAATAAAATTCTATTTTTAGCATCACGCTAAAACGCAATTAGGTCATATCAATATTTTTATAAATTCTACCTATTTCATAAAATAAACATAAATATTATTCAATAATAAAATTTTATTACAAGTACCCATTGATTAAATCATGCATTATATACAGTAGGTACGTAATTTAAAATTTAAAAACATATTTTTAAAATAGAAAATCCTTAATGTCTACCTAAAATGCATAAAGTTTTAAATTTGTATATTTATATTGAAATATTTTGTAGGCGCGTTTTTAAAACCATAATCACATCTCAGATGTTTATTTTAGTATTTATAGTATTGGTGGTTTCAGTAAATATTTAAAATTCTTTAGGAAGCATTATTATTACGATAATGACGGAAGGTTATGAAAAAATCTATTTACATTAATCTTTATTTTAACAGGTCTAACACTAAACTAGTTTTTAAAAGAAATATTTAGTTATTCGCGAAAAAAGCGAAGGGTGTTCCATATATGAGCATAATTCAGTACGTTTCGCCTACTTTTTCATAAACAAATTAACCATTATCAATGGAAAATATATTCGTAACTTAATTATAATATCAGATTGTCTAAATTATAATCCAAAATGGTAGAAGGTGCCTCAGTGCCTCGTGTAATAATTATGTTTCAAAAATTAATTCCCTTCACTTATTTCCTAAAGATAAGAAACTGTGTTTGAAGTGAAAAAATGCTTTAAAAATTGGAAAAAGACTAAAAACACTACTCCATGTATGCCGTTGTTGTTGTTGGAAGGCGGAGCGGTTACCCGCAGCACTCAGGCCATTCGACCTACTGTGACTGCCGCTAATCGAGAGCTATTGGAAGAGACCCGTGCTATGCGCCTAGGCCAACAACAGTTCTAGTGGAATCTCTCTAATGTTTTGGGGTAGGAGGGAACGCTATACCCAGATGTCTCTTGACCATGAGGTGATCTGCACCTTCTAGTATCACTAAAGCCAATGGTATTAAGATTCTTGTTGATAAGTCCGTGACCTGTTAACAGCCTTATGACTATCCTTATGCTGTTATGACTTAGCGCCAATATTGATGGAGTTGCGTTCGACCACAGCCCTTCAATTAAGGACGTGGCTTGTCGCAGCCCAGTCCTGTTCGACCATCCTTCCTCTGATCTCTTCCTGATCTAGTTTTCAATCTTATTACATAACTAGGAGGAAGCCCGAGCACTGGTTTGGATCCTGTAAACTGTATACTTGAGCCTCCTTTAGCCAGTGCGTCGGCCTCCTCTTTCCAGTTTTTGATGACCCGGTACCCAGGTCAATTTTACTTGGTTGTTCTGTCCATTGGACTAGACCATTAATATTTACAGTCTGCATTATAGTCTGCAGTCAACATTTTGTGGATAATGATTTTACTAAGGTATATTTGATAATTAATTCTTTAATTGGCCTTTGTTTAACGCCGACATATGTGAAAATGCCCATTAATTCGATCTGAACAGGTGTAATTTTAAAGGACATTGACAATTTCAAATTATTCTAAGTATATTCAACACGTACTCTTATGGAAAATGCACTGCTAACTGGCTCCCGCCAAAATATGTGAATATGAAAAATCTGTGAAATAAGTAGCGGCATTTATGAACAGTTTTTTACGTTTATACTATTCATAAGTTAAGTTGTTTATAAATGCAACAATAAAATTGAGAAGATTATTCTGAAATATAAGTAAGCATATAGATATTTCGAAAATTTTAAAAATATTCGTTGTTAGGTAATGATGAATTACCGAAAAAATGCAGGGATTAGTGATTTGGAATAGTGCAATTCAGAAAGCTCAGTAAGTGAAAGTAGAGCATTTCGTATAGTATGTCTTCCATAATATTATGCCTCCTCTCTACTAAATTGAGCCTCTTACGAGAATTACACAGAGTTTTATGTTAAATGGTAGAAGCCGTTCCTCTGGGATAATCACTCATGGAATATAATTAATAACTACGAAAGGACTAAATTAATTAATTTTAGCTTTCTATCTGTGCCTCAGGCAACATTATTGGCAATATAATTACATATTATACTACATCACTGGTCTAGAGATGGATCTCTGCTGATTCCGCTATTAGCAATTATTTTAATGTCACATTTAGAATTAAAAATTATAATGGGATCTCCTTTTCCAATGAAACGCATTAAATTTTGATTTAAACATATAGACGATGTATTGGTTTTACAGGAAAGAGGTTTGACGGTAAATTGAGAGGTATAGGTACACACTTTTCTAATCTTTATAAATGACATTAATTTTAATATTTAATTTAGCGTAGAGACAGAGAAGAACAATAAAATCATTTTTATGAATATAACACGATTACGTAATAATAACAAAGTCAATTTTAGCATCATCAGGAAATACCACAATATAAATTTTTCGCTCTTTCATAAATCTTCAACTTATACTTTCATGAAGTCTTTTTGTAAGTCTAATTGGTTGCACATTTATAGATCGATATCTGGATTACTGCGGCTCCTTTAGATTTCAAAACTGATTTTTTCCAAATCTGGACAGTTTTATAAACATATTATTACATGCACAAATAAAAAGTTTTAAATTAGAAGTGGAATCCTTAAAATATTTTAAATTAAGTCGAATGTCCCAGAATTATTTGCTTAAGGACCAAGTAGACATTTTCTATACATATCCCTCTTTGAAGTGTTTAAAACTGTAAATAAAATTTTTTAAATTGTCTTTTTTATAGTTAATTTACTTTTAACTAGATATTTTTTTCTTAGTATTTAAATTTAGGTTATATAAACATAATTGGGTAGAATACTATCATGAACCCAGTAATACAGTAGTTTGTGATGTCTATAGTATATCTTCAATTGTATAGACTTGGCCTTTTACACGTACGTTGTGCGTTGACGGGCACATTGAGAGAACCACTATATTTACATTTTTTACAAACAGAAGTAATTCCTGCTTTGGCTGCGTTGTTTCCAAATATCGCAATTCGAAACATTCCTGCAGATGCATTGTGGTTTGAACAGGGCGAGCTCCGCCACATTACGCACAACCAGTGGGGGAGTATTTAAATAATGTATTTCCGATTCGATGGATTGGCCGAAGAGGTTCAGTCGAATGGCCGGCAAGATCTCCTGATCTGATACTTCTAGATTTCTTCTAGAGATACGTAAAAAGCCAAGCTATAAAGAGATGGCAAATGACGTGGAACACTTGAAGTATAACTCCAGAATTTGAAAGTAGATTAGCATATTGTCAATAAGTTGGTGGAGAGCACTTCGAACACCTACTGAAATGGTGATTTTTGTTTCTATAAATTTATTTTACAGTTGTTTCATAATAATTTTTTAATTAAAGAAATTTGTATGTTTCAGTTTTATATCAAAAATGTTTTCATTAAATGTTTATTGTCTCGCAAACTAATGATCCAAATCTAAAAAGAAATACGTCGTTGGCTAAAACATTAAATTTCCTTTCACAAGAGATATTGCACAACCCTTTTCCCATTTAAAAAGTTGTAAGGGGTTGTCACCCCTCCGAGGGGGTTGAAATAGATCGTAAGATATTTACATAAAAACTGCATTTTAAAAATAAAGATTGGCACGTTTTAATATTTTTTTGAAAAGTAGCTATTTTGCATTTTATTCAATTTATACGGGCCTTTAGAATCTCACTGTATGTTTCTTTAAATAATAGGTTTGGAAATTCTTTATACATATCAGATATTTGGATATGTATATGCATGCAGACAATTTGAAAAATGCGAAATAGGTATTAAATATTTTCCTAGTTCACACATTCACTTTTTGCGGGTGCTTTATATGGATTTCCCATATCCGATGAGGATTATCATCAGCCCAATAACAACAGTTGCGCCAATAACTTCACCATTTAATGTGAAAATAGTCATAATAAAGTTGATTTAATTTGTGCGATCTGTCCTCAGTTAATTTTTTAAATCATCTTGTACGAATGACTGTTTACACTTTTAAGAATTTTTAGGACGGTGATATTACACCAGGCAAATTTTATAGCTCTCTTATCATAGAATGCAAATCTAAAAATCCCAAAAAATCGGAAGTGAGCTAAAGTCAGCATTTAAAAAGACATGGCCGCTCGCGTTATTTTTAAGGGGTTTAAGAAGCATACATTCATGTATGACAAATTGTTAGTCTTCAGTGATAAGAATGCGGATCTAGATGAACTACTAAACATTGGTTATAAATTTGTCTCCTTTATGTACGGATTAGACGGATCCCGAGACATTATAGAAGAACGATATAGGCTTTACAACATTGATATAGCTAAGCGGACGCTCGAAAAATCTTTTGATTTGGACGTTCTTCCTCCAACGAAAGTTGCACTAAAGCAACATATTTTAAGGTAGTTTCAAAAGGGGGTTGTTGTTGTTGTTGTTGTTGATAGGCGGCGCGGTTACCCGCAGCACTCAGGTCTTTCGACCCATTGTGCCTCCCGCTAGTTGGGAGCTATTGGAAGAGACTTGTGCTATGCGCATAGGCCAACACCCGTTGTAGGGGAGCTCCCTAATGTCCTGAGGCAGGAGAAATGCTGCGCCCAGGTGTTTGTATCTCTTCACCATGAGGCAGGCACAGCGACAGAGGATGTGAATGGAGTCCTCGTCATCGTGTTCGCAAAACCTGCACCTTCTAGTGTCACTAAGACCGATAGTGTTAAGGTGCTTGTTAAGATGTCCGTGACCTGTCAACAGTCCTGTGGCAATCCTTATGCTGTTACGACTTAACGCAAGTATTGATCGAGTTGCGTTCGACCAAGGCCCTTCAATTAAGAGCCTGGCTTGTCGCAGCCAAGTCCCGTTTGACCATTCTTCCTTTAATCTTACCTTGATCCAGTTTCCAATGGACCTTGCTACATAACTAGGCGGAAGCCCCAGCACTGGTTCGGGCCCTGTATACAGGCCTTTAAATGGGGATGGCGTGTTTTGTAAATACCGTCAAGAACGGTGTAACAATCCAGGAAAATATTAATAAATAAATAAATTGGTGAACTTGTCTAATTTAAATTATTTAAAACTTAATATTGGTAAATTTAAGATTATGAGCTAGGTAATAAATATAAAAGTCCGAATGCTATGGACAATAATAAACTAGCATATGTAAATATATTTTAAAATTTGGGTAAGCCATCATTTTGGCATATTTGATATGGTCCTTACTTTCCAATCCTTTGAACGTAAGGTTTTGGTTAGATAAGGATACTTTTTACTTGGAGATTGTTTGATTTTATGCAAGCATTAGGTATTGATATATAAAAAGTAAATAAATTAAACTGGTTAAGAAAAAAAAAATAAAATTTTGACTGTATTAATAAAACCCCACATATTTAAAACTTGTGTTGTGTTTATATTTGTGCATATAATACCCTCCCATAGTCTTTCTTGTAGTATATTTTGTGCTCTACAAAATAGTGTATGTACAATAATTTTACTCTACATACATTGTACAGTTCTCCCGAAATTCGTGGCGAAAACCTTAGAGGAACAAATTTTTCAGTAAGAATAATGTGTTTAACAGCTCAGCTTCGCAAAATTGAGACATTTTATATTTTTAAGTTATAAAACGAACCATAACAAACATCTTTTGCGAAAAACGCACAAAATGCATATCCCCGTAACGAAAAGCACCCTCTGAGTGACGTAACGCGTCATGTTATAAGGATCGCCCACTTCGCACAACATCCTATCTTCTGTGTGTATTTCGTGACTGTAAATGTAGAAATGGCTGCCAAAAAATATACAGGGTGTCCACCTAGTGCGCGTAAGTCCAATATCTGGGTTAATAAAAGAGATAACTTAATTTTTTTTTCTATAGGGTTGTCTAATATCCCGAGCTGCACAAAATGAAAATATATTTACATATTCAGGGTGTTCAGTTTTTCCTGGACAGGTACCAACTTCATTTTTTTAAATGGAAACCTATATTTTTTATGGCATTATCGAATTCTACGTAAAAAATTAGTGGGACTTTGTGCTTAACACTGCTATTGAAATATTGATAGTTTTCGAGATATTTGACTTTTAATTTTTTTTTCTTATGTTTCGTCACTTCTAATAGTTGACATAATTATGGTTGTATGACAGCTAGAAATTATTTTTTTTTCAGAAACTGTAGAGTGAAGATGGCTCTTTCGAAAAACGTATCAAAAGTTGACCTGCGATATACAGGGGGCAACAGAAATCGTGCCAAACCTGATGGTTTAAAATTTAAAAAATCTCGACTTTTTCAAATGGAACACCCTGTGTTTTATGATTTCATTAGATGCCTTTCTGTAGACTTTACAATTTTATAATAGCTTTCCCTATACCTAAGTTGCGTAGTTTTTGCAAAAAACCCACTTTTATGAAAAATACCCGATTTGCGCACGTTCCTTTCTCGGGAAAAACGCAGTGAGCGTCTGTCACGCAATAAAATTTGTGACAATCAGTTTACATGTCATTTCTTCTTTTACTGAATATTCACGTACGAGTTTAGAGTAAGTACTAAGCGTGCATACAATGAACTATTCAAAAGAAGAATTAGTGAAAATGGTTTATGCCTTAGGAGAAGCTCATGGAAATTGTTTGCTAGCAGCACGTATTTACAAAGCAAATAATCCAGATTTACAGAGATTTCCACGTGCTGACTGTTTTGAAAATGTGAAAGAAAGATTTGAAAGAACAGCAAATGCGAATTATGAGAACACTACCAGGAGACATGACGGTAACAATGACGATATTCAGTTTAATGTTGTGGCGTCTGCTGTTGAAAATCCAAATATTAGTGTCAGGAAAATCAGTAATAATCTTGGAGTTTCCAAAAGCTTGACAAACAAGATACTGAAGAAGAATAATTTTCATCCGTATCATATTAAAAACCATCAAGCACTGTTACCTCAAGATCACCTAAACCGCCTGCAATTTTGCCACTGGGCATTGGATAAAATTCAGGAAAGTCCAAACTTTTTTATGAATGTCTTGTTTACTGACGAATCAACATTTTCAAACACATGCTTACCCAATCGTCGCAACTTTCATCACTACGCTGACAATAATCCAAGATTATTGAGGGTACTAGATAATCAGAGATCCAAAATGAGTTTCTAACCATAACGCCCGAAATGTTAAGAAATGTTCACATTCATTTTCGTCGTAGATTAATGCTTTGTGTTGAAAACAACGGTGGACATTTTGAGCATTTACTTTAGGTTAGCTTGCTTGTATGAGTATTGCGTATTCTTTTTTCAATACTCTATGTACATTCATCCATTTCACTAATAATTTTTCTAACTACGGTAACACCGTTTGGTTTTCAATATGATACGTATGAAACTTCTTCTTCAATATCTTATTTGTCGAGCTTTTGAAAACTCCAAGATTTCTACTGATTTTCTGATACTAATATTTTTGGATTTTCAACAGCAGAAACCACAACATTAAACTAAATATTATCGTTGTTACTCCCATGTCTCCTGGTAGTTTTCTCATAATTCCCATTTGCTGTTCTTTCAAATCTTTCTTTCACATTTCAAAACAGTCAGCACGTGGGAATCTCTATAAATACGTGCTGCTAGCAAATAATTCCCATGAACTTCTTCTAAAGCATACGCCAGTTTTGCTAATTCTTAATTACATGTACAGCTTTTATGATTTTTTACTTTTATTTACAAATAAATGGTAACTTTCCATAAAGACTTGTTTATTAAACTGAAATTATCTAAATTTTTCAGTTATTTTTATTTTAAGAAGTGTAAACTAATACATTTTATAAAAATAAATAGCCTTACAATATTTTTTCCGTCAAAGGAGTGCGCAAATCGGGTATTTTTCATAAAAGTGGGTTTTTTGCAAAAACTACGCAACTTAGGTATAGGGAAAGCTATTATAAAATTGTAGAGTTTACAGAAAGGCATCTAATGAAATCATAAAACAGAGGGTGTTCCATTTGAGAAAGTCGAGATTTTTTAAATTTTAAACCATCAGGTTTGGCACGATTTCTGTTGCCCCCTGTATATCGCAGGTCAACTTTTGGTACGTTTTTCGAAAGAGCCATCTTCACTCTACAGTTTCTGAAAAAAAAATAATTTCTAGCTGTCATACAACCATAATTATGTCAACTATAAGAAGTGACGAAACATAAGAAAAAAAAATTAAAAGTCAAATATCTCTAATCTATCAATATTTCAATAGCAGTGTTATGCACAAAGTCCCACTAATTTTTTACGTAGAATTCGATAATGCCATAAAAAATATAGGTTTCCATTTAAAAAAATGAAGTTGGTACCTGTCCAGGAAAAACTGAACACGCTGAATATGTAAATATATTTTCATTTTGTGCAGCTCGGGATATTAGACAACCCTGTTGAAAAAAAAATTAAGTTATCTCTTTTATTAACCCAGATATTGGACTTACGCGCATTAGGTGGACACCCTGTATATGTACGAGGATCTTTTAAATGACTGAGTTTTTGTAGTTAACTAGATTGTAAAGTTAGTTAGTGACATTAAAAAGTTAGGAAAATGTAGGAAGTCAATAAAATTTAAAAAAGATCGTTTCCTTTTTTGTTTTTTGTTAGGAAATTTATATTCTTGGTTATATTTAAATTAAAATATCATTTTTTTCTAATTTTTAACCTTAAAATCCTGTAGAAATAAAAAAAAATGTTAAAATTGCTCCAAGGGATAAGAAGATATTTCATTTTCAAACATTTGAAGGAGCGGCCATGTTTTTTCAAAATGACGTTTTTAGCTCACAACGGATTTTTTGGGATTTTTATATATTTGTTCCTGAACATAAAACCTATCGATTTCCATTGAAAAATAAATGTCCCCTTAAACTTCATTGAAAAAATAAGATTTGCCTGGTCTATATATCTGATCAGTCACGGCCCAGTTGCCGAGCTCACTGAAGTCGACATTGGCCGAGCACAGTTGCTAAATTCACTTAAATAGTTAACAACACAATACGTCCAACCTAGAATCGTCTCAAACAATGGATTCACACTTTCTAGGCACACCTTTCACATAAGTCAACTCAAAGTATCGTGCATCGGTTTGCTTATTGTGGTGACATAGATAATAAGGTGCTAATGTCTATTTGAATGGTACCTATTCTCTAAATAATCAAGCAACCTTAATCTGACATCGGCACGTTTTATACTATACCCGAACATCACTCGGTCCTGATACGAAGAGCTTCTTTAATTAGTAGAGAGTTATTGGAAAATCTATGTGACTGAAATCTGAAATCTATATGTGTGTGAAAATCTATTAATAGTGTCGCTCGGTTTTAACGATGACTTTATTGGAAGACCGGTTGGTCGGGCCGGTGGCTAAGGGTTTAGTGTCTCGATCGCTAAACCCAGAGGTCGTGAGTTCGAATACCCATTCCACCAAACAATTTTTAATTAAATTGTTTACTCGTGGATCAAGGTGTGTTCGCAGGGATGGGGTGGCAACCATCCAGGGGCCTTATTCTGTATTTATTTTTTGTAGACCGAATCGCCCGGTTCGGTAGACTATCGAACGGCACAGTAGTCGAACATTCGGTTCGGTAGCGTACATTGCAATTCAGTATCACTTATCGGGAACCATTCCGTTCGGTTTGATAGGAATCAAAGGGCGATCGGGAAAATTGCCGAACGTCATGCGCTGTCGCCGGATTGCTATGCTCCCAACCAATCACAGTGCGTGTTTGTGTTTGACATCACAGTTGACATAAGTATTTTTTGGTTAACTGCACGTATGACATGAGGCCATATAGTGCCCAAGATAATTGACTTTATAGTAAGGTAGATAAGTTTACTTAAACGAATATATTATTTTGGTTCAAGAAACATTTGGAAACCAGTATTTCAGGGTGATTTAGGGCACCCACCACTTTGTCTAGGCAGACTGACTTAGGGCCGGTTTTTCAATGCTTTGTTAACATGATTTAACCCGTAGTTAAGCTAACTATATTTACCTCGAAAATTTTATGAATAACTATTCACATTCTAAACTTGTAGTTATAACTCTAGGTTAAATTACGATAACCAAGCATTGAAAAACCGGCTCTAAGTACTAAACTAAAGTCACAGCCCACAGCTTGCTGGAATGAGCCTTGCCCGAAGAAATTCAGAACACATACCTAATACCTAAGAAAAAAGACGGTTGCTGCCTATATAATGAAATCTAGGGTGTAGATCCTTGAGAAAATATCACATTATGTTGTACTGGCATTCCAGTAGTTCTCTCAGGCTCATGCATGAAGAGTCGAAGTTCTTCAATTAGTGCACGAACCAGATCTTTTGATAATCTATATCTATCCGTAAATGCTATCGGGTAGTATGAAAGGGTTAGAGGCATCCCTGAGAAGCCTCTAACCATTTCACATTACGGATTTGCTCCCGTCTTAGCTGCTCCCTTCTGTGCCTTAAAATATATCTATTGCGTAGCACTCCAATAATATCCATGGCTGCAAAGCAGATTGAATCAATTCACCTTTCACTTAAAACAGGAATTTATACTCAAACATTATAGAAAAACATAAAATAAAAGAAAAATACTGATTAGACATCCAATATCACGCGTCAACATAACCTCGAAAACCTTACCGAAATCCAAATCGAAACCCACAACCCACAATGCTCTCAGTCAGCGAACCGAGGCTTCGATTGAGTTACCGATAGGTCCGATGCTACGGAATAGCTTTCACGCTACCAAACCGAAAATGACGTCACTATCGAAGAAATCCTACCGAATCGAACGGTTCGCCAGTTACAGAATAAGGCCCCTGGCGATGGCCTAGTATGGGAAGAATGTCAACTTGATGTTAATGTGAGAGATTAAAATCAGTTGATGTTTGACTTGTGCCCCTAACTAATGAGGTTTTCCAGGTTTGCCTCATTCCAGCACTGAATGGTGGTTAGGGCCTGCCAATGTAAGTCGTTCCTGAGGCAAAATGTCGCCCTTTCTCCCACACAAGTCTCAGACTTCGGGCTAATCCTTGTGATTAGAGTGAGGGGTAGAGATATTATTATTATCTTATCCTGTTGACAAAATTCTAGTTATTGGAATGGAACAAACAGCGTGTCTTGTTTTGACGTTACACCTTTATTCTACCTAAAATTTTTTTATAATCCAAGTGAAGCTATTATTATTCAGAAAAGAGGAAACTAAATAAGATTGTAATATTTAAGTTCAAGACTATAATGATGTAATTTCTGTGTAAACTTTTTGTACCGACGCCTCAACTTGAGTTTTTGGTATACCTACATTTTATTACATTAAATAAGGAATACATTACATAACACCGTACAATAATCCGGCAAAATTAAAATCAAACACTAACCTTATTAAGGATTCTCTTGCCTAAATACTGCTTAACCTTATGGGATGTCAATTCATTCTTTTGTAAACTCATAAATAACACACGAAAATCTACAAATTTAGCAGTTTACTCAGTTAGACGATGAACAAGTGTTGCAGAAAAGTTGTATCAAAAAACAACGACAGTTATGATAAGATAAGAGGTGCCAGCTAAATAGTTTTTAATGGTACATATTATTACTGTAAAGTAGTATTAAAAATATGAAAAAATCTACAATACTTTTGTTTAAAACAAAATGCCCATTATCCCTATATGCCATGAATTTTCACTAGTAACAGGTTGCACCACATTTAATATAGGTTAATAACATTGGTTAACCATACCTGCACCCCTGGTGACCACCAAGAATATCCATTTACATTATGAATATTGAATTTTTGTTGGATTCAAAAATTGGATTAATGAAGTATCACTATTGTTTGGAAGTTAAAAATATCAAATTCTTTTGGGAATTCTAACAAAGTCGAACACATTCTCCATATCTGTTTTCATGAAATATGTTTTGTTATTATTTGGTAATTTTAATATCATACTATTATGTGTTATTGTTGTTGTTGTTGTTGTTAGGCGGCGCGGATACCCGCAGTACTCAGGTCTTTCGACCCATTGTGCCTGCCGCTAGTTGGGAGTTATTGGAAGAGACCCGTGCTGTGCGCATAGGCCAACACCCGTTCTACGGGAAGCTCTCTAATATCCTGGGACTGGAGAAATGCTGCGCCAAGAATTATGTGTTATTATTAAAATATATAAAATGTATAGGAATTTTTCACTTTCAGGTATATCTACTATATTTCATATCTTCAGGTTTATTGTTATCGTTTAATCAAATAACAAAAAACACTTGAAAATGTTGAAACCTAGAATGCAGCCCTCTTGATGAACATATACTTGAATTTGTACTACAAACTATGGCTGCGTTCTGGTAGTTGAACCGGTTAGAAATCGTTCAATATGTGTATTTCATGGTTTTCTGATTAAACAGCTGATTTGGCGAAATGGTTGCGTTCCGAATGACTCATAACTCAACAGTAGTCGAGTGCACCGACTAAAGGGAGAACATAACCGGCATGGACATTTTGACACTTGAATTAATGATATGTTAGGTATGTATTTAGAAGAATTATTTGTATTATTCTATTCTTTATAACAACAAGCACGTATTATCTTTTGCTGTAGTCCTGGTGTGTATAAGTATATACCGTAATCATGACAAACATAAACTACTACCATGTTTTTACTATGGCTACCATATTGAATATTCGAATGTGACAGCGTCATTGCCTACATTGGAATAAATATGACCCTGGTTTGAAAAATAAGAAAATTGTATAATTTTTGACAAGCTAGCACGCATAATACTATATTATGTTCAAAAAATTGTATTTACCAAATACCTTGTGAATTTGATAATTATATTGGTGAAATATCTAGACCGTTACAAATAAGGGTCTGGGAACATAAAAATTATGTTAAGGCTTACCAAGTAGATAGAGCTACACTAGTAAAACATGTATGAGATAACGATTACCGGGTTGATTGGACACTGGCTAAAATTTTACAAAAATCAGTTAAAATAAAATTAAAAGTAAGTGTTTTTATTAAACTTAATGGTGATAACTGTATCTTGTCAGAAACAATAGATATTCATAGATCAATCGTGGCTTCAAAATGTGATGACATTTTGAATTAAAAAGATCAATCTGAGAATTTTTTTATCATACAAACCTTCTACTGACGACAAGTAGGATCAACTTGAAACGTTGAGAAAAAAGCTAGTTAAGTGATTTCTTTGAAATTTTATTATAATAATCATTTTATTTAGACATAATTCAAAATATGATTTGTAATATTACAGAATTTTGTATAAAATGAAAAAACCACTGATTAAATTTAGTTAATTTATCAAATATTTATTTTACTGCATAATATACAGTGGTTTTTTGCGACTACAATGACTTATAATACTTATGTTTCAAAAACAAGAAGCCTATGTTACTATAATATGTAGAAATTTTATTAAATTTTATTTATTTGATTTAATGAAATACCAAAAAAATAAATCAAGATGTCGCACCATTGATCTATATAAGAGGGGGAAATTAACTTAGGGGGGGACTACTTCAATTATTGTATCACTAGCTACCTAGAACGCAGCAATCTTGATGAACATAATATATGCCTACATTTTTACCCCACACTATAGTTGGTTTCGGAAATCGTTAAATAGTAGTATTTCCTGACCCTTTGATTAAGCAGCTAATTTGGTGAAATGGTAGCGTTTCCAATCGCAATACATCACCGCACTCATCCACTGAATACTCACTTTCACTGTAACCCTGTATATATAAGTACGTATTATAATCATGACAAGCATAAACATGGCCAACGACGGCCATATTTGTACTACAGCTGTCATATTGAATTATTATAGAAAGTGACAGAGTAATAGACAACTGTATTATGTATAATATGAAATATTTGTTGTGTAAAAAACTAGGTAGTATCTGGTTAAAATACCACGCTTGCCTGGCAATAAAGCTTAAATATGTTTATGAGAAAAATAAAATTAATTTCTTTTCATCGGAACATTCATTACAGTTTAACAGTAAGTTTTTTCTTATAGGGGGTTAAAAGGCCAGGTTTAAGTTAATGATTCACCCCTCAATTTTTTGTAGGACGATATATTTTTTAATTCAATTTACTGTCTTAGTATTATGTGTTAACTTGCTTTTGTATATTACTATTATTATTATTATTACTATTATTACTATTATTATTGTTATTATTATTACTATTATTATTATTATTATTATTATTATTTGTATTGTTATTTATTTTGGAAAATAGGTACACGAAAACATTTATTAAAAAACACATAACAAAGGATTACCTCATCAAAATAATCTTAAATAAGTTGATGAATGAAGCCATAAATCTAATGAGAGTTTATATAACAGTTTGATGGCACTAACATAATTAGGTCAGGTCAGTCTGTGAGTGATATATCTTAAAATTTGTTACCTGTGTAATAAATTAAGCAAAAATTGTGGTACTATATTTAGTAGCTTTAATAGTAAGTAGTACTAAAATTTTGTATTGTATAATTGTCTACACAGTTTGCAAACATTTTTTTGAAATAGTATGAATCTCTTTTAGTAAACAATTTAGATCTATAAAGTATTAAATGTTAATTACTATAGCTTGGTATATTCACACACATAGGTACGGGTATATTTTGTTAGCAAATTACAGTTACTATGTTTCTTGATGAAACGAAATATATTTATTACATTTCTTTGCTAAGCAAAGTACAACTATTATGTATACTGTTTCCTGATATGTACGGTAGTAATGTTTTATTATAAATGTTAATAACCTAATAACCAATTCATTTACTATAGTATTAACGAACAGATGTTTCCTATAGTTCCATAAATATAAAAGTTATTAATAACAAATTCTTCCATGTCCGCAGTTAGCATTCCTATATTAATTTCCAATTGAAGAATTTACAGAGCATTTCATTATTTTCTATATCGCATACCATCCCGCGTAATATGTATATGCATTATGAGAGATTTTTGTGGAATTTGTATGACGATTAATTAATTGTTATTTGTTAAAATGAATTAGTATTTCTATCATCCTAATAATTAAACAAAAACTGATGAGTTGAATTATTATAAGCAAAAAGTTCAATAATCAGTCTATAGCTAGAAAAGTAAGTAGATCGCAGCAGTTTTCGATTCGAGTAAACTATTTTTTTCAAATACAATTTAGATAACAATAGACATGATAGAAAATCACTGCTGTTTAAAGCAGGCCCAAAGGCGGGATAATACAATAGGTAAAAGTACCTGAAAACGTTGACTAAAAATATTATAGCTCGTGCTTGGTAATAGACGTAAATCTAAATAATATATTATTCTAGGTAAGTATACTTAAAAATGTTACAATTCAAACCGTATAGTCAAGACATGTTTACTTCTGAAGCACTGTTTCAGTCATGCGGATAAACACTTTCACTTTTTCAAAGACTTTTCTTAGCACCGGCGCTGAGGTCAGTCGGGTAGGGGTTGGGAGATATTTAAGTCAAACTTGGCGCAAAGTAACCTTACTCGTCTAAAGAAGAAATGTGTGTGTTACTCACCACCAGGACAACGTAATGGGGGTGACAAGCAAAAGGTAGACAGGCACGAGCACGACGTGCATATCGCGCGCTCACACTCACTTAGGTGAGCCCCATGACTGGCTTAACAGCGGCCGCCGACTCACGGCTGGCGGTGTCGCTCAGGTGAGCCGCGGTACCCGCCGCATGCGCAACTATCGTCCTCCCGCGGCTTCAGAAGCTTTATCCTGCCGCCCGCAAGGACGAGCGGCGAGCTTTTGGCGACGATGTCCAAGAACTCTAGATATATTATAATAGTATTCGGAGAAAAGTGTGCTGCACTTTTTTAAAAACATTTTTCTAATCCTATAATGTAAATAACAGAGTAGAAAGGCAAACGGTTTGAGTATTCTATTATTTCTTTGATGATGTATAAATTACGATGATATATTGTATCTCAATGTCTTAAGAAAAGAGAACACATTACAGTCACATATCAATTACTATAAATAAGAGATACTTTATATACAGCTGAATGTTTATGCTGAATCAAATTTGTACAATATAGTCATAGACAATAGATTAGGTAAAGCAATAGGATACAAAATGAAAGATGAACGGGGGCGTACAGAGCAAGTAAATATACGAATGAGAATATATACATACTGAGGAATATAACAGAAAGAAACGTAGGTAATAGCAACAAATTATTTTTAACATTTATAGATTTGAGTAGTACATCGACACAGCGAATATGAAAATTATATGGAGATGTTTCGAGGAACTTGAAACATGAAAAATCTTTTGAACGTAATCAAAGACGTATATAATAAAGTAAACAAATGATACAATATTTAAAAAACTCTAGAAACCCAAAAAGGGGACCAGGACACAGATAGCTTAAATTCTCTATTGTCGGAGCCGCATTACGAAAAAAGTAAAAAAAAACATAGACCATGATAAGGTTAATAAATAAATCCCAATAAAAGTAGACAGCTTTATTGTGCTAAAATCAAAGAATTACAAGAGAATTGAAAAAATAGGAGATATGAACTGAAGAAATAGAGAGAATATGAATGGAGATAAATAAAAACAAAAATAGACTCATGATTAACGGTAACTTAAGAGTGTAATTGTACATTAATTTATAGAAAATATTATTTTAATTATCATTAACAAATAAAATATAGACAAAGGAATTGTATTGGTATAGATATACACGATACTGGCCAGGTTTTCATGATCAGTATATTATTAAAGTTTGTAGTTCTTATTACCATTTTAAGGACTTTTCCTATAATCCTTTAAATAACCTAGTTATTATTAGTAACTCACCCTCTATTAATGACTAAAATAGAATAGTTAAGAGAGTGATAGAAGAAAAAATAGGAGAAGAGGAAGAAAAGTATGGATTGGAAGGATAAAAATGGATGGTTACCATTCTAAATTGTTTTTTGATTGTTACCAATCTAAAAGTTGTTGCTATTGCGTAATAGTTTGAGTTGGTTGTTTCGTGACATGGGTGGCTGGTTTAATACCTTCTCTTCTCACTGACAGTTAAGTAGGTTGCAAACTAAATACGCATTTGTACAATAATTAGCAGCACTATGTTTATTGCTTATTATAGTTATCAAGATAAAAAGTATTAATTAAACGTTTTTCTTAATTTTGAGGATTATTTTAATACCCTCTTCTTCCTAGTTTTCAATTGCAATAGAGATTAGTAAGGGCGTGTTTTAATTAAGTATCTAATGATTCAACTATTAATAGCATACACAAGAATTTACACTTCAAATATGTTGTACTAAGATTTTATGAACTTGGCAAATGAATTTCCAATTGTCGCCGTATTAAACAACCTATGAATTGTTGTTATTCCTCGTGATACTGTAATTAAAATGGGTGTGTTAAATATTAATTTAACGGAATAGGAACTTTTTAATTACGGAGATGCTTCAAGAACTAATGTATGTATAAGTAATAAAACAAAAGTAAATTTAACTAGGAAATTAATAAGTAGTAAGGAATAAAACATTATTGTTTTTAATATCTTGATGTCAAATAGTCTATCACTGACGTAATTTTCCACATAACACCAAAACACTATAAGTACTGCACTCGACGCGCGTTTCGCCAACCAAGTTGGCATCATCTAGAGATGATTAAAACTAAACAGTGTGGTAAATCAAATAGTGTGGTAAACTGTTAACGGTTTTCAAGGTATTAGCGTATTTAGTAAAAAAATTGTGGAATTAGATTTTTAGTAAACTTAACGTTACCACAGTTATCGATATAAGTCATTTAAGTGTCATTTTTATTTGGGCAATTCAGTAAATTGTTATTAAGCTATACATTAACGGTGTTTTCTAGTGTTATCCTTTTTATTGTTTTGATTAAAACTTGCTTACTATCTTGAAAACGGTTAACTTTAAATATAGCACATGTTACATAAAACATGTTTAGAATTAACCATATACACCGCGTATCCAACAATATACGGTTTGTTCTATTTAAAAAATCATAAATTTGGTGCTTTCTGACTTTTGTGATCACTCTGTATAAAATATAGCACGTTTACATTAAAAGTAAACGAGCATGTTTTAGTAAGTTTTATCGGAGATATTTACTGTAACATTGAATGTGAGACACTCTGTTTTATTACACAATATTAAAAGCGATATTATTAATGTTATTAAAATCATTAGAGTAATGTGCAATACAACCTAACACTTTAAAACAATAATTGATAATATTCTATATATGGTACACGAACACGATAGTTTTGGGTTATATATTATCCCAAGATCTTAAATAGTGTTACTTCTAGAATGTAGTGAATCGTCTAGTGCATATTTAAGTGTTATTAGAGGATAACTTTTAGAGACAACATTTTATTTATTAATAGTTATTATATTATATTATTGTGTGTTATTATTATTTACCTTATTTTGATTTTTAAATAAATTGTGCTATTTTTAGATTAGCAACTAACCACTCTACTGTTATGACAAGTCAAAAATAAAAACTAAAACGTGCATAGTAGAATACAACTATGAATATATTGCTATATTACAGTAATAATTATTCATAAATAGTACAATAAATATATACCTTAAGCAGTAATGTATTTCTTAATTGTTTACTACTCTATTATAGTAATTATACCATAGTTGTAGGTAACATTTATATAAATTATTGTAGAATTAATCAACGGTTGATGATGAGTTAAACTTTATAGATATTGTGTGTTAGCCACAGCTGTTGTTATTATTTGTGGAATGACTACACTTTGAAATGAAGTACTATAGTTTTAAAAATGTTTCTCTTGCAAAGTTGAAAACTGTTCCTTATTTTTTTCTGCTGTATTGATGATTTTGATTTAATATTATACATTAGGACCAGTGCAATTTTGGGTCACTCCTACTGTGATTGCTGCAAAATTTACCGCAAACGTGAGTAGCTTGCTGCTGACGAAGCTGACCAACTCGGAGGAATAGCAATTTAGGTATATATTTTAAAAATGTAGAGGCCTATGAACATTTTTTGATGATGGTGGTGATAATTTGATAGCATTATATTTTCTACCAGTATAATGCGGTGGATTTACATATTGTTTGTTGTGATGTCTCAATGTAATGAAGACCGAAATTTATGTATTATGCATAAAGAAACCGATATGAGGTGGAAGTGGTGGAAGGTGGAAGAAAGAATCCATGCCATTTCTGTAAAGCAAAGAACTGTAAATCACAATTCTTAATCAATCAATTTATCTAAACTACTTACATTTGGTAATGAATTGCTGAAATCCTACAAGAACCGATGGCGGTGGATAATGATGTCATTCAGGTGAACTCTACATTAAGGTAATAATTTTTATGACTAATTAAATCAGAGAATTTGATAAAATTTTTAGTGATTTTAGTGACAGTATTTTTAAATAAACGATGACTCAGGTTTCACGTTTATAGTTACAATACAAGTTAAAAATCAATAGTTTATTAGTCTGTTGTTAAATTTTTGAATAGGATACATCTCATACGTAACACATGGAGTACATGAAAATTAATAATGATCCCTTTTTATTGCATCGATAATTCGGGTATTTCTTAAAACATAGGTAACTCGATAAGTAATTTAATTATTGGGTAACACTGTAATATGTACAGAGCTAGCGTCTGAAAATTTAATTGAAAGCTGTCTTTATATTTCAATCCCAAGACCGCAACAGAACCTATCAAAGTCAATCAAGTTTGTAGTGTAAATTAATACAGCTTTGGTAACTGAAGGTTGCTCTCAGTTTTACTAATGAGTATTACACTCATCTGCATTCAACTCAGTCTCTTTCGACAAATTCGTGAGACATAATACAAGAGATACATCAAGACGCTCGTGAGATTTACATATGGCTCTCTGCTTGCTAATCTATCAGGATATCAACATCCTAATAGGCAGAGTGACTGATTTGTAGGACGCTGCGGAGACAATGTTGAATGTGCCTCCATTAACTCACCTCCATGTCAATTGCAAGTACTTTGCTTCTTTTCAATTCCACACAATGCGTCAGATAAATAAAGCTATGCAAATGGTAACCTTAAAGGGATGTCTTGAAGTTTCAGTCGGTGACTGTTTCGAGGATTTTAAATTGTAACGTTTATTATTTGTTGACGTCTTTATATCTTTATATTTTTCTGAGAAAGGCTAAACGGTTTAGACAGAATTATTACTTATTTCGAAATTTTCCGTTTACTCATTTTTAATCACTTTGGTAGGTCATTTTAATTATTAGTTTCTCAAGCGGTGTACATTCAAAATCTGCACTGAATAAAGGTTTATCTTCTGTTTAATATTAACGTCAGACGAGACGAGAAGGGATAGTCACTTGACTCAGTTCAATTTGAGAAAAGACACTAGATTCCCTCTTATCTCGACCAGATCTGTCCAGCTTAGGACACAGTAGTTATTTAGAGGGTAAATATTACGAAACGCTTCATAGACAGAATTGTTCTGAATAATTAGTGATACGAAATAACCACTCATAATTCAAGAACTTAAGACTAGAACTACCAAGTACTTAGCATCTAATACAAGTACTTATATAAAATGAAGGAACTCAAATCCTTCAGAATGGATTTGTAGAATTATTTTCTTGGAAACTAGCACGTGTGATCTTGGATTTTTTTTCTACTCTTTATATTCCTGTTTTTATTTCACAAGTGACATATTTTTACAAAAATGTTTTAGTAATAATACAATTATAACAAAAATCGCAACTTTATAGAGACAGAAGAGAACACATATATGCGTACACATAGAAGTGCCAAACATAAAGCAATATTATAAACAGTTATAAAAACAAAAGCAAAACAAAAAATCATATTAATATCATATTAATTTTTATTTTTGAATTATGGGAATTACTTTCTCAACAAATTTCTGTTCTGTGAGATTATCCCTAGCTTGCTGAAATTCTGGCTAAAGCTATACTAGATAAAATAAGATGAGAGATCCGCCATGAAGCCAGAATATGAAAATGTATTTTGCATTGCTCAAAAGACATTTTATCTATCATTATCTTATAAACTCATTATTAAAAATAAACCTATCGACCCCCATAAATATATTAATCACAGTTCAATTCTGTTCCAATTAGACTTGTATTATACTTGGGTTCAGTGATATAGCTGAACCCAGTTATTTGGTACCTTCTTTAGAAGTATAAAAATCCTTTTGCAAATATTCCAATGAGAGACATGCAACTTTACTCATGGAATTATATTATCTACTAGACTGATGTATGGAAGAAATATAGGTACCAACCTATATTTTCTCAGAAATTATTTGTTATTGTGGAACACTTTTATTTGATAACCCATTTGGTTTTCTGAAACACTGCAAATTACCTGAAATTTAACATATCAAAATAAACTGAGTATTATCTTTTGAAACAATACCTGTCAAAGTTTTATCAGTGTTTACCCCTGCTTAAATAACACTCGTTTAATTTACAACTATTAATTAACTTAAAATAAGTCAAGACTATCCATTGAGCTGTTAAGATCTTTCGAGCAGGTCAGTCATAATGGCAAGTAGGATTGTTTTAATGGAAATAAGTAAGTAATGAATCGTACCTGGAGAAGATTTGAAGAGAGTCATTGAACCAATTTTCGGTATGTTGGAGGTTGTGCTAGGGAAACAACCCCCAGAATTGATAGGTTTATTTAATTATAAGTCAGAAGGCAAAAACTGCTGTAAAGAGCACAGGGTGGTAATAAAATATCAATTCTGTTCGTTCCGATAAAATATCCGTTCAGTTCTATTGTTATTTCATTTTTGTTCATTTATTTAAATCACGTATGTTTTAATGAATTGTTTCAGAAAAACTCTTTTATCTCTGAAACTAAAAGCGATATAAAAATGGGACAAAACGTACATATATAGAGTATACCGGGTATCAAATAAAAGTGTAATGATATTTCATAATTCTGAAAAAAATTTAGAAGCATTTAAAATTTCACAAAAACATATACCCGGATTACCTTTCTCTGGTTTCAAATTAAAAAAATTAGAAAACCAAAACTATGTTTGTTCCGGAAGGTACCGTACAAAAAAGGTAACCTCTGTAAATTTAATTGTTCAAAAATATGGGCAGTTAAATTTTACCCTTAAAACAGTTGTTACACTTCGTTTGTTATTTAATACATTTCCATAGGAATCCGGATTATCAAAAAAGTTCAATACTAGATTCTACTAAACTTCTACTAAATTCTACTAAATTTCAGTACCACTACAAACAAGTTTCAAGTTTATTTATGCTCATAATTAAAAAGGATAATAATTTAAAATCTGTCTGATTTAAGACATCTGTAAACCGTTTAAGACGTCTGTACATCCGACCGTAAACAAGCAATTTTAATTCTAAAACGTTACACATTTTCTTCCTAGTATAAGTTTAATGCATAGTTGACGTAGGGTATCTACAGGGCGTATCAAGGTATCGAATTAGAAAGTACCTGGATTAAACAGCTGCCAACTTCTTCACAAGGGCTAATATTTGTACTTAAAAGAACACCCTCTGCGGAAACTGAATAGGAGCAGGATAAGGATACAGTTTATAAAAGTAGCGATACGTACTTAAACATTATACTTTCAAGCATTATCGCGCAGATTACACAGGAAGGGGCTCTTAAAGGTACGTGAATTGTGAAGCGGCAACACTACTAGCTTACAAACAAAAGAACAAAAACATATCGGCTTACAAAATAGAAGTTTAGGCATTTCGCTTTTTAGTTAGCTGAGCCATGTGAAAGTGGTACCCAATATTTTAAACGAGTGGATGAACATTTTTAATGCGATTTGCCTAAAATACAATAATTGTATTTCTAAGATATTGATTGTAAAAATTAATGTATTTTCATGAGATAATTTTTCAACATTAGACGTTGTCAGTATAATGTTTTTGTTCTTGTACACCGAAAGAAATGTGCTTTATCCATTATTAGAATTCTAAAATCCGTTATAAGCGCTTTATACCTATACTATATGTGACAGATCAAGAGATCAATATGGATATACAATATGGCATTGTATATCCATATCCATCCAATCACTATACACAGGTGTATAGTGATTATAAACTATTTTCTTAATTGAAATATTGAGTAGTTGGTATGCAACTTTTGGTTAACCTGTATGAATGATGTAATAACTAACTCTTGTTAGAGTGAAGTTAATGTAGTAAATAGTTTTATATAGATATATTCATAAAAAATTGCTGGTTCGTGTCCTTCCAAAATTAAAACATGTACTTATACAATACTTATACATTTAGTGTGTAAGTTTTTTATAAAAGGTCATCCAACCAAAACTTCACCCCCCCTCGATCTTGGGAAGTAAGGCTTTCCCGGAAAATTCCCAAAATACGTCAAAACAGATTTTGAAGGGGGAAGAATTTTAATGTAAAAACAACCCCTAAACGTCACCCCTATGCGCGTCACATCAACCCTCTTAAGAATTTTAAAGGGCACGAGGGGTCATGTAATACATCAAATTAAAGGTATTTTTATCCTGTAAACAACCATATTTTTGTTTTTGATGTGCTGATCAATGTAAAAGAAAAAATTCAGTTTGAAATAAAAAAGCTGAAATTAAACAAAATCAATTTTTATTTAATGAATTGCTGAAAATGGTCCTCATAACTTGCAAACAATAATAAATCGTATCATTAAATGCTCTTCTGACATTATTGAATACTTCAGGTGTTATTAATCGGCATTCTCCTACAATTCTTTCGCGCAATTCTTCTAATGTCTCAAGTTGCGTAGCGTACATTCGCGATTTCAAATGACCCACAGGAAAAAATCCAAAGGAGTTGGATCAGGTGATCTGGGTGACCATTCAACGGGACCTCGTCTACCAATCCAATGCCCTGGAAAACGCTCATTCAAAAATTGCCGCACAGCAATAACATAGTGAGGGGGTACAGCATCTTGTTGAAAAGTTAATTAATTTTCTATTAAATTATCATTTTCTAAAACTTCTGTTATCATCGGATCAATTGCGTCAACGAATCTGCCTCATGAATCTTTTTTTTTTCAGAAATAGCTCAAATCGGAGACTTTATTATTGAAGTATCAAGTTTCTTAAGCATTTCTAAGGTTATCATAGGAACACAAAGAAATTATTCTAGAACTAAAATGATTTAAAATGATTCATAGTTTCCTCATACGATAAAAAATTTAAAATAATATCATACAAACATTCTACTGACGACGAGTTGAGAATCAACTTGAAACTTTTAGGAAGAAGCTAGTTAACTGTTTAATTTCTTTTAAATTTTATGATAATAATTATTTTATTTAGACTTAATTTAAGATATGATTTGTAATATTACAGAATTTTGTATAAAACTAGAAAACCACTGATAAAATTTAGTTAATTTATCAAATATTATTCATTTTATTGCAAATTATACAGTGTTTTTTTGGGGCAAAGTTTAGCAGTTTGCCTTAATACTTTGAATATTTAATTTCTGTGGTTCTGGTTTCCTGCATTTTGTTATTTTACAAGTGGTGTAATCCCAAAAGAAAATTATGAATATGAATCATGAAAACGCACCACAATAAGTTGCAGACATTAAGGATTTCATTAAAATGTTTTACTCGAAATATTGCTATATTCTTGTAAGTACATGTATATTGCTTATTAAAGCTTAGATTATTATTAAAGATTAATTATTAAAAAAATAGATTATAGCAAAAAGTTGTTAATAGTTGGATATTTACTCCATAGCCGATAATTTCCCAGAACCTTTCCTGAGAAAAATATAAGAACCAAATTTTCTCGATAATTCAGACAAGCTGTGTAATTCCCTAAGGAAAGCTCAAATTGCAAGAAATTGTATTAAATACCTTCCATAAAACTCTTACAGCCTTATTAATAATAAAACTTAGAATGTTCTAAGACGTGGCTAGAATGTAATTAGTGAAAACTGCATTAATAATACCATTTAAATGCATGTTAACGCTAGAATGATGCTAAATCACTAGTTATCAGTTTGGGTATGTTTTACAATAAGTTAAAGTTAACCTAAAAGTTAGACAAAAATGTCAGCAGTTTTTCTTTTGCCTCCGAATTAACAAACCAAGAACGTGTTTCTGAAATATTAAATAATTTAATGCGAAATTTTCCGTATTTATATGTCAGTAACCTCAATAATTATTATAAAATTTTATTATAGCATGGTTACTTATCGAATTCATTAGGGAGTTTTTGAACCCCTTAAATTTTATTACGTCGTTATCGTTATTCTGAGCATGTGCAGTTCCAAAAAGAGTATCATTTTTGGCACTGCGCGTGCTCAGTATAACGATTGCGATAACGATAAGTTAAAAATTTAAGGTGTTCTAAATCTCCCTATTATAAATAATAAATATAATATAATAATAAATATCAAAAATAATAAATAAATAGCAAAGTTAATGCTTATCAAGGGCGGATTTACCATGAATTCAAATTTTACATTAGCAAAAAGCAAAAACGTAATTAGTTAAAAAAAATATAAACGTACTTCACTTAAGGATATTTTATTAAACACTTCTATTTGCTATTTCATGTTTGTCCAAAGAAAAACGTACCTATCTAAATGCACAGATAATTTCTAATTTCACAACATTTTTTAAAAATGTGGTTCTTTGAGATACTCCCCCATGTTGAAAAGCTAAATCCGCCCTTGATTGCTTATTAACACAAAACAGTATTGACACAAGACACTTGTCAGTCTTGTCACTTTGCGTAAATGTTTGTAAATGCAGGTTAGATTTATTGCAGTGAAATTAGCTCTATGTATAGAATGAGATGTTGTCACATTAACTTTTTATTTAGCATGCTGTTAATTATTTCTCTATAAATATTTAATTATTAATATGAACTACTTAGATTGATTTAAGAATGCAGTTAGTGGTGATTAGTAAAGTTGATGTTATTGTGATTATTATTAATATGGGCGTTAGAAACTATTTTCATTACAAAATTAAAAAAAAAAACTATTAACATTTCAAATAAATTAACTGATTAAGTCAAGAAGATTTTGCTTTCACTTAAAATTACTATAAAATCGCTGTTTATTGACGCAGTTTAAACACTAAACTCCTTATTTTAGTTTATCAAGTATAATATTATTTTGAAAGTAATACCAATAATAATGTAACCATGAAATAAATATTTTTATAATTATTAATATACAGACTTTACAAGTTCTGTGTATCTTTAATGCATAATATATTTGTAACTTTAGTTATCAGGTACGTCGTCTTTAAGTTCGAAATGGTTTGCATCCTGAAATCCAACGAACTGTACATTCTTAATGTCAATTGTGTGCCACCATTAAATCCTTCGCCCTCAGATAGTACACAAGATACACTATTATTTTGCTTTGGAGATGCTCTTGCTCTGAATTAACCTTGGCAGGAAAATAAAATACCAACGTTGTTTTTTTGTCCCACTGACAGCAAAATGCGACTGTCTGAACCGTCAGGACTCGCTACCAAAGGAATTCACAATCACTGAATACTTGACTTGTTCTCAGGCGTTTCTTTTCGGTAGAGCTTGGGAAAGAAACCACATATAGCTCGTTTTCAGTTGGGCATTGCAAGCAAAAACCCGGAATCGTTCAGCAAACCCACCAAAATATTTTAAGCGGCAATTATAGGCAATTTGTTTTGCTTTACACTTAATTAAATATTTTAATTCGACTTCGAGATAATTATACGTGTACAGGTTGATTCAAACTCAAGTGCTACTACGGAGATCTTTCTTATTATAAGAGATAAATGGTGGATATAAATTTCTGAAACTGTAAAATTTTGTGTTTAATAAAAATTATGGAAATGTTTAATTAGTAATTAATTCTATAGTGCATTCTTCTGCGCCAAGTATAATATTAAAAAAATATTTATTAAAAATGGCTCTGCACCCTGATTCTACAAGAGACGAACTTTAACATGTTTCCATTTTTACTAAAATCGGCGAAGGAGTCTCCGAAATGTAGTATCTTAAAAATGTGGAAAAAATTAGCTGTCGACTAATTTTATGAGCAGTTTATTAGCGAAATTCGCGAAAAATTATTATTAAGTATTTGGTTTATTTTGCTAATACAGTTTAATAGCGAACATCAATAAAAAAAATTTAAAATGATATATGGTTTATTTGAACTGTTTTCTTATGTAGTTCAATTGGTACTTGCATTAGATAGTTATAATGACTAAACAGTTACTCCATCCCATACTTCTAAAAAAATGAGAATTTAGAGTTTTAAACCTCAAATATCTCAGAAACCGTTGTAATTAATCATAGGGAATGCTTCATAGAATAGAAGAACTGAAAATGATATAAGTTATAGGGTGTTTCATTTATAAATATTGAGAAAACTATAGTTACGGGTTTTGATTCGCCCTATATAGGTACAAGTAACGCTATTCTGAAGGACATTCTATAGACCAGTGAAACTAGACTATATAGCATAATTAATGGAGTAACAAATTATCTAGTATTTATTTTCTTAAAATTCATTGCGATTAAGATACAAAAATGCTCATATTTTCTGAACTACCCTGTATACTACTTACTAGTAAACCGGCGAATTGGCGAATTCGGAAAAATGACCCGAAGTCAAATATGAAATAAAAAATATGCCATTCAAAAAACATAAGCTTAATATGGCCTCGGTTATAGAGGACCCTATATAAATATACATATTTTTCAAATGTATGTTCTGTTAGGCTCTATGAGATCCTAAAATATATCTTTTTTGTCTATTACAGCATAGGAGTAATTGACCTTTGTCACAATATTAGACCACCCTGTATATCTATAAAACAAAGATTGTTATACCTTAATTTGTTTGGAAAAATATCTTTATTTTATAATAAAATTAGTAAAATCTCTATTCTGAAACTATTTTTCTACCGAAATGAATATTGTTTAATTACTAATACTATTTAATATAACATCTAGCCTATTACGTTTCTTCTACAAAATAGATACTACTTTATATAACAAGAGAAAGGATATGAATATTTAAAAATATAAGTATAAAGTAATTTCGCATGTCAATTATTTAGTAGTTTTAGTAATAAGGATACAACTTGCACGATTTACGACAAACTATTATTATTAACTCTGTGAACTGACAATTACTAATTAGAAATACTATAAATTTGCATCTTACTGAAAACAGAGACTTATTAATATTAAGTACATCTAATAGATGCAAAATTATTGTTAAATTACCTAACAGTTGCCTACAAGAAGCGTAATTACAATACCAGAGAACATTAATACTGAAATTAGAGTTAAATATTACCTTTCTATAGGTATACAATAAGACAGGCAGGTATACTTACAGCTGAGAAAATGAATGGCCGCTGTTAATGTTAACGACACCAATTATAGTAAATATTCAAACACAGTTATCAGTGGCGGATCCATTCATTCTATTTCCATTGTTTATCTTTAGTTGTAAAAATTATCTGTTTGTACGATTTTACATCGGGGTAAGCTCCGGTTTTATTCTCTATATTACATACAAGCAGTACAAACTAAAGCATGTAACTTTAATATAGGTCTACTGCCTATGTTTGTTTATGAATAAACAAATTGTAATAATTATTCATGTTATAAGTATGTTAAACTTTCATATTACGATAAGCGATAGGATATTTGACAAACGAGGCCGAGTTTGATAACCCATCAAGTATCGTAATATGAAATTACGATACGAATATCGAAGAAGAATATCGATACGATACGAAAGAGAATGTATATCTTTGATATAATCAGGCCTATTGAGTCTGGTACTATTTATCTTATAATCAAAAAGCATTAGGACTTTTTTTACGATAGATACGGCAATCCATATTGCATTTGGTAATATTGAGAGGAAGCTTGTTGTAACACCAGTTCATTAGTGAAACGAGGTTACTTTGAAGATCTTCACAATCAGCAACAGAATTGACACAACAAAAAATTTTAACATCACCTGCATATAGAAGGTATCACACATTGAAGTCATCCGCAATGCCATTGATGAAAATTACCAAGAGGAGTGGTCCGAGTATTGACCCTTGGGGAACGCCTGATGTTTGAAAACAATTATTGAATATACTTCTGGGCACGTGTATATGGGAGTTGTTCTAAAAATATTAATGCTTAGCGACATGCAAATGCGATGGTATCACACCATCACAAAATATAATGGACAATGAAATGTACTTATACAGTACCTAACAAAAATAGGTTTAGGCTGACGCATTTGCATTTGAGAATTATGGAAATAATGTTGCCATTAAAGAAACGAAAGTGCAATGTTTTAGAAAATGAAAAAGAAGCTACGAAACTATGAATTCTAGCTTCTAGAAGCTAGAATTCATCTTACGTTAAATATTAAACGATGTCGTACGTATGAGCAATGTAAAATCGTAAATACCATTATTTCATTAGCTAATACAAGTGTGGCCACTGCAGTTAATAGTACGTTGCCGTTAATATCGTAATAATAACCAAACGTAATTAACGTAAACCAAACTGAGTTTTACTTTTATTTTAGCAATTTTAATCAGTTGTGTCTGGTATTTTCAATACGCCTACGATATTTACGCAAGATGCAAGATCTGTGAATTTTATTGTTATAAATGTGAAGAGAATTCATGTAAAAATTTCACCCCCTTCCTGTTGACCCATTGATCTGAAATTTGGTATCATTGTAAATCCAAGATGATCGCCATCACAAATGGCGGTTTACATATTTTTTTATTATTACGTAAATTACTTTTATTATATTTTAAAGTCGACAGCCGCCCAGAACATTTAACAATAATTTCTAAAATTTGACTGGTCTGTTTGCTGACTTCGTAAAATTAAAAATCACTGTTTTAATACAAAAAACATGTACTATTACTGTACCTACCTTTTTGGATTTTTTTAGTTATAAATGTGGCAAGTGAAATAAATAAAAACGACATTTTACCAGTTTTGACATCATGTAAATGTGAAAAAGGGCTTTTTACATCTTTTCTCGTCTTGAACATTTTTTTAACATGCTTTTATTAGCTTTACTTGTAAGTTTCTTACTAGGTAAGTCAGTATGTAAAAAATATTGGAAGTTGATTTTTAATCATAAAGAATAAACCAAAAACCAAATTTTAATACTAAAACGGTTGTTTGTAAAATGTTTTGAATAAATCCTTGCACTCAGGACACTAAATTTATCGCCATGTTTACACAAATGGATTCATTTCCGTGCCATTGTTTTGTCTTTTGGGAAGATGAAAAACCTTACATCGTGTGAAAAGACTTTCGCCTGATTGTGTGAATGGCAACCGTACACTGCACATCTCATTTTCACTAAATTTCAACGATAAAAACTAATAAATCCGTAAAATCAACCGACAGAAAACCAACGAACAATGCAAACGGCAATGTATTTGATGGCTTTCAGTCTCTGGATGACGTCAGCTCCAAACGTCATACATGCGCGGATTCATATCTTCTGTTTATTGTATCATGGAAATACGTAAAATGATCCGATTTAAACCCAATTGAGATAAGAATATGTTAATCGGTCGCACTAACTAATGGAAAGAGTTATATTATCAAAATCAAAGTCAATTCAAAAAACTAGTTTTCATTTTAGAATAAAATGTTAAATACAAGAGTTGAGAGATTATCATAAAGTATATATCGAACTTATACAAGGTTCCTTAAAAAATCAGGAAAATCAAACTTTAGATTTTTTAATGGCCATATATTATGCTGGTTCATTTTCTTAAAGGCCGTTCTCTCACGAGTCTATAAATATAGGTTCATTGACGTAGGGTGATGTATTCGAATATTATGCCATAGGGGCAATGATTTGATAACTCCTATGTACCAAGTATCCACTTGTAAATATCTGTTTTTCTATAAACCAATCGAAAGCTCCATAGGCATACGCATTAAAAAATGTAAAAAAAAACAATCGCTCCCCTTTAGAAATTTACTTGATCTTTTATATAAAATGATGAGTTGCATATTTCAAATTTAACAACTATAAATACCTACTTATTCCATTTTGGTAAACTAAATATATTTTTTAATAGTAGACTAAGTTAATTGTTTACATCCTACTTTACATAGGAATTAAGCCAAAAAGTTAGCTAAGAGATACATTATTAAAGAAATTATCAAGTATTATGGTTCAATAACGTTTTATATTTCCTCGTTAATTATTATCCAAGGTATGCAAATGAATAACCTTATTTTTATTAAGATATATCGCAAACAACTACTTTGCGTGAAACATGCACCGTCCAACATTAAATTACAACGGTATATCTTCAATAACCTCAAGGTTATACGAAGATATGCCATTATAACCACCCATACAGCAAATAACTCACCAACGATTGGTTTAACACCAATATAATCTTTAATTCGCCAAATACAAATAAACAATTTAATTGGTGTTAAGAAATTTTATTTATCTCAATTAAATTTTTTTCTCAGTGTGCTGAAGTTTGAAATTTTCCATGGTAATATTTTGTTCTTAGTAAGTATATTTGCTTTTCTCCTTTTATTTTTTATTTGATAGCACTAGCGTTTCAGAAGGAACATTATACAGGATGTACCACGTAGATCTTCAGTTAGCCATTAGAATACTACGCGTACTGGTATTCTGGAAAATGTTTATACGGGGGTTTCTGTTTCTGGCAATTATCTATGGATTTAGCAAACCAAACTGATTGCAGAGAAATAGCCAACCCGACAGCTAACTGACTGATTATTGTCGTTCCTGTAATAATGCCCTAATATCTTCAAATCGGTGGAATTCAGGTATTAAGGAAGAGAAAATGAATTAAAATGTACATAGGTTAGCATTATAACACAGGGTGTTCCATTTACGATAAGCAAGTTATTGAGTTTTGAATTTGTCACAATTGGTCAGCCCCTTTTTGACACCCTGTGTAATTTTCACTAGATTTCGAATTTTCTATATCTTTCGATACAAATCAGTGTTACTCTCTTAAAATTTCAAGTGTTTAGGTTACAAACTGAAAGAGATACAACTGGATAAATGTAACTATGTTCATTGAGAATTTTTTAAAAAATTCAAAAATCTCGAGAGGATATTGTATGCTTATGAAACTTACCTACAAATTTGACGTGGAATCCAAAAATGAAATAAAAAACAGCATATTCCATTTGAAAATCGACTTCCGGTGGAACCGGATGACGCACGCCAATATTTTTAATCAATAGAAAATTGCCAGAAACCTCCCTGTTATAATTTTCAGAATTACAGTACGCGTACGCCGTTACAGAAACGGCTAACTGAAGATCTATCTACGTGGTACACCTTCTATATAGTAAGACCTAACCGAAGGTGAAAATACAGAGAACTGCAAAGGAATAAGTAAAGTGGTGTGGTAATAGATAAGCTATTAAGTAACACTTTTATAAACAGCACAAGAACCATTTCTACATTTTAATATTATCAGTTGACTCTTTTTCAGCGACTTGTTTTTGCGTTATGCAAACCCACCGTTTGCTGGGTTTCAAACAGTAATCGATGAACTTCATGTTCTGAATAAATCCTCTATAAATAATCTACTCGATGATATAACACTACAGCTTTTTTACCACCTAAAACAAGAACAAAGCATCTTCTTTTCTTCAATGTTTTCCTCTAACACATGAATCTTTTCTTCGCATCATATCGCGCGCTCTTATTCTGGAAAAAAAAACCGCGTCTGTTAGATTTATTTCAAACATGATTTATTTGTATCTGTTGTCATCCTCTTTACTAATCATAAATGTATTTATTTGCAGAACCTGACTGATTTCTTAACGCAAAATTTGTTTGCACTCCATTTTTTCAAATGTAGTAGGTATTTGTTCAATAAAAAAAATTAAAAATACAATTATTATTATTTAAACGAATTTTAAATAGGGTTCAAAACGTGATAAACGCATATTATAAATATAGAAACCCATTAACAAAAAGTGCTAACAAGGAATATAACGAGATATATAATTATTATTCATTTATTAGAATTAGAACCAATTAGTACTGAGTATGAAATTAATTTAATTGATATTCCAAGAAAGAAAACCACTTAAATGCAATCCTCCTATAATACTGCCACTGCGTGAATAATAGGCGAATGTTGCAGTTGCAGTATACAATTAGAGACATAATAGGCATAGGCACGTACGCACTATTATGCAGCTCTAAATCACAGCCACATATTTGTTGTTTCCACGCTTGTCTCCACTTAAAACTATAACGCTGAAATCCGTTCCATGAATGCAAAATTATACATGCAATTCATATATGCTGTCTCATAAGTTTCTCTTCAATGGGTAATTGGTTGTCAGTGATTCAAATGGTCTGAAATTTTTCTAGACCAATAAATGTCTTGACTATTTACATGAAACGAAAATCTTGTCACATTCTATTGAAGTGAACAGATATTTTCATGAACACAGTACAAGATTTCGATATAAATTAATTTTCTTATCATAAAAAAACCGTAATTCTTTTACTAAAATCTGATACCAAATAGGTATATATGATGTAGATATAATTTAGTGAACCTAAATATAATATTTTTATTTTATTTTATTTTTATCATACACTATTCAACAGACAAAAGTCCAATTACAGAATAGGAGATTACAAATATAGTATTAGCAACAAATTACTAATATGATAATTAAACAACTCACTCATATCTATAAACTATTATACTAGTTGTATATTAAAACTATTATAAACAAACCTACTTTAGTACTGAATATTTATGTAAAGGTCCTTAATATACTGGGTGTCTCATCGAAAAGTATCACATTTAGTCGCCTTATATCTCGAAAACTAAAAGAGATATCGGGATGCGGGTTGGACAGAACGACTTAGGATTTTTGTAAGTTTTTTTGGCACTGTTGCCAAATCTACAAATATATTAGTAAATTTTTTATGGAGTACGCTTCTCTTTGCAGTAAAATTACTTGCTTATATTAAATGGAACACCCTGTGTATTTTGCCATAATCAGAAAGCCTAATCACTTTACTTTTCAAAAAGGTATGCATTGTTTACATTATCTTGAGAATTGGAGCCACAAAATTAAATTTGTTAGAAGTACTCTTATTTGGGTTATTACAAATGAAAAAAAATACCTCCTTCTTTGTAAAGTTTTTTTTAAGTTTTTGTACACTTATTTTAAATAAAATACCCTATATATTTTATCATTTTAAAATCTCTGATCAATCTGGATGTGGAACTTGATTGCATTTGCTTTTGAAATGAAAACAGATAGGGAGAAAAGAATAATTCTTTAATAATCGGTAGGAACGAGTTTTGTTAACAATAACAACACAGCACAATGACAGTAATAAAAATAACAGATAAAATAATCAAAATAACTGTATAAATAAAAAGTACTTGAATAAGTTAGAAAACAATTTGTTTTAACTGCCCACCATTTACTTCAATATACATTTGTGCATCCTTAGTAGTAAATGATCAAAAGTGTGTGATCCTTCTAATGTGAACATTTTTATATCAATACTTGAAATATTTGACACAACTGACAATACAGTTTATTATTGTACTTTTGTTTTTCATGGCTATTGTCAAAACGAAGGCTAGTTTCACAAACTATTCAAGTAAGAGGTGCTCCCATTCAACTGAATTTTGTGGCTCCAATTCTTAAGATAATGTAAACAATGTATATCTTTTTGAAAAGTAAACTGATTAGGCTTCCTGATTATGGCAAAATATACAGGGTGTTCCACTTAATATAAGCAAGTAATTTTACTCCAAAGAGGGGCGTATTCAATAAAAAATTTACCAATATATTTGGAGATTTGGAGATTTGGCAACAGTGCCAAAAAAAACTTACAAAAATCTTAAGTCGTTCTGTCCAAACCGCATCCCGATATCTCTTTTAGTTTTCGAGATATAAGGCGGCGAAATGTGATACTTTTCGATGGGACACCCCGCATCTAAACTTATGTTCCATGTGTCTGCTTGTTTGCATTAATATAGCGATACTAGTAGTTAATAGTTAACATGGTTAAAAACACTTCTTCATTCTCTATAACTCTCATTCAACTTGTAATCAAATCACCATATTGTCTTCCGCGTTCAAATGTATCTATAGGTATATGCTGCGAATTTTAACATGTCGGACTTCCTCCGACTGTACAGCTAGTTGCAATAATATTTGAGTAAACGACTCGACTGATGATATGAGACCTTTATTATGATTACTAGACAAACCTGCAGCATTGTAATGATTAATTTGATATTGGTTATAAGATGAAACGTTATAATCGCAACTTCACAAACAAAGACACAAAGATCATGTCCAAATCAAAAGATGATAAAATAGTTCCCAAAAGAAAATGCCATCAGAAATCCTCATGGCAGCTTTTACCATATGAATTATCGTCAAATTATAATAACAGGACCAGAATCCCTTCCAGTAATATATATGACTCGTTTAATAGTATATCTTTTTTTATTATTTCTTGGCTATTGTTAGCTGTGTAAAGTCCAAGGTGGATAATGATCATAAAAATGAATGCAGGAAGTACAGGGTAAATTATAATGGTGAGAAACACACCGCAGTGCTCTTTGGGTTTTTGCTACTATGAAGGATGTGGCGAGTAGCGACTTCCATGGAGATGCCGGAGTAATGCAACGCTAGCCGGGGCATATTGTCCGTGGAGTAGTTGTTTTCGGCGTCTCCTTCCAGTAAATTACAATATTTTGAGGCACTTACAGAATACTTTTCAGAAACGGTAATGTTATTTTAAAGAATTCCAATGAATACGCTCTGATATGGAACTCGATCGAACTGAAACAGTAATGGATATAAGCTAAATTATAAATTAAGCCAAAAAGTTAACTATGAGATACATTATTAATGAAATTATAAATATTGTGGTTCAATAAAGTTTTACATTTCCTCGTTACCTATTATCCTAGGTATGAAAAGGAATAAGTTTATTATTTTTAAGATATATATGTCGCAAACAATTAATTTGCGTGCAGTATGCACCGCACAACATTGAATTACAGCGGCATATCTTGACGACCTCAACTTATTGCCTTTAATATATTTTTCTTTTTAATAGTGTTATCTACATTTCTAAAATAATGAAATATTAAACAAAAATCAGCATTTTCTATTGAATTTTAGTGAAAAAAATTTTATTTTTTACTGAAAAAACTGAAATTGTAGCAATCCTCCTTAGTATTTGTAGCAATCCATTGTAATTCAATGTTGGGCGGTGCATACTGTACGCAAAGTAGTTGTTTGCGACATATCTTAAAAATAATAAGGTTATTACTTTGCATACCTAGGATCATAGGTAACAAGGAAATATAAAACTTTATTGCACCATAATATTTCATAATTTCATTAATAATTTATCTCAGTTAACTTTTTGGCTTAATTCTTATATATGAAGAAATATATAAACAGTTAAATAAGCCAAGAAATAATATTAACAATATACTAACTATAAAAGAAGTAATGTAGCATATGCGGCGTATTACTCTTATGTCATTATAAAAAAAATAGTGGCTAATAAAAAATAACTAAAGATAACTCTATCGTTTTTGTAACATTGAAAATAAACCCTGATGTTATATTTTCAACAAGTATACACTTTTTTCTTAACGGGGCAAGTTAGTCCTGTTTAGTTGGCTATATTTATAAACTTAGGAAGCTTCTAAAATATGTAATATATCGAAATATACAAAAAAAATTGCTGTTGAAAGAAACTTGTCAAAGTGCATTGCAGGATGCAGGAAGGTTACAAGAAATTATAAATTATTTGAATTTTTTAGTTAATTAAAACAATAAACACGTACATTTGAAGCTCAATAAATATTATGACTATAATGTATTTCTAGTACTTAATTTAAAATGTAAAAAACGTCTACACATTGAAATTGATCAATGTGAAATTGATATTTCACGTATGATAAATATTTTAATTTAACTTTAATTTGAGAATTTAAGAAGTTAAAACAACATTAATTTATATGACTCAAATATTTTACATGTGACAATTAATATTTACATAATGTATTAGTTTTGGACGTGTAATCCGTGTAAGTCATAATTTATTGTATTTTTTAGTCAAGTGTTTACCTCATAACTCTTTATTTTTTAGATGACCAGTTCTTCATTCCAAATACTTAGGTACATATATGATACGCGGTTTCCAACACAATATAGCTCTTATAACTACCTAATTTATAAAACCAAATTCGATTAGGTTCAAAATTGAAATGTACATTCTCATTAAAACATTTAAACTACACTGTTTTCCGAACTGTAACTTCTATAGATTCTTTTGATAACACTAGGTAAAGAATGGAATATTGTTATAATAATGCAACCATGTTAAATATTTAAAAGCTCCTGAGATATATATCAACAAAATGTCTATTTAAACGAGAATTGAAGTTACACAAGACTAGCATAGCTTTCAACAAATTAGTAGTTAAGATTCGTTTTTAGAGTCGAATGTCAAAAAAGATCAGCATCTGTTATCATCAATAATCTAGGTAGTGTTGGTTTAGGACTATTTGCAATTGCTGGTAGAACTGGCAAATACCAAAACGGTAAGACTGTGTTGGGTGCCAGGTCATAAAGGCATTGAAGGAAATGAACGGGCAGATGAACTTGTTAGAAAGGGATCTGAAAATGCTTTCATGCTGGAGCCACCTTCCGGAGTCGTTTTTTACTAGTTTTCAAAACGAGGACAGAATCATGGGAAGGCATGATTACATGGAAGGTACTTTGCAGAGAAGAACTATAGAAATGCTGAGCATGAGTAAACCTCTGCTCAGGAGCATGACAGAGCTCTTAACAGGGAATTGCCATCTCAAGAAGCATCTCTATAATTTCTGTGTTTGCCTCTGCGATGATCCAGACGAGACTGCGCTTTACATTCTAAGTGAATGTGAAGGCGACGCTGATATGAGGCTAACGCTCCTGGGTAAACCATTTTTGAAACCTTGTGAGCTAGGAGAAATTTCAACGAGTGGACTTTGGACTATGCAAAGAACAAAGTTGCTAGCTGAATAGAAGATCGGCGGAATGTACAATAAGCCCAGATATGGCCCCAGTGCTTTGGGACTCGTTATAGAGGAACCGACCCCAGAAAAAAGAAGAAGAAGAAGAACGCTGTGCTGGTAGATGGCTGTGGTACAGTTTTTACTTTAGAAAGTAGATTGGTTGCTGCTTGATCAAATTTTATGATTTTTTACATAACACATAACATTTTTTAACATAAACTGAGAAAATTGCGTAGGGCTACTATATTTTTATACAGGGACAGGTTACGTTTTTTTTCCTAATTTAGAAAATTGTCTCACGCCTCAGCATGTATTAAAATGATCTGTCCGCTTAGGAATAGGAAATCAAATAGTATAGTATTTGATTGGCTTTAATATTTTATATTTTATATTTTATGCATATATTTATTTAGAAGGTTTTCAACAACATTCATTTCAGATTAAACTTTTCACCAATAACAGCACACAACGCATCAATATATCTTTACAGATCGAGTACTGTTAAAAAATTAACAACAAAAACTACCTCTAGTTACCTCTTGGTTGGGCTACTTTTACAAAGTTAAATACTTCCATGATTTAATGCAAAGGTTATAGGAAACATTTGTTTAATTGATTTCAACACTTTTATGATTACAATAACAGATATATGTGAAAAAGAGAAATTAACTTTTCTACTAAACTAATATATGTATTTATATGTATAATAAATCGTGTTTCACGATATTAAATTACAAACATATTTATGAAAATATATTACACACGCAATTTTTATAAATTTTTTAACAATAATCCACAGAATTGGTTTTGGGAAACATATATTAAAACTAAAAAAGGATAATGTCTGCAACTTATTTATGGTGCAGCTGCAAGATTCATTTTGTTTTCTTTTGAGTTCTACCACCTGCAAAATAATAAAAAAAAACAGAAAACCAGAAATATTCAAAATAAATATCGAATGTGTAGTATCAGGGAAACTTTTAACAACAACAAAAATAAATATATGAGAAATTAACTAGATTTCATTAGTGATTTTTAGTTCCATATAAAATTTTATAATATTACAAATTATATTTCAAATATGTACAGAAAGCTTATACTTCAGTATAACAACAGAACGAAAACAATGTAATATTGAGAGTACAAAAATTTTATTTTTTGGGAGTAACAATAACCGATACAGGCGAAGAGAAGAAAGAAATACAGAAAATAATAGCAAAAGAGCACAAAGAATGAGGTGGTTAGCTCACGTAGCAAGACTCAAGGATGACAGACCGACAAAACAAGCTTTGACTGGAAGAATAACTGAAAGAAGGAAAAGAGACAGGCCGAGATCTAAACAAAGGATTTATGCCATAGCCCCAAAGAAATGACTACATAGACATTGAAGTTTTTGCTCCTCTTCAGTGACGGATAGTTAAAGGAACAGATTAGGATTATGCATACCTGAGGCAGGACTCAATGAAATAGAGATATGATAGTATTACTGCTGTTCATTTTACATGTTGCTCATAATTAGACCACATATTGGGCCTCGATTGAAGCTACGGTGTACAGGTCTTCTCTGCAATGGCAATGTCAAGAATAATAAACAAAAATATGGAAATCTATATGAACACAATGAAATGATTTCCATCATGTGCATTGAACTTTGTTCCAAATTGCACCATTCTAGATCCGGTCCTTTACCCGGAATCGAAGCTTCTACGGTACGTAGATGCACCGTTGTTTCATTTGACACAAATTATTTTAATGAATTCGAATAATGTGAAGAGAAAAATGTTTACAAATTCAATTCACTGCATTGGAGAAATATAGCTTTTGGGTATGCATGGGATTGGGTATGCATACCCTAAAACTTGTTTTATTTTACTATTATTGCGATGTAGTGAAACATGTACATGTAGTAATATTTATACATGCAATGTAGTGAAACATATACAACAGAAAGTTTGTGATTTGTGAAAAATGTATCAAGGGGAATATGATTGATTTTGTATTTCTTTTTGCAACTAAATAATATTTTAGTTCATGTTTATTTTTCTGTATATTACAAAGGCGCGATAATGATACGCCTTGGTATATTTAATTAATGGCTACTATTCCTAACATTAAGTTTAAAGCATATAACGAACTCCACTACCACTTATGCAGTTTAAATTTTGGTCCGGTCTAGGCATAAGCTCGGCTTTTAGCGAATCTGACTGACAATACCACATTCTCGATTCTCCTCACATCGTGAAACAAGTGAACGGCTACAAATGTAATCATAAATATCTCAGTCGGCCGAGGATCTGTTCGAGAACCCGTTTCGGTTATTTTAAAAATGTTGCCTTATCAGAAATTACGGTAGGCGAAGATACGCCTGTATACAATTATAATTCTTAGCGATTGTGCTCCGTTCTTTAGTGCTGATTATATTGTAAAATAATTGACAGCACGGCTTATTTATCCCCACAACCATTGTTGTGTATTGTTTTCATGCACTGTGCTCTTTCGGAATACAGTTTAACTTGTTATTTATTAATTGTTTACGACGATGCTGAAATTACTTGATTACCCCTTGTTCTGAAGACTCGTTTGAAATAATGTGGGACAAATTTTGAAAATTACAGATGTTAGAGGAAATACAGTGGTATAGATAGTAGGTACAGATGAAATTAGTTTACTTTCATTTAATATATGTACCTTTCGTACTCCATTCTCTTTAAGGCCAAACTTCTAAATTTTGTCCTTAAAACTGCTTGTAATGGATGTAGTTTCTTGATAATTAACAAAATACTATGTTTTATGACTTCTGCTATACAGCTAGAATATTCCCGGACGAATACTTGAAAAATAATAAAATATTGTATTGAATGAAACATTTTTCTCCATACCTATTTTTAAACTTATTCAAGTCATAAGGGAAAATATTAGTGTCTGCATGCTATAAATTTAAGACCTGTTATGAGGGCTTAATAAAGCATTTAATTTTCAACAAACTGCATTTTAAATATATTAAAATTCATGAATATAAATAAAAAAGGAACAAGAGGCGAAGATAAATATTTCCTCTGGCTCAAATGAAAAAACTAACTAAATTCAAATGAACATAGTGGCAGAGTCTTACTCTTTGGAAGCACATCAATTACATTTAAAGCATATTTAGTAAATTTCATGAAAATATTGAGAATACAAATAAATAAATATGATAATTTATACAACTGAAAACAGTATGAGTAATATAGACCAAATGATTAAATTTTAGTTGATTAAGCAAAAATCATAGCAATTTAATGCATGTAGATTTTCATATATATTATGTATTAATAATAGTTAAGTATTTAATCCTCACTTCAAGCACTAGAAAGTATCGTAAAAAAATTTATAATTGTTTTGAAACTCAAGTATTTCGAAACCTGTTAACTTTTAGGATGACGCAAAACAGACATAACACTCCATTTAAAATACCAAAATTATAATAACTTCAGATGCGCAGCTTTAAGATTTACTAGATTACTAAAGATGAATGTAAAGTTGTTTTTATTTTATCATACAGAAAAATATCAAAAGTTACTTAGTTGGAATTTACTTTCATCCTCATTACTTTTATTGCACTTATGCAATTTTTAAAATATTTTTCAGTTCTTGAAAAAAGCACCTTTCACCTCTGAAAAAAGCTTATCCTTCAAGATTAGTGTATAGCAAATTCAATAAACACTACCTAATAGTTCAGGTTTATCCATCTTACAACATCATATTTCACCAGCGTGTGAATCAGAATTATCAATGACTTTAGAAGAGACCCAGAATACGAGTCTATTCATAACATTCATACATAATAGTATTGACCAACTAACCCAATGAACATCATAATATATAATACAATAATAGGTAGCAACAATTACCTATATGGAAACTGGAGTAATGAGAATGAGAATTTACTCGTAAAACCAACATCTAGCAAAAATCGCAGGAAAATCAAATTGGTAAAACGGGAGACCAGATATATAATCTGAAAGATGACAATACAAGGAACCAGGAACTAGTATTAAGAAAGAAAGACAGTATAAACACAAAATGAGTAAGGATAAATTAAGAAAAAATATAGGAAAAACTCTAGAAACCGAAATATAATGAATAAACAAATAGCAGCATGAAATAAATATGTAGAAGATACGATGAAACGAAGAATACTAAGAACCAGAGATAGAAGAACAAAAATACTAGAAAATTTATCCTAAAATCCAAAATTCAAAGAAGAGACAACGAGATTATTCTTGTTTAATTATTTATTGCATTGCATCTACACACTTTATTTGTAGTATTACTAAATTCTGCCTCATTTCTGAAAATAATAATAATAATAAGAATAATAATAAATAAATAAAAGATACAGTTATGCGTTAAAAAAAATTACTACTGGTTAATTTTTCAAATTTTATTTTGCTTAACCGAATATATTATAAAATTCTCATTTGAAGAAGGAAGTCAATCATGTATGGCACTCCAAGAAGTTACGTTTGTAACCACACTCCAACGTCTTACTGTCCCTTGTGAACCAGGAAAGGGGTTCACCACTATATATTTTATTTTCCAAGAAAGGTAATATAAATTTGTAAATTCTATATTGGGATGGAAAACTACACTTCAACTGGTCAGAGACGCTATTAAAGACAGTCTGCCATAATAATAATATTTAACCAAATAATAACAATAATTTTTTAACCAAAAATATTTTAACTTAAATTAAATAGATCTACCTATTTATATTTATATTCGGATTCGTATCAAGTGGTCTTTCATTGATATGTTGATAGAGAGATTAATAGATTTCTAATGATAAGAGACCTGTAACGAGAAAAACAAGAACTTATTATATATGACGTGTTAGAATGGGAGTTGTTTAGAGAAGAAATTAAAAATCTGTCTCCAACATATTCTTATGGTATATTTTGATATCTCACATGCCTTACTATTAGTCATAGATACATATACGTATAGAGACTTAGAACCATTATATGACCCTTAGATGGAGATAAGAGGAAATTAGTGAAAGCAATTTCTTGTTTATATTCAAAATATTTATTTAAACATGTGAAAATATATATGAGATTACCGTTCAATTTTCAAAAGTATTAGTCAATTCCGATTAAATCAAAAAATGGTTAAGAGTTCTTTTCAGTGTTTTTAAATGTCTTTTGTCCTTTCAGCACTTAGTACTTCAAATTTAGTATAATTGTTAGATAATGGAGAAAGATGAAAAGATATTGATTATCATTAGTACTTTCCATTTCATAAAAAGCAACTGATATCGTTTTGAATAAGTCATTTACGAGCGAAATTTTATTATTTTTTTTAACTTTATTTATACAACTTAGTGTCAGTAGTAGAACATATAAAGTGTTGAGCGCTGTGATATCGTGTCTTTGCTATTAGTTTTATCCAAGTGGAAATAGTAATTTAATGTGACACCGCGTACTGAAATAACACTTTTACAAGTCACGCACAACTATTTTATGGAGATTCAAACCCAACAAATACACTAGCTTTAACTTACAACACACTAAGTTATTGCTTTAAGTAATCATACCTGTTACTGACATTAAGACAGAATTATTATTGAACGTTTAGATAACGCTAATGAGATTATATGCATATAATGGTATTCTCTAGAAGTTTTATAGTTATTATGAAATTGCAAACATTTAATATTGCGACATAAGCGTGTACAGATTATATTGTCCTATTTTCAGCAGAAATATCATGTTATTGCAGAAATAGTAGTAGTAGCAGTTAATAATAGTAGTAGCGTATGGTGAGAAGCACCTCCACCGGCATTTTCTTGATATACAAGAACTCTTGACTGTCTATGATGCTGTGCATTATCTCTGAAAGTAAAAAAAGTTTATTTTCTTGATTTTCTTTACAAGCTGGACAAGTAGAAGTCTTCTCTACCCCTGTAAAGAATGGGTATATTTCAAGCTTCCAGTGTCTAGTAGAAATTGTCACCAGTTATGTTACAGTTCTTCGACTGCAGATCAGGGGCCCTTCTCCTCTCTTTAGTGTCTTATAGGCCCATTTCCTTATGACGTCGTTGACCTTTTAGTAATTGTTATAAATGGTTTACACTTCTGACGAAGCGCTCCAATTTCAGGTATAGCTGTCTCGCCTGCTTTTTCATTTCCTGCAATAATTCCAGCCATACAGTCCATACAGCCAGCTACTTACGCACGAGTTTTATCTCTTAAGAACATATTTTGTTCTTGGGCTGTATAAAACGTTAAGGTTTTTTTTTTCAGAGTAAATAAATATCTTTTTCTCTAGGCTATTCCTTACTTCATTGTTATTTGCAACCATTGACCATTTGTAACGAAAAGATTTGACTGAAAGTTTGTGACAAAGAAGAGCAATGCAGTGATCGTCTGCAGATATACACCTTTCATGATAGATCTACTGCATAGCTTAATATTCGAGTACTAATTTAATCTTGCCTCTTCCCCTTTTAAGGAACTATGGAACATAATTCCTTCACAACATTAAGTGGTCCCCTGCTTCAATCTCCTTCATAATAAGTATTGAAATTTCTCTGCCTCTCTTCTAACAGAAGGAGTTTTGGATCTAGAAATCCTTTGGGTGTAGCCTTTATCGCACTTATTAGTCTTTGGATAATTATAAGCTTCAGGGATAACAGTGGGGTTTATACTAGGTCACCAGATTGCGGCTCCGGTAAAGAGTTTCGCTCTAATCTTCGCTGCATACAGTAGCCGCTTTCTTTTGCACCTGATTTCGGAATCATGATTACAATATCTGTAATGCTATTCGTGGATTTGAAAAATAAAGGAGCGTGATTGGCTAATATCAAATTATGATCTCGAAATCAGGTGTAAAAGAAAACGGCTAATATTTCAAATTGAATGCAATGACATTAGTATCTAGGAAACCGTTAGATACTAGGTTAAATTGGAGCAATGTTGCGTAATTTGGTGATCTATAATATGCTTCAAAAAAATCAAAGCTAACGTGATTGGTTTTTGAGATATTAGAAAAAAAATCGAAATTTTGGAATTTTTGTTCGTAAAACCTCAGGCTTGATTGAAGAGCTATTGAAAAAAGGACACTTTCTTATACCAATTTTTTACACTCTATCGAATGGTGGAAAGAGTTTTTTTTTGTAACTTTTCGTCTCTTCAGAACCATCATCAACTTTATTTTTCTAATACGGCCCGTTAATATTTTTACCTCACACGACATCATTTTCGCTTGTGAGTTCAATGGTGATATTTACATCATTGAACACAGTATAGTATTATATGAGTATGCTATAGTCATATATCATAAATAACAATTAACAAAACAATAAATTAAAAATAATAATGAACAGTTAATGGAACAATAAATAAACTATAACATATGATACACAAGGAAGGATGCTGTCGAGTGACATAAAAATATTAATGGGACTGTATTAGAAAAAATGAAGTTGATGATGGATCTGAAGAGACGAGACTTTACTAAAAAAACTGTTTACGCTATACGATAGAGTGTAAATAGTTGCTATGAGAAAGTGTGCTCTTTTTTTCAGTAGCTCTTCAAACGTGGCAGAAATTTTTCAAAAAAAAATTTCCAAAATTTCGATTTTATCCGATGTCTCAAGAACAAATCATGTTAGCCTTGATTTTTTGAGGCATAATTTGACTGTAGATTTTTATAGGCCTAGTCTTCAGTTTCTAAGATATTGTTACTCCTTCTGGGGTTCTAAAGATAAGTGAGACTTTTAACAACAATAAAGAAATCTTTATTTAACACTTCAGACATAATATAACACCTCTTGTACAATATCTAAATAAATACACACGAAAAATACTTCGAAAATCTGAGTTATTTCACTTAAGTATTGCTTATTTGCTCTTGATCGCTGCCTGATTAAGACTGACTTTTTGGCTAGCACGCAGCGACCCTTATATAGGTGAGCTAGACTTTATAATCCTCGTAGAAATTTCCATCGAACACTCACGAATAGTCCACATACCAGGGCAGTTCAATAAATAATCCACATCCAAATTATACGAGGGGTAGTCCATAAGTTTTGCTGGTGACATCCAGGAAATGTGGTCAAAAGGGCCTATCTCTCTTATTTGAAGACCTAGAGGGTCGAGACGTCGCTCTTGGGAGGTTGTCCCAGGCACCCCAGAGGCGCTGTTGCCAGATTGTGCAGAATTTTCCTAAGGATGGGGGAAAAGTAGATTTGACAACGCCTCGGGCACTTTGTCAGTGATTTTGTAACAATGTCAATGTTATTGTATCCAATTTAAAATAAAATGTATTGTCAACATAATATAAAGTTGACATTTGAATTGATAGTTGCAGGAATATGAGAGTGAATATATATTCGTTCTTATAGCTACAGCTAGACTTCCTGTCTAGAAAAATATGTTTTCCTTAGGTCAAATAGTACATAATACATCATGGTCAGTTTCACAAAAATTCACGCAAACTTTTTGATATTTCTACGCACATACTTATTGTCATTCAATGAAAAAAGTTATATCTGAACTAGGCATTCAGTATAATTAATTTTCCAGATTATGTCTAGGTGCATGATGGTATCTGGTCGAAATCTCAGTACCCATACACCACTCGTAAAATATGTTAATGATTTTGTGGTGCAATAAAAACTATTTAACGATGTGGCGAATTGAAATGCACGTATCTGAATTGTGTATTAGACAAAGTGAAAAGTAATTATAACTTTTATGTTAGTCACATTGTCGTCAGAGCCATTAACTGACTATTACATTTGTATAAAAATGGTCCAATATCAGATTTGTTTAAACTATCTGTCTAATATACTTGCAACGTAAACTACTAAACTATAACAAAAATTTTAAATTTTGATGGTTTAATAATATTTCATAACGAAATGCAGTAAACTTGGGATTTATGTAAACAGTAAACACTCTATAAAATTTAACTACATTTTTGTGTTGTAGTTAACGTAGCTTTGGCATCATTAACACCTAATTTTGACGTGTTTACATATTTATGTTCAGGGAATGTTACATGAATTTATTTTGTTGTCCTAATATAGCTTCATTGTATAATGTAAGCAGTGATACAACTGATAATCAAAATATAACTTCATTAGGTGCTATTTATTACCTGCGTTACTACTTCTTGTTTCGACCATAACTTTATGTGTGAAGTTTCTGATATACCTACATAATATTAAAATTATTAAAAAGAAATTAACAACACATTTATATTTTATTGTAGTGTCTTTTGAGATGACACTCCCTGTAAAATAATATATAAACAGGAAACCCGAATTATTCAAAATAAAGATTGACAGTGTAGTATCACTAGTAGATTGTAGTGTGAAGTTTGGGGCAAGCTTCTAAAGTTTGCCCCAAAAAAATTAATAATATTTCATCAGGATTCATAATAAAATTTAAAAGAATTAAACACTTAACTTTGTTCCAAACATTTCTAGTCGATCCTCGACTTGTTGATACTCGAAATTTATATGACAAAAGGTTGTCAGTTTAACATTTTTAATTCAAAAGTCATCACATGCATTGATCACTATGTTATTATTCATTTTCCACTGGTAACATCCTTCTAGAGAAGAGGAAGCCACGATTGATTTAAAAATATTTTTTCTGACGAGATACAGTTATCACCCTTAAGTTTAATAAACGCTTTAAATGATTTTCCTTCTTTTTATATAATTTTACCCTATTATTATATTTCATATAATCAACCCGGTGATTATTATTTCATGCATGTTTTACTAATGTAGACTTATCAATTTATTAATTTCTAACATAATTTTTATGTCCAAATAAGGGTCCGTTATTTGAAATGACCTATATGTCTCACCAATATAGTATTTCCCACATTCACAAGAAATTTGGAAAATTCAATTTCTTTAAATTTTGATCATTGATAATTGATTTTTTATTTGTATTTATCGTTCTTAAAGTGTTTACAGACATTATCTGCATGTACCTTTTATTTTCATATTTAAATAATAATAAAAATAACAAGCTATAAGCTTCCGCTTATTTTTTGCTTTATATATGTTTTTAGTTATATAATAGTGAGTCCCAGAAGTAATATCTAAATTCATTTAAAATTCAGCGGTGTGTTTTTTGGAAAAACGCTAGGGCCCGTCGATT